>JAIOJX010000024.1:133928821-135279535 GCA_022376925.1 Tragulus kanchil
GGCTTCAGGAAAATGGAGAATGCTACAGGATCTCAGAAAGATTAATGAGAGGATGATTATTCAAGGAACCCCCTTGAGAGGATTGCCCTGGATACCCACTATCCCCAATAATCTATACCTCATGGTAACAGACATCAAAGATTGCTTCTTTTCCATACCCTTGAATCCCCAAGATTGTGAAAAGTTTGCCTTTTTGGTGCCCTCTACTAACTTCGAGGGACCCAATGAATGCTTTGAATGGACAGTTCTGCCCCAAGGAATGGCCAATAGCCCGGCCTTTTGTCAAAACTATGTAAAAGAGCTCCTCCAACCCATCAAACAGCTAACAGAGACCAAATTGTATATATACATGGATGATATTATCTTAGGAGCCTCGACCATCATGCAGCTAACAGAGGCTTACAAAATTCTACAAAAATGTCTCTCAAAGGGAAAGCTTCATGTATCCTCTGACAAGATTCAAACTGTCCCACCGTTTAAGATCTTGGGATCTCGACTTTCCCTAGAGGGCGTTAGCCCCTTAAAGCCTCAGTTACTTACTCAGGATTCCTACTTAACTGGCTTACAGCAGGTTTTGGGAGAGATTAATTGGCTGCGGCCCTGGATTCCTATCTCAATGGGCCAACTCTTGCCACTCTTTAAATTATTAAAAGATAAACAGCCCCATGATGAAATTGCCCTCTCACAAACAAATTTTTAAAAATGTTCAAAAGGTGCTTGATGAAGCTCAACTTGCTCGATATGACCCTACAGAGAGTTTACAGTTATGGGTTCTGCCTACCCCGACAATACTTACGGCAACTCTAATACAAAAAGAGAGGCCTCTGCAATGGATTCACATCTCCTCGGGTTGGGGGGGCTCCCCGAGTCTATGCCCACCTAGACCAGATGGCCGACTTAATACAAAAGGGGAGAGAAACTGCAGTTCGCTGCTATGTGCGAGAACCCGATAAGATCGTTATCCCTCATAGGTTATCTGATTTTGAATGGGTCCCAAAAAACAATGGAAGAATAGCCATAGCCCTAGAGGGGTTTCTTGGTACCTTTGACTGCCACTACGGGCCTCATAAATGGGTCGCCTCTTTTAGTCGCCTAGATTGGACGGCCCCCCGATTATTCTTCTTTAAACCCATACCAGAGGCCCTCAATGTCTTTACAGATGGAGGAAAAAACGGAGCTGCAGTTATCATCTTCCAACCTCCCCATATGCCTGGACATAACATACAGAAATATTTCGAGCCTTGTGAGGGGTCCGCACAATTCAAAGAACTGTATGCTATTGTCCTAGCACTTAGAAAAGTTTCTGAACCAATGAATCTATTCACTGACAGTCTCTATGTAAAAAATCTGCTCCCAGGACTACCAAATTCTCACATACACCTAGATAACAACCCAATCACTCCCCTCATGATACAAGCCCGCACCCTATTATCCAAAAGGGCTCAACCCATTTACCTACACCACCGCAGGGGTCACCAAAATCTACCTGGACTACTCTCGATGGCAAATTCTTTAGCTGACAAAACAGCATCCCATGCTGTTGAGATCCATAGTCTACAACAGGCCCAAGATCTTCATGATCTAACGACTTTCCTAGAGGCGTTAGCCCTTAAAGCCTCAGTTACTTACTCAGGATTCCTACTTAACTGGCTTACAGCAGGTTTTGGGAGAGATTAATTGGCTGCGGCCCTGGATTCCTATCTCAATGGGCCAACTCTTGCCACTCTTTAAATTATTAAAAGATAAACAGCCCCATGATGAAATTGCCCTCTCACAAACAAATTTTTAAAAATGTTCAAAAGGTGCTTGATGAAGCTCAACTTGCTCGATATGACCCTACAGAGAGTTTACAGTTATGGGTTCTGCCTACCCCGACAATACTTACGGCAACTCTAATACAAAAAGAGAGGCCTCTGCAATGGATTCACATCTCCTCGGGTTGGGGGGGCTCCCCGAGTCTATGCCCACCTAGACCAGATGGCCGACTTAATACAAAAGGGGAGAGAAACTGCAGTTCGCTGCTATGTGCGAGAACCCGATAAGATCGTTATCCCTCATAGGTTATCTGATTTTGAATGGGTCCCAAAAAACAATGGAAGAATAGCCATAGCCCTAGAGGGGTTTCTTGGTACCTTTGACTGCCACTACGGGCCTCATAAATGGGTCGCCTCTTTTAGTCGCCTAGATTGGACGGCCCCCCGATTATTCTTCTTTAAACCCATACCAGAGGCCCTCAATGTCTTTACAGATGGAGGAAAAAACGGAGCTGCAGTTATCATCTTCCAACCTCCCCATATGCCTGGACATAACATACAGAAATATTTCGAGCCTTGTGAGGGGTCCGCACAATTCAAAGAACTGTATGCTATTGTCCTAGCACTTAGAAAAGTTTCTGAACCAATGAATCTATTCACTGACAGTCTCTATGTAAAAAATCTGCTCCCAGGACTACCAAATTCTCACATACACCTAGATAACAACCCAATCACTCCCCTCATGATACAAGCCCGCACCCTATTATCCAAAAGGGCTCAACCCATTTACCTACACCACCGCAGGGGTCACCAAAATCTACCTGGACTACTCTCGATGGCAAATTCTTTAGCTGACAAAACAGCATCCCATGCTGTTGAGATCCATAGTCTACAACAGGCCCAAGATCTTCATGATCTAACCCATATCAACTGGAGAGGGTTACATAAAAAATTCCCACAGATCCCCATCAAGGATTTAAAGAAAATTGTGCATACTTGCAAGTCTTGCCTCCCTCACTTACCAATTCCTCCCTTACAGTCGCTGGGAGTAAACCCTCGAGGACTGAGGCCTAATATGTTGTGGCAGACAGATGTCACTCACTTCTCCCCCTATGGAAAACTCAAGTACATCTTTGTATCCATTGATACTTATTCCCATGCCTGCTGGGCTACAGCCCATTCAGGAGAAAAAGCAAAACATGCCTAGAGTCATTTCTTACAATGCTTTCCAACTCCGGGTCTACCTTATCAGATAAAAACAGACAATGGTTGGTCCCTGCTTTGTTAACAAAAATTTACAAAACTTCTTTCAAGGATGGCACATCCGCCACACCACAGGAATCCCATACAACCCTCAAGGACAGGCCATAATTGAACGTCATCATCAAAACTTAAAGGCCCAATTACAAAAACAAAAAGGGGGAATAAGCCCTCACCAGCAACTTGGAATGGCACTCTTTACCCTAAATATTTTAAATTTTTCAAAAAATGAACTGATGGCACCCTTTCAAAAACACTGGTCCAACCAAGAAAAACCTGAAATACAAGTGAGATGGAAGGACCCCATCACTGGCCAATGGAAGGGGGCCTGATTCACTCCTTACGATGGGGAGAGGATTTGGGTGCATTCCCCATTGGGGAACCCAGACTAGGAAAAGTTTCGAGCCTTGTGAGGGGTCCGCACAATTCAAAGAACTGTATGCTATTGTCCTAGCACTTAGAAAAGTTTCTGAACCAATGAATCTATTCACTGACAGTCTCTATGTAAAAAATCTGCTCCCAGGACTACCAAATTCTCACATACACCTAGATAACAACCCAATCACTCCCCTCATGATACAAGCCCGCACCCTATTATCCAAAAGGGCTCAACCCATTTACCTACACCACCGCAGGGGTCACCAAAATCTACCTGGACTACTCTCGATGGCAAATTCTTTAGCTGACAAAACAGCATCCCATGCTGTTGAGATCCATAGTCTACAACAGGCCCAAGATCTTCATGATCTAACCCATATCAACTGGAGAGGGTTACATAAAAAATTCCCACAGATCCCCATCAAGGATTTAAAGAAAATTGTGCATACTTGCAAGTCTTGCCTCCCTCACTTACCAATTCCTCCCTTACAGTCGCTGGGAGTAAACCCTCGAGGACTGAGGCCTAATATGTTGTGGCAGACAGATGTCACTCACTTCTCCCCCTATGGAAAACTCAAGTACATCTTTGTATCCATTGATACTTATTCCCATGCCTGCTGGGCTACAGCCCATTCAGGAGAAAAAGCAAAACATGCCTAGAGTCATTTCTTACAATGCTTTCCAACTCCGGGTCTACCTTATCAGATAAAAACAGACAATGGTTGGTCCCTGCTTTGTTAACAAAAATTTACAAAACTTCTTTCAAGGATGGCACATCCGCCACACCACAGGAATCCCATACAACCCTCAAGGACAGGCCATAATTGAACGTCATCATCAAAACTTAAAGGCCCAATTACAAAAACAAAAAGGGGGAATAAGCCCTCACCAGCAACTTGGAATGGCACTCTTTACCCTAAATATTTTAAATTTTTCAAAAAATGAACTGATGGCACCCTTTCAAAAACACTGGTCCAACCAAGAAAAACCTGAAATACAAGTGAGATGGAAGGACCCCATCACTGGCCAATGGAAGGGGGCCTGATTCACTCCTTACGATGGGGAGAGGATTTGGGTGCATATTCCCCATTGGGGAACCCAGCCCTATATGGGTACCAGCAAGAAACCTTAAATTTATGACACAAAACAAGGATCAAACCTTAGAATCTGCTGCCGATAAAATATGACCATATGTCAGGCCCAAGAACAGAAAGTTCTTGAGGCATCTCTCTCTCTCCTTAATAGGTACAACAGTAACAACATCCGTGCTTGGAGTTCAACAAGTGCACACCATCACAGCGGTAAACAACATGTCCACCGCCTCTGCCCAGGGACTTCAGACCAGCCTACACCAACTTGAACACCTGAGGGCTGCCATAATGGGACTCCAACAACAGCTTGATCTACATGCCAGAGCTATCGAGACAATAAGCGTTCTGGCAGGCTAGGACTGTGACATGAGATATCCCTGCTTTTGCCTGACAAAAGGGGGTTAATGATTTTTGGCTATGGATACAAAGCCCTTTCACCTGGTTTAAAAATGCTTTCTATCTGCTTGTTTTTGTTGTCTTGCTAGCTGTACTGTTTAAGGTCAAGGGCATTATGGCCCACAATAGACAGTTGCAACAAAAAATAATATGCTTGCTCAGGTCCTAGAAGATGAGCCCCACATTGGACAAAATCTCTGGGTCAATATGGCCCTTCAAGAAATCACTCGAGACATAATGAGGCCTTCGAATAAAAAACGCTCTAAAAACTCCATCCAGCCCCGGTAAGATGGCTGGTTAGCCAATGACGGGTAAGATCCTCAGAGGAGGACAACCTAAGACAGGCACAGCCGCTGTTTGGAGCTGACGAGGCTAGAGGCTGGCCGCCTCTTAGCTCTATGCCTTGCCTCATCAAGAGTCTCTTAATTTTAAAATAAAAGAGGGGCAGATGTGGGGCTCTGAATTGAAAGAGGACCATTGCAAGCATAAGGAAGCTTAAGCACATTGTTTCAGTTTGGAGCTAAGACGGCGCCTACAGGAAGAGACGAGGGCAAGATCTAAATTTTTAATTGATGGTCAAAATTTCTGATTGGTTCCCCAGGTTTCCGTGCTCGTGGATGATTGCTTGACCTTTACCTTGATTGGTGTTATCTATAGGAAGTCCTGTGCAAACCCCCCCCTTCACTTGCCTATAAAAGCTGTGAATCTGCATTAATAAAACGTAACTGCTTTGACGGAACCCCTGCCTTGTCTTCTCCAGGGGGCAGGGGGGCAGGCAGAAGACTCGCCTATCTCCGAGATCTCCCGGTTCAGCCGGGGGAATCCCGCTGCCTTCCTTTCTGCGGAAGGCCCCCACAGGTAAGCTTTCTGTTTAGTAAAAGAACCCAAGCCCAAGATTCTGGGAGCTTTCTGTGAGCTGGTGGGTTGAGGATGTGTTCAAAGAAGAGAAAGTTACCTAGGAATGAAAGGGAAGATGGAAGGGTATCTCTTAATAAAAGCATTATGGCCAAAATAAAGATAAGCCTGGGGCTTTCCTGGTGATGCAAGTCTGTGCACAACTACTGAAGCCCATATGCCCTAGAAACTGTGCTCGGCAACAACAGAAGCCACTGCAATGAGAAGCGCATGCAGCACAAGAAAGAGTAGTCCCCATTCACTGCAACCAGAAAAAGCCTACTTGAAGCAATGAAGACCCAGCACAGCCAAAAATAAAAATAATAAATCATCTTTAAAAAAACAGACAAGCTTGGGAATTCCCTGGTGGTCGAGTGGCTAAGACTCCATGCTCTCAATGCAGGGGGGCCTGGGTTCTATCCCTGGTCAGGGAACTAAGATCCCACATGCTGTAACTAAGACTCAGTACAGCCAAATAAATAAGTAAAATAATAAACATTAAAACAAATTTTTTAAAAGACAAGCTTAACCATTCTGAGGATGAGACTCTCCCATGGACAGTTGTAGATACAGATACTAATAAGGGCAAGCAGAATTATTCTGTATTGCTGTAGGTGGGATATCCAACAGAAGAGAAAGGGGAAATGCCAAATACCCAAGACAAATCAGCTGTGGTGGTGGTGGCTAGGGAGTGTGAGAGGTAGGAAGGAAGCAGGTAACAGCAAGAGCTACTCATCAGTGATATCACTGAGAATACGTGCATGTACAGGGAACTAGACTCAATATCCTGTCACAAACTGTAATGAAAGGAATATCAAAAAGAATGGATAACTGAATTACTTTGCTGTACAGTAGAAATTAACACATTGCAAATCAACTGTACTTCAATAAAATAATTTTTTGAACATGTACATGGAACTCCAGGTGGAATTTCTCCTGCTTACAAACCACTTCAAGAATGCAGAGAGAGCTGTCTCCTTAGGAGTGGACTTGAGATGGAGAACTCAGATTTAAATCCCTTTTCTTGAATGAGCAGACTTAGTTTCTATTTTCCTACCATAAAGGGCAGCCTGGGTCACATGTAAGAGATGGTTGCCCAAGGCTAGTCAGGCAGATCTTTTTAGTAAAAGAACCCAAGCCCAAGATTCGGGGCTTTCGGAGCTGGGGGGAGGATGTGTTCAAAGAAGAGAAAGTTACCTAGGAATGAAAGGGAAGATGGAAGGGTATCTCTTAATAAAAGCATTATGGCCAAAATAAAGATAAGCCTGGGGCTTTCCTGGTGATGCAAGTCTGTGCACAACTACTGAAGCCCATATGCCCTAGAAACTGTGCTCGGCAACAACAGAAGCCACTGCAATGAGAAGCGCATGCAGCACAAGAAAGAGTAGTCCCCATTCACTGCAACCAAAAAAAGCCTACTTGAAGCAATGAAGACCCAGCACAGCCAAAAATAAAAATAATAAATCATCTTTAAAAAAACAGACAAGCTTGGGAATTCCCTGGTGGTCGAGTGGCTAAGACTCCATGCTCTCAATGCAGGGGGGCCTGGGTTCTATCCCTGGTCAGGGAACTAAGATCCCACATGCTGTAACTAAGACTCAGTACAGCCAAATAAATAAGTAAAATAATAAACATTAAAACAAATTTTTTAAAAGACAAGCTTAACCATTCTGAGGATGAGACTCTCCCATGGACAGTTGTAGATACAGATACTAATAAGGGCAAGCAGAATTATTCTGTATTGCTGTAGGTGGGATATCCAACAGAAGAGAAAGGGGAAATGCCAAATACCCAAGACAAATCAGCTGTGGTGGTGGTGGCTAGGGAGTGTGAGAGGTAGGAAGGAAGCAGGTAACAGCAAGAGCTACTCATCAGTGATATCACTGAGAATACGTGCATGTACAGGGAACTAGACTCAATATCCTGTCACAAACTGTAATGAAAGGAATATCAAAAAGAATGGATAACTGAATTACTTTGCTGTACAGTAGAAATTAACACATTGCAAATCAACTGTACTTCAATAAAATAATTTTTTGAACATGTACATGGAACTCCAGGTGGAATTTCTCCTGCTTACAAACCACTTCAAGAATGCAGAGAGAGCTGTCTCCTTAGGAGTGGACTTGAGATGGAGAACTCAGATTTAAATCCCTTTTCTTGAATGAGCAGACTTAGTTTCTATTTTCCTACCATAAAGGGCAGCCTGGGTCACATGTAAGAGATGGTTGCCCAAGGCTAGTCAGGCAGAGTTTCTTCCCTAAAGGGATTTAAATCACTGTTAGTCTCCTCGTGGAAAAGTACAAGTTTTCCCACAGATCATAAAGCAAATAACTAATTGATCTCTAGAGAACTTCCTTTCTCCCAGTAACTTCAGGCTTAATTGCACGATCTTCATCGATCAATGGGGTCATCCTTAGATTCTAAAAATAAGTTGGCTTCTTAAAGATATATGCAATGCAGCATTTTTGTACAAGACAGTGTTGAGAAATCCAACAGGTAAGACAACTTCCAATCTCTATTATAAACCAGAACATTTAATTTATAATCCTATGGAATCTTCCCATTGTTAATAGACATGCCACTGACTACTACATTCCTCAAAGTCCTTTACTTCTACCCCATCCCACCCCCATTTGAATTCATATAGATCCCACTTCCAGGAATACGTGTGACACAGCATGTGCCAAGCATGCACAGGCATCCTCGTTGCTAGAAGATAACTCCCATCTGGGTGCCCTTGTACTGAAGACAGCCTTATCTCTCCCAGCCACCTTTGCATGACGCAAAAGTGAGACAGCTAGAGGCCCCCAGCCAAGCTCTGGCTAAGCCTTGCCCACACAGCTTAGTAAATATTTGCTAACCTAGTATAGGAGATTTTCCACGTGTTGACATGTACCATTCTAACACCATCATTTGAACTTAATGAGTCTTTATGGTATTTTTAAATTTTTTATTTACTTATTTTTGGCTAAGCTGAGGTCTCTCTTGCTGCATGGACTTTTCTCTAGTAGCAGGGCTCAGTTGCTCTGTGGCATCTGGGAATCTTCCCAGATCAGGGATCGAACCTGTATTTCCTACACTGGCAGGTGGATTCTTTACCTCTCATCAACCAGGGAACCCCTTTCATAAGATTTTAATGTTATCCCCTTCTGCAGAAACGATAGTAAAGAAACCTTTTTGGAGGGCAAATGGGCACCATTTGCATCAAGAACTTAAAAATGTTGGGATTAGCAGACGCAAACTATTATATAGAGAATGGATAAACAATAAGGTCCTTTCTTCTGTACAGCACTGGGAACTATAGTCAATATCCTGTAATAAACCATAATGGAAAAGAACATGAAAATGTGTGTGTGTGTGTGTATATATATATATATATATATATATATATATATATATATATAAAACTGAATCACTTGCTGTACAGCAGAAGTTAACCCAATCTTGGAAATCAACTATACTTCAATAAAATAAATTTTAAAACTTTAAAACTGTTATCGGGGCTTCCCCTGGTGGTCCAGTGGATAAGGACACCACCTTAAAGTGCAAGGGGCACCGGTTCGATCCCTGGCCTGGGAAGATCCCACGTGCCGCGGAGCGGCTGGACTGATGTGTCCAATCACCGAGCCGGAGCTCTGGAGCGCATGCGCCCAGAGCCGGCTCTGCAACAACAGACGCCATCGCGATGGGAGGCCCGCAGGAGCCGAAGAACAGAGAAGATGAAAACAGAGAAATGAAAAACCAATAGAAGTGGCCCGCCCGCTCCCCTCCCTGACCCCCGCCCAAAATAAATAAATAAATAAATAAATAAATAAATAAATAAATAACCAAAAAAACACTGTTATCATACTTCCAGTAATTTACTCCAAGAAAATAAACACAAATGCCATGATATATGCCTAAGGATGTTCACTGCAATATGTGTAAATGTGAAAAAGAGAACACAAAATGCTGAATAAAACAATTTAATTAAAGTATACCCATATGATAGGGTATTATATAACTATTAAAATGATATTTTATGATAATTAATGACATAAGAAAATGCTTAAGATATTAATAAAGTAAAATGTAGTATATAAAACTGTATATAGTATTACCCCCAATTTGGAAAAAAAATGTACACTTAATGTATTTACATGCATAGAAAAAGACTAGGAGACAATTGATCTACATGGAGGAAGTTTGATTTTTCCTTTTTTTTTTTTTTTTTAAATGTCTCAAGACCTAACATGCTCATATTTTTACACTGCAGATTAGAACAGTTACACACTTAGATAATCATTGGTCTTACTCTCGATATACCTCAGTGTCCACAGACGACTCTTTGGCTGGAGTTACATACATAAGATGGTCTCAGATATCCTTCAAAAGCCATAAATGAATGAGCATGTGCAGTAAACCCCAGGAGAATAACTGTGAGACAAAGAGAAGAGAGTATGGATTTCGGTTTCTCTTTAGCTCCTTTCTTCTTTATATTTTATATGACTTTCAACATTGATTTTATCAGAGAATAATTTTTTTTAAGAATTAGAGTTTAAGAGAACCAATATTTGAAATACTCAGCATGTGGAAGGCACTGAGCTAGGAATCTGACCAATTATCTCACCTCCATGGCAGTCAGGAGAGGCCAGGTGGGGCTGGTGGTAAAGAACCCGTGTGCTAGTGCAGGAGACACAAGAGACTAGGATTTGATCCCTGGGTTGGGAAGAGGCCCTGGAGGAGGGCACAGCAACTCACTCTAGCATTCCTGCCTGGAGAATCCCACAGAGGCTACATTCCATGGGCTTGCAGAGTTGGACATGACTGAGTGTGTGCTGTTATGGAAACCGAGGCTGTTATGGAAGCCTGGAATCTCTCTTTGCCCAGGTGCCCTGGACTCACACCCAGGACAGTGCCCATGTCCCCTGCTGCCCCACAGCTGCTACGGCTGTAGTTGGCCCATGGAAGGCTTACAGTGAAGGTCGCTGACAAAACAGAGCTGTGTACAGCTTGCCCAAGAGAAAGAAAGGCCTTATTTTGCTTTCTAAATTCCTCCTATCATCCTCCATAAGTAATTTCCCCACCCTGGATAAAAGAAACAGAGGCTTCTTCATTGTGAAGGCTTGAGGTTCCACCTGAAACAGTTTTTATCCATGTGCCCGGCTCCACATGCTTGTGCCCTCTGAGACCATGGTATCTTCTGTCCTGCTTATTGGTTTGGCATTTTGTCAGGCTGTGAGCAGAAGGAGAGGGCAGAATGGCATACCCTCACTCCTTCCACCAGCTGGCTCCTTGCTCTCTGCCCTGGATACTAATACAAGCAGGCTGTGTCCTCTGGCTCCCCACTCAGCCTGAGGATGGGGGAGGGGGGATACTGGGTGGAAAGAGGGCAGCAAATATCCCAGCTATGTGAATAATCAGGACTGTCTGGCAGCATGTTTGATCTTCTGTAACCTTATTTCGGCCAGTCAGGGCCTCCAGGTGACTGGAAGGCCCATCCTACCCTCAGTCTAATGGTCGGCTGGGTTCCAGGTACGGCCAGCTGGCCCAGTCTCCCAGCTGGCACCCTTCAGGTAAGTCCCCAGGGACATTAGCTACAAGCTCTCATGGAGGCAGAGATGGCATTTTTCTCTGCTTTTTCAAGGATCTTCATCACTTCCTCTTCCCTTCTTGAGGCAGAGACAGGAAGCGATGTAGATGGGGTCAGTGACATTCAGCATTGGAGCATTCTGCCTGGGTCACCATTTTATCTTCCTGCACCACAGTTCTTAAAATAAAGAACAGAACTACCTAGGGACTTTTACCTAGGAAGAGACAGAAGCAAGCATGGGGAATGACCCATGACACACAAAACAGTGGGAATAAACTGGTCCTTTTTGACTCTCTCTCTCTGCAGCCACACAAGAGGACTACATGTTCATAAAGGTTACAGAAATGCGGGGTTAAACAAAATTAAACAGATTAAGTTACTATAAGAGTTCTCAGCACCTTTAACGTGCTCACATATACTATAAAGGGGCTATAATGTGTTTCTTAAACACCAGTTAATTATAGAACTAAGGATTCCATAGCCACTGGGACTCCAATGAACACACTTTGAGAAGTCTTATTAAGGGTGGGCCTGTAACACATAAAAGGCTCCAGGAAGTCATCTGCCACTGTCTTCAAAAATGCAGTGTGGCTGTGGCACTGTCATTTGTTAGTGGTGGAAATACAAGGAGCACCAATTAAACACCTCTTGATGAATTTTTTTTAAAGTGCAGTGTGGGATCAAACAAAGCTGTCATTCTGTACTCTCCTGTCTGTACTCAAGAGCTTATGGTAATTTTCCACTTGCTGGTCAAAGACCCTAGAAGAAAATCCTGTCTGGAGAAAGTTCACTGGAGTCAGAAGGTATTTAAGTGCCAAGTCCCTGAACTCAGGGGCCAGAAGAGGGGCAGCCTTGCTGCTGGGAGACAGGAGAGAATCCTGGCCCAGCCAGGCTCTTTGCTTGCCTGTGGCTGCTGAGGCCACACTATCTCCCCTGGGTACCTGGTAAGGCCCCACACCAATTTCCTCCCCAGTTTCTAAAGAGAGAAATTCCTCATCTGTAGACCTTAAGTGCACTGAAAAACTCGAGGGGCCAGTCAGTACAGTCATCTTCTGGGCCTCCGAGGAAGGGACATCCCCCTTCCATTGCCTGCAGACACCTGGGATTGACGGCTTTTTGATCTGCAAAGGATAGTGGGAGGGCAGCTTCTCAAGCTCCCCAGCAAGGTTCTCGTTCTTGGTCCTCTTTGAGTCCCAGTCAGCTTGACAGTGATCAGCATCTTCCTCAAGGGATTCAAATACCACACCCTGGCTTCTCAGTCTCTTGAGCTTCCTTTCTAACACCAGCCAGAGAAAACTTGGATTTCTAGAGGAGGAACTCATGTATTGCTGTACAGAGTCTGGAATCAGGGGCACAGAGAGCCTGGGGCTCAGGCTGTCCTGAAAGTAGTCCACACAAGGTTGTCGCTGGACAATGGGCACCACCTGGCAAGGCCTTAGTGCTGCGACAAAGGCACGGAGCTCCGAGTAGGAGGAATGGTCGGAGTAAGGGATGACGTGGATATTGGGGTGGGAGCGGTAGATCTTCCGGCTGGTGGGGTGGATGGCAATGGTAGGGTGGGTCTGGTTCCAACGCAGCATGGCAGAACGGCAGATCTCCATGTGGTCCACGGCATGGATGCGGCCAGCCTTCTCCTCCACTGTGAAGACATCCGCCAGGCCCAGCAGCTGCACCAACTCTAGGCGCTGAGGACTCAGTACCACCCAGGTCTGAAACTCCAGGGCCAGCTGCTCCAGCAGCAACTCTTTCCCCAGTCTATAGAGTCCTGAATAATGTTAGAGATTGGGGAAAATAAGAAGGGAAGAGAATGAATTTATGTTGTTGTTGGCAGTTGCTAAGTCGTGTCTGACTTTTGCGATCCCATGGACTGTAGCCCACCAGGTTCTTCTGTCCATGGGATTCTCCAGGGAAGAATACTGGAGTGGGTTGTCATTCCCTTCTCCAAGGGATCTTCCCAACCCAGAGATCAAACCCAGGTCTCCTGCGCTGCAGGTAGATTCTTTATCATTTGAGCCACCTAATAAGGTTATCCTAATAAGTCGACCAGCTGTTTAATAAAAATACAAATAATCAATGGGACTATGCCGTTTGTATATCAGGAAGCGGCATTTGAGGTAGGTATATGGAGGACAGGCCTTCTCAGGTGGATCAGTGCTAAAAAATCCACCTGCCAATCCAGGAGAGGCAGGTGGTCATGAAAATTCTCTGGAGGAGGAAATAGCAACCCACTCCAGTATTCTTGCCTGGAGAATCCCATGAACAGAGGAGCCTGGCCGGCTGTAGTCCATGGGGTCACAAAGGATCAGACACGACATATGGAGGATGAGGTAGGGAGAGGTTTAACACAGAATCCCCTCATTCATTCAGTTCAACAAAGGAAAACATCTACCAAGTGTTCAGCACTGTGAAAAAAACAATAATCTCAGTCATCAAAGAGTGTAATCTACATGAGGACTCAGGAACAATGCATGTTAGAGACATGCACACAGTATTATGAGGGCACAGAAGACTGTCTACCAGTTGACGGAGTTAGGGGAAAACTTCCTGAAAACACAGCTTAGCTGGGTCCAAGTTAACCTAGCAAAGGAAGGGGATGGTAGAGAGGATTTTAAGAGAGGTCATTTCGGTGTTCCTAAAGTACAAAGAAACAGGTAAGAAAGCATACTGGAGAGGTGAGCAAGGGCCATATAATAGGGGGCTTTGCATGTGCTGCTAGGGAGCTTGGATTTAATCTTCTAAGTGAAGGCAAGTCATGGAGGAGTCAGAAGCTGGAAAGTGGTAATTCTAATCACAGGATTCATAGGACCAGAGCAGGGCATTAGGGGGGAAAGAAAAAAGGGCCCGGATGAGACTATATTGAAAGCAGAAGTGCCAAACGAAGGTTCAAATAGTACTTAGAAAGAAATGGAGGCCTGCATTTGGATAATGGTTATGGTAAGAGATATGGAAGATGCTGTTTAAGCAGCTGTTCACAGATCTTTCTCTGAAGGTATATTTCAACTCTACAACCAGATTGTGACCTCTTTTCAAGAATCTCTATTTCCTTTATATCTATATAGCTGATTTCTCTCCCTATCTACCCCCTCACCCTTTTTTTAATCTTTTCTAGCCCCTTTATTACTAGACTGTAAACCCTCATATTTTATTCATTTCTTCTATTCCCAGTGCCCATCAGAGTACTTGACACATAGTCTGGGTTTATTGTGTATCTGCAAAATTAGTCAAGCCCTTCTATAGCACCCTCCTAGACAGCTGTATTTCTCTGGGAGAATTGTGTGTTGAAAACTTCAAGAATAGTTAGGGCTGATATTTGTTCATGAGCAGTCAACCCTTCAGCCTAGGAGATCCCATGACACAGAGGAGCCTGGCCGGCTGTAGTCCATGGGGTCACAAAGGATCAGACACGACATATGGAGGATGAGGTAGGAGAGGTTTAACACAGAATCCCCTCATTCATTCAGTTCAACAAAGGAAAACATCTACCAAGTGTTCAGCACTGTGAAAAAAACAATAATCTCAGTCATCAAAGAGTGTAATCTACATGAGGACTCAGGAACAATGCATGTTAGAGACATGCACACAGTATTATGAGGGCACAGAAGACTGTCTACCAGTTGACGGAGTTAGGGAAAGCTTCCTGAAAACACAGCTTAGCTGGGTCCAAGTTAACCTAGCAAAGGAAGGGGATGGTAGAGAGGATTTTAAGAGAGGTCATTTCGGTGTTCCTAAAGTACAAAGAAACAGGTAAGAAAGCATACTGGAGAGGTGAGCAAGGGCCATATAATAGGGGGCTTTGCATGTGCTGCTAGGGAGCTTGGATTTAATCTTCTAAGTGAAGGCAAGTCATGGAGGAGTCAGAAGCTGGAAAGTGGTAATTCTAATCACAGGATTCATAGGACCAGAGCAGGGCATTAGGGGGGAAAGAAAAAGGCCTGGATGAGACTATATTGAAAGCAGAAGTGCCAAACGAAGGTTCAAATAGTACTTAGAAAGAAATGGAGGCCTGCATTTGGATAATGGTTATGGTAAGAGATATGGAAGATGCTGTTTAAGCAGCTGTTCACAGATCTTTCTCTGAAGGTATATTTCAACTCTACAACCAGATTGTGACCTCTTTTCAAGAATCTCTATTTCCTTTATATCTATATAGCTGATTTCTCTCCCTATCTACCCCCTCACCCTTTTTTTAATCTTTTCTAGCCCCTTTATTACTAGACTGTAAACCCTCATATTTTATTCATTTCTTCTATTCCCAGTGCCCATCAGAGTACTTGACACATAGTCTGGGTTTATTGTGTATCTGCAAAATTAGTCAAGCCCTTCTATAGCACCCTCCTAGACAGCTGTATTTCTCTGGGAGAATTGTGTGTTGAAAACTTCAAGAATAGTTAGGGCTGATATTTGTTCATGAGCAGTCAAGCAACCCTGAAAGGAAATATCTTTCCATCAATTTGGTGTCACTCTGGAGGGTACACACATTTTTTTCAATGGTTCTATTTAAACCATTTTTGAAACTCCTTTTAGAGTTGGGGCATATCCTTTCAAAATATTCATCATGGTGGCAAATCTTTTTCCTTTTGTAGATGTATTACAATTTTGGAAACAATCAAAAAGTCATTGGGCGTCCCTGGTGGTCCAGTGGCTAAGACTCCATGCTCCCGATGCAGGGGCCCCAGGTTCAATCCCTAGTCAGGAAACCCGATCCCACATGCCACAGCTAACATCCAGTGCAGCTAAAGGTTTTTTTTTTTCTTTTTTTAAAGGCATTTGGAACTAAGTCTATTACATTTAAAAAAAAACCCAAACTGATTTTCATAATCTATCTCTAAAGGCAATTCTAAGAATCCCCAAATGTTTTGTACTGTTGTAGAACTTCAACAAGCAGACAGCTGCGTTTTCAATGTATCTAATTGCAAGCACAACACTCACTTGAATATCTACATCCTGATAAAACATTCACTTGCTAACAAACATTTATTGAATTCCTCTATCAGGCATTAATCTAGGCATCTGTGACACATCCATAAGTGAAACAAAGAGCTTGTCTATTGTGAAATTTACATGCTAGCAGGGGCAGACAGATAATAAGAACTAAATACAATAAATAGGTAAATTGTGAAATACACGGAAATAAATAGGTAAATTGTGATAAGTGCAATAGTGTCCCTCTCCTACTTAAATCCTTCAATAGCTCTTTGTTCTTGGAGCAATGGTTGCATTTAGGATCAAGTTCAAAATGGCTTATAGACCCCTCAGCCCCTCCTGCCTTTCCGGCCTCCTCAACCATGCACTGGTCACATTACTGCTTGTCTTCCACAAACATGTAAGACTTCTCACCATCTCTGACTGTGCCCTCAAAAAATGTGTGTGTATACGTGTTATGTGTGTGGCAGGGGAAGTGGGGGTAGGCAATCAATATGCTAGTTGGTTTTTCTGCAAAATTAGTCAAGCCCTTCTATAGCACCCTCCTAGACAGCTGTATTTCTCTGGGAGAATTGTGTGTTGAAAACTTCAAGAATAGTTAGGGCTGATATTTGTTCATGAGCAGTCAAGCAACCCTGAAAGGAAATATCTTTCCATCAATTTGGTGTCACTCTGGAGGGTACACACATTTTTTTCAATGGTTCTATTTAAACCATTTTTGAAACTCCTTTTAGAGTTGGGGCATATCCTTTCAAAATATTCATCATGGTGGCAAATCTTTTTCCTTTTGTAGATGTATTACAATTTTGGAAACAATCAAAAAGTCATTGGGCGTCCCTGGTGGTCCAGTGGCTAAGACTCCATGCTCCCGATGCAGGGGCCCCAGGTTCAATCCCTAGTCAGGAAACCCGATCCCACATGCCACAGCTAACATCCAGTGCAGCTAAATTTTTTTTTTTTTCTTTTTTTAAAGGCATTTGGAACTAAGTCTATTACATTTAAAAAAAAAACCCAAACTGATTTTCATAATCTATCTCTAAAGGCAATTCTAAGAATCCCCAAATGTTTTGTACTGTTGTAGAACTTCAACAAGCAGACAGCTGCGTTTTCAATGTATCTAATTGCAAGCACAACACTCACTTGAATATCTACATCCTGATAAAACATTCACTTGCTAACAAACATTTATTGAATTCCTCTATCAGGCATTAATCTAGGCATCTGTGACACATCCATAAGTGAAACAAAGAGCCTGTCTATTGTGAAATTTACATGCTAGCAGGGGCAGACAGATAATAAGAACTAAATACAATAAATAGGTAAATTGTGAAATACACGGAAATAAATAGGTAAATTGTGATAAGTGCAATAGTGTCCCTCTCCTACTTAAATCCTTCAATAGCTCTTTGTTCTTGGAGCAATGGTTGCATTTAGGATCAAGTTCAAAATGGCTTATAGACCCCTCAGCCCCTCCTGCCTTTCCGGCCTCCTCAACCATGCACTGGTCACATTACTGCTTGTCTTCCACAAACATGTAAGACTTCTCACCATCTCTGACTGTGCCCTCAAAAAATGTGTGTGTATACGTGTTATGTGTGTGGCAGGGGAAGTGGGGATAGGCAATCAACAATAAGCAATAGTACAGTAAAACATATGGAGTATATGGGAAGTTGAATGCTACGAAAAAATGAAAAAGTTGAATTGGTTTAGGGGATCAGGGATTGGGAATGTGGGAGCTGGGATGGTGGGGAACTGCAAATTTAAATAAGATCAGGGTAGTTTTCATGGAGAAAAGAAGATCTGCACAAAGACATGGAGGATGTGAGAACCTCCAAATACCCTAGATTTATTAGTGCCATGAGTGAGACAAAAAGGGAAGGAAAACTCTCACCAATTTTTATGTTATGTTCTGGGTACTTTCGAATGAGGTCAACAATCTGGCGGGCAGCTTCTTCTTGGGAAGGAAGAACCAGGTCTGGGTTGCAATTGGTGTTGTCTAGGTATAAGGTATGGATCTGTTTCCCTAGTCTCAGGGCTGGCTCCTTCAGCATGGATGGTGTATACCGAAAATCACCTGGAAGAAGAATATATGGGAGGCAGCGTCAGAGACAAAAGCATACAAGACAAGCTTCTCCCAATTCCAACAGCAGATGGGCTTTTGCCTACTGGCCTGCTGGAAAAAACTAGAGTCTAGCAATGATCTAATGTAGCAGAGCTTCTCGTGGAAGTGTGTCCATTGTGCTCCTGTACCTTTATTACTCTTTTCAAAGTCTATACCCTTAAAGAGTGGGAAATCAGTTAAGAAAGTGTCATTGTGTTCATGTGACATGAAGATAGGAGGCCTTGATGACTCAAGGTTGCTCAAGAAAAGCAGTGGTGGGCTTCCCTGGTGGTCCAGTGGGTAAGGACACCAACTTGCAGTGCATGGGGCGCCAGTTCGATCCCTAGTTTGGGAAGATCCTACTACCGAGCCGGAGCTCTGGAGCGCATGCACCCAGAGCTGGTGCTCTGCAGTGACGTAGGCCACTGTGATGTGAGGCCCACACAGGCCAAAGAACTAAGATAAATGAATGAAAGATCAATAGAAGTGGCAAAAAAAAAAAAAAAAGTAGTGGTGGGAATTATCTGGCGATTCAGTGATTAGGACTCAGTGCTTTCACTGCTAGCGGGTGGGAGGGCAGGTTTAACCCCTGGAAGTGGAACTAAGATCTAGGCTGTCCCAGCCTAGACAGGAAGGAAAGCCCTAACCCTCCAGAAGCCCACCTGTGTAGAGGATGGTCCCAAAGTTGAATGCTACGAAAAAATGAAAAAGTTGAATTGGTTTAGGGGATCAGGGATTGGGAATGTGGGAGCTGGGATGGTGGGGAACTGCAAATTTAAATAAGATCAGGGTAGTTTTCATGGAGAAAAGAAGATCTGCACAAAGACATGGAGGATGTGAGAACCTCCAAATACCCTAGATTTATTAGTGCCATGAGTGAGACAAAAAGGGAAGGAAAACTCTCACCAATTTTTATGTTATGTTCTGGGTACTTTCGAATGAGGTCAACAATCTGGCGGGCAGCTTCTTCTTGGGAAGGAAGAACCAGGTCTGGGTTGCAATTGGTGTTGTCTAGGTATAAGGTATGGATCTGTTTCCCTAGTCTCAGGGCTGGCTCCTTCAGCATGGATGGTGTATACCGAAAATCACCTGGAAGAAGAATATATGGGAGGCAGCGTCAGAGACAAAAGCATACAAGACAAGCTTCTCCCAATTCCAACAGCAGATGGGCTTTTGCCTACTGGCCTGCTGGAAAAAACTAGAGTCTAGCAATGATCTAATGTAGCAGAGCTTCTCGTGGAAGTGTGTCCATTGTGCTCCTGTACCTTTATTACTCTTTTCAAAGTCTATACCCTTAAAGAGTGGGAAATCAGTTAAGAAAGTGTCATTGTGTTCATGTGACATGAAGATAGGAGGCCTTGATGACTCAAGGTTGCTCAAGAAAAGCAGTGGTGGGCTTCCCTGGTGGTCCAGTGGGTAAGGACACCAACTTGCAGTGCATGGGGCGCCAGTTCGATCCCTAGTTTGGGAAGATCCTACTACCGAGCCGGAGCTCTGGAGCGCATGCACCCAGAGCTGGTGCTCTGCAGTGACGTAGGCCACTGTGATGTGAGGCCCACACAGGCCAAAGAACTAAGATAAATGAATGAAAGATCAATAGAAGTGGCAAAAAAAAAAAAAAAAAGTAGTGGTGGGAATTATCTGGCGATTCAGTGATTAGGACTCAGTGCTTTCACTGCTAGCGGGTGGGAGGGCAGGTTTAACCCCTGGAAGTGGAACTAAGATCTAGGCTGTCCCAGCCTAGACAGGAAGGAAAGCCCCTAACCCCTCCAGAAGCCCACCTGTGTAGAGGATGGTCCCAAAGTATCCTTCAAAGAGAAACATGACAGAGCCCGGGCAGTGATTGGCATCCATGAGGGTGACTGTCATGGTCTCTCGCCCAACTTCATCTAGAGGCAGGACATGGCTCTCACCAACCTCCAGGGCTCGGATCCACTGCTTGGATACCTGAAGAAACAGCTGGTCATTCCAGAGAACACAGGCTCCCTTCCCTGGATCAGATGCTAGCATTGGCGGGGATCACAATCCTCTTTTCCTCCTCCCCTTCTCTACCCCATCCTTTCTACAAGTTTCAATTAAGAGTCCAGAAAGTACAGTCCAGAAAGTAAATCTAGTCAATGATTCCTAAACTTTCCAAACCATAATAATATTTTGCCGGGAACCTGTTAAAAAAAACTCCAGCCAGATTTCCAGGACTTTCACCAGCTTTGTCTACTGAGCCTGATGCAAGAGGAGGAAGGCGCTGGAGAATCTATCTACTCAGAGCATTAAGTGGATTTCTATGAGGCAAGTTGGGGAAACACTGGCCTATCTTTAGTGAAGAGGCAGAAACAGTTTCCTTTATTGGATTAGAAGTTCTCCCCAGTTTCATCGCTGAAACATCCCAAGCCGGCCAGTTGGAAATCACGCTCTTATTCTGGCTTAAACTATGACTCCAAGGCTGTGACAGACCCTAAGTCCCCACCCAGATGCCAGAACCAATCCTCAGAGGCCGACGCCAGCTCCCCATACCTGTAGGTGACGGTGCAGGAGGTGAGCGGTGATTGGGGAGCAGTAGAGGGGCCGGGTCCAGGTGCTAGACAGACCCACGGTGTGGTCCGAGTGCATGTGGGACAGGAAGAAGAGTCGGGCGGAGCCAGCCCGCCTCAGGCTCCAGAAGTCCACGGCGATGGGCGTATGAGGGATCAAGACCCCGTTCATGGTGGTGGGGATGGAGAGTCACCAGTGGGTTCTTCATGGGAACAGAGCTCCTGAGTGAGGCTCCTACAATGGCGCCCTGAAAAAACTCACGTGGGGCAAGAATAGGGCTAGAGACGTAAGGGAAAGCCAGCCCAGGGAGGGAATGAATGACTAGACTAGAAAGAAGGAAGTGACCTTGTTGGTGGAAGTTTTAGGGGGAGGAATCTCAAACCGCGGAAGGCGCCCGACTGAGCGCCACTCCCCCGCGCGCGGGACCCCGAGCCGCGGCCCGGCACTCAAAGCGCGCGCTGCTGGGCGGAGACAGGCCGAAGTAGCCGACTTCCGATTGCCCGCCGCAGCTCCGCCGGAGGGAGCCGCGCGGCTGCGCCGGGAGGTGAGAGGTTGGAGGAAGGGCACCCAAAGGTCAGGATCCAGGCTGCGTTCGGCGCTCACTGGGACAGAGTGACTGGCAGCTGCTCGGCGAGGTCCCTCTGGAGGAGGCGGGACTTCCGCGGAAAGCTTGATTGGACCTCTCCGTGACGGCCACTGCGTGGAGGCGCAAGAAAGGCTGGAACTGGAGAGGGAGGGGTCCTCGGACAGTTGGCTGCCGGGCTGGAAATCCGGGGGAGGACCTAGAGGTTGGGGAGAGTACTATGGGCGGAGCGAACCAGTCTTCTTGTCCCGGGATAGAATCCCAGAGCCTCGGGTGGGCCTCTCCTGGGAGCGAGAGGGTTGGAAGATCGAGTGTGCTAGAGCCTGCATGCCGGCCCTGGGAAAGCCAAGGCTGGGGCGAGATAGCGCCTGTTGTCTCTTCACTCATTGGCATTTCCTTTTACCCAGGTCCCCACAGCAGGGCCCGAAGGAGCCCGAGTTTCCTACGCACCTGTGGGAACTGCCCGTGACTGTTGGAGAAGATGCCGTACCTTGGCTCCGAGGACGTGGTGAAGGAGCTGAAGAAGGCTCTGTGTAATCCTCACATTCAGGCTGATAGGATGCGCTATCGGAATGTCATCCAGCGAGTGATTAGGTATCACCTAACGCCCTGACGTCCTCAGGCTCCAGAAGTCCACGGCGATGGGCGTATGAGGGATCAAGACCCCGTTCATGGTGGTGGGGATGGAGAGTCACCAGTGGGTTCTTCATGGGAACAGAGCTCCTGAGTGAGGCTCCTACAATGGCGCCCTGAAAAAACTCACGTGGGGCAAGAATAGGGCTAGAGACGTAAGGGAAAGCCAGCCCAGGGAGGGAATGAATGACTAGACTAGAAAGAAGGAAGTGACCTTGTTGGTGGAAGTTTTAGGGGGAGGAATCTCAAACCGCGGAAGGCGCCCGACTGAGCGCCACTCCCCCGCGCGCGGGACCCCGAGCCGCGGCCCGGCACTCAAAGCGCGCGCTGCTGGGCGGAGACAGGCCGAAGTAGCCGACTTCCGATTGCCCGCCGCAGCTCCGCCGGAGGGAGCCGCGCGGCTGCGCCGGGAGGTGAGAGGTTGGAGGAAGGGCACCCAAAGGTCAGGATCCAGGCTGCGTTCGGCGCTCACTGGGACAGAGTGACTGGCAGCTGCTCGGCGAGGTCCCTCTGGAGGAGGCGGGACTTCCGCGGAAAGCTTGATTGGACCTCTCCGTGACGGCCACTGCGTGGAGGCGCAAGAAAGGCTGGAACTGGAGAGGGAGGGGTCCTCGGACAGTTGGCTGCCGGGCTGGAAATCCGGGCGAGGACCTAGAGGTTGGGGAGAGTACTATGGGCGGAGCGAACCAGTCTTCTTGTCCCGGGATAGAATCCCAGAGCCTCGGGTGGGCCTCTCCTGGGAGCGAGAGGGTTGGAAGATCGAGTGTGCTAGAGCCTGCATGCCGGCCCTGGGAAAGCCAAGGCTGGGGCGAGATAGCGCCTGTTGTCTCTTCACTCATTGGCATTTCCTTTTACCCAGGTCCCCACAGCAGGGCCCGAAGGAGCCCGAGTTTCCTAGGGACCTGTGGGAACTGCCCCGTGACTGTTGGAGAAGATGCCGTACCTTGGCTCCGAGGACGTGGTGAAGGAGCTGAAGAAGGCTCTGTGTAATCCTCACATTCAGGCTGATAGGATGCGCTATCGGAATGTCATCCAGCGAGTGATTAGGTATCACCTAACGCCCTGACGTCCCCATTGCCACCCCCGGCAGGGCTCTCTCCCCTGGGCTGCGCAGAAAGAGTAAACGCACTTTCAGACATGGCAATTGTGCGATTGGGTCTTCCTGCTTCTCTGGAATGCCAACTAAGGCATTCGTGGGATGTATTTTGCTTCTTTTACTCAGCTGGGTGATTTCATCCATATCTTGAGCGTGTACTGCTGACTTCCAGATCTATATCTAACACAAATCTCCATTTTTAATCCTCAAACCCACACAGCTTACTGCTTGCTCGGCATTTCCACCTGGATATATTCAAAGGCATGCTAAATAGCACCTGCGTCCTCTCCACCCTCCCTCCACCTTCCCAAACCTGCTCTTCTGCTTGTATTGTGTCGATAAATATCACCACCTAGCTGACCAAGTGTGGGAGTCAGTCTTGATCTTCACTGTACAAGTCAAATGGTAGCAATTCATGATTCTAAATATTCATCCTCTTTTTATTTTATTTTTTAAATTGACACTGTTGTTCTGGTTTCCTTATGTAGCTTAATAGCAGGTCAAGATTTCCGGGATGGCTCACCGGTAAGGATCTGCTTGCCAATTCAAGAGACTTGGGGTCCATCCCTGGGTTGGGAAGATACCCTGGGGAAGGAAAGGGCAACCAACTGCAGTAATTTTTTTTTTTTTTTTTGAGAGGAAAGTAAAGTTTATTAGAGTGGAGGAAGGGAAAGTCGCTGCCAGTACAGCGGGCCGGCTTAAGGCAGAATGGTCATTGTTACAGTGGGAGACACTGTTAGAACGGCGGGCCAGCTCAAGGGAGAGTCGACATTAAACAGGGGTCTTTGATCCGTTTTATAGCCAGGGCCTAAGGAGTGGCAAAGGGGTCTTAAGGATCATTGCCGATTGGATGGTGTACTGGGTGGGGTAGAGTGATGACGACTGCATGAGGGAAAGTCTGTAGGGTCCAAGGAATGGCCTCAGCCCCGGGGAGGGGAGGACAATAGGGTCTGGTTTATCTCTTCTTGCAGTCCAAGACCCTCCTCGTTTGCTTTGTTCTTTCATCCTTGGGAACACATTCCTCCCTCTCTTCATGTTTAGGGCCAATTTTTTGGCCCCCTGGGATACCCTGCTCCTCTCTAACTATCTGCCTATTTCCCTTCTCAGGCATTTGAGTGCCCATTCTCAAGGGAAAAGGGGCAGTGACTGCTCTGGCTTCTTCAGGCTGTACAGGGTCGTTGTGGGGTTCTGGGTTCCCAGTGTCTGCTCTCTGTCAGGGTACATTTAGGGAGGAAGGTGTGACCCCACAGAACGATATGGCAGCTTGTTCCAGCACTGTCTTGGTGTTGTCTGGGTGATATTCTTGTCGTACTATCACTTGTAGAGTTGTCATATTTGTTAGAAGATCCTCAGGTATGTGGAGGCAATTCTTAGGATGACTTGAGATCTGGGAGGTCCTTTAAAAGTATGCAGTATTCTTACCTAGGAAATCCCATGGATTTCCTGAGCCCGCAGGCTATAGTCCACGGGGTTGCAAAATAGACATGACTTAGTGACTAAAACAACAAAGTAGTAGGTCACCTGGGCTCCTATTTCAGTAAGAATGATTTTCCAATATATGAATTTGACAATGTAACTTGCCTATAGCAAACTTTTTATCATGATCTATAGTTTGCATAGAAGTTCCTTGGGGTGCTTTTTAAGAAAATGTAAAAATTTCATCCAATCCAGTAGTTCTGATTCAGTAGGTGGGGTGAAATCCAGGAATCTGCATTTTGAACAGACACCTCATCAAATTCCTGTAGGAGGTGACAGGGTCTTTTTTGTTGTTGCTGTTTTTAATAAATTTTTATTATACTTTTTATTTTTACAGAGTTTTGTCGCCTACAGATATGTAGGATCCCAGATTAGTCATATGCATATCCCCCCCATCCCACCCCGAGATCACAGTTTTTGAGAAGCAGTGATCTATGGAATAAAGTCCAAATTTCTTATCAGAGCACCCAAGGAACACCCAGTTAACTACCTTCAGACTGTCGAAAGAATATACCACCCTTGCTTGTGTCCACAGGCCTATGTTTCATTATCTATCTATTACACCTTCCTGGAGCTCCTGCTCAGTGGCTCAAGTATTACTTTCTCTTTGGGTACATTTTATGACTTCCTGGCAGTATTAGACCTCCTGATCCCCAGCGCACCTTGTCTGTTATTTCTGTTGTAATCTTATCTGTCATTCTGTTATTAGTGGTATCCTTGTCTGTCTCCTTGGTAGACTTTGAGTTCTTTCAGGTCTAAGAACATGCCTTCTTCAGATTATGTGTCCAGAACATATCCCTGGAATGTATTAATACTGGGAATTCCATGCTTGTTGAACGACTAGAAGAATGTTCATTGCAGACCCATGATGTGAAGTATTGTGTCACATGGTAGAAAAGGTAGACCTGGTTGCTTCCCAGGAAGAGGTCACAATCTAGTTGGATATCCAGGACATGTATAAGTAAAAGGCTCCCTGTAGGTTGGAGATTATGTATTTTACTTTTTTCTGCTGTGTGTGTTGGTTTCAGGCACATGACTCAAGGCTTGGACATGTCTGGTGTTTTTATGGAAATGGTGAAGGCCAGTGCCACTGTAGATATTGTTCAGAAGAAGCTGGTTTATCTCTACATGTGTACCTATGCTCCCTTGAAACCCGATCTGGCTCTCCTGGCCATCAATACCCTGTGCAAAGACTGTTCAGACCCCAACCCGGTGGTGCGAGGGCTGGCGCTCCGGAGCATGTGTAGCCTCAGGTGAGCACGCTCTTCCCGCTTCTCAGCAACTGATGAGTTCCTGTGATCCCAGGCAGGTTTTTCTTGAGGACAACTTATCTGGCCTCCTTAATACTGGAGAGAACACTGTTGTAACCTGAACTCGGATTGTCAGCCATTACTTTTGTTTCAAAAACTATATAGATGATTTTATTAAGAGATTTTTCTACCTTACTCTCAGTGAAATGGTTACAGATTTCTAAACGCATGTGTGTGTGAACCTGTCTGTGCAGCATTGCTTCACATGAAAACTCAGGTGAGACTTTTTCTGTCTGGCAGCAGCTTTCTTGAGTTTGTTGGAGAAGAATCTGACCAACGCATATTCAAACATCTACTAAATCCTCTGTTAAGGGAATGGGGGCTAATTATGTCAACACTAGTACTTTAGAATCTGGCTGACTCCACGATGTGTTGCTTAGGATGCCTGGCGTGCAAGAATATATCCAACAGCCGATTCTCAACGGTCTGCGGGATAAGGCTTCATATGTCAGGAGGGTAGCAGTCCTTGGCTGTGCCAAGATGCATAATCTTCACGGAGACTCCGAAGTGGGTAAGTTTCAGTGTTATCTATCACGATCAATATTTATTTGTGCTTCTAGTACATGACTTTGTAGGAGATTATGTCATTTTGGTAGAAAATAATAATGTGGCTGTACTTCTGGATGTGTCTCCTTAATTTAATTTTAAAAGTTTATTTGGAGGATAACTGCTTTACAATATTGTGTTGGTTTCTGCTGTAGAACAACATGAATCAGCCATAAGTATACATACATCTCCTCCCACTAGAAACTCCCTTCAATCTTAGATGTCTCTTTTAAGTAGGATGCAAGGCTCGGTATTCTCCGAGGTTAAAGAAGTCTTTTCTTTGGGGCCCAGGTGAGATCCTTCACATCAGCTACTTTGCACTGTTTGGAAATGGCAATTGCTTTAGCCTTGTACTTTGTTCCTGCCTTTGTTACTTTAGTACAATAGCAGAGACGTTCACCTTTGTCTGCCAGGAGCTATTATTCTGGCTCTGTCTCCATGGCTCTGAAGCTTTTCTTCATAGGAGGCCTTTGTTCTCTTTTGTAGATGGTGCCCTGGTAAATGAATTATATAGCTTGCTGCGGGACCAGGATCCAATTGTGGTTGTGAACTGCCTGAGGTCTCTAGAGGAAATTCTGAAACAGGAAGGAGGTGTTGTCATCAATAAGCCCATCGCCCACCATCTCTTAAATCGGTGTGGATACCTCTGTACTCTTTATATCATATCAAATCTGCATTCTAATGGGATCCTGCTGATGTGTTGAATGGAGGAGAGGTTCTTGAAAAACTTCTGTAGAGCAGTTAAAGAAAGTTAACTGTAGCTATTTACTTCCTCATATTTTGTTGAGAGAACTTTTTTTCATTTGTCTTAGTTTCTTTTGGCGATATAGAGAGATGACAGAAAGATCCTTTGGGGATAGTTCTGTCCCCTGCAGTCATTGTGTCCCCCAAACTAAGCCATTCATACTGTCCTACAGTGTAGAGTCTGGATCCAGAGGGTAGCAGTCCTTGGCTGTGCCAAGATGCATAATCTTCACGGAGACTCCGAAGTGGGTAAGTTTCAGTGTTATCTATCACGATCAATATTTATTTGTGCTTCTAGTACATGACTTTGTAGGAGATTATGTCATTTTGGTAGAAAATAATAATGTGGCTGTACTTCTGGATGTGTCTCCTTAATTTAATTTTAAAAGTTTATTTGGAGGATAACTGCTTTACAATATTGTGTTGGTTTCTGCTGTAGAACAACATGAATCAGCCATAAGTATACATACATCTCCTCCCACTAGAAACTCCCTTCAATCTTAGATGTCTCTTTTAAGTAGGATGCAAGGCTCGGTATTCTCCGAGGTTAAAGAAGTCTTTTCTTTGGGGCCCAGGTGAGATCCTTCACATCAGCTACTTTGCACTGTTTGGAAATGGCAATTGCTTTAGCCTTGTACTTTGTTCCTGCCTTTGTTACTTTAGTACAATAGCAGAGACGTTCACCTTTGTCTGCCAGGAGCTATTATTCTGGCTCTGTCTCCATGGCTCTGAAGCTTTTCTTCATAGGAGGCCTTTGTTC
Source organism: Tragulus kanchil (assembly GCA_022376925.1). NCBI lineage: Eukaryota > Metazoa > Chordata > Mammalia > Artiodactyla > Tragulidae > Tragulus > Tragulus kanchil. The sequence goes on from JAIOJX010000024.1 coordinate 133,956,871, forward strand.
TCTTTTGTAGATGGTGCCCTGGTAAATGAATTATATAGCTTGCTGCGGGACCAGGATCCAATTGTGGTTGTGAACTGCCTGAGGTCTCTAGAGGAAATTCTGAAACAGGAAGGAGGTGTTGTCATCAATAAGCCCATCGCCCACCATCTCTTAAATCGGTGTGGATACCTCTGTACTCTTTATATCATATCAAATCTGCATTCTAATGGGATCCTGCTGATGTGTTGAATGGAGGAGAGGTTCTTGAAAAACTTCTGTAGAGCAGTTAAAGAAAGTTAACTGTAGCTATTTACTTCCTCATATTTTGTTGAGAGAACTTTTTTTCATTTGTCTTAGTTTCTTTTGGCGATATAGAGAGATGACAGAAAGATCCTTTGGGGATAGTTCTGTCCCCTGCAGTCATTGTGTCCCCCAAACTAAGCCATTCATACTGTCCTACAGTGTAGAGTCTGGATCCAGAGTGTAGCGATCTTTGGCCTTAGACGAGTATGCATTTGTACTGTAAACTCATCTTGTTATTTAAGTCTTTATTTTGCATAAACTTTAAGTAATATGTGAAAAGACTGCTTCAGTTGTGGCACAGCCTGTTTTCAAGAATTTTCTGTTTGTCATGGTGAACAGATGATGGGTGACACATAGTGGTATGGAGGGGGTCCTGGTTTCACTGCTAAGAGAGCATTTTGGTTTTCTTTTTTGGCTAGAATGTCAAAACTGGACCAATGGGGCCAGGCTGAAGTCTTGAACTTTCTGCTCCGCTACCAGCCCCGCAGTGAGGAGGAGCTCTTTGACATTCTCAATCTGTTGGACAGTTTTCTCAAGAGCAGTAGCCCAGGTGTGGTGATGGGAGCCACCAAGCTCTTTCTGATCTTGGCCAAAAAATTCCCCCACGTGCAGACTGACGTGCTCGTGCAAGTCAAGGGGCCTCTGCTGGCGGCCTGCTCTTCCGAGAGCCGAGAGCTCTGCTTCGCTGCCCTCTGCCACGTGCGCCAGATTCTGCACAGTGTGCCGGGTCACTTCAGCAACCACTACAAAAAGTTTTTCTGCTCCTACTCGGAGCCCCACTACATCAAGCTCCAGAAGGTGGAGGTGCTGTGTGAGCTGGTGAACGACGAGAACGTGCAGCAGGTGCTGGAGGAGCTTCGCGGGTACTGCACGGATGTGTCCGCCGACTTTGCCCAGGCCGCCATCTTTGCCATAGGTGGGTGTCTGCTGCTTTTCCTTTGTGAGAGCCTAGACCACCCAGCTAGAGAGCTGTGGAACCACAGAGAGCATAAGGGAATGAGTAGTCACTGACCCAGTTTTTTGCTGCAAGATACTTTGCCTTGAAGCAAGACTCGTTCCCTCTTGCTTCAAGGCAGAGTATCTTGCAGCAAAAAATTGGGTCAGTGACTTCAAAGAGAAAGGCATTTTTTGTCAACACTGGTGTTGCCATATCTTCTAGGATATAAACTACAGGTGACTCGAACTATAATATGATTAATTAATTAAAATTGTAATTAATTTTCTTCTTTTGAAGTGGGTCTTAGTTTCTGCTCTCAGGCTTTCTCTAGTTCAGGAGAGCAGGGCTGCTCTGTGTTGTGGTACACAGGCTTCTCACTGTAGGGCTTCTCTTGTTGTGGAACATGGACTCTAGGCACACAGGCTTCAGTAGCTTCAGTAGCTCTTGAGCTCTCGAGTGCAGGGTCGGTAGTTGAGGTGCACAGGCTTAGTTACCCCATGGCATGTGGGATCTTCCTGGATGTAGAGATGGAACCCCTTTCCCCTGCTCTGGCAGGTGGATTCCCATCCACTGTACCACCAGGGAAGTCCAACACAATTTATATTGCCTTTTGTTGTCTGTTATCCAAAATGCTTTTCTGTATATCATCTTCCCACAGTCTTGTGAGGCAGTCAAGAAAAGTAGACAAGTGTTATTAACTTCGTTTTAAAGATGAAGAAACTTAGGCACAAAAAGATTCTTAAATTTCCCAAAGCTCATATAGTTCCTAAACTGGTATTGCAGCCCAGCTTGCCTGACTCAAAGTCCTGTATCAATTTAGCAATCTTTTATGTTGCTTCTACTCTGGACTACTATGTATTATGCTGAGTATACCAACACAAAGTAAAAACCTAAGACCTACAAACCATTTCACACTACTGTGCCTGGAATTTAAAGGGCTAGAGTGAGTCATACATGAAAGCAGCTAGGAGCTCAGTTTTGGAGAACTTCAAAGGGAGGAAGAGAAGGAGCCCTCATGTGTAGAATAAAGTATGGCTATTTTAGGGACAGAGAAGAGGCAACAAAGAGGGAAGTAGAAAGCCTTTGGTGTGGAGGCTGCTCCCAAATGTCCCCAGCAGGAATACTCTTGTGCGAGTGTGCTACAACAGACTGGCTGCCACATAAACACCTGGGTTGTTGGAAGTTTTCAACCTTATTCAATGGGAAATTCATTTTTACCAGACCTGTTCCCTCTTGCTTCAAGGCAGAGTATCTTGCAGCAAAAAATTGGGTCAGTGACTTCAAAGAGAAAGGCATTTTTTGTCAACACTGGTGTTGCCATATCTTCTAGGATATAAACTACAGGTGACTCGAACTATAATATGATTAATTAATTAAAATTGTAATTAATTTTCTTCTTTTGAAGTGGGTCTTAGTTTCTGCTCTCAGGCTTTCTCTAGTTCAGGAGAGCAGGGCTGCTCTGTGTTGTGGTACACAGGCTTCTCACTGTAGGGCTTCTCTTGTTGTGGAACATGGACTCTAGGCACACAGGCTTCAGTAGCTTCAGTAGCTCTTGAGCTCTCGAGTGCAGGGTCGGTAGTTGAGGTGCACAGGCTTAGTTACCCCATGGCATGTGGGATCTTCCTGGATGTAGAGATGGAACCCCTTTCCCCTGCTCTGGCAGGTGGATTCCCATCCACTGTACCACCAGGGAAGTCCAACACAATTTATATTGCCTTTTGTTGTCTGTTATCCAAAATGCTTTTCTGTATATCATCTTCCCACAGTCTTGTGAGGCAGTCAAGAAAAGTAGACAAGTGTTATTAACTTCGTTTTAAAGATGAAGAAACTTAGGCACAAAAAGATTCTTAAATTTCCCAAAGCTCATATAGTTCCTAAACTGGTATTGCAGCCCAGCTTGCCTGACTCAAAGTCCTGTATCAATTTAGCAATCTTTTATGTTGCTTCTACTCTGGACTACTATGTATTATGCTGAGTATACCAACACAAAGTAAAAACCTAAGACCTACAAACCATTTCACACTACTGTGCCTGGAATTTAAAGGGCTAGAGTGAGTCATACATGAAAGCAGCTAGGAGCTCAGTTTTGGAGAACTTCAAAGGGAGGAAGAGAAGGAGCCCTCATGTGTAGAATAAAGTATGGCTATTTTAGGGACAGAGAAGAGGCAACAAAGAGGGAAGTAGAAAGCCTTTGGTGTGGAGGCTGCTCCCAAATGTCCCCAGCAGGAATACTCTTGTGCGAGTGTGCTACAACAGACTGGCTGCCACATAAACACCTGGGTTGTTGGAAGTTTTCAACCTTATTCAATGGGAAATTCATTTTTACCAGACCTCCCTTAAATTCTTATTTTGTCAAGCAAGAGGTGATTGGGGTTTTATTTTGTAGGTATTTCTGGTCCTCTTTTATCTTTGACTGGTGGGAAATTGTTTTAGAATGAGGTGCTAGTATTTGACTTAACACTTTTTTTCTGATTTCCTTTCCTCTGTAGGTGGCATTGCCAGGACCTACACGGATCAGTGTGTGCAGATTCTAACAGAGTTGCTGGGGCTTCGACAAGAGCACATTACCACGGGTAATAGCTACTTTTCTAGGATTTTGTGTGTGTGTGAGGGGGATCAGTTTTCCCGGCCTGTGGTGGTTGCTCAAAACATGTTTGGCTAAATACGAGAGGTTTAGGCTTTTCTTTGCATCGTCATCCGTCGCCATCAGAGGAGCATATAGACCTCACCGATCAGGGAGGCTTCAGGCTGTTAGCATCTGCAAGGCTGCTGTTTAGATAATGAAGAGTGCTAGGAGACCTTGCTTGTCATTCCCCACCTTTCCCCCTCATTTTGCTTTATGACAACACACTGTAAGCAGTGGCTCCCAGGGCTGGGACTAGGGTGAGGCAAACAAGGTGCTGAGGATGCAGCCATTTAAAGAGATACTCACTATTTTGTAGTCATTGTTCAGTTGACTGGTTTTTATTTGTTTTTTTATTTTATTATTATTTTTGAACACCAAAAATCTTTTGTATTGAGATATAGCCAACTAACAATGTTATGATAGTTTCAGGTGAACAGTGAACGGTCTCAGCCATACATATACATATATCCATTCTCCCCCAAACTCCCCTCCCATCCAGGCTGACATATAACAGTGAGCAGAGTTCCATGAGCAGTACAGTAAGTTTTTTCTGGTTATCTATTTTAAATATAGCACGTATACATGAACTTCCCAAAGTCCTTAACTATCTATTGCCCCAGGCAACCATGCGTTCTTTTCCTAAGACTGAAAGAGGCACTCAGTATTGTACAGAGCATGGATAAACAGCGAGGTCCGACTGTACAGCACGGGTATTCAACATCCTCTGATAAGCCAGAATGGAGGCCTTCCCTGGTTGTCCAGTGGCTAAGAATCCACCTGCCAGTGCAGGGGATATAGGTTCAGTCTCTGGCCTGAGAAGATTCCACATGCAGCAGAGCAGCTAAGCCCATGTACCACAACTACTGAGGCCCACATGCCTAGAGCCTATGCTCCTTAAATTCTTATTTTGTCAAGCAAGAGGTGATTGGGGTTTTATTTTGTAGGTATTTCTGGTCCTCTTTTATCTTTGACTGGTGGGAAATTGTTTTAGAATGAGGTGCTAGTATTTGACTTAACACTTTTTTTCTGATTTCCTTTCCTCTGTAGGTGGCATTGCCAGGACCTACACGGATCAGTGTGTGCAGATTCTAACAGAGTTGCTGGGGCTTCGACAAGAGCACATTACCACGGGTAATAGCTACTTTTCTAGGATTTTGTGTGTGTGTGAGGGGGATCAGTTTTCCCGGCCTGTGGTGGTTGCTCAAAACATGTTTGGCTAAATACGAGAGGTTTAGGCTTTTCTTTGCATCGTCATCCGTCGCCATCAGAGGAGCATATAGACCTCACCGATCAGGGAGGCTTCAGGCTGTTAGCATCTGCAAGGCTGCTGTTTAGATAATGAAGAGTGCTAGGAGACCTTGCTTGTCATTCCCCACCTTTCCCCCTCATTTTGCTTTATGACAACACACTGTAAGCAGTGGCTCCCAGGGCTGGGACTAGGGTGAGGCAAACAAGGTGCTGAGGATGCAGCCATTTAAAGAGATACTCACTATTTTGTAGTCATTGTTCAGTTGACTGGTTTTTATTTGTTTTTTTATTTTATTATTATTTTTGAACACCAAAAATCTTTTGTATTGAGATATAGCCAACTAACAATGTTATGATAGTTTCAGGTGAACAGTGAACGGTCTCAGCCATACATATACATATATCCATTCTCCCCCAAACTCCCCTCCCATCCAGGCTGACATATAACAGTGAGCAGAGTTCCATGAGCAGTACAGTAAGTTTTTTCTGGTTATCTATTTTAAATATAGCACGTATACATGAACTTCCCAAAGTCCTTAACTATCTATTGCCCCAGGCAACCATGCGTTCTTTTCCTAAGACTGAAAGAGGCACTCAGTATTGTACAGAGCATGGATAAACAGCGAGGTCCGACTGTACAGCACGGGTATTCAACATCCTCTGATAAGCCAGAATGGAGGCCTTCCCTGGTTGTCCAGTGGCTAAGAATCCACCTGCCAGTGCAGGGGATATAGGTTCAGTCTCTGGCCTGAGAAGATTCCACATGCAGTTGGGCAGCTAAGCCCATGTAACACAACTACTGAGGCCCACATGCCTAGAGCCTATGCTATGCGGTAAGAAAAGCCACAGCAGTGACAAGCCCATGCACTAACGAGGGAGTTGCTCCCACTTGCCGTAAATAGAGAAAAGTCCACGCAGCAACGAAGACCCAAAGCAGCCCCCAAAAAGTCTTAATAGAAAAGAATACATACATACATATATATATATACATACATATACAGAGAGAGCGAGAGAGAACATACATAGAGAGGCACTCATTCCCAGGTTTGTGCTGTGACTGCCTCTGTGTGTCCTCTTACACTTCACACCCAGCACCTTGCTTCCTTCGCCCTGGTGGCTCATTTATATACTATCTGCAGAGCATTGTACAACAGCAGCATGCCCCCACACTTGTCTGTTGCTTTCCAGTTTACCAAGTGCCTTTGTATACATAAATTCTCTTATCCTTGTGGCAATCTGAGAAGAGGGACATTCACTTAAGAAGTTGTTGCCCATGGCAGACATTTCTCAGATCATCACTGACCACTCCTCTCACACCCATTTTACAGACGTTCCCCCAGCCTGACTGTGTGACTTTTCTTAAGACTCCTCCCCACGTGGAGGCTCCTAATCCTGTGCTCTTGTGTCCTGAGCTGTGCTGCAGCGGTGGTGCAGACGTTCCCCAGACCTGGTCTGGCTGTGTCCTCAGTGTACAGACGCTGTGTGTCAGGCTCTGCCCGGCTGTGAGGAGAACATTCAAGACAGCGAGGTAGATGGTAATTCTCCTTTACTTCCAGGCAAAGGGGAAGTGCTTGGGACCTACTCTGTGAAATGGACTCTCATTACTCTTTCTACCCATTATTTGAAGTGGAAATTCTTAGAATCAGTTGCCACTTCACATTCTCTTTTGGGTGTAGATGGCATATGACTTACGAGCATTTGGAATAAACAGGCGAGGTCCGACTGTACAGCACGGTATTCAACATCCTCTGATAAGCCAGAATGGAGGCCTTCCCTGGTTGTCCAGTGGCTAAGAATCCACCTGCCAGTGCAGGGGATATAGGTTCAGTCTCTGGCCTGAGAAGATTCCACATGCAGTTGGGCAGCTAAGCCCATGTAACACAACTACTGAGGCCCACATGCCTAGAGCCTATGCTATGCGGTAAGAAAAGCCACAGCAGTGACAAGCCCATGCACTAACGAGGGAGTTGCTCCCACTTGCCGTAAATAGAGAAAAGTCCACGCAGCAACGAAGACCCAAAGCAGCCCCCAAAAAGTCTTAATAGAAAAGAATACATACATACATATATATATATACATACATATACAGAGAGAGCGAGAGAGAACATACATAGAGAGGCACTCATTCCCAGGTTTGTGCTGTGACTGCCTCTGTGTGTCCTCTTACACTTCACACCCAGCACCTTGCTTCCTTCGCCCTGGTGGCTCATTTATATACTATCTGCAGAGCATTGTACAACAGCAGCATGCCCCCACACTTGTCTGTTGCTTTCCAGTTTACCAAGTGCCTTTGTATACATAAATTCTCTTATCCTTGTGGCAATCTGAGAAGAGGGACATTCACTTAAGAAGTTGTTGCCCATGGCAGACATTTCTCAGATCATCACTGACCACTCCTCTCACACCCATTTTACAGACGTTCCCCCAGCCTGACTGTGTGACTTTTCTTAAGACTCCTCCCCACGTGGAGGCTCCTAATCCTGTGCTCTTGTGTCCTGAGCTGTGCTGCAGCGGTGGTGCAGACGTTCCGAGACCTGGTCTGGCTGTGTCCTCAGTGTACAGACGCTGTGTGTCAGGCTCTGCCCGGCTGTGAGGAGAACATTCAAGACAGCGAGGTAGATGGTAATTCTCCTTTACTTCCAGGCAAAGGGGAAGTGCTTGGGACCTACTCTGTGAAATGGACTCTCATTACTCTTTCTACCCATTATTTGAAGTGGAAATTCTTAGAATCAGTTGCCACTTCACATTCTCTTTTGGGTGTAGATGGCATATGACTTACAAGAAATTAGGATTTAATTATGGTTTTCTTTCTTTATAACTCAGCTGGTGAAAAATCTGTCTGTAATGCATGAGACCCTGGTTTAATCCCTGGGTCTGGAAGATCTCCTGAAGAAGGGATAAGTTCCCCACTCCAGGATTCTTGGGCTTCCTTGGTGGCTCAGACAGTAAAGAATCCAGCTGCAATGTGGGAGACCTGGGCTCGATCCCTGGGTTAAGAAGATCCCCTGAGGAAGGGAAAGGTTACCCACTCCAATATTCTTGCCTGGAGAATTTCCATGGCTTGTCCACGGGTCACAAAGAGTCAAACATGACTGAGCGACTTTCACCAGATATTTTGATATCATTATTCTTGTGTAGTGTGTTCATTATTTTGAGTGAAAGATTTAGATCATAGGGTTTTCAGCTGGCATGAAAATTGGAGTCATCTGTGAAACATTTTTACAAATGTTTAGGCTTCACCCCAGCTCTACTCACATATTCAGAAGTGGGATCCCTGGACACATACAGTTTCAGGAAACTTCGCAGGTGACTCTGATGTGCACTCTAGGTTAATCACCAGTTGCATAGAGTAACTTAGGGAAATCATCCAATAACCTCCACCAAAGCATTAAACCCCAAATTGGGGCAGAAGCTGAGGAAGCCTAATTGCTGATGCAGTACAGGCTGTAGGAGTCCTAAGTCTCTTTCCACGTGGTAAATTTCATTCCTGTTCATTGTAGAGTCTAGTAGGGGTGAATCAGTAAATGCAAGTTGAAACAAATAAAGTATTATATCTCTTCTGTTAACTCTAGGGGAAAAGCAAAACCTGCTACTGTCTGCTGCCTGCTTCTCACCTGTGTTTTGGACAGCCAAATGTTGAGCACCTGTTCTTACTCCCTAATTCCCTAGGGGAAGCAGGCACTTATCTGGCTGCTTGGTGTCCATGGAAAGAGAATCCCCAATGCTCCTTACGTGTTGGAAGACTTTGTGGAGAATGTGAAGTCGGAGACGTTCCCGGCTGTCAAGATGGAGCTGCTCACAGCTCTGATGCGCCTCTTTCTCTCTCGCCCCGCCGAGTGTCAGGACATGCTGGGCCGCTTGTTGTACTACTGCGTAGGTAGGCTCTTCAGAAGGAAATAGCACTTGCCATGACCAGTCGTGTGTGGTGGCTCAGATGGTAAAGAATCTGCCTGCAATTCAGGAGATTCAAGTTCAGTCCCTGGGTCAGGAAGATTCCCCTGCAGGAGGGCATGGCAGTCCACTGCATGCAGTATTCTTGCCTAGAGAATTCCACGGACAGAGGAGCCTGGCAGGCTACAGTCTATGGGGTCACAAAGAGTTGTATTCAACTGAACGGTGAGGCACGTCTGGGACCTAAGAGGAAAATGTTAACATTTTCTAGTGTTTCTTCCCTCCTATTCTGGTGGGAACAGGGATAGAAAGAATGTTTTTATTTTTAATTAACTCAGTCTTTTGTCTTACCTCAGAGGAAGAAAAGGACATGGCAGTACGGGACCGAGGTCTCTTCTATTATCGCCTCCTCTTAGCCGGCATCGATGAAGTGAAGCAGATCCTGTGTAGCCCTAAATCTGACCCTTCCCTCAGACTTTTGGAGGATCAGGCAGAAAGACCTGTGAACAGCTGGGCCTTGGACTTCAACACTCTGGTGCCAGTCTATGGCAAAGCCCGCTGGGCAACCATCTCTAAATGCCAGGAGTAGAACGTCGTGGCCCAGAGCTTCTTAACACTTCAGCCTTTGCCACATCAGGTAAAAAATTGTCCTCACTTTTTATCTTGTCATGAAAAAAGTCTTTATCTTTTGCAGTAACCAGTAGAGAGTAAAGTACCCTAGCTAAACTTCAGATTGTTGCCCAAATTTTGTTTCTGTGAACAAGAAAGTTTGCCTTTAGTTATTTAAGACATTTCTCCAAAGCTATAATTCATATTGCTTACTTCACAAACTCTAAATTCAAAATGTGGTTCCTGCCAACTAAGAGCACCTCTTATGGGAGCTTTCTGACTTTGTAGGACCCTGATTCCTGAGGAGAACAAGGAGAGGGTCCAGGAACTCCTGATTCTGGAGCCCTCGTGCCCCCCCCATGCCTGTCAAGATGGAGCTGCTCACAGCTCTGATGCGCCTCTTTCTCTCGCCCCGAGTGTCAGGACATGCTGGGCGCTTGTTGTACTACTGCGTAGGTAGGCTCTTCAGAAGGAAATAGCACTTGCCATGACCAGTCGTGTGTGGTGGCTCAGATGGTAAAGAATCTGCCTGCAATTCAGGAGATTCAAGTTCAGTCCCTGGGTCAGGAAGATTCCCCTGCAGGAGGGCATGGCAGTCCACTGCATGCAGTATTCTTGCCTAGAGAATTCCACGGACAGAGGAGCCTGGCAGGCTACAGTCTATGGGGTCACAAAGAGTTGTATTCAACTGAACGGTGAGGCACGTCTGGGACCTAAGAGGAAAATGTTAACATTTTCTAGTGTTTCTTCCCTCCTATTCTGGTGGGAACAGGGATAGAAAGAATGTTTTTATTTTTAATTAACTCAGTCTTTTGTCTTACCTCAGAGGAAGAAAAGGACATGGCAGTACGGGACCGAGGTCTCTTCTATTATCGCCTCCTCTTAGCCGGCATCGATGAAGTGAAGCGGATCCTGTGTAGCCCTGAATCTGACCCTTCCCTCAGACTTTTGGAAGATCAGGCAGAAAGACCTGTGAACAGCTGGGCCTCAGACTTCAACACACTGGTGCCAGTATATGGCAAAGCCCGCTGGGCAGCCATCTCTAAATGCCAGGGAGTAGAACGTCGTGGCCCAGAGCTTCTTAACACTTCAGCCTTTGCCACATCAGGTAAAAAATTGTCCTCACTTTTTATCTTGTCATGAAAAAAGTCTTTATCTTTTGCAGTAACCAGTAGAGAGTAAAGTACCCTAGCTAAACTTCAGATTGTTGCCCAAATTTTGTTTCTGTGAACAAGAAAGTTTGCCTTTAGTTATTTAAGACATTTCTCCAAAGATAAAAGTCATATTGGGTACTTCACAAACTCTAAATTCAAAAATGTGGTTCCTGCCAACTAAGAGCACCTCTTATGGGAGCTTTCTGACTTTTGTAGGACCCCTGATTCCTGAGGAGAACAAGGAGAGGGTCCAGGAACTCCCTGATTCTGGAGCCCTCGTGCTCATCCCCAACCACCAGCTCACTGCCGAGTGTTTTGAGAAGACCTGGCTGAGCCTCACAGTGGCTCATCAGCAGGTGTTCCCATGGCAGGGAGCAGTCCATCCGGATACCTTCCAGATGGCCCTGCAGGTCGTGAACATCCAGACCATCGCGATGAGCCGGCCTGGGGCTCAGCCATGGAAAGCCTACCTCAGTGCTCAGGATGACACTGGCTGTCTGTTCCTAACAGAACTGCTGCTGGAGCCCGAGAACCTGCAAATGCAGATCTCAGTGAAACAAAACGCGTCAAGGACGGAGGCACTGAGCAGTTTTGTTTCTGTTTTAGAAACTGTGATTGGCACAATCGGGGACATAAAATCATAATGGCTTCTTGCCTGTCCTGAGTGAGGTGAAGAGCTGTCAGAGTTCTGTAGTTTTTCTGCTCATTATAGCTGCTTATAAGTCCAGATAATATCAACCACAAAGCAGAATGGGAATCTGGGAATGAGTATTCTTCTGTTTTTGTCAAGGGAACATTGGCATGTTCTTTTCATACGTATTAGTGAATGAGCCCATTTTTCCAGGTGAAGTTGTAGAGGTTAATGTTGTTGGTGAGAGGGTGAGCGTAGTATTTGGATTTTTTTCTAATCAGTTTAACAGATTATTTTACTAATTAAAGATGCCTGATATGTCTGAAAACTGACAAGGACATCATTTGTGAGCTTCATCTTTTCTTCCCTGGATTATTGTAGTAAATTCCTTACTGTTATAATATTTCTAATCATGCTTTTTAAGGGCAGAGTTCAAAGTCCTTAGTGCAGAGTCCTTCAAAGTACTTCCTCAGTGCCATGTCTCAGCACTCCCCAGAATACCCTCTGTTCTGGCAAAAGCAAAACTGTCTGCAGTTCTCTGAATATACTCAGCTTTCTCTCACCTCTGTGCTTTGGTACCTGATTTTTTTTCCCTCTTGCTTAGAACATTTCCTCACCCTCACATCTTTTTAAGTAACACCTAGTCTGTCTTTCAGTGTTCAGCTCAGGTATGAGCTCTTTTAGGAAGTTTTCTGTGACCCTCATCGCCTTCATTAGGGGTCTTCTTCAAGTTGTGAAAGCAGCCAGTGCATATGTCTAGCAGTACTATTGGGGCTTTCCAACTGGCACTAGTGGTATAAAGAACCTGCCTCCCAAGATCCCCTGGAGGAGGGCACGGCAACCCACTCCAGTATTCTTGCCTGGAGAATCCCATGGACAGAAGAGCCTGGCAGGCTACAATCCACAGGGTTGCAAAGAGTCAGACACGACTGAAGTGCCTTAGCACAGCACAGCAGTATTATTGTCATTGTTTTCTTGTCACTCTCATGTTTGATTTTCTTCATACCTGACCATGTTTTATACATAGAGACAACTTATGGCCAAAAAAAATGTAATAAAATGATGGTAAAGTATAAATAACCAGAGAATCCAGCACAAGAAAAATAAAAAGTATTCTTTAAGACCAACTGGGTTAGGGATGGGAAAGTATGCAAACATCCAGGATGAAAGGGTCTATGTGGTTGATACAGTTGAGACTGGATTTAGCTCTGTAAGTGACTTGGCAGTCAGAATAAAGAGAAATGGTTGTATGGTTATCACCGGAGAGGAAGAAACATTTTAATTCTAATTTCTAAAAGTAATTTGCATGTAGTTTCACATGGATGGCACCAAGTGATATGTAGAATACTCATATGAGAAGTTAGTAAAGCATTTCACTGCCTTTCTTGTGGTAGTCTTCAGTACAAACAGAGAGCATTCACTTTAACATGGAGCTTAGTGAGGGAATTTCTTCAAGGACTAAAGATACTGTGACCCAAATATCATCCAGAGATGGACTGCATTTCCTTCAAGTAGTACTTTGCCTATCACTTCTCTCAACTAAGCATTTAATAAGAGTAGAAGACAAATAGTGCTGAATTTTCTGGCCAGGACCTGGGTTTTGTCAGTTGTCTGTCTCCACCAGACAGTTTCTAAGGACAGTGATTATCTTTCCTTCTAACTCCAGTGCCTATCAGATAATGATTACTCAATAAGTAGTATTGAATAAGTAGATTCTGATGGTGTTTGTAGACTGGTGTTTGAAGTGTGTTTTGTTATAACTGTGTCGACCATATAAAAGGTAATAAATGGAATTCCATCTTTTTTTTTAATAAACATTTTTTTGTAATTTTTTTTAGAGAGGGGCAGGTTGGGGAGGGAGGGGGGTGGGTGGGCCACTTCTATTGGTCTTTCATTTATCTATTTTTCATCCGTCTTTGTTCTTTGGCACGTGTGGGTCTCCCATCGCAGTGGCCTCTGTTGTCGCAGAGCACCAGCTTTGGGCGCATGTGTTCCAGAGCTCCGGCTTGGTAGTTGGACTCATTGGTTCAGCTGCTCCGCGACACATGGGATCTTCCCAGGCCAGGGATCGAACCGGCACCCCTTACACTGCAAGGCGGTGTCCTTACCCGCTGGACCACCAGGGAAGCCCTGGAATTTCATCTTGACTAGACTTTCTCAGAAGTGGTACTACTGACATTTGCGGCCATATAATTCTTTGTTGTAGGGGGTTTTTCTACACACTGTAGAATAATCATCAGCAGAATCTCTGATCTATACCATTAAGTGCTCAAGAATCCCCAGTTGTGACAACTAAAAATATCTTGCCAAGTTACATGGAAGTCAAAATCACCCACAATTGAAAAAGACAGATCTGGACCATGGATCCCCAGGAATGGGAAGTAGGAGGATCAAAACAGCTTCAGAAGCACTCTCCATACTTTGACTTGTTCAGCTAAGCTGAATGTTTAATTGTTTACTGACACAAAATCAAACTGTTAAGAGTTGCCAGTTTTAAATGTTAGAAGAAAACAGGATGTAAGTGGCAGAAATTGAGTAAATGAATTGACTTCTTAAAAAATTAACGGCTATCACTGAAATGTTGACCTAAAGAAAATTAGGTACAGCTCAGCAACTGCATATTCCTACAGTGATCCTAACTATAGGAGCTTTTAGAAGATCAAGCCCTACCTGGTTGCTTTTCTGTAAAGTAAGGGGCATAGCAGAATATGAAACTGTTGCTTTTGAAAACATCACCCTTTTGGCAGAAAGTAAAGAGGAGCTTTTGTCAGTTGTCTGTCTCCACCAGACAGTTTCTAAGGACAGTGATTATCTTTCCTTCTAACTCCAGTGCCTATCAGATAATGATTACTCAATAAGTAGTATTGAATAAGTAGATTCTGATGGTGTTTGTAGACTGGTGTTTGAAGTGTGTTTTGTTATAACTGTGTCGACCATATAAAAGGTAATAAATGGAATTCCATCTTTTTTTTTAATAAACATTTTTTTGTAATTTTTTTTAGAGAGGGGCAGGTTGGGGAGGGAGGGGGGTGGGTGGGCCACTTCTATTGGTCTTTCATTTATCTATTTTTCATCCGTCTTTGTTCTTTGGCACGTGTGGGTCTCCCATCGCAGTGGCCTCTGTTGTCGCAGAGCACCAGCTTTGGGCGCATGTGTTCCAGAGCTCCGGCTTGGTAGTTGGACTCATTGGTTCAGCTGCTCCGCGACACATGGGATCTTCCCAGGCCAGGGATCGAACCGGCACCCCTTACACTGCAAGGCGGTGTCCTTACCCGCTGGACCACCAGGGAAGCCCTGGAATTTCATCTTGACTAGACTTTCTCAGAAGTGGTACTACTGACATTTGCGGCCATATAATTCTTTGTTGTAGGGGGTTTTTCTACACACTGTAGAATAATCATCAGCAGAATCTCTGATCTATACCATTAAGTGCTCAAGAATCCCCAGTTGTGACAACTAAAAATATCTTGCCAAGTTACATGGAAGTCAAAATCACCCACAATTGAAAAAGACAGATCTGGACCATGGATCCCCAGGAATGGGAAGTAGGAGGATCAAAACAGCTTCAGAAGCACTCTCCATACTTTGACTTGTTCAGCTAAGCTGAATGTTTAATTGTTTACTGACACAAAATCAAACTGTTAAGAGTTGCCAGTTTTAAATGTTAGAAGAAAACAGGATGTAAGTGGCAGAAATTGAGTAAATGAATTGACTTCTTAAAAAATTAACGGCTATCACTGAAATGTTGACCTAAAGAAAATTAGGTACAGCTCAGCAACTGCATATTCCTACAGTGATCCTAACTATAGGAGCTTTTAGAAGATCAAGCCCTACCTGGTTGCTTTTCTGTAAAGTAAGGGGCATAGCAGAATATGAAACTGTTGCTTTTGAAAACATCACCCTTTTGGCAGAAAGTAAAGAGGAGCTAAAGAGGCTCTTGATGAAGGTGAAAGAAGAGAGTGAAAAAGCTGGCTTAAAAGTCAACATTCAAAAACCTAAGATCATGGCATCTGGTCCTATCACTTCATGGCAAATAGATGGGGAAAAAATGGAAATACTGACATTTCTTGGGCTCCAAAATCACTGTACACAGTGACTGCAGCCATGAAATTAAAGATGCTTGCTCCTTGGAAGAAAAGTTATGACAAACCCAGATATTATATTAAAAAGCATAGATATCACTTTGCCAACAAAGGTTCATATGGTCAAAGCTATAGTTTTTTCAGTAGTCATGTATGAATGTGAGAGTTGGACCATAAAGAAGGCTGAGTGCCAAAGGATTGATGTTTTCAAATTGTGGTGCTGGAGAATACTCATGAGAGTCCCCTGGACAGCAAGGAGACCAAACCAGTCAATCCTAAAGAAAATCAACACTTAATATTCATTGGAGGGACTGATACTGAAGCTGAAGCTCCAATACTTTGGCCACCTAATGTGAAGAGCCATCTCATTGGAAAAGACCCTGATTCAGGGAAACATTGAGGGCAGGAGGAGAAGGGGGTGACAGAGGACGAGATGGTTGGATGGCATCATCAACTCAATGGACATGAGTTTGAGCAAGCTCTAGGTGATAGTGAAGGATAGGGAAGCCTAGCATGCTGCAGTCCATGGAGTTGCAAAGAGCCAGACATGACGAAGTGACTGAACAACAGTAACAACAATTTTAAAATGATCTTAGTGAAGAAAAATGACTAAAGCTTCCCTGGTGGCTCAGACTGTAAAGAATCTGCCTGCAATGCAAGAGACCCCATTCGGTCTCTGGGTCGGAAAGATACCCTGGAGAAGGGAATGACAATCCACTCCAGTATTCTTGCCTGGAGAATTACATAGACAGAGGAGCCTGGTGGGCTGCAGTCCATGGGGCTGAAAGAGTTGGACACGACTAAGCAGTACACACATTTCAGGAATTGTTGCAGAAATCAAACCACTGAGAAACCAAGCACCAAACTTGGAGGGTTGGAGAACTCAGGTTTATTATACCAGCAGTCCTGCACAATCTAGCATGGTAAAGTTCTGGGCCCCAAGCACAAAGTGAGTTCTTCTTTATAGGGTACAAAGTGCAAGAATTGCTATGGGTTACAGGCAGGGGCAGAGCTGGCTTAAAAGTCAACATTCAAAACCTAAGATCATGGCATCTGGTCCTATCACTTCATGGCAAATAGATGGGAAAAATGGAAATACTGACATTTCTTGGGCTCCAAAATCACTGTACACAGTGACTGCAGCCATGAAATTAAAGATGCTTGCTCCTTGGAAGAAAAGTTATGACAAACCCAGATATTATATTAAAAAGCATAGATATCACTTTGCCAACAAAGGTTCATATGGTCAAAGCTATAGTTTTTTCAGTAGTCATGTATGAATGTGAGAGTTGGACCATAAAGAAGGCTGAGTGCCAAAGGATTGATGTTTTCAAATTGTGGTGCTGGAGAATACTCATGAGAGTCCCCTGGACAGCAAGGAGACCAAACCAGTCAATCCTAAAGAAAATCAACACTTAATATTCATTGGAGGGACTGATACTGAAGCTGAAGCTCCAATACTTTGGCCACCTAATGTGAAGAGCCATCTCATTGGAAAAGACCCTGATTCAGGGAAACATTGAGGGCAGGAGGAGAAGGGGGTGACAGAGGACGAGATGGTTGGATGGCATCATCAACTCAATGGACATGAGTTTGAGCAAGCTCTAGGTGATAGTGAAGGATAGGGAAGCCTAGCATGCTGCAGTCCATGGAGTTGCAAAGAGCCAGACATGACGAAGTGACTGAACAACAGTAACAACAATTTTAAAATGATCTTAGTGAAGAAAAATGACTAAAGCTTCCCTGGTGGCTCAGACTGTAAAGAATCTGCCTGCAATGCAAGAGACCCCATTCGGTCTCTGGGTCGGAAAGATACCCTGGAGAAGGGAATGACAATCCACTCCAGTATTCTTGCCTGGAGAATTACATAGACAGAGGAGCCTGGTGGGCTGCAGTCCATGGGGCTGAAAGAGTTGGACACGACTAAGCAGTACACACATTTCAGGAATTGTTGCAGAAATCAAACCACTGAGAAACCAAGCACCAAACTTGGAGGGTTGGAGAACTCAGGTTTATTATACCAGCAGTCCTGCACAATCTAGCATGGTAAAGTTCTGGGCCCCAAGCACAAAGTGAGTTCTTCTTTTATAGGGTACAAAGTGCAAGAATTGCTATGGGTTACAGGCAGGGGCAATTACAGAGTGCAGCAAGCATATGTTACAGAATCAGAACAAACATGAGGTTATTTCTAATTAAGTATAGTTTTCAATTCTCTTCTTCATTTCCCCCTCCTGATGCCCTTTAATTTTATAAGGCATCATCTTTTTTTTTTTTTTTTCAATTATTTCTGTTTTTTTTTTTTTTGGCTATTCTGTGTTTTCACTGCTGCCACAGGCTCTTCTTTAGTTGCAGGGAGTCGGGGCTACTCTCTAGCTGAGGTGAGCAGGTTTCTTGTTGTGGTGACTTTTCTTGTTGTGGAACTCAGGCTCTAGGGCACACAGGCTTCAGTAGTTGTGGCACAAGGGCTCAATAGTTGTGGCTCTGAAGCTCTAGGGCACAGGCTCCACAGTTGTGGCTCATGGGCTTAGTGGCTCTGCAGCATGTGGATCTTCCCAGATCAGGGATGGAACCCGTGTCTCCTGCATTGGCAGGCGAACTCTTTGCCACTGAGCCACCAGGGAAGCCTGAGGCATCATCTTCTTGATCTTGACCCTGGGGCTGCTGACCCCTCAAGGCTAGGAGGTGTGTAGAGGCCCCCCTATCTGAGTCGGCTTCAGTTAGGCTGGAAACTATTCTCATGAATAATGGCAAGAGGCAAGGAAAGGGGAGGCAGGTCCTAAGGAGGAGCAGGACTGTTCCTACTAGAGTTTTGAGTCCTCTCAGGCAAGAAAACCATCCTCTCAAATAGCTCTCTGGGATTCCACCCCTTCAAGGTCTGGACTGGGACATGAACTATTGTAGTCATTCTTCTGGTTATTTCTTGGATAACCTTGCCTTTATCATTTATTTCTAGGCAACAGTTGCTAAGATTGAACCCGTTGCCCCGTAAGTAATCTAGGGCCAGGTTACTTTCTGACTAAGCAGTACACACATTTCAGGAATTGTTGCCGAAATCAAACCACTGAGAAACCAAGCACCAAACTTGGAGGGTTGGAGAACTCAGGTTTATTATACCAGCAGTCCTGCACAATCTAGCATGGTAAAGTTCTGGGCCCCAAGCACAAAGTGAGTTCTTCTTTTATAGGGTACAAAGTGCAAGAATTGCTATGGGTTACAGGCAGGGGCAATTACAGAGTGCAGCAAGCATATGTTACAGAATCAGAACAAACATGAGGTTATTTCTAATTAAGTATAGTTTTCAATTCTCTTCTTCATTTCCCCCTCCTGATGCCCTTTAATTTTATAAGGCATCATCTTTTTTTTTTTTTTTTCAATTATTTCTGTTTTTTTTTTTTTTGGCTATTCTGTGTTTTCACTGCTGCCACAGGCTCTTCTTTAGTTGCAGGGAGTCGGGGCTACTCTCTAGCTGAGGTGAGCAGGTTTCTTGTTGTGGTGACTTTTCTTGTTGTGGAACTCAGGCTCTAGGGCACACAGGCTTCAGTAGTTGTGGCACAAGGGCTCAATAGTTGTGGCTCTGAAGCTCTAGGGCACAGGCTCCACAGTTGTGGCTCATGGGCTTAGTGGCTCTGCAGCATGTGGATCTTCCCAGATCAGGGATGGAACCCGTGTCTCCTGCATTGGCAGGCGAACTCTTTGCCACTGAGCCACCAGGGAAGCCTGAGGCATCATCTTCTTGATCTTGACCCTGGGGCTGCTGACCCCTCAAGGCTAGGAGGTGTGTAGAGGCCCCCCTATCTGAGTCGGCTTCAGTTAGGCTGGAAACTATTCTCATGAATAATGGCAAGAGGCAAGGAAAGGGGAGGCAGGTCCTAAGGAGGAGCAGGACTGTTCCTACTAGAGTTTTGAGTCCTCTCAGGCAAGAAAACCATCCTCTCAAATAGCTCTCTGGGATTCCACCCCTTCAAGGTCTGGACTGGGACATGAACTATTGTAGTCATTCTTCTGGTTATTTCTTGGATAACCTTGCCTTTATCATTTATTTCTAGGCAACAGTTGCTAAGATTGAACTTTCTGCAGACAACCCCCTCTGCACCCAGTAAGTAATCTAGGGCCAGGTTATTCTGATAAGAGCCTTGGCTGTTTCATTGATAATGATTTCAACTACTGCCTAAAGCAGGATGATTCTGTTAAGCATGTATAAATTGGGGTTTGGTGTCCCCAGGACCCATCTTCTGCCTAAGTGGCTGGCCTGTATTCTTGGATTATGTGTTCAGGAGGCCATTCATCATCCTTCCAGTCTCCAATCTGTAGTTACCTGTGCTTTCTAGTGAGGCCTCTGTCTTCATAAACTGGAGACCCTAATGATTCCCTTGGGCTAAGGGGAATAGGAAGAAGGAGGGATGGATAGTCCCCAGCATACATGCCCCCAATCAGTTGGCTGGCAATCCTGAATAAGCATTAGCCTTGCAAATCCAATATAGCCCTTCTGGGGCCAGCCGATGGCCTTCTGCAGACAGGTCATTCCATCTAGTCTTTAATTTGGAGAAGTTCATTAGAGGGTAAGGGTTAGGTTCTGTATAGCTTAGGCTTCTCCACCAGTCAGAAATGTGGGTAGTTGCATTATAATATTTTATACAAACCATTACTACCCAAAACATTTGGTTCCACTTAATAATTCCATTACTCCTGGGTGGGTTGCAGCCAAAGTGACTCCTTGTGGTAGACCCATATAGAACATTAAGGCCAATTGTATAACCAGTCCTTACAAGACAGGGTGGCATCATAATCCTGTCTCTCAGAGGTCCCTCATTGAGTTCCTCAAGCTTCCATCGAGATCTCAGATGAGACTTTGTCGTTAACGGAGAAGGACTCGAAGTGGCCAACTAAGATGAGTCCTGGCAGTCCAGGTCTCCTGCCCTTCTGAAGGGGCTACTTTCTTCACTTGGGTGTGGGGGATCCATGAGATGACACCTATAACTTTAATAGCAGTTGGGGTCACCAGGATCACTGTATGAGAGCCAGTCCAAACTGGCTGAAGTGATTCCTTTTTCCAATATTTTACCAAAACTTTATCTCCTGGCTGATAGGAATAAACTCAGTTGCCCAAGGGAATGGAGGTCCTTCCCCAAGTCTCTTGAGTGATATGATGGAGGACTTTCCCCAGGGTCTGGAAATGCTGGAACTTCTCTAGGTCAGCTAGTTGTCGGAGGTCTCCCTTGAGCTTCCCTGTCACTGGGGGGCTTCTCCCGTATAAGATCTCAAAGCGAGAATAGCCTGAGCACCTCCGGGTGCATCAGGCTAGGAGTAGCATGTCAACACAGGGTAATTGGGTCTCCTGACAGAGCTTAGCTTATGTGGCCCTGAGGGTCCGATTCACGAGCTTAACTTTTCCTGAGTTCTATGGCCTATAAGTGGTGTGCAGCTTCTATTTGACTCCTAGTATCTTGGTCAAACTCAGGACTCCTTCAGACACAAAGGCCAGCCCATTGTCGGACCCAATGGAGAGAGGTAGCCCATATCTGAGGATTATGTCTGTTAACAGGGCCTTGGCCACCACTCATGTACGTTCAGTGCTTGAGAGGTTGGCCTTGGCCTATCCCGAGTAGGTACGGATCATCATAAGCAAATACTTATAGCCCCAGTAAAGCTTGACCTCAGTAAAGTCCACTTCAGGATCTTCAAAGGGCAGTGTCTCAACTGTCTGCACCCCTGGGCTGGGTTTTGGTCCCTGGCTGACGTTGTTTCACGTACAACCCACACATCTTACACTGATCTGGGAAGTACACATTGGAAGCTTGGGAACAAAATAGTAGTGGCTCAGTCAGCCTTCCAGCACAGTGTTTCCTAAGTGAATTGTCTCATGGTACTGCTTCACTGACTGGACTGCTACAGTACTGGAGATAAAGAGTGTTTGGTCTGGAAGCTTCCACCAGCCCTCCTTCCCTTTAGTTCCTCCCTCACCTAAAGCCCATTGATCTGTTCTTCTTTGGATCTCGGGGACAGAGGCAATTCTGGTGCCAATGGGACATTAGAGAGCAGCTCAGGGTCCATTGTGGGGCTCAGTTGGGTTGCTGCCTGGTTAGCCAACCAACTCCCTATGCTGACTGGATCAGTTCCTCTTGGGTGGCCTTTGCAGTGGATGACGGCCACCTGGGAAGGCTTCAGACTGCCTCTCCCAGCTGGAGGATTTATCTCCTGGCTGATAGGAATAAACTCAGTTGCCCAAGGGAATGGAGGTCCTTCCCCAAGTCTCTTGAGTGATATGATGGAGGACTTTCCCCAGGGTCTGGAAATGCTGGAACTTCTCTAGGTCAGCTAGTTGTCGGAGGTCTCCCTTGAGCTTCCCTGTCACTGGGGGGCTTCTCCCGTATAAGATCTCAAAGCGAGAATAGCCTGAGCACCTCCGGGTGCATCAGGCTAGGAGTAGCATGTCAACACAGGGTAATTGGGTCTCCTGACAGAGCTTAGCTTATGTGGCCCTGAGGGTCCGATTCACGAGCTTAACTTTTCCTGAGTTCTATGGCCTATAAGTGGTGTGCAGCTTCTATTTGACTCCTAGTATCTTGGTCAAACTCAGGACTCCTTCAGACACAAAGGCCAGCCCATTGTCGGACCCAATGGAGAGAGGTAGCCCATATCTGAGGATTATGTCTGTTAACAGGGCCTTGGCCACCACTCATGTACGTTCAGTGCTTGAGAGGTTGGCCTTGGCCTATCCCGAGTAGGTACGGATCATCATAAGCAAATACTTATAGCCCCAGTAAAGCTTGACCTCAGTAAAGTCCACTTCAGGATCTTCAAAGGGCAGTGTCTCAACTGTCTGCACCCCTGGGCTGGGTTTTGGTCCCTGGCTGACGTTGTTTCACGACAACCCACACATCTTACACTGATCTGGGAAGTACACATTGGAAGCTTGGGAACAAAATAGTAGTGGCTCAGTCAGCCTTCCAGCACAGTGTTTCCTAAGTGAATTGTCTCATGGTACTGCTTCACTGACTGGACTGCTACAGTACTGGAGATAAAGAGTGTTTGGTCTGGAAGCTTCCACCAGCCCTCCTTCCCTTTAGTTCCTCCCTCACCTAAAGCCCATTGATCTGTTCTTCTTTGGATCTCGGGGACAGAGGCAATTCTGGTGCCAATGGGACATTAGAGAGCAGCTCAGGGTCCATTGTGGGGCTCAGTTGGGTTGCTGCCTGGTTAGCCAACCAACTCCCTATGCTGACTGGATCAGTTCCTCTTGGGTGGCCTTTGCAGTGGATGACGGCCACCTGGGAAGGCTTCCAGACTGCCTCTCCCAGCTGGAGGATTTCATCCTTGTTTTTAATCTCTTTTCCCCCTGCTGTCAGTAGTCCCCTTTCTTTCTCTCTCTCTCTCTCTCTTTTTTTTTTTTTTAGTCCTCTTTCTTTGTAGATGGCTCCATGAACATGTAAAGTGGCAAAGGCATACCCTGAGTCTGTGTAGATGTTGACTCGCTTTCCTTTGGTGTGCTTTCGTGCCTGGATGAGTGCCCACAGCTCATCTTGTTGTGCCGACCACCTGTGTGGCAAGGCCTCAGGCTTTATTACTTCTTCTTCTGTCATTGCGTCGCTTGCTTAGCATTGTCCTCCCTGAATGAAACTGCTTCTGTCAGTGAACAGTTCAAGTTCTGGGTTCTGGAGGGGCCTGCAGATCTGGAGGCCCATCAGATCTGGCCTGTTTGAATAAATTTCATCTATGACCTCTTCACAGTCATGATGGGGGGTTCCCTCCTCCATAGATAAGAAGATGGCAGGATCCAGCATCTGCATGGTCTCGAGGTGGACCCATGGGTTTTCACAGAGCAGTCCCTGATAGTGAGTCATCCTGGTGTTGGTAAGCCACTTATGCCACTGGCTGTTCGTCAGCGTGGTAACAGCATGAGGGGTTTTTACATTAATATTCTGCTCCAGTATAAGCTTGTCTACTTCTCTTACCAGAACCACTATGGCAGCTAATGCCCAGAGACATGGCGCCCATTCTGCGGCCACAGGATCCAGTCATTTGGACAGATATGCGACCAGGTGCTGCCACGGCCCAACTGTTTGGGTGAGGACTCCCAGTGCAGTGTGATTTTTCTCATGCACAAAGAGGTTAAAGTCCCGTGTCACATCTGGCAGCCCTAATGCTGGAGCACTGATCAAGAGCCTCTCTATCTCCCTGAAGGCCTTTTCTTATTCAGGCCCCCACTCTAGGGGGTCCTTACCAGACCCCGCTGTGGTCTCATACAGTGGTTTGGCAGTTTCAGAGAAACTTGGTATCCAGATCCGGCAGAATCCGGCAGCCCCAAGGAACTCACAGACCTCTTTCTTGGTGCTTCACTGTAGTATTGCACTGATACTTTGCTTTCTTTCATGTCCAAGAGCCTGATGCTCTTTCAAGATGATGAACCCAAGGTACTTGACCTCCTGCCTGCAGATCTGAGACTTTTTCCATGACATCTTGTACCCTGTGATAGAATGCAGACCAAGTAGGGCTTTGGTGCCTTCCCAGAAGTCCCCTTGGGTGGGACTGACTAGCAGTAGGTCATCTCCGTACTGGAGTAGGGTGCAGTTCAAAGTCTCTGGGGAAGGCAGCGAGATCCACAGCCCGGGCTTCACCAAAAAGAGCAGGTGAGTTTTTGAAGCCTTGCGGCAGTCGGATCCAAGTCGGCTATGTCTTTCTCCCTGTGTGCGAGTTCCCTCTAAAAGGCAAACAAGGGCTGACTGACTGGTGATAATCGGAGGCAGAAGAAGGCATCCTGGAGATCGAGGCAGGTGAACCAGCCTGCTTGGGCAGGTAAGAGGCTTAGGAGGGTGTAGGGGTTAGGGACCATTAGATGGATGGTGATTACTGAGTTGTTGCCCGCGCGGAGGTCTGGGATGGGTCATTCCCTCCAGGCTTCTTGACTGGTAGGAGCGGAATGTTCCAAGAAGACTGACAATCAGAATTCGACATCCCACAAGTGTTGGATGTGGTTCCAAATTCCCAGGTGTGCTTCCCATGGCACTGGATGTTGCCTCTGTCTGACAGGAGTGGTTCCTGGCCTCAGGTTCACCATCATGGGTGCATGTGTTTTTGCCAAACCTGGGGGCCCCTTTTCTGCCCAGACAGCAGGGAACTCTTCTGTCAGGCTGGTTGGATGTGTTTGTTTTTTTTTTTTCTCTGAAGAACAGAGACGTCATTTATCTTGCCTGGGCATGGTCACAGCCATCATCAGAGCCAGTTGGCTTCTCAGGGTGAGACTTACAGGCTTCCTGGGGACAAACGAGATCTGTGCCCCAAGCTTTGTTAGCAAGTCTCTGCCCAACAGGGGAATGGGGCACTCTGCTAAGTATAGGAATTCATGAGTCACTAGGGAGCCCCCTAGCAGACATGAATGGGCCTTGCAGAATGAGCAGGCAGTCCTGACCTGTGGCCCAGATGATAGTTGCAGTTTCACCTGTGAGGGGAACCACAGGTATGGTCACCACAGAGTGTTCAGCTCCTGTGTCTACCATAAAAGTCACTGACTGCCCCCTACTTTCATACATGGATGGTAGAGGACTGCTGGTCTTTGCCCTTTTTCAGATAGCTTAGGGCCACAAGTGTCCTGCACTGTCCCTGCCTACTTGTGCAGAACTGAACCCAAGGAGGTAATTGATCAGCGATTTGCAACCAGGAATCTATGTATGGAAACTGGTCTGAGTACCCTGGGGTCCCTGTCACCACTTGGTATACAGCTCTAACCATGGGGGGTCTAGGGTACAGTCTGCGGGCCACTCCACCCTGAAAGTGGGTGTGGAGTTTTCCTGAGGCCATCTTAACCCCATAGTCCCCAGAGAAGCCTTTCTTGAAGGTTTTCATCACACAATCTAAAATAGTTGGCTTAGAGAGCTGCCGCCCATGCCCTTTAATTTCCACATAACATTATCTTATTTAATCCTCTTTATTTCCCTGTGAAATACTTTGTATTATCCCCATTTATAATTCCTCAAATGTCTTGTTCCTGTGAATTTTTATTTACTTCCTCGGCTTTTATGTTCCCTCCATCTGGAATAGTTTTATTCCTACTCTTTGCCTGGAGTCCTCGCTTGTCCTTCAGAGCTCCTCTCAGATGTTACTACTTCAGGGAAGCCCTCCTTACCCTTAAGTTATGTGATTATTTAATATTTGTCCTTCATGTGGTAGTGTGAACCCTACGAAGATAGGAACTATCTGTGTGTCATTTTTCTGGGCTGTGTATATGCAAAGTACATGCAGTTCCTGCTACACAGGTACTCAATAAATAATCAATGTGCAATTGTGGCAAATGAATGCCATAGTCAGGAGTTGAATGCTTGTGCAATATCACTTTGAAAACTTCCTTCTTTAAATTGTACTATACCCAGAACCCAACAGGAAGTTTCTTAGTGAGCTTACCCAAGAGGCTCTTCCTGACTCTATTTCAGTTCTAGATTGGCTATCTCACTAATATAAGTTATCCATTAAACCTACATACCAGCTTGGGTGTGCCTCTCAGTTAGGGAATTGAAAGTCTTCAACAAGCCTCCCCAGCTGTGTGTGGGTGAGCACTGCAGAGGGGTACTGCTGTCTCTGAGCAGCTGTTTTGAAGACAGGTGGAAGGAAAGACTCAGGACGCCACGTCCCGTTAAGAAACTTTACATGAGGGACACATCTGGTTTACCAGAGTTTCTGACTTCCTGCTGAGCTGAGAATTGCTTATTTTGTAGGAAAGCAAAACTTGGCCAGAAACATACATCTAAAATGAAGAGCCCTCGAACTTTTGAGGAGCAAACGGAATGCATTGTGGACTCTCTCCTTGCGGACTTGTTAGGCCCCACTTGGCAGGTTGGTACCCGGACCCTACGATATACAGATGAACCAGATTCAGGTAAGGCTTCTGGCCTCATGTGGTAATTGCAGGTCAATAAGAGAATCTGAATATGCTTACCTGTTTCCTTTGAAATCTCAAAAAGGCAAACTCTTAAGCTTTCAGCAAAGAGTCCTCTGAAGTCCTTGTAGGAGGGAAAGAGATGCTCAGTGAAGGGAGATTTTCTGTCTGTTGATGCAATATTGTAGATTTCTGGTGGTGATGCAGTATTGCAGGTTTTTTTGGGAGAGAATGAAGCCCCAATTGTTTAAAACTAGAGAACTTTCTTAAATGTTCAGATTCCTGGGACTTCGATCCCTTCAGGCCTTGTGACAAATGTGACTGTGGTCCCTCTGTTTTAGGGGACGATTCCTCTTTTGACGTGGCCATCATTGCGGGTCGCCTTCGGATGCTGGGTGACAAGTTCAATGGAGACTTGGAAGCTTCTGCCAGAAACGTCATTGCAGAGACCATTCGGGGACAGGTCAAGTTCCTACTACTTTCTATTGTTGGCTGCTTTTTTTCTATTTCAGACACCCATCTCTTAATAGACCTATCTGATTGTGACTACACATGTTCTATGAAAGATTTAGAAGCTTAATGCATCCAAGGAGATACAACAGGAAGTTTCTTAGTGAGCTTACCCAAGAGGCTCTTCCTGACTCTATTTCAGTTCTAGATTGGCTATCTCACTAATATAAGTTATCCATTAAACCTACATACCAGCTTGGGTGTGCCTCTCAGTTAGGGAATTGAAAGTCTTCAACAAGCCTCCCCAGCTGTGTGTGGGTGAGCACTGCAGAGGGGTACTGCTGTCTCTGAGCAGCTGTTTTGAAGACAGGTGGAAGGAAAGACTCAGGACGCCACGTCCCGTTAAGAAACTTTACATGAGGGACACATCTGGTTTACCAGAGTTTCTGACTTCCTGCTGAGCTGAGAATTGCTTATTTTGTAGGAAAGCAAAACTTGGCCAGAAACATACATCTAAAATGAAGAGCCCTCGAACTTTTGAGGAGCAAACGGAATGCATTGTGGACTCTCTCCTTGCGGACTTGTTAGGCCCCACTTGGCAGGTTGGTACCCGGACCCTACGATATACAGATGAACCAGATTCAGGTAAGGCTTCTGGCCTCATGTGGTAATTGCAGGTCAATAAGAGAATCTGAATATGCTTACCTGTTTCCTTTGAAATCTCAAAAAGGCAAACTCTTAAGCTTTCAGCAAAGAGTCCTCTGAAGTCCTTGTAGGAGGGAAAGAGATGCTCAGTGAAGGGAGATTTTCTGTCTGTTGATGCAATATTGTAGATTTCTGGTGGTGATGCAGTATTGCAGGTTTTTTTGGGAGAGAATGAAGCCCCAATTGTTTAAAACTAGAGAACTTTCTTAAATGTTCAGATTCCTGGGACTTGCGATCCCTTCAGGCCTTGTGACAAATGTGACTGTGGTCCCTCTGTTTTAGGGGACGATTCCTCTTTTGACGTGGCCATCATTGCGGGTCGCCTTCGGATGCTGGGTGACAAGTTCAATGGAGACTTGGAAGCTTCTGCCAGAAACGTCATTGCAGAGACCATTCGGGGACAGGTCAAGTTCCTACTACTTTCTATTGTTGGCTGCTTTTTTTCTATTTCAGACACCCATCTCTTAATAGACCTATCTGATTGTGACTACACATGTTCTATGAAAGATTTAGAAGCTTAATGCATCCAAGGAGATACAACAGGAATTCTTCAATTCCAATTCTTGAGCAGTTCATAAAAGATGAGGTGGCATTGAGATGGAGAGTTTTTGGCACAGGCTTATCAACCTTCAGACTGTTTCTATTTGTTTTTCATCAGATCTGTGCTTTATGCCATAGAGTATGTGTGTGTGTGTGTGTGTGTGTGTAGCACTTTATTCTTGGTAAAACATTTTAATTTTTTAGTACCTTTTAAAATATTTATTTTGTTGATAGTGAGTATCAGTTTTTCCCTCAAGGCCCAGCAATAAAATTATATACAGGAAGAATAGGCATTTGACAAATGTGATGCAATGGGGAATAAGTATAAGGAGCCTATTAAGGTATATCTGGCTTTTCATCAAAGTCCTGATCCCTGGACTCTGTACTGGATGTAAATACCATAGACAATGTTCTAGAAGAGTTTGCTGATTAATATTGATTAGTAACAGCTAGGAGCTTCCTTGGTAGCTCAGATGGTAGAGTCTGCCTGCAATGCAGGAGACCTGGGTTCGATCCCTGAGTCAGGAAGATCCCCTGGAGAAGGAAATGGCAACCCACTCCAGTATTCTTTGTTTATTTTTTTATTTTTGGCTATTCTGGGTTTTCACTTCTTCTGCAGGCTCTTCTCTAGTTCTAGGAAGTGGGGGCTACTCTCTAGTTGAGGTGAACAGGCTTCTTATTACAGTGACTTTTCTTGTTGTGGAACTCAGGCTCTAGGGCACATGGGCTTCAATAGTTGCAGCACATGGGCTCATTAGTTGTGGCTGCAAGGCTCTAGAGCACAGGCTCAATAGTTGTGGCTAACAGGCTTAGTTGCTCTGCAGCATGTGGGATCTTCCCAGATCAGGGATGGAACCCATGTCTCCTGCATTGACAGGCAAACTCTTTACTACTGAGCCACCAGGGAAGCCCCACTCCAGTATTCTTGCCTGGAAAATCCCATGGATATAGGAGCCTGGCAGTCTACAGTTCATGGGTTGCAAAGAGCCAGATTTCAGACACCCATCTCTTAATAGACCTATCTGATTGTGACTACACATGTTCTATGAAAGATTTAGAAGCTTAATGCATCCAAGGAGATACAACAGGAATTCTTCAATTCCAATTCTTGAGCAGTTCATAAAAGATGAGGTGGCATTGAGATGGAGAGTTTTTGGCACAGGCTTATCAACCTTCAGACTGTTTCTATTTGTTTTTCATCAGATCTGTGCTTTATGCCATAGAGTATGTGTGTGTGTGTGTGTGTGTGTGTAGCACTTTATTCTTGGTAAAACATTTTAATTTTTTAGTACCTTTTAAAATATTTATTTTGTTGATAGTGAGTATCAGTTTTTCCCTCAAGGCCCAGCAATAAAATTATATACAGGAAGAATAGGCATTTGACAAATGTGATGCAATGGGGAATAAGTATAAGGAGCCTATTAAGGTATATCTGGCTTTTCATCAAAGTCCTGATCCCTGGACTCTGTACTGGATGTAAATACCATAGACAATGTTCTAGAAGAGTTTGCTGATTAATATTGATTAGTAACAGCTAGGAGCTTCCTTGGTAGCTCAGATGGTAGAGTCTGCCTGCAATGCAGGAGACCTGGGTTCGATCCCTGAGTCAGGAAGATCCCCTGGAGAAGGAAATGGCAACCCACTCCAGTATTCTTTGTTTATTTTTTTATTTTTGGCTATTCTGGGTTTTCACTTCTTCTGCAGGCTCTTCTCTAGTTCTAGGAAGTGGGGGCTACTCTCTAGTTGAGGTGAACAGGCTTCTTATTACAGTGACTTTTCTTGTTGTGGAACTCAGGCTCTAGGGCACATGGGCTTCAATAGTTGCAGCACATGGGCTCATTAGTTGTGGCTGCAAGGCTCTAGAGCACAGGCTCAATAGTTGTGGCTAACAGGCTTAGTTGCTCTGCAGCATGTGGGATCTTCCCAGATCAGGGATGGAACCCATGTCTCCTGCATTGACAGGCAAACTCTTTACTACTGAGCCACCAGGGAAGCCCCACTCCAGTATTCTTGCCTGGAAAATCCCATGGATATAGGAGCCTGGCAGTCTACAGTTCATGGGTTGCAAAGAGCCAGACACAACTGAGCGACTAACACACAATAACAGCTAATATTAACTCATTACTTTAAGGAAGCTGAATATTTGGGAAATATGTAATTATATTATTTAGTAAGTGTTGACGTTAGGATTTGAACCCAGACTTATTCTAGAATCTCACTTTTTTAAAAATTGAAGTGACACTGATTTATAACATTACATGTTTCATGTATCCTACCTAATTCTATTTCTTGTGTACACCAAGCATGCTTTCCATCAAAAGTCTAGTTTCTCTCTGTCATCATAAAATTGATTCACCCATTTTGACCTTGCTCCACCTTCCCTTTCCCTCTAGTCACCACTAACCTATTCTCTGTATCTCTGTGCTGAACCACACCCATTATGCTTTTATCTTCCTATTGACCACAGCTTGGGTGGTAAACCTACTCACACAGAACTGGACTTATCACTCCTAATTGCTTACACTGAAACTTTCCTAGCTAGCTAGTAACTGAACATACTTTTTCTTTTAATTAAAAAAAATGTTTTTTGAAAACAGCTTCAAACTCATAGAAAAGTTGAATCGTTTGACAGTAAGTAGGCAACATGATGTTCCATCACCCCCTTCAAACAAGGACATTCTCTTATATAACCACAATCTAGCCATCAAAACCAGCACTTAGGGGCTTTCCTGGT
The DNA here is from genome assembly GCA_022376925.1 of Tragulus kanchil. Taxonomy (NCBI): domain Eukaryota; kingdom Metazoa; phylum Chordata; class Mammalia; order Artiodactyla; family Tragulidae; genus Tragulus; species Tragulus kanchil. The sequence continues at coordinate 133,987,627 of JAIOJX010000024.1, forward strand.
GGTCCCATGAGCAAAGAGTCCGCCTTGCAGTGCAAGGGGCATGGGTTAGATCCCTGGCCTGAGACGATTCCACGTGCCGAGGAGGGGCTGGGCCAGCGTGTCCAGTTATGAGCCAGTGTTCTGGAGCGCATGTGCCCAGAGCCAGTGCTCTGCAATGAGAGAGGCCACTTTGATGCACCCATCTTGCCCAAAGTTGCCAAAGAATAAAGATGGATAAAAAATTTTACAAAATGACGACTTAGAAGGAAAAAAAGAAAAAAAAATAAAGCAGACTTTAAAAGAAAAAAAGAACATGGATTTGGCATGGATACATTATCACCTTATCCTCAGATCCCACTCAAGTTTTCCCAGTTGTGTCACTTCCACTTTTATTGATCTTTGAACAACACAGGTTTGAACTTCATGGCTTCACTTATTTGCCTTTTTTATTTTTTCAATAAATCTCCAGTACTACAGGATCTGTAGTGGGTTGAATCCACAGATGTGGAACTGCAGAAACTCTGAGGGGATTGTTGCTCCTAACCTCTGAGTTGTTCAAGGGTTACCTGTAGAGCAAAAGGATCTAGGCCAGAATCAGATATTGTACTTGGTTATCATGTGTCTTTTGTCTCTTTAATCTTCAAAAACTGAGTTCCTGTCTTTCCTTGATTACCCTGACCTTGACACTTGAAGATTATGGGCCATTTATTTTTTTTTTTTTTGAGGGGGGCCATTTATGTTTGATGACTCTTGGGTTTGTTTGCTGTTTCCTCTTGAATCAATACGGGGTATGTATTGATACCTTTGGTCGTAATATCATAGACCTGTTGCTGTGTTTGTCTCACTGAGTCCTATCAAGTGGTACAGGTTTCCGTTTGTCCTGGTACTGGTGTTAGCTTTAATCACTTTAATGGTGTCTAGAAAGCCTCTCCACTATCAGGTTAATCTTTCCCCTTTTAATTAGTAATGTCTTAAAGAAAAGTGCTTTGAATCAGTGCTAAAACTTCATATCTCATATCTCATCGAAATTCTAATTAAACTTTTTTTAATCTTTTTTTTTTTTTTTTTGACCACTTCTATTGGTCTTTCATTTATTTCCATCTTTGTTCTTTGGCCTGTGTGAACCCATTGCAGTAGCCTCTCTCGCTGCAGAGCACCGGCTCTGGGTGTATGTGCTTCAGAGCTCCGGCTCGGTAGTTGGACATATCAGTCCAGCTGCTCCGCAGCACATAGAATCTTCCCAGGCCAGGGATCGAATCAGTGCCCCTTGCATTGCAAGGCAGTGTCCTTACGCACTGGACCATCAGGGGAGCCCTCTAATTAATTTTAATTGGAGAATAATTACTTTACAATGTTAGTTTCTGCTGTACAACAACATGAATCAGCTATATGTATACATATATCCCCTCCCTTCTGATCCTCCCCGCCCATCTTACTTCCAGGTCCATTTATTTATTTTGTATACATGGTTTATTCAGTGGTAAACTTAAATCCTATCTGGTTTTCCCAGTTGTGTCACTTCCACTTTTATTGATCTTTGAACAACACAGGTTTGAACTTCATGGCTTCACTTATTTGCCTTTTTTATTTTTTCAATAAATCTCCAGTACTACAGGATCTGTAGTGGGTTGAATCCACAGATGTGGAACTGCAGAAACTCTGAGGGGATTGTTGCTCCTAACCTCTGAGTTGTTCAAGGGTTACCTGTAGAGCAAAAGGATCTAGGCCAGAATCAGATATTGTACTTGGTTATCATGTGTCTTTTGTCTCTTTAATCTTCAAAAACTGAGTTCCTGTCTTTCCTTGATTACCCTGACCTTGACACTTGAAGATTATGGGCCATTTATTTTTTTTTTTTTGAGGGGGGCCATTTATGTTTGATGACTCTTGGGTTTGTTTGCTGTTTCCTCTTGAATCAATACGGGGTATGTATTGATACCTTTGGTCGTAATATCATAGACCTGTTGCTGTGTTTGTCTCACTGAGTCCTATCAAGTGGTACAGGTTTCCGTTTGTCCTGGTACTGGTGTTAGCTTTAATCACTTTAATGGTGTCTAGAAAGCCTCTCCACTATCAGGTTAATCTTTCCCCTTTTAATTAGTAATGTCTTAAAGAAAAGTGCTTTGAATCAGTGCTAAAACTTCATATCTCATATCTCATCGAAATTCTAATTAAACTTTTTTTAATCTTTTTTTTTTTTTTTTTGACCACTTCTATTGGTCTTTCATTTATTTCCATCTTTGTTCTTTGGCCTGTGTGAACCCATTGCAGTAGCCTCTCTCGCTGCAGAGCACCGGCTCTGGGTGTATGTGCTTCAGAGCTCCGGCTCGGTAGTTGGACATATCAGTCCAGCTGCTCCGCAGCACATAGAATCTTCCCAGGCCAGGGATCGAATCAGTGCCCCTTGCATTGCAAGGCAGTGTCCTTACGCACTGGACCATCAGGGGAGCCCTCTAATTAATTTTAATTGGAGAATAATTACTTTACAATGTTAGTTTCTGCTGTACAACAACATGAATCAGCTATATGTATACATATATCCCCTCCCTTCTGATCCTCCCCCCGCCCATCTTACTTCTCCAGGTCCATTTATTTATTTTGTATACATGGTTTATTCAGTGGATAAACTCTTAAATTCCTTCTTTATCCAATGGATTATAATCTGTTAGTATCATTATTTATTTGTATGCTCTAATTGCCCCAGCTTCCACCAGTGGGAATCCTTTCAATCTGGACTGTGTCTTTTTTGTCATGTCCCTGTCATTCTCTGAGTATTACCTTAATGTCTTTTACAGAATATCTTATATTTTCTAAGCCCCAGTCTGAAATTAACCTTTCTCCAGGGAACTCTGATTTCTTTTAACAGAGAACAAAATTTGGAAACCAGAATCTAGGCACTCTCGCTATGGATGCCCTTCTCGGCTTGTTTGGGTTCTGACACCCTGCTCTGACCACCATGTGGTGTGGCTCTGTGCCACACCACACTAGATCTTGTCTTGGCCCCACCTAATGGCTTTTGGATCAAACTTTTGGGGAAGGGAAAAGGAAGAGGAAACGCTTAATCTGTTTTTAACTTTAGAGTTTCCCAGACTTCAGTCATTCAAGCCAGACATTCAGAATTTGACCAGCTCTACTATCATGCATTTGGGATTTTTCTTTTGAATCGTCTTGTTTTTCCTTTAATCATTTGGTTGTTTGTCCTGATGAAATTATGGATTTGATGGGCTACTTATGTTTTTTTTCTAATACTCTTTGGAATAAATTTAAAAATATTAAAATAAGAAGAGTTTATCTATTTACTCCTTCTTAAGATTACCTTATGGAGAGGATACATGTATACATATGGCTGAGCCGCTTCACTGTTCAGCTGAGACTTTCACAACATTGTTAATTGGCTATACCCCAATACAAAATAAAAAGTTTAGAAAGATATTATCTCAAAATAAATTTACTTAATTAAAAATATGATCAAGGTAAAAAATACCTTAGATACAACCAATGTGCCCTTACCACTCTTTGAGAAATACTTGCTCTACTGGATTCCTGCACCTGCAGCCTCTTGTACATGTTTAGTGATACTCTGCTGATAGATCCTCTGTCTTTCCCCAGGCAGAAGCCGTATTTCAGGGCACAGTGAACTCTCTCAGCAAAACCTGGTGTGCCCAGGACTCCAGCCTGGCTTATGAGAGAGCCTTTCTGGCTGTGTCAGTGAAACTTCTTGAATGCGTGGCCCGCTTGGCTCCCGAGGTGGCAAGACAGGTGGCTAGACCCGTGACAAAAATGATCAATGCGACGCTGAGGTCCGAGGGTCCATTGAGGGCCAGGGAGGATGGGTAAGTATTTCGGGGCCCCTGGCTTTGCTGGACACGGGCACTGTTTTTGTATTAATACATGGGACTCCAACGCATGGTTCTTTCTGTCAATTGGAAACCATGCAGGAAAATAGGCTTTCCAACTTTGCTGAAAATGCCAGGATCTTTTCTTTTTTTCTGCCATGGAAAACAGGAGCACTCAGAAGCTTAGTTAGTGGGTAGTGGATCCTAGAGGCAGATTGTCTAAATTGTTGACTGCTAACTTAGTCAAGCTAATTTCCACTTCGTACACATAATCATCTATGAAGTATATTGTTGGTGCAGTTTTAATCTCAGTCTGACCTTACTGACCCTGGTACATTTCTGGGTCTTCTTCCCCTAACATCTTTCGGGGTGTATTGAGGAAGTTCAGAACCATCTTATGATTATCTAACCAAGAACAGTGGCATCTGCTGTAGTGGTAACGATAGGAGGCGTTCTTAGCCCATATCTTAGAATCATTAGACCATCCACTCTGTGGAGTGATCCCCTTCATTTCCAGAATGAGCAGAAACTTAGTAAGAGTTTATCTATTTACTCCTTCTTAAGATTACCTTATGGAGAGGATACATGTATACATATGGCTGAGCCGCTTCACTGTTCAGCTGAGACTTTCACAACATTGTTAATTGGCTATACCCCAATACAAAATAAAAAGTTTAGAAAGATATTATCTCAAAATAAATTTACTTAATTAAAAATATGATCAAGGTAAAAAATACCTTAGATACAACCAATGTGCCCTTACCACTCTTTGAGAAATACTTGCTCTACTGGATTCCTGCACCTGCAGCCTCTTGTACATGTTTAGTGATACTCTGCTGATAGATCCTCTGTCTTTCCCCAGGCAGAAGCCGTATTTCAGGGCACAGTGAACTCTCTCAGCAAAACCTGGTGTGCCCAGGACTCCAGCCTGGCTTATGAGAGAGCCTTTCTGGCTGTGTCAGTGAAACTTCTTGAATGCGTGGCCCGCTTGGCTCCCGAGGTGGCAAGACAGGTGGCTAGACCCGTGACAAATATGATCAATGCGAACGCTGAGGTCCGAGGGTACATTGAGGGCCAGGGAGGATGGGTAAGTATTTTGGGGCCCCTGGCTTTGCTGGACACGGGCACTGTTTTTGTATTAATACATGGGACTCCAATGCATGGTTCTTTCTGTCAATTGGAAACCATGCAGGAAAACAGGCTTTCCAACTTTGCTGAAAATGCCAGGATCTTTTCTTTTTTTCTGCCATGGAAAACAGGAGCACTCAGAAGCTTAGTTAGTGGGTAGTGGATCCTAGAGGCAGATTGTCTAAATTGTTGACTGCTAACTTAGTCAAGCTAATTTCCACTTCGTACACATAATCATCTATGAAGTATATTGTTGGTGCAGTTTTAATCTCAGTCTGACCTTACTGACCCTGGTACATTTCTGGGTCTTCTTCCCCTAACATCTTTCGGGGTGTATTGAGGAAGTTCAGAACCATCTTATGATTATCTAACCAAGAACAGTGGCATCTGCTGTAGTGGTAACGATAGGAGGCGTTCTTAGCCCATATCTTAGAATCATTAGACCATCCACTCTGTGGAGTGATCCCCTTCATTTCCAGAATGAGCAGAAACTTAGTAAGAGTTACCTTCCCTGGGGTGTCTGTGGGTCATTCTGGTTTCTTTAGGGAGTTTCTGAAGGCCATCCCTTGACTGTAGCATATTCATTGTCCTTCCCAGGAACATCTGGAGGGCTGAAGAAAAGACGGAGCTGTTTCCCAGCCTAAACACGACTTCCTTGATTGGGTGATTGATCTCAGAGGAACAACCAAATCAAAACCCTCTTTCTCTTAGACAGAACTGAACTTAGCTGAATAATCTATTTTCTACTGATTGTTAAAGTTAGGAGCATCTTACAGAGGTCTGCAGAGATTTTTATGCTTTCTGTTTTTACACAAGGGGCTTCCCAGGGTGTGCAGTAATTTTAATGATATTTTGTAACAGCAAAGACCTCCAAATGCAAAGTAATGGACTTTAGTAGTGGAGTTCCAGGTAACAGGGCAGGTTGCTGGAAATACTGTGGGGGAAGGGAGTCTACAGTGAACCATCCCATCAGATTTAGTGATATCCTCTCATAAGGATCTTGTCTACTGATTTTGCAGTCTACAGGATTTCGGGGAGATCTTTGGTCAGACAATCATGTTATTTTAAGTTGAGGATTTTCTTTTAAATTCACAACCTAACTCTCACATTAATTTCACCAGAGCCAAATTATTTTATGTATTTTCAAGGCTGGAAGCAGCAAATTAGCAGTCTGTTCATCTGCTCTTCTATTAGAAAGACCAAAGGGCAATAAAGCAGTCACTGTTTTTATCGCCACAGGATGCAGGAAGTGCTGGCCTGCTTCTGGGGCCGTAGGGCCATCCTGGTTTAGATGAAGCTAGCTTCACACATGCCACTGTGTTTCTTCTCAAAGTGCAGTTCACTTACCACTTGTGGACCTTACCTGTTGCTGATTCCCAGTCCCCATCACTAGAGATTCTATCTTGGAACGGGTGGACTGGGGCTAGGGTCGTACTTTTTAAATCAGTTTCACTGGTAATTCTGATATAATCCAAAATATGGATTTTGAGAACCATCATGTAAGAGCAAGGGTTGGGGAAGGCGTTCTTAGCCCATATCTTAGAATCATTAGACCATCCACTCTGTGGAGTGATCCCCTTCATTTCCAGAATGAGCAGAAACTTAGTAAGAGTTACCTTCCCTGGGGTGTCTGTGGGTCATTCTGGTTTCTTTAGGGAGTTTCTGAAGGCCATCCCTTGACTGTAGCATATTCATTGTCCTTCCCAGGAACATCTGGAGGGCTGAAGAAAAGACGGAGCTGTTTCCCAGCCTAAACACGACTTCCTTGATTGGGTGATTGATCTCAGAGGAACAACCAAATCAAAACCCTCTTTCTCTTAGACAGAACTGAACTTAGCTGAATAATCTATTTTCTACTGATTGTTAAAGTTAGGAGCATCTTACAGAGGTCTGCAGAGATTTTTATGCTTTCTGTTTTTACACAAGGGGCTTCCCAGGGTGTGCAGTAATTTTAATGATATTTTGTAACAGCAAAGACCTCCAAATGCAAAGTAATGGACTTTAGTAGTGGAGTTCCAGGTAACAGGGCAGGTTGCTGGAAATACTGTGGGGGAAGGGAGTCTACAGTGAACCATCCCATCAGATTTAGTGATATCCTCTCATAAGGATCTTGTCTACTGATTTTGCAGTCTACAGGATTTCGGGGAGATCTTTGGTCAGACAATCATGTTATTTTAAGTTGAGGATTTTCTTTTAAATTCACAACCTAACTCTCACATTAATTTCACCAGAGCCAAATTATTTTATGTATTTTCAAGGCTGGAAGCAGCAAATTAGCAGTCTGTTCATCTGCTCTTCTATTAGAAAGACCAAAGGGCAATAAAGCAGTCACTGTTTTTATCGCCACAGGATGCAGGAAGTGCTGGCCTGCTTCTGGGGCCGTAGGGCCATCCTGGTTTAGATGAAGCTAGCTTCACACATGCCACTGTGTTTCTTCTCAAAGTGCAGTTCACTTACCACTTGTGGACCTTACCTGTTGCTGATTCCCAGTCCCCATCACTAGAGATTCTATCTTGGAACGGGTGGACTGGGGCTAGGGTCGTACTTTTTAAATCAGTTTCACTGGTAATTCTGATATAATCCAAAATATGGATTTTGAGAACCATCATGTAAGAGCAAGGGTTGGGGAACTACAGCCCACAGGCCAAATCAGCCCACAGCTTTTTTTTTTTTTTTTTAAAGAAAGATTTATTGGAAGGTAACTACACTCACTTGTTTACATTATCTGTGACTGTGTTAGCATCGCAGCCGCAGAGGTGAAGAGTTATGGCAGACAGCATATAGCCTGTCCTGTAAAACCTAAGGGTTTGCTGTCTGACCCTTTAAGTTTGCAGACCCCTCCTCTAGAGCTCCATGAACATTTCTCCTTGAGTAAGTTAAACTCTGTTGCGATCCTATTAATTCCAAATAGAACCGTAGATAGGATGACTCAATTTTCAGAATTTAGTCTGACTGTTTGTTAGTTCTTGAATAGTCCACCCTTTCTCTAGAACCTTTGGCAAATCAGAGAGTTCTGGGACTCCTGAGTCCTCAACAGAGGTGTGCATTTCCCTGATCCTGCCACAAGCGATTGGAAGTGATTGGATGTAAAACATGTGGTTTCTATGGTCTGTGTATCTCAGAACGGTTCTTAATAAATTCATAGATTAATAGGCAGTCATCAAGTAGAGACTTCTTCATCTGTAAGCTCCAAAACCAGACAGCTTACTTGAACATCAAGAAGAAAGGCATTGCTGTATCTTTTTTTTTTTTTTTAAATCAAGGCGTTAATGGCTTTGGCTGAAGTTTAGCAAAGCTAACCCCATCCCCCCCCTTCAGCCAGCTATCTGACTCCTCCAGATGCACGAACCTAAAGATACAGTGCTGCTAATATGTTTTGATTTTTCCATGTTAATGCTATTTCCTCTGTTCTTCGATAAATTAGGTTGGTAATCTAGAAATGAGATTTCATGCTTCTCTTTAGTAGAAATTCATTTTTCTTGCTGCCAACATTAGACGCTTGATGTATTCCTTTGTCCCTTATATTACTGTAAACCCAACATGGTGAGTTTTGTGGTATTTGACCTCTTCGGTAAAATCATTTTCACTTTGACTAATGCTGTTCTGTTCATGAAATAAAATTCTTGGCTATATGCATTGGAACTAATTCTCAGCAAGTGCAGTCTACACTGAATGATATAGAAACAGGGAGCAGATTGGGGGTTGCCAAAGGGCAGTGGTTGGGGTAGGTGACGGTGGTCAAAAGAGACAGATTTCCTCTGAGATGAAAAGTTCTGGGGATGAAATGCACAGCATGTTGACTGTAGTTAACCCTCTTGTTTAGTCACCAAGTCTTGTCCGACTCTTGCATCTGCAGGGACTGTAGCCTGCCAGTCTCTGTCCATGGGATTTCCCAGGCAAGAATACTGGAGTGGGTTGCCATTTTCTCTTCCAGGGGATCTTCCCAACCGAGGGATGGATAAGTTAAACTCTGTTGCGATCCTATTAATTCCAAATAGAACCGTAGATAGGATGACTCAATTTTCAGAATTTAGTCTGACTGTTTGTTAGTTCTTGAATAGTCCACCCTTTCTCTAGAACCTTTGGCAAATCAGAGAGTTCTGGGACTCCTGAGTCCTCAACAGAGGTGTGCATTTCCCTGATCCTGCCACAAGCGATTGGAAGTGATTGGATGTAAAACATGTGGTTTCTATGGTCTGTGTATCTCAGAACGGTTCTTAATAAATTCATAGATTAATAGGCAGTCATCAAGTAGAGACTTCTTCATCTGTAAGCTCCAAAACCAGACAGCTTACTTGAACATCAAGAAGAAAGGCATTGCTGTATCTTTTTTTTTTTTTTTAAATCAAGGCGTTAATGGCTTTGGCTGAAGTTTAGCAAAGCTAACCACATCCCCTCCCTTCAGCCAGCTATCTGACTCCTCCAGATGCACGAACCTAAAGATACAGTGCTGCTAATATGTTTTGATTTTTCCATGTTAATGCTATTTCCTCTGTTCTTCGATAAATTAGGTTGGTAATCTAGAAATGAGATTTCATGCTTCTCTTTAGTAGAAATTCATTTTTCTTGCTGCCAACATTAGACGCTTGATGTATTCCTTTGTCCCTTATATTACTGTAAACCCAACATGGTGAGTTTTGTGGTATTTGACCTCTTCGGTAAAATCATTTTCACTTTGACTAATGCTGTTCTGTTCATGAAATAAAATTCTTGGCTATATGCATTGGAACTAATTCTCAGCAAGTGCAGTCTACACTGAATGATATAGAAACAGGGAGCAGATTGGGGGTTGCCAAAGGGCAGTGGTTGGGGTAGGTGACGGTGGTCAAAAGAGACAGATTTCCTCTGAGATGAAAAGTTCTGGGGATGAAATGCACAGCATGTTGACTGTAGTTAACCCTCTTGTTTAGTCACCAAGTCTTGTCCGACTCTTGCATCTGCAGGGACTGTAGCCTGCCAGTCTCTGTCCATGGGATTTCCCAGGCAAGAATACTGGAGTGGGTTGCCATTTTCTCTTCCAGGGGATCTTCCCAACCGAGGGATGGAACTCACGTCTCCTGCATTGCAGATGGATTCTTTACTGCTGAGACACTGGGGCAGCCCATAGTTAACGAAACTGTAATGTATATTTGAAAGTTGCTCACGGAGTAATTTAAAAAATATATATATATTTATTTATTTGGCTGTGCAGGGTCTTAGTTGTGGTGTGAGGGATCTTTTAGTTGCAGCATGTGAGATCTAGTTCCCTGACCAGGGATCAAACCCAGGCCCTCTGCATTGGGAGCACGGAGTCTTAGCCACTGGACCACCAGAGAGTCCCTGGAGTAAATTTTTGAAATTCTCACTGCACGCACAAATTGTAGCTATGTGAGTGATAGGTTTGTAAACTAACTTTATTACAGTGATTATTTTACAAATTATATATATATGTGTATATATATATATATTTATCAAATCATTACATTGAACACCTTACATTTACACAATGTTATATCTCAATAAAACTGGAAAAAATTATATTGATGAAAAATACTAGAGGTCAGCAGTAACCTCTTTTTATTCTTTCCCCTCTTAGGCATACCAGCTTTTCTTTTTGTCCTGTGCTGCCCACAAAACTTCAAAGTGTGAATCTAGCTCCAAGTCTACTTTAGTATCTATTGGGGGGCATGCCGTATAGCTTATGGGACCTTAGTTCCCAATGAGGGATTGAACCCGGGCCACAGTGGTGAAAGCATAGAGTCCTAACAACTGGACCACCAGGGAGTTCCCCTATACTGTACTATTTTTAGACAGAGGATATGGTGCCAGGCAAATAGGTAAAGCAGCTCTGGCCTGGGTGTTGTGTTTGTTGTTCGGCCACCCGGTTTCCTAGGAGAGCTGAAGTGATTTGGGCTGCATGAAGGAGACACTGTAGTGCAGAGATCAAGAATGCATTTAGATCGTCTGACTTTAACAGCTTGGTTTCACCGTAGGCAAGCCATGTGACGTGGGCAAATAATCCAATTCCTTTGTGCCTATGTTTCCACAGTAGCATTATTGTGAGGGATAAATGATACAGTACACTTTGTGAAGGGCTTAGCCCAGTGCTTGGAATGTGTTAAGCACTGCTTAAACAATTTGGAGCCCCTGTGATTTGAAGTTCATAAATTCTAGCTTGACTTCTTTCTGTCTATTAATTCTGCTTCCCACAAAGGCAAACCAATCTTATTTTACCTTTCACCTCAATGTGGTTCATAAATCTGACTCATTTTCCTTTTTCCTAAATCCATACCCACAAACTCTAACTCAATTTCTATTGACCCTTCTTTTCCCTACACTTTCCTAGATTGCTATCCAACTAACCCAAATCCTCAATCATTTTCCCCCTTTCCCTCTCTCAGTCCTACCTTCTGAGTTAGTCTTTCTCACTTATTCCTTCCTTTCTGTCTTGATTCTCCTTTAAGAATTTATTACCACCCACTAGGACTACTGGTAAAGCTTCCTAGTTTTGCTTTCAGTGGATCATCCTGTTGCAGGCTTGCCCCATTCCAAGCTGTCCCATATGTTACCACCAAGTTGGCCAAAGCTGTGATTTTTTTTTTGTCCCTTTTTAGATATGGTATAATTCATTTTGAAATTCTACATGCCACTGATTGAGATTTTGAGACTTAAAAAAAAATGTACCAGGACTTCCTTGGTGGTCCAGTGGTTAAGAATCTGCCTGCCAATGCAGCAATCTGAATTCCATCCCTGCTCCAGGAAGATTCCACATGCTGCAGGGTAACTAAGCCCGCACATCACAAGTACTGAGTCTGCGATCTAGAGCCCATGTCCGTGACAAGAGAAGCCTCTGCAGGGAACAGCTTGTGTACCTCAGTGAGGGAGTAGCCCCCATCACTGCAACTAGAGAATGCCCTCGCAGTACACCAAAAATAAACGATTAAAAGAATAAAATAAAAATTCAATTAAAATGTATCAGAAGGGAGCATTTACTGTTTAAAAGCTGAGAATCATTTCCCCAGAGTGTTGCTTTGATTACCATTCTCTTGAAATCCCTCATAGAAGGTAATTGGCGGTATTCATTCCTTGACTGTGGTGATGGCTTCACGAGTGTATAAAGTTGCCAAACTTTTCACATCTGCACTTCGAAATGTGTAGTTTATTGTATGTAAAAACTCTTTATCCATTTCCCATCAAATGAGGCCTGACTTTTCAGCCTAGTATTCAAGGTCCCCCAGGTTCTGGCCCCAACTTCCTTTTCTAGGGTTAGGGATCAAGAACCCTCTTCTTTTTTTTTTTTTTATTTTTATTTATTTATTTTTAAACCAACTCAGCTGTCACTTTTAAACTTTTCAAAAAGTTTTTTTGGGTTTTACAAGGCTAATGTTTTTGGTTCCCCCAAGTTTTAAAAAGGTTCATGCTGTAAAAATCCCCCTTGACAAATCAAAATTCCAGACCCATCACAAAAAGCTTTTCCCAAAAAGGGGGGATGACCCTATTATAGAGAGTAATGAAAAAAAGCAAAATTTTCTTCACTTAGGGAATTAGAAAGACTTCCTTTACGCCTCTCACCCACTGTTCCTTCCCCACAATGTCCATATGTCCACTGTCCATGTCTGTCTTTCTGTCGCTTCACTGCATGTGCCATCATCACCATCCTACTAGATTCCATATATATGTGTTAATATACTGTATTGGTCCTTCTCTTTCTGACTGACTTCACTTTTTATAGCTGTGTAGTATTCCATTGTATATATGTACCAGAGCTTCTGTATCCATTCATTTGTCGATGGACATCTAGGTTGCTTCCATGTTCTAGCTATTGTATAGAGAGCTGCAATGAACATTGGGGTACAGGTGCTTCTTCTTTCAGATTTGATTTCGTCAGGGTATAAGCCTAAGAGTGGGATTGCTGGGTCATATGGTGCTTCTATTTTTAGTTTTTTAAGAAATCTCCAGACTGTCTTCCATAGAGGCTGTATCAATTTACACTCCCACCAGCAATGCAGGAGTGTTCCCTTTTCTCCGCAGCCTCAGCATTTATTGTCTGTCGATTTGTGGATGATGGCCATTCTGACGGGTGTGAGGTGATATCTCATTGTAGTTTTGATTTGCATTTCTCTAATTATTAGTGAAGTTGAGCATCGTTTCATGTGTTTTTGGGCCATTTGTATGTCATCGTTGGAGAGGTGTCTGTTTAGGTCCTTTTCCCATTTTTTGATTGGGTTGTTCGTTTTTCCAGTGCTGAGTTGTCTGAGTTGCTTGTAGATTTTGGAGATTAATTCTTTGTCTGTTGTTTCATTTTCTATGATTTTCTCCCACTCTGTGGGCTGTCTGTTCAGCTTTTTTGTAATTTCTTTAGCTGTACAAAAGCTTTTAAGTTTCATTAGGTCCCACATGTTCATTTGTCTTTTTAGCAAGAACCCTCTTCTGTATAACCTATGCTCCAGTCAAACGGAGGCACTCACTAAACCACCTACTGTTCTCTGTGTTTCCTATTTGTGTCTCCAAGAGCCAACTCAGCTGTCACTTCCTCATGAAGACTATTCAGATAAGGGACTTTCCTGGTGGTCTTGTGACTAAGGCTCCACACTCCCAACACAGGGGGGCCGGGTCTGATCCCTGGTCAGGGAGCTACATCCCACATGCTATAACTAAGAGTTGGCATGCTGCATATAAAGATCCCACGTCTTGACAAAGATCAAAGATTCCAAGTACTTGGCCATAAAAAGAAATGCATTTGAATCAATTCTAATGAGGTGGATGAATCTAGAACCTATTATAGGGAGTGAAGTATATCAGAAAAAGAAAGATAAATATTGTATACTGACACATACATATGGAATCTAGAAAGATGGTGCTGATAAATGAATATGTAGAGCAGCAATGGAGAGGTGGACATGGAGAAGAGTCTTATGAACAATGGGGTGAGGGACGGGAATATGCTGTGGGACTAAGGGATCTCAATCAGGGGCTCTGTGGCGACCTGAGGGGGTGGGATGGGGAGGCAGAAGGGGGGCGAGGTTCAGAGGCGGTGACATATGTATACCTCAATGTGTGGCAGTAGACAACAAAACTCCGTTAAAAAAAAAAAAAAGACCTGGGGCAGCCAAATAAATGAGAAAGCAAGATCACTTCTTACTTGGATTATCTAAATAGCCCAAGGCAAAGGTTACTTCTTTTGAGCTATCTAAATGATCCAAATAAGAACTGATCTTGCCTTCTCAAAAATTTTTTTTGATTCTGACACTGGCTGTCTTCTCATATTTTTGTTTATACCACATCATGGTCTTATCACAAATAGTCTTAAATTATAGCTATTTGTGTGTTTACCTTTTTGGACAGAGCTGACTTTTTAGGCAACCTCTACATCTGTTTCACTTTGATAGTCTACTTCACAGGGTGCTTAGCACTAGGTGGGTCTCCCCATTCTTACCACATGTGAAGTGCCTGAGCCATTGCAAGCCTTGTTCTTTACACCTTAGTGAGTAGACAAGCTCCCTTTGTTGGTCTGCTTTCTTTTTTTTATTATTGTTGATTTTTTTAAATTTGCTTTTACAGAGTTTTGTTGTTTACAGCTATATATAGTCCCAAATCAGTCATAGGTGTATCTTTGACCCCTCCCACCTGAGCCCCCCTCCGACTCCCTCCCCCCACCTCCAGGTTGTTGTAAAGCCCACAGGTAAATTCCGTTAATCTTATAGTGTATTGCAATGGTTATATCTTTTACATATGGTAGTGTAGGTTTTCATATTACTCTTTCCATACCTCTCACACACTCTTCCCGCCCCTACAGTGTCCATAGGTCTGTTCTTTGTTCCTCCATTGCTGCTCTGCATATACCTTTATTAGTACCATCTTTCTAGATTCCATATATATGTGTTAGTATACTGTATTTATCCTTCTCTTTCTGACTTATTTCACTTTGTATAATAGGTTCTAGGTTCATCCACCTCATTAGGACCAATTCATATGCATTGCTTTTTACAGCTGAGAAATAGTCCATTGTATATAGGTATATATCTATCATGGCTTCTTTTATCCATTCGTTTGTCGATGGACATCTAGGTTATTTCCATGTTCTAGCTGTTGCAAAAAGTGCTGCAATGAACATTGGGGTACATGTGTCACTTTCAGTTTTGATTTCTTGAGGGTATATGCCTAATAATAGTATTGCTGGGTTAAATGGTGGTTCTTTTCCTATTTCTAAGCGATCTCCATACTGTCTTCCATAGTGGCTGTATCAATTTACATTCCCACCAACAATGCAAGAGTGTTCCCTTTTCTCCACATTCTCTCCAGCATTTATTGTCTGTAGGTTTTTTGATGATGGCCATTCTGTCTGGTGTGAGGTGATATCTCTTTGTAGTTTTGATTTGCATTTCTCTAGCAGTGAGTGATGTGGACAGCATCTTTTCATGTGTTTTTTGGCCATGTGTATGTCTTCTTTGGAGAGATGTCTGTTTAGGTCTTTTCCCCATATTTTGATTGGGTTGTTTTTCTGGTGTTGAGTTGTCTGAGCTGCTTGTATATTTTGGAAATTAATTTTTTGTCAGTTATTTCATTTGCTATTATTTTCTCCCATTCTGAGGATTGTCTTTTTACCTTTTCTATAGTTTCTTTTGCTGTGCAAAAGCTTTTAAGTTTCATTAGGTCACATTTGCTTATTTTTATTTCCGTTATTCTATGGTTTCCTTTTACCAATATGGTGTATCTTTGACCCTCCCACCTGAGCCCTCCGACTCCCTCCCCACCTCCAGGTTGTTGTAAAGCCCACAGGTAAATTCCGTTAATCTTATAGTGTATTGCAATGGTTATATCTTTTACATATGGTAGTGTAGGTTTTCATATTACTCTTTCCATACCTCTCACACACTCTTCCCGCCCCTACAGTGTCCATAGGTCTGTTCTTTGTTCCTCCATTGCTGCTCTGCATATACCTTTATTAGTACCATCTTTCTAGATTCCATATATATGTGTTAGTATACTGTATTTATCCTTCTCTTTCTGACTTATTTCACTTTGTATAATAGGTTCTAGGTTCATCCACCTCATTAGGACCAATTCATATGCATTGCTTTTTACAGCTGAGAAATAGTCCATTGTATATAGGTATATATCTATCATGGCTTCTTTTATCCATTCGTTTGTCGATGGACATCTAGGTTATTTCCATGTTCTAGCTGTTGCAAAAAGTGCTGCAATGAACATTGGGGTACATGTGTCACTTTCAGTTTTGATTTCTTGAGGGTATATGCCTAATAATAGTATTGCTGGGTTAAATGGTGGTTCTTTTCCTATTTCTAAGCGATCTCCATACTGTCTTCCATAGTGGCTGTATCAATTTACATTCCCACCAACAATGCAAGAGTGTTCCCTTTTCTCCACATTCTCTCCAGCATTTATTGTCTGTAGGTTTTTTGATGATGGCCATTCTGTCTGGTGTGAGGTGATATCTCTTTGTAGTTTTGATTTGCATTTCTCTAGCAGTGAGTGATGTGGACAGCATCTTTTCATGTGTTTTTTGGCCATGTGTATGTCTTCTTTGGAGAGATGTCTGTTTAGGTCTTTTCCCCATATTTTGATTGGGTTGTTTTTCTGGTGTTGAGTTGTCTGAGCTGCTTGTATATTTTGGAAATTAATTTTTTGTCAGTTATTTCATTTGCTATTATTTTCTCCCATTCTGAGGATTGTCTTTTTACCTTTTCTATAGTTTCTTTTGCTGTGCAAAAGCTTTTAAGTTTCATTAGGTCACATTTGCTTATTTTTATTTCCGTTATTCTATGGTCTGCTTTCTAATTGCTTTTGAGACAGTTCAAAAAACTCTTCATTGTATTTTAGTCCTAATATAGTTGAAAACTTCTAGAACAGTATTTCCCAGGCAACTTTGTTCTCCTAGAAATAATAACAGGCTGGGGAAAATATTCTTGTTTGAGTGTGATAAACATCGCATATTACATCCTCCCTCTGTATACTGGATATAGCATATAGGAGGCACTGACAAGTCCTGAAGTGAGGAAAACAGTTAAATTTTAGTCTAGGATCTCTCAAATGTGTATGTGTAGCCCTTTACATACCCCATGATGACATCAAACTCACTGTGTTTAAGACCAGACTACTTTTTTTTTTTCCTCTTCAAACCCATTTCTAGGTAAAGCCATTCCTTTCCTCTCCCTGCCAGGAAGTCAACAGTTAAGGCTTCCATCACAGGGATTAGTGAAATAGTCTCCCAGACGTGCCTTTAGGTTTGAATCACTCCAAAATCATTTTCAGAGTGATATGACAAAAATGCAAAGCTGATCATGTTGCTCAGAAGTTTAAAACCGGAGAGTGGATCTCTGTTGCTTGTAGCAGAATAAAATGCAAACCCCTTTACAAGCCACACAAAGTCATTCATGATCAGGCCCCTTATCTACCTTTCAAACCTTATTTCTTTCTTTCCTAGCCCCGTCACCCTCCTTGCTTCAGTCCCACCAAATTATTAAAGTTGTTATTTTCCAGATTAATATTTATTAATGCTGCTTTCTTTGCCTGAATACCCCTTCCTCCTCATGTTCCTCATCCCTTCATCTTCAGTGACTTAATTCAAGATGACATGCACTGCTTTATCCAGAGCTTGGGTTTTAGTTCTTGGATGGGCCTTCCCTCGTGGCTCAGATGGTGAAGAATCTGCCTGCAATGCAGGAGACCTGGGTTTGATCCTGGGTCGGGAAGATCCCCTGGAGAAGGGATAATGACTACCCACTCCAGTATTCTTGCCTAGAGGATTCCATGGACAGAAGAGCCTGGCAGACTACGTCCATGGGCTCGTAAAGAGTCAGACAGTGTTAACTGAGCAATTAACACTTTTACTTTGGATGTACTGAACCCTCCTGGGCTGACTCTGCTGACAAATTCCTGCCCATTCCCTCTGTTCAGCTGGACCTTCGTCCTCCTTTTCTGTCATAAAGAAGTATGGCATTGACACATAAAATTCGTTCCCCTCCTCCACTCCTGAGACTCTGAAATCAAGTAAACCTGGGTTGTACCCTCCCTGCCCACAGCTCCTCATGTGGGAAGGTTGCTCAGCTTCTCAGAAGCTCCATGTTGTGATCCATAAAATGGCCCAGATGAGGATCCCTACCTCACAGGATGGTAGTGAGGGATGTGAGTCAGAGTCTGTGCTAAAGCAGTTGGCACAGTGTCAGGCAGAGGCTCAAATAAGTTCTGAGCTATTCACCCATCATTCTGTTGCAGTGAAAAGGAAAGATGAGTTTCACTTTTTCTTAGGTAAAGCCATTCCTTTCCTCCTGCCAGGAAGTCAACAGTTAAGGCTTCCATCACAGGGATTAGTGAAATAGTCTCCCAGACGTGCCTTTAGGTTTGAATCACTCCAAAATCATTTTCAGAGTGATATGACAAAATGCAAAGCTGATCATGTTGCTCAGAAGTTTAAAACCGAGAGTGGATCTCTGTTGCTTGTAGCAGAATAAAATGCAAACCCCTTTACAAGCCACACAAAGTCATTCATGATCAGGCCCCTTATCTACCTTTCAAACCTTATTTCTTTCTTTCCTAGCCCGTCACCCTCCTTGCTTCAGTCCCACCAAATTATTAAAGTTGTTATTTTCCAGATTAATATTTATTAATGCTGCTTTCTTTGCCTGAATACCCCTTCCTCCTCATGTTCCTCATCCCTTCATCTTCAGTGACTTAATTCAAGATGACATGCACTGCTTTATCCAGAGCTTGGGTTTTAGTTCTTGGATGGGCCTTCCCTCGTGGCTCAGATGGTGAAGAATCTGCCTGCAATGCAGGAGACCTGGGTTTGATCCTGGGTCGGGAAGATCCCCTGGAGAAGGGATAATGACTACCCACTCCAGTATTCTTGCCTAGAGGATTCCATGGACAGAAGAGCCTGGCAGACTACGTCCATGGGCTCGTAAAGAGTCAGACAGTGTTAACTGAGCAATTAACACTTCACTTTGGATGTACTGAACCCTCCTGGGCTGACTCTGCTGACAAATTCCTGCCCATTCCCTCTGTTCAGCTGGACCTTCGTCCTCCTTTTCTGTCATAAAGAAGTATGGCATTGACACATAAAATTCGTTCCCCTCCTCCACTCCTGAGACTCTGAAATCAAGTAAACCTGGGTTGTACCCTCCCTGCCCACAGCTCCTCATGTGGGAAGGTTGCTCAGCTTCTCAGAAGCTCCATGTTGTGATCCATAAAATGGCCCAGATGAGGATCCCTACCTCACAGGATGGTAGTGAGGGATGTGAGTCAGAGTCTGTGCTAAAGCAGTTGGCACAGTGTCAGGCAGAGGCTCAAATAAGTTCTGAGCTATTCACCCATCATTCTGTTGCAGTGAAAAGGAAAAAGGGATGAGTTTCTCTTTTCTTTCCTGAGAACAAACAAGATAACAGTGAACAGGTCTGATCAGTCCTGGTTTTCACTTTAAATAACTGCCCTAATCTGTAGTTTATAACTGAATTTGCTTTTCTGTCTCCTTAACTCTGGATTAGCTACATTTTGCACCTAGTATCCTTTGACTCTATGACTGGATGACTCTAATTGCATCCTGCATCTGGTGCTCACCTTTTAATTTTTTTTAAGTTTATTTATTTATTTATTTTTGGCTATTCTTGGCTTTCACTGCTGCCACAGGTTCTTCTCTAGTTGCAGGGAGTGAGGGCTACTCTCTAGTTGAGGTGAGCAGGCTTCTCATCACGGTGACTTCTCTTGTTGTGGAACTCGGGCTCCAGGGCACACGGGCTTCAGTGGTTGTAGCAGATGGGCTCAATAGTTGTGGCTCAGAGGCTCTAGAGTGCAGGCTCAATAGCTGTGACTCACAGGCTTAGTTGCTCCACAGCATGTGGGATCTTCCCAGCTCAGAGATCAAACCCATGTCTCCTACATTGGCAGGTGAACTCTTCCATCACTAAGCTACCAGGGAAGCCCCTGGTGCTCACCTTTTTAGCACTCTCTCCGTAGACCACCCCTCACAGTTTTTGTCTTTTTGCTTTATTGAAAGAAAATATCAGTACAATACACAAAAAGACAGTGGACAATTACTGAGCCACCTGATGTCATCCTATGACTATATTTGAAACAATTCAAGAGGAAGAGTATAAGATTTCTACACCTTTTTTCCTCATCACCAACCCCTGACAGCAAGCCCTCATCTCGTATAAACCCCTAGACTCCCCACGGAAGGAGGGACACAGTTCTTGAGGCACAAGTCTGTTGTGTCTGCCCTCTGTCAGCTAAGGGCTAAAGCCACCATTGTATTTCCTTCAAGCTCTGTCTCCATAAAATGGCCCAGATGAGGATCCCTACCTCACAGGATGGTAGTGAGGGTGTGAGTCAGAGTCTGTGCTAAAGCAGTTGGCACAGTGTCAGGCAGAGGCTCAAATAAGTTCTGAGCTATTCACCCATCATTCTGTTGCAGTAAAAAGGGAAAAAAGGGATGAGTTTCTCTTTTCTTTCCTGAGAACAAACAAGATAACAGTGAACAGGTCTGATCAGTCCTGGTTTTCACTTTAAATAACTGCCCTAATCTGTAGTTTATAACTGAATTTGCTTTTCTGTCTCCTTAACTCTGGATTAGCTACATTTTGCACCTAGTATCCTTTGACTCTATGACTGGATGACTCTAATTGCATCCTGCATCTGGTGCTCACCTTTTAATTTTTTTTAAGTTTATTTATTTATTTATTTTTGGCTATTCTTGGCTTTCACTGCTGCCACAGGTTCTTCTCTAGTTGCAGGGAGTGAGGGCTACTCTCTAGTTGAGGTGAGCAGGCTTCTCATCACGGTGACTTCTCTTGTTGTGGAACTCGGGCTCCAGGGCACACGGGCTTCAGTGGTTGTAGCAGATGGGCTCAATAGTTGTGGCTCAGAGGCTCTAGAGTGCAGGCTCAATAGCTGTGACTCACAGGCTTAGTTGCTCCACAGCATGTGGGATCTTCCCAGCTCAGAGATCAAACCCATGTCTCCTACATTGGCAGGTGAACTCTTCCATCACTAAGCTACCAGGGAAGCCCCTGGTGCTCACCTTTTTAGCACTCTCTCCGTAGACCACCCCTCACAGTTTTTGTCTTTTTGCTTTATTGAAAGAAAATATCAGTACAATACACAAAAAGACAGTGGACAATTACTGAGCCACCTGATGTCATCCTATGACTATATTTGAAACAATTCAAGAGGAAGAGTATAAGATTTCTACACCTTTTTTCCTCATCACCAACCCCTGACAGCAAGCCCTCATCTCGTATAAACCCCTAGACTCCCCACGGAAGGAGGGGACACAGTTCTTGAGGCACAAGTCTGTTGTGTCTGCCCTCTGTCAGCTAAGGGCTAAAGCCACCATTGTATTTCCTTCAAGCTCTGTCTCCATATTTTTTTATTTGACTTCAGTGGACAGAGCAACCCAAGATTTTTGGCGGCATCAGTTCCTTCATTCTGCAAATGGTTGATGCTTCCTCTGCCAGTATGTCCTAAGACAGAAGGGAAAGGGGCAGGGCACACCACTAAAAGTGTGACACAGCCATTTGACACAACAGGAACCAGTTAGAACCCTGATGGCGGACAATTAGACTTTCAGTGGACCTTGATTCTCATCATTCACTCATTGTAATACATTGGTTAATGTCACACAAACCACAGGTGCCAAGACATTTATGACTGACCACAAAAGGCCAAAACTGAGTGGTAGCCCAATTCCTTGAAATCCCCTTTCCTTCCCCAAAGTAGTTGGAATAATTGTCCCAATCATTATTCTATGAAATTACTCAGTCCATAAAAACAGGAATCTCTTGCCTCCTGAGACAGGTCTGTAGAATGTGTTATCTTTGCTTTCACTTTACTATGGCTCACTCTTTGTTTGTTTGTTTGTTTGCCTCTAAGTCATTGTTTTGTTTTGGTTTGGTTTTTTCTTTCATCCATCTTTATTCTTTGTCATGTGTGGGCCTCCCATTGCAGTGGCCTCTCTAGTTGCAGAGCACTGGCTCTGGATGCATGTGCTCCAGAGTGCTGGCTCACAATTGGACACATCAGCCCAGCTGTTTCTCGGCATGTGGGATCCTCCAGGCCAGGAACCAAATTGGTGCCGCCTGCGATCCCAGGCCAGGAACCAAATTGGTGCCACCTGCACTGCAAGGTGGGCTCTTTACCCACTGGACCACCAGGGAAGCTCGTAGCTCACTCTTGAATTCTTTCCTGTGTGAAGCCAAGGACTCTCACTTGGAGGGGACATGCGTATACCCATGACTGATCCGTTTTGATATTTGGTAGAAAAACAGCAAAATTCTGTAAAGCAATTATCTTTAAATTAAAAAACATATATTAAAAAAAAAAAGGACCTTCACTTGGTTTCTATCCCAGAGGCTTATAAACCCCTAGACTCCCCACGGAAGGAGGGACACAGTTCTTGAGGCACAAGTCTGTTGTGTCTGCCCTCTGTCAGCTAAGGGCTAAAGCCACCATTGTATTTCCTTCAAGCTCTGTCTCCATATTTTTTATTTGACTTCAGTGGACAGAGCAACCCAAGATTTTGGCCATCAGTTCCTTCATTCTGCAAATGGTTGATGCTTCCTCTGCCAGTATGTCCTAAGACAGAAGGGAAAGGGGCAGGGCACACCACTAAAAGTGTGACACAGCCATTTGACACAACAGGAACCAGTTAGAACCCTGATGGCGGACAATTAGACTTTCAGTGGACCTTGATTCTCATCATTCACTCATTGTAATACATTGGTTAATGTCACACAAACCACAGGTGCCAAGACATTTATGACTGACCACAAAAGGCCAAAACTGAGTGGTAGCCCAATTCCTTGAAATCCCCTTTCCTTCCCCAAAGTAGTTGGAATAATTGTCCCAATCATTATTCTATGAAATTACTCAGTCCATAAAAACAGGAATCTCTTGCCTCCTGAGACAGGTCTGTAGAATGTGTTATCTTTGCTTTCACTTTACTATGGCTCACTCTTTGTTTGTTTGTTTGTTTGCCTCTAAGTCATTGTTTTGTTTTGGTTATTTTCATCCATCTTTATTCTTTGTCATGTGTGGGCCTCCCATTGCAGTGGCCTCTCTAGTTGCAGAGCACTGGCTCTGGATGCATGTGCTCCAGAGTGCTGGCTCACAATTGGACACATCAGCCCAGCTGTTTCTCGGCATGTGGGATCCTCCAGGCCAGGAACCAAATTGGTGCCGCCTGCGATCCCAGGCCAGGAACCAAATTGGTGCCACCTGCACTGCAAGGTGGGCTCTTTACCCACTGGACCACCAGGGAAGCTCGTAGCTCACTCTTGAATTCTTTCCTGTGTGAAGCCAAGGACTCTCACTTGGAGGGGACATGCGTATACCCATGACTGATCCGTTTTGATATTTGGTAGAAAAACAGCAAAATTCTGTAAAGCAATTATCTTTCAATTAAAAAATATATATTAAAAAAAAAAAGGACCTTCACTTGGTTTCTATCCCAGAGGCTCATCCAAGACCTGGAACATAATCATCCTCTGGTGCCTCATTTTCTTGTAACCTCATTATAAAGGATATTAATAAATCTATTTGCCTGTCACTTTCCCAGGTGGCTTAGTGGCAAAGAATCCACCTGGCAATGCAGGAGATGCAGGAAACACGGGTTCAATTCCTTAGTTGGAAAGATCCCCTGAAGGAGGAAATGGCAATCCACTCCAGTATTCTTGCCTGGAGAATTCCACGGACAGAGGAGCCCGGAGGGCTACAGTTCATGGGGTAGCGAAGAGTTGGACATGACTGAGCAACTGAACACAAACATACATGCACCTTCCTTACTAGAATAAAGGGTCCTTGAATGAAGGACAGTTTGTTCACTTCTGAAGTTCCCTCATTCCCCACTCTCTTGCATGTATAAGGATTTCATAAATATTCATTAAATGAACAAATGAAGGAAAGAGAAATGAACAATCAAATGAAAGCTGAGACTTAAGGTTTGATTATATTTTGAACAAGATGCCAAGCTTCACCAAAAGCTCTAACATTACTTAAGAAAAAAAAAAAAGGTTAACAGCTTCAATTGCAAGTTATCAGTTGACCTTTGCCTCTTGACTGTTTCTGAAACCAAAAGCAGAGTGTGATTCCTTGTGTGGTATGTAGGAAACTGATTATGAAGCTCATTACGGGAGGATTAAGCATGATGAAGTCTCAGAACACTGTAGTGACAAGCAGCCAATTGGAAGATGGGCAGGAGACTTTCCTGCTGTGGATGAAGTGAAAACATGAGCAAAGCAAATTAGCGGTGTTAGAGGTGTTTTTATTATTATTATTGGAGAAAACTGCTGTATAGCATTGTGTTAACTTCTGCTGTATAACAAAGTGAATCAGCTCTAAGCGTACATATATCCCCTCCCTCTTGAGACACTCTCCTGCCACCCACCCAGGTCATCACAGAACACCAAGCTGAACTCCCTGTACTCTACAGCAGCTTCCCTCTAGCTATCTCTTTTATACAACATCACTAATTATTAGAGAAATGCAAATCAAAACTATAGTGAGGTATCACCAGCAGTCAGAATGGCCATCATCAAAAAATCTACAAACAATAAGTGCTGAAGAATGTGTGGAGAAAAGAGGTGTTTTATAAGCCTCCTCTGCATCCATTCTAAAAAAGAGAAGTAGTGAATTCTGGAGATAAAGAAGGTCATTTTTTTCCAGGCCATTGCAGCCCTTTGGGGATGGACCCTGCCTGAGTAACGGCACCATTTCTTTTATAACAATAGCCCTGCTGCTTGGGCAGCAGCATTTAGGGAAGTACTGTTTGCCAGGCTCTTGGTCCTCCCTGTAGGGAAAGCCCATCTGCCCCTGGCATAGCAAAAGACAAGCAGAGACTGTGCCAGGCAAGGGACCTAGAGCAACTGATGGAGTGAGTAACCAGGTCAGAGTGGATCTCTCACCAAGACCTAACCACAATAGTTATTTATCACAGTAGAGCTATTTTAGGTATGCTCAAAACCATGTGAAGTACTGTGGGTTACACAAATGTACAGAAGACATTATCATTGCCTTTGATAAACTTAAAACTACAGGCGGCACTTAATATGTTTTCTTTTAAATACATTCCTCTTTTAAATAAACTGATGGGGAACAAAGAACATGTGGAGAAACTAAGACAACTTCCATTGTTAAATATAAAGACATACTGAAGGGATTCAGATTTAGAGAAGGTTATAGTGAGATGGAGTTAGGGACAGGATTTTTAAGAGTAACTAATTAGGCTTTATTTTCATCTTGTCGAAAAGTAGGGGAAATGAAGTAACCAAAGAAGTGGCTATAGAATGAGAAAGGTCTTACGGTGATGTGGTTGGTTAGGTTGGCTGGGGACACTTGATGAGGAAGGGCTCAGTGACAAGCTGAGGAAGCTGTGCTTGTTCCCATCAGCTATCGGTAAGAACTTTTATGGTTCTGCATTACAGAGGCATCACCTTTTTTTAAAAAATTTACTTATTTGGTTGTGCCAGGTCCCAGTTAGGGCACACAAAATCTTTGATCTTCATTGTGGTGTGTGGGATCTTAGTTATAGCATATGGAATCTGGTTCCCTGACCAGGTATCAAACCTGAGCCCCCCGCATTAGGAGAATGGGGTCCCAGCCACTGGATCACCAGCAAAGTCCTGAGTCTTTTTTTTTCCTTCAATTTTTAAAAAATTTATTTATTTATTTATTTTTGGCCATTCTGGGTTTTCACTGCTGCCACAGGCTCTTATCTAGTTGCAGGGAGTGGGGGCTACTCTCTAGTTGAGGTGAACAGGCTTCTTGTTGTGGTGACTCAAGTTGTGTAGCTCGGTCTCTAGGACACACGGGCTTCAATAGTTGCTCACATGGGCTCAATAGTTGAGGCTCCGAGGCTCTAGAGCACAGGCTCCATAGTTGTGGCTCACGGGCTTAGTGGCTCCACAGCATGTGGGATCTTCCCAGATCAGGGATGGAACTCATGTCTCCTGCATTGGTAGGTGAACTCTTTACCACTGAGCTACTATGGAAGCCCAAGTCTGAGTCTTAACTTTCATCTAGCCTTAATTACCAGCAGATACTAGACTGGGAGCTACAGATAGGAAGATTGAGGGTGACACGTGTTGCCATTGTTCACTGCAGCACTGTCCACAGTGGCTGGAGTATGGGGCGGCTTGGAGGCCCACTGATAGATGGACGAGTGGGGAAGCTGTGGTGCATGTGTACAATGGAACGTTGCTCAGCCATGAAAGGAAACACATTTGAGTCAGCTGTGGTGAGGTAGAAGAATCTAGAGCTTATTTTGCAGAGTGAAATACGTCAGAGAGAGGGATAAATTTTGTATACTGACACGTGAATGAAGTCTGAAAGAATGGTGCTGATGGATGAATGTGTGGAGCAGCAGTGTAGAGGCCGACAGAGAGAACAGTCTTACGGACATTGGGGTGAGGGAGGGGAATATGCTGTGGGACTAGGGGATCTCAAACAGGGGCTCTGTGGTGACTTGGAGGAGTGGGATGGGGAGGGAGATGGGGGGAGGTTCAAGGAGGGGTGACATGTACACCTATGGCAGATTTAGGTCAATGTGTGACAGTAAACAACAAAACTCTGTAAAAAATAAAATTAAATTTAAAAAAGGAAGATGACTAAGAGCTTACTGCTGCAAGAGGTATGAAATGGGGATGCTGGCGTACATGGGAACAAAAAAGACAAGTTGAATTTGAAAGACATTAAACAGAAAGGATCAGGACACCTTGGTAACCAAGAGGATGCTTACAAAGCACTGAGTGTTTCACAGATAATACACAAAGACCATATCAAATCAATGGCCCTCGGATGTATGGGAAGGTAGGAGGAGTGAAACTAAAGCCGAGATTGATAAAGGAAACTTTCCAAGGTAAAACTTGCCTCCTCAGGGAGAAGGATGTTCTGAGAAAATGGATTATTAGGACTAATAATCTTCTCCTAATCAGCCCCCAGTGTTCTCTTTGATTAAAGATTTTTTTGTCCTCTAACTCCCAACTTTCATGACACCGATGTTTCCCCTTTAACTGGCACATTCCCCTCTTGCCGGAAAAGGTGACAGTGTGACTGACGTCCCTCCCTGTTGTCCTCTTTCTTCTGAACAAACACCAGTGCCAGATGAGGCAGCAGTGAGATGTTCCTTCCTGAGCCCTTTTCAGGTGCTAACAGTTTTACTTTCCACCAGGGCCCACCTTTGATGGTTCTGATAAATTGTTCATGACTCTTTTTCTGCATGGAATTATTGTGTTCACTTAGGGTTCATGCTGGATTGGTTTAAATGGTTCATTGTAAAACCTCTTCGATTCTTTTAGGTAGTTGCTAATCTTTGCTGAATGACCTGTTTTCCTTTCCCAGCTCTTGATCTACCCACAAGATACAAATGAGTCAACAGAATCATCATCAAAAAGAATTGTGTTCCTATTGTCCTCCAGTATCTGTAGAAAGAAGTGTGAAGAATTGGGTGGTAGCTTAGATTTATTAAACATAAAATAGGTGTTTTGTTTTCACCTTCTGTTTGTTTTTTGCTTGCTTGAGTGGTCTGCTCAGGAAATGGCCTTTCAGCTAAGTGGGTTTTGAGGTTTAGTTATTTCACGATATTTCTATCTTTGGTTTGAGAGTGGAACAGAATCTTGAGCATGGCTGCTTGCTTAAAGATGAACAGATTTAGGTCAATGTGTGACAGTAAACAACAAAACTCTGTAAAAAATAAAATTAAATTTAAAAAAGGAAGATGACTAAGAGCTTACTGCTGCAAGAGGTATGAAATGGGGATGCTGGCGTACATGGGAACAAAAAAGACAAGTTGAATTTGAAAGACATTAAACAGAAAGGATCAGGACACCTTGGTAACCAAGAGGATGCTTACAAAGCACTGAGTGTTTCACAGATAATACACAAAGACCATATCAAATCAATGGCCCTCGGATGTATGGGAAGGTAGGAGGAGTGAAACTAAAGCCGAGATTGATAAAGGAAACTTTCCAAGGTAAAACTTGCCTCCTCAGGGAGAAGGATGTTCTGAGAAAATGGATTATTAGGACTAATAATCTTCTCCTAATCAGCCCCCAGTGTTCTCTTTGATTAAAGATTTTTTTGTCCTCTAACTCCCAACTTTCATGACACCGATGTTTCCCCTTTAACTGGCACATTCCCCTCTTGCCGGAAAAGGTGACAGTGTGACTGACGTCCCTCCCTGTTGTCCTCTTTCTTCTGAACAAACACCAGTGCCAGATGAGGCAGCAGTGAGATGTTCCTTCCTGAGCCCTTTTCAGGTGCTAACAGTTTTACTTTCCACCAGGGCCCACCTTTGATGGTTCTGATAAATTGTTCATGACTCTTTTACTGCATGGAATTATTGTGTTCACTTAGGGTTCATGCTGGATTGGTTTAAATGGTTCATTGTAAAACCTCTTCGATTCTTTTAGGTAGTTGCTAATCTTTGCTGAATGACCTGTTTTCCTTTCCCAGCTCTTGATCTACCCACAAGATACAAATGAGTCAACAGAATCATCATCAAAAAGAATTGTGTTCCTATTGTCCTCCAGTATCTGTAGAAAGAAGTGTGAAGAATTGGGTGGTAGCTTAGATTTATTAAACATAAAATAGGTGTTTTGTTTTCACCTTCTGTTTGTTTTTTGCTTGCTTGAGTGGTCTGCTCAGGAAATGGCCTTTCAGCTAAGTGGGTTTTTGAGGTTTAGTTATTTCACGATATTTCTCTATCTTTGGTTTGAGAGTGGAACAGAATCTTGAGCATGGCTGCTTGCTTTTAAAGAAGATCTGCAGTTCTACTAAGACATGATTTTCAGATCCTCATAGGTTGGATCTCAGCAAGTTTGTCTTTCTTATCTCATTTCTATCTCCATCTTAACCCTCCCTAAGAAGAAAATAAAGTTAGAAAGATTGTGTTCTGAAATATGGGCTTGAGGAAAGTAGATTTAAGTTTTATTTTAGAGACTGTCTGTTTGTTACTTTACTAGTAAAATTCTGGTTTTGATGAAAGTGAAGACATTCTAAAGTGACAAAGTTTATGACACTGTGGGTCTCAATTGTCCAAACAGAGAAAATCACCTTCCTTTCAGGGTTATTCTTTGCTACTTGGTAAATAAGGAAATTTGTTTGGAATATTTTAATTTTTATTAGTTATTAAATCTATATCTATAGTTCTGAGATGCTTTGTAAACTGGAGTTTTTCACTACTGTATATGCAACCTTTCACATAGTCCAATACTTTGCATTCAGTGGAAACAATAAAATTTCTGAACAGATTAATGAATTTTAAAAATATTTATTTATTTATTTATTTTTGGCCATTCTGGGTTTTCACTGCTGCCACCAGCTCTTCTCTAGTTGCAGGGGGTGGGGGCTACTCTCTAGCTGAGGTAAACAGGTTTTGTTGCAGTGACTTCTCTTGTTGTGGAACTTGGGCTCTAGGGCTCACAGGCTTCATTGTAAAACCTCTTCGATTCTTTTAGGTAGTTGCTAATCTTTGCTGAATGACCTGTTTTCCTTTCCCAGCTCTTGATCTACCCACAAGATACAAATGAGTCAACAGAATCATCATCAAAAAGAATTGTGTTCCTATTGTCCTCCAGTATCTGTAGAAAGAAGTGTGAAGAATTGGGTGGTAGCTTAGATTTATTAAACATAAAATAGGTGTTTTGTTTTCACCTTCTGTTTGTTTTTTGCTTGCTTGAGTGGTCTGCTCAGGAAATGGCCTTTCAGCTAAGTGGGTTTTTGAGGTTTAGTTATTTCACGATATTTCTCTATCTTTGGTTTGAGAGTGGAACAGAATCTTGAGCATGGCTGCTTGCTTTTAAAGAAGATCTGCAGTTCTACTAAGACATGATTTTCAGATCCTCATAGGTTGGATCTCAGCAAGTTTGTCTTTCTTATCTCATTTCTATCTCCATCTTAACCCTCCCTAAGAAGAAAATAAAGTTAGAAAGATTGTGTTCTGAAATATGGGCTTGAGGAAAGTAGATTTAAGTTTTATTTTAGAGACTGTCTGTTTGTTACTTTACTAGTAAAATTCTGGTTTTGATGAAAGTGAAGACATTCTAAAGTGACAAAGTTTATGACACTGTGGGTCTCAATTGTCCAAACAGAGAAAATCACCTTCCTTTCAGGGTTATTCTTTGCTACTTGGTAAATAAGGAAATTTGTTTGGAATATTTTAATTTTTATTAGTTATTAAATCTATATCTATAGTTCTGAGATGCTTTGTAAACTGGAGTTTTTCACTACTGTATATGCAACCTTTCACATAGTCCAATACTTTGCATTCAGTGGAAACAATAAAATTTCTGAACAGATTAATGAATTTTAAAAATATTTATTTATTTATTTATTTTTGGCCATTCTGGGTTTTCACTGCTGCCACCAGCTCTTCTCTAATTGCAGGGAGTGGGGGCTACTCTCTAGTTGAGGTGAACAGGTTTTTGTTGCAGTGACTTCTCTTGTTGTGGAACTTGGGCTCTAGGGCTCACAGGCTTCAGTAGTTGCAGCACATAGACTCAATAGTTGCGGCTCTGAGGCTCTAGAGCACAGGTTCCATAGTTGTGGCTCAGGGGCTTAGTTGCTCCTCAGCATGTGGGATCTTCCCGGATCTGGAATCGAATCCGTGTCTCCTGCGTTAGCAGGCGGGTTCTTTACCACTGAGTCAGCAGGGAAGCCAGATTAATGGATTTTTGCAGGTATTTTTATAATTTAAAAATGGTATGATACGGGAGGTGGGGGATATATGTGTACCTATGGCAGATTCAGGTTGATGTATGGCAGCAAACAACAACTCTGTAAAAAAATAAAATAAAATAAAATGGTACAATAATTTTAAAAGAACTTTAAAAACCATCTTTAATCTCAACACTTAAGCAATTGATTCTTTTTTGCATCTTTTAGCCTTCATTTAATCATATGCACACTTTCACACGGTTTGAGTTATGGTGAACTTGAAATCTGATCTTTAAAATGTATTTCCTGGTCTTCCCTGGTGGTATAGTGGATAAGTATCTGCTTGTCAATGCAGGGGACATGAGTTCTATCCTTGGTCTGGGAAGAGTCCACATGGCACAGAGCCATTAAGCTTGTGTGCCAGAGCTACTGAGCCTGCATGCTGCAGCTACTGAACCCTGCACACCTACAGTCTGTGCTCTGCGAGAAGAGAATCCACTTCCATGAGAAGCCTGTGCACCATGATGAAGACTAACCCCGACTCGCTGCTATGAGACAAAGCTTGCAGGCAACAACAAAGACCTAGTGCAACCAATAAATACATAAATAAATTTGGTCACATTTTATGTTTTTAAAAAGCCAAATTAAATTGCATTATCTAGAGCAGCAGGACATTCTAAATTTAATGCTCGATGGGAATAATCTGCATTGTGGTGCTAGTGGTAAAGAACCCATCCGCCAATGCAAGAGACATAAGAGACGCGGTTTTGATCCCCTGGAGAAAGGCATGGCAACCAACTCCAGTATTCTTGCCTGGAAAATCCTATGGACAGAGGAGCCTGGAAAGCTCTAGTCCATAAGGTCACAAAGAGTCAGACACGACTGAAGTGACTTTGCACACATACCATGCATTATTGCAATTATTATTCTACTCTCAACAAGTGTTGACAGTATGGTTCATTTTAATTTATTATGTGAATCTGAACTGAAATTCTTCACTGACTTCACATTGCCTATAAGCAAGATACCTCAGTGATCTTTCCTTCCCTGTTGTAAGGCTTAATAAAGTAGGTGCAGCTTAATAGTGTTCAGAATCATTTCCTAAAGGAAGTTTAAATAATGTTGCAAAACAGAAAGGATTGCGAATAGAGGAAGTTCTAACAGCACATTTCCAAATTTTATCATGATTATTTCAGACTCATTTTGCTAACATCTTATTTATTGATCTTCTGTCCTTGAACAGAGATGTTATGCTGATTTTTATGTTATGGTGGTTTATTCTCACACCAAATGACACACACTTGAGTGGATTTGTACCCATTGAGGAGAGAGCTCATGCAAGCTGATACCTGGGAGCTTCTTCTAGAACAGGCCTCCATATAGGGCCCAAGCCTTATATGAACCAATGTGGCTTCCCAGTTAACAATAACTTTTCTCAAAGCTTTGGTTGCAGAGTAGAAATATCTTCTCGAAGAGTCCACATGGCACAGAGCCATTAAGCTTGTGTGCCAGAGCTACTGAGCCTGCATGCTGCAGCTACTGAACCCTGCACACCTACAGTCTGTGCTCTGCGAGAAGAGAATCCACTTCCATGAGAAGCCTGTGCACCATGATGAAGACTAACCCCGACTCGCTGCTATGAGACAAAGCTTGCAGGCAACAACAAAGACCTAGTGCAACCAATAAATACATAAATAAATTTGGTCACATTTTATGTTTTTAAAAAGCCAAATTAAATTGCATTATCTAGAGCAGCAGGACATTCTAAATTTAATGCTCGATGGGAATAATCTGCATTGTGGTGCTAGTGGTAAAGAACCCATCCGCCAATGCAAGAGACATAAGAGACGCGGTTTTGATCCCCTGGAGAAAGGCATGGCAACCAACTCCAGTATTCTTGCCTGGAAAATCCTATGGACAGAGGAGCCTGGAAAGCTCTAGTCCATAAGGTCACAAAGAGTCAGACACGACTGAAGTGACTTTGCACACATACCATGCATTATTGCAAATTATTATTCTACTCTCAACAAGTGTTGACAGTATGGTTCATTTTAATTTATTATGTGAATCTGAACTGAAATTCTTCACTGACTTCACATTGCCTATAAGCAAGATACCTCAGTGATCTTTCCTTCCCTGTTGTAAGGCTTAATAAAGTAGGTGCAGCTTAATAGTGTTCAGAATCA
The DNA here is from genome assembly GCA_022376925.1 of Tragulus kanchil. Lineage (NCBI taxonomy): Eukaryota > Metazoa > Chordata > Mammalia > Artiodactyla > Tragulidae > Tragulus > Tragulus kanchil. Next base: position 134,020,400 of record JAIOJX010000024.1, read on the forward strand.
TTTCCTAAAGGAAGTTTAAATAATGTTGCAAAACAGAAAGGATTGCGAATAGAGGAAGTTCTAACAGCACATTTCCAAATTTTATCATGATTATTTCAGACTCATTTTGCTAACATCTTATTTATTGATCTTCTGTCCTTGAACAGAGATGTTATGCTGATTTTTATGTTATGGTGGTTTATTCTCACACCAAATGACACACACTTGAGTGGATTTGTACCCATTGAGGAGAGAGCTCATGCAAGCTGATACCTGGGAGCTTCTTCTAGAACAGGCCTCCATATAGGGGCCCAAGCCTTATATGAACCAATGTGGCTTCCCAGTTAACAATAACTTTTCTCAAAGCTTTGGTTGCAGAGTAGAAATATCTTCTCGAGAAATAGTGTTTCTGGCTTTCTTCCCTAAAAGATGTACTGTTCCCAGCAAGGTGGTTGATTGACTCTTTTTCTGTTCCTTCATACTTTGGGGGGGCTTCCCAAGTGGTGCTAGTGGCAAAGAACCTATCTGATGATGCAAGAGATGCAGGAGACACAGGTTCGATTCAGGGTCGGAAAGATCCGCTGCCACTCCAGTATTCTTGCCTGTTCTGTTCCCTCATATTTTCCTAGCATTATTAATACAGGAGTTATTTTGCCAACTTCCTGGACAGGTGTTCTTCATGGGGCCACTGTGTGCCCCTGGGTCCCATATAGACTAATGCTCTCAGTCTTTATATCCAGAAACCAAATGAAAGCACTGGAAGATGGGGGTGGGGTCCTGAAATCTACAGCACTTCCCTTAATGGAGGTGAGCACTTCCCCAGTCTTGGGAAAGACACAGACTCTCAGAAGCAGCTGACTTTGCTTCATCCAAAAGAGAATTCGGTCTATACAGCAGAAGCAAAAGTTCAATAAAAATGTCTTCTCTGATGGATGGAAGTTTTCCAGTGATCACACTAATGTGAAAGTTTTAGAAGATGTCTTAACTCCAAACAGTGCCTCCAAACTGTCTCCTCTTCTGGACCTACACAAATTTTCAGAGTTCATTTGGGACATGAGGAAATAGAAGGTGTCAACAGGGCCTTTGTGCTCACTGGGGAAATGGGAGGAGGCAGAACTCATCCAGGAGACCTGTAATTCTGCCTTTTCTCTAGGAAACAAGAAAAATGATGAATTGTGTTTAAGGACGATGGAGTGGAGTAGTCTCAGAGCTAAGCAGCCCCTGCACATGTTGTGTTCTGGCTGCCCTCTTGTTTGTCAAAAAGTTTAAACTGCAAGCAGGTTCCTTTCTTGAAAAGGAAGGCGCTAGGGCCCAGGAGTGAGGTGCTGGCTTTGTTGTGTGACCACAGAGGCTGGTTACATACTTGAGGAGAGCTCATGCAAGCTGATACCTGGGAGCTTCTTCTAGAACAGGCCTCCATATAGGGGCCCAAGCCTTATATGAACCAATGTGGCTTCCCAGTTAACAATAACTTTTCTCAAAGCTTTGGTTGCAGAGTAGAAATATCTTCTCGAGAAATAGTGTTTCTGGCTTTCTTCCCTAAAAGATGTACTGTTCCCAGCAAGGTGGTTGATTGACTCTTTTTCTGTTCCTTCATACTTTGGGGGGGCTTCCCAAGTGGTGCTAGTGGCAAAGAACCTATCTGATGATGCAAGAGATGCAGGAGACACAGGTTCGATTCAGGGTCGGAAAGATCCGCTGCCACTCCAGTATTCTTGCCTGTTCTGTTCCCTCATATTTTCCTAGCATTATTAATACAGGAGTTATTTTGCCAACTTCCTGGACAGGTGTTCTTCATGGGGCCACTGTGTGCCCTGGGTCCCATATAGACTAATGCTCTCAGTCTTTATATCCAGAAACCAAATGAAAGCACTGGAAGATGGGGGTGGGGTCCTGAAATCTACAGCACTTCCCTTAATGGAGGTGAGCATTTCCCCCAGTCTTGGGAAAGACACAGACTCTCAGAAGCAGCTGACTTTGCTTCATCCAAAAGAGAATTCGGTCTATACAGCAGAAGCAAAAGTTCAATAAAAATGTCTTCTCTGATGGATGGAAGTTTTCCAGTGATCACACTAATGTGAAAGTTTTAGAAGATGTCTTAACTCCAAACAGTGCCTCCAAACTGTCTCCTCTTCTGGACCTACACAAATTTTCAGAGTTCATTTGGGACATGAGGAAATAGAAGGTGTCAACAGGGCCTTTGTGCTCACTGGGGAAATGGGAGGAGGCAGAACTCATCCAGGAGACCTGTAATTCTGCCTTTTCTCTAGGAAACAAGAAAAATGATGAATTGTGTTTAAGGACGATGGAGTGGAGTAGTCTCAGAGCTAAGCAGCCCCTGCACATGTTGTGTTCTGGCTGCCCTCTTGTTTGTCAAAAAGTTTAAACTGCAAGCAGGTTCCTTTCTTGAAAAGGAAGGCGCTAGGGCCCAGGAGTGAGGTGCTGGCTTTGTTGTGTGACCACAGAGGCTGGTTACATACTAATTTCCTCTAGGGCTTGTGATGAAGTCAGTAAACCACAGCCTTCAACATGCTCCGCTCAGGCAGCAGCAGTGGCTTCTCAGTGCTGTCTCGGCCATGACACACATCTGACATGCCCTCCCTTCGCCCAGTCGTAGACTGTCTCTCTTGCCCTGCAGCATGGACCAAAGAGAAGTTCTGCAAACGTTCCTGGATGAGGCCCAACACAGGAAAAGTAGCAAACAGGAGTTTGCCAATGAATTTCTGGTAAGTTCCATGTGTGACACGCTCAGGTGAGTCCCATAGACCAATGACAGTAGTTCACCTCTCGTAGACCAAGTTGCTCTTCGGATAAAGTGAATTTCAGTCTCTTCAGGGAAAGAAGACAGCTTAAAAGTTGGACTTCTCTAAGTGGTTTGTGTGTATTCTAGATCTTCTCTTCAAAATACAGTTTTAAATATTTTGCTTGCTAGTTCTTAGACTTTGACTAGGATTCCCACAGAGGACATACATAATTCCAGCTGTATAACTCTGATACTAATCGAACATCTAGAGTTCTCAGGTATCTGAGTTGTGGTTTATACTTCAAATGGCTAATTTTAATTAATTTGAAAAGAAAAGAAACCAAGATTAACTTCTCATGGAACATTATGCTTTTACAACCTGCTGTGAGTTCCATTTGGATGGCAGAAACTCTTGAAGAGCACCCAGACTTCTTTCCACCATATTTGTTTATTTCATGAAGAAAAAAAAATACGAGAACACGTGTTTTTGCAGGGACAGGGTTTTCTTAATCTTCTTTGGCTTGGACGGGTGGAATGGCTAGGATAGAGAGTATAGAAAGGGACAGACCGGGGGGGGTCTCAGGAGACCTGTAATTCTGCCTTTTCTAGGAAACAAGAAAATGATGAATTGTGTTTAAGGACGATGGAGTGGAGTAGTCTCAGAGCTAAGCAGCCCTGCACATGTTGTGTTCTGGCTGCCCTCTTGTTTGTCAAAAAGTTTAAACTGCAAGCAGGTTCCTTTCTTGAAAAGGAAGGCGCTAGGGCCCAGGAGTGAGGTGCTGGCTTTGTTGTGTGACCACAGAGGCTGGTTACATACTAATTTCCTCTAGGGCTTGTGATGAAGTCAGTAAACCACAGCCTTCAACATGCTCCGCTCAGGCAGCAGCAGTGGCTTCTCAGTGCTGTCTCGGCCATGACACACATCTGACATGCCCTCCCTTCGCCCAGTCGTAGACTGTCTCTCTTGCCCTGCAGCATGGACCAAAGAGAAGTTCTGCAAACGTTCCTGGATGAGGCCCAACACAGGAAAAGTAGCAAACAGGAGTTTGCCAATGAATTTCTGGTAAGTTCCATGTGTGACACGCTCAGGTGAGTCCCATAGACCAATGACAGTAGTTCACCTCTCGTAGACCAAGTTGCTCTTCGGATAAAGTGAATTTCAGTCTCTTCAGGGAAAGAAGACAGCTTAAAAGTTGGACTTCTCTAAGTGGTTTGTGTGTATTCTAGATCTTCTCTTCAAAATACAGTTTTAAATATTTTGCTTGCTAGTTCTTAGACTTTGACTAGGATTCCCACAGAGGACATACATAATTCCAGCTGTATAACTCTGATACTAATCGAACATCTAGAGTTCTCAGGTATCTGAGTTGTGGTTTATACTTCAAATGGCTAATTTTAATTAATTTGAAAAGAAAAGAAACCAAGATTAACTTCTCATGGAACATTATGCTTTTACAACCTGCTGTGAGTTCCATTTGGATGGCAGAAACTCTTGAAGAGCACCCAGACTTCTTTCCACCATATTTGTTTATTTCATGAAGAAAAAAAAATACGAGAACACGTGTTTTTGCAGGGACAGGGTTTTCTTAATCTTCTTTGGCTTGGACGGGTGGAATGGCTAGGATAGAGAGTATAGAAAAGTGAGGAACATAGAGAGAAACATAAGGTAGCCTAGGGTCAACTGGATCTGATTACCTAGAGGGACCCTGTTTCTCCTCTAGGATGCAGGGGCAGCTGGGTCAGCCTCATTCATCCTAAAAGCCAGCACAGCAGATGACAGGATATCTGAGAAGACTTACCATGTATTATGGAACACATCCAGCTGGTCTTTCAGTGCTATAAGAACTTCAAAGTTTACCTTTTCAGTTGTGAGGATATGGGGAAAATTAGGGAATTTGAGTATAAAATCTGAAATTAAATTATGACTGTCATCAACTAAATGATCAACTCTTTGGCATGTTCCTTAATCTCACTGAGTGTCTATTTTCTCAGTTCTGAAATGAGGATAATAATTTATGTCCTAGCGCTTTGTACAGGATTATTGGCAGTGACTAAACATCAATACTACTAATAATACTTAAATGTGGTCATTCATTCAGTAAATTTATTGAGTATGTGCCATGTATCAAGTTAGTTCTAGGCACTGAAGAGAAAGCAGTGAACAAAACAAAAATCTTTGCCCTCATGGAACGAACCTTCTGGCACCGAACAGTGAAAACACTCTGTAAAGTCTCAAGTGATTAGATATTATGATGGTGGGATTGCACATTATCATAGAAACCCCTGTGTCAACTTGGATAATGCCATGGTGTCCAGAAAAACGACACCCTATTTGCCACTGGCCAGGCTGTCTGAGTCCCTCTGAGTAGATTAGCAAGGAGGGAGAGAAGGCAGAAAACCTGACCTATGTGTCCTGACACGTGCCTGGCCCTGGTCTAAAACTCCTGAGTCAAATACCTCCAATACAGAGAGGTAAAAAGTGAGCTGAGGGGGCCCGTGGGCAGCCTCTGTTTTACTTTGATTGTGTTTTAGAAAGGAATATAGACTACATCTCTAATATTCTACCTCTTCTTAGCTCAGTCATTATAGCTTCTTACCAGATTACAGCAGCTAACTCAGCTCCTGTTTTCTCTGGCTCAAGCCTTGCCCCACCTTCAACCAATTTTCCGTTTAACACCAAGTGAGCTTTTAATATCACCAAGTGATCTGGTTATTTTCTTGACCGACTTAAAAACCTCTTATAGGTTGTGTTTTTTCCAGCTGTTTAAAATTGTGAACTGTAATACCCATTTAGAAAACTACATAAAACCCAAGTATAATTGTAAAGCAGCCACCACCCAGGCCAAGGAATAGAAGCAGCCCCAGGAGACCTCCATGTGCCCCTTCCTCGTTTCCTCACCTCCCCCTCACCCCCACACCCACTCTGCCCTGCCCTGCCCAAGGAATACTCACTCTCCTGACTTTTATATTAATCACTTCCTTGCTTTTCTAGCTCCTAATTTTAAGGACCTTGTTTTTGGGTGGTGATTAAGTGGAACCTCACTGTTCACTGACTCATGTCCTCCAGTGGAAAAACAGAATCTTTCCCTCAGCCCCACCTAGAGGTTCAGCTGAGATACCAGAGAGAGTAGCTTTGGGGAGGTCGGGGGTGGTGAGTGAGGCCAGGCTGCTGGTTGGGACCAGGCGAATACTGCCCTTCAATGCGAAGGCTTCCCACCTGGTCATATCTCACATTTCATCTTCAACTCTGGATATGTTCTCCCAGGATTTGATGTTTCTGAGGTTTAAGGACTGATTCTGTGACACGAGGCCACTGCTGGCCTAAATGGTAGTATCTCTGTGGGAATTATTGAAAGTCGTCTCTACTTCCAGTTAGATACTCTGTACATCCTGCCCCCGACTGGTTCAAGACTTAGAAATCAGTCCCCACTTCCCCTTGGTCAAGCATCTTTCTGCAGTGCACAAAGCCCTGCTATGACATCTACAACCAGTACCAGGTTGCTTTGGTCCTTTTCCCACACCAAGACTAAACTCAGTAAGCCTTATATTTAGTTGTTCTTTAAAATTTTTATTTATCTATCTATTTATTATTATTATTTTTGGCTATTCTTGGTCTTCATTGGATCACACAGGCTTTTCTCTAGCTGCGGCAAGCAGGGGCTACTCCTTAGCTGTGGTGCACAGGCTTCTCGTTGCAGTGGCTTCTCTTGTTGCGGAGCACGGGCTCTTGGATGTGTGGACTTCTGTAGTTGCAGCATGCAGGTTCAGCAGTTGTGGTTCATGGGCTCTAGAGCACGTGGGCTTCAGTAGTTGTGGTGCATGGGCTTAGTCACCCCATGACATGTGGGATCTTCCCAGACCAGGGATTAAACCTGTGTCCCCTGCATTGGCAGGCAGATTCTTAACTGCTGGACCACCAGGGAAGTCCCTCAATAATACTTCTGTAGTTGAAACTACCACTGACCACTCCTATACGGTTTTCATGCCTTCATTCAAATATGTATAGAGGGCTTACTATGTGCAAAGCACTTCCTTGCTTTCAAAAGCCCTCCTGAAATCTTTTATTTATTAATCACTTCCTTGCTTTTCTAGCTCCTAATTTTAAGGACCTTGTTTTTGGGTGGTGATTAAGTGGAACCTCACTGTTCACTGACTCATGTCCTCCAGTGGAAAAACAGAATCTTTCCCTCAGCCCCACCTAGAGGTTCAGCTGAGATACCAGAGAGAGTAGCTTTGGGGAGGTCGGGGGTGGTGAGTGAGGCCAGGCTGCTGGTTGGGACCAGGCGAATACTGCCCTTCAATGCGAAGGCTTCCCACCTGGTCATATCTCACATTTCATCTTCAACTCTGGATATGTTCTCCCAGGATTTGATGTTTCTGAGGTTTAAGGACTGATTCTGTGACACGAGGCCACTGCTGGCCTAAATGGTAGTATCTCTGTGGGAATTATTGAAAGTCGTCTCTACTTCCAGTTAGATACTCTGTACATCCTGCCCCCGACTGGTTCAAGACTTAGAAATCAGTCCCCACTTCCCCTTGGTCAAGCATCTTTCTGCAGTGCACAAAGCCCTGCTATGACATCTACAACCAGTACCAGGTTGCTTTGGTCCTTTTCCCACACCAAGACTAAACTCAGTAAGCCTTATATTTAGTTGTTCTTTAAAATTTTTATTTATCTATCTATTTATTATTATTATTTTTGGCTATTCTTGGTCTTCATTGGATCACACAGGCTTTTCTCTAGCTGCGGCAAGCAGGGGCTACTCCTTAGCTGTGGTGCACAGGCTTCTCGTTGCAGTGGCTTCTCTTGTTGCGGAGCACGGGCTCTTGGATGTGTGGACTTCTGTAGTTGCAGCATGCAGGTTCAGCAGTTGTGGTTCATGGGCTCTAGAGCACGTGGGCTTCAGTAGTTGTGGTGCATGGGCTTAGTCACCCCATGACATGTGGGATCTTCCCAGACCAGGGATTAAACCTGTGTCCCCTGCATTGGCAGGCAGATTCTTAACTGCTGGACCACCAGGGAAGTCCCTCAATAATACTTCTGTAGTTGAAACTACCACTGACCACTCCTATACGGTTTTCATGCCTTCATTCAAATATGTATAGAGGGCTTACTATGTGCAAAGCATTGTGGTAGGCGTTGGTTCTGCAATGCTCCATGCTTTGGTAGCACTTCTCTTTCAAGACATTAAAGATGTTTTAGAGAGGCAGACAGTAAACAGCTAATTACTCTATTAAATGCTTAGTTATAATTGTGATAGTCTTTGTGGGGTGTTAAGGAAGCATCACATTCATTATCTTATTTATTACTCATTAAAAAAGAAAACCAACCAATGATCTCTGACTTTCAGATAAGGAGAATGAGGCTCTAAGAGGTTAAATAATTGGCCTAAGCTCACTCAGTTGCTCAGCCACAGACATGAAATTTAACCTGGGTCTGTCATATCGGGGTCTGTGAAATTAATCCTTATGCAGTAGTATCCTGCTTCAGTCAATAACCCTGAGCCCCTCACGGGACCTAGCCTAAAGGTAAGTCCCTAGTTGGCATAGTTTCTGTATGGCAGAAATAACAGTATGCAATCATACTATAAAAGTTTCTTAAAGATACTTAAAATAAAACCCTTACTGCTATTTTTATAAAACAATATTAAAAGAAAATAAATTCACCATAGTACCAACATCCCCACAAATAATATTTTAGGGGATATAGAAATTCTAGTTTTTGTCCATCTATAGGATGCTTTTTATATTATTGTAATTATAAGCATAGGTGCACTTTTATATTCTCATATTTTCACTTAACATAGCAACAAAACTATCATATTGATTAAAATCTACATTAATGACTTTTGATGCAGGCAGGATGTAACAATAGTCCCAAAATGTGGTGCACAGGCTTCGCAGTGGGTTGTGGTGCTCGTAGTTGCAGCATGCAGGTTCAGCAGTTGTGGTTCATGGGCTCTAGAGCACGTGGGCTTCAGTAGTTGTGGTGCATGGGCTTAGTCACCCCATGACATGTGGGATCTTCCCAGACCAGGGATTAAACCTGTGTCCCCTGCATTGGCAGGCAGATTCTTAACTGCTGGACCACCAGGGAAGTCCCTCAATAATACTTCTGTAGTTGAAACTACCACTGACCACTCCTATACGGTTTTCATGCCTTCATTCAAATATGTATAGAGGGCTTACTATGTGCAAAGCATTGTGGTAGGCGTTGGTTCTGCAATGCTCCATGCTTTGGTAGCACTTCTCTTTCAAGACATTAAAGATGTTTTAGAGAGGCAGACAGTAAACAGCTAATTACTCTATTAAATGCTTAGTTATAATTGTGATAGTCTTTGTGGGGTGTTAAGGAAGCATCACATTCATTATCTTATTTATTACTCATTAAAAAAAGAGAAAACCAACCAATGATCTCTGACTTTCAGATAAGGAGAATGAGGCTCTAAGAGGTTAAATAATTGGCCTAAGCTCACTCAGTTGCTCAGCCACAGACATGAAATTTAACCTGGGTCTGTCATATCGGGGTCTGTGAAATTAATCCTTATGCAGTAGTATCCTGCTTCAGTCAATAACCCTGAGCCCCTCACGGGACCTAGCCTAAAGGTAAGTCCCTAGTTGGCATAGTTTCTGTATGGCAGAAATAACAGTATGCAATCATACTATAAAAGTTTCTTAAAGATACTTAAAAATAAAACCCTTACTGCTATTTTTATAAAACAATATTAAAAGAAAATAAATTCACCATAGTACCAACATCCCCACAAATAATATTTTAGGGGATATAGAAATTCTAGTTTTTGTCCATCTATAGGATGCTTTTTATATTATTGTAATTATAAGCATAGGTGCACTTTTATATTCTCATATTTTCACTTAACATAGCAACAAAACTATCATATTGATTAAAATCTACATTAATGACTTTTGATGCAGGCAGGATGAAAAGTATTAGCTGCTTAGTAGTGTCCAGCTCTGCAACCCCACAGATGATAGGCCACCAGGCTCCTCTGTCCATGGGATTTTCCAGGCAAGAATACTGGAGTAGGTTGTCATTCCTTTTTCCAGGGGATCTTTCTGACCCAGGGATTGAACCCAGGTCTCCCACTTTACAGGTGGATTCTTTACCACTTGAGTCACCTGGGAATCAGGACAGTATGACAAAAATATAATAATCAAAGTAATAGCTAATACTTCTATACCTCATACAGAAACTCTTCTAAACATTTTTCTGTGTCAACTCATTTAATCCATTGAGGAAAGGACAGTATGAATATATATCAAAGTTATGGCAGGAAATTACCCATAAGATAACTGCTTCTAGACATTCTAGACAATAATTACCATGACAATCCCACAAATAATATTTTAGGATATGAAACTAGTTTGTCATTTAGGAGCTTAATTATTGAATATAAGCATGGTGACTTTTATATTCTTATTGTATTAAATCTTTCTGAAAACTTTATTCATTAAATCTGTTAAAATTTACAGCATGAATATTAGCTTTAGTATGTCCAGCTTGCAACCCCAAGATGATGGACTCCGGTCCTCTGGTTAAGGGTTTTTGGTTGAATGCTGGAGTAGTGGTTTCCTTTTGACTGGGAACTTTGCCCCAGGATGAACCCAGGTCACCCTTACGGTGGATTCTTTAAGTTGTGTCACCTGGGACCCAAGGAGTAGCCCAAACTTAATATCAAAGTCATAGGATTTTCCCTATACGATACTGGAGTGGTTAAACATTTCTCTCTTAACCCTCATTTAATCCACTAGGAAGGCCCTTTTGTTATTTCCATTTTATGGACAGGCATTGGCCATAGAGATTAACTATTCCACAGTTTACTTTACAAAATTGCTGTGAAGATAATAAATACATAAAATGCCTGACATGAGGTAGGCACCCAAATAATTTAATTATATTTCTATTGTCAGAAATTGAGGTTATTTCTCATTTTTCATGATAATTGATAACACTTCAGTAGATTTCCTTGTGATTTTCCCCTTCATTTGGATTATGTCCTGGAGCTAGATCCCCAGAAGTGTTCTAACTGGACCAAAGAGTATTAGCATTAAATTGGTTAAGCCTTGCCAAATGTATTTCCAACAGAGTTCTTTTAACTTTCAGTATCTGAATTTCTCATATTCTCTATCACCTTGCTGGTCTGTTTAATATCTAAAAAAGATAGTAATAGATAAATTTTTTGAGTGCTTATCATATGCTGGGCAATCAAAGTGGTTTACCATGTATGGTCTTAATCACTGCCGCTGCTTAGTCACTTTACTTGTGTCCGACTCTATGTGACCCCATGAACTGCAGTCGCCAGGCTCCTCGTTCATGTAATTCTCCAGGCAAGAATACCGGAGTGGGTAGCCATGCCCTCCTCCAGGAGGATCTTCCCAACCCAGGGATGGAACCCGGGTCTCCTGCATTGAAGGTAGATTCCTCACCACTGAGCCATCAGGGAAGCCATATATATATATATATATATATTTGACACTCTGGTATGTTTGACTCCAAGGCCTCTTTGCCTCTATACTTAAACTACATCAAGTAAAATCATGTTTTATTTTTCTAATTTGATTAGTGTAAAACAGTACTTTGTTATGTTACTTTTATTTGACTTCCGAGCCTGAAAGATTTCCATGGCTATTTTCAGTCTGCATTTCCTCATATAAACGTACTGTTCGTGTACTTTCCATGATAGCTGACCCTTTGAACCATGTGCCAGACTCTTCTTGAGTGCTTCACGAACACAGCCTTATTTAATTCCCAAAGACTTCTTTGTAAATGAACGGCTAACAAAGTTCCGCGTGGCCTACCGCTGAGCTCTTCTCCAATTTCTTACAGCATGTTCAGATTCTTGTCCTTGTCCTCCTTTCTCTGCCATGGGACTCTGTATACATGTTCTTCCCTCTGCCTTGAATATTGCCTCAACACTCGTCTCCACTTAACACTTCATAATTCTTCAGATATAAATTTGGTGGTCACTTTCTCAGAGAAGCCTTCCTTGATCTCCCTAAATAAATGGAATAAGTTCTCAACATCATCTGTCATTTGAAAGCTTCTCTCCAGTCCTCAGCTTTAGTAAGGTATCCATAGCATTTATCACGGTTCCGATTATAAACGTATTTGTGTGGTTATTTGATGAATGTCTGCTTTCCCAGCAAACTGAAGTTCCACAAAGGCAAGGTTCAGATTTACTTCTGCTTATTTTGATATCTTCAGTGTTCAACACAGCATCTGCTACACAGTTGACACTGAGGGCCAGGGAAATCAAACAACTTACCTAATGTCATGGAGACCACAAGTTGTAGAATTCAGATTTGAAATAAAACTATTTAACTTGTGAGCTTGTGCTTTTGGTCTCTTCTTCCCCACTTCATTGATTCCTGTTTATCCATCAGTCTTAAGTTCTTAAAGAAAATTGTAGAATATAACATATATACAGGAGTGCTTTAAACACACACATACAATTTAACAATTGGTAATAAACCAGGTACCTTATAAGAACCACTCATATCAAGAGATAGACTATTGCCCATACCCTAGAAATCCTTTGGGTATCCTTCCAGATCACAACCCCACTCAGCTTCTAGCTGACTAGAGCTAAACACTATCATGAGACTATTTTTTAATTTTGTTTTTCTGCATAGCATCAAGGCCCATATATCACTAATCAATAGACACTAAGCAATAGAGATTAATTTTATCTGTTTTTGAATTCTCTCTATATAAAATCATATTACATACACCTTTTAGTAGCTTCCTCTTTCAGTCTGTTATATTCCCAAAGACTTCTTTGTAAATGAACGGCTAACAAAGTTCCGTGGCTACCGCTGAGCTCTTCTCCAATTTCTTACAGCATGTTCAGATTCTTGTCCTTGTCCTCCTTTCTCTGCCATGGGACTCTGTATACATGTTCTTCCCTCTGCCTTGAATATTGCCTCAACACTCGTCTCCACTTAACACTTCATAATTCTTCAGATATAAATTTGGTGGTCACTTTCTCAGAGAAGCCTTCCTTGATCTCCCTAAATAAATGGAATAAGTTCTCAACATCATCTGTCATTTGAAAGCTTCTCTCCAGTCCTCAGCTTTAGTAAGGTATCCATAGCATTTATCACGGTTCCGATTATAAACGTATTTGTGTGGTTATTTGATGAATGTCTGCTTTCCCAGCAAACTGAAGTTCCACAAAGGCAAGGTTCAGATTTACTTCTGCTTATTTTGATATCTTCAGTGTTCAACACAGCATCTGCTACACAGTTGACACTGAGGGCCAGGGAAATCAAACAACTTACCTAATGTCATGGAGACCACAAGTTGTAGAATTCAGATTTGAAATAAAACTATTTAACTTGTGAGCTTGTGCTTTTGGTCTCTTTTTCCCCCACTTCATTGATTCCTGTTTATCCATCAGTCTTAAGTTCTTAAAGAAAATTGTAGAATATAACATATATACAGGAGTGCTTTAAACACACACATACAATTTAACAATTGGTAATAAACCAGGTACCTTATAAGAACCACTCATATCAAGAGATAGACTATTGCCCATACCCTAGAAATCCTTTGGGTATCCTTCCAGATCACAACCCCACTCAGCTTCTAGCTGACTAGAGCTAAACACTATCATGAGACTATTTTTTAATTTTGTTTTTCTGCATAGCATCAAGGCCCATATATCACTAATCAATAGACACTAAGCAATAGAGATTAATTTTATCTGTTTTTGAATTCTCTCTATATAAAATCATATTACATACACCTTTTAGTAGCTTCCTCTTTCAGTCTGTTATATTCCTAAAATTCATTTAGTTGCATGTAGCTGGGTCTTAATTTTTTCTAATCATTTAAAAAATTTTTTTGAATTTTGGCTATTCTGGGCTTTCACTGCTGCCACAGGCTCTTATCTAGTTGCAGGGAATGGGGGCTTCTCTCTAGTTGAGGTGAGCAGGCTTCTTGTTGTGGTGACTTCTCTTGTGGAACTCAGGCTCTAGGGCACATGGGCTTCAGTAGTTGCGGCACATGGGCTCAATCGTTGCGGCTCCAAGGCTCTAGAATACAGGCTCCATAGTTGTGGCTAATGGTCTTAGTTGCTCCACAGCATGTGGGATCTTTGTGGATCAGGGATTGAACCTGTGTCTCCTGCATTGGCAGGCGAACTCTTTGCCACTGAGCTGCCAGGGAAGCCCAATTTTTTCTAATCACTTTTATGATTTTTTAAAAAAATTTTACAACAGGCAGAACTTCCCTGACCAGGGATTGAACCCATGCCCTAGAAGCACAAAGTCTTAACCACTAGACCATTGAAGTCCTATTTTTATGAATCTTGTCCAGGTTCAATATAGGCAGTTACCATCATGATCACAGAGTGCATTCAGAGAGACCAAGCAGTTATTTACGGCAGTATTAACTATTTTGAGCCACCATAGTTCAGTGTCTTGACTGTAACTTTCTTGGTCTAAAGGTCTGATTTTCTCAGTACGCTCAGAGTTGATCAGAAGCAGACAAATATATACAAAACTCACCAAAAAAAGAGTGCCAGTTTATTAATTTTGGGTGGAGAAAAACTACTGTCAAACAGAGCAGAAGTTTGCATTCATTGGCCAGCATATATTCTGAATTTGGAGAATTTACATGAAAAGCCAACAACAGTCAGAAAGCTGCTTGATGAGCATGGTGATTTTAGGGATCTCAACAAATTTTTTTCTAGCCCATACCCTAGAAATCCGGGTATCCTTCCAGATCACAACCCCACTCAGCTTCTAGCTGACTAGAGCTAAACACTATCATGAGACTATTTTTTAATTTTGTTTTTCTGCATAGCATCAAGGCCCATATATCACTAATCAATAGACACTAAGCAATAGAGATTAATTTTATCTGTTTTTGAATTCTCTCTATATAAAATCATATTACATACACCTTTTAGTAGCTTCCTCTTTCAGTCTGTTATATTCCTAAAATTCATTTAGTTGCATGTAGCTGGGTCTTAATTTTTTCTAATCATTTAAAAAATTTTTTTGAATTTTGGCTATTCTGGGCTTTCACTGCTGCCACAGGCTCTTATCTAGTTGCAGGGAATGGGGGCTTCTCTCTAGTTGAGGTGAGCAGGCTTCTTGTTGTGGTGACTTCTCTTGTGGAACTCAGGCTCTAGGGCACATGGGCTTCAGTAGTTGCGGCACATGGGCTCAATCGTTGCGGCTCCAAGGCTCTAGAATACAGGCTCCATAGTTGTGGCTAATGGTCTTAGTTGCTCCACAGCATGTGGGATCTTTGTGGATCAGGGATTGAACCTGTGTCTCCTGCATTGGCAGGCGAACTCTTTGCCACTGAGCTGCCAGGGAAGCCCAATTTTTTCTAATCACTTTTATGATTTTTTAAAAAAATTTTACAACAGGCAGAACTTCCCTGACCAGGGATTGAACCCATGCCCTAGAAGCACAAAGTCTTAACCACTAGACCATTGAAGTCCTATTTTTATGAATCTTGTCCAGGTTCAATATAGGCAGTTACCATCATGATCACAGAGTGCATTCAGAGAGACCAAGCAGTTATTTACGGCAGTATTAACTATTTTGAGCCACCATAGTTCAGTGTCTTGACTGTAACTTTCTTGGTCTAAAGGTCTGATTTTCTCAGTACGCTCAGAGTTGATCAGAAGCAGACAAATATATACAAAACTCACCAAAAAAAGAGTGCCAGTTTATTAATTTTGGGTGGAGAAAAACTACTGTCAAACAGAGCAGAAGTTTGCATTCATTGGCCAGCATATTTTCTGAATTTGGAGAGAAATTTACATGAAAAGCCAACAACAGTCAGAAAGCTGCTTGATGAGCATGGTGATTTTAGGGATCTCAACAGTAATGGTATGATGTTTTCATCTCTTTGTTTGAACCCTCAGGCTAATGACCACCACTTTTTTCTGGACAACACTAGTTACTTTCCTTCTTCTAAGCTTAATGAGATCATCCTCTTCCATGATATATATTTTTTTATTCGATCACTGATAATTTACAAGGGAATAGGTATTCACTTTGGCCAACTACTGCAACCAACTGTGGTTTTATATGTGCTTTTCAGCCATTGTGTTAAATATGGGTTAAGACTTGGTTATATGTTATCATGCTGATCAACTTGCCACATGCCTTTATAGTTAAAACTCCTTAGATGTTCTTTTCTATATTGGAGGTAGTTAAGGCATCTTGATTTAAAGATCATGTGTAAAAGTATGAATTGTATGGAAAAAGTGAGCTTAGCAAATGACAAGTGTGCTAATATGCATATATGAGCTTGTTGGGTATGTATAGGTATTTGTTCAAAGACCGGATGTGAATAAAGAAATAGGAGCACAGCTTCATACAGGTAGGGTGATTTGATTACAGTGTATTTTCTTCCTTCTAAAAAAAGTGTTTTGGAGAGAAGAAACTGCAAAGTGAAATTCAAAGAACAAAAATACAGCTAGTAATACTTTACCTAACAAATGTACCTATACTTACATTATCATCTTAATGTTGATCAGCATTTAGAATTATGCAGTCTCCTACATGGCTGGTATACCAGTCTCAAACATTGCTGTTATAATTTTCTAGAGGCAAAACTGTGTACTGGCTCTGATGCATATTTTGTAATATGGCTCAAAATTCTTCAAAATTCTTTGAACACTTCTAAGAATTCATCTGAAAGAATGAAAGATATTTATATAGATTTTGCCCACCTGTTGTAATATTGTTGGATTCTTTAGGAAGATTGAAGGCAACTTAAATGTCTGATAATATAAAGGAATGTTTTAAGTAACTTATGTTGCATTTCATACAATAGAAGAGTCTATAGGTGGATTCTTTACTTTCTGAACCACCAGGGAAACCCCAAAACAATGTAGAAGAAAACAAATTGCTTAGAGAGCAAGTTACAAAACCCTATATGCAATGTGATCCCATTTTCATTACACACATGTGGACAAAATCTTGGAATGTAATATTCCAAAATATTAAGAATTATTAACTACAAGTAGTGGGGCTAGAGATAAAATGCTTTTTAATCATCTTTTTGGGTTCTCTATATTCTAAAATTTCTAGTAATGCAATTCATATGCATTACTTTTTTATTTTAAAAATCTATATTAAGGGTTTCTCTGGTGGTTCAGTGGGTAAAGAGTCCGCCTTGCAGTGCAAGAGGACTGGCTCGATCCCTGGCCGGGGAAGATCCCATGTGCTGCGGAGTGGTTGGACCGATGTGTCAAATTATGAGCCAGCACTCTGGAGTGCATGCGCCCAGAGCCAGTGCTCTGCAATGAGAGAGGCCACAGCAATGCGAGGCCCACACAGGCCAAAGAATAAAGATGAGAAAAGTGAGCTTAGCAAATGACAAGTGTGCTAATATGCATATATGAGCTTGTTGGGTATGTATAGGTATTTGTTCAAAGACCGGATGTGAATAAAGAAATAGGAGCACAGCTTCATACAGGTAGGGTGATTTGATTACAGTGTATTTTCTTCCTTCTAAAAAAAGTGTTTTGGAGAGAAGAAACTGCAAAGTGAAATTCAAAGAACAAAAATACAGCTAGTAATACTTTACCTAACAAATGTACCTATACTTACATTATCATCTTAATGTTGATCAGCATTTAGAATTATGCAGTCTCCTACATGGCTGGTATACCAGTCTCAAACATTGCTGTTATAATTTTCTAGAGGCAAAACTGTGTACTGGCTCTGATGCATATTTTGTAATATGGCTCAAAATTCTTCAAAATTCTTTGAACACTTCTAAGAATTCATCTGAAAGAATGAAAGATATTTATATAGATTTTGCCCACCTGTTGTAATATTGTTGGATTCTTTAGGAAGATTGAAGGCAACTTAAATGTCTGATAATATAAAGGAATGTTTTAAGTAACTTATGTTGCATTTCATACAATAGAAGAGTCTATAGGTGGATTCTTTACTTTCTGAACCACCAGGGAAACCCCAAAACAATGTAGAAGAAAACAAATTGCTTAGAGAGCAAGTTACAAAACCCTATATGCAATGTGATCCCATTTTCATTACACACATGTGGACAAAATCTTGGAATGTAATATTCCAAAATATTAAGAATTATTAACTACAAGTAGTGGGGCTAGAGATAAAATGCTTTTTAATCATCTTTTTGGGTTCTCTATATTCTAAAATTTCTAGTAATGCAATTCATATGCATTACTTTTTTATTTTAAAAATCTATATTAAGGGTTTCTCTGGTGGTTCAGTGGGTAAAGAGTCCGCCTTGCAGTGCAAGAGGACTGGCTCGATCCCTGGCCGGGGAAGATCCCATGTGCTGCGGAGTGGTTGGACCGATGTGTCAAATTATGAGCCAGCACTCTGGAGTGCATGCGCCCAGAGCCAGTGCTCTGCAATGAGAGAGGCCACAGCAATGCGAGGCCCACACAGGCCAAAGAATAAAGATGGATGAAAATAAATAAACACAAAACCAATAAAAGAGACCAAAAGAATTTTTTTTTAATCTATATTAAAATGTTTCCTTTAGTGTTGTTGGATTCCATTTAAACAATAAAAAGCAAAAAAAAAAAAAAGGAATTTTATGCTTCTTGGATATGAGGTGCTTTGTAGAAAAGGTAAATATTGTGTTTATTAAATGAAAAGACAACACTGGTTTATAATGCACTAGAAGTCATAAAATTGGTATTGTAGCAAATTCTGAAGACTTATTATAGACAGATCAGAGAAGACTTGGATACATCTAAGCTCTGCAGAGAAGATCTAAATACATTCTAAATCTTTATTTATTTATAACAATACTAACCAAGCAGTCATGAACACAGTACCTCCTGCACAGAGAGTGCACAAACATCTGCTGAATTGAAATGACCCACTTATGTGAACTGGCCTATCACTTGAAGGTACTAGTCGATGTTTCCTGACTTTTTATACCCATAGTGCCTAGCCGCTCAGTTGACTCCTTGTGACATGTTTGACTATATGTAGCCCACCAGGCTCCTCTGTCCATGGAATCTTCCAGGCAAGTATCCTGGAGTGGATCGCCATTTCCTATTCCATTGTACACATTAAGGTGCAATTATTTTCACCTGCTTCCACTAGAATAAATATATCATATTACCTATAAAGCTAATTCTCTGAACTCCATCTCCAGCCTCAAGTCCCATGTTTTAAGTTAGTCACAGGATGTTTAAAATACACTTTAAATGCATTTTTGGCCATATCCTCGTGTTTTATTGATCTAAAGTTGAACCTCTTCTTTTTTTTTTTTTTTTTAAAGATTTATTTATTTATTTTATTTTGGGCTGGGGTCGGTTTGGGGAGGGAGGGGAGCAGGCGGGCCACTTCTATTGGTCTTTCATTTCTCTATTTTCATCCGTCTTTGTTCTTTGGCTCCTGTGGGCCTCCCATCGTGGTGGCGTCTGTTGTTGCAGAGCCGGCTCTGGGCGCATGCGCTCCAGAGCTCCGGCTCGGTGATAGGACACATCAGTCCAGCCGCTCCGTGGCACGTGGGATCTTCCCAGGCCAGGGATCGAACCGGTGCCCCTTGCACTGCAAGGCGGTGTCCTTACCCAGTGGACCACCAGGGGAAGCCCTGAACCTCTTCTTTTACTCGCCTCACTTTAGCTAATGCTTACCCATTTGCTCACTTGACTAATTGGTGGCAATACAATTCCCCACAAGTTTGCCTGTCTAGCCGGAGGTGATTGTGTGCACACTCAGGGCCAGTTCAGTCTTGTCCTCCGTTCCTACTAGTGGTAGCCTTGTCTGCTGGATGTAGAGGCTGAGCTCCTCATTCCATTTCTTTGCATTCATACTGTCTCTATCCTGTTGGAGGCTTGGAACAGATTATACTGACCTGCAGTGGTAAGGCATTGAGAAACTACCTTGAGGAGCTCTGGAGACATCTCAGCTTTAGGTCTCCTCCTCTGCCTGGCTCAGGAGGGCCAATGTTGGTTTTTCCCACACACACATGTAACTTATGCTATGTTTTCTATAGGATAGTATAGTCTTCCAAAGCAAAGAGTTCCAATGCTGAATATGCTCTTGTGCTTTCTTCTTTCTTTCTGTTCTGTTTTGAGAGTGCCCTTGATTCATTTACTAGTAACAGTTTTTGTAGTTATTGAAAAAGAATATGCAGTAGATTCAGTCCTGATTTCTAGAATTTCATGGCCAGGACCTCAGTCTTGCTTTCCTGTCTTCCTGGAGTGGATCGCCATTTCCTATTCCATTGTACACATTAAGGTGCAATTATTTTCACTTAGAATAAATATATCATATTACCTATAAAGCTAATTCTCTGAACTCCATCTCCAGCCTCAAGTCCCATGTTTTAAGTTAGTCACAGGATGTTTAAAATACACTTTAAATGCATTTTTGGCCATATCCTCGTGTTTTATTGATCTAAAGTTGAACCTCTTCTTTTTTTTTTTTTTTTTAAAGATTTATTTATTTATTTTATTTTGGGCTGGGGTCGGTTTGGGGAGGGAGGGGAGCAGGCGGGCCACTTCTATTGGTCTTTCATTTCTCTATTTTCATCCGTCTTTGTTCTTTGGCTCCTGTGGGCCTCCCATCGTGGTGGCGTCTGTTGTTGCAGAGCCGGCTCTGGGCGCATGCGCTCCAGAGCTCCGGCTCGGTGATAGGACACATCAGTCCAGCCGCTCCGTGGCACGTGGGATCTTCCCAGGCCAGGGATCGAACCGGTGCCCCTTGCACTGCAAGGCGGTGTCCTTACCCAGTGGACCACCAGGGGAAGCCCTGAACCTCTTCTTTTACTCGCCTCACTTTAGCTAATGCTTACCCATTTGCTCACTTGACTAATTGGTGGCAATACAATTCCCCACAAGTTTGCCTGTCTAGCCGGAGGTGATTGTGTGCACACTCAGGGCCAGTTCAGTCTTGTCCTCCGTTCCTACTAGTGGTAGCCTTGTCTGCTGGATGTAGAGGCTGAGCTCCTCATTCCATTTCTTTGCATTCATACTGTCTCTATCCTGTTGGAGGCTTGGAACAGATTATACTGACCTGCAGTGGTAAGGCATTGAGAAACTACCTTGAGGAGCTCTGGAGACATCTCAGCTTTAGGTCTCCTCCTCTGCCTGGCTCAGGAGGGCCAATGTTGGTTTTTCCCACACACACATGTAACTTATGCTATGTTTTCTATAGGATAGTATAGTCTTCCAAAGCAAAGAGTTCCAATGCTGAATATGCTCTTGTGCTTTCTTCTTTCTTTCTGTTCTGTTTTGAGAGTGCCCTTGATTCATTTACTAGTAACAGTTTTTGTAGTTATTGAAAAAGAATATGCAGTAGATTCAGTCCTGATTTCTAGAATTTCATGGCCAGGACCTCAGTCTTGCTTTCCTGTCTTGAAATGAGGAGTTTTGCCTGGTGGTTCAGTGGTTAAGACTCCATGCTCCCAATGCAGGGGGCTTAGGTTTGACTCCTGGTCATGGAACTAGATCCCACATGCCACAACTGAGTGTTTGAATGCCGCAACTAAAGATGCCACATATTGCAGTGAAGATCAAAAATCCCGCATGTTGCAACTAAGACCTGGCACAACCAATCAAATAAATAAAAACAAATATTTTAAAAATTATTCATAAAAAAGAAAGAAACTGAAGAAAGGAAAGGGGTAGTACAGTCCATTAACCAAATCAGCATACATAGAATCTGGTTTCTCATACATTCCAGATTATCAGGACTCAGGAGGCACCTTTTATTTATTTTCCCAGCAACTTTTCTTCATCCCCCAATTTCTTTTGTTGGTGCTGTCGCTAGGGAACTCACATCCACTTTGCGGTTTGTAGAGAAAACTTCTCTCCTTTCAACCTTTCTTTCCTCCCCAACTCAACTCACCCTCATGGCCTTGCTCTTTCTTTTATACTCTTTTCCTTCCTACCCTCAGTTCTTCTCTTTTTTTTTTTTCTGGTGAAGTTTATCAGTTTTCTGTCCTAATCTGGCTTTGCTGTATTTCCTGGTGGGGTATTGGAGCCTGGGGTGTCTAGTAGGGAGAGAAAGGGAACGAGAAAAAGAACTTCACAGTGGTCTGACCTTTAGGTAAGCCATCTGAAAAAAAAAATCTTTCACACCTTCCAAATTAACAGTTTTATAAGCATTTCCTATGTTATATTTTGCTAAAAGAATGTCTCCATTTGTCATCCAGTCAGGTAACTATGGAGGAACAGAGTAGGCGATAAAAAGCCACTCTCTCCTATTGTTGAAGGTGGTAGTCAAGACAGCTAAATGATTGATCATAGGTTACACACACACACACACACACACACACACACATACACACATATAAAGCTTTTATCTGTGAAATTTTACCTAGTTAATTTAGGCATATCTTTCAGAAAGAGCTTTGCCTATGGCATTCTCCCTGGAAAGCATTCCATAAGCAAACAAAGCAAAACAAAAACAGTATAACAAAGGAGTATGCACCAGGCTCATTTCTGGAGGTTTTTAGAATGAGCTGCTCTGGGATTTGACATCTTTTCAGCAGCCCTAGAATTAACGGCAACTTGAAAATTATCATGCTAACGGTACACAAGATCAGAGAGAGCTGAAAATTGGTATAACTTGGATATTGGCATAAATTGGAAGTATTTTATAGTCTTTTATAGTATTTGTATCACATCCTTAAATTCCCAATGAGCCCACCTGCATCCATCCTGGTGTAAAAAATGCTCTTTAATGATCATTTCAGCATCTCTCTTTCTACATCCTATTCTGAAAACCCACAAGAATTCAAACCATGGTAAGAAACTAGGATTTAACAAGCGACCACGTATGTGCTTTTAAATGGGTTGCCTGTGTCTGATCTAATTCTAGAAACAGAAAAAAAGAGTAGTGGTCATTAGAAAAATACATCCTGGCATTTGTGAGCAGATAACCAGGCAGTGGCTGTCTGTTCTATTTGTCTTCATCAGTTGGAAAAATCGTACTTTCCTATACTTGAGTTGTTATAATGGCTAATGATCTACTTATTATTTGTAAAGTACCAGTTCAATTAGACTCTATATATTTGATAATTCATTGTATTATGAACTCCCAACTAACAAATCTTTCATGACCCCAAATTTTTTTTATTAATTTTATATTTTTTAACGTTTTACAGAGTTTTGTTGTTCACAGACATATATGTTTCCAGATTAGTCACATGCATATCCCTAGCACCCTCCCCACTCCCAGTCCCTGCATCCCACTCCTCCTGGCCATCACACCTGGTCCCTGCAGGACCTCCTATTCCCGCAGGGAAATGACAATAGCTATCTTGTTCACATATGATAGTATAGATTTCCAGGTTACTCCCTCTATGCCTCCCACCCACTGTTCATACCCCACAATGTCCATATGTCTGTTCTCTGTTTTTCCATCGCTTCACTGAGTGTGTTACCATTACCTTCTTACTAGATTTCAAATATATGTGTTAGTATAAAGTACTTTTCTTTCTCTTTTTGACTTACTTCACTTTTTATAATAGGTTCTAGATCCATCCACCTCATTAGGACTGATTCTTCTGCATTTCTTTTTACAGCTGAGTAGTACTCCATTATATATATGTACCATAGTTTGTTTATCCATTCATTCATCGATGGACATCTAGGTTGCTTCCATGTTCTAGCTATTGCATAGAGAGCTGCCATGAACATTGGGGTACAGGTGCTTCTTTCAGTTTTGATTTCATCAGGCTATAAGCCTAATAGTGAGATTGCTGGGTTGTACAGTGCTCCTATTTTTAGTTTTTTAAAGAATCGCCATACTGTCTTCTATAGCAGCTGTATCAATTTACATTTCCACCAGCAATGCAAGAGGGTTCCCTTTTCTCCGCATCCTCTCCAGCATTTATTGTCTGTAGATTTCTTGATGATGGCCATTCTGACGGGTGTGAGGTGATATCTTATTGTAGTTTTGATTTGCATTTCTCTAATAATAAGCAAGGCTGAGCATCATTTCCTGTGCTTTTTGGCCATCTGTATGTCCTCTTTGGTGAGATGTCTATTTAGCTCTTTTTTCCCATGTTTTGATTGGGTCGTTCATTTTTCCGATGTTGAGTTGTCTGAGTTGCTTGTAGACTTTGGAGATCTATTCTTTGTCTGTTGTTTCATTTGCTATGATTTTCTCCCACTCTGTGGGATGTCTGCTCACCTTTTTTGTGATTTCTTTTACTGTACAAAAACTTTTAAGTTTCATTAGGTCCCATGTGTTCATTTTTCTTTTTAGTTCCACTATTTTAGTAGGCAGGTCATGGAAGATCTTGCTTTAGTTTATGTCCTTAAGTGGTTTGCCTATGTTCTCCTCTAAGAGTTTGATGGTTTCTGGTCTTACATTTAGGTCTTTAATCCATTTTGAGTTGATCTTTGTGTATGATGAATCCATTTTGAGGATTTATGCCTCCCACCCACTGTTCATACCCCACAATGTCCATATGTCTGTTCTCTGTTTTTCCATCGCTTCACTGAGTGTGTTACCATTACCTTCTTACTAGATTTCAAATATATGTGTTAGTATAAAGTACTTTTCTTTCTCTTTTTGACTTACTGCACTTTTTATGATAGGTTCTAGATCCATCCACCTCATTAGGGCTGATTCTTCTGCATTTCTTTTTACAGCTTAGAAGTACTCCATTATATATATGTACCATAGTTTGTTTATCCATTCATTCGGCGATGGACATCTAGGTTGCCTCCATTTTCTAGCTATTGTATAGAGAGTTGCGATGAACATTGGGGTACAGGTGCTTCTTTCAGTTTTGATTTCATCAGGCTATAAGCCTAATAGTGAGATTGCTGGGTTGTACAGTGCTCCTATTTTTAGTTTTTTAAAGAATCGCCATACTGTCTTCTATAGCAGCTGTATCAATTTACATTTCCACCAGCAATGCAAGAGGGTTCCCTTTTCTCCGCATCCTCTCCAGCATTTATTGTCTGTAGATTTCTTGATGATGGCCATTCTGACGGGTGTGAGGTGATATCTTATTGTAGTTTTGATTTGCATTTCTCTAATAATAAGCAAGGCTGAGCATCATTTCCTGTGCTTTTTGGCCATCTGTATGTCCTCTTTGGTGAGATGTCTATTTAGCTCTTTTTCCCATGTTTTGATTGGGTCGTTCATTTTTCCGATGTTGAGTTGTCTGAGTTGCTTGTAGACTTTGGAGATCTATTCTTTGTCTGTTGTTTCATTTGCTATGATTTTCTCCCACTCTGTGGGATGTCTGCTCACCTTTTTTGTGATTTCTTTTACTGTACAAAAACTTTTAAGTTTCATTAGGTCCCATGTGTTCATTTTTCTTTTTAGTTCCACTATTTTAGTAGGCAGGTCATGGAAGATCTTGCTTTAGTTTATGTCCTTAAGTGGTTTGCCTATGTTCTCCTCTAAGAGTTTGATGGTTTCTGGTCTTACATTTAGGTCTTTAATCCATTTTGAGTTGATCTTTGTGTATGATGTCAGGGAATGTTCCAACTTCATTTGTTTTGCCTGTAGCTGTCCAATTTTCCCAGAACTATTTATTGAAGAGGCTGTCTTTGTCTATTTTATAGTTTCTCCTCCTTTGTCAAAAATAAGGTACCCATAGGTGCGTGGGTTTATCTCTGGGTTCTCTATCTTGTTCCTTTGGTCTATAGTTCTGTTTTTGTGCCAGTACCATACTGTCTTGATGACTGTTGCTTTGTAGTAGAGTCTGAAGTTAGGGAGGCTGATTGCTCCAGCTCCATTCTTCTCCCTTAGGATTGCTTTGGCTATTCAAGGTCTTTTGTGTTCCCATATGAACTGTGTTACTCTTTGGTCTAGTTCTGTGAAGACTGTCATTGGTAGTTTGATAGGGATCACATTGAATCTGTAGATGATATTTGGTAGTATGGTCATTTTCACAATATTGATTCTTCCGACCCAGGAACATGGAATATCCCTCCAACTGTTTAAGTCGTCTTTAATTTCTTTCATGAGTGTCCTGTAATTTTCTGTGTACAATTCTTTTGTTTCTTTGGGTAGGTTTATTCCTAGATATTTTATTCTCTTGGTTGCAGCGGTGAAGGGGATTGCCTCTTTGATTTCATTTTCTGATTTTTCATTGTTTGTGTATAGGAATATGAGTGATTTCTGTGCATTGATTCTGTATCCTGCGACTTTGCTGAATTTGTTGATTAACTCTAGTAGCTTTGTAATAGTGTCTTTGAGGTTTTCTATATATAATATCATGTTGTCTGCAAATAGAGAGAGTTTTACTTCTTGTTTTCCCATCTGGATTCCTTTGATTTCTTTTTCTTCTCTTATTGCTGTTGCTAGAACTTCCAGGACTATGTTGAATAAGAGTGGTGAAAGTGGACACCCTTGTCTTGTTCCTGATCTTAAAGGGAATGCTTTGAGTTTTTCACCGTTGAGGATAATGTTCGCTGTGGGCTTCTCATATATGGCTTTTACTATGTTGAGATAGGATCCTTCTATGCCCATTTTTTGAAGAGTTTTTATCATAAATGGGTGTTGGATTTTGTCAAAGGCTTTTTCTGCATCTGTTGAGATGATTATGTGGTTTTTGTCTTGCAATTTGTTGATATGGTGTATCACATTGAATCATTTGTGGATATTGAAGAATCCTTGCATGCCTGGGATGAACCCAACTTGGTCATGATGTATGAATGTTTTGATGTGATGTTGAATTCATCAGTGAAATTTGTCTATAATTTTCTTTTTTTGTGTTGTCTTTGCCTGGTTTTGGTATCAGGGTGATTGCAGCCTTGTAGAATGTGTTTGGAAGTGTTCCTTCCTGTGCAATTTTTTGAAAGTGTTTTAGAAGGACAGGCATTATCTCTTCTTTAAATTGTTAGTAGAATTCACCTGAGAAGCCATCGGGCCCTGGGCTTTTATTTCGGGATAGATTTTTAATCACAAATTCGATTTCTGAGCTTATGATTGGGTTGTACATAGTTTCTATTTCATCCTGGTTCAGTCTTGGGAGATTAATCTTTTCTAAGAAACTATTCATTTCCTCCAGGTTGTCTGGTTTGTTGCCATATAGTTCTTCATAATAGTCTCTTAGAATCCTTTGGATTTCTGTATTATCTGTTGTAATTTCTCCTTTTTCATTTTTGATTTTGTTGATCTGGTTCTTCTCTCTTTTTTTTCTTGATGAGTCTGGCCATGACCCCAACTTTTATCCTCTTCTTGCAGACTCAGTTATCAAGTTACCCTGAGATAAGTTGAAATATAATGATGCTTTTGGATGATTTGTTGGAATGTGTTTTTATTCTTAACTACCTCTTTTATTTCTGTCTCTCTGTGTCATCATTTCTTTGTTTTAGATTCTCCCTTTCTTTTCCATTTTTTAAATGACTTGGTTATTAGTGTCCTTAAGTAAACTCCTACAGATAGGTGCACATCCTAATTAATTATGTGAAAACTCTAAATGAAATAAAAGCAGTTAGATAAAATATTTAATAATTTCCTTCATTTTAAGTTTGTTTTCTTGTTGCCAGTCACATGAGAAATTTTCCTTTTCTATTTCCTTATTTCTATCTATTAGTTTACCTTGTGGAAAAAATAGACCATAATCATGGGTGAGAAATGCAAAAGCAGTACTGGGTATATAAATATTTATGTGAATGGGAAGGAAACCCTTAGGTTTAAAGAAGTGGTGTTACACATAATTGTCAGTGACATCAGTTTGTACAATCTTGAAAGAACTCAGCAATTAGTCTTTGAAAGCCATGTAACTGTAGAACAGTAGGAAATATGGGCAAATTAACTTGGGATCCAACTGAGGAGAATCTGAAATATCCAGCTAAGGAGTTGTTACTTTTTTCCCAGTAGCAAGGGTGATTCACTGAACTAGTTTTTAGCATGAGAGAGATAAGAAAAATCTTTCTCTAGTAAGATTAAGCTAGGAAATTATTCCTAATAGATTTGAATGGAGAAAGAAAACCGTGTGAAGAAGAATTAAGCAGCTGTAACAGTTCAAGCTTTAAAGTCTGAATTAAAATATCAGCAGGGACATAGGAAGGAAGGCTGATGCAAGATATTGCATGGAAAGAATCAGTTACATTTGCTGACTAAATTAGCGGTGTGAATTGTGGGAAGTGAGGAACCAAAAGCAACTCTCAGTTTCCAGAGTATAGTTGCCTGGCATAGAGATGATGCCATTGGCAGTAACAGTAAGGACAATGATGATTTTAGTTTTGGACGTGCTCAGTTTGAAACATCTAAGTGGATGTCTAGAACATGGTTGAAAATTCAGGCCTGGAAATTAGTAATCAAATCTCAGTGAAAAAAATTTGAAAGTTATCCAATAGGGGTTGGAATTATAATTCAGTTTGAATCACTTAAATCCATGTTTAAAAGAACCGTATATCTTCTAAAAGAGATGATGTTTTTGAGCAAATGTATTTCGTAAGGAAGAACAGAGAGTTGAGGACTTAACTTTGGAACACTGGATAATTCATAATTAGAAGACAGAAGCAGACATACAGTCATTAAGGAAGAATGCAAAGAGGGAAAGAGAAATCAAAGAAGAAACAGAAGAACCAAAATGGAATAGACTAATAAAGGCAAAGGGTTCATTTTCAGTTTGTTTTCTTGTTGCCAGTCACATGAGAAATTTTCCTTTTCTATTTCCTTATTTCTATCTATTAGTTTACCTTGTGGAAAAAATAGACCATAATCATGGGTGAGAAATGCAAAAGCAGTACTGGGTATATAAATATTTATGTGAATGGGAAGGAAACCCTTAGGTTTAAAGAAGTGGTGTTACACATAATTGTCAGTGACATCAGTTTGTACAATCTTGAAAGAACTCAGCAATTAGTCTTTGAAAGCCATGTAACTGTAGAACAGTAGGAAATATGGGCAAATTAACTTGGGATCCAACTGAGGAGAATCTGAAATATCCAGCTAAGGAGTTGTTACTTTTTTCCCAGTAGCAAGGGTGATTCACTGAACTAGTTTTTAGCATGAGAGAGATAAGAAAAATCTTTCTCTAGTAAGATTAAGCTAGGAAATTATTCCTAATAGATTTGAATGGAGAAAGAAAACCGTGTGAAGAAGAATTAAGCAGCTGTAACAGTTCAAGCTTTAAAGTCTGAATTAAAATATCAGCAGGGACATAGGAAGGAAGGCTGATGCAAGATATTGCATGGAAAGAATCAGTTACATTTGCTGACTAAATTAGCGGTGTGAATTGTGGGAAGTGAGGAACCAAAAGCAACTCTCAGTTTCCAGAGTATAGTTGCCTGGCATAGAGATGATGCCATTGGCAGTAACAGTAAGGACAATGATGATTTTAGTTTTGGACGTGCTCAGTTTGAAACATCTAAGTGGATGTCTAGAACATGGTTGAAAATTCAGGCCTGGAAATTAGTAATCAAATCTCAGTGAAAAAAATTTGAAAGTTATCCAATAGGGGTTGGAATTATAATTCAGTTTGAATCACTTAAATCCATGTTTAAAAGAACCGGTATATCTTCTAAAAGAGATGATGTTTTTGAGCAAATGTATTTCGTAAGGAAGAACAGAGAGTTGAGGACTTAACTTTGGAACACTGGATAATTCATAATTAGAAGACAGAAGCAGACATACAGTCATTAAGGAAGAATGCAAAGAGGGAAAGAGAAATCAAAGAAGAAACAGAAGAACCAAAATGGAATAGACTAATAAAGGCAAAGGGAGGAGGAAATTTCAAGAAAGAAGTTAAGTTAAATAGAATGAAGGCTGAGAAGATATTGAGGGATCTGACCCATAAGAAGTAATTAATAATCTTAATGTGATCAGTCATCATTACCTAGTGGGTAAATAATTAAATTATTTTCTGTAGTTCAGTTTAATAAATCTTTATTAGATACCACAGATATTTTCCCCTTGTCTTTCTCAAACTGAGTAATGATCAGTAAATGGTTCAGAGATCTGGCTGACTCTTTGGGTGGAACACAGAGTTTGTGTTCAGAAGATACTATTTTTTAAAATATTCACTGATTTCACCTCTAAGTTTTAGCTGTTTGTAGCTTAGTTGCCTGAAGTGTGATCTTTTCACTTCTCCAAAGGTCACTGAACCCTGTTGTCCTTATGCTCTGGGGCTCCCTTGTGAATGGAACCATCCCTAGAGGATACTGTGTATGTATGTGTGCGTGTTAATCACTCACTTGTGTCTGATTCTTTGTGACCCCATGGACTATAGCCTCCGAGGCCCCTCTGTCTATGAGATTCTCCAGGCAAGACTATTGGAGTGGGTAGTCAGTCATTCTCATCTCCAGGGGATCTTTCCAACCCTGGAATCAAACACAAGTCTCCTGAACTGCAGGAAGATTCTTTACCATCTGAAACACCAGAGAAGCTAAAACAGCCAAAGTGGAATATTTGGGCAGTAGAGAAGGAAAGTTCTCTACAGATAGCTCCTTGTCTCTTTTCTCTAGTATGATTTAATTATTGCGACTTTATTACAGATGCTGAAAAGACTATCTGCCAAGTATAAGGCAGATAAAACCTATCCCACAACTGTGGCTGAGAAGCCCAAGAATATCAAGAAAAACAGATATAAGGATATCTTGCCCTGTAAGTTTCATTTCTACCTTTAAATTTTTACTTTTTTCACAATTCAATCTTCTTATCTCTTTTTACCCATCCATTGCTATTCCTAATCCTGGATCATGACTATGACAAATTAGTCAGTACTGTATATGACTACAAAAGAACATCCATTCATTCACTCTTCAAACACTTATTAGCATCCACTATTCACAGTGCTAGTTCTTGATTTACAGAAAGCCCTCTGACCAAACCCTCTGAATTAGTGTTTCTTTTGTATTATAGATGACCATAGCCTAGTAGAGCTGTCTATGATAACCTCTGATGAGGATTCCAGCTACATCAATGCAAATTTCATTAAGGTACATTCAATATTCTGTATTTCTCTAGATGCCTAAAAAACCAAAAAAAAATCAGGGTGGAAAAGGGATATTAGACAAGAAAGAGAGTATATTATTTGTAGTCACTTCACATAATATCTATTCCTTTTAGGAGTTTATGGGCCTAGGGCTTATATTGCCACCCAAGGCCCTTTGCCTTCAACTGTCCTGGACTTCTGGAGGATGATCTGGGAATACAGTGTCCAAACAAAACTCTAAGGCTGGCAACCCTTTTCTGAACCCTGTTGTCCTTATGCTCTGGGGCTCCCTTGTGAATGGAACCATCCCTAGAGGATACTGTGTATGTATGTGTGCGTGTTAATCACTCACTTGTGTCTGATTCTTTGTGACCCCATGGACTATAGCCTCCGAGGCCCCTCTGTCTATGAGATTCTCCAGGCAAGACTATTGGAGTGGGTAGTCAGTCATTCTCATCTCCAGGGGATCTTTCCAACCCTGGAATCAAACACAAGTCTCCTGAACTGCAGGAAGATTCTTTACCATCTGAAACACCAGAGAAGCTAAAACAGCCAAAGTGGAATATTTGGGCAGTAGAGAAGGAAAGTTCTCTACAGATAGCTCCTTGTCTCTTTTCTCTAGTATGATTTAATTATTGCGACTTTATTACAGATGCTGAAAAGACTATCTGCCAAGTATAAGGCAGATAAAACCTATCCCACAACTGTGGCTGAGAAGCCCAAGAATATCAAGAAAAACAGATATAAGGATATCTTGCCCTGTAAGTTTCATTTCTACCTTTAAATTTTTACTTTTTTCACAATTCAATCTTCTTATCTCTTTTTACCCATCCATTGCTATTCCTAATCCTGGATCATGACTATGACAAATTAGTCAGTACTGTATATGACTACAAAAGAACATCCATTCATTCACTCTTCAAACACTTATTAGCATCCACTATTCACAGTGCTAGTTCTTGATTTACAGAAAGCCCTCTGACCAAACCCTCTGAATTAGTGTTTCTTTTGTATTATAGATGACCATAGCCTAGTAGAGCTGTCTATGATAACCTCTGATGAGGATTCCAGCTACATCAATGCAAATTTCATTAAGGTACATTCAATATTCTGTATTTCTCTAGATGCCTAAAAAACAAAAAAAAATCAGGGTGGAAAAGGGATATTAGACAAGAAAGAGAGTATATTATTTGTAGTCACTTCACATAATATCTATTCCTTTTTAGGGAGTTTATGGGCCTAGGGCTTATATTGCCACCCAAGGCCCTTTGCCTTCAACTGTCCTGGACTTCTGGAGGATGATCTGGGAATACAGTGTCCTGGTAAGTGCAGAATTACTTTTCCTACCATATTCTCTAGTTCTTAGGGATGAAGGGCATAGGGTGGCAGGATATGTAACTGAGGTTTCCCATGTATCAGAATCAATGCTTTTGGGAGTTAATCACTAGAATTTTGGTGTTCATGCACTTTTTAGTCAAAAATCACAATGTCGTTGTTGTTCAAGGATAAGAGTTCTCCCCTTGTCAGGCTCATTTGTTAACAAGAATCAGTTTATTTGAAGAGAGAAAAGGAAGTGAGGACAGAGGCAAATAA
Organism: Tragulus kanchil; assembly: GCA_022376925.1. Taxonomy (NCBI): domain Eukaryota; kingdom Metazoa; phylum Chordata; class Mammalia; order Artiodactyla; family Tragulidae; genus Tragulus; species Tragulus kanchil. The sequence continues at coordinate 134,052,580 of JAIOJX010000024.1, forward strand.
GGGTAGGAGCAACATTTTACAATTTATTAGGATTTCTTTTTTGGTTCCAACACACAAAAGAATAAATAACACTTTTTTGACTCTGTGGTGGTTTAGTCACTAAGTCGTATCTGACTCTTGTGACCCCATGAACTGTTGCCTGCTAGGCTCCTCTGTCCATGGGATTCTCCAGGCAAGAATACGGGAGTGGGTTGTCATTCCCTTCTCCAGGGGATCTTCCTGATCCAGGGATAAAACTTAGGTCTCCTGCATTGCAGGCGGAATCTTTACCAACAGAGAAGCCCTTTTGACTCTGGGACCCATGTATTAACTGCTTTTTCTGGTGGAATCAATGTTTAACTTTCTGTCTGTTTCATTGCCCTAGATCATTGTTATGGCATGCATGGAGTTTGAAATGGGGAAGGTGAGTTACTTTTTAGCAAACCTAAAGGAAAAGAAAAGAAGATAAAAAAAGAGGGGAAAGCTGGTAACAGAACTTAAGTGTGACTTGGTAGACATTTATGCTCATCTTCCAAGTTTTCAGTTTGGGAATGCCAAGTGACTCTTAAGGCTTTTTTTTTCACCCCAAGGCTTTTCTTTCTTTCTTCCTTTCTTTTTTGACCCCTGAGAACCTCTTTTGCCCATTTTCCCAGTAGACTCGGTGCTTTAAAATTAAAATTAAAAAAATTAAAAATAATTAATTTTTCTGTTGCTATTAATCAGACACTTTAGACTGCCAAAGTTTACCAGCATGTCACTTAAAAGGGAGTTTAAGGGCTTATATTGCCACCCAAGGCGCTTTGCCTTCAACTGTCCTGGACTTCTGGAGGATGATCTGGGAATACAGTGTCCTGGTAAGTGCAGAATTACTTTTCCTACCATATTCTCTAGTTCTTAGGGATGAAGGGCATAGGGTGGCAGGATATGTAACTGAGGTTTCCCATGTATCAGAATCAATGCTTTTGGGAGTTAATCACTAGAATTTTGGTGTTCATGCACTTTTTAGTCAAAAATCACAATGTCGTTGTTGTTCAAGGATAAGAGTTCTCCCCTTGTCAGGCTCATTTGTTAACAAGAATCAGTTTATTTGAAGAGAGAAAAGGGAAGTGAGGACAGAGGCAAATAAGGGTAGGAGCAACATTTTACAATTTATTAGGATTTCTTTTTTGGTTCCAACACACAAAAAGAATAAATAACACTTTTTTGACTCTGTGGTGGTTTAGTCACTAAGTCGTATCTGACTCTTGTGACCCCATGAACTGTTGCCTGCTAGGCTCCTCTGTCCATGGGATTCTCCAGGCAAGAATACGGGAGTGGGTTGTCATTCCCTTCTCCAGGGGATCTTCCTGATCCAGGGATAAAACTTAGGTCTCCTGCATTGCAGGCGGAATCTTTACCAACAGAGAAGCCCTTTTGACTCTGGGACCCATGTATTAACTGCTTTTTCTGGTGGAATCAATGTTTAACTTTCTGTCTGTTTCATTGCCCTAGATCATTGTTATGGCATGCATGGAGTTTGAAATGGGGAAGGTGAGTTACTTTTTAGCAAACCTAAAGGAAAAGAAAAGAAGATAAAAAAAGAGGGGAAAGCTGGTAACAGAACTTAAGTGTGACTTGGTAGACATTTATGCTCATCTTCCAAGTTTTCAGTTTGGGAATGCCAAGTGACTCTTAAGGCTTTTTTTTTCACCCCAAGGCTTTTCTTTCTTTCTTCCTTTCTTTTTTGACCCCTGAGAACCTCTTTTGCCCATTTTCCCAGTAGACTCGGTGCTTTAAAATTAAAATTAAAAAAATTAAAAATAATTAATTTTTCTGTTGCTATTAATCAGACACTTTAGACTGCCAGTTAGAGCTTCTTTTGTGTCACCCAGCATGGCCTTCACTAGCCATGTGCGGTTGGTGAGCACTTGAAATATGGTTGATGTGACTGAGGAACTGAATTATTTTTTCTTAATGAATTTAAATCTTAAGACTGATACTCAGTTCAGTTATTGGAAAACCTTGTTTGGAACAACTAAGATATGTAGTCTTTTTCAACCATAGATTTTATGAAATCTAAATGGAAATAGAATATTTCCAATTAAAATTTAGCATAATTGAAATGTACTGTAAATATACATACTAGATTATGAAGATAGTTTTTTTAAATGTCAAATATCTAATAACCATTTTATATTGATTACGAGTTAATAATTCTTTGATGTATTGGGCTAAATAAGATATATTATTAAAATTATTCTACTTTTAAAAAAACTTTTGAGTGTGGTTATTAGAAAATTTTTATTTATATATGTAGCTCATATTATAGTTCTATTAAACAAAACTCTTAGAACCTGTTGCCATTCTGAGTTGATATAATTCCAGTTAAAACCAAGGGAACTTGGGGTTTCAGCTAGCTTGTGCAGCTTTGTTTTAATCCTTTTGAAATACTGAAAATGTCAGATATCAATTCCTACTTTTTGCGACTTCCAGGAAGTGTGCAATCTGTATATCCTTTAACATTTGTTTTCCCATCTTTGGAGAATTCCGACCTGCATTGAAGCCCAAGAGTGTTAAAAATGCCTAACCTAAGGTGAAGGGCACAGCTGAATTTGCTTCTGAATAAGGGAGAAGGGAGTTCATTGTCCAGGAAAGGCTAGGATATATGTAAGGAAATCATCACCTTCTGTTTTATGCAACAGAAAAAATGTGAGCGCTACTGGGCTGAACCAGGAGACATGCAACTCCAACTTGGCCCTTTCTCCATATCCTGTGTAAGTATGATGTCTAAGTCCATTATGGCTGAGCAAATGCTCCAGGGCCTACTTTTTTGTTTTTGAATTACTGGTTTTTGAAATAATTCATATTTTAATTTTACTTTTTAGGAGGCTGAAAATAAAAAATCTGATTATACAATCAGGACTCTGAAAGCCAAGTTCAATAGTGTAAGTATGGATCACTAGAGGTAAACTCAGAGCCTAGAGAGACCAGGCAAGTAAATATACATATATGTGATGCAGTCTGGGCATAACACAATAGGGAGTGATAGGGCCTTTGATGTTCTGGATAGATCAGAATATCCAAAAAAGGCCTTAGTGTAATCTCTGTTCTCCAACCTAGTTCAAACCACTGTCCCACATACAACATGGTGGTATTTCTAGGGTGAATAGAGGCTGTGTACAGTGAATAGACACTGTGAAGCAGCTTGAGAGCTCAAGTTCCTCTCCTTCTCTAAGGCAAAGGGCTTTAGAACTTCAGCCTGCCTGTGACTCCGTTAAAGGATACCAGTTTGGGAAGCTCTGGTTTGGGCCATTTTTATATCTGCCTCCTCTTGTGAGTAGAGTAGATAGGGACAGGCCAATAGTGAGTGACCTGGAATTAATTATAGTTGTTCTTGGAGGGCATGTGATTGCCAGTGGGCTGTAGGGAAGAAATCTCCATCAATTACAGAAAAGATGTAGATGCTACTTAGTAAGTCAGAGTAATCTTGTGATAGAAAGAGGCAAAGTCCTAATCTTGAATTCTCCTTTTATTCTGATTACTTTATAGGAAACTCGAACCATCTACCAATTCCATTACAAAAACTGGCCAGACCATGATGTGCCTACATCTATAGACCCTATTCTTGAGCTCATCTGGGATGTGCGTTGTTACCAAGAGGATACCAGTATTCCCATATGCATTCACTGCAGGTATGATGCTCTTGTATGAATCTTCTACCCAGAATAAACCTAATGTCACAGTCTGGCCAGGACTCCTACTTTTAACCAAAAGAAGACTGCTTTTGTTGCAATTTAAAGCCTACATAGGTGTAGGCTCCTAATTCTAGGCTGACTTTTTTTTTTTTAAACTTTTATTTTACTTTTAACTTTTACAGAGTTTTGTTGTTTAGGCTGACTTTTTCCAGTCAATCAGAAAGGAATCAAGCTTAAAAATAAGAATGATTGAAAGAGAAATACTGGTAGCAGATACTATGATAAATTCAACCTAAGCATTAAATTAATTTTTTTTCTGAAAAATTATTTGTGAACAGCACAGTTCTAGAAATGTTTGGCTGTGAGACGTTGCCTAGGACCTATTCTGTGGCTTGGTGTAGTCTGTGGCAACTGACAAACATGTTCTGGGAAATGGTAGGGTTTAGACAGTTTCATGCTTTCTAGATTTCTTCTTCCTCAAATCTGCTGGTGAAAATTTTCAGCTACTGTCAATGATCCACTCTCTGCAACTTTACATGCTACTGTGGTCTTTCATTTCAGTGCTGGTTGTGGAAGGACCGGTGTTCTCTGTGCTATTGATTATACATGGATGCTGCTAAAAGATGGGGTGAGTTTCTCTATAGGCACTCGCCATTTTCTTAACTTTGCTGCTTTTAGACTTAGAAATTGTGTAAGTCTTAGAAAATTGTCCGAAACTGTCTTCAAAATACCTATCTTTAGGTTTCTAGAATGTTCATTTGTGGATTTGCTTTGTTACACAATTAGTTCCTAAGTTGGTGGTTCTCAAAATGTGGTCCCCAGACAAGAAGCAACAGTATCATCCGTGAACTTGCTAGAAATGCAAAATTTTGGACCTCGCCTCAGATGAACTGAAGCAGAAACTCTGGAGGGGGTGGGGCCAGCAAGTCCTCCCAGTGCTAAAATCAATTACCCTTGGAATTTACTGCAAATGTTGTTCTGATCTATAAATATTTTTGTCTAGTGGGAAATGGGAAGTTTAAAATATGGGCTTCAGACCTATCTGCAAACTTCTTTTATTTCATTAAACTCTCATACTTGCTCACCTACTGAGATTTCTCCCTCATTATATTTTTTAACTTCAGCCATTTGATCACCCCCTGTGAAATCATTCTGAAGAATTTCTTCCATATTTCGTAGGCATGGTGCAAATGATGAGAACCCTCATTAGTTTAAAAGTACATTCTTTTTTCTATATAGGAAAAAAGAAGTAAGGTATCTTTTCCTTTTATTTGATAGATAATTCCTGAGAACTTCAGTGTTTTTGGTTTGATCCAGGAAATGCGAACACAGAGACCTTCATTAGTTCAAACTCAGGTATGGACTATGGTGAATAATATAATATGTCTGAGTCTGGTTCCATCGCTTTGTTTTAATAACAGGAAGTATGTGTTGGTTGCTCAGTCCTGTCTGACTCTCTGCAACCCCATGGACTATAACCCGCCAGGCTCCTCTGTCCATGGGGATTCTCCAGGTAAGAATCCTGGAGTCAGTAGCCATTCCCTTCTTCAGGGGATTTTCCTGACCCAGGGATAAGGGATCCAAAAATAGCTACTGCTTTACTCTCAAGGGTTTTAATCCATTTCCACTTCCTCTAACTCTGAATAATACAATATTTTTCCTGTATCCTTTGCCCTGGACCAAATTCCTTTCATTTCTTATATTTCATGGTCTGTTCAGAAAATACCAAGAAGCTAATATATTTCTCACAAAGGATACTGAAAAGAATCTACAAACTGTTTGAGTTATTAGAAAGAAATAGCTGGGTCAGGTTAACCTGAAATTTTGTGATGGTAGTTCATTTCTGAAATCATACAAAATCAGAGAGTTGTAATTTCTCCTTCAGGAGGTGGCAACAGAATCTGGAGAATTATATTATTTTCTTCATTTTAGAAAAATAATAAAAAACTAAAAAATCATCCATAATCCTGTCACCTAGAGAGAGAGTCACTATTACTACCTTTCCATAGTTTCTTCTGGTCCTTATTGTATGCATATTAAAAAAATTAACAAAACCCTAATTGCAATCACATATATGATTAGATATGTATCCCAGTATATGATTAACCCCCCCCAGGTTGTCACACTTTTTCATTCCATTAGAAGTACTTTTCCCCATTCTCTCCTCTCCAGCTCATGTTCTACCTACATCCTAGGGCTTCAGACCTATCTGCAAACTTCTTTTATTTCATTAAACTCTCATACTTGCTCACCTACTGAGATTTCTCCCTCATTATATTTTTTAACTTCAGCCATTTGATCACCCCCTGTGAAATCATTCTGAAGAATTTCTTCCATATTTCGTAGGCATGGTGCAAATGATGAGAACCCTCATTAGTTTAAAAGTACATTCTTTTTTCTATATAGGAAAAAAGAAGTAAGGTATCTTTTCCTTTTATTTGATAGATAATTCCTGAGAACTTCAGTGTTTTTGGTTTGATCCAGGAAATGCGAACACAGAGACCTTCATTAGTTCAAACTCAGGTATGGACTATGGTGAATAATATAATATGTCTGAGTCTGGTTCCATCGCTTTGTTTTAATAACAGGAAGTATGTGTTGGTTGCTCAGTCCTGTCTGACTCTCTGCAACCCCATGGACTATAACCCGCCAGGCTCCTCTGTCCATGGAATTCTCCAGGCAAGAATACTGGAGTCAGTAGCCATTCCCTTCTTCAGGGGATTTTCCTGACCCAGGGATAAGGGATCCAAAAATAGCTACTGCTTTACTCTCAAGGGTTTTAATCCATTTCCACTTCCTCTAACTCTGAATAATACAATATTTTTCCTGTATCCTTTGCCCTGGACCAAATTCCTTTCATTTCTTATATTTCATGGTCTGTTCAGAAAATACCAAGAAGCTAATATATTTCTCACAAAGGATACTGAAAAGAATCTACAAACTGTTTGAGTTATTAGAAAGAAATAGCTGGGTCAGGTTAACCTGAAATTTTGTGATGGTAGTTCATTTCTGAAATCATACAAAATCAGAGAGTTGTAATTTCTCCTTCAGGAGGTGGCAACAGAATCTGGAGAATTATATTATTTTCTTCATTTTAGAAAAATAATAAAAAACTAAAAAATCATCCATAATCCTGTCACCTAGAGAGAGAGTCACTATTACTACCTTTCCATAGTTTCTTCTGGTCCTTATTGTATGCATATTAAAAAAATTACAAAAACTCTAATTGCAATCACATATATGATTAGATATGTATCACAGTATATGATTAACCCACCCCAGGTTGTCACACTTGTTCATTCCATTAGAAGTACTTTTCCCCATTCTCTCCTCTCCAGCTCATGTTCTACCTACATCCTAGGTTAAACATTCTCAACCCAAACCTCTCACATTTTATAATATTTCAGCATTCATATTTTACCCATATTTCAACACCAATAATTTTACCTATATTTCTAAATGGTCTTCATCTTTAAGACAGAGTTTAGCATTCACACATTCATTCTTTCATCAAACATTTGTTGGTATTTATTAGGTAAGAGGCATTTTTGCATGGGCTTCTCGGATGGCTCAGTGATTAAGAATCTGCCTGCAATGCAAGAGATGCAGGAGATGCAGATTTCATCCCTGGGTCAGGAAGATCCCCTGAAGTGGGGAGTGGCAACCCGCTCCACAATTCTTGCCAGGAAAATCCCACTGACAGAGGAGCCTGGCGGTCTACAGTTCATCGGGTCACAGAGTTGGACATACCACATTTTTTGCATAGTTTGTTAGAACTTCTTCTTACTGCTTAAATAGCAAGATCCTCAAGTGTTTAAAGCACTTACAAATGAACTTGTGCATAGGTTTAGAAGTAAAACAATTGGCAATGGCAGTTCAGATATTTTATCTAGAAGTTGTAAATCAAAGGGAAAAAATTAAGAGCTGTTATAACATAAACCTTCTGTTTGGCCCACACAGGTTTTCCACTAATAGTTAGTGGAAAAAAAGAATTCTTTTTCATGGGTATGACTGTAGGTGTTTCTATATTCAGTCTGTAGGGGGAAAGTTTATGTGAAATGAAAGCATTGACTGGTTTAGTGCTGTCAGACTTAACAGAAGGCCGATCCATGTAGATGTATAAAGATTCCAGGAAGTATGCAAACTAGTTGTATAATATTAAATTATAATGCTGAATCAATAAATAAAGCCATAACTCATTTCAGAAAAAGTCCATTTAAGTTGCAAGACAGCCGAAATAATTTTAAGTTAGCCTTCACATTTTGGCATTATCAACAACTATTTGATCAAATAACTTACCAGCTGTCGCTGCTTTTTCTGACACTGCTCTAACCAGGAAATAGCACCGTAATCAGATGAATACTTCCTGTCTGATTTTCCTCTCTTCTTATTGAAGAGTGTGCTAGTGGCTGTGCTGGATGATACAGACTGCACTGTTCTCCTGGTACAATTATTTTTGGCAAAAGTTATATTTTGTATAAGATTTTATGAAGTGTCTTTGAAAAACCTGAGTAGGCCCATTCAGTTGAAAAATAGATCCAGAATCAAGTGCTTGAGCAGGAAAAACCCATAAACATTGTAACTGCAGAAGTCTCATTTCTCTGCAGTGAAATCCCTTTATAACAACAGATTTCCAAACTCTTCAGCGGTCTGCTTTTCTTTGGTGTTTCTGCTAAGACAGGATTTCAGCAGTTTGATCCAAATGCACTAAACTGAGTCAAATGATTGAGGTTCTCACCCAAGATATCAAAATTACTTCTGAATGATACCAGACAAATTGTCTATAGCCAGGGATAACAAGGTAGCTACTTTGTAGATCAATTGTGAGAATCATGTTAAATAATGCATCTTGAAGCTATCTATTAACCATCAACCACATCTGCCTATCTTTTCCCAGAACAGATGACTTACCCTCAGAAAATGCATCTGGGATGAAATAAAAAACAATTTTGGGGAGGCCATGTGGCATGTAGGATTTTAGTTTCCTCATCAGGGACCAAACCCATGCCCCCTGCAATGGAAGCACAGAGTCTTAAACACTGGACCTCCAGGGAAATGAAAATTTTAAAGTGTGAACAAAGCAAACAGAATTAAAGGGGTGACCATGAAAAGAAAGATTTTAAAAAGTGGGGTTAGAACATAAAATGTGTGCTGCAAGGTCCTTGCTCATTAGCTAGAGGTAGATCAGATATTTGACTGTTTCTAGCAGCCTAAAACTGCTTTGAAACCTGACATGGGCTGCACAGACATAAGGCGCTATCATTAATGTTTCAGGTTTGTTATACTAGGATTTGATTAGTGCTCATATTCCTGAGATTCTGTTAGTTCACCAAGTTTTTGTTTGTTTTCGTTTGTTCCGGTTTGCAATGCTCTTCAGCAACAGTATGAAATGGTCTACAACGCTGTGTTAGAACTATTTAGGAGACAGATGGATGTTATCAGAGATAAACACTCTGGAATAGAGGTACATTTTACATTTGATATTTTGTAAAAAAAAAAAAACTTCATGTTGATTTTGGTCAAGGGATCTCAGATTTGTTGTAGGATGACTTATAATTTATCATCGCAACTAAACGGGAGTATCAAGTGTGCCTGGGTCTGCACTATGAATCTCCTGTGGAGAAAGACAATTTAATTGAAGTACTTTAACTTAGAAAATTAATCTCTTGGTTAACCTATTGCATACCATTTTCAGGTAAATTTAGAAACAACAGGGGAGTGGGTGAAAGGACAAGCATATATTCTGTTTTCATGTTTTAGACTGTTGTGTGGCAAGTTAGAAGCAAAAGTGACAATTACAAAGCAAAATTATAGTTGAGTACTTATGTGATTTTTCAGGTTATTTGAATTTCATTTTGATGACTTATGTATCACCAGATTTTGAGAGTATTTTAGAATATCTAAAGGATTCTTGGATGAAACTGTTGGTTATAAAAACACTTATGATTTGACCAAATTCTAATTTAAAAATATTGGCCATTCTAGATGTTATTTTGAGCTCATTGCAAAAATTGATGTCAGACATTTACTATGGAATCATAAAATATTAAATTCTGAACAAACCTTAATAAGACAAAATTATTGGTTTACTTTCCCGGGTGTATGTAACATATACAAATCAATACCACAGTTTGTATTATGCATCTGAAAATATTAGCTAAGACCTACTGCTTTCGTGGTATTAGGAATACAAAGCATGTAAGATATGACTTGCATAACTTGTATCACTTGAATGATGAAGCATGGGAAGTGAAAGAAAATAGAAAATTTGTTTTAAAAATTAACCTGTTGAGGCTGGAAATCAACTGAACAATCCCATAGTGAATGTCAATTCCAAAGAAACAATGTAGGGCCCCAAAAAAAATAAGGCGCTATCATTAATGTTTCAGGTTTGTTATACTAGGATTTGATTAGTGCTCATATTCCTGAGATTCTGTTAGTTCACCAAGTTTTTGTTTGTTTTCGTTTGTTCCGGTTTGCAATGCTCTTCAGCAACAGTATGAAATGGTCTACAACGCTGTGTTAGAACTATTTAGGAGACAGATGGATGTTATCAGAGATAAACACTCTGGAATAGAGGTACATTTTACATTTGATATTTTGTAAAAAAAAAAAAACTTCATGTTGATTTTGGTCAAGGGATCTCAGATTTGTTGTAGGATGACTTATAATTTATCATCGCAACTAAACGGGAGTATCAAGTGTGCCTGGGTCTGCACTATGAATCTCCTGTGGAGAAAGACAATTTAATTGAAGTACTTTAACTTAGAAAATTAATCTCTTGGTTAACCTATTGCATACCATTTTCAGGTAAATTTAGAAACAACAGGGGAGTGGGTGAAAGGACAAGCATATATTCTGTTTTCATGTTTTAGACTGTTGTGTGGCAAGTTAGAAGCAAAAGTGACAATTACAAAGCAAAATTATAGTTGAGTACTTATGTGATTTTTCAGGTTATTTGAATTTCATTTTGATGACTTATGTATCACCAGATTTTGAGAGTATTTTAGAATATCTAAAGGATTCTTGGATGAAACTGTTGGTTATAAAAACACTTATGATTTGACCAAATTCTAATTTAAAAATATTGGCCATTCTAGATGTTATTTTGAGCTCATTGCAAAAATTGATGTCAGACATTTACTATGGAATCATAAAATATTAAATTCTGAACAAACCTTAATAAGACAAAATTATTGGTTTACTTTCCCGGGTGTATGTAACATATACAAATCAATACCACAGTTTGTATTATGCATCTGAAAATATTAGCTAAGACCTACTGCTTTCGTGGTATTAGGAATACAAAGCATGTAAGATATGACTTGCATAACTTGTATCACTTGAATGATGAAGCATGGGAAGTGAAAGAAAATAGAAAATTTGTTTTAAAAAAATTAACCTGTTGAGGCTGGAAATCAACTGAACAATCCCATAGTGAATGTCAATTCCAAAGAAACAATGTAGGACAAGATGATGAAAACAAGTTAGTTGCCAGACATTGTTACTTATATCATGTTCATGCCTACTTCATTGGTTAGTAATCCCAGAACAAGATCAAATAACAGAAGTGATTGTAAGACCTAATTTTAATGGAAGAGATTCTCATGTTTTACTACCAAGTGATGTTGATTTGATTGGAGCTATACATATATATTGGAGAAGAGCATGACAACCCACTCTAGTATTCTTGCCTGGAGAAACCCACAGGTAGAGGAACCTGACAGCCTACAGTCCATGGGTTGATTTAAAATGAAAGATCAGAAAAATATACATCCTGTAAACATGAATAAAAGGAAAGCAGAAGTAGCTATATTAATATTAGATAGCCTTCAGAGTAAAGAAAATGATCACAAAGAGAGAGGGACATTTGTGTAATGATAAAAGAGTCAATCCATTGTTAAGATGTATTTAGCAATTTTAAGCATGTATGGACCAGAGCTACAAGAAATGTGAAACAAAAACTGATAGAATCAAAAGGATCAATAGAAAAATCCACAATTATGGTTAGAGACTTTACACTTCTCTCTCAAAAACTGATAGAAAAATGCTGCAGAAATTCTGCAAGGAATAAATGAATCAAATTGATGCTTATAGGACACTCCACTAAACAACACAAGAATATACGTTCTTTTCAAGTGCTGATTGAACATATACCAAGATAGATCACATCAGCGCTATTAAACAATCTCAAAAATATAAAGAATTGATATCATATAGAATGTATTCTCTGAGTACTATGAAATCAAACAAGAAGTCAATAACAGGAAAATAACAAGAAAAGAGCCAAACACTTGGAAATTACACCAGACTCTTCGAAATAATCCATTGAGTCAAAAAGGAAGTTTAAAGAGAAATTTCTAAAAAACACATTAAACAGAATAAAATTAGGAAAATACCACATATCAAAATTTGTCATACAGAGCTCCAGTGCTGAGAGGAAAGTTTATAGCACCCTAAATGCATACATTAGAAAATTGTTCTTGTTCTTGTTTAGTCACTAAATTGTGTCCAGTTCTTTTGTGACCCCTTGGACTACAGCCTGCCAGGCTTCTCTGTCCATGGGATTCCCCAGGCAAGAATACTGGAGTGAGTTACAGTTTCCTTCTCCAGGGGATCTTTCCGACCTAGGGTTTGGGAACAGAAGAGACCTGGCAGACTCTAGTCCATGGGATTGCAAAGAGTTAAACACAACTTAGTGACTAAACAACAACAATGTGTATATATATATATATATATGTATATATATATATATATACATATATATATATATATACACACATATATGTATTGTGTGTATATATATATATATGTATATATATATATATATATACATATATATATATACACACATATATATATTAAAAGATAAGTATATATATACATCACATCTTCTTTATCCATTCATCTGTTGATGGACATTTAGGCTGCTTCCATATCTTAGCCATTATAAGTTGTGCTGCTATGAACATAAGGGTGCATGCATCTTTTCTTTTTTTATTTGTTGAAGACAAGTTTCTATTTTAAAATCTTTTTGAATTATATTTCTTTCTGGATATATGCCCAGCAGTGAGATTGCTGGATTGTATAACTGTAGTTTTTTTTAGGATCTTCCATACTGTTTTCCATAGTCACTGCACCAACTTACATTCCCACTAACAGGGTAGGTGGGTTCCCTTTTCTCCATGTCCTATCCAGTGTTTATTTGTAAATTTTTTAATGATGGTCATTTAGACTTGTGCAAGGTAGTACCTCATAGTTTTGATTTGCATTTCTCTAATAATTAGTGATGATGAACATTTTTCCATGTGTTTATTGGCCACACTGGCAACCCACTCCAGTATTGTTGGTTGGAAAGTTCCATGGACAGAGGAGCCTGTTTTTGGTTTTTGTCCATTTTTGAGTTGGTTGTTGTTGAGTTTTAGAAGTTATCTAAATATTCTGGATATTAATCCCTTATAGGATATATGATTTGAAAATATCATCTTCCCTGTGTGTATTGCCCTTTTACTCTGCTGATTTTGCACTGTGATGCATGAAAGTTTTTAATTTATAAAATCCAATTTCTCTATATTTTGTTTTGTTGATAGTGCCATTGTTGATAGTCATTGTTGATTTAGTTGATAGTCACATTTAAGTAATCATTGCCAAACCCAATGCCATGAAGCTTTCTGTGTTTTCTTCTAAGAGTTTTAGCCTTTGCTCCTATGTTTAGGTGTTTGATCCATTTTGAGTTAATCTTTGTGTGTACTCCCAGAGTTCAACTTAACTCTTTTGCATGTAGATGCCCAGTTTTCCTGCATCATTTGTTGAAAAGACTGTCTTTTTTCCATTTAATGCTCTTGGCAACCTCATCAAAAATCAATTGTTCCTTGTTCTCTGGTAGTCCAGTGGCCAAGACTCCACACTTTTGATGCAGGGGGCACAGGTGAGAGCCCTGCTTAGGGAACTAGATCCCATGTATGTCAACAATCAAAGATCCCACAGGCTACAACTAAGACATGGCACAGCCAAATAAATAAATATTTTAAAGAATCAATTGCTCTTTCCGTGAGTTTATTGTTTGGATATTTTATTCCATTAATCTATATGGATGTTCAATGTCAGTACCATACTGTTTTATTATTAGATCTTTGTAGTACCTCTTGAAATCAGGAAGTGTAAGTCCTTCAATTTTGCTGTTTTTTTTTTTTTTTTCTATTTTTTTTTTTTTAACATTTATTTATTTTGGTGGGGATGGGGAGGGAGGAGGGTGGGCAGGCCACTTCCACTGGTCTTTTGTTTGTCTAGTATCATCCATCTTTGTTCTTTGGCCCTTGTGGGCCTCCCATCGCGGTGGCATCTGTTGTCACAGAGCACTGTCTCTGGGCGCATGCGCTCCAGAGTTCCGGCTCGGCAACTGGACACATCGGTCCAGCCGCTCCGCGGCACGTGGGATCGTCCCAGGCCAGGGATCGAACCGGCGCCCCTTGCACTGCAAGGCGGTGTCCTTACCCACTGGACCACCAGGGAAGCCCAATTTTGCTGTTTTTTTTCAATATTGTTTTAGTTAGCCGGAGTCCATTGAGATTCTGCATGAATTTTTAAGACGAGATTTTTCTATTTCTGCAAAGGCACCATTTTGATAGGGACTGCACTGAATCTGTAGATCACTTTGGGCAATGTTATTGTAACAATAATATGTCATCCACTTCATGAACATAGAATGTCTCTCCATTTATTTATTTTGGTCAGCAATGCTTTTTTTTTTTTTGGCCACTTAGATTGGTCTTTCATTTATTTATCTTTGTTCCTTGGCCTGTGTGGGCCTCCCATGGCAGCGGCCTCTCTAGTTGCAGAGCACCAGCTCTGGGCACAAGCGCTCCAGAGCTCCTGCTCGGTAGTTGGACACATCAGTCCAGCCGCTCCGTGGCACATGAGATCCTCCCAGGTCAGGGATCGAACCCGTGCCCCTTGCACTGCAAGGCAGTATCCTTACCCACTGGACCACCAGGGAAGCCCTCAGCAGAGCTTTTTAGTTTTCAGCATATGTCTTTTATCTCTTTGCTTAAATTAGTTCCTTAGTATGGTTTTTTTTTTTTTGGCCACTTCTATTGATCTTTCATTTATTTATCTTTGTTCTTTGGCCCGTGTGGGCCTCCCATGGCAGTGGCCTCTCTCGCTGCACAGCACCGGCTCTGGGCACATGTGCTCCAGAGCTCTGGCTCGGTAGTTGGACACATTGGTCCAGCCGCTCCGTTGCATGTGGGATCTTCCCAGGTCAGGGATCGAACCAGCGCCCCTTGCTCTGCAAGGTGGTGTCCTTACCCACTGGACCACCAGGGAAGCCCTAGTAGGTATATTTTTGATGCTAACTGCTTTCCTAATTTTCTTTTCAGATTGTTCATTGTTGCTGTATAGTAGCACAACTGGATTTTGTGTGTTGATTATATATTCTGTAACTTTGTTAAATTGGTTTATTAGGTCTAGCATTTTGTGTGTGTGTGTATCATGTCATTTGCAATTGAAGATAACTTTACTTCCTTCTTTTCCATTTTGATACCTTTTGTGTGTGTGTATGTGTGCCTAATTGCTCTGGCTAGAACTTCCGGTATTACGTTGAGTACAAGTGGTAAAAACTGGCATCCTGTCTTATGCCTGCTCTTGGGAGAAAGCTTTTAGTCCTTCACCATTGAGTATGATATTAGCGGTAGGTTTTTCATATGTGATCTTTATCATATCAAGGAAGTTCCCTTAAATTCCCAGTTTATTAAAATATCTTTATCATGAATTTATCAAAATTGTCTGTATCGATTGATATGATCATGTAGATGTCTTCCCTTTAATTTTGTTAATATGGTTTATTACATTGATTTCTTATGTTGAGTCATCCTTGTAGTCTAGAAATAAATCCCAGTTGGTCAGGGTCTGTAATTATTTTACTAAACTGAATGCAGTTCGCTAGTATTTTATTAAGGACTTTTGCATCAGTATTCATGATGAATATTGGTCTGTGGCTTTCTTTTGCTTTGGTAACAAAGGAATTTACTCTCTTTATATGGTGAATGACAGCACTGTCATTAAATTTTTAGGAAGAGTTTGTGCAGGACTGGTGTTTATTTTCCTTAAATGTTCGGTAGAATTCACTGGTGAAGCCATCTGATCCTGGACTTTTCATTTGTTGGGAAAATACTTGATTACTGGTTCTATTTACAAGTTGTAGGTCTATTCAGATTTTGCATTTCTGGGTCAGTTCTGGATGATCATGTGTTTCAGAAATTTGTCTATTTAATCCAGATTATACAATTTGTTGGCATTCAATTATTCGTATTATTATCATATTCTTATTTCTGTGAGATTTGTCCTCACTTTTGTTTCTGTAATTTGAGATTTTAGCAATTTTAGTCTTCTCTTTTTCTTCTCTTTTTCTATTTGTCAGTCTACATAAAGATTTGTGAATTTTACTGATCTTTTCAAAGGATCAGATTCTGGTTTTGTTGATTTTCTCCATTATTTTCTTAGTCTCTGTTTCATTTATCTCTGCTGTAATCTTTTAACATTTCCTTCCTTCAGCTAGCTTTTAGTTTAAAGTTAGTTTAGTACTAACTTTATGCTAGTTCCTTAAGATGTACAGTTAAGTAATTGATTTGAAATCTTTCTTCTAGCCATTTACAGCTATAAATTTACCTCTAAGCACTGCTTTCACTGTCTCACATACATTTTGGTATGCTGTGTGTTCATTTATTTCTAAGTATTCTCTCATTTCTATTGTGATTTCTCCTTTGACCATTGGTTGTTTAACAGTATTTAATTTACATATATATGAATTTTCCAGTTTTTCTTCTGTTATTCATTTCTAGTCTCAATACATCATGACTGAAAAATGTGCTTTGTATGACTTCTATCTTTTTAAATGTATGAAGGGTTTTTTTGTGGCCTAATATATAATCTATCCTAGAGATGTTTGAGAATAATGTCTGTGTTGTTGGATAGAGTGTTCTATTTCTTTGTTGATCTTCTGATTGTTCTATTCATTATTAAAAGTGGAGTATTAAATTCTCTGTATCAATTGACTAAGCTTACTGTAACAAGTGCCATAAACCAAGAGGGGGGAGCTTAAAACTCACAGTTCTGGAGTCACAGAGTCTAAAACCAAGATGCCATCAAGGTCATGCTCTCAGAGGTCTTGAGGAAGAATATTCCTTGCCAAGGAATATTTTTTCAGAAATCCTTGGAGTTCTCTGGCGGCAGATACATTACTCCAGTCTCTGCCTCCATAATCACACCACATACTCCCTGTGTTTTCTCTTCTTGTGAGGATACAAGTCATTGTATTAGGACCCACAGTAATCCAATATGACCTCATCTTAAATTATATCTGCAAGGATCCTATATCCAAATAAGGTCACATTCATAGGTTTCAAGGACTAGATTTCAACATATCTTTTTGAGAGTCACAATTAAGCCCATTACAGGTGGAATTTTATCACAACTGATAAGAAAACATTTAAACAGCCTCAAAGGCAGGATATTTTTTTACAATTAGTGGTAGCTTGGATTCCACAAGCCACAGTAGGAAATTTCATAATGTGATAATTACTATGAAGAAAATAAGCATTGAGAGTGTTTGTGTAGGTGGGTGAGAGTGTGATTTTAGGCTGAGGGGTCAGGGAAGGCTTCCTTACGTAGATGACAGTTAAGTAGAGAATAATTACTTAGGAAGAGCCAACCATGCAAAATGTACTGAGCAAGAGTATTTCAATCAGAGAGAATAGCGGAAGCCTCAAATTGGAAAAGTTTAGTATATTTAAGGAATGACAAGAAAACCAGTATGGCTAGGGCACAGTGAGGAAGAAAAAGGTGGAACAAGTATGAGGACATAACATAAAAGGTTGAGATGATGACATTTCTGAAAGTACAGTGTTTATGAGAATAAAGTTATGTTTTAAACAAACATTTTAATACTTTTACATACTTTCATTTTTAAGAGATGATGCTATAAGCAAATCCTTTCTAATCTCCATAAACTATTTAATCTTTTCTTTTGAGTCTTTTGATCTCAGTATGTGAACAAGTTCTTGCTGTCTTCAATATTTTGGAAATTCCGATGTATCTTTCATAAATTGTTTTTAAATCTTAATATTTTCTGAGCAATAACTTTTTGGTCTTAAGAATATGAATATCTATCATTGCCATTGTTTGACTAAAAATCAATCTCTCGCCTCTGTTGAAGATTCAAGCGAAGCATTCAGTTTCTGAGCAAAATCCCAACCTAGAAGCAGAATCTTTTTCTCCTAATTTACCAAAAAGGTGAGTATAAGTTTACACATCTAAATGTTGTCTAATTGTGTCTGAGAGGACAGTCTCGTGCTTGTATCTCATTGTGATGCTGAAAAGAGGATATGGGAAGAGACCTCTTTGGAATATGGTGTTACCATTGCTTTCTTTCTGTTTCAGCAGCATAAATGAAGCGAAAGTGGTGAACCAACCGAGCAAAGGAAGGTTAAGGGTGAAGAGTGCAGAAACTTCTTCCTTTGACCTCAGGACTTCAGAAATAAGAGAAAAGGAAATGTTAGCCATATACCCTGCTAAACAGAGCAGTTCTTTAGAGTTTTTGGAACTAAACTGTGGTTGTAACAAAGATGCTGACACAACCATGAAATGGGAGACAAAGGTATTCCCAACAGCTGGGGAGCCTCTTCAGAAGCATCAAAGTTTGGACTTGAGCTCCATTTTGTTTGGAGCATGTCCTAAATCTAAACCTGTAAGTCCAGCAGGAAGATATTCTAATTTAAAGGCGCCAATAATGCGGACCAAATCAACTCCCTTTGAACTGATGCAAGAGAAAGGCACCAAAGAGTTGGATATCAAGGAGAAATTTTATTTAGAATCTCAACCACACAATTCTTATCTTGATCAGGCTCAAAAAGTGATGCATAGTTCTTCAGCAGAACTGAATTATGCACCATCCTATGACTCTAAGCATGAAATGTGCAATGCCTCGAATGCAAAGCAGCATGACTCTGGTGCTTCTAATGTTCAGTCTTGTATGTCTTCAGTCGAAGATCCTTGTTTTTCATCACTGCCTCCAAGTAGTGCTGGTTCTAAGATGTCTCTTGATTTACCTCAGAAGCAAGATAAAAATGTTTTACCTGGTTCTTCACTGCCCAAATCCTCTACAACTGTCTTTCCTTATTACAATTCACATGATTCTTTAGCATTGAATCTCCCAACCAATATTCCCCCACGATTGAACCAAGAGACAACAGTAGTAGGTAAGTTATTTTTAAAAGTTTCTGTGGCATTTTAGATTTGACTTTGTTTCCATAAGATTTGGTTTTGTCTCACCCTCCCCCTTTCGTCTACTTCTTCTTTTTCTCTTCCTCCTCCTCTAACAACAAAAAAAATCAGGAGTATTTTGATGATAAGTTGAAAGAAGCAATAACAAATATGTGATGGTCCATGAAACAAGCACCAGTAGAGGCAGTCAGATCTAGTACAGGATCTATGTCGTCATGCCTGGTTCTAAAGACAACAATCTTCATTCCTCAAAGTGTCTATCAAAAGTCCACAATGTGTGTTTAACATGCAGAAACAGCTTCCAAAAGAACATCGGAGGACTTCCCTGATAGTCCAGTGGGTAAAGACACTGCCTTGCAGGGCAGGGGGCACCAGTTTGATCCCTGGCCTGTGAAAATCTCACGTGCCACAGAGCGGCTGTACGGATGTGTCCAACTACCGAGCCGGAGCTCTGGAGTGTATGTGCCCAGAGCCAGTGCTCTGTCAAGAGAGGTCACTGCAATAGGAGGCCCACATGGGCCAAAGAACAAAGATAAATAAATGAAAGATCAATAGAAGTGGCAAAAAAATAGAAAAAAGAAAAAAAGAGTTTATCCTACTATGATGGATTCTGGTCAATGTATGGCAGTAAACAACAAAACTCTGTAAGAAAAAAAAAAAAAAATATATATATATATAAATATGAACATCAGAAAAGATTTGATCAACAGCACCACATGATCACTCAGATTTTTTGTTGGAGAACCATGTGGCTATATTAAATTGAACAGATTGCTAAGAATTGAATTATCTTCCTTCAGGAATTGGAAGATGAATTATGCACTAGTCAGAAGCAAGACAAAATGACTCTGGTGCTTCTAATGTTCAGTCTTGTATGTCTTCAGTCGAAGATCCTTGTTTCATCACTGCCTCCAAGTAGTGCTGGTTCTAAGATGTCTCTTGATTTACCTCAGAAGCAAGATAAAAATGTTTTACCTGGTTCTTCACTGCCCAAATCCTCTACAACTGTCTTTCCTTATTACAATTCACATGATTCTTTAGCATTGAATCTCCCAACCAATATTCCCCCACGATTGAACCAAGAGACAACAGTAGTAGGTAAGTTATTTTTAAAAGTTTCTGTGGCATTTTAGATTTGACTTTGTTTCCATAAGATTTGGTTTTGTCTCACCCTCCCCCTTTCGTCTACTTCTTCTTTTTCTCTTCCTCCTCCTCTAACAACAAAAAAAATCAGGAGTATTTTGATGATAAGTTGAAAGAAGCAATAACAAATATGTGATGGTCCATGAAACAAGCACCAGTAGAGGCAGTCAGATCTAGTACAGGATCTATGTCGTCATGCCTGGTTCTAAAGACAACAATCTTCATTCCTCAAAGTGTCTATCAAAAGTCCACAATGTGTGTTTAACATGCAGAAACAGCTTCCAAAAGAACATCGGAGGACTTCCCTGATAGTCCAGTGGGTAAAGACACTGCCTTGCAGGGCAGGGGGCACCAGTTTGATCCCTGGCCTGTGAAAATCTCACGTGCCACAGAGCGGCTGTACGGATGTGTCCAACTACCGAGCCGGAGCTCTGGAGTGTATGTGCCCAGAGCCAGTGCTCTGTCAAGAGAGGTCACTGCAATAGGAGGCCCACATGGGCCAAAGAACAAAGATAAATAAATGAAAGATCAATAGAAGTGGCAAAAAAATAGAAAAAAGAAAAAAAGAGTTTATCCTACTATGATGGATTCTGGTCAATGTATGGCAGTAAACAACAAAACTCTGTAAGAAAAAAAAAAAAATATATATATATATATAAATATGAACATCAGAAAAGATTTGATCAACAGCACCACATGATCACTCAGATTTTTTGTTGGAGAACCATGTGGCTATATTAAATTGAACAGATTGCTAAGAATTGAATTATCTTCCTTCAGGAATTGGAAGATGAGGATTTGATTTCCTCTTGTCCTTTTATAAAAACCTTTATAGATGAGGATATATAGTCAGTGTTCTGTGTCAGGCTTTAATCTTCTATAAATCTTAAATTTTATACTTTATCTCTTTTGTAATTCTGTATTTTTGCCATATTATACAAAAATCATGTTTTGTGTTACTTAGTGGTTTGAAAGTAGAAATGAATATTCTATTAGATAGTCATAATAGTGTGAGGTGGAAGAAGAAGGAACGTAATAAAGCAAGTTTAACTCTCTTACATATATCATCAGAAATTTATATATAACATTTCACCTAATTAAGAAGTAGAGAATGCTGTTTCTATATGACATCATTAGTGAAGAATTCTCCTGCTAATGCAGGAGATGCAGGAGACAGTGGTTAAATCACTGCGTCGGAAAGCTCCCCTGGAGGAGAAAATGGCAACTTGCTCCAGTATTCTTGCCTGGAGAATCCCATGAACAGAAGAGCCTGGCAGGCTACAGTCCCTGAGGTCACAGAGAGTCCAACCCAACGAAGTGACTGAGTATGCACCTATGATGTTACTATACAGAGTTCCTCAATAGATACATAGATGCATTGCTTTACTATAAAAATATATCATCTGGATCTAGTTCATCCTTTGATTAGAAGGAAAGATTATATACTTTGATCTTGTTTTATGATTTTAAAAAATTTAATTTTTCCAGATACTCTCAATACACGAGGATTGTAGCAACATTAACATGTGTGCCATCTGGTGGCAGTTTGTCATAATAACATCTAAATTCTAAAAAAATTCTGGGGCTTCCCTGGTGGTCCAGTGGGTAAAGAGTGCAGTGCAAGGAGCGCAGGTTCAATCCCTGGCCCAGGAAGATTCAACCTACCGGAGCGGCTGCGTGTCCAATTAGGAGCCAGTGCTCTGGAGCACATGCACCCAGAGCCAGTGCTCTGCAACGAGAGAGGCCACTGCAATGGGAGGCCCACACAGGCCAAAGAATTAAGATGGATGAAAATAAATAAATGAAGGACCAATAAAAGATTCAAAAAAAATTTTTTTTTTAAATTCTGAATAGTTCTATAGAAATACATTAATAGAATGTTATACCATTGCTTTATAAAAAGAAAAAATGTCAACATTCTTAATCTGTAAGGATGAAGAAAAAGATACTAAAATCTTTACCTCTTCTGTAATTGAATCTCTGGCATGTCAAGGCACTTTATGATGTTGTGCCAGATATTCTATGTACAACAAACGGTAAGAGTTACACAGAAAACAATCCAAAGCTTCCTAAATTAATATAAAATTTTACATTATGTTAACTGATACTCAGCGACTTAAAGTATCTTTGGGCTTTTAAAAAAAGTAAAATTTGAAGAATAAAAAAAAATCCTCCTGAGTTTCCAACTTAGGATAAAATAATTTATGTTGATTTTTCTTGGAGTGAATAGATATCAGCTTACACACCACTAAGATGTGTAATGACATAATTTGTACCAAGTTTCGAATGTAAGAATTTCCTTTGGATTTTTTAGTGAACAGATACCAGCTTAAGTATCTTTTTAAAATATTTGAATTTTTCTAATTAAAAATTGTAATTATACTTTTGGCATTTTGTATAGCAACTTCTTCAAGGATAAATGATGAAACGCCCCCTCCACTTCCTGAACGGACACCTGAATCTTTTATTGTGGTAGAGGAAGCTGGTGAGTATAGTTCAGTAAGTGTAACGGATTAACTAGATTACTTCTCAGGTCCTTTCAGTATTCTGTGTGCTATTGCTGAGTAACATATGCTTTAAAATTACAACACTCCTAAAATTGAGCCATATTTATTGATTGATTTTTTTTAAAGAACTCCCACAAGGTGTTCCCAAATCTTCATCTTCAGCTGTGCAGGTGAAAACTGGAACATCACTAGAATGTGGTGGAACATCTGAATCAAAGACATCTGATGATTCGGTAAGACTTAGGCCAAGCAAGGTCAATAACTTTTTTTTCTGACTCTGCTCTCTTGGATTCAACAGACTATAGTCTCTTCTTTATATATTTTAAACACCTATCACTTAGTAAATATTAAGTGGATGCTATTTATAAAATGATGTGCTGGAGGATGTGAGAAATAAAAAGATATGTATAATCTTTTATATGAAATATATTGCTTAAGGACAATTATTGTCTTTAAGAAACTTAAAGTTTATAAGTAGAAATATAGCATGTGTATACAAGTCTATTTTTGTCCGTATTTATTATAACAAGGTAAATATAATCAGTGCCATATGAAAGGTAAGAGCTTTGAAACAGTGAGAGATCCCTTCAGGCTGGAAGCGATCAAGAAAGGCTTAGTGAAAGAATCAACATCTGACCTTATTCGTAAAACACGATTAAGGCAAAAATAATTGTTTTGTAAATAAATTGCTTGTTCATGTAGTCATCTGGTAGGCAGTTTCTTGTTAGTTGTAGTAACATTATAGAGAGCCGTTTTTAAAAAAATAACATATATCTATATCATTTAAGATAAACCTTCTGGAATTATGTTCCCTGCTTCTAGAAGAAAAACCTACACTTTCAACAGTCTGTTCTGCATTTGTATACAATTCTATGAACCAATCATCTTGACCTTTCAGAGATCAGAAAAATAATTATCTAAAACATTTAAACATGTCTACAGTTGCAGTGCTGGTAAAATATTCTCCCCTTTTTAAAATTGCACTTTTAATGTACTAGTAACTGTTATTGTTATTGCTAGTGGTCTTTATCTTAACAAGTCCCAGGGTAAAGCACAATCACTATTATTCCAGCATCATTAAGTAATTTCAGTTGGAACAACCTAATCTTAAGTTTAATTTTCAGGGAAATGTTCTGAGTAGGACAGAAATAACTATAAAAGGAGTCAGTTTAGAACCAATATTCATGACATATAAAAACTCACTGTAAGAATGAATGATTCCTCACAATCCAGCACATTTATAAATTAGGAAACACAGGAAAAATAGGGTTCATAACTATCTCTATGGGTATATGAAATATAATTTTTAAATGCTATTTTTTGCCTTGAGTTTATAGATTTGTGTACATGTTCTTCTTTCACTTTGACCTTTTTCTTCCTTCCAGAGTGTAAAATCCCAGAGCCCCAAATCAGGTAAAACACTTTCTTTGGCTTTAGATGATATTTAGCATTGAGAATTTGTACTGCAAGTATCATTTGTTAAGTTTAGAGTAATCCACCTCAGAAGCTGGCGTGGTTTCCGTAATAGCGTCCACTGCTTACTGATTTACTTCTGGTTTTCCTAGGCTAGTAGTTTTGTTTTAAGGCAAAAGGAAGACAGGGTTAATTCTCCTCCCTGATATTTAATGCCCCCTAAAAAAATCCACAGACACAACTTATTAAAACTTTGTAGCAGTTCCATTTTACTGGTTTTTTAGTTGTTTATATTGTTGTTCTAAAGAACCATTTCTGGGCACTTAGGTCTTTAACATGCCAATGCCTCTCCAGTACTTTCTTGTTTGCTTTACACAGTGAATAAAAACATAAACAGTGAACAGTTATTGAGCACTGATAGGTACTTTACACATATTATAACAGGTGATAGATTCTCTTAACATATTTATATATATTAACATATTATTCAAAACACATAAAGAAATAGTATAACATAGATGTTAAAAAGCAAGGACTTTGGAGTCAGGTAGACTTTCATTCAAATCCCCGGCCTACCAATAGTTATCAAAATCTATGACATTGTTATAGATTGTTATATATTGTTGTTATATATTGTTGTTCAGTCATTAAGTCAGGTCCAAGTCTTTGTGGTTCCATTTATTCATTGGACTAAGATTTTTCTCACTGATAAAATGAGGATAATAGAACTTCCCTTCTAAGAAGTTTTTTTGAGGATCTAGTGAGATATTAATTATAAAGCTTTTAGCACAATGACTATCAAATAATAAGTTCTCATTAAATGTTACCTATTATAATTTTTATTATTAGTAGTAGTAGTGTTAGTTTCTCAGTCATGTCCAGCTCTTTGCAACCCTATGGACTGTAGCCCACCGGGATCCTTTGTCCATGGGATTCTCCAGGCAAGAATACTCGAGTGGGCTGCCATGCCTTCTCCCCCAGGAGATCTTCCTAATCCAGGGGCAGGACCTGGGTCTCCCACATTGCAGGCAGATTCTTTACCGTCTGAGCCACCAGGGTGGGACAATTTTTATTAGCTAATTATTATTATTATTATTTTAAACATTTATTTTATTTATTTATCTTTTTGGGGAGTGGGGTGAGGAGGGAGGGGAGTGGGCGGGCCACTTCTATTGGTCTTTCATTTCTCCATTTTCATCCGTCTTTGTTCTTTGGCCCCTGTGGGCCTCCCATCGCGGTGGCCTCTGTCGTCGCAGAGCTCCGGCTCTGGGCGCATGCGCCCCAGAGCTCCGGCTCAGTAATTGAACGCATGGATCCAGCCGCTCTGTGGCACGTGGGATCTTCCCAGGCCAGGGATCAAACTGGTGCCCCTTACACTGCAAGGCGGTGTCCTTACCCACTGGACCACCAGGGGAAGCCCTTATTAGCTAATTATTAAGTGAACATTTTAAGCTCTGTGTGCCTTTTACAATGTTAGAATAGCCATGATATATAAGAAAGAACACTGCTTAATGAATATATATTTACTCAAACTGGGTAGACTAAATTAATACTCATTGCAACCGTGAAGTGATAATCTACATAGCACTGATTTTAATCATCAGGAATTGGGTAAGGGGAGGGGAAGCATCACTGGAGTGGTTAGGGAAGGTTTCATTGAGTAGAAGAAAGAAATTTTAAAATATCGATAGAGGAGGGAAAAAAAGGGAATTCCAGGAGCAGGGATCAGAGCAACAATGACTCAAAGGTAAAAATAACCATGTTCAGTACAGAGAAACTGTAGCTTTAAGTAGGTTAATTTAATTACAAAGTGGTTCTATTTTAGGAAAATAAGGAAAATAAACTTGGATACATAAAATGTGGCAAAATTCTGAAGGACTTAAAGGTTATGCAGAGGAAATATCCAGAACCGACAAATCTATGGATAGAGAAAGCACATTTGTGCTTGCCAGTCTAATCTGGGGGTGATGGGGACTGGCTGCTAAGGGTGTGTAGTTTCTTTTCAGGACAATTAAAACTTTGGAACCAGACGGTGGTGATGATTGCACATTACTGTGAATGTACTAAATGTACTGAATGTCATTAATAGCAAATTTTTCTCTTTTTTTGGCCACTTCCGTTGGTCTTTCATTCATCTATTTTCATCCATCTTTGTCCTTTGGCCTGTGTGGGCCCTCCCATCGCAGTGGCCTCTCTCGCTGCAGAGCACTGGCTCTGGGCACATGTGCTCCAGAGCTCCAGCTAGGCAGTTGGACACATTCGTCTAGCTGCTCCGCGGCACGTGGGATCTTCCCAGGCCAGGGATCGAACCAGGGCCCCTTGCACTGCAAGGCGGTATCCTTACCTGCTGGACCACCAGGGAAGCCCCATTAATGGCAAATTTTGTTATGTGTATTTTATCACACACAAAAGTTGGCAGAATTTAGATTTAATTCAGTAAATAATAAGCATTGTAGGTTCTTTATCAGGGGAGTGGAAGCTATTTGGCAGAGTCGTCTTACCTGAAAGTTACAGTTCTCATAATATTTTCAAAAATCAAATTGGAAGATAATAAGCTACTTTAGAGTATGCCTACTATATGCCAGTTATTGTATTCGGTGATGGAAATAAGTATTGTATTGATACTTAATTTTTGCATATTACCTAGCATACAAGGAATAAACAAGAGGACTAGCTTTATAGATAAATCCTAAGACCTGAAAAAGCCAATGTCCAAAGATAGGTAAAACTCTTGCACTTAATCACATAATCATTTTCAAAAGATGTTAATCAAGTATATAATTGCGCTTAATGCTGTATAATAAGAAGCAATCAATGAGAATTAATAGAACATCATTTATATCTTTAGGACTACTGTGAGAAAAATAGGTCCATTATTTAAAATTCTTTACCATGGCATGGGCTTCTCATGCGGCTCAGTGGTAGAGCATCCGTCTGCAATGCAGGAGCCGCAGGCTGGATCCCTGGGTGAGAAAGATCCCCTGGAAAAGGAAATGGCAACCCACTCCAGTACTCTTGCCTGGGTAATTCCACAGAGGAGTCTGGGGGGCTACAATCCAAGAGGTCCCAAAGAGCTGGACACAATTTAGAAACTAAACAACAACAAAACCATGGAAATATCAAACAGTTTAAACCTACTGTAATAGTATTAATCACTGCTTAATATCATCTAATATCCAGACTTTGTTCAATTTTCTCAAATTGTCTCAAACATATTATTTTTTTTCAAATATCTTTTTATAGCCGATTTATCTGAAGCTGGATGCAAACAAAGTCTACACATGGCATTTATTGTATATGTTTCTTAAATCTTTTAAAGTTTGTAATGGTTCTTCTTGTTATGTTTTCTCATGCCATTTATTTGTTGAAGGAAATGGGCCATTTGTCCTTAAGACTGCTAATATTCTGAATTTGGCTGTTTGTATCCTTATAGCTTTATTTAACATGTTCCTCTATCTCCAGGACTCTCTGAAAAATTGTAGTAGGACTAGAAGCTTGATTAAATTTGGGTTTAGTTTCTTTGGAGGAATACTTTTGTAATGGAGCTATAAAATTTTTTACAAAGCATAAGTTCATTGGCTAAAGAGCTACAATAACAAAATTCTTGAGGCTCCAGCCATTGTTCAGATAATTTTTTATTTGGTTATTGTAGGTTAATATTGAACAATTGGAAAAATTATATAAAATCAAAAAGGGATTTTTTTTTTTTTATACTTTTTACTGGAACATAGTTGATTTGCAGTGTTGTGAGTTTCACGTGTGCAGCAAAGTGAATCAGTTACACAGCAAAGTGAATCGGTTATACATATATCCACTCTTTTTTAGATTATTTTCTCATATAGGCTATTACAGAGTATTGAGTAGAGTTCCCTGTGCTGTACAGTATGTTCTTATTAGTTACCTATTTTATATTGGTGTGTATATGTCAACCCCAGTTTCCCCAGTTATCCCTCCCTCTCTTCCCCTTTAGTGACCATAAATTTGTTTTCTGCATTTGTGACTCTATTTCTGTTCTGTGACTAAGTTCATTTGTACCATTTTTTTGATTCCACATATAAGCAATATCAAACATTTGTCTCAAAAAGGGAGCTTAACTTAGGACTTTCTATTGATCTATATTTTTTTGCTTTGTTGTATAATCTTCTTTTCATAGATATACATGAAGATCGTTCTTCTTCCCCACCACCTCCACTGCCAGAAAGAACCTTAGAGTCCTTCCTTCTTGCTGATGAAGATTGTAAGTGACAATACTCTCTCTCTCAAAGTTATAAAAGTGAGACTATTAAAGGTTAACAATAAAGTAGGATCTAAAAGGTACAAAGAATGATTAAATAAGATAAAGATAATACATTTTAAAAGCCTGTGAAACAATGTATAGAAAAATCAAGCTAAGAATTTCTGAATATGTATGTAACTTGAAGGCTTAAGAAGCTATGCAACGAAAACACTTTGTTTTTTAGATACGCAGCCTCAACCTATAGAGAGTTATTCTACGAGCTGTCCTAACACCATGGAAAATTCAACATCTTCAAAAGAGACACTGAAGCCTTCTGGAAAAAGTTTTACAAGAAGTAAGGTAAAGAAGATAGGAGCTTATTGGGAATATGTCAGAGGTTTTCCATTATAGAAAGGGTCCCAGCTCTTGCAGCTCCAACCCTGGGGCCACCAGCATTGAGATGAAAAAAATCAGCCTAAATATCTTCACTAATATTGATTGTTAGTGTCACAGCAATCAAAATTAATAGAGGGAAAGCAAAAATTAAAAAAAAAACAACAACCTTAAAGCGTGCCCAATAAAACCATCAAATTCCTTTCCCCTGAAACTACACTTGTTCCAAAGGTCATATGGGGGAAGAAAAGAGCAAGAACAGTCAGTAAATAGCAAAAAAAAAAAAACAGTAAAAGCACTGAAAGAAAGGTAGCCTTATCAGATATTAAAACATTATAAAGCCTGAATAATTAAAATGGTGTGATATTGGTTAATGAAAAGAAACACTTACCAACAGAGCAGAAGAAAAAAAAATGGAGACCAAAGATGAGAGCATTTCTGCTGGGATATTTTGATATAGATATTATAAATAATCTATATTTTAAAATCTAAATTTTTCAAAAAAGAATTATTAAACATCTATTATATAGAAGATAACATTTCTGTTAAGTGTCAGAAAACAGAAATGCCATAAAGGACCTCTGAATGTCCTTGAAAAGTATAGGTAATCTATTAGAATATAGGGCATATATGAAAAACAAAATAAAAATAATCAAAAAACAATATACTGGGCTTCCCTGGTGGTCCAGTGGGTAAAGTGTCTGCCTGGCAGTGCAAGGGGCACTGGTTCCATTCCTGGCCTGGGAAGATACCACATGCTGCAAAGCAGCTGGACCAGTGTGTCCAATTACGAGTCAGCACTTTGGAGCACATGTGTCCAGAGCCGGTGCTCTGCCACGAGAGAGGCCACTGCAGTGGGAGGCTCACACAGGCCAAAGAATAAAGGGAAGAAAAATAAATAAATAAAAAATCAATAAAAAGAGGCCAAAAATAAAAAAAAAAAATCTGATTGAATGAAAACAACAACAACACTATACTATGGAACAGAGTGAAAACATACATCCTGAGGAAATGTGAAGAAGAAATCTGGGTAGATTCTTGGAAGAGATAAGTTAGAGTTTCCACCATAAGAGAGGCAGAAGATCTGGGTTTTCTGAAAGGAGGGAGAAGGAGGCAGCACAGTTACCAGTGTGAAGAGAATCCCAGTAAATTGAGTACGGAATATGACTGGCAAAATTGGGGGCCTAGAATGGGAATAACAATGTATCTTCAGAAGCGACTGTGGGTCCTGGAATGGTTCCCTAATAAAGAAGAGAAATAGGGGACTTCCCCAGTGGTTCAGTAGTTAAGGCACAGGGGTTAAGACCCGCAGGAGACATAGGTCCCATCCGTGGTCCGGGAAGATTCCATACGCAGAGGGGCAACTAAGCCTGTGTGCCACAGCTACTGCGCCAGCACTCTAGAGCGCAAGAGCCCAGCTGCCGAGCCCGGGTGCCTAGAGGCCCTGCTCCCCAGCAAGAGAAGCCATGCAGTGAGAAGCCCGGGCACCACTACTGGAGAAAGGCCTTATGGAGCAGTGAAGACCCAGTGCAGCCAAATAAATACATAAATAAAATAAAAATAAAGACGTAGGAACTCCATGTTTTTTCTTGACATCATAACAGTATTATTTCTAATTAAGTAGTGTGATCTTACATGGGTGGGGAAATAGCAAGATAAGACAAGTGGAGGCTTTGTACTGAACTAAAAATGGCATGATAGAAAAATAATATTGTGTATTTTGATGTCTGTTTTTAAAGAAATTAATCCCTTTGGCTGAAGGCTATACTTATAGTTGATTAAAGTGTTTGGATTTCACAGGGAATAAACTAACCTTTTCCTTTTCTTCATTTTTGTAGAGTTTGAAAATTTTACGAAATGTGAAAAAGAGTAAGTTACTTATTTTTAGAATACATATACCTCTTTCAGTGTTATATAATTTTCCTTATATAACCACTTCGAGAAAAATTAACAGTATTGTTCTTAAACAGAGCCTTGCTTGGTTTCTATGTATCAGAACAACCCCCCCAGGCCTTGTATAGTTGCCAGGAGGGAGACGTTTCTGTCTGACTCACAGGATTCATAGTATGATGTTGGATACTTTCTACACATCCTAAAATGATATCATACAACTCTGCTATTTAAAATTCCCAGCAATCTAACCTCAGATGTATTTCCTTTGAAAGTAGTCACAGCAACACATATTGTGAAACAAATGTGTTGGTCTAATGAAATAAGCAAAGTATTGACACCTTTCCATTTTTACCAAATATGATTAGCAATAAAAGTTTGTTGCTTACTGCTTTTCCTATGCTGTAATGAAAGCAAAATTCTGGCTCCTGAAACTGGGGGAAACTGGTTATCTTCAAAAATCCTATTTACAACTTAAGTATATAGTGGTATAGTTTTTACAAATTTGATCCATCAGGTTAGTCATCAAGCACTAAACAGCCACGTGGGGCTATTCTGGAATTGTGGGGAGGGACAAAGAGCACCGAGAAAGCTTGACGTAAAGTATCAGCTAAGTGAGAAGGTTTACAGCTGAATATTCCCCTTTTCTTTTGAGCTTTCACTCCATCTGCCTGTCCGTGAGCTTGTGCTGGCCTGCTTCTACTGTCGCCACAGCTGACCTCTGAAGTAAACTAATCTCCTACCTGTATTAAAGCATGATTGAAAAACAAACTGTTTCCTCTAAAGTCAGTCAAAAGAGAATTTAAACATTTCAAGAGGAAATTATAGCATGAAAGTATTAGTCACTCAGTCGGGTCCAACTCTTTTTGATCTCATCGACTGTAGCCCCATCAGGCTCCTCTGTTCATGGGATTCTCCAGGCAAGAAAACTGGAGTGGGTTGCCATTTTATACTCTAGGGGATCTTTCTGACCCTGGATCTGCATTACAGGTGAATTCAGGAAAGCATCATTGGAAAATTCACTCTTTTTCTAAAGTCAGTCAAAAGAAAATTTAAACATTCAAGAAGAAATTACTGCATAAAAGATGAGAAATAAAACAGCACAAAGCAAAGAAATGAGTGAATTGAAGAGCTAGTCAAAGATTGATTTGATTGGCTTAGCTTATGAAACACCTGATTTTCCCTTTAAAAAAATGCAGAAAACAAACCCTTATGGGTCACGTTAATGATCCAATGGGAAGTCACAGAAGAGTTTTAGACAGAGATGCTGCATAATCTGTTTTTTGAAAAGATCTTATGGTTGCTGGTGACAAGAGTTGAAGATGTCAACCATGACACCCGATGCTACTTTTGGTAGAAAACTAGCAGTTGAGAAATCTTTTACTTGCAAGTGACAGAAAACCCAACTTAAGCTACCTAAAGCAGAAAAGGGAAATTTATTGACTTATGACCATGAGTTCAGATGATGTAATTAGGGCCTAATCTCTCATTCCATACCTCCCAACTTTGTTTCACTCTGTTAGCTCACTCATAGGCAAGTTTTTACCATGTGATTTCAGGCTTAGGATGAAAAAAATAAGCTCTTTACTGGTTGCTCAAGCAACAGCCTGATGGATGCCTAGTTTGATTAGGCCTGATTGTCTTAGCTAGTCCTAAACCAATTATTGCCAGTATATTTAATGCTCAGATTAAGAGGATAATGTCATGCCTAATATTTAACAATTGCTACATGTTGACAGTGACCAATAAGGAATGAGGTCAGATCTAAACAACTGGTGTGACCATGGCAAAATGCCAACTCACAGCCCTGGGCATAAATCAATTCCTTGATCTATGGGTAGATCAGCAACAGGAGAGGTATGGGAGCTGAGCATTGGAGAGGGGTGGTTTCTTAAAGGAAAACTCAAGTTCTAGTATCAGAAGGAAGTAATGCTGGAGAGGCAACATAAAAGTATTAATGACAATGCAAAGTGCCAGTTCACTATATATATATACATACATATATATGCAAAATTTTTGTCTCCAGTTATTAAAAGCCAATATTCCCTCCTGGGACAATTGTTTTCTTTCTGAAGGATGTGTTCAGCTCTCAGCTCATGTATAGTATAGAGATGATTACTCTCTCCTGAAATCTCTCACTTCCACTCACTTGTTATCCATGTCTCGATTATCAGTGGCTAGCCCAATGCTTGGCAATAGTAGATATTTAATAAATACGTATTTTAATTTAAATTTATAATTTGCTCTAGTGATCCATACTCAAGTAGCTTCAGGAAGAGAGGTTCTTTCTAGAATTTTTTGTGTGTACAAACATATATACAGTCCTCACACTACATTCTGAAAATGATAAGAAAGGTGAATAGTTAGTAATTTCTCTCCAGTTATGTACCGGTTCCTAGAAAGTTCGTACAAGCCTGAAATTATCTCTTTTTTTGTTGATAGTGCTTGTGCAAAATATGAACCATGTTTTCACTGGATTGTTTTCAGAATTGGGTAGATATTGTTATATAAATATTTTTAGGTGCTAGGAAGAGAAATGTACATTTAAGTCTGCTTATATGGAGCTAAAATAGCAAAACAAACAAACAAAAAATAGCAAAACAAAGCAACATAATGGTACTTTTTGGGATATTCTGGACCTAACTAGAATTATCCATCATGGGAAAAAAGTAGGCTAGAAAGTGAATAAATATATATTCTAGGAATAGAAGATGGTGGAAGAAAAATTACAGACTTGCCATGGATGAACTAATGTGGAGAACAAATTATTTAAAAGTGTACTTAAGAGTGATCAGAATGCAAAGTAACATTCAGCTGAAAACCAAAATGTAAATCCCAGAAAAAGAAGATTCACAATAAAATAGATCATATTCCTGAATCCTTTGGCGATTCTCTTTAGTGATAGGTTTACTAAACAATCTGTTTGCAAAGACAGTAATATTTAACAATTGCTACATGTTGACAGTGACCAATAAGGAATGAGGCCCAAAAATTGATCTCCCACAGCCCTGGGCATAAATCAATTCCTTGATCTATGGGTAGATCAGCAACAGGAGAGGTATGGGAGCTGAGCATTGGAGGGGTGGTTTCTTAAAGGAAAACTCAAGTTCTAGTATCAGAAGGAAGTAATGCTGGAGAGGCAACATAAAAGTATTAATGACAATGCAAAGTGCCAGTTCACTATATATATATACATACATATATATGCAAAATTTTTGTCTCCAGTTATTAAAAGCCAATATTCCCTCCTGGGACAATTGTTTTCTTTCTGAAGGATGTGTTCAGCTCTCAGCTCATGTATAGTATAGAGATGATTACTCTCTCCTGAAATCTCTCACTTCCACTCACTTGTTATCCATGTCTCGATTATCAGTGGCTAGCCCAATGCTTGGCAATAGTAGATATTTAATAAATACGTATTTTAATTTAAATTTATAATTTGCTCTAGTGATCCATACTCAAGTAGCTTCAGGAAGAGAGGTTCTTTCTAGAATTTTTTGTGTGTACAAACATATATACAGTCCTCACACTACATTCTGAAAATGATAAGAAAGGTGAATAGTTAGTAATTTCTCTCCAGTTATGTACCGGTTCCTAGAAAGTTCGTACAAGCCTGAAATTATCTCTTTTTTTGTTGATAGTGCTTGTGCAAAATATGAACCATGTTTTCACTGGATTGTTTTCAGAATTGGGTAGATATTGTTATATAAATATTTTTAGGTGCTAGGAAGAGAAATGTACATTTAAGTCTGCTTATATGGAGCTAAAATAGCAAAACAAACAAACAAAAAATAGCAAAACAAAGCAACATAATGGTACTTTTTGGGATATTCTGGACCTAACTAGAATTATCCATCATGGGAAAAAAGTAGGCTAGAAAGTGAATAAATATATATTCTAGGAATAGAAGATGGTGGAAGAAAAATTACAGACTTGCCATGGATGAACTAATGTGGAGAACAAATTATTTAAAAGTGTACTTAAGAGTGATCAGAATGCAAAGTAACATTCAGCTGAAAACCAAAATGTAAATCCCAGAAAAAGAAGATTCACAATAAAATAGATCATATTCCTGAATCCTTTGGCGATTCTCTTTAGTGATAGGTTTACTAAACAATCTGTTTGCAAAGAAAACTTAAAAATACATGCACACTAAAATGAAAAATAGTGTCAACTAATTTGTAAGCATCTATATTTCATTACATGTGATGTTTATCTGAAAGCATTAATCAATTGGGGGGAAATGTTTAATATCAGCAATTATGTTGTCTGAGTCCATATTCATTCCTTCCATTTTTTCTTTTGATTCTAGGTATCTGTAATTCTTCTCCACCAAACAAGCCTGCAGAGACTGTTCAGTCAAACAGCTCCAACTCCTT
Organism: Tragulus kanchil; assembly: GCA_022376925.1. Taxonomy (NCBI): domain Eukaryota; kingdom Metazoa; phylum Chordata; class Mammalia; order Artiodactyla; family Tragulidae; genus Tragulus; species Tragulus kanchil. The sequence goes on from JAIOJX010000024.1 coordinate 134,087,453, forward strand.
TTTGAATTTTGGTATGTGCGCTAACTAGAATCTCTGGATCTGTTTCTTGGGCTTTAAAATTCTTTCTTGGATTACATTAAGTTTAAGGTTTAAAATGCCATAATTAGAAAAAGCTTATTATTCTTATGAAATCATTTAGTTAAAAAGGTCATAACAGAATATTATATAACCTATGAAAAAAATGACCAAACTTTGCCCAGAACACAAATGCTCCTTGCTTCCTTTGTTTCTCTCAATCAGATACACCATTTGAATAACTTATGGCCCACCTAACTTTATAATACTGTATGATCTAACAGGAGGATAAAATATTACACAGCTGCCCTCATGTTGTTTCTTCTCAAAGCTGAACATTTTGCCTACTTAAAAAGCAGCACTTAACTTTTTCACTGATTCTTGTTTCTAAAGGAGGCATTATAAGGGTATTTTACTTGAAACATTTAAATTTGCATGAAAAAATCTGTGATTTATAAATATCTTTTATTCTCTTGAATTGCCCTACATGCAAAAAAGGTAGCTCACTACCATTCTAAACTACTGAGAACTGATCAGTGAAAAAGACTGAATTCCTCAAATTTCAGATATGTAGTACTTATATGTTACCTTCTATTCTCAGTCCACTTGCGTTACAGTCAAGCTACCTGGACTGAATGGATAATGTTGTGACTCCTCTGATAATTTCGTGAAACTTACTTAACCTGCAATATTTTTCCATCTACCTTCTTTTTTTAAAAAAAACTTCATATTTTAAAAAGCATTTTACTTTATTTTTGGCTGTGCTGGGTCTTTGTTGCTGCATGGGGTTTAGTTGTGGCGAGAGGGGCTGCTCTCCAGTTGTGGTGTGAGGACTTTTCATCACACAGTGGCTTCTCTTGCTACAGAGCACAGGCTGTAGGACTTTTTTTTCTTATTCCATACAAATTTATTTATTATTATTATTGTTATTTTTTTACAGGGTTTTGTTGTTTACTGCCACACATCGACCCAAATCCGCCATAGGTATACATATGCTCCCCCCTGCCAAGCCTCCCCGCAATCCACTTCCATCCCACCCCTCTGGGTCACCACAGAGCCCCTGTTTGAGATCCCCTAGTCCCACAGCATAGTCCCCTCCCTCACACCAATGTCCATAAGACTGTTCTCCATGTCCGCCTCTCCACTGCTGCTCTGCATATTCATTTATCAGCACCATCCTTCTAGATGCCATACACCTGTGCCAGTATACAATATTTATCTTTCTCTGACATACCTTACCCTGTATAATAGGTTCTTGATTCGTCCACCTCATTAGAACTGATTCAAATGCATTTCTTTTTATGGCTGAGTAATATTCCATTGTATATATGTATCACAGCTTCTTTATCCATTCATCTGTCGATGGACATCTAGGTTGCTTCATCTGTCACCCCATTGATTGCCAGGGCTGATTTGGCTTATCTGGCTGGCTAGGCGGGTGTCCCCTTCCTCCCTCATCACTCCATGTGTGTCCCTCCCGAAGGTGTGTGCTCGGTGGAAGAGGATGACCATCCCCAATAGAGGAGGACCGGTCTTCAGTCAAGGGTATACAAGTAGCGGCGCTACCCTGCTAGAACCTCCAAACAAGCTCTAAAGGGCTGTAGGACTTTAGTAGTTGCTGTTTCTGGATTCTAGAGCACAGGCTTAGTAGCTGTGGGGCACAGGCTTAGTGAAGAGCCAACTCACTGGAAAAGACCCTGATGCTGGGAAAGATTGAGGGTAAGAGGAGAAGTGGGTAACAGAGGATGAGATGGTTGGATGGTTTCAGTGACTCAATGGATATGAGTTTGAGTAAGCTCCAGGAAGACAGTGAAGGACAGGGAAACCTGGTGTGCTGCAATTCATGGGAGCCACAAAGAGTTGGATATAACTTAGAGTGGACAACAACAATGGGCTTAGCTGCTCTGTGGCATGAGGGATCTTCCTGAATCAGGAATGGAACCCATGTCTCTTGAATTGGCAGGTGGATTCTTTACCACTGAGTCATGAGGGAAACCCTCCATTGATCTTCTTATTTACCACTCAGACAAGTAAAATGTGCACAATCTAGGCTGTGCATCCCCTCCTCTCATTTTTCTTTTAATCCCCACCATTAATAAACTTAATTGTAGTGGGTTTCTTATTTTTATCTTCTTTCTTTTCTTCTTCTTTAATATCTTTGTCTTCTAATTCTGGTACAGTTTCTGGTGCTTCAGATTTAACACTTGAGTAGTTACTGTGTGCTGGGCATTGAGCTGGATTCATCAGTTCTAAGGTATATAGTTCCCACAATTTTATAAGATGATGAAATCAATCACCTTTGAGTTTTCTGTTTTCCCTTTGTATTTCGATATTTTCATTGCTCAACTTGAGCCCTCAAAGTTGCTAAGTATAGAGAACCTTGACAATATGCCTCTATCAAAGAAAAGGAACATCGTATGTTGCTAAACTGATATAGAACCTGTGTCATTAACCTGTATATATTCTGAAGACATCTAGAAATAGCCTTCATTAGCTATGCAAAATTTCCTCATCCCTCCTTCTGTGTTCTGTGTATGGGAGAGGAAGTGGAGGGGAGTATTTGAGGAAAGAGATAAATAAAAATAATTAACTACTTAGTTTTATAATTAACAAAATTTTTAGGATTGTTTATTACTTTATTTTTCTAATCTCTTCAATCATAACTTTTGAGTAAACGGAGGACTTTCTGGGTCAACTAGAAGTACAACTGGATTTAATACAGTAATTTTCTAAAGCAATAGTGCTATTTTTCTAAAATTTAAATTTCCCAGTTGTTTTTTTATTAGAGAGAGATATTTTCATGTTTTATTTCTACTTTTTTTTCTTTTTCCCATCATTCCTCTTTGTTTTCATATTTATTTTCATCTACCTTTTATTCTTTGGCATGTATGGGCCTCCCATTACAGTGGCCTCTCACACCGCAGGGCACTGGCTCTGAGCGCATGTGCTCCAGAGCACTGGCTAGTAATTGGACACACCAGTCCAAGCTGCTCCGTGGCACATGGAATCTTCCCGGGCCAGGGATCGAACTGGTGCCCCTTGCACTGCAAGGCAGACTCTTTACCTACTAGACCACCAGGGAAGTCCTAGTTTTGTTTTTTGATGAATGGGTGGTGGGTGAAAAGACGTATATAAAGGGTATTATCAAACACCCTCCCAAACAATTATAATAAAAAATGTGCAAAGGAGTTGAATAGACATTTTGTTCAGAAAAGACATATAAATGGCCAAAAGGCACATGAAAAGATGCTTGACATCAGTAAGCCTATGGGAAACATAAACCAAAGCCACAACAAGGTATCACATTATACATATTAGAATGGCCATTAGCAAAAAGACTCAAGCCAAGTGTTGGTGAGGCTATGGAGAGGCTTGTCTACTGTGCCAGAAATGTAAATTGGTACAGTTGCTCTGGACACCAGTATGGAAGTTACTCAAAAAATTAAAGATAGAACTACCAGATGATTCAGCAATTCCAATGTTCACCCCATGTTCATCCCAGCATTATTTGCAATAGCCAGTTCATGGCAACAACCTAAGTGTCCACTGACAGATGAGTGGCTAGAGACGATGAAAGAGAAATATACAGTAGATCCAAGAACAACACATGGGATTAGGTGCAGACCCTCTGCACAGTGAAAAAGTCTCGCATAGTTGCCTCAGTTCCACAGGAATTGGTTCCAGAACCAGTCCAAGAATCAAAAGGTGCATTTTTTCTACTTAGTTTTATAATTAACAAAATTTTTAGGATTGTTTATTACTTTATTTTTCTAATCTCTTCAATCATAACTTTTGAGTAAACGGAGGACTTTCTGGGTCAACTAGAAGTACAACTGGATTTAATACAGTAATTTTCTAAAGCAATAGTGCTATTTTTCTAAAATTTAAATTTCCCAGTTGTTTTTTTATTAGAGAGAGATATTTTCATGTTTTATTTCTACTTTTTTTTCTTTTTCCCATCATTCCTCTTTGTTTTCATATTTATTTTCATCTACCTTTTATTCTTTGGCATGTATGGGCCTCCCATTACAGTGGCCTCTCACACCGCAGGGCACTGGCTCTGAGCGCATGTGCTCCAGAGCACTGGCTAGTAATTGGACACACCAGTCCAAGCTGCTCCGTGGCACATGGAATCTTCCCGGGCCAGGGATCGAACTGGTGCCCCTTGCACTGCAAGGCAGACTCTTTACCTACTAGACCACCAGGGAAGTCCTAGTTTTGTTTTTTGATGAATGGGTGGTGGGTGAAAAGACGTATATAAAGGGTATTATCAAACACCCTCCCAAACAATTATAATAAAAAATGTGCAAAGGAGTTGAATAGACATTTTGTTCAGAAAAGACATATAAATGGCCAAAAGGCACATGAAAAGATGCTTGACATCAGTAAGCCTATGGGAAACATAAACCAAAGCCACAACAAGGTATCACATTATACATATTAGAATGGCCATTAGCAAAAAGACTCAAGCCAAGTGTTGGTGAGGCTATGGAGAGGCTTGTCTACTGTGCCAGAAATGTAAATTGGTACAGTTGCTCTGGACACCAGTATGGAAGTTACTCAAAAAATTAAAGATAGAACTACCAGATGATTCAGCAATTCCAATGTTCACCCCATGTTCATCCCAGCATTATTTGCAATAGCCAGTTCATGGCAACAACCTAAGTGTCCACTGACAGATGAGTGGCTAGAGACGATGAAAGAGAAATATACAGTAGATCCAAGAACAACACATGGGATTAGGGGTGCAGACCCTCTGCACAGTGAAAAAGTCTCGCATAGTTGCCTCAGTTCCACAGGGAATTGGTTCCAGAACCAGTCCAAGAATGCTCAAGTCCTTTCTATGTGGGCTTTTCTGGTCACTTAGATAGTAAACAATCTCCCTGCAGAGACCCCAATTTAATCCCTGGGTTGGGAAGATCCTCTGGAGAAGGGAATGGCATCATCTCTAGACTACTTACAATACCTAATATAATGTAAATGCTATATAAATAGTTTATGGTATATGACATCTCAAGTTTTGGTTTTCGTAACTTTTCTTTCAAATATTTTTGATTCACTTTTGGTTGAATCTGCAGATGTGGAATCTGTGGATGTAGAATCTGAGGATACAAAGGGCTGATCCTGTATATACATACATGACTATCTGAATATTAATATATTCACATATATTAATATTAATATATATAAAAATATATATGTGAATATTATTCCTTCAAAAAAGAAGGAAATCCTGCCTTTTGTGACAACATGGATGGACTATGGGGACACTACCTTAAGTGAAATAAATCACTTTAGGGAAATGGGGAAATGTTGATCAAAGTGTACAAACTTCCAGGGCTTCCTTCATAGCTCAGTGGTTAAGAGTTCACTTGCCAATGCAGGAGACATGGGTTTGATCCCTGAGCCAGGAGGATCCCACAGGCTGCAGAGCCACTAAGCCCGTGAGCCACAACTATGGAGCCTGTGCTCTAGGGCCTCAAAGCGGCAACTAGTGAGCCCGTGTGCCGCAACCTCTGAAGCCTGTGTGCCCTGAAGCCTGAGTTCCACAATGAGAGAAGTCACCGCAACCAGAAGTCTGCTCACCTCAACTAGAGAGGAGCCCCTACTCCCTGCAACTAGAGAAGAGCCTGTGGCAGCAGTGAAAACCCAGAACAGCCAAAAATAAATAAATAAATAAAACTTAAAAAAAAAGTGTACAAACTTCCAGTTAAAAGATGAATAAATTCTAGAGATCTAACACACAGCATGGTAACTATAATTAACAGTGCTGTATTGGGACTTCCCTAGCGGTCCAGTGGCTAAGACTCTGTGCTTACAATGCAGGGGGTGTGGGTTCATATCCTGGCTGGGAAACTAAGATCCCATATGCTGCACAATGAGGCCAAAAAATTTTTTTTGAACAATGCTGCATTATATACTTGAAAGTTGTTAGAAAGAAAAGTCTTAAATCAAAAGGAAAAATCTTAAAAAATCACCAGATATACAAGAAGGCAATTACGTGAGGGAATGAAGGTGTTAACTAACCTTAATGTGGTAATCATTTCACAATATGTACATTTATTAAATCATACACCTTAAACTTACATGTCACATGTAAGCATACATATGTCAATATCAGTTCAATAAACCTGGGAAAAAAGAATCTTATATGAATTACTAAAGGCTAGTACAACCATTTAATTATTACTATCATTAAATTTGTAAGTATTCTACACATTACTTAACACTCACGTAATTACTAGAATGATTTTACAATCTATTACTAAATTGGTCAAAGATGCTAACCTTTTAGGAAACAAAAAATTCATGTATTTACACATATAATACGCTCTAAAATCCAAGTGTTCATTTCTGTATAAGAGATCTTCCTTTTTTCATTCAGTTTTATTTTTGTTCCCAGGTTTTGCAAATCGCTTTTCAAAACCCAAAGGACCAAGGAAACCACCATCAACTTGGAATATTTAACACAACTTTGGAATATTGGCTGAATCTGCAAACAAAATGACTAGAATATTGCTCGATAAAATATGTGTATATTCATAATATCAATCATGAAGATATGGTAATGTGTTAATAGCTTTTAAAAGAAGAACAATGTGTAAATAAGTGTCAGAAGTTTTACATTTTCATCTCATTTACACTGGGTTGGAAAGCACAAATGCTTGTCATTTAACCTTATGTACAGAGAATGCTGTATGAGAAAGTCTTAGAATGGACTTATTTTTTCTTTTTGGAATTTACTTCTATTTTACCTTCCTACATAAATTTTAAAAGATTTGTAAAAACTTGATCTCAATTAAATATCTATATTGTCAGAAATTACTACAGAAAGTGCTTTGAAAAATCTTACCTTTAGGTTACAGTACAAAATTACTGCTAGTGACAATAATTATTTCATGGGTGTTATTTTTGCCTAAATGGAATATACATCTTTCCAAGTGTTGTGGGAAACAAAAAGTAGCGAGAAAAGAAGTTATCTTTTAAAAGAACAAAACATATATGTAATGATGGTAATCAGTCTTTTGTTTGGATGTACCAAATAAAAAGATGTCTAGGGCTTCCCCTGGTGGTCCAGTGGGTAAGGACACCGCCTTGCAGTGCAAGGGGCACCAGTTCGATCCATGGCCTGGGAAGATCCCACGTGCCGCTGAGCGGCTGGACCCATGTGTCCAATTACCGAGCCTAGAGCCGGTGCTCTACGACAACAGAGGCCACCGCTATGGGAGGCCCACGGGAGCCACAGAACAAAGATGGATGAAAATGGAGAAATGAAAGACCAATAGAAGTGGCCCGCCCGCTCCCCTTCCTCCCCAACCCGACCCCCGCCCAAAAATAAAAAAAAATAAAATAAATCTTAAAAAAAAAAAAAAAAAAAGATGTCTAATTACATTCCTGATGAGTTTTAGCCAAAGTTGTTCAATGACCAAATCTAGAAAAGTAATCAACAAAGTAGCTAGGGTGGGAGGTGGGAGGAAGATTCAGGAGGAAAGGGAGATATGTGTTCTAAACCTGATTCATGTTGATGTATGGCAGAAACCAACACAATATTGTAAAGCAATTATCCTTCAATTAAAAATAACAAAACAAAACATTAAAAAAAAGAAAAAGTAGCTACCTTTTGGTAGCATTTCTTCATTTCAAAGGTCCCAGTATAAACATGTATAATTTATATCCAACTAACCAGAGGTACTACTAGTTAAATTTTTTTCTATATAAATATGGATATGCTTTAAGAAAGTTGATTTGTTAAATCTAATTGTATATAACAAACGAATTAGTTGGTAATTATTGGTACTAAGGATTCCCCTTGACTTCTCCTAATGACTTCAACTTAAAAAGCTTTTAACTTTTTAAAAATGAAATACATAAACAGCATTTGTTCAATATTTTTCATTAGGAATCCCCATGGAGACACACTTCAGATGAAATATTACCAGTTTATAATATAATGCAATGTTCACAAGAGGTGCTCAATGAACTTTATGGTTTCTAAACTACATAGTGTTCGTTGAGTTGATTACTACTTGATTCTAGTGGTATGAAGCCATAGTGATTTCATCTGAGTATTATTGTAATCAATTACTTCCAAATATCTTTATCAAGACGTAAAACGGAAAGTGACGACCAAATTGTAAATTTCTGGGCGAAAATCTTGGCGAGTAGTGACGATTTCTGGAATGCGGTAGACAGACACACTTCTCAAATGTATGCAACCGTATATTTACGACTTGAAAAAACATCTTAAGAAATTTCAAAACATGCTTTTCCGTCTAGAATTTTTCCGTAACAACAGGAATGGACTGGAAATAATGAACTCTACGTTTCCAGGCACTTAGGAGGGCCTGTGGCTCGACGGCTAGGTGGGCGGCGCTCAGCAAGCTCCCAGGCAGTTCTGGCACCGGCTTTATAGCGCCCTACTTGTAACCATAGCAATCACTGCCCAGGAAGAGGTTCAGAAATGTCTGATTTGCAGCTCCATTCGATCTTAAAGCAAAATCGCCCTCGGTTGACAAATTACAAAGTTTCCTTTTCCTCCGCATCTCATCGCTCGTCCAAGGTGTCAAAGGGCGCAGATGCTTTTGCCTCACAGAGGTGAAGAGAGGAATAGGAAACTGAAGAGTAACTATGGAGACCACCTACTCCGTGTAAAATGACGAAGGGGCACACGAGGACCACCATCGGAACGCGCCGATCGGCTCCGAAAGCTATTTACATTGTTTCGGCCGTTGAGGCGGTTGGCGGCAACTCTCCGCCCAACGGCGGTTGCGTCGCAGCCCGAAGCGTGACTCGGCGCACGCTCTCTCTCGGCTCCTCCACTGGGCGAGCCGGCGACGCGGCGGGGGCGCGGGGAACTACCGCTCCCGTGAGGCTCTGCGCGGCCCAGGGTGCTTTACAATACAGCTCGGTCGGAGGGGCCTGCGGAGACGCGCGGGGAAGCAGCGCTTCCGGCCTGTTCAGCTCCGGACGGAGAATGGCCGAGAAGTGGCGATGGGGGGAGAGACTCCAATGCCCAGCGGGCCGTGCGCGGGCGGCGCTTGCGCGCTACGCGGACGGGGGGGCGGTCGGGCCATTTAAATGTGTGTTTGTGGGTGAAATGGCTGCGCAGGTCGGAGCGGTGCGCGTAGTACGGGCGGTGGCGGCGCAGGAGGAGGCGGACAAAGACGGGAAGGAGAAACCCCACGCTGGGGTGTCGCCGCGGGGGGTGAAGCGGCAGCGCCGAGCGAGCAGTGGGGGGTCTCAGGAGAAGCGGCGGCGGCCCGGCCAGGACCCCCCGCTCGCTCCCCCTCACCGGCGGCGTCGCAGCCGCCAGCCTCCCGGGCCGCTGCCGCCAACGAATGCAGCCCCAACCGTCCCAGGCCCCGTCGAGCCTCTGCTCCTGCCGCCGCCGCCGCCGCCTTCGCTGGCACCCGCGGGGCCCGCTGTCGCGGCCGCGCTCCCGGCCCCGGGCACCTCGGCCCTCTTCACCTTCTCGCCCCTGACGGTGAGCGCGGCCGGGCCCAAGCATAAGGGCCACAAGGAGCGGCACAAGCACCATCACCACCGCGGCTCTGATGGTGACCCCGGCTCCTGCTCTCCGGGAGAGCTCAAGCACAAGGACAAGCAGGAAAACGGCGAGAGGACCGGAGGGGTGCCTCTGATCAAGGCCCCCAAGAGAGGTGAGAGCAGCCGAACTGCCCCGAGGTGGGGCTCGGTCGAGATCGCTCCCTGTTTCGACCTCCCGCCCCTTGAGCCCAGAGAGACGCCCACCCCTGCTTACCTCCCACTGCTCTGCTCCCCGAAGCCCACGGGGGTGGACCCTGGATTTCAGATCGTTGACACCGCCTGACCTACTTGAAGCTTCTCGCTTCCAGGCCGAGCTGTCAGTTACTAACCCCCTTAACCAGTCCCCCCTCCCCGAGCCTTTACCGACGTTTGTTTTCAAATTCTCCAGGGTTTCCGCGCCGCGCGGTCCTTGGCGTGGGATTAGTAGGTGGGCTGTTAAAAACTGCCTGTCTAAAGTGAAGGCTTGTCGCTAAAATGTTTTTTGTTGTTGTTGTTTGTTATACCCCTGTTTTCCTTGGTGGAAAGATTGCACATTCATTTTTCTCTGCTCCACAATATTCACAAATGTAGTTTGGGTCTTTAAGGAGTTTGAAATTTTACCGAGATGAGCTTGACTCACTGGTTGCCTTAGCTTCTGCACGGTGAGATACCAAACACGGTTTATCTTGGTTCTTCTTTTATGTGGAGGTAAAAATCACCTTTAGTTTTCGTAAGAAATCTTAGTTTTCAGAAAAGGGGTGGGAAAGGTTTTGTCTCCCTTTGATCCTGGAAAATAGGACCAGCGAAGCCTCTTAAAAGTGGAAATGTTCGGTAGGAGAGAGTAGAATTCCAGTTGCATTTTCATCTACCTGACACAACAAAATGAGAATTTATTTATTTCCAGTAACTCATTGAAGTCAACAATATTTTTTTTTTTTTTTTTAAATAACAACTTAGTCCAGAAAATAGCAGGACTGTCTGAGTGCGGGTTCTAGAGAAATTAGCTTGACCATAATTGCTGTTTTCCTGTTCCAAAGTACCTGTAGCATCTATTTAAATTCTCTGAGGAAAGGAGGTGGGGGGAATACGAATTTTGATTATGCCATGTATTAATAGCTTTGTATGTGATTTTATGTGATTTCTTAGCGTTATCTCCTCTAGAAGAGTTTAAAATACTTCTGTGTTTCATAGTACTGGGGCAGTTGAGTTATTATATGTTAATGAACTAGTCTTTCAGTCTCAAGTTTGGTGAGTATTGGATTTCTTCCACATACGTGATCTTAACCTAGGGCTGATTAATTGTTTCCAGATTGTGCAGTTTGTTGCAAATACTTGCTCACTGACAGGAATACCAATTGCCACCACCAATACAATATGATCTTGCTGTTTTTTATTTTTACGTTTATTTCTCACTTTCTCATTTCATGGGGGATGTGTGTTTGGGTTTAATTAGAGCTAGAGCGAATCTTAGAGATCATTCAGGTCAGATCTGCTGAAAGTGAAAGCACTTAACCCCTTCCCCCCCAGGGTTTTTTCCCGGCGCCGCGCGGTCCTTGGCGTGGGATTAGTAGGTGGGCTGTTAAAAACTGCCTGTCTAAAGTGAAGGCTTGTCGCTAAAATGTTTTTTGTTGTTGTTGTTTGTTATACCCCTGTTTTCCTTGGTGGAAAGATTGCACATTCATTTTTCTCTGCTCCACAATATTCACAAATGTAGTTTGGGTCTTTAAGGAGTTTGAAATTTTACCGAGATGAGCTTGACTCACTGGTTGCCTTAGCTTCTGCACGGTGAGATACCAAACACGGTTTATCTTGGTTCTTCTTTTATGTGGAGGTAAAAATCACCTTTAGTTTTCGTAAGAAATCTTAGTTTTCAGAAAAGGGGTGGGAAAGGTTTTGTCTCCCTTTGATCCTGGAAAATAGGACCAGCGAAGCCTCTTAAAAGTGGAAATGTTCGGTAGGAGAGAGTAGAATTCCAGTTGCATTTTCATCTACCTGACACAACAAAATGAGAATTTATTTATTTCCAGTAACTCATTGAAGTCAACAATATTTTTTTTTTTTAAATAACAACTTAGTCCAGAAAATAGCAGGACTGTCTGAGTGCGGGTTCTAGAGAAATTAGCTTGACCATAATTGCTGTTTTCCTGTTCCAAAGTACCTGTAGCATCTATTTAAATTCTCTGAGGAAAGGAGGTGGGGGGAATACGAATTTTGATTATGCCATGTATTAATAGCTTTGTATGTGATTTTATGTGATTTCTTAGCGTTATCTCCTCTAGAAGAGTTTAAAATACTTCTGTGTTTCATAGTACTGGGGCAGTTGAGTTATTATATGTTAATGAACTAGTCTTTCAGTCTCAAGTTTGGTGAGTATTGGATTTCTTCCACATACGTGATCTTAACCTAGGGCTGATTAATTGTTTCCAGATTGTGCAGTTTGTTGCAAATACTTGCTCACTGACAGGAATACCAATTGCCACCACCAATACAATATGATCTTGCTGTTTTTTATTTTTACGTTTATTTCTCACTTTCTCATTTCATGGGGGATGTGTGTTTGTGGGTTTTAATTAGAGCTAGAGCGAATCTTAGAGATCATTCAGGTCAGATCTGCATGATAAAAAAGTGAAAACCAAGGCCTACAGTGGTAAAGAGACTTCTCTATTCTAGTCACAGTTAATTAGTAACAAGTACCAAGTACCAAAAATTAAAAGGATCATTGGCTTAATAGGGAATAGTAGCGCCCAGATATCCTGAATCTTAATTCAAACTTCATCCTCCAGCTGCATGTTGCTCTCTCATTTTGCTTTTCAGTCTTTCCGCTTCTTTTGGTTACCTTTTTTCTGTGCTTTGGCATCAGAATGGCAGTAGTCAGTTCCATTAAGAATGTCTGACCTAGCCTCCTTTTATGGGGGGATAGTGGCAAATGCATGTATAATAATAATTCACCGTGTGTGTCTCTGAAAATTGCAGAGGCAGTGTCTTAGAAAACAAACAAAAATAAATCTGTAACCCAGTGCTGCCTCCCAGAACTTTTTCTCCAGTGATGAGAATGCTTTTTATAAACAAGTTGTACAGTATGGTACCATTAATATGTGGCCTTTGCAACAAATCTTGAAAACTTGATATGTGACTAGTGTGACTGATTTTTAAATTTTATTCAATTCTAATTACTTTATAATTAAATAGTTCCTTTTCGCTAATGGCTACCATATTGGACAGTGCAGCTCCAAGCAGTTGTGGTGTGCCAATATGTGAAGAAGGAAAAGTGGGTTATAGTGAGGTCATTTGAACATTTTAACATTAAAAAAAAACTGAGATGTAAACATTGTGTTATTTTTAAGTGTTCAAAGTAATGATTCAGTATTTGTATACATTACAAAATGATCACCATGATAACACTAGTTTAAACATTTTGACTTTTGAATGAAAGACTGTTGGGTTATATATTCTGGAGGAAGGGTTCTCTGGGCAAATACATGGGGCAAGAAACAATACAGTAGCCTTCTTAGGTACATGACACACACTGGCATTTTAAGAGTTCCAAGACTCTTACAGAAAATAAGCTGGTTTATCCTTTGTGTAATCCAAGCTTTTGCACAACACTTTGATGGATACCTTTTTTTGGCTAAATACATTGGCATGTGTGTTTGTGGGTTTTAATTAGAGCTCATTAGAGATCATTCAGGTCAGATCTGCATGATAAAAAGTGAAAACCAAGGCCTACAGTGGTAAAGAGACTTCTCTATTCTAGTCACAGTTAATTAGTAACAAGTACCAAGTACCAAAATCAAAAGGATCATTGGCTTAATAGGGAATAGTAGCGCCCAGATATCCTGAATCTTAATTCAAACTTCATCCTCCAGCTGCATGTTGCTCTCTCATTTTGCTTTTCAGTCTTTCCGCTTCTTTTGGTTACCTTTTTTCTGTGCTTTGGCATCAGAATGGCAGTAGTCAGTTCCATTAAGAATGTCTGACCTAGCCTCCTTTTATGGGGGGATAGTGGCAAATGCATGTATAATAATAATTCACCGTGTGTGTCTCTGAAAATTGCAGAGGCAGTGTCTTAGAAAACAAACAAAAATAAATCTGTAACCCAGTGCTGCCTCCCAGAACTTTTTCTCCAGTGATGAGAATGCTTTTTATAAACAAGTTGTACAGTATGGTACCATTAATATGTGGCCTTTGCAACAAATCTTGAAAACTTGATATGTGACTAGTGTGACTGATTTTTAAATTTTATTCAATTCTAATTACTTTATAATTAAATAGTTCCTTTTCGCTAATGGCTACCATATTGGACAGTGCAGCTCCAAGCAGTTGTGGTGTGCCAATATGTGAAGAAGGAAAAGTGGGTTATAGTGAGGTCATTTGAACATTTTAACATTAAAAAAAAACTGAGATGTAAACATTGTGTTATTTTTAAGTGTTCAAAGTAATGATTCAGTATTTGTATACATTACAAAATGATCACCATGATAACACTAGTTTAAACATTTTGACTTTTGAATGAAAGACTGTTGGGTTATATATTCTGGAGGGAAGGGTTCTCTGGGCAAATACATGGGGCAAGAAACAATACAGTAGCCTTCTTAGGTACATGACACACACTGGCATTTTAAGAGTTCCAAGACTCTTACAGAAAATAAGCTGGTTTATCCTTTGTGTAATCCAAGCTTTTGCACAACACTTTGATGGATACCTTTTGTTTTCCCACTGAGTATCTTTCTATCTGGTACAGTGGTATGCTGGAGGCTTGCCTCTGGAATTAATCTGAGTTTAAATCATGGCTATACCACTTCCTGTGTGACTATGGACAAGTTACCTTAAGCTTCCTCAGTTTCAGTTTTCCTATCTGTAAAATGAGTTTGTGGTATTTTTTTTTATAAGATTGTTTGCAGCTTAAGTGAGGCATTGTGGAAAGCACGTAAAGCAGTGTCTGGGTGTTATTAGGTACAGTTAAAGCTGCTTTTTGTTATTTTGTCATGCTTGGTCCTTGAAACAACTCTAGGTTAGGTCACTATGGAGAGTGGCTGGACCCTTCTTATTTACTCTGTCTTCCCTTATCCTCAGATTTTCAGGAACTCTTTTAACTTTTTGAGATAATTATATAGTCACAGGAAATGGCAAAAATAATACAGGGAGGTCTTTATCCTTCACTTATTTCCTCCAGAGGTTACATCTTACATAATTATTATATAATATCAACACCAGAAAAATCAACATTGGTACAACGGTGTGTGTATAATTTTGTGCCGTTTTAACACCTGTAGATTAGTTTAACCACCACTGCAATCAAGGTACATGACTATTCCATCACCACAAAGACCCGCCTTGTGCTCTCTCTTTGTAATCTTAGAACCTCCTGTGTCTATCACCTTCCCTAATCCCTAGAAACCACTCATTTGTTCTCCATCTCTATAATTTTGTCATTCTCAGAATGTTACATAAATGAAATATGTATGATGTGCAATCTTGTGAGGATTTTTTTTTTTCCACTCAACATCTCTTTGAGATCTGTTACAGTTGTATACATTCATAGCTCATGTATTTTCATTGCTGAGTAGTGTTCTCTGGTATGGATATGCCACAGTTTAACTAGTTACCCATTGAAGGACATGTTGGTTGCTTCCAGTTTGGCCATTAGGAATAAAGCTCCTATGAACATTCTTGTTCAGGCTTTTGTTTGGATATAAATTTTCATTACGCTAGAATTCAGTTGCTGGCAAATGTATGTTTAGTTTTTGGAAAATATGGCCAAGCTATTTTCTGGAATATCCTTACCATTTTACATTCCCACCAGCAGTGGGAAGGTCAGTGGGAAGTTCATTGATTTTCTTTTATGGATTATGCTTTTGGTGTCATGTTTAAGGTTCCAAGACCTAGGTCGCAAAGATTTTCTTTTATTGTTTTTCCAAAAGTTTTATTTAATTTTAACTTTTACATTTGAATCTGTGATCCATTTGGGTTAGTTTTATATAATGTGTATAGTTTAGGTCGAGGTTTTTTTTTTTTTGGTCTACGCTACCCCATTATTCCAGCACCTTTGGTTGAAAAGACTGTGCTTGCTTCTGTACCTGTGTCAAAAATCAGTTCCACTGCTTATTCTTGTACAACCTGTGAGCTAAGAATGTTTTTACATATTAATTGGTTGGAATAAACCTGTGACATGTGAAGATCATATCAAATTCAAGTTCAGTGTCCAGAAATAAAGTTTTATTGGAACACCACTCTTCTTGTTTAGATATATGGTCTGTGGGAGTTTTTGCAGTTAGTCGTGTAGGCAGTAGTAGGGACAGTATGCCCTGCAGGCTTACTTTCTGGCTCTTTGTAGAAGTTTGCTGACCCTGAATAAGGTCATTCAGCTAAGAAACATGTTTCTGCATACCAGCCCAACGGTACTCAATCCACATTCACGTATAAGTTTATTAAGACTTTTGACTCCAGACATTTGGAGTTTTTCAGGCTTCCCAGATTGTGCTACTGGTAAAGAATCTTCCTGCAGTGCGGGAGATGCTAGGATTGATCCTTGAGTTGGGAAGGTCCCCTGGAGAAGGAAATGGCAACCGACTATGCTTTTCTTGCCTGGGAAGTTCCATGATGATTTTCAAAGAGCTGAAGTATCACGTTTAAAATTTTCTCGTTAGTATGTGAGAGAACTGAATCCAGAACTCAGTTTTTTGACTTACAATCCAGTTGGCTTTTGCACTTTGCACTAAGCACATCTGCACTGTTAATAGAGTTATTGACATTTTTTTTGATTCCTGTAAGCAACAGGCTTAATGAGCCATTTTTGAAAGCTCCTATAATCTTGTTCAGTTTGTTTATATTTTCACTAGAATTCAGTTGCTGGCAAATGTATGTTTAGTTTTTGGAAAATATGGCCAAGCTATTTTCTGGAATATCCTTACCATTTTACATTCCCACCAGCAGTGGGAAGGTCAGTGGGAAGTTCATTGATTTTCTTTTATGGATTATGCTTTTGGTGTCATGTTTAAGGTTCCAAGACCTAGGTCGCAAAGATTTTCTTTTATTGTTTTTCCAAAAGTTTTATTTAATTTTAACTTTTACATTTGAATCTGTGATCCATTTGGGTTAGTTTTATATAATGTGTATAGTTTAGGTCGAGGTTTTTTTTTTTTTGGTCTACGCTACCCCATTATTCCAGCACCTTTGGTTGAAAAGACTGTGCTTGCTTCTGTACCTGTGTCAAAAATCAGTTCCACTGCTTATTCTTGTACAACCTGTGAGCTAAGAATGTTTTTACATATTAATTGGTTGGAATAAACCTGTGACATGTGAAGATCATATCAAATTCAAGTTCAGTGTCCAGAAATAAAGTTTTATTGGAACACCACTCTTCTTGTTTAGATATATGGTCTGTGGGAGTTTTTGCAGTTAGTCGTGTAGGCAGTAGTAGGGACAGTATGCCCTGCAGGCTTACTTTCTGGCTCTTTGTAGAAGTTTGCTGACCCTGAATAAGGTCATTCAGCTAAGAAACATGTTTCTGCATACCAGCCCAACGGTACTCAATCCACATTCACGTATAAGTTTATTAAGACTTTTGACTCCAGACATTTGGAGTTTTTCAGGCTTCCCAGATTGTGCTACTGGTAAAGAATCTTCCTGCAGTGCGGGAGATGCTAGGATTGATCCTTGAGTTGGGAAGGTCCCCTGGAGAAGGAAATGGCAACCGACTATGCTTTTCTTGCCTGGGAAGTTCCATGATGATTTTCAAAGAGCTGAAGTATCACGTTTAAAATTTTCTCGTTAGTATGTGAGAGAACTGAATCCAGAACTCAGTTTTTTGACTTACAATCCAGTTGGCTTTTGCACTTTGCACTAAGCACATCTGCACTGTTAATAGAGTTATTGACATTTTTTTTGATTCCTGTAAGCAACAGGCTATTAAATGATAGTTACTCATATTTTTTGAAATCTTAAATTTTTTTCTGTCCCTCTTACTGCTCATAAAAAGCCAAGAACAAACAAGCTTCCTCAAAAAACAACTTCCATCAAAATAAGTAATGCTTCTTTTTCACTTTATGATTTTAGTGGTAGTTTGATATTTTTTTAAAAAGGAAAAGGAGGAAGTTCTGTTCTCCATGGTCAGTAAATGACAGAATTGCTTGTATAGGTTCTTGTGAGTTGGCCTTCCTTTCTCATATTGTTCATCTTTGATCAGCTGCCCAACTGCTGTCACAGAGAAAGAATCCCTAAGTTCCACAACTACTTGAAATTTTCAATGATGTCAAAAAGCCATTGGCAGGAATTTTAATCTAGAAACAGTTGATTGTTTTGGTAATAGGAGTAGGAAATTATTTGAGGCTTATACAGAGAACTGAGATAAACAGATAATCTCATTTATCAGATATCATCAGGGACTGATATATTTCTTTACTCGCTTAGAGAGAGGCAAAGAAACTTTTAAAGGCATTTTCGCATAACCTAAATAATGTTGTTTTTGTGATTAGGTAGAATTATCATGTGGTGGGCACTCAGTAAAATATTTGTTGAGTGCGGTGATACTCCATTTATTGGAGGTGGTTCTAAGCCACCTCAAGTCTTTTAATTGTAGTTAGGTAATTTTAGTTTTATCATCTAGAAAAGCGGAAAGAAGTATAGGGGTCAAGTAGGTAAGACTTTAAATCTAGTTTGTCACCTATTTTACCTTTGTGACTTCAGTAACATGGGTTTCCCAGGTGGCACAACAGACGCAGGAGACTCGAGTTTGATCCCTGTGTCAGGAAAATCCCCTGAAAAAGGAAATGGCAACGCACTCCAGTATTCTTGCCTGGAAAATTCCATGGAGAGAGGAGCCTGGCAGGCCACAGTCCATGGGTCACAGTCAGACAGGACTAAGCGCGTGCGCATGCACACACACACGCGCGCACACACACGTAGCATATCTTATTTCAAGCTCTGTTTTCTTCTTTGTAAAAAGGATTTATATATCTCTGTCACTGGTTTGGAGATTAAAATGAGATCACATACATGATCCCTAGCAGATTTGATGAATAGTTTTCTTCCCTCTTTCAGAGATGGCTCCCCTTCTAATGTGATTCTCTGTGGCACACCACCTTGTACTCCAAGTTGATAATTTCTAGTTCTAGTTTTGATATTCCAGAATTATTACCAATTATTTCAAGGGATGTTATAACACATTACTATGAAAATAATAAAGATGATGAAAGAGGACATACTGTGTGTCAGATACTGTAATGAGACCTTTATATTTATTGTCTCATTTAATTCTTACAATAACTCTTTGAAATAGATACTAGTATTAATATTGTTTTAGATGGTAAAATGAAAAGTTTAAGGAAATTTATGAGCTTGCAAAGAAGCCTTAGTAAGTAATGAAGCTGGGACATTAACCTGGATCTTACTGTAAAAGCACCTGCTCTTAAATAACAGGTGGTTTATTTCATTTATTCTGCACACTGATTTTATGAGGAGATCTGTTATTTCCCCCTATTTTATCAATAGAAACAGAGTATTAATACAAAGAAATTAACTTGCAAAGGTAATACTGCTAGAAAGTGCTAGGACAGAGATTCAAATCTAGCCAGTCACTTTTAAACGCCGTAATTAGAAGGGTGGGAAGTAAACTAGAGATTAAGTGTACAGTGATTTACTAAATGATGACCTTCCGTATCTGCAGTTTCTTTGTTTTTCCTTTTTAGTCAGGTTTTTATATGGAGCTGGAAGAACTTTTAATAAGACTAAAGAGTACTTATTTTGAGAAAATACTAAAAAAAGCTTTCACCTTTATTCTTCATCATGATTATAACGTATTAAAAATTATAATTGTTTTGCTTTTGCTTATCCACCATGATTTTTAATTGAGACTATTATGTATTTTTCAGTTCTAAGCTATAGAGAATGGTATTGGTGAAATTAAATTTTTAAATGTAATGTGAAAAGGTAATTTTTTTTGGCATTAATGAAAGCTTTCAAAAGTGATGTTAAATAAATGGCATTATTTAATAGTTGATGATATTAGTGGCATTAGCACATATAAGGATTTTATAGATAGTGTCATGTATTAATCTATAGTTATAATGCCCCACCTTTTCTTTAGACAGCCAGCAATTTATCTCACAAATGTTTGTATCTTCCTTTGTAGCATTACATACTTCTCTTTATATTTAATTTCAGCATTTGATATGGGAAATCTTTCCTTAATGACAGATACAGTGTATCTGATGTCAGTAAATAATAATTTTTCTGCTGTAGGGAAATAACTCAAAAATTACATCCTGAATATGTTATCTGGAAAGCTAAACTCCCTATTAGAAATGGGAGGATTGTGAAGGCTTGCCCTTTTGAAATAGATACTAGTATTAATATTGTTTTAGATGGTAAAATGAAAAGTTTAAGGAAATTTATGAGCTTGCAAAGAAGCCTTAGTAAGTAATGAAGCTGGGACATTAACCTGGATCTTACTGTAAAAGCACCTGCTCTTAAATAACAGGTGGTTTATTTCATTTATTCTGCACACTGATTTTATGAGGAGATCTGTTATTTCCCCCTATTTTATCAATAGAAACAGAGTATTAATACAAAGAAATTAACTTGCAAAGGTAATACTGCTAGAAAGTGCTAGGACAGAGATTCAAATCTAGCCAGTCACTTTTAAACGCCGTAATTAGAAGGGTGGGAAGTAAACTAGAGATTAAGTGTACAGTGATTTACTAAATGATGACCTTCCGTATCTGCAGTTTCTTTGTTTTTCCTTTTTAGTCAGGTTTTTATATGGAGCTGGAAGAACTTTTAATAAGACTAAAGAGTACTTATTTTGAGAAAATACTAAAAAAAGCTTTCACCTTTATTCTTCATCATGATTATAACGTATTAAAAATTATAATTGTTTTGCTTTTGCTTATCCACCATGATTTTTAATTGAGACTATTATGTATTTTTCAGTTCTAAGCTATAGAGAATGGTATTGGTGAAATTAAATTTTTAAATGTAATGTGAAAAGGTAATTTTTTTTGGCATTAATGAAAGCTTTCAAAAGTGATGTTAAATAAATGGCATTATTTAATAGTTGATGATATTAGTGGCATTAGCACATATAAGGATTTTATAGATAGTGTCATGTATTAATCTATAGTTATAATGCCCCACCTTTTCTTTAGACAGCCAGCAATTTATCTCACAAATGTTTGTATCTTCCTTTGTAGCATTACATACTTCTCTTTATATTTAATTTCAGCATTTGATATGGGAAATCTTTCCTTAATGACAGATACAGTGTATCTGATGTCAGTAAATAATAATTTTTCTGCTGTAGGGAAATAACTCAAAAATTACATCCTGAATATGTTATCTGGAAAGCTAAAAACTCCCTATTAGAAATGGGAGGATTGTGAAGGCTTCAGACATTGCCCTTTTTAAAAAATTGATATGTTAATAACATTGTGTAAGTTTAAGGTATACAACATTGATTTGATACATTTATTGCAAAGGTATTGACTTCTAAGTAATATTTTTAATGCAAGGCAAAATAGCTTCGGTATAACTCTCTTAAACTAACAGTGACTAAGTTCCTGTAATAACCTTTAACAACGTTGTGTATGTATGTTATTCTTGATTAGTTACCATCACAATAATTCAAAACTTTTGTTCAGTCATGGAAATTCATTAATATGATACAGGTAGTCTCAAATTTCTCTATAAACAAAGGCAGGCTTTTTTCATCTCAGCCTTAGATAAGAATCAAAATTTGAAAAGTAGGATTAGAAGATTGACATTTATTTCATATTTTAAACTTTTATGCTGAAATCTGAGATTACAATCAATATAAGGCCCTTTTCGTTTCCTTGTGCAGTGGTTTTTTTGAGATGGGCTGTGTTGGATTAATTGAATGGTTCTCATATAAATGAGTTCTGGAATAAAACCCACAGAGACTTGGCCATGATAGAAATACCACTGGTAAGCTGATAGTAGTATAGAAAATGTGTTACAATCAAGGCAACTCCTTCTTGGTGTTAATTTCAGTGGCGGATCTAGGTCACAATTCATCTTCTGCATACCAAATACCTCCTCTGAAGCTTAAAATAACAAGATCTATTCAGAGGTATTTTTTCTTTTTCTTTTTTTCCTGCAAAATTGCCAAAACATTTAGCAGAAGATAATTAGATGACTATTTTAAAATTGGTCTAACTTTTATATTTAATGGCATTAACATTTAGTTGCTTGGGAAAACTGCCCAAATTATTGACTTGATATATGGGAAAAGTATTTAGTACTTATTTGGTAAGAAATAATAAATTACTAAGTATTTTAGAATTCTCAAAGATATATTTACATATAAAAGATTGCCTTTTCTTTTGCAACTTAAAATGATCTAATTACATTATATTTTTATACGTGATTTCAGTTTACCCATAAGTGATGCTTGCAAATGAAAGGCTTTATTTTTGTTGTTTAAAACCAGATATTAAACAGACTGAAAGTCACTGGAATCTATACACTTCAAAGTCTGACTTGTATATTTAAATACTTTCTTTAGAAGGTTTTTTATATCTATTGTAATATCTGATGACTTCAAATGATTTTTTATTAAGTAGTGATTTGCTATATGTTTACATATTATACCAAGTAAATTCTTTATTGTGAAAGCTATTCATCTTGTTTTTCCTAGATCTTGTAATAGGAATAATTGGAGTATCAATCTTAACACTGAAATACTTGAATCATGTCAGAAATACTATTTTTGGGTGGAGAAATTCTATATAATAAATACCACACTAACTTGAAAGTTGATCAGGACCATACCTGTTACTTAGTCCTAAATATTTCTTTCTAGGGTTATTTTCCCACTAGTAAATAAAGATACTGTTTTATTTTGGGCTTATCAATCAGTGATAATCCTTTAAAAATTAAAAATACTTTTTCAGATTATGAAAGAAATGTATATTTATTGTAGAAACTAGAAAATAAAGATAAGCAAAAAAGAAGAAAGCTAGGCATTTATAATCCTACCAGCCTAGATGACTACCATTAATTCCTTAGTGTGTATTTTTCTAGGTTTTTTTTGTATTGTAAATATACAGAGTATATAGAAATCAGTCATACTTTTTTCTCTTTAGGTCCTCTGCTTCTCTCTAGAATACTTTCCCCTAGAAAATATGCTTGTCTTGTCATATTATTTAGGACTCAGCCTAAATGTCTCCTCCTAAAGAGACCTTCCTCAGCATCTAGAATAACATACTGGCACGTTCTCTTTCTAGCACAGCCAGACTGTGAGGTTTAGGAGAGTAAGGATCAGATCTGTTGCAGTCAGCATTGTCTCTAGTGCTCAGAAGGGTGTCTGGCATGTAGTGGATACTTAATAAATGTCTGAATGAATATTTATAAAAATCAGATGATATATGTGTTAGATGCTCTGGAAAGAAAGGTAAGGTGTGTATTGCTTACAGTCTAGAGGAAAGGTGGACAGTTAATGCGCTCAGGGTTGTAATAGAGAAGGTACAGTTAGCAATTATATTTTTTTAATTAAACCGTGATTTCAGTTTACCCATAAGTGATGCTTGCAAATGAAAGGCTTTATTTTGTTGTTTAAAACCAGATATTAAACAGACTGAAAGTCACTGGAATCTATACACTTCAAAGTCTGACTTGTATATTTAAATACTTTCTTTAGAAGGTTTTTTATATCTATTGTAATATCTGATGACTTCAAATGATTTTTTATTAAGTAGTGATTTGCTATATGTTTACATATTATACCAAGTAAATTCTTTATTGTGAAAGCTATTCATCTTGTTTTTCCTAGATCTTGTAATAGGAATAATTGGAGTATCAATCTTAACACTGAAATACTTGAATCATGTCAGAAATACTATTTTTGGGTGGAGAAATTCTATATAATAAATACCACACTAACTTGAAAGTTGATCAGGACCATACCTGTTACTTAGTCCTAAATATTTCTTTCTAGGGTTATTTTCCCACTAGTAAATAAAGATACTGTTTTATTTTGGGCTTATCAATCAGTGATAATCCTTTAAAAATTAAAAATACTTTTTCAGATTATGAAAGAAATGTATATTTATTGTAGAAACTAGAAAATAAAGATAAGCAAAAAAGAAGAAAGCTAGGCATTTATAATCCTACCAGCCTAGATGACTACCATTAATTCCTTAGTGTGTATTTTTCTAGGTTTTTTTTGTATTGTAAATATACAGAGTATATAGAAATCAGTCATACTTTTTTCTCTTTAGGTCCTCTGCTTCTCTCTAGAATACTTTCCCCTAGAAAATATGCTTGTCTTGTCATATTATTTAGGACTCAGCCTAAATGTCTCCTCCTAAAGAGACCTTCCTCAGCATCTAGAATAACATACTGGCACGTTCTCTTTCTAGCACAGCCAGACTGTGAGGTTTAGGAGAGTAAGGATCAGATCTGTTGCAGTCAGCATTGTCTCTAGTGCTCAGAAGGGTGTCTGGCATGTAGTGGATACTTAATAAATGTCTGAATGAATATTTATAAAAATCAGATGATATATGTGTTAGATGCTCTGGAAAGAAAGGTAAGGTGTGTATTGCTTACAGTCTAGAGGAAAGGTGGACAGTTAATGCGCTCAGGGTTGTAATAGAGAAGGTACAGTATGAAGGAAGCACATAGTAGGAGTAGCTATCCAGATTGGGTGGGCAAGAGTTGTTAGAGAAGGCTTTCTGGAAGCCTGACAGT
The DNA here is from genome assembly GCA_022376925.1 of Tragulus kanchil. NCBI lineage: Eukaryota > Metazoa > Chordata > Mammalia > Artiodactyla > Tragulidae > Tragulus > Tragulus kanchil. The sequence goes on from JAIOJX010000024.1 coordinate 134,111,696, forward strand.
GTAAGCATTTCATAATCTTGTAATCTGTCAGTTCTTTTCATCTATAATATAATTTATAATGGCTGGGTAGTAGTTTGTCAGTAGGTAAGTGCCAAGAGTTTAATGCATATCCTGTTGTGGGTCATTTAGAGAATTCCCTAAATAACACTGTTGTGGATATCTTTATGTATCTTAGTGATTTTCTTTGGTAATTTGTTACTTGGGGTGGAGTTTATGGGACCAAGAATTATATAAATATTTTCAAGGCGTTGTGTGTATTCATTTTGGAAATACCAGATTGCCCTCTGTGACAGTTGTACCAGTTTATATTTCTAGCAACAGTGTATAAGAATGCTACCTCCCTAACCTGCCAGTTTGTTAAACAGAATGAAGTGTTACAGCTTAATTTGCCTGTTTGATTTGGCTATATGTATGGTAGAAGTTTTATAGACAAACAGCAAAGTATAGCAAGCTTTAATTTGATTTTTTTGGTGGTTCGTGAGCAGGTACTTGATACAGTGTGGTATATGTGAAATTATTTGAATATTTATCTTTAGTTATGTTTTGTTTTTATTGTAATTAAGTTATTTGCTTACCTTTGCATTATCTACCTTTTAGCATAATCTTCCATTCAGAATATTTTTGTATTTTAAGATCTTTGTCTCATTTTGTAAACATGTAAGTTATAATGACAAATTCAGAGCAACTGAAAAGAGTCTATTTAATTTGAGATTGCATACCCTTAAGAAGCTTGTATGTTGACAGTAGGCCTAGTAACTAACTTCTTTTTAATTATTGTGGCCAGAAACACCAGATGAAAATGGTAAAACCCAGAGAGCTGATGATTTTGTCTTGAAGAAAATAAAGAAGAAAAAGAAAAAGAAACACCGAGAAGATATGCGAGGAAGACGCCTTAAAATGTACAATAAGGAAGTACAAACCATCTGTGCTGGCCTGACCCGCATCAGTAAGGAAATCCTCACCCAGGGACAAATAAATAGCACTTCAGGAGTTAATAAGGAGTCCTTCAGGTATCTGAAAGATGAACAACTGTGTCGATTAAATTTGGGCATGCAAGAATATCGGGTACCCCAGGGAGTACAAACACCTTTCATGACTCACCAGGAACATTCTATTCGTAGAAATTTCTTAAAAACAGGTACTAAATTTAGCAACTTTATTCATGAGGAACACCAGTCCAATGGTGGTGCTCTTGTCCTTCATGCTTACATGGATGAACTCTCATTTTTGTCTCCAGTGGAGATGGAGAGATTTTCTGAGGAGTTTCTTGCTTTGACATTCAGTGAAAACGAGAAAAATGCTGCTTACTATGCTTTAGCAATAGTGCATGGAGCGGCCGCTTATCTCCCAGACTTCTTGGACTACTTTGCTTTTAATTTCCCCAACACTCCAGTGAAAATGGAAATTCTGGGCAAGAAAGATATTGAAACAACCACCATTTCAAATTTTCACACTCAGGTAAGGTAATGTCATTGTTGAATTATTTAGTTAATACAGGTTACAGTACCTCGAAAGTATTAAACCTCGTTCTGTTGCATAGCACATAGCGGCACACTTTTGATAAAAATTCATGGTCGTAAAGATGGTTCAGATTGTTTGTAATGCTAATTGAAAGATCTTAATTGTTGAAATTCTTTGGGATGTGACTTGTTTCTTGCTTGGTCTAAGAAATAACTTTATACATGTTTTACATCCTTTTTTGTGGAACATATTTTTGTGGGAAACCAGCTTGAAAACCAATCCATTTTTTTGTAAATTGGGTAGTATTAGTGTGGAGAATGTGATTTAGATCTGGTAGCCTCAGATAACTAGTTAAGATTTACCTTTTACGTCATACTAAAGCACATAAGGGCATTGACCAATTTGTCAGGTTTTTGCTGTGTTTGTTTCTCTTCTTTCAGTAACTTGTTGGCAGTCCATCCCAGAAACATACGCCATTTCTGTGACTAGAAAGTGTCACTAGGAAGACCGCCATAGCCTCTGCTCCTTCTGCCTCTGCATTATATAGTAGGTGAAGACATTTTCTGCAGCCTTGCTTGGGCAGCTAGGCTTAAGTCAGCAGGGAAACCTCTCCTTCCTAACCAGTGGTTTTTAACCAAACATTTTTTCAGTGAAGTTATTTTAGGGCATAAAAAAAAGTTGATAATGTGTCCTACTTTTTTTTCTTGCTTGCTTTTTTCATAAGGATTATGAACATGAATGGTCAGCTATAATTTGTATTATAAATTCTACAGTAGTCTAGTGGAGACTATTTCACTTTATAGCGATTTATGATTATATGGCCTGTTTTTTCAGGTTTTAGGTTATCTAATAATTTGCGGCCATTCTTTTCCTTAAGTTTTTCTTTTTTTTTAGGTAAACAGATTTGCATCACAAGACTCTCAGCCACCTGCATTATAGTGGTTTCAAGCCACTTAGATATATATGAAACCTTCTCTAACTTGAATCTTTTTAGCGATTCTTACCATCCTTGCCTCCAATGAGGGGAGTATCCAGTTTAGATTTATGAGCTTCAGAATTTCTCTAATTGAAGTTCTCTCTACAGTAGAGAGAGCAAGAGCAGCCAATCTGGAGAGGTCGCAAGATGGGGCTGCCCAAGATGTTGGAACACGATGTGCAATAAAGGGCTTCGTCTTGGATTTTGGCCTTATTACCACAATCAGGTACCGAAGTGCTGACTTTTGTAGTAGATTTTGTGTTTTTTTCTTTTTTTTTTTTTTTTTTAAGGAGTTTTGCCCTTTGAAGGTTAAGGAATCCTATTTTTATAAATATTGGAAAAGGGACTGAAAATAATTATCTTAAATATAGTTCTTAATCCTTCTAAGTCCCTATTTAATAAAGAAAGATATTGCTGAGAGCCAAATTAATGTTATCTGTCAATTTTTTAGTTTAGGAAAATGCAGGAAATTTTCTCTTCTAATTGATAGACCAGCAAACATATCTGAGAAATAAGCCAGAAACTTGGAGGGTCTGGGGGAATGGCTTGGTTTTGTCATGGTGATTTTTTTTTAACTTTAATATTAGTCTCTAGTGGATCAAGCTTACATGTCAATAGACAGTATCCAGTCTAAATAGTTAATAGAAGATATCTCTAAATATTCCCTGCTGATTTTTGTCCTCCGACTAATTTTTAATGGAGCTGAAATTTAAATGACTGTACCAACAACTTACCTTGAGATTTACTTTGAGATTTATAAAGTAGCCACTTTTTAAGAGCATATCAGATTAGATATTGTTAATCATTTCAACCATATAAGCATGTCAAGGATTGCTAGGTAAGCCTTGTCGTCCAGTGGTCCTGGAACTGAATTTTATTTGTGAGTTTCAGTCATTGGCAAGACATATGAAGTGTGGGTGTGGGTGGTTATTGTAGCCCATAAAACTGGATTTACAGCTGAAATTTTTGGCATGCATTTGGATGAAAGCTAACATAATAGTTCAGATTTGTTTAGCACTCTGTGTTTTATAGAAATGCTTTCACATTTATATCTTATTATTTGAAATAATCTGTTGGGTAGGTAAGCAGTTTTATCTGGTTTTCATTGAAGAAATTTAGGCTTGGAGAGGTTCATTGTTTTAACAAGATCATGTAGCTGAAGTAGAGATAGTCAGGGAATCCCTGGTGGCCCAGTGGTTGGGACTTGGTGCTTTCACTGCTGATGGCTCCGATTCAATCAGGTCAGGGAGCTAAGATCCTGTAAGCAGTGCAGCATGCCTCCCATTGCCTTCCAAAAGGAAAGAGTGTGCAAACCTAACCCATGGGAACAACTGATGCATCTTTTTTCCATACTCCTTCCCTCACTGATGAGACTAGCGCTTTTATTTGTCTAAACATTGTGGTTAGTGAAATTAAAATGTCTCAATTTAATACAATATTCAGAAAGCTGCTGTAATGTTTTACACAAATACCTTTAGATTGTTAAGTGAATACCTTATGAAATCTTTGTTTTGTTAAGTCTTAGAGTTCTGTTAAGCCTGAAGATAAAGCGAAGTGAATTTTTTATTACCTTAGAGACACAGTTAATGGAAGTTATTTATAGTTTAAATGTGTAGCGATGATAATTATTCATGACTATATTTCAGGACAGTTTATTCAGCAAACATTTGTTGAGAACTTACCTTGTCCTGCACATTCTTTTCTTAAAGGACTAATTGATGAGCTCAGTCCTAGTGAAAGAGATGAATAAACTAGCAATTATAATACAGTTTAAGTTCTAGAATAGTGGTATGCAGAGGCAAAATCAGGGAGCAGAGTTTGTGGTGTTACCTAACTCAGACTTGAAGTGACTAGAAAAGGCATTTTAAAGTATGTGATGCTTCAGTAGAGTGTTGAAAGAAGATTACTTCGTGTAATAAGGACATTTTAAACATAGTGAATAATAGCTGGTGCAGACACACAGAGGCTTTAGAGAATGAGGCACTTCCTGGGAAGTGCATGTAGCTTGACATGCATAGCAAGAGTGCATGCTGACTGCTTAAGGGAGTTAACACTGCAGAGACAGGCAAAATCACACTGCAAAGAGCTTCGTATGATGTGCTTAAAAAAAGTGTTTTTTCCTAAAGGAAATGAGGAATCACTGGCGAATTTTAATAGCAGAATGCTATCAAGTTATGTTTGCCAAGTAGTGTGAAGGGTGAAATTGAGAAAAATGAGATTGGAAGCAGGACGACTGGTTAGGTTACTATAGTAACTAGATTGGAAATGATCCATATCCAAACTGAGGTTGACATTAGAGAGGAAGGAATGAAATTTGAGAAATAATTAGAAGATAGGATGGGATTGATTACACTTGGAGAGGGAGAAGGATGGACTAAAATGTGGCTCGGACAAATGGTTGGATTGTGGTGCTGGTCACAAAGTCAATACAGGATTGAAAAAGTTGGTTTCTGGGTGTTGATGAGTTCAGTTTGAGGTATTTTATGTTGAGGGACGACTAACAGAAAAGTCTGCTAGGCAGTTAGATGTATGGATCTAAGACTGGGAGACACATCTAGACCTGAGATACAGAAGTTGGACCATTAGCATATAGGTGATTAAGGGCCAGCATTAGAAATGGAAGAGATGAAGTTATGAATGGAATTAATGCACAGACATGTGTGATGAATGTGGGAGAAGTTCAAATAGAGGTAGAAGGAAGCTTATAGTGTAAGTTTTCTAGGCTTTAAGAATGATAAAGGGCGTGAATATCTCAAAACAAGGACAGAGAAGTGTTAGGTTGCTTTATTAGGAACTAGGGATTTAATTGATGAGCTCAGTCCTAGTGAAAGAGATGAATAAACTAGCAATTATAATACAGTTTAAGTTCTAGAATAGTGGTATGCAGAGGCAAAATCAGGGAGCAGAGTTTGTGGTGTTACCTAACTCAGACTTGAAGTGACTAGAAAAGGCATTTTAAAGTATGTGATGCTTCAGTAGAGTGTTGAAAGAAGATTACTTCGTGTAATAAGGACATTTTAAACATAGTGAATAATAGCTGGTGCAGACACACAGAGGCTTTAGAGAATGAGGCACTTCCTGGGAAGTGCATGTAGCTTGACATGCATAGCAAGAGTGCATGCTGACTGCTTAAGGGAGTTAACACTGCAGAGACAGGCAAAATCACACTGCAAAGAGCTTCGTATGATGTGCTTAAAAAAAGTGTTTTTTCCTAAAGGAAATGAGGAATCACTGGCGAATTTTAATAGCAGAATGCTATCAAGTTATGTTTGCCAAGTAGTGTGAAGGGTGAAATTGAGAAAAATGAGATTGGAAGCAGGACGACTGGTTAGGTTACTATAGTAACTAGATTGGAAATGATCCATATCCAAACTGAGGTTGACATTAGAGAGGAAGGAATGAAATTTGAGAAATAATTAGAAGATAGGATGGGATTGATTACACTTGGAGAGGGAGAAGGATGGACTAAAATGTGGCTCGGACAAATGGTTGGATTGTGGTGCTGGTCACAAAGTCAATACAGGATTGAAAAAGTTGGTTTCTGGGTGTTGATGAGTTCAGTTTGAGGTATTTTATGTTGAGGGACGACTAACAGAAAAGTCTGCTAGGCAGTTAGATGTATGGATCTAAGACTGGGAGACACATCTAGACCTGAGATACAGAAGTTGGACCATTAGCATATAGGTGATTAAGGGCCAGCATTAGAAATGGAAGAGATGAAGTTATGAATGGAATTAATGCACAGACATGTGTGATGAATGTGGGAGAAGTTCAAATAGAGGTAGAAGGAAGCTTATAGTGTAAGTTTTCTAGGCTTTAAGAATGATAAAGGGCGTGAATATCTCATCCGTATTAAGAGTCAAGGACAGAGAAGTGTTAGGTTGCTTTATTAGGAACTAGGGATTTAATTGGAAACATTATCATGACCAGTGCTTTGCAAACAAGGGCCATCTAAATATTGTAAATTATGGATTTTTTTAGAGGCTTGGCTACTTGCTCTGTGAATAAATTTGATATCACCAGGGAGCTTGCTAGAAATGCAGACTCTCATGTCCTTACCCAGATATTCTGAATCGAATCTGCATTTTAACAAGATCCTCAGGTGATTCATATACAGATTAAGGTTTGAGAAGTACTACTTCAGAATTTATGGGCTTTGGCCAGAGGAAGCAGAATTCAAATATAGATTTGTTTTTTACAAGAAAAATGATAACTTCTATTACTTTTATATTTTTAAATTGTAGTAGGAAAGCTAAGATGCACATAGAAGTGTTGGTTTTCCTTTACTGTTCAAAAAAAGTCAAATGTTTTAGCACCAAAGGAGGTAAGTTCATGATAAGTATCAAAGCACCAAACTGATTGTCAAATTGATTACTTATCTCTCAGCAGTTGATTACAGGATAACTTTGTAAAGTTTAGTTTCCAATCTAAGGAACTACATGCATATTGATAGTATGGTATTTGTATAATTCTGTAGGATTTTTCAGGTCAAATGAAGTTTTAATAGTCATTGGCTAAATAACAGGTTTGACCACAAAGTTTGTGTTTGTGGAATCTTTTGGTCAGTTAACGGAGAAAAATTGGTGTTCACTTGGAAATTTATTTCTTTAAAAAATGTGAAGTAAATATAATTTATGATTTCTTTTTGCTTGGATCTTGAATCTTAGAGTTACTGGTTACTTGAAAACTTTTTTTAAAATGCTTTTCAACTCTGAAGTGTGATAACTCTGCAATAAGTATGCAAACCTTTGTTGGAAACCAGGATCCCACATGTCGCAGGGCCACTGAGTCTGCGAGCCCAACTAGAGAATATTGTGCAGCAAGAAAGAGCCTGTGTGCCACAACTAAGACCCACCACAGCCTCTGAAGTAAATAAGTACTAAAAAAAAGAGAGAAAGTAGGACTAGAAGAGTGCCTTGTAGCTTGGTAGATGAGAAACTCCTAAGGAACTACACATCAGTGTTACATAAAAGAATAAATATTTTAGGTAACTGACTTTACAAAACAGCATAAAAATGGTAGGGTTGGTTTTTCTTCCCCCCTCTCATTCTAAGTACAGCTTCTAATAAGGTCATTTTGACTCACTGTATGTTTTAAAGTGGGAATGCCTTTCTGTTCACAGGTCACAAGGTTAGGAAGATTGCTGGCTAACTTTTTCCTTTCTTTTTTTTTTTAGACAATCAACTTGAATAGGCTTCTTCCTGAAAGATGAGTTCTCTGCAGTAATTACTACCTCCTCACTTCTCAATCCCCGTCCCTCCTCACCCAGGGTTTTTCCATATTGTATATTTCTAGCTTGGTGTTCTAGGTTTTTCTTTTTTAAAAGGTTTTTTTTTTTCTTCTTCTTCTAGAGCAGTTTTGGTTCACAGCAAAAGTGAGAGGAAGGTATGGAGATACTATATACTCCCTTCCCCTACATAGCATAGCTCCTCCCATTATCAGTGTATTGGTATGCAGCCAGAGTGGTAAATTTATTACAGTTGCTGAATCTACACTGATATATTGTAATCACCCAAGGTTCATAGTTATACATTACACTTCACTCTTGGTGTTGCACAAACTCTGGATTTGGACTAATGTATAATGATGTATGTCCATCAGTAGGGTAACATACAGAGTATTTTCAAACTGCCCTAAAATTCCTCTGTGCTCTGCCTAATTCTTCCCTTTCTCCCCTTCTCACCTTCTCCCAACCCCTGCCAACCACTGATCTTTTTAGTGTTTCCGTAGTTTCAACTTTAAAAGAATGTCATATAGTTGGAATCATGTAATATGTAGCCTTTTCAGATTGACTTCTTCCACTTAGTAAAATAATACATTTAAGTTTCCTCTATGTCTTTTCATGGCTTAATAGCTCATTTCGGTTTAGATATTTAAGAATATCTCATTGTCTGGATGTGCCACAGTTTATCCACTCACTTAGGAGCTGTTAGTTGCTTCCAGATTTTGGCAATTATGCGTAAAGCTGTCATCTTCTAATTTTTAACTTATTTGTGGCTATCCCAATAAAAGGTGTATTATTGGGAGCACAGCTGAGCTTATTTAACACTCAGCAGTTGATATAGGATAACTTTATAAAGTTAAGTTTCTAAAGAACTACATATGTACTTACATAGGGCACTATATATATTCAAATAAAATTGTTTAAACTTTTATAGATATTATAAGTAAATTTAAAAATTGAATGCATGCACAGCTAGCTACTATTTTCTCACAGGCATTATCCTCCTGTGCACAAACTATTTCCCCTACTTGCTTTGCCTTCTGCTTTTACAAGAGGCTGAATTTTCCCTCTTTGGCATGATGTCTCTTGCTTCTACAGCAGCCTTACTTTTTCCTGTTCTTTGTTCTCTGCGTAGCTCACTCCAGTCCTCATTATACTTACTTCTTCCTCCACTGTTTTTTCCTTCCCATCACATACTTTGGGAAGTGAGAGAACTCAGTTCAGTTTTTGCTTTCAAGTACCATTTTCAGGCCAGAGTTTCTCAAACATGCCAAATTCTAAGAAGAATCTGAGGTTGCTAGTTCCAGACACATATTTAGAATCTCACATTCCATTCCTGGAAATTCTGATTCATTCTATCTACAATGAGACCTGAGATAAAAACCTCAAGCGATTCGATTCCTGTGAGGAGGCAAGTTTAAGAAACACTGAACAACTTCATCTTTCCAACAGAAACTCTGTACCTGTTTGTTTAGCATCTTCACTCACCCCATCTCATCTTTCCCCGAACTTCCATTGCCCTGTAAAGTAGACTGCACATTGTTTAAGTGAATTCCTGCTTTATGTGTTTCCTTCATTTTTATTGAATGGATATTTTTATTCTCCCCAGAAATCAGTCGTTAGTCTATGAGAATTATTATTTCGGTATGTATCTTCTAATGTTTTGCTTTGCATGTGTGAACATATAAAAAGTGTTAGGTAACAATTTTATGTGATTTAACACTTTAGAAATCATGTGTTATTCTACAGATTGCTTTTGTTTCAACACTGCTTTTGAGAATTCCGTTGATACATGTAATTCTAGTCAGTTTATTTTAGCCACTATGTTTGTTTTGTATGTGTGTGACTATATCACTTTATTTTCTTGTTTTTGGACATTTAGTATGTTTACAGTTATGTCATATTACTGTGTTGCATTAAGAATATATTTTAAGGATTTATCCTGAGGTGTGTATCTTGTATACATCCCACATATCCTGTACATGTATATCTTGGAATTTGTTTGCCTTTTTCACCTAATTTGGGATTCTTGAATTTTCTGTTGCCTTAATTCAGTGATTCGAATGAGACCTCACCTGTCTGAAAAGTCTGTCTTCTTCCATTAATTTGGTAGTTCAGGTGGGTGTGGAATTCTAGGCTGGAGGCCATTCTTCTGCAGATTTATAAAGGTGTTGCTCCAGTATCTTTATTTAAGCTTCAAGAGTTGCTACTGAGAAATCCAGTGTTAAGGTGTCCTGTTTTTTTTCTCTCTGGAAGGTTTCAGAACTCTTTCTTGTAAAATATCAAAACGCTGTGAATAGTGTGCCTTGATATGGGTCTTTTTTTAAAAATTTTTAACTTATGAAATAAGTGACATATCAAGAGGTATAAAGAATAATAAGAAAAATGTGTTGTCACCATCTGGCCCAAGGCATGAAACGTCACTAATGTAGGTGAAGGCCACAGGTCTCATTGGTGTGAGTCTTTTTTGTTGTTGTTCACGCTGATGAATATTTAGGGTTTTTTCAGTGTGGCAATGCATATCCTTCCATTTGGGTAAATTTTCTTCTATTATTTCTTAATTTCCTACCTCAATTTTCCTGTCCTTTTTTTCCCCAGTTTTGGCCACTTTTATAGGTCTTTCATTTATTTATTTTCATCCATCATTTTCTTTGGCCTGTGTGGGCCTCCCATTGCAATGGCCTCTCTCATGGCAGAGTACTGGCTCTGGGCGCATGCGCTCCAGAGCACTGCCTCGTAATTGGACATACCGGTGCAGCTGCTCCGTGACATGTGGGATCTTTCCAGGCCAGGGATTGAACTGGTGCCCCTTGCAGTGCAAGGCAGACTCTTTACCCACTGGACCATCAGGGAAGCCCCCCTGCCCTTTTTTTGTAAAGCTATTATGAATTGGATGTTAGGGCTCCTGATTAAATCTCTTATTTTCTTATGATTCTTTTTATGTTCCTTTGTCTTTTTATTCTAGTTTTTGGGGAGATTTGCTATCTTCTTTTTCTCCTGCTGACTTATTTCATCTGTAATACTTTGAATTTAAGAGCTTTTTCTTGTTTTTCACTTTTTAAAAAATAACTGTCTTGTTTTTGTTTCATGAGTGCAGTATCTTTCATTTCTCTGATGGTATTAATTATACGGATTTTGAAATTTTCTTTTATTCTGTAAGTTGTCTCTGTTTCATCAAGTTCCTTTTTATTTGGCTTCTGTTTATCTTAGATACTTTCTTCAAACATAAGGTGATCTATTTGTTTTATTTTATTTTATTTTTTTATTTTTTTTTTAACCTTTATTTTACTTTTAACTTTTACAGAGTTTTGTTGTTTACAGATATGCATGTTCCCAGATTAGTCATATGTATATCCCCCCTTTCCCACCCCTCCCGACTATCACACAGCACTCCTGAAGGATCCCCTTTTCTCACAGAGCAATGACTATAGCTATTTTCTTCACTTAGGATAGTACAGGTTTTCGTGCTACTTCCTTTACACCTCCCACCCTCTGTTCCTTCCCCACAGTGTCCATATGTCCACTGTCCATGTCTGTCTTTCCGTTGCTTCACTGTGTGTGCCATCATCACCATCCGACTAGATTCCATGTATATGTGTTAATATACTGTATTTGTCCTTCTCTTTCTGACTGACTTCACTTTTTATGATATGTTCTAGATCCAGCCACCTCATTAGGGCTGATTCTTCTGCATTTCTCTTTACAGCTGTGTAGTATTCCATTGTATGTATGTACCAGAGCTTTTGTATCCATTCAGTTGTCAATGGACATCTAGGTTGCTTCCATGTTCTAACTATTGTATAGAGAGCTGCAATGAACATTGGGGTACATACAGGTGCTTCTTTCAGATTTGATGTCATCAGGGTATAAGCCTAAGAGTGGGATTGCTGGGTCGTAGGGTGCTTCTATTTTTAGTTTTTTAAGAAATCTCCATACTGTCTTCCACAGAGCCTGTATCAATTTACATTCCCACCAGCAATGCAGAAGTGTTCCCTTTTCTCTGCACCCTCTCCAGCATTTATTGTCTGTCGATTTGTGGATGCTGGCCATTCTGACGAGTGTGAAGTGATATCTCATTGTAGTTTTGATTTACATTTCTCTAATTATAAGTGAAGTTGGGCATCGTTTCATGTGCTTTTGGGCCATCTGTATGTCGTCTTTGGAGAGGTGTCTCTTTAGGTCCTCTTCCCATTTTTTGATTGGGTTGTTCATTTTTCCAGTGCTGAGTTGTCTGAGTTGCTTGTAGATTTTGGAGATGAATTCTTTGTCTGTTGTTTCATTTGCTATCATTTTCTCCCATTCTGTGGACTGTCTGTTCAGCTTTTTTGTGATTTCTTTTGCTGTACAAAAGCTTTTAAGTTTCATTAGGTCCCACATGTTCAATTTTCTTTTTAGTTCCTCTAGTAGGTGGGTCAGAGAAGATCTTGCTTTGATTTATGTCCTTGAGGGTTTTGCCTATATTCTCCTCTAAGAGTTTGATGGTTTCTGGTCTTCCATTTAGGTCTTTAATCCATTTTGAGTTGATCTTTGTGCATGGTGTCAGGGAATGTTCCAACTTCATTTTTTTGCACGTAGCTGTCCAATTTTCCCAGCACCATTTGTTGAAGAGGCTGCCTTTGTCCCATTTTATAGTTTCTCCTCCTTTGTCAAAAATAAGGTACCCATAGATGCGTGGATTTATCTCTGGGTTCTCGATCTTGTTCCATTGGTCTATAGTTCTGTTTTTGTGCCAGTACCATACTGTCTTGAGGACTGTTGCTTTGTAGTAGAGTCTGAAGTTGGGGAGGCTGATCCCTCCAGGCCCATTCTTCTTCTTCAGGATTGCTTTGGCTATTCAAGGTCTTTTGTGTTTCCATATGAACTGTGTTATTGTTTGCTCTAGTTCTGTGAAGCATGTCATTGGTAGTTTGATAGGGATTGCATTGAATCTATAGATGACATTTGGTAGTACGGTCATTTTCACAATGTTGATTCTTCCGGCCCAGGAACATGGAAATATCTCTCCATCTGTGTTAAGTCTTCTTTAATGTCTCTCATGAGTGTCTTGTAATTTTCTATGTACAGTTCTTTTGTTTCTTTGGGTAGGTTTATTCCTAGGTATTTGATTCTTTTGGTTGCAATGGTGAAGGAGATTGCCTCTTTGATTTCATTTTGTGATTTTTCATTGTTTGTGTATAGGGATGCCAGTGATTTCTGTATATTGATTTTGTATCCTGCGACTTTGCTGAATTTGCTGATTAACTAGTAGTTTTGTAATAGTGTCTTTGGGATTTTCTATGTATAATATGTCATCTGCAAATAGAGAGAGTTTGACTTCTTCTTTTCCAATCTGGATTCCTTTGATTTCTTTCTCTTCTCTTATTGCTGTTGCTAGAACTTCCAGGACTATGTTGAATAGTAGTGGTGAAAGTGGACACCCTTGTCTTGTTCCTGATCTTAGAGGAAATGCTTTGAGTTTTTCACCATTGAGGATAATGTTCGCTATGGGCTTCTTATATAGGGCTTTCAGTATGTTGAGATAGGTTCCTTCTGTGCCCGTTTTTGAAGAGTTTTATCATAAATGGGTGTTGGATTTTGTCAAAGGCATAGGTTCCTTCTTTTTTGCACTGTTCTATTGAAGAGTTATCTTTTTGGATTTTTTGCACGTAGCTGTCCAATTTTCCCAGCACCATTTGTTGAAGAGGCTGCCTTTGTCCCATTTTATAGTTTCTCCTCCTTTGTCAAAAATAAGGTACCCATAGATGCGTGGATTTATCTCTGGGTTCTCGATCTTGTTCCATTGGTCTATAGTTCTGTTTTTGTGCCAGTACCATACTGTCTTGAGGACTGTTGCTTTGTAGTAGAGTCTGAAGTTGGGGAGGCTGATCCCTCCAGGCCCATTCTTCTTCTTCAGGATTGCTTTGGCTATTCAAGGTCTTTTGTGTTTCCATATGAACTGTGTTATTGTTTGCTCTAGTTCTGTGAAGCATGTCATTGGTAGTTTGATAGGGATTGCATTGAATCTATAGATGACATTTGGTAGTACGGTCATTTTCACAATGTTGATTCTTCCGGCCCAGGAACATGGAAATATCTCTCCATCTGTGTTAAGTCTTCTTTAATGTCTCTCATGAGTGTCTTGTAATTTTCTATGTACAGTTCTTTTGTTTCTTTGGGTAGGTTTATTCCTAGGTATTTGATTCTTTTGGTTGCAATGGTGAAGGAGATTGCCTCTTTGATTTCATTTTGTGATTTTTCATTGTTTGTGTATAGGGATGCCAGTGATTTCTGTATATTGATTTTGTATCCTGCGACTTTGCTGAATTTGCTGATTAACTAGTAGTTTTGTAATAGTGTCTTTGGGATTTTCTATGTATAATATGTCATCTGCAAATAGAGAGAGTTTGACTTCTTCTTTTCCAATCTGGATTCCTTTGATTTCTTTCTCTTCTCTTATTGCTGTTGCTAGAACTTCCAGGACTATGTTGAATAGTAGTGGTGAAAGTGGACACCCTTGTCTTGTTCCTGATCTTAGAGGAAATGCTTTGAGTTTTTCACCATTGAGGATAATGTTCGCTATGGGCTTCTTATATATGGCTTTCATTATGTTGAGATAGGTTCCTTCTGTGCCCGTTTTTTGAAGAGTTTTTATCATAAATGGGTGTTGGATTTTGTCAAAGGCTTTTTCTGCATCTATTGAGATGATCATGAGATTTTTCTCTCTCAATTTGTTGATATGGTGTATCACATTGATTGATTTGCAGATATTGAAGAATCCTTGCATGCCTGGGATGAACCCAACTTGATCATGATGTACGAGCTTTTTGATGTGTTGTTGAATTCTGTTTGCTAGGATTTTGTTGAGGATTTTGGCATCTAGATTCATCAATGAAATTGGCCTATAATTTTCTTTTTTTGTGTTGTCTTTGCCTGGTTTTGGTATCAGGGTGATGGCGGCCTCATAGAATGTGTTTGGAAGTGTTCCTTCCTGTGCAATTGTTTGGAAGAGTTTTAGAAGGACAGGCATTATCTCTTCTTTAAATGTTTGGTAGAATTCACTTGTGAAACCATCTGGCCCTGGGCTTTTATTTTTGGGTAGATTTTTGATCACAAAATCGATTTCTGAGCTTGTGATTGGCTTGTTCATAGTTTCTGTTTCTTCCCGGTTGAGTCTTGGGAGATTAATCTTCCCCAAGAAACTGTCCGTTTCTTCCAGGTTGTCCAGTTTGTTGCCATAGAGTTGTTCATAATAGTCCCTTATAATCCTTTGGATTTCTGCATTATCTGCTGTAATCTCTCCTTTTTCATTTTTGATTTTGTTGATCTGGTTCTTCTCTCTTTTTTTCTTGATGAGTCTGGCCAGTGGTGTGTTGATTTTATTTACCTTTTTGACGAACCAGCTTTTTGTTTTATTTATCTTTATTATTGTTTCTTTCATTTCTTTATGATTTATTTCTGCTTTGATCTTTATGATTTCCCTTCTTCTGCTGGCTTTGGGGTATTTTTGTTCTTCTTTCTCCAGTTGTTTTAAGCGTAAGGTTAGGTCGTCTGAGATTTTCCTAGTTTCTTGAGGTAGGATTGAATTGCTATAAACTTCCCTCTTTTTTTTTTTTTAATTTTTATTTATTTATTTTTTTATAAACTTCCCTCTTAGAACTGCTTTTGCAGTATCCCATAGGTTTTGCACTGTCGTGTGTTCATTGTCGTGTTCTTCTAGGAATTGTTTTATTTCTCCTTTGATTTGCTCAGTAATCAGTTGGTTTTTTAGGTATGTGTTGTTTAATCTCCATGTGTTTGTGTTTTTAGTGGTTTTTTTTCCTGTAGTTGATCTCTAGTCTCACTGCATTGTGGTCCGAGAAGATGGTTGATATAATTTCAGTTTTCTTGAATTGAGTGAGGTTTGATTTGTGGCCCAAGATGTGGTCTATCCTGGAGAATGTTCTGTGAGCACTTGAGAAAAAAGTGTATTCTTCTGCTTTCGGATGGAAAGTCCTAAAGATATCAGTGAGGTTCATTTCTTCTAGTGTGGCATTTAAGGCTTGTGTTTCTTTATTAATTTTCTCTTTGGATGATCTGTCCATTGGTGTGAGAGGAGTGTTAAAGTGTCCTACTATGATTGTGTTAGTGTCGATGTCTTCTTTTATGTCTGAAAGTGTTTGTCTTATGTATTGGGGTGATCCTGTGTTGGGTGCATAGCTATTTATTATTGTTATGTCTTCTTCTTGGATCGATCCCTTGATCATTATGTAGTGTCCTGCCTTATCTATTTGAATCTTCTTTATTTTCAGATCTATTTTGTCTGATACGAGGATTGCTACTCCAACTTTCTTTTGATTTCCATTTGCATGGAATATCTTTTTCCAGCCTCTCACTTTCAGTCTATGAGTGTCTCTAGGTCTGAAGTGCGTTTCCTGGAGGCAGCATATGTATGGGTCGTGTTTTTGAATCCATTCAGCCAGCCTATGTTGTTTGGTTGGGCCATTTAGTCCATTTACATTCAAAGTAATTATTGATACAAATGATCCTGTTGTCATCTTCTTTGCTGTTATGATGGGTTTGTTTTGTGGATCTTCTCCTTCTTGTATACTTGTTGTCTATATAAGTCCCTTTAACACTTGCTGTAAGGCTGGTTTGGTGTGACTAAATTCTTGTTTGCTTATCTGTAAAGCTTTTGATTTCTCCATCAATTTTGAAGGAGATCCTTGCAGGGTAGCGGATTCTTCGTTGCAGATGATTCTCTTTTAGCCTTTTAAATGTGTCCTGCCATTCCCTTTTGGCCTGCAGAGTTTCTGTTGAAAGATCAGCTGTTAAACGTATAGGCTTTCCCTTGTATGTCACTAGTTGCTTTTCCCTTGCTGCTTTGAGAATTCTGTCTTTGTGTTTAATTTGTGTTAGCTTCATTAATATGTGTCTTGGTGTGTTTCTTCTTGGGTTGATTCTGTATGGTACTCTTTGCGCTTCTTGGACTTGATTGACTATTTCTTTTCCCATGTTGGGGAAATTTTCAAGTATAATCTCTTCAAAAATTTTCTCATAGCCTTTCTTGTTTTCTTCTTCTTCCTGGAACCCCTATAATTTGAATATTGGTGCGTTTGATATTATCCCAGAGGTCTCTGAGGCTATCCTCTGCTCTTTTCATTCTTTGAGCTAGAGTCTGTTTTTCAGCAGTTACTTCCACCATTCTATCTTCCAGCTCACTTATCTGGTCTTCTGTCTTAGATACTCTGCTCTTGCTTCCTTCTACAGTGTTTTTCAGTTCAGCAATTGAGTTGTTTGTCTCTGTTACTTTTTTGGTAAGTTCTTGTATTTCTTTATTTAGTGTCTTAGTTGTGTCTTGCAATTTCTCTGAAATTCTGTTTTCAGTGTCTTTGATCATCTTTACTATCATTCTTCTGAAATCACTTTCAGAAAGTTTGTCCAAATTCTCTTCATTGATTTGATCTTGTGTGTTTGTGGATTGTTCCTTCACTTTTGTGGTATTTCGCTGCCATTTCATTGTTATTATTAATTTTTCAACTGACTCTTGTTTGGGATTTCCTTTTCCCAGACTTTGAGTTACATGTTGTTTGGATGGAGCTTCATATTCTGGGTGATGCCAGTGGTTGGGTGATGTCAGGACTTGCATACAAGTGTTTACCTTTGTTGGTGTTCTCACTTGTATACTGCTCTCTAGTGTTAGACGTTCTCTAGTATTGTACTACAGTTTTGGAGTCAGTACTCCCTCCCTAAAGCCCTGGGGCTTTTTGCCTGACCAGGGAATGAAGATTTCACAGCTGGTTTGTTATGGCATTAAATGTTCCAAAAAAAAGCAGAAGGTATACCTTTGACAAATGGCAATTAAAATATTATGCAAATACTATCCAGCGTATTGAATTATACACACATATACAGCTGTAACATAACTCAAGCATTCCAACCAAAAATACAGTACAATACGTTAGCACGGCGAATAGAGATAACCAAGAATGATATCCACCAGTTAATAACCAAACTAAGTAGAGCACCAATTGGAGAATAATGCTAGAGCAGGATCCCCATTGGGGATAAGGCAATGAGGACAGAACAGACTAAGAAATATGGTGGGAAAAGGGAAAAAGAGAAAGGGAGGATAGAAGAGAAATACAGAATAATACTGCAACGTTAAATATAGGGAGAAAAAGATTTGTATGTATTAGAGTTTAGTGCTATAGGAAAGGAGCATCAGAAAAAGCAAAGAATTATAGAGGAAGTAGTAGTACAAATGAAAAATTTAAAAAATTAAAACAGAGATAAGTATACAGAAAAATATAGAAAAACAAAGCAAAAACAATAAAAACAAACAAAACCCCACAGAACCTTAAAAGGCCAATGGGGAACCAGAAGTTAATACAAAATAAAATGTGTGGTTTAAAAGTAAAAAGAAGACAACAAAAAATTATGTAAACTTGAATATATTCAGTCTTACTAATAAGATTAGTAGCTTCAATAGAATTTAATGGAGGAAATAAATACACCCACTCTCACACACCCCAAAACAAAAAAAAAACGGGGGGTGCACTGAGTGGGTTTGGAAAAAAGGGGAAAAAACAATTGAAATGAAACAATACAATACAAAAAAAAAGCAATAAAAAAGAATAAGGAATAAAATGAAATTTTAAAAGCCAGCAGTAGCTCCAGCTTCAGACAAAACGTGAAAATAGTGTTTATGTTCTCCTGTCTCTTGCTGACTATTCAGGAATTATCAGTCTTTTTCTTGCCTCTGGCAGTGGTTGGATCTGAAGACCTCTTTGACTGCATGTTTATTTCAGCCTATTCTAGAACTAAAAGGCCCGCCCAGGCTGGCCCTGGGAGTTTCTTAATCCAAATCCCTTTTCTTACTGGGTGGAACTAAGTTCCCTCCCTGTAGCCTGACCAGCAGCCCTGCAGTTTGACCGGCAGCCAAACTACAGTAGGGAAACTGGTGTCTGTCTCACAAAGGATTTATTCCCACACACTCTATGGGAAGCACTTCTTCAGTGACCCCGACCCTGCTGCAGGCCACCGTCGACCCCCGCCACCATGGAGACGTCAGGTTACTCAGAGGTGAGCCTAACTCAGTCTCATGCAGGATCGCTATTCCGCTCTCCTGGATCACAGTGCGCACAGAGTTTCCAGTCCTCCTGGGGGGCTCTGTGATCAGGTTAATGGTAACCTCCTCCAAAGGAAACTGAGTGCCGTTCTTCCGAGGACTGCTCAAGGGCACTTCTAGTTCAAGGGGGCACTTGGACCCTCCAAAGCAGGTCTGGCTCAGTCCCTTGTGGGTGTCACCGCCCCTTTCCCTGGTCTTGATCTGCAACAGGCTTTGCGTCTTTGGCCCGCACAGCGTCTCTGGCAAGTATGAGGTTTGACTTTTAAAAGTGCGATTGCGCCCTTCCTACCGTCTTGATGCGGCTTCTCCTTTGTTCTTCAGTGTGGGGTATCCTCTCTGTGATCAGATCCAACCTCCTCCTGTCGATGGTTTTTCAGGAACTCGTTGCAATTCAGGCGATTTTGCAGGAGAGATGAGTGCACGTCCTTCTACGCCGCCATCGTAGCTCCCCCTCTGATCTATTTATTTTAAACATGAGTCAGTACAAAATTGGTGAGAAACTCTGAACATGCAGGTGGAACTTGCCATTTGATGATGACTGGGTAAGAATCTGGCCATATCACTGTCAAAAAGCTCCAGATATGAACTTCTAGAGATCTCTTTTTGGGGGTAATTTTTACAGCTAAGTATCTACCGTATTTTTGCCAGAAGAGTAGCTTGTACTCCTGTCTGCTAGAATTCTTGCACTTGAAAGTAGGTAGGTGGATTTATTGTTAAAACTATATAGAATTTTAATTTTCTCTTTACAGTATACTGGGTTTCTTTCATACTTTCACAACTGTGTCAGGTATTTTTGTTTCTATATAGCCTATGGTCCACTTTCTCCACAAATCGATAGCGTGAGAAACAGGATTGGGTGCAGAGGTGAAAGCTATGTAA
The DNA here is from genome assembly GCA_022376925.1 of Tragulus kanchil. NCBI lineage: Eukaryota > Metazoa > Chordata > Mammalia > Artiodactyla > Tragulidae > Tragulus > Tragulus kanchil. Next base: position 134,131,322 of record JAIOJX010000024.1, read on the forward strand.
GTGGAAGGATCTGACTGACTTGTAAATTGATTTTAAAACCATCTTCTTTGTTTTAGTTCTGTGCTTTGTTCCCCACCTTCTGTGATACTTTACCTTTCCGTGATTTTGTAGCACAAACTTGCTTTTAAGGTATCTTCTGTACTCGGTGTTCAAAGTTCTCAGTTTGCTGGTTCTCATATACATTTTTTACCTTCCAGAAAATGTTTTGAATGCTTGTGTCTGTGATTTTTATTTCTGTTCTTTTGGAGCTTATGGAATTTATAGCCTATTTTACTCTCACTCGAGTGGGGTTTGATAAGGAATAAAAATAAATCATATGTTCAGTCTACCTTATTTAACAGTCATCTTTACCTTTTCACTATTTGCATGAGTATTAAAATAATCACACAAACGAAGACATACATGGAAAGATATACCGCATTCTTGTTAAGAAGAACCAAAATCAAATGATGATTTCCTTTGAATTATAAATTGAACATAACCCCAATAAAACACCTACAGTTGTTTTATTCTGGGACAGTCACTTGACTTGGAAGTTTATGTGAAAAAATAAACAAGAACTTTGAAAAAGAAAAGCAGCAGTGGAAGAATGCCTTCTCAGACACCAATATATTCTAAAGACTTAATTATTAAATAAATGTATACTAGTTTATGAACATTGTTTAGTGAAATAGAAAAGTCCAGAAATAGGCCCAAGTATGTATAGGCATGTGATAGATAAAAATGATAGTATCTCAAGTCATTGGTGACAGAGAGATGGTAGTGCTGGGATATTAGGGTATATAGAGTTTATCTTTGCATTCATATCACTGTATATTGTCATAATTCCAGATGGGATCAACAATTTAAATGTAGAAAATGAAGAGAAATATCAGAAAACATGGAAGAATTATTTCATAACTTTGGAGTGGCAGAAGTTTTTTTAACTGTGATCAAAACAAAAACAAAAAGTAAACAAGGTCAAAAGACAACTTTGTATCACTGGCAGAGGATTAACTTTTCCAAACTATAAAAAGTTCTAGAAATATTAATAGGAATAGAAATACTAGCAACACAATATAGAAATAAGCAAACATTATAAATGGACATTTCACAGAAAAAGAAATACAGATGACTCTTTAATCCTCTTAATCTGAAAAGATACACAACTTCATTCCTAAGAAGATGAAGTTAAAATTACTAATATGCAAATTTTTACTCATTAGTAAAAATCCAGAGGTTTAACAACCTGTTAAGGGGTTGTGGGGACATGTTGGTGCCAACAGTTTGCTGGTTCTCATATACATTTTTTACCTTCCAGAAAATGTTTTGAATGCTTGTGTCTGTGATTTTTATTTCTGTTCTTTTGGAGCTTATGGAATTTATAGCCTATTTTACTCTCACTCGAGTGGGGTTTGATAAGGAATAAAAATAAATCATATGTTCAGTCTACCTTATTTAACAGTCATCTTTACCTTTTCACTATTTGCATGAGTATTAAAATAATCACACAAACGAAGACATACATGGAAAGATATACCGCATTCTTGTTAAGAAGAACCAAAATCAAATGATGATTTCCTTTGAATTATAAATTGAACATAACCCCAATAAAACACCTACAGTTGTTTTATTCTGGGACAGTCACTTGACTTGGAAGTTTATGTGAAAAAATAAACAAGAACTTTGAAAAAGAAAAGCAGCAGTGGAAGAATGCCTTCTCAGACACCAATATATTCTAAAGACTTAATTATTAAATAAATGTATACTAGTTTATGAACATTGTTTAGTGAAATAGAAAAGTCCAGAAATAGGCCCAAGTATGTATAGGCATGTGATAGATAAAAATGATAGTATCTCAAGTCATTGGTGACAGAGAGATGGTAGTGCTGGGATATTAGGGTATATAGAGTTTATCTTTGCATTCATATCACTGTATATTGTCATAATTCCAGATGGGATCAACAATTTAAATGTAGAAAATGAAGAGAAATATCAGAAAACATGGAAGAATTATTTCATAACTTTGGAGTGGCAGAAGTTTTTTTAACTGTGATCAAAACAAAAACAAAAAGTAAACAAGGTCAAAAGACAACTTTGTATCACTGGCAGAGGATTAACTTTTCCAAACTATAAAAAGTTCTAGAAATATTAATAGGAATAGAAATACTAGCAACACAATATAGAAATAAGCAAACATTATAAATGGACATTTCACAGAAAAAGAAATACAGATGACTCTTTAATCCTCTTAATCTGAAAAGATACACAACTTCATTCCTAAGAAGATGAAGTTAAAATTACTAATATGCAAATTTTTACTCATTAGTAAAAATCCAGAGGTTTTTTAACAACCTGTTAAGGGGGTTGTGGGGCAACAAGTACTTTCTTATATTGTTGGTGAAAACTTATACACTATAGAGGTTGCTCAGTCCTTCCATCCTAATTCTCCCTGATCCTGTGTCCTTCTCTGACTGCATACTGTTCTTACTTTCACAGCCAAACTTCTTGAAGGAATTGTCTGCACTTGCTGTTTCCATGTAGTTTAAGTTTCTGGCCTCATAATTTCCCTGAAACATCTCTTGCTAAGGTCACCAGTGGACATTTTTCATCTTCATCTTACTAGAAGTCTCAGCAGCATCTTGATCATATTCCTCTCGAGATATTTTCTTTTCTTTTTTTTTCGAGATATTTTCTTCCTTTGATTTTCATGATACTGTGCTTGCTTGGTTGTCGTCAAACCTCTCTGACCATTTGACAACTCCTTTACATTGTTTCTCAACTTTTCTTTTCCCTTTTATGTTTTTTAGTTTAGAGCTTTCCAAGATCCCTGCTCTTTGAACTCTTATTTTCTCTAGTCAGGTCTCTTTTTATGACTAAAGTTTCAGTTACTTGCAGTGACTGGTATTTCTATTCTCAGTCCCCATCTCTTCTGAATTCAGACTCAACTGCCTTCTTGAAATTAGCACGTGGGTGTTTCAGAAGTACTTTGTATTAATTCCTGTTGTTGCTGTTATAACAAATTACCACAAACATAGTGCCTTAAGACAGTACAAATTTAGTCTTTTACAGTTCCAGGGCTCTGAAGAATTTTTTTTTTTTTTAATTTGGCTTGTGTTTTGTTTTGTTTGCTTCTAGTGGCCATCTGTATTTCCTGGTCCCTTCCTTCATCTTCAGAGTGCATCAGTCCAGTCTCAGCTTCTATTATCACATTACCTTCTCCTCTTTGTAAACAGATCTTCCCTTTGCTTCCTCCTTTTGACACCTATGATTACATTTAGGATTTACCTGGATAATCTGGACTATCACCTCATTTCTAAATTCTTAATTCATTCACAACTGCCATGTAAGATAGCAGACACAGGTTCTAGGATTAAGACTTCGGTGTCTTCAGTTTAGTCAGTCAGTTGTGTCTGCCTCTGTCAGATAAAAAAGTAAAAATCCAGAGGTTTTAACAACCTGTTAGGGTCGTATTTATATTGTTGGTGAAAACTTATACACTATAGAGGTTGCTCAGTCCTTCCATCCTAATTCTCCCTGATCCTGTGTCCTTCTCTGACTGCATACTGTTCTTACTTTCACAGCCAAACTTCTTGAAGGAATTGTCTGCACTTGCTGTTTCCATGTAGTTTAAGTTTCTGGCCTCATAATTTCCCTGAAACATCTCTTGCTAAGGTCACCAGTGGACATTTTTCATCTTCATCTTACTAGAAGTCTCAGCAGCATCTTGATCATATTCCTCTCGAGATATTTTCTTTTCGTTTTTCGAGATATTTTCTTCCTTTGATTTTCATGATACTGTGCTTGCTTGGTTGTCGTCAAACCTCTCTGACCATTTGACAACTCCTTTACATTGTTTCTCAACTTTTCTTTTCCCTTTTATGTTTTTTAGTTTAGAGCTTTCCAAGATCCCTGCTCTTTGAACTCTTATTTTCTCTAGTCAGGTCTCTTTTTATGACTAAAGTTTCAGTTACTTGCAGTGACTGGTATTTCTATTCTCAGTCCCCATCTCTTCTGAATTCAGACTCAACTGCCTTCTTGAAATTAGCACGTGGGTGTTTCAGAAGTACTTTGTATTAATTCCTGTTGTTGCTGTTATAACAAATTACCACAAACATAGTGCCTTAAGACAGTACAAATTTAGTCTTTTACAGTTCCAGGGCTCTGAAGAATTTTTTTTTTTTTTAATTTGGCTTGTGTTTTGTTTTGTTTGCTTCTAGTGGCCATCTGTATTTCCTGGTCCCTTCCTTCATCTTCAGAGTGCATCAGTCCAGTCTCAGCTTCTATTATCACATTACCTTCTCCTCTTTGTAAACAGATCTTCCCTTTGCTTCCTCCTTTTGACACCTATGATTACATTTAGGATTTACCTGGATAATCTGGACTATCACCTCATTTCTAAATTCTTAATTCATTCACAACTGCCATGTAAGATAGCAGACACAGGTTCTAGGATTAAGACTTCGGTGTCTTCAGTTTAGTCAGTCAGTTGTGTCTGCCTCTTTGTGACCCTATGGACTGCAGCACACCAGGCTTCCCTGTCCTTCACCATCTCCTGAAACTTGCTTAAATTCATGTCCATTGTCAGACTGATGCCATCCAACCTCCTTGTCCTCTGTTGCCCTCTTCTCTTTTTACCTGCTGTTTTCCCTCACATCAGGCTCTTTTCCAGTGAGTTGTCTCTTCACATCAGGTGGCCAAAGTTTTGGAGCTTCAGCTTGAGCATCATTCCTTCCAGTGAATATTCAGGGTTGATTTCCTTAAGATTGACTGGTTTGATCTCCTTGCAGTCAAGGGACTCTCAAGAGTCTTCTACAACACCATAGTTCACAGGCATCAAGTGTTTGGTGCTCAGCTTTCTTTATGGTCCATGAGAATCCATACATAATTACTGGGAAAACCATAGCTTTGACTATACGGACTTTTGTTGGCAAAATGATGTCTGCTTTTGAATATGCTGTCTAGGTTTGTCATAACTTTTCTTCCAAGAAACAAATGCCTTTTAATTTCATGGCCACAGTCACCATCCAGAGTGATTTTGGAGACCAAGAAAATAAAGTCTGTCACTGTTTCCATTGTTTGCCCAACTATTTGCCAGGAAGTGATGGGACCAGATGCCATGATCTTCGTTTTTTGAATGTTTTAAGCCAGCTTTTTCACTCTCCTCTTTCATCTTCATCCAGAGGATCTTTAGTTCCTATTTGGTTTCTGCCATAAGGGTGGTGTCTTCTGCATACCTGAGATTATTGATATTTTTTCCAGCAGTCTTAATTCCAGTTTCTGCTTTATCCAGACTGGCATTTCACATGAGGTACTCTGCATATAAATTAAATAAACAGGGTGACAGTATACAGCCTTGACATACTCCTTTCCCAATTTGGAACCAGTCTGTTGTTCCATGTCCAGTTCTAACTGTTGCTTCTTGTCCTGCATACAGGTTTAGCAGGAGACAGGTAAGGTTGTCTGGTATTCCCGTCTCTTTCAGAGTATTCCACAGTTTGTTGTGATCCACACAGCCAAAGACGTAGTCAGTGAAGCAGAAGTAGGTGTTTTTCTGGAGTTCACTTGCTCTTTTTATGACCCAGTGCATGTTAGCAATTTGATTTCTGGTTCCTCTGCCTTTTCTAAATCCAGCTTGTACACCTGAAAGTTCTCAGTTCATGCACTGTTGAAGCCTAGCTTGTAGGATTTTGAGCATTACTTTGCTAGCATGTGAAATGAGTCCAACGGTGCAGTAGTTTGAACATTATTTGGCGTTGCCCTTCTTTGAGATTGGAATGAAAACTGACCTTTTCCATTCCTGAGGCCACTGCTGAGTTTTCCAAATTTGCTGGTATATTGAGTGCAGCACTTTAACAGCAGTATCTTTTAATATTTGAAATAGTTCAGCTGGAATTGCATCATGTCCACTAGCTTTGTTCTAGGATGTCTGGCTGTAGGTGAATGATCAGACCATCGTGATTATCTGGCTCATTAAGATCTTTTTTGTATAGTTCTTCTGTGTATTCTTTCCACCACTTCTTAATATCTTCCGCTTCTGTTAGGTCCATTAAGTTTCTTTCTTTATTGTGCCTATCTTTGTGTGAAATGTTACCTTTGTACCTCTGATTTTCTTATGGAAATCTCTAGTCTTTCCCATTCTGTTGTTTTCTCTCTCCTCTTTCATCTTCATCCAGAGGATCTTTAGTTCCTATTTGGTTTCTGCCATAAGGGTGGTGTCTTCTGCATACCTGAGATTATTGATATTTTTTCCAGCAGTCTTAATTCCAGTTTCTGCTTTATCCAGACTGGCATTTCACATGAGGTACTCTGCATATAAATTAAATAAACAGGGTGACAGTATACAGCCTTGACATACTCCTTTCCCAATTTGGAACCAGTCTGTTGTTCCATGTCCAGTTCTAACTGTTGCTTCTTGTCCTGCATACAGGTTTAGCAGGAGACAGGTAAGGTTGTCTGGTATTCCCGTCTCTTTCAGAGTATTCCACAGTTTGTTGTGATCCACACAGCCAAAGACGTAGTCAGTGAAGCAGAAGTAGGTGTTTTTCTGGAGTTCACTTGCTCTTTTTATGACCCAGTGCATGTTAGCAATTTGATTTCTGGTTCCTCTGCCTTTTCTAAATCCAGCTTGTACACCTGAAAGTTCTCAGTTCATGCACTGTTGAAGCCTAGCTTGTAGGATTTTGAGCATTACTTTGCTAGCATGTGAAATGAGTCCAACGGTGCAGTAGTTTGAACATTATTTGGCGTTGCCCTTCTTTGAGATTGGAATGAAAACTGACCTTTTCCATTCCTGAGGCCACTGCTGAGTTTTCCAAATTTGCTGGTATATTGAGTGCAGCACTTTAACAGCAGTATCTTTTAATATTTGAAATAGTTCAGCTGGAATTGCATCATGTCCACTAGCTTTGTTCTAGGATGTCTGGCTGTAGGTGAATGATCAGACCATCGTGATTATCTGGCTCATTAAGATCTTTTTTGTATAGTTCTTCTGTGTATTCTTTCCACCACTTCTTAATATCTTCCGCTTCTGTTAGGTCCATTAAGTTTCTTTCTTTATTGTGCCTATCTTTGTGTGAAATGTTACCTTTGTACCTCTGATTTTCTTATGGAAATCTCTAGTCTTTCCCATTCTGTTGTTTTCCTCTATTTCTTTGCATTGTTCACTTAAGAAGGCTTTCTTATTTCTCCTTGCTGTTCACTGGAACTCTGCATGGGTGATGGGTGATGAGTGTGTCTGTCTTTTTTTTCTCCTTTTTCTTTAACATCTTTTTTTATATCAGCTATTTGTAAGTCCTCCTCAGACAACTGTTTTGCCTTTTTGCATTTCTTTTTCTTGGGGGTGGTTTTGATCACTGCTTCCTGTACAATGTCATGAACTTCTGTCCATAGTTCTTCAGACACTCTGCCTATCAGGTCCGGTCCCTTGAATGTATTTATCACTTCCACAGTATAATCATAAGGGATTTTTTTTTTAATCATAAGGGATTTGATTTAGGTCATACCTGAGTGGCCTTGTGGTTTTCCCTACTTTCTTCAATATAAGTGTGAATTTTGCAATAAGAAGTTCATGATCTGAGCCACAGTCAACTCCAGGTCTTGTTTTTGCTGACTCTGTAGAGTTTCCCCATATTTGGCTGCAAAGAATATAATCAGTCTGATTTTGCTTTTGACCATCTGGTGATGTCCACATGTAGAGTCATCTCTTGTTTTGTTGGAAGAGGGTGTTTGCAATGACAAGTGTATTCTCTTGGCAGAACTCTGTTAACCCTGCTTTGTTTTGTACTCCAAAGCCAAACTCGCCTGTTATTCCTGGTATCTCATGACTTCCTCCTTTTGCATTGCAGTCCCCAGTGATGAAAAGGACATCTTTTATTGGTGTTAGTTGTAGAAGGTCTTGTAGATCTTAATAGAACCATTCATCTTCAGCTTCTTGTGCATTAGTGGTTGGGTCATAGACTTGCATTACTGTGATACTTAGTGGATTGCCTTGGAAACAAATGGAGATCATCCTGTCGTTTTTGAGATTGCACCCAAGTACTGCATTCTGAACTCTTTTGTTCAGAATAGGAGTCATTATTTAGCCTAATACATACTTCAAGCTCACTTTGTTGCTGGCAGAAGAGATCCCCTCTTCACCCAAACCTGGTCCTCTCCTCCAGTCAAAAGAGTGGTTTCTCTGGTTCCAGACGCAGAACCTGCAAGACATCCTTGACACTCCTTTCTCTTCTCTGTCATATCTGATCTTTACCCAAGTCCTGACAATTTTATGGTTATTTTTCAAATCTTTAAAACATCAACTCCACTACTGTTCGCTTAGTCTGTTGTTTCTTATTTGGAATATTACAGAAACCTCCAAACTAGTCTCTTCTCTTTCAGTGTCCCTTTGACAAAGCCAAACCAAACCCCAGGCCGCCTCCCCACCTAAAAACAACAACAAAAAAGGCAAACCTGAAAACTTTCTTTTCCTTTTCCTTTAGGTCTTTTAGTAATTTCCCAGATTATTAATGTGATCTTTAAAGATTTCCATGATCCAGCCACAGCTTATTTCTCCAGTTCATCTTTATTTTTCTCTTTTGTTTTCTGTGTTTAGTATCATTAGCTTTCTTTTAGATCCTGGAAAAAGTAATGCTTAAGGATTTTATTTGCTTTAAGTTTGTTCTACAGAGTTTAATTCATTGTTACTATGAGAAATACTTCATTCTGTAGATCAGGAGCACATGTTCTCCTTTATAATGTTCTGTAAGTACCTGGAGACTTGTCACAGTTTATAATTAAATATGCGTTCAGTGCCCACCTCTCTTACTAGACTGTAAGTTTCCAGGAGCTAGGAATGGGTCTGGTTTACTGTGTCTGTATTTAGGACAATGTCTATGGAAAATATACAGTAAACTTTTATTAAATGAATGGTACTGGCCTTTCTGTAAGCCCTATGCTTTATTTAAGGTGATGTAAGTCTGCTCTTCTGTGGTAAGATTCCAAGTATTTGAAGATTATTGTGTCCCATTTTAATCATTGTAAGTCATATACCTTTGAAATATTTTTTACTTCATCACCCGTCTTTCAATTTGTATGATTTTCAAGTCATTAATCATCTCAATTGTTCTCTTTTGAGGGTGGTTTTGTGATAGACTTTTTTTATTTTTAGCCCAGTGCAGGAGATAATACTCCAGGTGTCATCTGGTGCAATATGTAGTTCTTCTTGAGATCCCTTCACCCAAACCTGTCTGAACTCTTTGTTCAGAATAGGAGTCATTATTTAGCCTAATACATACTTCAAGCTCACTTTGTTGCTGGCAGAAGAGATCCCCTCTTCACCCAAACCTGGTCCTCTCCTCCAGTCAAAAGAGTGGTTTCTCTGGTTCCAGACGCAGAACCTGCAAGACATCCTTGACACTCCTTTCTCTTCTCTGTCATATCTGATCTTTACCCAAGTCCTGACAATTTTATGGTTATTTTTCAAATCTTTAAAACATCAACTCCACTACTGTTCGCTTAGTCTGTTGTTTCTTATTTGGAATATTACAGAAACCTCCAAACTAGTCTCTTCTCTTTCAGTGTCCCTTTGACAAAGCCAAACCAAACCCCAGGCCGCCTCCCCACCTAAAAACAACAACAAAAAAGGCAAACCTGAAAACTTTCTTTTCCTTTTCCTTTAGGTCTTTTAGTAATTTCCCAGATTATTAATGTGATCTTTAAAGATTTCCATGATCCAGCCACAGCTTATTTCTCCAGTTCATCTTTATTTTTCTTTTGTTTTCTGTGTTTAGTATCATTAGCTTTCTTTTAGATCCTGGAAAAAGTAATGCTTAAGGATTTTATTTGCTTTAAGTTTGTTCTACAGAGTTTAATTCATTGTTACTATGAGAAATACTTCATTCTGTAGATCAGGAGCACATGTTCTCCTTTATAATGTTCTGTAAGTACCTGGAGACTTGTCACAGTTTATAATTAAATATGCGTTCAGTGCCCACCTCTCTTACTAGACTGTAAGTTTCAGGAGCTAGGAATGGGTCTGGTTTACTGTGTCTGTATTTAGGACAATGTCTATGGAAAATATACAGTAAACTTTTATTAAATGAATGGTACTGGCCTTTCTGTAAGCCCTATGCTTTATTTAAGGTGATGTAAGTCTGCTCTTCTGTGGTAAGATTCCAAGTATTTGAAGATTATTGTGTCCCATTTTAATCATTGTAAGTCATATACCTTTGAAATATTTTTTACTTCATCACCCGTCTTTCAATTTGTATGATTTTCAAGTCATTAATCATCTCAATTGTTCTCTTTTGAGGGTGGTTTTGTGATAGACTTTTTTTATTTTTAGCCCAGTGCAGGAGATAATACTCCAGGTGTCATCTGGTGCAATATGTAGTATGACCTCCCTTAGTGCAAAGTGTACAAGATATGGGCTAAGCCACCAGAGCAAAGAGACAGCACATATAGTAGCTAGAACAAAATAAGTTTCTCTCCCAGGTCCAGAAGTAAGCAGCTTTGTCCCATCTGATGTCATCCAGGATTCTACTTTCATTCTATCTTGAGTTTTGCCATTTCCTTTGATGTTGTCATGTGTGTGGTTGAACTTGGCTCTCAAAAGAGGAAAAAAGGAAGTGGAGAACAGGCTACTTACATATGCTTTACATATTACGTGTGTAACTTCTGTTAACATTTTGGCTAGAACTTGGTCACAGACCACACTTAGCTATCAAGTAGCTCTATGCCCCCAAAAGTTCTGTAACTAAAAAAAAAGTTTAGGATAGTTACTGGGGGATACTTAATAATTTGCTTGTTAGGCATTAGTGTCACATAGTTTGTACATGTTGAATTTCTGGCCATAGATGTTGTCAGTGTTCTAACTTGTGGTGTTAATTTTTAAAATACATTACAGATATCAGCATTTGTTAGATTATTTTATACAAATGACAGATATTGTTAATTAGCTTTACTATCACTACCTTTTTTAGGAGCCAGAGTTTAACACCTGATTATTTCTAGGCTCAGTAAGCATAAATTGAGCAATTTCTCCTCTTTAGATTTAATTTTTTTCCAGGAGCTAGGAAATGGGTCTGGTTTACTGTGTCTGTATTTAGGACAATGTCTATGGAAAATATACAGTAAACTTTTATTAAATGAATGGTACTGGCCTTTCTGTAAGCCCTATGCTTTATTTAAGGTGATGTAAGTCTGCTCTTCTGTGGTAAGATTCCAAGTATTTGAAGATTATTGTGTCCCATTTTAATCATTGTAAGTCATATACCTTTGAAATATTTTTTACTTCATCACCCGTCTTTCAATTTGTATGATTTTCAAGTCATTAATCATCTCAATTGTTCTCTTTTGAGGGTGGTTTTGTGATAGACTTTTTTTATTTTTAGCCCAGTGCAGGAGATAATACTCCAGGTGTCATCTGGTGCAATATGTAGTATGACCTCCCTTAGTGCAAAGTGTACAAGATATGGGCTAAGCCACCAGAGCAAAGAGACAGCACATATAGTAGCTAGAACAAAATAAGTTTCTCTCCCAGGTCCAGAAGTAAGCAGCTTTGTCCCATCTGATGTCATCCAGGATTCTACTTTCATTCTATCTTGAGTTTTGCCATTTCCTTTGATGTTGTCATGTGTGTGGTTGAACTTGGCTCTCAAAAGAGGAAAAAAGGAAGTGGAGAACAGGCTACTTACATATGCTTTACATATTACGTGTGTAACTTCTGTTAACATTTTGGCTAGAACTTGGTCACAGACCACACTTAGCTATCAAGTAGCTCTATGCCCCCAAAAGTTCTGTAACTAAAAAAAAAGTTTAGGATAGTTACTGGGGGATACTTAATAATTTGCTTGTTAGGCATTAGTGTCACATAGTTTGTACATGTTGAATTTCTGGCCATAGATGTTGTCAGTGTTCTAACTTGTGGTGTTAATTTTTAAAATACATTACAGATATCAGCATTTGTTAGATTATTTTATACAAATGACAGATATTGTTAATTAGCTTTACTATCACTACCTTTTTTAGGAGCCAGAGTTTAACACCTGATTATTTCTAGGCTCAGTAAGCATAAATTGAGCAATTTCTCCTCTTTAGATTTACTTTTTCACTTTCCAAATAGGAGAGAAAGTTTTATATTTTTTCATGTCACATAGATTAATTCTCATTCATGTTTGCGTTTTTACATTGTCCTCAAGTTGAGTGCTGTTGAGTTTAGTGGTATTTAAATTAGGTAATATTGGAATACTGTATAAAAATATTAATTCAGGTTTACTGTGTGTGCAAAATTTAATATGAATTCAGATTAACAATGTATTAAGAGTTGTATAATCGCAAAGCCAGCAGGCCACAGAAGTTGAGAACTACCAGATAGCAGTGCACTTCTTCAAGATTAAGTTATGTGAGATTTAAGTTGTGACACATAGGGTGTTCACGATGTAGTTTGAAAGCCTTTGTTGGAAGGACTTTCTGATAATTGGAAATAGTTGGAGGAGGTGTTTGGAGGAGGCTGATAATCCTTCTATTAACCCAGAAAGCATGCTGTTTTAGAACTGGCATCAATACCAAAGTTAAATCTGCTTTAGTATTTTCAGGGTGTTTGGCCTAGAAAGGTTAAAATAATGCTGACTTAGAAAAGCTTCCTTCCTGCCCCTTCCCTTAACTCTGTATCTCATAACACCTTCTTTCCCAGACTGCTCCCTTGCTTTTAATAGCATGATGATCATATAAACAAGTGGAAGGTATTCATACAAGTATATGCAAGGCAGTTATGGCCTGGGATCACCTAAGGAGATTTTGGGCGAAAGATTTGTAAGGAATTAAGAAATCACTGCTATTTAATAACAAGATCTCAAACCTTGTGTGTGTGTATTTATGTGTGTGTGTGTGTATGTATGTGTAGGATGACGTTCAATTGTCTATGGAAGAAAAGACCCATGGCATGATTCTGAAAATGCTGCTAAAAAACTAGGTGTGAAGAACTTTGTAAGAAATACTAAATGGTCCTTTATGCTTTCTGTTGACCAAAATAGGTGGTATTTGAACAGTGTAAATTGATTCTTTGAAAAAAATTTCGACTGTTCAAATAGAGAGCTTTAAAAGTATAATTATATGTTAGACTTCTCAACTTTATCTGCATCTTACATAAGGTAGAATATGTTATGTTACTATACAAGGTGGCAAATCTTGGTTAGAATCGAGCATTTTAAGTTTGCTCATCTGTATGCATAGGGTCTTTCTCTACATGTGAGAAACATTCATTCTGAATTGGAGGAAGGAGTATTAAGAACATACATGAAATGACTAGAATCAATACCAGCTTGTACTAAATCAATTGGTACATTCTGTGTGAAGATTAAGATTCTCTGGGCTTTGGATTTGTATAGAACATGCCCTAAACTTACTAGAGTTGATACAGAGAAAATGTCTGTGTTCTTGCAGGTAACTTTAGATTCCTACGAATGGTGATCAGGAAGGCTTCCAGAGGAAAAATCTTGAACTGATACCTGTTAAAGTTTAGGTTGATAGAAAAAGAAGATATTCCAAGAATGGTAGAACAAGAGAAAAAAATTGCTACAAGTAGATATAAATATGGCATACATTGATTAGAGAAAAAGATCAGCCTACTTGGGGTGGAGAATCTTATATGAAAGTGATGAAAGATCGGGATAAGAGTCTTTTAATTTTCAGGGTGTTTGGCCTAGAAAGGTTAAAATAATGCTGACTTAGAAAAGCTTCCTTCCTGCCCCTTCCCTTAACTCTGTATCTCATAACACCTTCTTTCCCAGACTGCTCCCTTGCTTTTAATAGCATGATGATCATATAAACAAGTGGAAGGTATTCATACAAGTATATGCAAGGCAGTTATGGCCTGGGATCACCTAAGGAGATTTTGGGCGAAAGATTTGTAAGGAATTAAGAAATCACTGCTATTTAATAACAAGATCTCAAACCTTGTGTGTGTGTATTTATGTGTGTGTGTGTGTATGTATGTGTAGGATGACGTTCAATTGTCTATGGAAGAAAAGACCCATGGCATGATTCTGAAAATGCTGCTAAAAAACTAGGTGTGAAGAACTTTGTAAGAAATACTAAATGGTCCTTTATGCTTTCTGTTGACCAAAATAGGTGGTATTTGAACAGTGTAAATTGATTCTTTGAAAAAAATTTCGACTGTTCAAATAGAGAGCTTTAAAAGTATAATTATATGTTAGACTTCTCAACTTTATCTGCATCTTACATAAGGTAGAATATGTTATGTTACTATACAAGGTGGCAAATCTTGGTTAGAATCGAGCATTTTAAGTTTGCTCATCTGTATGCATAGGGTCTTTCTCTACATGTGAGAAACATTCATTCTGAATTGGAGGAAGGAGTATTAAGAACATACATGAAATGACTAGAATCAATACCAGCTTGTACTAAATCAATTGGTACATTCTGTGTGAAGATTAAGATTCTCTGGGCTTTGGATTTGTATAGAACATGCCCTAAACTTACTAGAGTTGATACAGAGAAAATGTCTGTGTTCTTGCAGGTAACTTTAGATTCCTACGAATGGTGATCAGGAAGGCTTCCAGAGGAAAAATCTTGAACTGATACCTGTTAAAGTTTAGGTTGATAGAAAAAGAAGATATTCCAAGAATGGTAGAACAAGAGAAAAAAATTGCTACAAGTAGATATAAATATGGCATACATTGATTAGAGAAAAAGATCAGCCTACTTGGGGTGGAGAATCTTATATGAAAGTGATGAAAGATCGGGGATAACAGTCATCCTGGTATCTAGCTTGATTTGAAGACTTTCAGCCTAAGGACAACAAATGAATATAGAAGATTAACTTGGTGATAGTTTTTTTTTTTTTTTTCCTGCCCTGTCAATTCAACTATTTATTTACTGATTTTTTTCCCCTAATAAAGGTCATTTTAAAGTGTTTACAGTGTTCTAAATCGTCATTCCTAGAGAAATTATTGTGTATTTTAATGTTTCAGTATTTCCTTGAGATGTTGGGACCATGGACTGACTTGCACTTTGGAGTTTGTTTGTGGTTCGTCTTTCAGTATATTTGTCAGTGTGCTAGGGTGTCTTTCTGTAACTGTTGATTTTATCCGAGGTACTGACCACTGAATTCTTAGTATGAAAAGAAATAGCAACATTGGAAACAAAACCCTATCCTGATTCTTATTTTATTGTGGACTTCAGTTCTTTCTCCTCGCTTTCGTTTTCTCTCAGGTCAACAGGACATACTGCTGTGGCACCTACCGAGCAGGTCCTATGCGGCAGATAAGTCTTGTTGGAGCGGTAGATGAAGAAGTTGGTGATTATTTTCCAGAGTTCCTTGATATGTTAGAAGAATCACCATTTCTGAAAGTGAGTGTTTTTCAGATTATCAAAGTGCTGATCATTATTTGAATGGACACTTTGCATTAAAATGTCTTAAACTAATCTTAGGGGCTTCCCAGGTGGTGCAGCGGTAAAGAATCAGTCTGCAGTGCAGAAGGCACAAAGATGCGAGGTGGATCCATGGGTCATTAAGATCCCCTGAAGGAGGAAATGGCAACTTGTTGCAGTATTCTTGCCTGGAAAATTGTATGGACCGAGGATAGACTGGCAGGCAGCAGTCCATGGGACCACAAAGAGTCAGACACAACTGAGTGACTGAGCGCACATACATACAAAACTAATCTTATTTATTAAAATTCCATTTTATCCCATATTTTAAATAGAAATCTTTAGAAAATTGTTTGTGTAAGTGCTTAACTTCAGTTATTCTTTTTTACATATAAATTACTGTCTAATACAAGATTTATTTTCTTCATATACACCCACAAAATAAGCTTCCTAGAACTTTCTTTTGAGTGTGAGCGGTAAACTTGTAAATAGTCCAAAAAATTTTTTTTGACCTGGACTTACTCTTCTGACTTTCAGATGACTTTGCCCTGGGTACACTTTCCAGCCTTCGACTTCAGTGTAGGTCCCAGAGTGATGACGGACCCATCATGTGGGTAAGGGGCAGGTAAACAAACGTTTCCAGCCTTCGACTTCAGTATTTCCTTGAGATGTTGGGACCATGGACTGACTTGCACTTTGGAGTTTGTTTGTGGTTCGTCTTTCAGTATATTTGTCAGTGTGCTAGGGTGTCTTTCTGTAACTGTTGATTTTATCCGAGGTACTGACCACTGAATTCTTAGTATGAAAAGAAATAGCAACATTGGAAACAAAACCCTATCCTGATTCTTATTTTATTGTGGACTTCAGTTCTTTCTCCTCGCTTTCGTTTTCTCTCAGGTCAACAGGACATACTGCTGTGGCACCTACCGAGCAGGTCCTATGCGGCAGATAAGTCTTGTTGGAGCGGTAGATGAAGAAGTTGGTGATTATTTTCCAGAGTTCCTTGATATGTTAGAAGAATCACCATTTCTGAAAGTGAGTGTTTTTCAGATTATCAAAGTGCTGATCATTATTTGAATGGACACTTTGCATTAAAATGTCTTAAACTAATCTTAGGGGCTTCCCAGGTGGTGCAGCGGTAAAGAATCAGTCTGCAGTGCAGAAGGCACAAAGATGCGAGGTGGATCCATGGGTCATTAAGATCCCCTGAAGGAGGAAATGGCAACTTGTTGCAGTATTCTTGCCTGGAAAATTGTATGGACCGAGGATAGACTGGCAGGCAGCAGTCCATGGGACCACAAAGAGTCAGACACAACTGAGTGACTGAGCGCACATACATACAAAACTAATCTTATTTATTAAAATTCCATTTTATCCCATATTTTAAATAGAAATCTTTAGAAAATTGTTTGTGTAAGTGCTTAACTTCAGTTATTCTTTTTTACATATAAATTACTGTCTAATACAAGATTTATTTTCTTCATATACACCCACAAAATAAGCTTCCTAGAACTTTCTTTTGAGTGTGAGCGGTAAACTTGTAAATAGTCCAAAAAATTTTTTTTGACCTGGACTTACTCTTCTGACTTGCAGATGACTTTGCCCTGGGGTACACTTTCCAGCCTTCGACTTCAGTGTAGGTCCCAGAGTGATGACGGACCCATCATGTGGGTAAGGCCAGGAGAGCAGATGATCCCTACAGCAGATATGCCAAAGTCACCCTTCAAAAGACGACGGTAAACAGTTATTTTTCTCAAATAAGCAAAAGCAGTCTTTTAGTTGGTTGCTTGTAGGAATGATTGAGTTTGAAAACCAGTTTTTCTGATTTAAAGAGCTATTTTAAGTAAATCTTTCAGTTGTCAGTTCCTTAGTCCAGTTCATGCATTACACAGATCCAAGAGTGAGGCATCTGGTAAAAATCAAATGTAATTTTTACTTCATTTCTTAAAACCTAGGTCCTAATGTTCAAACTGCTTTTTGTGGTTTATAAGGATCTATCTTAATCTGGCCCCAGCAGTATCACTTCTAGGTGTATCTGCTTTTAGCCTGGTCCAGTCACACTGACTTCAGTTTCTAAACCATAGTTTTTCACATCTCTGTGCTTTTCACTGCTCTTTTTACTTAGAGTAGCATTCCATTCCCCATCTTCCTCTCTACCTGATACACCCTTAATTTTCAGAACCTAAACTTGGATGTCATTTCCTTTGTGAAGCTTTTTTTTGTTCCCTAAAACAGTCAGTCATTCCCTTCTCTGAACTCACATATCATTCCCTTCATTAATGATCTTTTTACATGTTTTTGGTTTTTACTATAAATTTTAACCTTTTTGAGGACAGCCTAATTTAATTCTCTGTCTTCATTCATATAGCAAATGATCAGTGTTTGCTGAGTGAAACCAGTGATGTAAAATAATTCATATTGGCCTAACATTTTTTGTTTCAAACAAAATTTGTTTAAAACAAATGTGGGTTAACTTACTTTAGGACTATGAAAACAAATCTCATTTAATGAGACTGAAAATTTCTTATATTTACTTAGACTATGGAAATAGGAACTCAAAATAAGTACCTGAAAATGAGTTTGACTAGGCTACACCTGACCTTAAAACCCATAGAAGAGTAATACTAGAGCTTAGGTACTTGAGATATTCATGGAAGTAATTTCTATGAAGTATTTTCAAGCAAGGTGGTGGCATGATAGAACATGGCAGTAAGCCAAAACTTCTGCAGATTGCCAGACCACAGCAGTTTTTTGTACATTATGATGATGAATCTTGAAATACTGAATCCTTAAATTTAGTGTTCATTTTTTATTCTATAGTCTTTCCCCAAAGGAAATGATTGTTTGGATTCCTGATTGCTACAGACTTTAAAAACAAGAACCAGATAATAGGAAAAACTAAAAAGGCAAAAGAAGAAGTCTATAATCCCACTCATTTAGACATACTAACCTTTCAGATTTTTCGATTTAAAGAGTTTTTGTCAGTTCCTTAGTCCACTTCATGCATTACACAGATCCAAGAGTGAGGCATCTGGTAAAAATCAAATGTAATTTTTACTTCATTTCTTAAAACCTAGGTCCTAATGTTCAAACTGCTTTTTGTGGTTTATAAGGATCTATCTTAATCTGGCCCCAGCAGTATCACTTCTAGGTGTATCTGCTTTTAGCCTGGTCCAGTCACACTGACTTCAGTTTCTAAACCATAGTTTTTCACATCTCTGTGCTTTTCACTGCTCTTTTTACTTAGAGTAGCATTCCATTCCCCATCTTCCTCTCTACCTGATACACCCTTAATTTTCAGAACCTAAACTTGGATGTCATTTCCTTTGTGAAGCTTTTTTTTGTTCCCTAAAACAGTCAGTCATTCCCTTCTCTGAACTCACATATCATTCCCTTCATTAATGATCTTTTTACATGTTTTTGGTTTTTACTATAAATTTTAACCTTTTTGAGGACAGCCTAATTTAATTCTCTGTCTTCATTCATATAGCAAATGATCAGTGTTTGCTGAGTGAAACCAGTGATGTAAAATAATTCATATTGGCCTAACATTTTTTGTTTCAAACAAAATTTGTTTAAAACAAATGTGGGTTAACTTACTTTAGGACTATGAAAACAAATCTCATTTAATGAGACTGAAAATTTCTTATATTTACTTAGACTATGGAAATAGGAACTCAAAATAAGTACCTGAAAATGAGTTTGACTAGGCTACACCTGACCTTAAAACCCATAGAAGAGTAATACTAGAGCTTAGGTACTTGAGATATTCATGGAAGTAATTTCTATGAAGTATTTTCAAGCAAGGTGGTGGCATGATAGAACATGGCAGTAAGCCAAAACTTCTGCAGATTGCCAGACCACAGCAGTTTTTTGTACATTATGATGATGAATCTTGAAATACTGAATCCTTAAATTTAGTGTTCATTTTTTATTCTATAGTCTTTCCCCAAAGGAAATGATTGTTTGGATTCCTGATTGCTACAGACTTTAAAAACAAGAACCAGATAATAGGAAAAAAACTAAAAAGGCAAAAGAAGAAGTCTATAATCCCACTCATTTAGACATACTAACCTTTCAGATTTTGGTCCGTATTTGCTCATAAATTTTCTTTGTATACAGATGAATTCATTCTTCACATGGTGGTTATTTTAAAATGTGTTCCTCCCCTCCAGACTTACGTATTATATTAAGATGCAGTCATAGCATCTTTTAAAAATAACTATGTAGTTTTAACTGTATGATTATATAAAATTTATTTTACCAATTCTTTGTTGGTGTAAATTGTTTCCACTTTTTTAGTATATTGATAAATAGTATTTTGAACATGACAGTGATGTGCTTGAGCCAATTTACACCAGCTCATAGGTCCATTGTTAGCCTTGCAGTTCCACATTGTGTGAGATCACATGAGTAGCTTAAAATCAGCCATGTTGGGATTATTTATGCCATGGAAGTCAGCAAATCAGCTACGAGGTTGGTACAAAAGTAACTGTAGTTTCAGACTGTGAATTTTAAATTATCATAACTAGGCTCAGATACATCTTTGTTAATCAAAATAGGAACCATTACAGTCAACACATTTTTGCCAATGAGAAATAAATTTGTTAAATTCCTGTAGCTTAAAAATATATGCTTTGGGATTTGGTGAAAAGTTGGAAAGCATTTTCTGCTTCCTGCTGGTTGTGAAAGCATTTTCCTTGCAAAAAATTGTCCCGATGCTTGAAGAAGTGGTGGTTGGTGAGCGATCAGGTGAGTATTCGCAGATAAGGCAAAACTTTGTAGCCAAGTTAATTCAAGTTTTGAAGTGTTGTGTGACATGGAGTCAGGCATTGTACAGAAGAATTGGGCCTTTTCTGTTGACCAGTGCTGGCTACAGGCATTGGAGTTTTTGGTGCATACTTCTCAGAAATAACTATTTTGCTGGTAATCAGAAAACTGTAGTGGATCAGACCAACAGCAGACCACCAGTGACCAGGACCTTTTGGAATCCTTAAATTTAGTGTTCATTTTTATTCTATAGTCTTTCCCCAAAGGAAATGATTGTTTGGATTCCTGATTGCTACAGACTTTAAAAACAAGAACCAGATAATAGGAAAAACTAAAAAGGCAAAAGAAGAAGTCTATAATCCCACTCATTTAGACATACTAACCTTTCAGATTTTGGTCCGTATTTGCTCATAAATTTTCTTTGTATACAGATGAATTCATTCTTCACATGGTGGTTATTTTAAAATGTGTTCCTCCCCTCCAGACTTACGTATTATATTAAGATGCAGTCATAGCATCTTTTAAAAATAACTATGTAGTTTTAACTGTATGATTATATAAAATTTATTTTACCAATTCTTTGTTGGTGTAAATTGTTTCCACTTTTTTAGTATATTGATAAATAGTATTTTGAACATGACAGTGATGTGCTTGAGCCAATTTACACCAGCTCATAGGTCCATTGTTAGCCTTGCAGTTCCACATTGTGTGAGATCACATGAGTAGCTTAAAATCAGCCATGTTGGGATTATTTATGCCATGGAAGTCAGCAAATCAGCTACGAGGTTGGTACAAAAGTAACTGTAGTTTCAGACTGTGAATTTTAAATTATCATAACTAGGCTCAGATACATCTTTGTTAATCAAAATAGGAACCATTACAGTCAACACATTTTTGCCAATGAGAAATAAATTTGTTAAATTCCTGTAGCTTAAAAATATATGCTTTGGGATTTGGTGAAAAGTTGGAAAGCATTTTCTGCTTCCTGCTGGTTGTGAAAGCATTTTCCTTGCAAAAAATTGTCCCGATGCTTGAAGAAGTGGTGGTTGGTGAGCGATCAGGTGAGTATTCGCAGATAAGGCAAAACTTTGTAGCCAAGTTAATTCAAGTTTTGAAGTGTTGTGTGACATGGAGTCAGGCATTGTACAGAAGAATTGGGCCTTTTCTGTTGACCAGTGCTGGCTACAGGCATTGGAGTTTTTGGTGCATACTTCTCAGAAATAACTATTTTGCTGGTAATCAGAAAACTGTAGTGGATCAGACCAACAGCAGACCACCAGTGACCAGGACCTTTTTTTTGGTGCAAGTTTGGCTTTGGGAAGTGCTTTGGAGCTTCTTCTTGGTCCAGCTACTGAGCTGGTTGTTGCCAGTTGTAAAGAATCCACTTTGCATCGCACATTACAGCGTGATTGAGAAATGGCTCACTTGTTGTTCAGAAGAGAAGATGACACTTCAAAACAATGAGTTTTTAGATTTCTGGTTAGCTCACAAGGCACCCACTTACTGAGCTTTTTCATCTGTCCAATTTGCTTCAAGTGCTGAAAGACTGTAGGATGGTTGACATTGAGTTCTTTGACAACTTTTCATGTAGTTGTAAGAGGATCAGCTTCGATGATGGCTCTCAGTAGGTCATTGTCAACTTCTAGTGGCTGGCCACTGCACTCCTCATTTTCAAGGTTCTCGTCTCCTTTGCAGATCTTCTTAAACCACCACTGCACTGTACGTTCACTAGCAGTTCATGGGTTAAATGTACTGATGCTGAGTTGTCTCTGCTGCTTTACGACCCATTTTGAATTCGAATAAAAAAATATCGCTCGTTTGCTTTTTTGTCTAACGTCATTTCTGTAACATAAATAGCAAGTAATAAGTAATTAGTAAAAAATCAAAGTGAGACGTGCACATTAATATGATATATAACATTAACGACATTTATTTAATAATGTATTCCAGTATAAAATGGCAAAATTCAGCCATGCAAAACTGCAATTATTTTTGCACCAACCTAATACAAATTGGCATCTCCTCCACTAAAGCCAATTGCTAAACATGTATGACACATCTTTGGTTGTGGCTGGCTAATGGGTTGACTGGCTGGTTGGTTGATAGTAGGTAGGTAGATGATATCTTTGTATTTATGCATGTTTATTTTCTTAGTAGATATTGCTAAAGGCTCAAAGTATATATATGTTTCTGACTTACAAAAATGTACCAATTTATATTTCCACCCATACAGTAAGTAAGATAGTACCCTTTTTCCCTATATCCTCCACTAATATTCTCTTTAACTTTGTTCATCTGATTGGACAAAAATATGTTATTTTAATTTGCGTTTCTTTGAGGGGTTTGTGTTTCTTCTGTGATTCCCTTTTAATTTTCTTATATTTCTTTTGGGGTGTTGTTTCCTTTTTTCTTCACTGACAGAAAGTTTTATTCATATGTTGTCAGATCTAGCTTTTCCTCTGAGGTTTCTTTCTTAGTGGCAAACTTAGAAAGGCCTTCTCTCATTCAGTATTATAAAATAGTCACATTTTCTCCTGGTAAATCTATGATTTCAGTATTACGTACTTTGTTTACCTGGTATTGTTTCAGTAAAGAGGGAGAGATTCAGTTTAACATTCTTTCCAAGTTATTAAGCAGTTGTACCAACATCATTTATTGAACAATTCATTATTTCTCCATTAATCTGAGGTGCTCTCAAGTGTAATTTCTATTGGGATTAAATATTCTTAAGAGAGGCATCAAAAGGGCTTTGAATTAGAGTGAACAAATTAAAACTTAAACAGTAATGTCATCTTTATGTGTTAATAAGGATGTCCTTTTGCTGAAAGTGATGGAATTGATGTGAGAAGCTGTCTAGTTATCAAGGACACTGCTAATGAAGATGATCTTTAAATTTCTGAACTCTAGAGTTACAGAAATATATGCACAGGGTTTTAAAACATCAAACAATATAGAAACGTTTATAATGTAAAATCCTGGCTACCTTTGCCTCCAGATGCAAACACCTTTTTTTTTTTTTTTAACAGAGGCAGAAGTGCTTCCTGTTTTTAATGTCTTTTTTGTTTTAAAGCTTTGACAGGAAATTTGTAAATATCTTGGTATCTTGGGTAGAGATTCCTTCCTTTTTGGGTTCTCCAAATAGTTAAGTGACCCTTACTTTACCCTCTTCCTCCCCTTCTACTTTTTGTCAGCTATGCTTATACATCATTGAAGTTAATTCATATTCTGCTTTAAAACTACTAATTAGGCGCTATATGCTTTGTCAAGAGGAGTATTCTTTAAACTTTTTTTAATTAACTGCTTTGATATTCCCTTTTATTTATTTTTTTGGGTGTTGTTTTTCCCTATATCCTCCACTAATATTCTCTTTAACTTTGTTCATCTGATTGGACAAAAATATGTTATTTTAATTTGCGTTTCTTTGAGGGGTTTGTGTTTCTTCTGTGATTCCCTTTTAATTTTCTTATATTTCTTTTGGGGTGTTGTTTCCTTTTTTCTTCACTGACAGAAAGTTTTATTCATATGTTGTCAGATCTAGCTTTTCCTCTGAGGTTTCTTTCTTAGTGGCAAACTTAGAAAGGCCTTCTCTCATTCAGTATTATAAAATAGTCACATTTTCTCCTGGTAAATCTATGATTTCAGTATTACGTACTTTGTTTACCTGGTATTGTTTCAGTAAAGAGGGAGAGATTCAGTTTAACATTCTTTCCAAGTTATTAAGCAGTTGTACCAACATCATTTATTGAACAATTCATTATTTCTCCATTAATCTGAGGTGCTCTCAAGTGTAATTTCTATTGGGATTAAATATTCTTAAGAGAGGCATCAAAAGGGCTTTGAATTAGAGTGAACAAATTAAAACTTAAACAGTAATGTCATCTTTATGTGTTAATAAGGATGTCCTTTTGCTGAAAGTGATGGAATTGATGTGAGAAGCTGTCTAGTTATCAAGGACACTGCTAATGAAGATGATCTTTAAATTTCTGAACTCTAGAGTTACAGAAATATATGCACAGGGTTTTAAAACATCAAACAATATAGAAAGGTTTATAATGAAAAATCCTGGCTACCTTTGCCTCCAGATGCAAACACCTTTTTTTTTTTTTTTAACAGAGGCAGAAGTGCTTCCTGTTTTTAATGTCTTTTTTGTTTTAAAGCTTTGACAGGAAATTTGTAAATATCTTGGTATCTTGGGTAGAGATTCCTTCCTTTTTGGGTTCTCCAAATAGTTAAGTGACCCTTACTTTACCCTCTTCCTCCCCTTCTACTTTTTGTCAGCTATGCTTATACATCATTGAAGTTAATTCATATTCTGCTTTAAAACTACTAATTAGGCGCTATATGCTTTGTCAAGAGGAGTATTCTAAAATTTGAGAGTCAGGAAATGGCATTTAAAATAATATGGGGGGCTTCCCTGGTGGTCCAGTGGGTACGACACTGCTTTGCAGTGTAAGGGGCGCTGGTTTGATCCCTGGCCTGAGAAGATCCCACGTGCCATGGAATGGCTGGACCGGTGTGTCCAGCTGCTGAGCTGGAGCCCTGGAGCACATGTGCCCAGAGCTGGTGCTCTGCCACGAGAGGGGCCACTGTGGTGGGAGGCCCACACAGGCCAAAGAACAAAGATGGATGAAAACAAGTAAATGAAAGTCCATACAAGTGGCCAAAAAAAAAGCAAAAATAATAATATGGGTAGTAAGTTTACTGCAGACTTTATTTTGTTTGTTTATTTATTTTCATAAATAAATAAATATTCCAAGGTTCCAGTGGTTGTTGTCACTCAAAAGAATAATAAACAAGTGGATTTTTCTTTTCTGTATTTCACCTAGATACTGAAAGTTATGGTACATTTTAGCCTGGTTCATATTTGGATCTTGCTGATTACTTTTTAAATTTTTCTGTTTTTCCTATAGTTTCTGATTGCTTATTTTTTGAGGGCATTCTACACATTTTTCTTGATCATATTTCTAATGTCTTCTATTATTTTTATTTTTTAAGAATGGGCTTCCTGGTGGCTCAGATAGTAAAGAATCTGCCTGTAATGCAGGAGACCCGGTACAGTCCCTGGGTCAGGAAGATCCCCTGGAGAAGGGAATGGGAGCCCACTCCAGTACTCTTGCCTGAAGAATCCTATGGACAAAGGAGCCTGGTAGGCCACAGTCCAAGGGGTCACACTGACCTTCTCTATGACTTTGGCTACTTTTTAACAGAGGCAGAAGTGCTTCCTGTTTTTAATGTCTTTTTTGTTTTAAAGCTTTGACAGGAAATTTGTAAATATCTTGGTATCTTGGGTAGAGATTCCTTCCTTTTTGGGTTCTCCAAATAGTTAAGTGACCCTTACTTTACCCTCTTCCTCCCCTTCTACTTTTTGTCAGCTATGCTTATACATCATTGAAGTTAATTCATATTCTGCTTTAAAACTACTAATTAGGCGCTATATGCTTTGTCAAGAGGAGTATTCTAAAATTTGAGAGTCAGGAAATGGCATTTAAAATAATATGGGGGGCTTCCCTGGTGGTCCAGTGGGTACGACACTGCTTTGCAGTGTAAGGGGCGCTGGTTTGATCCCTGGCCTGAGAAGATCCCACGTGCCATGGAATGGCTGGACCGGTGTGTCCAGCTGCTGAGCTGGAGCCCTGGAGCACATGTGCCCAGAGCTGGTGCTCTGCCACGAGAGGGGCCACTGTGGTGGGAGGCCCACACAGGCCAAAGAACAAAGATGGATGAAAACAAGTAAATGAAAGTCCATACAAGTGGCCAAAAAAGCAAAAATAATAATATGGGTAGTAAGTTTACTGCAGACTTTATTTTGTTTGTTTATTTATTTTCATAAATAAATAAATATTCCAAGGTTCCAGTGGTTGTTGTCACTCAAAAGAATAATAAACAAGTGGATTTTTCTTTTCTGTATTTCACCTAGATACTGAAAGTTATGGTACATTTTAGCCTGGTTCATATTTGGATCTTGCTGATTACTTTTTAAATTTTTCTGTTTTTCCTATAGTTTCTGATTGCTTATTTTTTGAGGGCATTCTACACATTTTTCTTGATCATATTTCTAATGTCTTCTATTATTTTTATTTTTTAAGAATGGGCTTCCCTGGTGGCTCAGATAGTAAAGAATCTGCCTGTAATGCAGGAGACCCGGTACAGTCCCTGGGTCAGGAAGATCCCCTGGAGAAGGGAATGGGAGCCCACTCCAGTACTCTTGCCTGAAGAATCCTATGGACAAAGGAGCCTGGTAGGCCACAGTCCAAGGGGTCACACTGACCTTCTCTATGACTTTGGCTACTTCTTTTTGGTTTTTATATAACATTTCTTTTTGCTTTTTTATATAGCATCTTTGGGGAGAATGTTGTTAGTTACATTACATTCTTTGCTTTTATCATACCCTCAGGAATCTAGAATTTTAATTATACTATCTGCTCTTAACACATCACTTTTTATCTGGAAATCTTTTAGAGCTCTGTGTTTCTTATCTCAATGTGAAAAGCTTATTTCTCAGTTATCTCCCTAGGAGTTACCATTTGTTGTCTTCTTTCTGGGTTTATTTCTTTTTCTTGCTTGATCACATACTCAGGTTATCATCTAAGAAAAGGAAGGTATTGAATTGTCATCATATGTCTGAAAATTTTTCTGTTGTTAAATATGATTGTTGGGCTTCCCTGGTAGCTCAGTGGTAGAGTTCGCCTGCCAATGCAAGAGACACAGGTTTGATCCCTGATCCAGAAAGAACCCACATGCTGTGGTGCAACTAAGTCTGTGAGCCACAACTGTTGAGCCTGTGCCCTCTGCTCTGTGCTCTGGAGCCTCGGAGCCATAACTATGGAAGCCCATGTGCCCTAGAGCCCAAGTTCCAAAACCAAGAGAGGTCACCACAACAAGAAGCCTCTCATCTCAACTAGAGAGTATCCTCGACAGCCTGCAACTAGAGAAGAGCCTGTGGCAGCAGTGAAAACACAGAATAGCCAATAATAATAATGATAAAAAAGACTAAATAATAATAGTTAAAAAAAAGAATATGATTGTTAGTTTAGCTATGGTCTAGAAGATATATTTTCCTTAGGATTTTTAAACTTTGCTCCAAGGTCTTCTGATATCTAGTATTGTTTATTAGAAGTCTTAATGCCAGTGTCATTATTTTTTTTAAGTAACCTATTTTTTTTCCTCCCTGGTAGCCCAGTTTCACAATGACACATCTTTGGGTTTTTAATTCTTATTCTTATGTTTTATTCATTTTTGTTGTTTGGTAGATCCCTTAAACTTAACTTTATGTCTTCTTTCATTTCTGGAAATTTTTCTTGCTTGTTTGCCTCAGTAATCTCTTCATTTTCTATCTATTTCTTTCTGAAACTACTGTTGATTGAGTAACAGATCTCCCAGTTTGATTACACTCATATTTCTTATTACTTGCTTTTATTTGACTTTGTCTTCTGACAAAGTTTTTAAATTTCATTGTTGTTTATTTTGGTGTTTGTCAGGCTTCTATAGGCTGTCTTCGCGTATCTGGTGATTCTTGGTTGGCTTGTTTGTATTTAGAAATAAAGCATTGGGCTTACTGGGCATTCTGTTTGTATTTCAGTGAGGCTTGTCACTGAAATAACAGGAGTGGAAGTGAGCATTAAAGGATACATCCAAATGCCAGAGGATTAAGTTAGTTTATATGGTAAGTTCGGAGTGTTTAGAGAAGAACATGCTGGATGTTTTGGCCAAAAATTTATCAGGAAGTTCAAAGAGGTTGAATCTAGGCAGCATATAGTCAGTGGCCCAGGACTGTCATCAAGGAACCAGATCTTTTCTTCTCTCCTCTGTCCTTCTCTTTGCCTAACTTTATATTTACAGTGGCTTCATTTATGGTTGCTGGATCGCTAGAGTGGTTCTAGGTATCACATCTGGATCTGGTTATATCTAAAAAAAGAAGAATATCTTTTCTTTTACTACTTTCTTGGGGTTATAATTTTTATTGCTGGTTCCAAAACCAAGAGAGGTCACCACAACAAGAAGCCTCTCATCTCAACTAGAGAGTATCCTCGACAGCCTGCAACTAGAGAAGAGCCTGTGGCAGCAGTGAAAACACAGAATAGCCAATAATAATAATGATAAAAAAGACTAAATAATAATAGTTAAAAAAAAGAATATGATTGTTAGTTTAGCTATGGTCTAGAAGATATATTTTCCTTAGGATTTTTAAACTTTGCTCCAAGGTCTTCTGATATCTAGTATTGTTTATTAGAAGTCTTAATGCCAGTGTCATTATTTTTTTTAAGTAACCTATTTTTTTTCCTCCCTGGTAGCCCAGTTTCACAATGACACATCTTTGGGTTTTTAATTCTTATTCTTATGTTTTATTCATTTTTGTTGTTTGGTAGATCCCTTAAACTTAACTTTATGTCTTCTTTCATTTCTGGAAATTTTTCTTGCTTGTTTGCCTCAGTAATCTCTTCATTTTCTATCTATTTCTTTCTGAAACTACTGTTGATTGAGTAACAGATCTCCCAGTTTGATTACACTCATATTTCTTATTACTTGCTTTTATTTGACTTTGTCTTCTGACAAAGTTTTTAAATTTCATTGTTGTTTATTTTGGTGTTTGTCAGGCTTCTATAGGCTGTCTTCGCGTATCTGGTGATTCTTGGTTGGCTTGTTTGTATTTAGAAATAAAGCATTGGGCTTACTGGGCATTCTGTTTGTATTTCAGTGAGGCTTGTCACTGAAATAACAGGAGTGGAAGTGAGCATTAAAGGATACATCCAAATGCCAGAGGATTAAGTTAGTTTATATGGTAAGTTCGGAGTGTTTAGAGAAGAACATGCTGGATGTTTTGGCCAAAAATTTATCAGGAAGTTCAAAGAGGTTGAATCTAGGCAGCATATAGTCAGTGGCCCAGGACTGTCATCAAGGAACCAGATCTTTTCTTCTCTCCTCTGTCCTTCTCTTTGCCTAACTTTATATTTACAGTGGCTTCATTTATGGTTGCTGGATCGCTAGAGTGGTTCTAGGTATCACATCTGGATCTGGTTATATCTAAAAAAAGAAGAATATCTTTTCTTTTACTACTTTCTTAGGAGCCGGGGTGCTTCCCAGAAGTATTAGCAGATTTCCTTTCATATTGCTGGCCAGAATTGGTTCATGCTTATTCCTATATCATTCACTGCCAAGGGAATGAGCTTAACATAGTTTGCCAGAACTCATGAGGATCCACCTCTGAAGCTTGTGAATTAGGTTTCATATCAGATAGAGACAGAGACCTAATAAAAATCAGAGTTCTTTCAGAGAAATGAAGATAAGAGATAAATGCTGTTGGTTCATTCATGTTAACCCCCTCTGTATGAGGGTAAATGCCTGACTATCAAAATTTCTACCACTGGAATGGCTGGTGACATGTTTATTTGCAGAATTTCATTTAATTTGATCTTTTTTTTAACCTTACTTCCTTTCTATTATTACCATTCTGCTAGGCTTTTTAGCTGCTATTGCCTTTTTATTTAAAGTCCTGTGGCTTTCTCTGCTCAGTTTTACTAGTCCAAAACAACTTTTAATCATTTTTCATCTAGAAATGTGTTGATGTTGTTCATTTACTGATTTATTTCCTTTGTTTCTTTATGTTCATTCCTTTACTGTCACCTTTAGATTATTATGTTTAGAAGGTTTTGAGCACATAAAAAAGCAGAATATAATAAACTCCCATGTATTCAATATCAACGGTTGCCAATAACAGTTCCATTTCATCTGTTATCCTATTCATTTCTCCACGTCTCTCCCCCCACCCTTCCCACATTAGTTTGAAGTCTTTTATTTCCATTTGAATATGGAAGGATATGTAGATGCTCAGGTTACCAATCTTTGAGACTTAAAAGTGGCACAGGATAAGTTTTTCGGATGTTTAGAGAAGAACATGCTGGATGTTTTGGCCAAAAATTTATCAGGAAGTTCAAAGAGGTTGAATCTAGGCAGCATATAGTCAGTGGCCCAGGACTGTCATCAAGGAACCAGATCTTTTCTTCTCTCCTCTGTCCTTCTCTTTGCCTAACTTTATATTTACAGTGGCTTCATTTATGGTTGCTGGATCGCTAGAGTGGTTCTAGGTATCACATCTGGATCTGGTTATATCTAAAAAAAGAAGAATATCTTTTCTTTTACTACTTTCTTAGGAGCCGGGGTGCTTCCCAGAAGTATTAGCAGATTTCCTTTCATATTGCTGGCCAGAATTGGTTCATGCTTATTCCTATATCATTCACTGCCAAGGGAATGAGCTTAACATAGTTTGCCAGAACTCATGAGGATCCACCTCTGAAGCTTGTGAATTAGGTTTCATATCAGATAGAGACAGAGACCTAATAAAAATCAGAGTTCTTTCAGAGAAATGAAGATAAGAGATAAATGCTGTTGGTTCATTCATGTTAACCCCCTCTGTATGAGGGTAAATGCCTGACTATCAAAATTTCTACCACTGGAATGGCTGGTGACATGTTTATTTGCAGAATTTCATTTAATTTGATCTTTTTTTCAACCTTACTTCCTTTCTATTATTACCATTCTGCTAGGCTTTTTAGCTGCTATTGCCTTTTTATTTAAAGTCCTGTGGCTTTCTCTGCTCAGTTTTACTAGTCCAAAACAACTTTTAATCATTTTTCATCTAGAAATGTGTTGATGTTGTTCATTTACTGATTTATTTCCTTTGTTTCTTTATGTTCATTCCTTTACTGTCACCTTTAGATTATTATGTTTAGAAGGTTTTGAGCACATAAAAAAGCAGAATATAATAAACTCCCATGTATTCAATATCAACGGTTGCCAATAACAGTTCCATTTCATCTGTTATCCTATTCATTTCTCCACGTCTCTCCCCCCACCCTTCCCACATTAGTTTGAAGTCTTTTATTTCCATTTGAATATGGAAGGATATGTAGATGCTCAGGTTACCATCTTGAATTAAGTCTGATAGAGTGCTTTGAGACTTAAAAGTGACTCAGGGTATAAGAAACATACGGCTTTGACTTCTGAATCATGATTTCTGTTGCTAGGTAACTAATTTTTTGGTGACTTTTTATTTCATATTGGAGTATAGCTGTTGTGATAGTTTCAGGTGGACAGCAAAGTGCCTCATCCACACATATACATGTTTCCATTCTTCCCTAAACTCCTCTTTCATCCAGCTTGCCCCATAACATTGAGCAGTTTCCTGTGCTATACAGTGGGCCCTTGTTGGTTATCCATTTTAAATACAGCAATATGTACATGCTAGACAACTAAACTTTATATATTCAAACACTGCATTTGTGCCAGATCAAAATACTGCTGTTACATTATCATGACATACCGAGAGAAGAAGGTAATCACTTGCAGCATTACACTATAGCATGTTAAATGTTGATTATTGAAATCGTTGAACCCTTCTTGGCCCTCATCTTATTTAAAATTTAGTATTTTAGTAGACTTTTTTGTTTTATTGCTGTTAATTTGTGTTAACTGCTTTTTTCCTCCTCTTTATTTCAAAACTAATTCAACAATAGATCAATGAATGAAATTAAAAATCTCCAGTACCTACCTCGGACCAGTGAACCCCGTGAAGTCCTCTTTGAAGATAGGACAAGAGCTCATGCTGACCATGTGGGTCAGGGGTTTGACTGGCAGAGTACGGCTGCTGTGGGGGTTTTGAAAGCTGTACAGTTTGGTGAATGGTAAGTTGGTGGGGCTCAACTACAAGACTGAGTGCACATTTTCTTAAGACATTAACCAATTTGAAAGGTTGGGGACAGTTTTTCTTTTTTTTTTTTTGTAAATATGTATTTGTCTGTACTGGGTCTTAGTTGTGGCACTTGGGACCCCTAGTTACAGCATGGAGACCCTTTGTTGCAGCATGTGGGATCTAGTTCCCTGACCAGGGATTGAACTCAGGCTCCCTGCCTCGGGAGCTTGGAGTCTTAGCCACTGGATCACCAGGGAAGTCCTGGGGCCAGTTTTAATTGTGGCAAAATGCACATAACAAAATAAAATTGAAAATCTTAACCATATTTAAATGTAATAATGTTAAGTATATTCATATTGTGAAACAGATCATAATTTTCTTCATTTTAATTATGTGTAATTAAATAATTTCCTTCATTGTACGTATATGGCACGTTTTGTTTGTCCATTTACCTGTCAGTGGACACTTGGGCTGCCTCCACCTGTGGCTGCTGTGAACAAACATCTGTGCATGTACGTGATTTAATTCTTTGAGGGTATAGACCCAGAAGTGGCATTGCTAAGTCATATGGTCAAAATTCTGTTTTTAACTTTGGGAGGAACTGCTTCACTGGTTTTCATAGAGCCCTTTTACACTCAGGGCCCAGTTTTATCAAGGCTCAGAACATATTTAAAAGCTATATTTTACTTTGTTTTTCATATGTGCCTTTGGGATTTTCAGTATTACTGTAGAGTTTGGTCTGACCTTTAAGAGTTTAGTCACAGGTTGATGGTAATATTTCAAGTTAAAGATTATTTAGCTTTTTTCCCTACTCCGTACTTTGAAAACTGGAAGGTGTGAAATTTGTTTGGCTGAGATATATTCTGTCTATTTCTTTGTCCTTATGATAACATACAGTGGCATGGAGGTGGTGGGGCAAGGTGGGTAGAGGATTTATTTGTTGATGTTTGAGTTTTATAACAACTAATTTTAATTTTTTACAAAATCACTTTATTGGTGTTTGATTTTTTAAAAAATTGATTAAAGAAACAAATGTCTACTTTGTTCTTAGGCATTATGCATCTATTTCTTTGCTAGTGTAGCTGTTCCAGGAACAGGAAGATTGAAATTTATCATCATTTTCCATTATGAGATGCTTGTTTCTAAAACTTAATTTGTTAATCTTAGGAGTGATCAACCTCGCATAACCAAAGATGTGATTTGTTTTCATGCTGAGGATTTTACTGATGTTGTACAGAGACTTCAATTAGACCTTCATGAACCTCCAGTTTCCCAGGTAAGAACTTTTGCTTTTTCATTACTCTTTGAGTGAGATTAAGTATCTGTACTTACGTAATTTTGCGTTTTATGTTATTCTTGGATAAGTGACGTAGTGAATTTAATTTTACTACTGTTAAAAGCTTGGCATGAGGGCTTCCCTGGTGGCCCAGTGGGTAAAGAGTCCGCCTTGCATTGCAAGGGGTGCTGATTCGATCCCTGGCATGGGAAGATCCCACATGCTGTGGAGCGGCTGGACTGATATGTCCAATTACAAGCCAGTGCTCTGGAGCGCATGCGCCCAGAGCCGGTGCTCTGCTACAGAAGAGGCCACTGCAGTGGGAGGCCCACATGGGCCAAAGAACAAAGATGGATGAAAATAAATAAATGAAACAGCAATAAAAAGTGGCCAAAAGTTTAAAAAAAAAAAAACGCTGTTCATGGAGGATGTTGAAAATCATTAAAATGGAGCTTCCCAAGCAGAATGCTTAGGATCCTTTCAACTGCTGGATTGCCAGGTGGGCCTGAGATGGTCAGAGAACTCAGGATGCTCAGTTTGGACAGGGAGCAGTCTCAGGTGTTAACCCAGTTGCATTGCATGCCCTCACCTGCAAAAGGTTGAAAGAAGGTGAAGGAAACAGATAAATGTTGTCCCTATGTGGGGCAAAGAAAACTTAGTTGGATTTTGAATTATTTAAATAATTCTCTAAGCCATCTAATTTTAACCTGTACTTTGTACTAGAAAAGTAGTAACATATGAGGAAAAATGTATTTCAGGGATTGTAGGAAATTCTAGTGGCATGGAGGTGGTGGGGCAAGGTGGGTAGAGGATTTATTTGTTGATGTTTGAGTTTTATAACAACTAATTTTAATTTTTTACAAAATCACTTTATTGGTGTTTGATTTTTTAAAAAATTGATTAAAGAAACAAATGTCTACTTTGTTCTTAGGCATTATGCATCTATTTCTTTGCTAGTGTAGCTGTTCCAGGAACAGGAAGATTGAAATTTATCATCATTTTCCATTATGAGATGCTTGTTTCTAAAACTTAATTTGTTAATCTTAGGAGTGATCAACCTCGCATAACCAAAGATGTGATTTGTTTTCATGCTGAGGATTTTACTGATGTTGTACAGAGACTTCAATTAGACCTTCATGAACCTCCAGTTTCCCAGGTAAGAACTTTTGCTTTTTCATTACTCTTTGAGTGAGATTAAGTATCTGTACTTACGTAATTTTGCTTTTATGTTATTCTTGGATAAGTGACGTAGTGAATTTAATTTTACTACTGTTAAAAGCTTGGCATGAGGGCTTCCCTGGTGGCCCAGTGGGTAAAGAGTCCGCCTTGCATTGCAAGGGGTGCTGATTCGATCCCTGGCATGGGAAGATCCCACATGCTGTGGAGCGGCTGGACTGATATGTCCAATTACAAGCCAGTGCTCTGGAGCGCATGCGCCCAGAGCCGGTGCTCTGCTACAGAAGAGGCCACTGCAGTGGGAGGCCCACATGGGCCAAAGAACAAAGATGGATGAAAATAAATAAATGAAACAGCAATAAAAAGTGGCCAAAAGTTTAAAAAAAAAAAAACGCTGTTCATGGAGGATGTTGAAAATCATTAAAATGGAGCTTCCCAAGCAGAATGCTTAGGATCCTTTCAACTGCTGGATTGCCAGGTGGGCCTGAGATGGTCAGAGAACTCAGGATGCTCAGTTTGGACAGGGAGCAGTCTCAGGTGTTAACCCAGTTGCATTGCATGCCCTCACCTGCAAAAGGTTGAAAGAAGGTGAAGGAAACAGATAAATGTTGTCCCTATGTGGGGCAAAGAAAACTTAGTTGGATTTTGAATTATTTAAATAATTCTCTAAGCCATCTAATTTTAACCTGTACTTTGTACTAGAAAAGTAGTAACATATGAGGAAAAATGTATTTCAGGGATTGTAGGAAATTCTGAAAAGTTATATTTAGTATAGAATTGTTAAGTTTTAATTTGAATCTACTGTTTTCCTGTGCTGATTACCCTATTTGACTGAATTTTTGCTTATTTTGCTTTAAAATCTCATGCAGCTTTTTTGCTTTTTCCAGTGTGTGCAGTGGGTAGACGAAGCGAAACTAAACCAAATGAGGCGGGAAGGCATCCGTTATGCTAGAATTCAGCTGTGCGACAATGATATCTACTTCATCCCTAGAAATGTCATTCATCAGTTCAAAACAGTGTCAGCAGTGTGCAGCTTAGCCTGGCATATAAGGCTTAAACAGTACCACCCTGCTGTGGAAGACTCTCAGAACACAGAAGGCAGTTCTAACGTGGACTGTGATTTAACTGGAAATCAAGAATTAGAAGTTGACTCCCAGTGTATGAGGATAAAAACTGAGTCTGAGGAAACATGCAAGATAAAGCTTTTGACAACGGCTTCATCGTCCTTCCCACCTTCATCTGAATTTAATCTACAGCAAGATCAGATGACTCAGTCTATTCCAGTTTTAAAGGTGGAAAATAGACTGGACTCTGACCAGCAACACAGTCTACAGGAACATTCAAGCACTCCTGTGTGATATGTACATATTCAAACACATTTTTTAACTTTTTTAAATTTTGATGTGAAGTTATAGTTTTATAACGGGCTTAAGTTAAGTTTTATTGGAGAAATCTTGCCTATAATTCTATAAAGAGAAATGACATTCCACAAATGTCAGGCATATCTTTTTTACACAGATTATGCAGAGTTAAGAGTTGTATCTTATCCCGTTAGTACAGTATGTAATAGTGGGTCTGCTGCTATTTTCTGTTTTAAGGTGTGAGGTAACAATTCAATCTCTTCAAATCAAAATGAGAATTCTCTGGAATAACAGATTCTTATTTGGTAAATTAATTCACCTCTTTAATTTTATCTTGGCTTGTCTCTTGCCCTATTTGCTGTTTTTAGAATAGGAGACCAGATGTAACATGATATCGTATCTGTGCTTTCACAGCACAGATTCCATTTCTACAGTAAAAATGGCATAGGTTGCAGGAAAGAGGTCCTGCATCTTGTACATGGGCAAGTCATTTAATTAGTTTCAACCATAAAGGACAGGTAGTTTCTAAGGAATTCAGTGGCTCTCTGATTTCTTAAAAAGAAAGCACAGCACTTTCTGATCCAAACTGTCTTTTTTTTTTTTTTTTTTTATCTTTTTTTTAAAGCCCAGTGGATATTTCAATTAAAGATATCTAAAGATGAATAGTCCTTGGTCATTCATTCTCCATGGTTCATTAATCTCTTCTAGAATACTTGGTAACTGTGGAAGATGTTTTGGGTAAAAGAGATAATGTTGACATGATACTCTGTTGTTCTGCTTCATAGCATCCGCACATTTTGTGTGGATACTTTTGCTTCCTAAACTGATCATGAGTATCACACTTAAGAGAATGACGTCCATCTATCAGATCAGGCTGCCATATTTTGTGCATGAAACTTAGGAAAAACTATTTTTGTCACCTGGCACCAACTTCTTCATTGGTAAAGATATGTTGAGATACTTCAGTTCACAGTTTCAACTGGTGAATACCTGGGTTTACTTATCACTGCTCTGTGTTGCTACTGTCTAGTAAAGAACGTAGCACTAGACTTCATCCTGGAGTTTCAGGCAGCCTAATCTTTACTAGTGCCTGAGTATTTACCAGTTTTGTTTTCCAAACAGGCACAGTTCATATAGCTAGTGTAGTCTATAGTTTTATAACGGGCTTAAGTTAAGTTTTATTGGAGAAATCTTGCCTATAATTCTATAAAGAGAAATGACATTCCACAAATGTCAGGCATATCTTTTTTACACAGATTATGCAGAGTTAAGAGTTGTATCTTATCCCGTTAGTACAGTATGTAATAGTGGGTCTGCTGCTATTTTCTGTTTT
This sequence comes from Tragulus kanchil, assembly GCA_022376925.1. Lineage (NCBI taxonomy): Eukaryota > Metazoa > Chordata > Mammalia > Artiodactyla > Tragulidae > Tragulus > Tragulus kanchil. Next base: position 134,168,275 of record JAIOJX010000024.1, read on the forward strand.
AAGGTGTGAGGTAACAATTCAATCTCTTCAAATCAAAATGAGAATTCTCTGGAATAACAGATTCTTATTTGGTAAATTAATTCACCTCTTTAATTTTATCTTGGCTTGTCTCTTGCCCTATTTGCTGTTTTTAGAATAGGAGACCAGATGTAACATGATATCGTATCTGTGCTTTCACAGCACAGATTCCATTTCTACAGTAAAAATGGCATAGGTTGCAGGAAAGAGGTCCTGCATCTTGTACATGGGCAAGTCATTTAATTAGTTTCAACCATAAAGGACAGGTAGTTTCTAAGGAATTCAGTGGCTCTCTGATTTCTTAAAAAGAAAGCACAGCACTTTCTGATCCAAACTGTCTTTTTTTTTTTTTTTTTGTATCTGTTATTTAAAGCCCAGTGGATATTTCAATTAAAGATATCTAAAGATGAATAGTCCTTGGTCATTCATTCTCCATGGTTCATTAATCTCTTCTAGAATACTTGGTAACTGTGGAAGATGTTTTGGGTAAAAGAGATAATGTTGACATGATACTCTGTTGTTCTGCTTCATAGCATCCGCACATTTTGTGTGGATACTTTTGCTTCCTAAACTGATCATGAGTATCACACTTAAGAGAATGACGTCCATCTATCAGATCAGGCTGCCATATTTTGTGCATGAAACTTAGGAAAAACTATTTTTGTCACCTGGCACCAACTTCTTCATTGGTAAAGATATGTTGAGATACTTCAGTTCACAGTTTCAACTGGTGAATACCTGGGTTTACTTATCACTGCTCTGTGTTGCTACTGTCTAGTAAAGAACGTAGCACTAGACTTCATCCTGGAGTTTCAGGCAGCCTAATCTTTACTAGTGCCTGAGTATTTAACAGTTTTGTTTTCCAAACAGGCACAGTTCATATAGCTAGTGTAGTCTAAACTTTCTATTATTTTAGAATGTTAATGTGATATACATTTCACTTTCTCTTAGTAAATAATATGATAGGCCTTTTGTTTATTAAAGGAAGAGTACTCCCCACACCTAAGACCAGATTCTTGTATCTACCTGGTTATAGTGCAATTCGGAGATGTTTTTTTTTCCTGGAGAGTGAGATTTGGAATATTTACATTAACATAGGCAAAAAGAAAAAAGATGCTGCTTTAGTATGTCTGTCACCATGAAAACTTAGCTGCATCTTTTGAAAATACAAATATGAATTTTCTCTAAACTATTCTTAAATAGGTTAAATCTTATATAAATATTACTTTGTGCAATATTGTTGTGTAGTTAAATGCATATTAGCAAAGTATAGAGGTCACTGTGTAAACCGATAGAAAAGTAACCATCAGCAAATACTGCAGTGATTAGTTAGAATCTGTATTATTCCTTATATATATGTATATGTATGTATTCTCTGTTACAAAGGATGAAGACAAGTAGAGAAACATTTCAGTGTAAACCATTTATGAATCGGAAGTGATGTTGGTTTTAGTTATCTTTGTAAATAAGGTGATTAGAATGGTATGAAAAGTAATGTGATTATTGCAGAGGTGTTTAAAATCTTGGGTATAAATTTTAGGGTAAATTCTAGTTTATCAAGACTATTTTTTAAGGGACTTGCCTTTTGGGGTGTTTTTGTTGTTTTATGGGGAGGGTGAATCACAGAGTATGTGGGTTTGGGTTATTTCTTGTTTTTGTTTTTCTGTCCAGAAGAATTTCATAGAAGGGTGGGAAAATTCTTCTCAGGCAAATTTTCTTTTAAAACGAGTATAAAAACATTAGATCACTGTTTTTGCATGAAACTTAGGAAAAACTATTTTTGTCACCTGGCACCAACTTCTTCATTGGTAAAGATATGTTGAGATACTTCAGTTCACAGTTTCAACTGGTGAATACCTGGGTTTACTTATCACTGCTCTGTGTTGCTACTGTCTAGTAAAGAACGTAGCACTAGACTTCATCCTGGAGTTTCAGGCAGCCTAATCTTTACTAGTGCCTGAGTATTTAACAGTTTTGTTTTCCAAACAGGCACAGTTCATATAGCTAGTGTAGTCTAAACTTTCTATTATTTTAGAATGTTAATGTGATATACATTTCACTTTCTCTTAGTAAATAATATGATAGGCCTTTTGTTTATTAAAGGAAGAGTACTCCCCACACCTAAGACCAGATTCTTGTATCTACCTGGTTATAGTGCAATTCGGAGATGTTTTTTTTTCCTGGAGAGTGAGATTTGGAATATTTACATTAACATAGGCAAAAAGAAAAAAAAGATGCTGCTTTAGTATGTCTGTCACCATGAAAACTTAGCTGCATCTTTTGAAAATACAAATATGAATTTTCTCTAAACTATTCTTAAATAGGTTAAATCTTATATAAATATTACTTTGTGCAATATTGTTGTGTAGTTAAATGCATATTAGCAAAGTATAGAGGTCACTGTGTAAACCGATAGAAAAGTAACCATCAGCAAATACTGCAGTGATTAGTTAGAATCTGTATTATTCCTTATATATATGTATATGTATGTATTCTCTGTTACAAAGGATGAAGACAAGTAGAGAAACATTTCAGTGTAAACCATTTATGAATCGGAAGTGATGTTGGTTTTAGTTATCTTTGTAAATAAGGTGATTAGAATGGTATGAAAAGTAATGTGATTATTGCAGAGGTGTTTAAAATCTTGGGTATAAATTTTAGGGTAAATTCTAGTTTATCAAGACTAGTTTTTAAGGGACTTGCCTTTGAGGGTGTTTTTTGTTGTTTTATGGGGGAGGGGGTGAATCACAGAGTATGTGGGTTTGGGTTATTTCTTGTTTTTGTTTTTCTGTCCAGAAGAATTTCATAGAGCTTTACCAGGCTGTGCAAAGTAAAATTCTTCTCAGGCAACATTTGCTTTTTAAAATAATCATGAAGAACAAGGTTGTTAAAGCAAAAACTTTTTATTTTTTTCTTGTCTTCCAAGATCCGATTTCCCTAGTTCCCACTTGCCATCCAGCAGATGCCATCTGTCATCTAAGCTGGTCATTGCTAATAAACAAGGAGACTGTCTCCTGACAGCCAGCACTGTGTATAATCACTCAGGAAACAGCGGATCTGCAAAGACCTACAATCAAAATCAAATCCCCATTTTCTTTTTATAAAACATTCTACCCTCAACTCCAATATAACGTATTAAAAGAGTATAAAGATGTTTAAAATCATGTACTAATAAATTCATTGTATGTTAGAATTGCAATAGAACCAAGAGAGAAACATTTAGCTAGTGATGTATCTGGAAACTGAATGTCCTATGTGAGTATTAGATTTTAATAGCATGCTTTAAAGACTGATGAATATAAAAGCGCAAGTTTTGAGTTTGTTACTGCTTTAAAGCTGTATCCTAGTTTAGTGATACAAATGATAGCAACTTTTCTAAAATCATTAAATTATTTGGTTTGGTGGAGTGAGGCATGGAGCAATCTGGCGTCTTCTGGTTTGTAAAGTAGTGATGGCAGTGAAGTTGTAACTGAAGTTTAACCTGATCTTTTTTGGTATATTATCTGTTGTGCCAGCTCTTTGAGATTACTTGCAGAATGTGGCTATAAGTTTTAGTATTTTGTGGAGCAGAGGGATATTTTTAAAATGTGCTTATGGAAAAGGACCCAGTAAACGAGTCTTCGTAACTTCCTAACTGGAGTGATTTTATGGTAATCACTAATCAGGAGAAAAGTCTTCCCCTGGCCCCAGGTGTCATACTGTAATCACCAGGTTATGCTCGGAGTAGGACTATGATACAAAGAAGTAGCCCAAATTCATAAAGCAATAATAATAAAAACTACAGATTTGCTTCCTCCTCCAAAGTTTTAACTCTTTACAAATGAATTCCTACACTTAATTGTACTTTTAACTTGCTAATTTAATACTTAGAATTTGTTTCACTGGTACTTTATTAGTGATACTTTGAATTAAAGACCTTTGAAAGGTCCCCTTTCCCCTTAGAGACAGCTGGAATAATGACATATTAAAAGCTCTTGTAGGAGGTAAAAAGGAGCTTACCAAGTAAAATTATTTACTAAACTTTAGGAAAAGACGTCTTGCATCAGTCTCAAGAGGCATAAAGTTCATGCTTAATGACTGGAGAAACTTTTGCTTATAGCCTTTCCCTCTATAAATACGGTCTAGAATGAAAGCTAATTTAGGAATAAGACTCCCAAAATTAAAAAAAAAACCCTTAGTGCATATATTTTTGATTATTATTAGCTCATTATTAGATCATTTATTTTAATCTGTATTTGCCATTAAAATTTATTTCCTTTTATATCAAAATTTATTTTAATTTTGAATTATATTGCCATTTTAGCTAGTGATGTATCTGGAAACTGAATGTCCTATGTGAGTATTAGATTTTAATAGCATGCTTTAAAGACTGATGAATATAAAAGCGCAAGTTTTGAGTTTGTTACTGCTTTAAAGCTGTATCCTAGTTTAGTGATACAAATGATAGCAACTTTTCTAAAATCATTAAATTATTTGGTTTGGTGGAGTGAGGCATGGAGCAATCTGGCGTCTTCTGGTTTGTAAAGTAGTGATGGCAGTGAAGTTGTAACTGAAGTTTAACCTGATCTTTTTTGGTATATTATCTGTTGTGCCAGCTCTTTGAGATTACTTGCAGAATGTGGCTATAAGTTTTAGTATTTTGTGGAGCAGAGGGATATTTTTAAAATGTGCTTATGGAAAAGGACCCAGTAAACGAGTCTTCGTAACTTCCTAACTGGAGTGATTTTATGGTAATCACTAATCAGGAGAAAAGTCTTCCCCTGGCCCCAGGTGTCATACTGTAATCACCAGGTTATGCTCGGAGTAGGACTATGATACAAAGAAGTAGCCCAAATTCATAAAGCAATAATAATAAAAACTACAGATTTGCTTCCTCCTCCAAAGTTTTAACTCTTTACAAATGAATTCCTACACTTAATTGTACTTTTAACTTGCTAATTTAATACTTAGAATTTGTTTCACTGGTACTTTATTAGTGATACTTTGAATTAAAGACCTTTGAAAGGTCCCTTTCCCTTAGAGACAGCTGGAATAATGACATATTAAAAGCTCTTGTAGGAGGTAAAAAGGAGCTTACCAAGTAAAATTATTTACTAAACTTTAGGAAAAGACGTCTTGCATCAGTCTCAAGAGGCATAAAGTTCATGCTTAATGACTGGAGAAACTTTTGCTTATAGCCTTTCCCTCTATAAATACGGTCTAGAATGAAAGCTAATTTAGGAATAAGACTCCCAAAATTAAAAAAAAAACCCTTAGTGCATATATTTTTGATTATTATTAGCTCATTATTAGATCATTTATTTTAATCTGTATTTGCCATTAAAATTTATTTCCTTTTATATCTTTAGAATAATTGAATTTCTTTATCATTGCTACTAGTTTCATAAAAAGAACCTTTCACTAGTACATGCCAGAGGTTCATATTTCTGCTAAGTATGTTTTAAAAAACAGGTTATAGTTGTATTTATTGGTCACGCAGTAAATAGAGGAAATGTACAAGACAGATGTTTTTCTTTAGCACATAAGGGACCTATCCTCATCCTGAAAGTCTGTTGCTTTAAAAGCAAGTATCTCCATAAATATTATGGCCTTCCATTTTCTTCATACATCTTTTAGGATTCAATTGTGCATGTAGTTGAGACCACTGTCTCTTAATATAGCACTTTTTAATTCTCTCTAAAAAAATACTTATGTACTACTTCTATCACATGTTGTAAATTTTCATGTAATGGTGTTTTCTGTGACTAAACTCCATTTTGATTGGCAGCTAAGACTTTTTTTCCTGTGGCTTTAATTTATCTAAGAGGTCTTTGCATATAGATGAAATGTATAATTTGCCTGGCGGACTGTTTGCGTTTTGTGGCCTTAGTTTGTTTATTGACATTAATGAGTGTTTTAAAAAGGTTTTTAATGAATAGTCTTAAATCTAAATTTGTGTGAATAATAATCCTTTTAACACAGTGCTTTTTTGTAGCTGTCTAAGTGTGTTAAATTGTTAAGCTTATTTCTTTGTAAAATAGGACAATGGAATGCATAGAGGTTTTTTTTTTTTTTTCCTGTAAAGTATTTTTTTAATAAACAAAGTCTGATTTGTCCTTTACTGATGTTTCATGACAAAATGAATAGCACATGTGAATTCTAGCTACCTGGGACCTGTTTTTAAAGTATTTATCCCTCTATGTTTTCTATTATTTTGTACTATTTTAGAAAATCTTGACTTTGCTAAGGAAAAGGTTATAGATGCCAGGGGAAAATTCCAACCATATCAAGAAATTTAGTTAGCTGGTGGGGAAGAAGAAAAACTACACTTGGTATTTGTGGCAGTTAATGCCTCTTGCCACATAAATTGTGTGAGAGAACAGTCTTAAATTTTTGTTCTGGGGATGTTATTTTTGAAAGCACATGCATGCAGTGATAATTAATGGAAGTGCTTTTATAGACTATTCAAGTGTCACTGCTGTGTTACGTGATCCAACTCAAGTGGTTTTTCCTTCACGAGTTATTATTTGTATGAACTTCTCTTTAGTTGAGGTACCTTTCCTAAGCACTGATAGCCCTTACTTATGATTAGGAAAGGAACTGATGTTATTTGAGTAAAAGGAACTAATATTTTTTGAGTAACTGTTGAGGGCCAGTCACTTTGAGGGTTGCTCATTTAATCCCCACAGCCTTGAGTAGGAAGGTAATACAATCTCCATAATACAGGTGAGAAAACAGGCTTCTTAAGGGTTGAATAGATTCCCTGAAATTAGTTAGTGGGAGCAGGCATTTGAATGCAGTTCTGGATACATAGCCCATGTTTTGTTCCGAGAGAGCCTTAGACAGCACTGAAACTTTGTACGTGGGGCTACCGAAAGACGATTTGCTACTTAACCAGTTTTGCCTGATTGCATTTCTTCCAGGAACTCCCCCTAAAGCTTCTTTATCTAAGTAATAAAGTAAAATAATTAGTGTAACTTACATCTTAAAGCAAATATTTAGGTATACAAAAAATCACTTTTTCCTTTGTCATTTTTCCGGTTTTTTTTTTTTTTCTTTAAGTCAGCGATTCCACTTGAAACCAAACAGAATTGTTAACGTTTAGCTCTAAGGACAGGAAAAGCTGTCAAGAAGCAAAAGCAGAAAGGAAACCACTGTGTGGAATATAAAAATAAATCAGGCGTGGGTGAAATGATCTTAAATTACTGATAGTACCCTGGGAGTTACTTTTTATCTTGGTCGATTTTCCTTATTGGTAAAACAGGGATAATAACTTCCACCTTATGTCAGTTTGCTAGCCAAGCAGAAATAAGGATGTAAAACATTTACAACTGCTCTTCTCAGGCTTTTTAGAGTGGCCTAATCATTGTCTCGTTAGCTTTAAACGGACCCACGTGCTACAATGCTGGGCAAGCAAGGCCCCTGCTTCAGTTGAGGTTAGAATGGCCGTTAGAGGTCAGTGTTCGGTTAATGGCCAAAAAATAGAGCAGAAGAAAGGGGCTTAAAACCTTATTAACGTATTCGTACACATCCATTTGAGGTTGCAACCATTCCTTTCTCCTGACCTGGTTGAATTCTTAACCTATAAACAGTTCTTCCGGCTGCTACCTGCCCTACCCTAGAACTGTCCCAAGGCTTGGCCCCTCTGTTTTGAGTTTTGTTAGGTACCTTTCCTAAGCACTGATAGCCCTTACTTATGATTAGGAAAGGAACTGATGTTATTTGAGTAAAAGGAACTAATATTTTTTGAGTAACTGTTGAGGGCCAGTCACTTTGAGGGTTGCTCATTTAATCCCCACAGCCTTGAGTAGGAAGGTAATACAATCTCCATAATACAGGTGAGAAAACAGGCTTCTTAAGGGTTGAATAGATTCCCTGAAATTAGTTAGTGGGAGCAGGCATTTGAATGCAGTTCTGGATACATAGCCCATGTTTTGTTCCGAGAGAGCCTTAGACAGCACTGAAACTTTGTACGTGGCGCTACCGAAGACGATTTGCTACTTAACCAGTTTTGCCTGATTGCATTTCTTCCAGGAACTCCCCCTAAAGCTTCTTTATCTAAGTAATAAAGTAAAATAATTAGTGTAACTTACATCTTAAAGCAAATATTTAGGTATACAAAAAATCACTTTTTCCTTTGTCATTTTTCCGGTTTTTTTTTTTTTTCTTTAAGTCAGCGATTCCACTTGAAACCAAACAGAATTGTTAACGTTTAGCTCTAAGGACAGGAAAAGCTGTCAAGAAGCAAAAGCAGAAAGGAAACCACTGTGTGGAATATAAAAATAAATCAGGCGTGGGTGAAATGATCTTAAATTACTGATAGTACCCTGGGAGTTACTTTTTATCTTGGTCGATTTTCCTTATTGGTAAAACAGGGATAATAACTTCCACCTTATGTCAGTTTGCTAGCCAAGCAGAAATAAGGATGTAAAACATTTACAACTGCTCTTCTCAGGCTTTTTAGAGTGGCCTAATCATTGTCTCGTTAGCTTTAAACGGACCCACGTGCTACAATGCTGGGCAAGCAAGGCCCCTGCTTCAGTTGAGGTTAGAATGGCCGTTAGAGGTCAGTGTTCGGTTAATGGCCAAAAAATAGAGCAGAAGAAAGGGGCTTAAAACCTTATTAACGTATTCGTACACATCCATTTGAGGTTGCAACCATTCCTTTCTCCTGACCTGGTTGAATTCTTAACCTATAAACAGTTCTTCCGGCTGCTACCTGCCCTACCCTAGAACTGTCCCAAGGCTTGGCCCCCTCTTCCTTTCCTTTTAAGCACCCAGAAAGCTGAAGTCCCACACCTGCTGACGGGCAGGAGAGAAAGGGAATAAGCCTCAGCCTACCAGGCCTTTCGACCCAGAACAGCATAAATTCACGAAAACATTTGCTCCTTCAGAAAAGGTTGAGAAACAGTATGTCGGGCTCATGCCAGGCCCTGGTTTCTGACCTCATGGAGCCCCTGGCCATTGAGGAAAACCAACAGTACATAATGAAGCACAAAGAAATATAAAACACGGAAAGATGAGTGTTGCAAAGAAACAAAAGGGGAACTGTTGAATTATCTGGACCGACCTCCTTTAGGTGGACGGCTGGGAAATCATTTCTGAGGAAGTGACCTGAAGGGTGAGCTGGGGGAACTGCTCTCGGCTTAAACCGCCGCGGAGCTCCCCAGCCCGGAGGCGGCTCTGGGGGACGGTCCCGGGTCGGGGGCGGAGCCACCTTCACAGCAAAACCCGGAAAGCGGAAGACGCGGCCCGGCTGCACCGTGGTCTGCGGAGCTGCTGCCCAGCTTACGGTCGGCTGAGTCACGGCCCGGCCCGGCCCGGCCCGGCCTAGCAAGGACGCGCGCCCGCTGCCTCGAAGCAGCTGCCACCCGGGCCCGGGACCTCTTGACTTTTCCAGCAGGGCACAAAACCTTTGGCCGTTGCCGTAGCGACTGGCAGCCTAGCGAAGACCCCCTTCACGTTTTAGCCTCCCTCCTTTCCCAGTTCATTGTTTGCTTATTTTAGGGTCAGTCGGATGACCCCATAGGTCGGGCTAGGAGGGCGCCGGCCCTCTGGCAGCAGCAGACTGCCCTCGTCCGGGCGCTGGGCGACCCGCTGCCTCCGAGTCTGGGGCGGCCTCCGCAGTCTCCATGGTAACGGCCCCGCCAGCGTCTCAGCCTCAGGGGGGAGATGCGGCCTGCCGGGCCCGCCGCCTCGCCCCCGGCCTTAAGGCCGGGCCGGGGCCACTGAGGAGGAAGGTCCCGGCCGCCGGACTGCGGGGCAGCGGGGACCAGGTGAGAGCTGGACCCTGGGCAGCGGAGGAGGCAGGCTGCAGCTCAACTCCAGCGACCTCCCCTCCTGCCCCGCTTCCCAGCATCCCTAAACACAGCCGCACAAAATATCGCAGAGAGGCTCCTCCGGTCGCCACTGCGCCAGAGGGTTTTTTTTTTTTTTAAACCCCTGGCAAACAGCCGGAGAACCAGACGGTCAGCAGCTTATGGAGAAGCTGAGAGAAGCGTTTTTTGAGTTCTACCCAAACTAGGAGAGTACCTTTAAACAACTGGATTCATCGACTGGTTTTCCTTCACTTTCAGTGACATCCTCTTCTCTGGCTGGAGACACAGATGGCCTCAACTGAGAGAGATGCTATATCGTGGTACCAAAAGAAGGTAATATCGATGTATTTTTATTTGTAAAGCATGCTTCCTGCAAAAAAAAAAAAAAAAAAAAAAAAAACTCCCACGAAGAACACCTATCTTGTTAGTTTTTACTGAGCTTGGTAGGGCAGTGTATTCTTAAATGATATTTCAACATAAATGGAAAAACTGGTGTACAAGGTCATTAGATCTTAAACCTGCCGTTTCCAGACTCCGTCCACAATGTGACAGCAGTGTTTTGAGAGTTAACTTCTGATCAGATTGTTGTTAATTTAGGCAAAACTTATCTGCACAGCTCCGACTGATACTATTAACAATCTCAGTGAGCTGTCCATTACCTTTTATTTATCTTTAGTTGCTTACTGGTGTTTTTCTTAAGTGGAAATATCTTTTAAGGTGATACTTCATTTGAAATATTTTGAACATTGCATTTTGATTACTTTTAGATCCAGGTAGAATTTTGAAGGAAATAGTCCTTGGAAATACTAATTTATCCTAGCCTCAGAGAAGCACTGACAGTTGCCAGATATCATATAGATAATAGTTAATGACTTTTGTTATACTTGGCCTGAATAAAAGATTTTCCATTACATCATTTAAATAGCCTGCTTCTTATTTCAGATTGGAGCATATGATCAACAGATATGGGAAAAGTCAATTGAACAGACTCAGATTAAGGTAAACTGATTTTTCTCTGAATTTTTTTCACCTTGTTTTACTGCATGAATGTTTTACTGCAAAATGTGATTTTTTTTCACTTTGTTTTACTGCATTAATGTGTGGTAGTACTGGATTGTACTTACTTTTTTAGAAAATCGGCACTTATCCACCAAGTAAAGTGTTCTTTCTTCTTTGAAGTTTATAAAGAAAACAGCAGTATGATAAATGACAGTTGACATTTAACCTTCGTACCAGGGAAACAGAAAAGGGTAGTTGGTCTATGATGAATCTGAAAGTAGATACCGCATATAAATGGAACTATGACTCTTCAGCTCTTGTGGTAGTTAGTTTTGGTACTGCAGGCCCAGTTTGCCAAAGTTTCCAAGAGACGCTGTGAAAATGAAATATCCAGGTTTTTTTTAGAGCATCTCCTCTTCCTCCTTACTGCTCCCTTCCCCTTCTTCTTCTCCCTTTACCTTTCCCTCTCATCCCCCTCGGGCCTATTTCCTCTTCCTCTGCAAGTAAACTGAAATCCATTTGTTACCTGAATCACTGTTTCAGTTACTGGTTTAGAGGATGATCTTAAGTATTTCAGATTCTTAAATGATATTTCAACATAAATGGAAAACTGGTGTACAAGGTCATTAGATCTTAAACCTGCCGTTTCCAGACTCCGTCCACAATGTGACAGCAGTGTTTTGAGAGTTAACTTCTGATCAGATTGTTGTTAATTTAGGCAAAACTTATCTGCACAGCTCCGACTGATACTATTAACAATCTCAGTGAGCTGTCCATTACCTTTTATTTATCTTTAGTTGCTTACTGGTGTTTTTCTTAAGTGGAAATATCTTTTAAGGTGATACTTCATTTGAAATATTTTGAACATTGCATTTTGATTACTTTTAGATCCAGGTAGAATTTTGAAGGAAATAGTCCTTGGAAATACTAATTTATCCTAGCCTCAGAGAAGCACTGACAGTTGCCAGATATCATATAGATAATAGTTAATGACTTTTGTTATACTTGGCCTGAATAAAAGATTTTCCATTACATCATTTAAATAGCCTGCTTCTTATTTCAGATTGGAGCATATGATCAACAGATATGGGAAAAGTCAATTGAACAGACTCAGATTAAGGTAAACTGATTTTTCTCTAAATTTTTTTTCACCTTGTTTTACTGCATGAATGTTTTACTGCAAAATGTGATTTTTTTTCACTTTGTTTTACTGCATTAATGTGTGGTAGTACTGGATTGTACTTACTTTTTTAGAAAATCGGCACTTATCCACCAAGTAAAGTGTTCTTTCTTCTTTGAAGTTTATAAAGAAAACAGCAGTATGATAAATGACAGTTGACATTTAACCTTCGTACCAGGGAAACAGAAAAGGGTAGTTGGTCTATGATGAATCTGAAAGTAGATACCGCATATAAATGGAACTATGACTCTTCAGCTCTTGTGGTAGTTAGTTTTGGTACTGCAGGCCCAGTTTGCCAAAGTTTCCAAGAGACGCTGTGAAAATGAAATATCCAGGTTTTTTTTAGAGCATCTCCTCTTCCTCCTTACTGCTCCCTTCCCCTTCTTCTTCTCCCTTTACCTTTCCCTCTCATCCCCCTCGGGCCTATTTCCTCTTCCTCTGCAAGTAAACTGAAATCCATTTGTTACCTGAATCACTGTTTCAGTTACTGGTTTAGAGGATGATCTTAAGTATTTCAGATTCTTAAAGTTTTTTCTACACTGCCTTTGGAACTGAGCAGATTCTTGGGGGTGAGTTCATGCCAGCCAAGCAACCAAAAAGTGATGTGTAATTCAGATACCAGTTTATTAATTTTTTTTTCACTACAAATTTTATTCAGAAACCCATCTTTGTTTTTTTTGTTTTTTGTTGTTGTTGTTGTTGTTTTTTTTAAATTCCCATTATGAACTGGTTTGGTCAATCAACTACTACACTTCCTAGCAGACATAGGGTAAAAATGGCATAGCTCAGAACCGCCCAGATCGTTCGCGGTCCCTTGACCGCCTCCTGTCGCGTTCCCGGCCCCCGCCGCCGCCACCTCCGCCGCCACGACCAAGGTCTCTAGACCGAGAGCGACGCTCCTGGGAGCAGGACCGCGATCTATGCTTCTTGCGGTGGCGTCCGTACAGCTCCCGCCGCAGCTCCCAGGAAATGCGCTTCAAGGTGCATGAAGTTGCAGAAGCCACCCCGCGTGCACTCCCCCATCTCGTACTGGCGGCAGCAGGCTTCTCTGAAGTCGGTCACGGGGGAGAGCTCGGCGTGGATCAGCTGGCCGTTAAACCAGGGGTTGTTCAAGTCAATCACGGCCTTCTCCGCGGCTTCTTCACGGCGGAACTTGACATACACGTTGCCCACGAGGTGGTTGCCGAGGTCGTCACAGACATTCATCTCCTCCACCTCCCCGTACTTCTCTATTTCTGTGAAAACCTCCTGAAAGAACTCATCATAGTGCTCCTGCATCTCGACATCGCTCACGGCACAGCGCAAACCGTCAGCAGACTGGGAAGAGTTTTGATGGTTACGGTAAATGTTCAAGAGGGCAATGGTCTGGCTAAAGGTCGGTTTATTTGTGTAACCGAGAGCATCGGTACCCATGACAACACGCTCCGATTTTGAAATAAAATGAGCAGTTGACTTTGTCTTTCTCGGTGCCGAAGATGGAGGCCAAGTACTCAGCCATTTCCCACCGGCCACTGCCGCCGCCAACACTGCTTCTGACCAGTTTATTAATTTTTAATAGGGGAAGGGAGGGTTAAATAATCTCATCCTCCAAAATCAGGATTATGGGGTCAACATGTATTGAGGGGGCGGGTAGGGGTTGCAAATTAGTCATGGAGTTGTTGCTTGGTAGCCAATGTAATTGCATAGTCTTGAGAGAGGTGGAAAAAACCTGTAGAGCACCATGCCCTTGTAGAATTGATAGGGACAGAGTGGAATGGGTAGGTGGTTGTAGAGTCCTAGTGGGGGATGGTGGGTACAAGGGAGAAACCTGAGAAAGGTTGGGAGGCCAGTGAGTTGAGGATAACTCAGGAGAGCTGCTCCTTGTTCAATAAAGCAGGCTTGACTGGGTATAAACAGCTGACGAAGGAGGAGTGGTGAAGAAGGAACTAATGATGTATGCCTTGCATCTGCGAGTACTTGAGGGGGGCAGTCTTCTACCATCCTGTATATATTGTGGCCCACTCAGATCGGTGGAGCAGAGCAGAGCTTTCCTGCCTGCCCGCTTGCACCTCTTACAAGTACCGTATCCTAATAAATCCTCTTCTTGTCTATCACTGTGCTTCTCGCTGAATTCCTTCTGTGTGGAGGCACGAAGAACCGGAGCCTCAGTGGGTCCAGACATTGCGTAAGTGCTGGATTAAGTCCCGGCCATGTGGGTTCAACTCCCAGATAGGGCTTTGGCTGGGGTTAAGCCTTAACCACGTGGGTTCGAGTCCCAAACCAGGTTTTGGCTAGGTTCAAACCCCATTCACGTGAGTTCAAATCCCAAACAGGGTTTTGGCTAGGTTCAAGTCCCAACTGCATGGGTTTGAGTCCCAAGCAGAGTTTGATCAGGTCTGGGCCCTGAGTTTAAGTCTCAAATCGAGGTAAAAACCCTTTCGGATGGCAAACCAGCTAGGAGGATTGTGATAGGTAAGAAAAGATTTGGAGCCAGGTCTTGGTAAGAGGCCCACGGAAAACTGGGAGCCGAGTATACTGGAGAAGGCACTCTGCTATTTTCTGCTGATACTTTTCCAACAGCAGGTCCAAGAGAGAGTAAGTCTGTCCTCTTTGACTTGGAGTTTTTTTTGTTCTCTCTCTTTTTTCACCACTGCCTCTGTTGTTCCTGTCCATTTCCCTCTTTCTTTTGCTAATCTGAAAGGCCTGTGGAGTATCCCTCCTCCTGTCCTTTCTTTTGCTAAATCTGAAAAGCCCACGTGATGCCCTTCCCCTTGAGCCTTCCAGGTGCTGACCATTTATTTCCAATTTACAATTAGACCAACTCATCATTAACACCATTGAAAAAGTCTTCCATACTGTTTCCTTGTGATGGTTGAGAGGTTACTTTGGAAGGGATAGCATCTAAAATCATAAGTGCAAATCTTTACCAAATTTTGTTGTGAATTTTGATTTTAAGGGTACGATTTTGGATAGAACGAGAATTAGAGACACCTCAAGTTTGGGTCTGAAATGGGTCAGGCAGCATCAATCCCAACCAACTGCCCCTACAGTTTTACCTCTGAGAGAAGTTCATGATGGAAATCAAAAAAAATAAGAGTTTATGTACCTTTCTCAATGTCTGATCTATGTATGTATGGCAGAAGACAAGTTAGGAAGTTTTTCTGACTCGATCTGGAGCAGAGCAGAGCTTTCCTGCCTGCCCGCTTGCACCTCTTACAAGTACCGTATCCTAATAAATCCTCTTCTTGTCTATCACTGTGCTTCTCGCTGAATTCCTTCTGTGTGGAGGCACGAAGAACCGGAGCCTCAGTGGGTCCAGACATTGCGTAAGTGCTGGATTAAGTCCCGGCCATGTGGGTTCAACTCCCAGATAGGGCTTTGGCTGGGGTTAAGCCTTAACCACGTGGGTTCGAGTCCCAAACCAGGTTTTGGCTAGGTTCAAACCCCATTCACGTGAGTTCAAATCCCAAACAGGGTTTTGGCTAGGTTCAAGTCCCAACTGCATGGGTTTGAGTCCCAAGCAGAGTTTGATCAGGTCTGGGCCCTGAGTTTAAGTCTCAAATCGAGGTAAAAACCCTTTCGGATGGCAAACCAGCTAGGAGGATTGTGATAGGTAAGAAAAGATTTGGAGCCAGGTCTTGGTAAGAGGCCCACGGAAAACTGGGAGCCGAGTATACTGGAGAAGGCACTCTGCTATTTTCTGCTGATACTTTTCCAACAGCAGGTCCAAGAGAGAGTAAGTCTGTCCTCTTTGACTTGGAGCTTTTTGTTCTCTCTCTTTTTTCACCACTGCCTCTGTTGTTCCTGTCCATTTCCCTCTTTCTTTTGCTAATCTGAAAGGCCTGTGGAGTATCCCTCCTCCTGTCCTTTCTTTTGCTAAATCTGAAAAGCCCACGTGATGCCCTTCCCCTTGAGCCTTCCAGGTGCTGACCATTT
Source organism: Tragulus kanchil (assembly GCA_022376925.1). Lineage (NCBI taxonomy): Eukaryota > Metazoa > Chordata > Mammalia > Artiodactyla > Tragulidae > Tragulus > Tragulus kanchil. The sequence continues at coordinate 134,184,184 of JAIOJX010000024.1, forward strand.
ATTTCCAATTTACAATTAGACCAACTCATCATTAACACCATTGAAAAAGTCTTCCATGCTGTTTCCTTGTGATGGTTGAGAGGTTACTTTGGAAAGGATAGCATCTAAAATCATAAGTGCAAATCTTTACCAAATTTTGTTGTGGATTTTGATTTTAACTGTACGATTTTGGATAGAATGGGAATTAGAGACATCTCAGGTTTGGGTCTGATATGGGTCAGGCCGCATCAATCCCAACCAACTGCCCCTACAGTTTTACCTCTGAGAGAAGTTCATGATGGAAATCAAAAAATAGTAAGAGTCTATGTACCTTTCTCAATGTCTGATCTAAGTATGGCAGAAGACAAGTTGGGAAGTTTTCCTGAGGATCCTGAACATTTTACAAAATAATCTATCAGACTAGTGAGGTTTTTGATCTCACCCTGGAAGACTTACAGATTTTACTATCCCACTGCTGCACCCCCGAGGAAAAGCAGGGTATAATACTGGCGGCCAGAGCCCGACAGGATCATGTGGTGCACCAGGTGGGAAGTGAGGCTGTTCCTGAGACAAACCCAAAATGGAATTATTCAGCTAAACTCTACTGATAGAGATAGATGGGATCATATGATTAACTGTTTAATAGAGGGTATGAAAAAACTTAGAGTAAAACCTGTTAATTATGAAAGGTGAAAGAGGTCCAGCAGGCACAGGATGAAAATCCTGCAGTCTTCCAAGGTAGATTAGTGGAGGCTTTTAGGAAATACACAAATGTGGATCCCCCCACCCCAGAGGGACAGGCCCTTTTGGCTGTGCGTTTCATAGCCCAGTCTGCCCCAGACATCAGGCGCAAAATTCAGAAAGCAAGTGCTGGTCCTCAGACCCCAATGAATGATTTGCTCCAATTGGCTTATTCAGTTTTTAATAATAGGGATATGGCTGAAAAGGCTGAGCGCACCCAGAGAAATATGCAAAAGACCCAAATGATTACAATGGCTTTGTCCGCTCAAAAAGTAGGAGGCTGCCGTTTCTGGGCCAGTCTGGTCCCGGCAGACCACGAGCCCCAGGGGTACCCATGCAAGGCCGGTGTACCCTCTGTGGACAAAAGGGGCCCTGGAAGAAGCATTGCTGTTGATGTGTCTTTTGCAAACAGCCAGGACATTGGCAGAGGGAATGCCCCAGACACCAGAGAATGACGGGGGCCCCTCAGCCATTGATGGCTTTGCAGTCAGACGACCAGCAGGGCCCACGGCCAAAAGTGGCTCTGCCTAGAAATACTATCTATATAACTAATGTCCAGCCTCGGGTGGTCATTGATGTAGCTGGCCATTTGATACAATTTCTTGTAGACACTGGTGCAACCTTCTCAGTCTTAACCCAAAGGATTGGAAACCTTAGCAGTCTAAGGAGTATGTAATGGGGTTGTCAGGAAAGAAACAGAGGCACACTTTCCTGGAGCCTGTTTTGTGCATTGCTAATGGACGGTTGTTTTTGCATTTGTTTCTGTTTGTGCCTGATTATCCTATCCCTTTAATGGGAAGAGATTTATTAACCAAGCTAGGGGCTACTCTGTTTCTGAAGGAGAAAGGGAACTACCCTCACTGCCAAATGAATCTAACAAAAAGCAAAAAGGGACAGATTGAATCTGAGGTTGAGTTAGAAGCCTTAAGAGAACCTAAAATGTGGAATGTTGAGGTTCCAGGCTTGGCTAAAGATATTCAGCCAGTGATTATTAAGCTAAGACCTGGGTGAGAATATCCTTGTGAGAAGCAGTATCCCTTAAAATCAGTAGTGCAGAAAGGAATCTCTCCCTTAGTAAAAAAAAAAAAAAAAGTATCTTTTACATGGTTTATTGAAACCCTGTCAATCTCCATGTAATATGCTAATATTACCCATTCTCAAATCCACTGGGGTATATCAATTTATACAAGGTCTAAGGACAGTTAATGAAGCATGAGTACCCATCTATCTTATCGTGCCTAATCCTTATACTGTCAAATCCCAGAAGAAGCCAATTGGTTTATTGTATTAAACTTAAAGGATGCCTCCTTTTACATTCCATTGGTCAAAGAATCTTAATTTATTTTTGCCTTTGAGTGGATTGACCCAGATACTAAAGAGGAAGGTTGAGCCAAAACTAGGGGATTAATAAGTCAAAAGGGATGGTGTATGTTGGATAAGAGAATTATGATTCCACAAGTTCAGCAAAGGAAAGTAGTTAAGGCTTTAGATGGACCCACTCACAATAGACGTGAAACTCTTTGGATTCTATTACAAAGATTTTTTGTGGGTAAATGAATGAAAACAGTAGTAGCCCAGGTTACCAGGTTATGTAATATATGTTTATGAAGTAATCTTAAAACTTCCCCACTCCCTCCTCCATTAGTTAAACCTTACTCAGGAGAAGATTGGCAAATTGATTTTATCCAGATGCTCAAGTCCAGAGGATATAAATATTTGTTAGTAATGATAGACACCTTTACTGGATGGATAAAGGCTTTTCCCACACAGACAAAACAGGCTTTAGAGGTAACAAGGAATTTACTGAAAGAGATAATTCGACGTTTTGGGTTACCTCAGTACATACAAAGTGATGATCCGGGAAAACTGGGTACAGGTGCTACCAATTGCTCTAATGAGAATAAGGGCTGCCCCCGCAAAAATGTTAAAATTCAACCCATATGAGTTAATGTATGGAAGACCCTTCTTAACAAATGGCTTTGTATTAGATGAAGAAACAGCTGTGCTCAAAAATTATGCTATGAATTTGGGACAAGTACAACCGGCTTTAATTGATTATGGAAATAGAATAATGCCAGACAAAATGAAACTCAGCATTAACCCTGGAAATTGGGTTTTAATCAAAAGCTGGAAAGAGGGGTCACCAGATCAATTAGAACCAAGGTGGAAGGGCCCTTACAAAGTAATATTAGCAATGCCTACTGCAGTAACAATAGAGGGGCATCCTACTTGGATCCACATCTCAAGGGTTAAACCATGTAAGTCTATTAAACAAGATAAACCCTCATACTCTTGTTAACCTATAGAAGCTCTCTATAGAATGGCTATCTATTGACCTTAATACTTAGATCTATGGATTTACGGTCTTATCTCCTTGGAAAGTACTGAGTCATGTCTGGAAAGTTCTTGATTTGGGACCTTTTTAAGAATTTTTTCTGCAGACCTTCTGTTAGCATTTAAATATATATATATATATATATATATATGTATGTATGTATAGATGGGTATAATACAACTTAACAGTTTGCTGTATTTATCACCAAATCAGATTGGTTGGGTTGGGCTGTTTAAATCTCAGGTGAAATACTTTAGGGCATGTTCTTTTTATAAGTCAGTCAACTAAGAAGTTTGAAATATCTGGTACTTGGCTGACTTTTCAAATTTTGTGCCCTTTCTGATATAAATAGGAGATGGGGTTGGGATGAATAAATCCCCCACTTCAGACTCTTTACCCACTGGACCAATGAGGAAGCCCTGCAATAGATTCTTGTTGGCCATCCATTCTAAATATAGCTCATGACCCTCCCCAAATCCCCAACCATCCCCTCCCTCTTGCAACCATGAGTTTGTTTTCTAAGTCTGTGAGTTTCTGTCTGTTTTGTAAATAGGTTCATTTGTGTCACTTTTTTTCAGAATCCACATAAAGGGGATGTCATTTGATATTTCTCCTCTGTGTGACTTATTTCAGTCAGTATGACACTTTCTAGGTCCATCCATGTTGCTGCAAATGGCCTTATTCCATTCTTTTTAATATATATATCACATCTTTATCCATTCCTCTCTCGATGGACATTTAGGTTGTTTCCATGTCTTGGCCACTGTAAACACTGCTGCAGTGAACATTGGGGAGCATTTGTCTCTTAGGTTCATGTTTTTCTCTGGATATATGCCCAGGAGTAGGATTGCAGGGTCATATGATAGCTCTGTGTTTAATTTTTTTTTTTAATTTATTTTCATCCATCTTTATTCTTTGGCCTGCGTGGGCCTCCCATTACAGTGGCCTCTCTCCTTGGAGAGCACTGGCTCTGGGCACATGAGCTCTAGAGCACTGGCTTGTAATTGGACACACCAGTCCAGCCACTCCCCGGTACGTGGGATTTTTTTAGGCCAGGGATTGAACTGGTGCCCCTTGCAATGCAAGGCAGACTCTACCCACTGAACCACTAGGGAAACCCTAATTTGTTTTTTTTTGTTTGTTTTTTTTCCTAATTTGTTTTTTAAAAATGTATTTATTTTGTTATTTATTGACTGTGATACTTCTTGTCTTCTTTGCTTTCTTCTAGTTGCTGTGAACTTGGGAGACTCTTCACTATGGTGCATGGGCTTTTGATTGTGGTGGTTAACAGTTTGCTGTATTTATCACCAAATCAGATTGGTTGGGTTGGGCTGTTTAAATCTCAGGTGAAATACTTTAGGGCATGTTCTTTTTATAAGTCAGTCAACTAAGAAGTTTGAAATATCTGGTACTTGGCTGACTTTTCAAATTTTGTGCCCTTTCTGATATAAATAGGAGATGGGGTTGGGATGAATAAATCCCCCACTTCAGACTCTTTACCCACTGGACCAATGAGGAAGCCCTGCAATAGATTCTTGTTGGCCATCCATTCTAAATATAGCTCATGACCCTCCCCAAATCCCCAACCATCCCCTCCCTCTTGCAACCATGAGTTTGTTTTCTAAGTCTGTGAGTTTCTGTCTGTTTTGTAAATAGGTTCATTTGTGTCACTTTTTTTCAGAATCCACATAAAGGGGATGTCATTTGATATTTCTCCTCTGTGTGACTTATTTCAGTCAGTATGACACTTTCTAGGTCCATCCATGTTGCTGCAAATGGCCTTATTCCATTCTTTTTAATATATATATCACATCTTTATCCATTCCTCTCTCGATGGACATTTAGGTTGTTTCCATGTCTTGGCCACTGTAAACACTGCTGCAGTGAACATTGGGGAGCATTTGTCTCTTAGGTTCATGTTTTTCTCTGGATATATGCCCAGGAGTAGGATTGCAGGGTCATATGATAGCTCTGTGTTTAATTTTTTTTTTTAATTTATTTTCATCCATCTTTATTCTTTGGCCTGCGTGGGCCTCCCATTACAGTGGCCTCTCTCCTTGGAGAGCACTGGCTCTGGGCACATGAGCTCTAGAGCACTGGCTTGTAATTGGACACACCAGTCCAGCCACTCCCCCGTACGTGGGATTTTTTTAGGCCAGGGATTGAACTGGTGCCCCTTGCAATGCAAGGCAGACTCTACCCACTGAACCACTAGGGAAACCCTAATTTGTTTTTTTTTGTTTGTTTTTTTTCCTAATTTGTTTTTTAAAAATGTATTTATTTTGTTATTTATTGACTGTGATACTTCTTGTCTTCTTTGCTTTCTTCTAGTTGCTGTGAACTTGGGAGACTCTTCACTATGGTGCATGGGCTTTTGATTGTGGTGGCTTCCTTGGTGGAGCACAGGCTCTAGGTGTGCAGGCCTCGGTAGTTGTGGCTCTCAGCATGTAGAGCACTGGCTCAGTCATTGTGTCTCACCGGCTTAGTTGCTTTTTGGCATATGGGAATAGAACTGGTACCCCTTGCATTGCACAGTGGATTCTTAACCACTGAACCACCAGGGAAGCCCCTGTGTTTAATTTTTTAAGGAACCTCCACACAGTTCTCCATAGTGGCTGTACCAGTTTACATTCCCACCAACAGTGCAGGAGGGTCCTCTTCTCTCCACATCCTCTCCAGAATTTGTGGAATTTTTGATGATAGCTATCCTGACTGGTGTGAGATGGCATCGCATTGCAGTTTTGATTTGCATTTATCTAATAACTAGTGATTTTGAACATCTTTTCATGTGTCTCTTGGCCATCTGTATGTCCTCTTTAGAAAAATGTCTATTCAGGTCTTCTGCCCTTTTTGTTTGTTTGTTTGTTTGTTTTTCTTTTTTTTCTTTTTTTCTTTTTCTTATTATTTCTGCCCATTTTTTGAGTGAACTATTTGTTTGATGCTAGTTAAGTGTCATAAGCTGTTTGTAAATTTTGGAGACTAGTCCCTTATCAGTCATATCATTTGCAAATATTTTCTCCCTATCTGTGGGTTGTCTTTTTGTTTTGCTTGTTTCCTTTGCTGTGCAGAAGATTTTGAGTTTAGGTAGGTCCCATTTGTTTATTTTTGCTTTTATTCCATTATTGCGTGAGATGGATTAAAAAAAGATTTTGCTGTGGTTTATGTCAGTGTTTTGCCTATGTTTTCCTCTAAGAGTTTAATCCATTTTGAGCTTATTTTTGTGTATCGGGTTAAGGAATGATCTAGTTTCATTGTTTCACCTGTGACTGTCCAGTTCTTCCAGCACCATTTGTTAAAGAGGCTCTCTTTCCAACATTGTGTAGTCTTGCCTACTTTGTCATAGATTAATTGACCATAGGTACATGGACTTATTTCTGGGTTTTCTATCCTGTGATACTTCTTGTCTTCTTTGCTTTCTTCTAGTTGCTGTGAACTTGGGAGACTCTTCACTATGGTGCATGGGCTTTTGATTGTGGTGGCTTCCTTGGTGGAGCACAGGCTCTAGGTGTGCAGGCCTCGGTAGTTGTGGCTCTCAGCATGTAGAGCACTGGCTCAGTCATTGTGTCTCACCGGCTTAGTTGCTTTTTGGCATATGGGAATAGAACTGGTACCCCTTGCATTGCACAGTGGATTCTTAACCACTGAACCACCAGGGAAGCCCCTGTGTTTAATTTTTTAAGGAACCTCCACACAGTTCTCCATAGTGGCTGTACCAGTTTACATTCCCACCAACAGTGCAGGAGGGTCCTCTTCTCTCCACATCCTCTCCAGAATTTGGGGAAATTTTTTGATGATAGCTATCCTGACTGGTGTGAGATGGCATCGCATTGCAGTTTTGATTTGCATTTATCTAATAACTAGTGATTTTGAACATCTTTTCATGTGTCTCTTGGCCATCTGTATGTCCTCTTTAGAAAAATGTCTATTCAGGTCTTCTGCCCTTTTTGTTTGTTTGTTTGTTTGTTTTTCTTTTTTTTCTTTTTTTCTTTTTCTTATTATTTCTGCCCATTTTTTGAGTGAACTATTTGTTTGATGCTAGTTAAGTGTCATAAGCTGTTTGTAAATTTTGGAGACTAGTCCCTTATCAGTCATATCATTTGCAAATATTTTCTCCCTATCTGTGGGTTGTCTTTTTGTTTTGCTTGTTTCCTTTGCTGTGCAGAAGATTTTGAGTTTAGGTAGGTCCCATTTGTTTATTTTTGCTTTTATTCCATTATTGCGTGAGATGGATTAAAAAAAGATTTTGCTGTGGTTTATGTCAGTGTTTTGCCTATGTTTTCCTCTAAGAGTTTAATCCATTTTGAGCTTATTTTTGTGTATCGGGTTAAGGAATGATCTAGTTTCATTGTTTCACCTGTGACTGTCCAGTTCTTCCAGCACCATTTGTTAAAGAGGCTCTCTTTCCAACATTGTGTAGTCTTGCCTACTTTGTCATAGATTAATTGACCATAGGTACATGGACTTATTTCTGGGTTTTCTATCCTGTTCCATTGATCTGTATTATATCATACTTTCTTTTCTATTTTTTTTAATTATGATTTTTTTTTTTTTTTTGCCCACTTCCATTGGTCTTTCATTTACCTATTTTCATCTGTCTTTGTTCTTTGGTCTGTGTGGGCCTTCCATCACAGTGGCCTCTTTTGCTGCAGAGTGCTGGCTCTAGGTGCATGCGCTCCAGAGCTCTGGCTCGGTAGTTGGACACATCGGTCCAGCCGCTCCACAGCACGTGGAATCTTCCCAGGCCAGGGATCGAACCAGCACCCCTTGCACTGCAAGGCGGTGTCCTTACCCACTGACCACCAGAGAAACCCTGCCATACTTTCTTGATGACTGTAGGTTTGTAGTATAGTCTGAAGTCAGGGAGCCTGATTCCTCTAGCTCTGATTTTCTTTTCTATTTTTTTTTTCCAGATTTTCTTTTTCAAGATTGCTTTGGCTGTTTGGGGTCTTTTGTGTCTCCATACAAATTTTGAGATTTTTTTATTCTAGGTCTGTGAAAAATGCTATTGGAAATTTGATAGGGATTGAGTTGAATCTATAGATTGCCTTGGGTAGTATAGTCATTTTGACAGTATTGATTGTTCTAATCCACAAACATGGTATATCTTTCCATTGTGTTGCTTTTGTTTTGCTTGTTTCCTTTGCTGTGCAGAAGATTTTGAGTTTAGGTAGGTCCCATTTGTTTATTTTTGCTTTTATTCCATTATTGCGTGAGATGGATTAAAAAAAGATTTTGCTGTGGTTTATGTCAGTGTTTTGCCTATGTTTTCCTCTAAGAGTTTAATCCATTTTGAGCTTATTTTTGTGTATCGGGTTAAGGAATGATCTAGTTTCATTGTTTCACCTGTGACTGTCCAGTTCTTCCAGCACCATTTGTTAAAGAGGCTCTCTTTCCAACATTGTGTAGTCTTGCCTACTTTGTCATAGATTAATTGACCATAGGTACATGGACTTATTTCTGGGTTTTCTATCCTGTTCCATTGATCTGTATTATATCATACTTTCTTTTCTATTTTTTTTAATTATGATTTTTTTTTTTTTTTGGCCCACTTCCATTGGTCTTTCATTTACCTATTTTCATCTGTCTTTGTTCTTTGGTCTGTGTGGGCCTTCCATCACAGTGGCCTCTTTTGCTGCAGAGTGCTGGCTCTAGGTGCATGCGCTCCAGAGCTCTGGCTCGGTAGTTGGACACATCGGTCCAGCCGCTCCACAGCACGTGGAATCTTCCCAGGCCAGGGATCGAACCAGCACCCCTTGCACTGCAAGGCGGTGTCCTTACCCACTGACCACCAGAGAAACCCTGCCATACTTTCTTGATGACTGTAGGTTTGTAGTATAGTCTGAAGTCAGGGAGCCTGATTCCTCTAGCTCTGATTTTCTTTTCTATTTTTTTTTTCCAGATTTTCTTTTTCAAGATTGCTTTGGCTGTTTGGGGTCTTTTGTGTCTCCATACAAATTTTGAGATTTTTTTATTCTAGGTCTGTGAAAAATGCTATTGGAAATTTGATAGGGATTGAGTTGAATCTATAGATTGCCTTGGGTAGTATAGTCATTTTGACAGTATTGATTGTTCTAATCCACAAACATGGTATATCTTTCCATTTATGTCTTCTTTGATTTTCTTTCGTCACCACCTTATAGTTTTCAGAGTACAAGTATTTTGTCTCCTTAGTTAGATTTATTCCTAGGGATTTTATTCTTTTTGATGCAATGGTAAATGGAATTGCTTCTTGAATTTCTCTCTCTGATCTTTCATTATTAGTGTATAGAAATGCAACATACTTCTGTACTAATTTTGTAACCTGCGGTTTACCAAATTCATTGACAAGTTTAAAAAGAACAGAGTTGGAGAACTTACTGAATCTCAGATACATTGTATAGCTGTAAATAATTCAGATAGTGTAGTACTGACACGAGTAATAGATTAATGGAACAGAATAGAAGATCTAGAAATCTTTACAGTTTTGATAAATTGATTTAAAAAATTTATTTATTTATTTTTGGCTATTCTGGGTTTTCACAGCTGCTGCAGGCTCTTCTCTACTTGCATGGAGTGGGGGCTACTCTCTAGTTGAGGTGAGCAGGCTTCTTTTGTGATGATTTCTCTTGTTGTGGAACTTGGGCTCTAGGGCACATGGACTTCAGTAGTTGCGGCAGATAGACTCAGTGGCTGTGGCTCCGAGGCTCTAGAGCACAGGCTCAGTAGCTGTGGTTCACGGGGTTAGTTGTTCCGCAGCACATGGGATCCTCCCGGATCAAGATCGAACGAACCCCTGTCTCTTGCACTGGCAGGCGAACTCTTCCCCACTAAGCTACCAGGAAAGCCCGATAAATTGATTTTGACAAAGATGCCAAAACAGTTCAGTGAGAAATGATAGTCTTTTCAACAAACAATGCTAGAACAGTTTGATATCCACATGTGTAAAAATGAATTTTGATTCTTACTGCACACTGTATACAAAAATTAAAAGCATCATGGGCTTAAGTGTAAGAACTTAAAGTCTAAGGTTTTCTATAAGAAATCATAGAAGACCTTTGTTGCTTTAGGATAGGCAAAGATTTCTCTTTTATTTTGTCATTTGAATATAAAAAATTAAGTCAAAGTATACAATAAATAAAACCTATAGAAAACAGATATTTTTCCCATCACAATCTATTGCTTTACCAAATAAATATTTGAAAATGCATTCCTTCAGTCATGATAAAGTTCTTAAAATACAAAAGAAAGTAAATCTGTTAAGAAAGTCTCGTAGACAGATGCTGTTGTCAGGACTTCTGTATTTGTGGTTATGCATTTAGAACATCCCACGCCATCTACCTCTTCTCCTGCCACCTTGCCCATAGTAACTGCCACTGCCTCCACCGCCACAGCCATAGCCACCCAAGCCTTCAGGAGTACCGTATCCTCCACTGTAATTGTTCTCCATTCATAGGCTAGGCAAAGATTTCTTAGAAACACAGCTATCAAAGAAATTTGGTAAATTTGAATTGATCAGAAATTAAAACTTTTCTTCAAAATGTCCCATTTTAAAAGATGAAAAAGCAACCACAGACTGTGAGAAAATATTTTCAAATTATATGTTAATATGGTGGAATATTTGTACCTATAATACATAAAGAACTTCTGCAACTCAGAAGACAAAAAACCCAGTTTAAAAATGGGCAAAAAATTTGGATACCTAAATCATCGAAGATGGTACATGAAATGACTGGGCCCATGAAAAGATGCTCAATGTTATTAGGGAAATACAAATTAAAACCACAATGAGATACTATTTTACACCTGTTATAATAGTTAAAACTAAAACTATTAATCTTACTGAGTGTTGACCATGACATGGAGGAACTAGATCTCTTATAGCTGCTAGTGGGAATGAAAAGTGGAAAATAGTTTGGTGGTTGCTTAAAAATTTAAATATATCCTTCTCATGTGAATTTCCATAGAGTTACCTATGCGAGAGAAATAAAAAAAATAAAACGAACAACAATGTTTTTTAAAAGAACAGTTTGATATCCACATGTGTAAAATGAATTTTGATTCTTACTGCACACTGTATACAAAAATTAAAAGCATCATGGGCTTAAGTGTAAGAACTTAAAGTCTAAGGTTTTCTATAAGAAATCATAGAAGACCTTTGTTGCTTTAGGATAGGCAAAGATTTCTCTTTTATTTTGTCATTTGAATATAAAAAATTAAGTCAAAGTATACAATAAATAAAACCTATAGAAAACAGATATTTTTCCCATCACAATCTATTGCTTTACCAAATAAATATTTGAAAATGCATTCCTTCAGTCATGATAAAGTTCTTAAAATACAAAAGAAAGTAAATCTGTTAAGAAAGTCTCGTAGACAGATGCTGTTGTCAGGACTTCTGTATTTGTGGTTATGCATTTAGAACATCCCACGCCATCTACCTCTTCTCCTGCCACCTTGCCCATAGTAACTGCCACTGCCTCCACCGCCACAGCCATAGCCACCCAAGCCTTCAGGAGTACCGTATCCTCCACTGTAATTGTTCTCCATTCATAGGCTAGGCAAAGATTTCTTAGAAACACAGCTATCAAAGAAATTTGGTAAATTTGAATTGATCAGAAATTAAAACTTTTCTTCAAAATGTCCCATTTTAAAAGATGAAAAAGCAACCACAGACTGTGAGAAAATATTTTCAAATTATATGTTAATATGGTGGAATATTTGTACCTATAATACATAAAGAACTTCTGCAACTCAGAAGACAAAAAACCCAGTTTAAAAATGGGCAAAAAATTTGGATACCTAAATCATCGAAGATGGTACATGAAATGACTGGGCCCATGAAAAGATGCTCAATGTTATTAGGGAAATACAAATTAAAACCACAATGAGATACTATTTTACACCTGTTAGAATAGTTAAAATTAAAAAGACTAATCTTACTGAGTGTTGACCAGGACATGGAGGAACTAGAACTCTTATAGCTGCTAGTGGGAATGAAAAGTGGAAAATAGTTTGGTGGTTGCTTAAAAATTTAAATATATCCTTCTCATGTGAATTTCCATAGAGTTACCTATGCGAGAGAAATAAAAATATACGAACAAATGCAAATATTCATAGCAATACTATTATAATTGTCAAAAACTAGAAAAAAGTCCACATGTCTGTCAACTGGAGGGTAGTTAATGTATTATATCCATATAATGGAATATGACTCAGTAATAAAAATACTGATACATGCTGCAACATGATGAACCTCAAAAATGTTTTGCTAAGTAAAAGAGGCCAGACACAAATTCTGTGATTCAGTTTATATGAAATTTCTAGAAAAGGCAAATCTGTAGTAATAGAAAGCAGAATGTTATTTGCCTATGGCTGGGGGGTAGGAACAGAGATTTATTGCCCCTGTATTTTTTCAGGTGATGGAAATGTTCTAAAATTTGAATGTGATGATGGTTGCACAACTCTATAAATTTACCAGAAATCTACCAAATTAATTAGTAAAACTATACCTAAAGATGAATTTTATACAGCAATAATTATACCTCAGTATAGCTATTTTCTTAAGTCACACTGATAGAAAAAAAAGGAGAGATCATAATGTAGTACACAAGAAATTCACATATATTCCCAATAAAAATTGTCTTGAAAAATTTTTATATTGATAGAATGTATTAAATCTAGGATCTAACATTATTTTAACTGATGAAGCTCAACTTAGTCCTCCTTTCTCCCAAAAAGAATAAATAAGAATGGCCCCTATTACTATTATTTAACATGCTATCTGAGATATATTTGCTAACTCTAATATTATCTTTGCTTTTAAAATATTTAAAATTTTTCTTTTATCTTGCCAGTTTTAGAATATAAAAAAATCAGTATTTGAAAATGATGTGATTTTTCACCTAGAAAATTTTAAGTGGCTTTAAACATGGAGGTGATTTCAGCTGTATTTGTGACGTATCATTTCTTGAGCTGGATAGTGGGTATATGACAAATGCAACTCCTCACTAAAGATGACATTTGGAATATGTTCATTAATATCTATCTGGTTTGGCTAAAACCGTAACCGGAAGAAAATGACTAATCTTACTGAGTGTTGACCAGGACATGGAGGAACTAGAACTCTTATAGCTGCTAGTGGGAATGAAAAGTGGAAAATAGTTTGGTGGTTGCTTAAAAATTTAAATATATCCTTCTCATGTGAATTTCCATAGAGTTACCTATGCGAGAGAAATAAAAATATACGAACAAATGCAAATATTCATAGCAATACTATTATAATTGTCAAAAACTAGAAAAAAGTCCACATGTCTGTCAACTGGAGGGTAGTTAATGTATTATATCCATATAATGGAATATGACTCAGTAATAAAAATACTGATACATGCTGCAACATGATGAACCTCAAAAATGTTTTGCTAAGTAAAAGAGGCCAGACACAAATTCTGTGATTCAGTTTATATGAAATTTCTAGAAAAGGCAAATCTGTAGTAATAGAAAGCAGAATGTTATTTGCCTATGGCTGGGGGGTAGGAACAGAGATTTATTGCCCCTGTATTTTTTCAGGTGATGGAAATGTTCTAAAATTTGAATGTGATGATGGTTGCACAACTCTATAAATTTACCAGAAATCTACCAAATTAATTAGTAAAACTATACCTAAAGATGAATTTTATACAGCAATAATTATACCTCAGTATAGCTATTTTCTTAAGTCACACTGATAGAAAAAAAAGGAGAGATCATAATGTAGTACACAAGAAATTCACATATATTCCCAATAAAAATTGTCTTGAAAAATTTTTATATTGATAGAATGTATTAAATCTAGGATCTAACATTATTTTAACTGATGAAGCTCAACTTAGTCCTCCTTTCTCCCAAAAAGAATAAATAAGAATGGCCCCTATTACTATTATTTAACATGCTATCTGAGATATATTTGCTAACTCTAATATTATCTTTGCTTTTAAAATATTTAAAATTTTTCTTTTATCTTGCCAGTTTTAGAATATAAAAAAATCAGTATTTGAAAATGATGTGATTTTTCACCTAGAAAATTTTAAGTGGCTTTAAACATGGAGGTGATTTCAGCTGTATTTGTGACGTATCATTTCTTGAGCTGGATAGTGGGTATATGACAAATGCAACTCCTCACTAAAGATGACATTTGGAATATGTTCATTAATATCTATCTGGTTTCTTCAGAAACTCCTCTAAAATTACAATAAATAAGAAAAAAATCAACCCACAAGGACTGAAATAAATGTAAGTGTAAACACCCTATTTTAAAATAGCTGTATTTAGTGGCTACCAGTGAGGACAGGAAAAAGGAAAGGGCCAACATATAGTGGTAGGAAATTAAGAGGTACAAACTATTATCTATAAAATAAGCTGTAAGGATATATTGTACAACACAAGGAATAGCCAATATTTTATAATAAGTATAAATGGAGTATAATCTTTAAAATTGTGAATCAGTATATTGTATATCTGTAACGTATATAATATTGTACATCAACTATTCTTCAATTTTTTAAAAAATTAAAGGGAAAAAACGCCTATGTTTAATTTCTGATTCAGGAGTTAGATGTTCCAGGTCTATCTGCAGGTGTGAGGTAGAACTAAAATAGCATTGTTTGAGCATAGGCATAAGGGGAAGTAGACCTATCTCCAAATCCTCCTCCTTATTCTACACAGTCTCATAGCTGCCTTTATCTTCCCATTGACAGAAGATTGAAGATTGTTCTCTGGAGAGGCTGAATAAGAGAAGTTCCACATTCTGTAATACCAGACACAAAAGAAAATGGGGTGAAATAATGTACTAATAAAGGAGATTAACCTGGTGGCCAGGTTTATAATCTCTAAACAAAGACCAGAATTTCTTTTTGCACAAGCTGACTGAAAAGACCTAAGGATACTGAAAGTGAAATGGCTAGCTGCCCTCTACAGTGAGACCGCTGTTCAGCCAGCTCCCCCATGTACACTGAATGGGTGTTTAGCATATTAGTGCCTCACTGTTAAGTGTAAATGGGTAACTGAAGATGCTCAAATATTTAAGACCTAAAGAAAAAGAAAGAAAGAGATTTTGAAAAGTGAAACAGGAATTATAAGGATACTATTTTAAAGATATAATTAATATATTTAAAGAACTTGATACTATTTTTTTCAGGTTTATTTTTTTTTAATCTGCTATGATTCTCTTTTCATTGTTTACCGCTATACATAAACCCAAATCAGTCATAGGTATACCCTTGATCCCCCCACATCTGAACCCTGCCTCCCAGTCCCTCCCCATCCCACCCCTCCAGGTTGTTGTGTAGCCCCCATGTGAGTTCCCTGAGTCTTAATTCACAATGGTTGTCTCTTTTTCATATGGTAGTGTAGGCTTCCATGTGACTTCTTCCATACTTTTCTCATCTACTCCTCCCTCCCTACAATGTCCATAAGTCTATTCTCTATGTCTGTTTCTCCATTGCTGCCCTGCAAATACCTTTTATTAGTACCATCTTTCTAGATTCCATATATATGTGTAAGTATACTATATTTGTTCTCTTTCTGACTTACTTCACTTTGTATAATAGGTTCTAGATTCATCCACTTCATTAGGACCAATTCAAATGCATTTCTCTCTCTTTTAAATATTCCCCATCATGCCTCTTTTTAATATATATTTATGTTTAATTTCTGATTCAGGAGTTTGATGTTCCAGGTCTATCTGCAGGTGTGAGGTAGAACTAAAATAGCATTGTTTGAGCATAGGCATAAGGGGAAGTAGACCTATCTCCAAATCCTCCTCCTTATTCTACACAGTCTCATAGCTGCCTTTATCTTCCCATTGACAGAAGATTGAAGATTGTTCTCTGGAGAGGCTGAATAAGAGAAGTTCCACATTCTGTAATACCAGACACAAAAGAAAATGGGGTGAAATAATGTACTAATAAAGGAGATTAACCTGGTGGCCAGGTTTATAATCTCTAAACAAAGACCAGAATTTCTTTTTGCACAAGCTGACTGAAAAGACCTAAGGATACTGAAAGTGAAATGGCTAGCTGCCCTCTACAGTGAGACCGCTGTTCAGCCAGCTCCCCCATGTACACTGAATGGGTGTTTAGCATATTAGTGCCTCACTGTTAAGTGTAAATGGGTAACTGAAGATGCTCAAATATTTAAGACCTAAAGAAAAAGAAAGAAAGAGATTTTGAAAAGTGAAACAGGAATTATAAGGATACTATTTTAAAGATATAATTAATATATTTAAAGAACTTGATACTATTTTTTTCAGGTTTATTTTTTTTTAATCTGCTATGATTCTCTTTTCATTGTTTACCGCTATACATAAACCCAAATCAGTCATAGGTATACCCTTGATCCCCCCACATCTGAACCCTGCCTCCCAGTCCCTCCCCATCCCACCCCTCCAGGTTGTTGTGTAGCCCCCATGTGAGTTCCCTGAGTCTTAATTCACAATGGTTGTCTCTTTTTCATATGGTAGTGTAGGCTTCCATGTGACTTCTTCCATACTTTTCTCATCTACTCCTCCCTCCCTACAATGTCCATAAGTCTATTCTCTATGTCTGTTTCTCCATTGCTGCCCTGCAAATACCTTTTATTAGTACCATCTTTCTAGATTCCATATATATGTGTAAGTATACTATATTTGTTCTCTTTCTGACTTACTTCACTTTGTATAATAGGTTCTAGATTCATCCACTTCATTAGGACCAATTCAAATGCATTTCTCTCTCTCTTTTTTAAATATTCCCCCCATCATGCCTCTTTTTTTTAATATATATTTATTTTTATCCATCTTTTTTATTCTTTGGCATGTGTGAGCCTCCCATTGCAGTGGCCTCTCCTGTTGCAGAGCACTGACTCTGGGTGCATGTGCTCCAGAACCCTGGCTCATAATTGAACACGTGGGTCCAGCTGCTCTGCGGTACGTGGGGTCTTCCTGGGCCATGTATTGAACCTGTGCCCCTTGCACTGCAAGGCGGACTCTCTACCCACTGAACCACCAGGGAAACCCTCGAATGCATTTCTTCTTATGGCTGAGAAACATTCCATTGTATGTATATGTACCACAGCTTCTTTATCCATTTGTTTGTTGATGGACATCTAGGTTGTTTCCATGTTCTAGCTATTGTAAAAAGTGCTGCAAAGAACATTGGGGCACATGTGTCTCTTTCCATTTTGATTTCCTCGGGGTATATGCCTAATAGTGAGATTGCTGGGTCATATGATGGTTCTAATCCTAGATTTTTTTTTCCCTGCCACACCCCCATTCCTAGATTTTTAAGGAATCTCCCTAGTGTCTTCCATAGTGGCTGTATCAATGTATATTCCCACCAAAAGTGAAAGAGTGTTCCCTTTTCTCCACACCCTCCCCAGCATTTATTGTCTGTAGATTTTTTGATGGCCATTCTGACTGGTGTGAGGTGATATCTCATTGAAGTTTTGATTTGTGTTTCTCTATTAATGAGTGACGTTGAGCATCTTTTTGTGTGGTTTCTGGCCAAGTGTATGTCTTCTTTGGAGAGATGTCTGTTTAGATCTTTTCCCCATTTTTTGATTGGGTTGTTTGTTTCTTCGGTGTTGAGTTGTCTAAGCTACTTATATATTTTGGAAATTAATTCTTTGTCAGTTATTTCATTTGCTATTGTTTTCTCCCATTCTGAGGGTTGTCTTTTCACCTGTTTTATATTTATTTTTCTGTGTGAAAGCTTTTAAGTTTAATTAGATTCTACTTGTTTATTTTTGTGTTTATTTCCATTACCCTAGGGGGCAGGTCATAGAAGATCTTGCTTTGATTTATGTCATTAAGTGTTCTGCCTATGTTTTCCTCTAAGAGTTTTATGGTTTCTGTTCTTACATTTAGGTCTGTAATCCATTTTGAGTTATCTTTGTGTATGGTGTTAGGGAGTGTTCCAACTTCGTTTTTTCACATATAGCTGTCCAATTTTCCCAGCACCATTTGTTGAAGAGGCTCTCTTTGCTCCATTGTATATTTTTGCCTCCTTTGTCAAAAGTAAGATACCCATACATGCGTGAGTTTATCTCTGGGTTCTCTATCTTGTTCCACTGGTCTGTATTTCTGTTTTTGTGCCAGTACCATACTGTGTTTTTTTTTTTTTTTAATTTGGCCTCTTTTATTGGTCATTTATTTATTTTCATCCATCTTTATTCTTTGGCCTGTGTGGGCCTGCCATTGCAGTGGCCTCTCCCATTGCAGAGCACCAGCTCTGGGCACATGTGCTCCAGAGCACTGGTTCAGCCGCTCTGCAGCATGTGGGATCTTCCTGGGCCAGGGACCGAACCAGTGCCCCTTGCACTGCAAGGCAGACTCTTTACCCACTGGACCACCAGGAAAGTCTTCAGTACCATACTCTGTTGATGACTGTTGCTTTGTAGTATAGTCTGAAGTTGGGGAGGCTGATCCTTCTAGCTCCATTCTTCTTTCTCAGAATTTCTTTGGTTATCCGGGTTCTTTTGTGTTTCCATATGAACTATGCTATTTTTTTCATCTAGTTCTGTGAAAAGTGTCATTGGTAATTTGATAGGGATCACATTGAATCTGTAGGTGATATTTGGTGGCATGGCCATTTTACAATATTGATTCTTCTTTGTTTTTTGTTGCTTTCTGGCCAAGTGTTGGAGAGATGTCTGTTTAGATCTTTTCCCCATTTTTGATTGGGTTGTTTGTTTCTTGGTGTTGAGTTGTCTAAGCTACTTATATATTTTGGAAATTAATTCTTTGTCAGTTATTTCATTTGCTATTGTTTTCTCCCATTCTGAGGGTTGTCTTTTCACCTGTTTTATATTTATTTTTCTGTGTGAAAGCTTTTAAGTTTAATTAGATTCTACTTGTTTATTTTTGTGTTTATTTCCATTACCCTAGGGGGCAGGTCATAGAAGATCTTGCTTTGATTTATGTCATTAAGTGTTCTGCCTATGTTTTCCTCTAAGAGTTTTATGGTTTCTGTTCTTACATTTAGGTCTGTAATCCATTTTGAGTTATCTTTGTGTATGGTGTTAGGGAGTGTTCCAACTTCGTTTTTTCACATATAGCTGTCCAATTTTCCCAGCACCATTTGTTGAAGAGGCTCTCTTTGCTCCATTGTATATTTTTGCCTCCTTTGTCAAAAGTAAGATACCCATACATGCGTGAGTTTATCTCTGGGTTCTCTATCTTGTTCCACTGGTCTGTATTTCTGTTTTTGTGCCAGTACCATACTGTGTTTTTTTTTTTTTTTTAATTTGGCCTCTTTTATTGGTCATTTATTTATTTTCATCCATCTTTATTCTTTGGCCTGTGTGGGCCTGCCATTGCAGTGGCCTCTCCCATTGCAGAGCACCAGCTCTGGGCACATGTGCTCCAGAGCACTGGTTCAGCCGCTCTGCAGCATGTGGGATCTTCCTGGGCCAGGGACCGAACCAGTGCCCCTTGCACTGCAAGGCAGACTCTTTACCCACTGGACCACCAGGAAAGTCTTCAGTACCATACTGTCTTGAGGACTGATACTTTGTAGTATAGTCTGAAGCTAGGAAGGCTGATCCCTCTAGCTCCATTCTTCTTTCTCAAGATTGCTTTGGTTATCCAGGGTCTTTTGTGTTTCCATATGAACTATGCTATTTTTTGGTCTAGTTCTGTGAAAAATGCCATTGGTAATTTGATAGAGATAGCATTGAATCTGTAGATGCTATTTGGTGGCATGGCCATTTTTACAATATTGATTCTTCCAACCCAGGAACATGGAATATCTATGTTCGTTGTCTTTGATTTCTTTCATTAGTGTC
This sequence comes from Tragulus kanchil, assembly GCA_022376925.1. Classification (NCBI taxonomy): domain Eukaryota; kingdom Metazoa; phylum Chordata; class Mammalia; order Artiodactyla; family Tragulidae; genus Tragulus; species Tragulus kanchil. Next base: position 134,204,015 of record JAIOJX010000024.1, read on the forward strand.
TTTTAATTTTCTGTGTACAGTTCTTTTGTCTTTTTAGGTTTATTCCTAGATATTTTATTCTTTTTGTTGTAGTGGTGAATGGGATTGCTTCCTTGATTTCTCTGATTTTCCATTGTTTGTATATAGGAATGCTAGTTATTTCTGTGTATTTATTTTGCATCCTGTGACTTTGCTAAATTCACTGATTAGCTCTAGTAATTTATGATAGTGTCTTTAGGGTTTTCTACGTATAGCATCATGTCGTGTCAAACAGAGTTTTACTTCTTCTTTTCCCATCTGGATTCCTTTTATTTCTTTTTCTTCTCTAATTGCTGTGGCTAGAACTTCCAGGACTATGTTGAATAATAGTGGTGAAAGTGAACACCCCTGTTTTGTTAAAGAACTGGATACCATTTTAAAAACGATGTATATGTGAAAAAGTGAAAGAACCAGAAAATAAAAGTAACGAGCTCTTTAACAGACAATGTATGTTACCCTACTGATATGGATGTTCACCAACCTGGAAGCTCTCTGAACCCCATACTATTGAGATTTTTTTTTTAGCCTCTTTTATTAGTCCTTCATTTATTTATTTTCATCCATCGTAGTTCTTTGGCCAGTGTGGGAAAACAGGTGTCAGGTTGTATAAAGACATCTTCAAGAGGGAAAAAAAGGGAAACCAGTATTTGTTGTTTTGAGCACATTGGGAGCAGAATGAATTAGCAATATGTATGTAGAAAGCTAAGTGAATGAAAAATTTGAAGCTTGTCATATGTGATCCTTTTTATGTTGCATTTCTTTGCTTCTATACTCATTTTTTTGAGTTTTTATCATAAGTGGTGTTGAAGGGAGTCAAATGCTTTTCTGCATTTATTGAGATAGTATGATTTTTATTCTTCATTTGAATAATGTGGCATATCACATTGATTTTGTTGATATTGAACATCTCTGGAATATGCTTATGTTCGAATCTGTAGATGCTATTTGGTGGCATGGCCATTTTTACAATATTGATTCTTCCAACCCAGGAACATGGAATATCTATGTTCGTTGTCTTTGATTTCTTTCATTAGTGTCTTTTAATTTTCTGTGTACAGTTCTTTTGTCTTTTTAGGTTTATTCCTAGATATTTTATTCTTTTTGTTGTAGTGGTGAATGGGATTGCTTCCTTGATTTCTCTGATTTTCCATTGTTTGTATATAGGAATGCTAGTTATTTCTGTGTATTTATTTTGCATCCTGTGACTTTGCTAAATTCACTGATTAGCTCTAGTAATTTATGATAGTGTCTTTAGGGTTTTCTACGTATAGCATCATGTCGTGTCAAACAGAGTTTTACTTCTTCTTTTCCCATCTGGATTCCTTTTATTTCTTTTTCTTCTCTAATTGCTGTGGCTAGAACTTCCAGGACTATGTTGAATAATAGTGGTGAAAGTGAACACCCCTGTTTTGTTAAAGAACTGGATACCATTTTAAAAACGATGTATATGTGAAAAAGTGAAAGAACCAGAAAATAAAAGTAACGAGCTCTTTAACAGACAATGTATGTTACCCTACTGATATGGATGTTCACCAACCTGGAAGCTCTCTGAACCCCATACTATTGAGATTTTTTTTTTAGCCTCTTTTATTAGTCCTTCATTTATTTATTTTCATCCATCGTAGTTCTTTGGCCAGTGTGGGAAAACAGGTGTCAGGTTGTATAAAGACATCTTCAAGAGGGAAAAAAAGGGAAACCAGTATTTGTTGTTTTGAGCACATTGGGAGCAGAATGAATTAGCAATATGTATGTAGAAAGCTAAGTGAATGAAAAATTTGAAGCTTGTCATATGTGATCCTTTTTATGTTGCATTTCTTTGCTTCTATACTCATTTTTTTGAGTTTTTATCATAAGTGGTGTTGAAGGGAGTCAAATGCTTTTTCTGCATTTATTGAGATAGTATGATTTTTATTCTTCATTTGAATAATGTGGCATATCACATTGATTTTGTTGATATTGAACATCTCTGGAATATCCTCCATCCTTACATCACTTGAATATATCCTACATGATCATAGTACACAATGTTATAAATATATTATTGAATTTGGTTTGCTAATATTTTGTTGAGAATTCTTACATCTATGTTCATCAGGGATTTTGTTGTCCAATCGCTAACTTGTGTCCTACTCTTTGCAACCCCATGGACTGTGGCACACTAGGCTTCCCTGTCCTTCACCATCTCCCAGAGCTTGCTCAAACTCATGTCCACTGACTCAGTGATTCTATCCAACCATCTTGTCCTCTATTGTCCCCCTCTCCTTTTTGCCTTCCATCTTTCCCATCATTAGGGCTTTTCCAACAAGTCATCTCTGCACATCAGGTAGCCAAAGTATTGGAGCTTCAGCTTCAGCATCAGTCCTTCCAATGAATATTCAGGGTTGATTTCCTTTAGGATTGACTGTTCTGATATGCTTGAAGTCCAAGGGACTCTCAAGAACCTTCTCCATCACATAGTTCACAGGTATCAGTTTTTTCGTGCTCAGCCTTCTTCATGGTCCAACTGTCGCACCTGTACATGATTATAGGACAAGCCACAGCTTTGACTATATGGAGCTTTGTCAGCAAAGTGATGTGTCTGGTTTTTAATATGCTGTCTAGGTTTGTCATAGCTTTTCTTCCAAGGAGCAAGCATCTTTTAATTTCATGGCTATAGTCACCATCTGCAGTGATTTTGGAGCCCAAGAAAATAAAGCCTGTCACTATTTCTCCCCTTTTCCCTATCTATTTACCATTAAGTGATGGGAACGGATGCCATGATCTTAGTTTTTTGAGGTTTTTTTTTTTTTTTTTTGGCCTCTCTTATTGGTTATTTATTTAGTTATTTTCATCCGTCTTTATTCTTTGGCCTCTGTGAGCCTCCCATTGCAGTGGCCTCTCTCGTTGCAGAGCACTGGCTCTGGGCGCATGCACTCCAGAGCGCTGGCTCCTAATTGGACACACTGGTCCAGCCGCTCTGTGGCACATGGGATCTTCCCATGCCAGAGATCGAACCAGTGCCCCCTTGCAGTGCGAGGTGGACTCTTTACCCACTGGACCACCAGGGAAGGCCGAATGTTGAGTTTTAAGTCAGCTTTTTCACTCTCTTCTTTCACCTTCCTCAAGAGGCTCATTAGTTCCTCTTCACTTTCTACCACTAGAGTAGTACAATCTATATATCTGAGGTTGTTGATATTTCTCCTGGCACTCATGACTCCAGCTTGTGATTCGTCCAACCCAGCATTTTGTATGATGTACTCTGCATATCAGTTAAATAAGCAGGGTGACATTTTATACCTTTCTGAATTTTGAACCAGTCTGTTGTTCCATGTGTGGTTCTAACTGCTGCTTCTTGTCCTGCATATGGGTTTCTGTGGTCTGGTCTGCTATTCCCATCTCTTTCAGAATTTTCCACAGTTTGTTGTGATCCACACTGTCAAAGACTTTAGCATAGTCACTGAAGCAGAAGTAGGTGTTTTTCTGAAATTCTCTTGCTCTTTTTATGAACTGACAGATATTGGCAATTTGATCTCTGGTTCCTCTGCCTTTTCTAAATCCAGCTTGTATATCTGGAATTTCTCAGTTCATGTACTGTTGAAGCCTAGCTTGGAGGATTTTGAGCATTACTTTGCTAGCATGTGAAGTGAGTGCAATGGTGCAGTGGTTTTACCAATACCAATTCTTTGGTATTGCCCTTCTTTGAGATTGGAATGAAAACTGACCTTTTCCAGTCCTGAGGCCACTGCTAAGTTTTCCAAATTTGCTGGTGTATGAAGTGTATCACTTTAATAGCATCATATTTTAGGATTTGAAATAATTCAACTGAAATTCCTTCACTTCCACTAGCTTTGTCTGTAATAATGCTTCCTTGGGACCACTTGATTTCTCACTCTAAGATAGCTGGCTCTAGGTGATCAAAATGACAGTGAAGCATGACCTCATACTTGGTAAAATTATCAGAAGTCAAATGATAATAAGCATTGGTGAGGATACACAGAAAAGAGAAGTCTTAGGGCTTCTCTGGTGGTCCAGTGTGTAAGGAGTTTGCCTTGCAGTGCAAAGGGCACCGGTTCGATCTCTGGCACGGGAAGATCCCACGTGCCACAAAGCGGCTGGACCAGTGTGTCCAATTAGGAGCCAGTGCTCTGGAGTACATGTGCCCAGGGCCAGTGCTCTGCAACGAGAGAGGCCACTGCAATGGGAGGCCCACACAGGCCAAAGAATAAAGATGGATGAAAATAATAATAAAAAAAGAAACAATAAGAATAAAAAATAAAATAAAAGAGAAGTCTTGTATACTGTTGTTGGGAAATTGGTACTGCTATTATGGAAGGATATGGAGGCGCCTCAAAAAATCAAAAATAGACCTAACGTATGATCCAATAATCCTTCTTCCTGGATATTTATCCAAAGAAAATAAAACTACTTTCTTAAAGTTAAATCATGTTTTTCTTTTTTTTTTTTTTTGGCTGCTCTGGGTCTTAGTTGTGGCATGTGGGATCTTTGTTGCTGCAAGAGGACTCTCTAGTTGCTGCATGCAGTCTCTAGAATAAAGCATATTTTATTTACACCACTAGCCAAAACAAGTCTCATCAATGTTTAGGCATGAGCTTTGGTGACAGACTTAAATATGTGTTATGTTTTTTTATTTTCTGGAAGAATTTTGACTCAGTTCATGTACTGTTGAAGCCTAGCTTGGAGGATTTTGAGCATTACTTTGCTAGCATGTGAAGTGAGTGCAATGGTGCAGTGGTTTTACCAATACCAATTCTTTGGTATTGCCCTTCTTTGAGATTGGAATGAAAACTGACCTTTTCCAGTCCTGAGGCCACTGCTAAGTTTTCCAAATTTGCTGGTGTATGAAGTGTATCACTTTAATAGCATCATATTTTAGGATTTGAAATAATTCAACTGAAATTCCTTCACTTCCACTAGCTTTGTCTGTAATAATGCTTCCTTGGGACCACTTGATTTCTCACTCTAAGATAGCTGGCTCTAGGTGATCAAAATGACAGTGAAGCATGACCTCATACTTGGTAAAATTATCAGAAGTCAAATGATAATAAGCATTGGTGAGGATACACAGAAAAGAGAAGTCTTAGGGCTTCTCTGGTGGTCCAGTGTGTAAGGAGTTTGCCTTGCAGTGCAAAGGGCACCGGTTCGATCTCTGGCACGGGAAGATCCCACGTGCCACAAAGCGGCTGGACCAGTGTGTCCAATTAGGAGCCAGTGCTCTGGAGTACATGTGCCCAGGGCCAGTGCTCTGCAACGAGAGAGGCCACTGCAATGGGAGGCCCACACAGGCCAAAGAATAAAGATGGATGAAAATAATAATAAAAAAAGAAACAATAAGAATAAAAAATAAAATAAAAGAGAAGTCTTGTATACTGTTGTTGGGAAATTGGTACTGCTATTATGGAAGGATATGGAGGCGCCTCAAAAAATCAAAAATAGACCTAACGTATGATCCAATAATCCTTCTTCCTGGATATTTATCCAAAGAAAATAAAACTACTTTCTTAAAGTTAAATCATGTTTTTCTTTTTTTTTTTTTTTGGCTGCTCTGGGTCTTAGTTGTGGCATGTGGGATCTTTGTTGCTGCAAGAGGACTCTCTAGTTGCTGCATGCAGTCTCTAGAATAAAGCATATTTTATTTACACCACTAGCCAAAACAAGTCTCATCAATGTTTAGGCATGAGCTTTGGTGACAGACTTAAATATGTGTTATGTTAAATTTCCTAGTTATTCGATCCCTCTCCTTGTAAGAAGGCATTTACGTGCTCACCTTTTGTCATGTGACTCTGCGATAGTGCCTTCCCTTTGGGGGAGAGTCCTTCCTTGCTCCACAGATCTCCAGCTTGGCCAGAGGACTGACGTCCCCTCCCTTGGCCAGCCCTATCTAGCCTTCTCTCTCTTTTCCTGTTGAGTGAGCAGTTAAGAGTACTCAAGTTGCAGGTTTGGAATTCTTCTGTGGCCTCCTCTTCAGACAGATCCCACATTTTGAATTAGCAAGACTTCTGGATTCTACTGCCTAGTATTTTTTGACTGTGAGTCGTTTTCCCAGGTCCTGCTTCTGATTGCCTGGACTGACCTGTTGTCTGTACTCATTTGGTTCAGAAGCTTTTGCCTGCAGCCAGACTGCCTGGAACACCATGGGCTTCGTGTTTTACATGTGTATTGTCTGTGTCTAAGTCAGCTTTTGTCCAGCAGAGGCTGAGTATTGGCACATAAGCAATATAGCTCACCAACCCTAAAGTACTATGTGCCCTTTACAGACAGAGTCTGTCCACTCCCGATCTAGGTTACTGGAGTCACATTTTAGATTTCTGTTTCCTCTGCCCTTGTTCCCTCCCTTCTCCCTCAGTAATCACTGAAGCCAGCTTATGGTTATTTTGTTTTTGTTCTAACAAAACTATGACTATTTTCCTCATATTTAAAACTATTCTCTGACTTCCTGGTATCCTTACAATAAATGCACACTCTTCAAAATCTGGCTGCTTCTTACCTCTTCAGTTTTCTTCCTAACCAAAAAAAAAGACCTAACGTATGATCCAATAATCCTTCTTCCTGGATATTTATCCAAAGAAAATAAAACTACTTTCTTAAAGTTAATTCTTTTTTTTCTTTTTTTTTTTTTTTGGCTGCTCTGGGTCTTAGTTGTGGCATGTGGGATCTTTGTTGCTGCAAGAGGACTCTCTAGTTGCTGCATGCAGTCTCTAGAATAAAGCATATTTTATTTACACCACTAGCCAAAACAAGTCTCATCAATGTTTAGGCATGAGCTTTGGTGACAGACTTAAATATGTGTTATGTTAAATTTCCTAGTTATTCGATCCCTCTCCTTGTAAGAAGGCATTTACGTGCTCACCTTTTGTCATGTGACTCTGCGATAGTGCCTTCCCTTTGGGGGAGAGTCCTTCCTTGCTCCACAGATCTCCAGCTTGGCCAGAGGACTGACGTCCCCTCCCTTGGCCAGCCCTATCTAGCCTTCTCTCTCTTTTCCTGTTGAGTGAGCAGTTAAGAGTACTCAAGTTGCAGGTTTGGAATTCTTCTGTGGCCTCCTCTTCAGACAGATCCCACATTTTGAATTAGCAAGACTTCTGGATTCTACTGCCTAGTATTTTTTGACTGTGAGTCGTTTTCCCAGGTCCTGCTTCTGATTGCCTGGACTGACCTGTTGTCTGTACTCATTTGGTTCAGAAGCTTTTGCCTGCAGCCAGACTGCCTGGAACACCATGGGCTTCGTGTTTTACATGTGTATTGTCTGTGTCTAAGTCAGCTTTTGTCCAGCAGAGGCTGAGTATTGGCACATAAGCAATATAGCTCACCAACCCTAAAGTACTATGTGCCCTTTACAGACAGAGTCTGTCCACTCCCGATCTAGGTTACTGGAGTCACATTTTAGATTTCTGTTTCCTCTGCCCTTGTTCCCTCCCTTCTCCCTCAGTAATCACTGAAGCCAGCTTATGGTTATTTTGTTTTTGTTCTAACAAAACTATGACTATTTTCCTCATATTTAAAACTATTCTCTGACTTCCTGGTATCCTTACAATAAATGCACACTCTTCAAAATCTGGCTGCTTCTTACCTCTTCAGTTTCTTTTTCTCATGCCTGAACCCATTTCCACTTCCACTCTGCTTTAGGCCTTCTTGAACTTTATTTAGTTTTTGCCATGATATCTCTTATTTCTAGGTATTCTCATATGCTTTTCTTTTTTCAATAAGTAATTTTATTTATTGATTTATTTTTGTCTGTGCTGGGTCTTTGCTGCTGCATGTGCTTTTCTCTAGTTGTGGTGAGCAGGGTCTACTCTCTAGTTGTGGTAGGCTTCTCATTGCAGGGGCTTCTCTTGTTGCGGAGCACGGGCTCTAGGGTGGCACATGGGCTCAGTAGTTGCGGCTCCTGGGCTCTAGAGCACAGGCCTAGTTGCGATGTGGGATCTTGGCCCGGGGATTGAACCCATGTCTCCTGAATTGGCAGGCAGATTCGTTACCACTGAGCCACCCAGGAAGCCCTCATTTACTTTTGTTAATTTCCCCTTTTGCTACAGCCAGTATCCTTCTTGGCAAATTTTTATACACCCTTCAAGTCTTTAGTCAGTATTCTTTTCTTTTAGAAATGTTTCTTTGACTTCTTAAATCTGAGTTAGGGGTCCTTTACATATATTCTGTAATGCTGTACTTGCCTTGTAATTGTTGTCTTGCTGTTCATCCTCTACTGTAAACCAGGTAACTTCCTCTTTGTGCCTGACTACGATACAGCAGTATAGAATCAATGGCAATAAAGTGGACATATCAGCACTCCCAGAGAGACGAACATTTGCAGTTTCACTTGTCTTTTATTCCTTGTTAAATATGGAGTCCAGCCATACTGCAGCAGTATTTGAGTGCTTTAGTTCCTCTGCCTAAAAGTAGGAACTACATTGGTCAGGTAGTTCTGAGGTTTGATGATGTTACACAGCTCTACGGGGTGCAAACAGTAGAGTGGGCTAAATACAACTGTGGTTGGGCTCTGCAGAAGATTTCCAGACCACTGCTCTTGCAGGGGCATCCAGTTTTCTCCCTGTAATTTTCCTTTGGGCTGTGAGATTGTGGCCCTGGATTGTGGCCAAGAGGGACAGTCACTCACAGGTACCAAGGTTTAGTCCCAGTGACCCTTTCAGAGGCATGCAGTCTTGTTTATCGCCAGCAGAGTCTCTCCTACAATGATAAGGAATGCATTTTGTATTATATCGTGAGAGACAGGATGTGTAGTGGTTTACAGGGAGAATGAATGTGTTAGAGTCTCTGTGCCTTGCTTTTCTCGTCTGTAAAGTGAAGCTAATAAAGGTACCTGTCTCATAGGACGGTTGTGAGGACTGAATGAGTTAAATTAATAAAGTTTACCTAATAGGGGATTCTCAGGGGTGTTAGTGCCAAAGAACCCACGTGCCAGTGCAGGAAACTTAAGAGACCTGGGTTCAAAGTTTATGTAAAGTGATTAGAATAGTGCCTGGTGCATGTTGCCTCATATTATACACACTATAGACCCTATAGGATCAGGCTGACAGATCCTAAAACAAAAGCATCCTGTGTGTTTTTGCTCAGTACGCACAAACACATACGAAAGTATCTAGTAACTTTCTCTACTGACTCAGGAACAGTGGTCATCAATTTCTTAGTGACTTTTGTCCTCTTGTTGTTATTGTTGTTCAGTCGATAAGCTATGTCTGACCTGTTGTGACCCCATGGACTATGGCACACCAGCCTTCTCTGTCCTTCACTATCTTTGGAGCTTGCTCAAACTCATGTCCATTGAATTGTTGTCTTGCTGTTCATCCTCTACTGAAACCAGGTAACTTCCTCTTTGTGCCTGACTACGATACAGCAGTATTCTGAATAAAGTGGACATATCAGCACTCCCAGAGACGAACATTTGCAGTTTCACTTGTCTTTTATTCCTTGTTAAATATGGAGTCCAGCCATACTGCAGCAGTATTTGAGTGCTTTAGTTCCTCTGCCTAAAAGTAGGAACTACATTGGTCAGGTAGTTCTGAGGTTTGATGATGTTACACAGCTCTACGGGGTGCAAACAGTAGAGTGGGCTAAATACAACTGTGGTTGGGCTCTGCAGAAGATTTCCAGACCACTGCTCTTGCAGGGGCATCCAGTTTTCTCCCTGTAATTTTCCTTTGGGCTGTGAGATTGTGGCCCTGGATTGTGGCCAAGAGGGACAGTCACTCACAGGTACCAAGGTTTAGTCCCAGTGACCCTTTCAGAGGCATGCAGTCTTGTTTATCGCCAGCAGAGTCTCTCCTACAATGATAAGGAATGCATTTTGTATTATATCGTGAGAGACAGGATGTGTAGTGGTTTACAGGGAGAATGAATGTGTTAGAGTCTCTGTGCCTTGCTTTTCTCGTCTGTAAAGTGAAGCTAATAAAGGTACCTGTCTCATAGGACGGTTGTGAGGACTGAATGAGTTAAATTAATAAAGTTTACCTAATAGGGGATTCTCAGGGGTGTTAGTGCCAAAGAACCCACGTGCCAGTGCAGGAAACTTAAGAGACCTGGGTTCAAAGTTTATGTAAAGTGATTAGAATAGTGCCTGGTGCATGTTGCCTCATATTATACACACTATAGACCCTATAGGATCAGGCTGACAGATCCTAAAACAAAAGCATCCTGTGTGTTTTTGCTCAGTACGCACAAACACATACGAAAGTATCTAGTAACTTTCTCTACTGACTCAGGAACAGTGGTCATCAATTTCTTAGTGACTTTTGTCCTCTTGTTGTTATTGTTGTTCAGTCGATAAGCTATGTCTGACCTGTTGTGACCCCATGGACTATGGCACACCAGCCTTCTCTGTCCTTCACTATCTTTGGAGCTTGCTCAAACTCATGTCCATTGAACTGGTGATGTATTCCAGCCATCTCATTCTCTGTTGCCTCCTTCTTCTCTTGCCCTCAATCTTTCCCAGCATCGGGGACTTTTCCAGTGGGTTGCTCTTATAATCAAATGGCTGAAGTATTAGAGCCACAGCTTCAGCATCATTCCTTCCGGTGAATATTCAGAATTGATTTTCTTTAGGTTTTACTGGTTTGATCTCCTTGCTGTCCAAGGGACTCTTAAGAGTCTTGCTAGTTGATGGTTTGAGTCTTGAGTGTTGTTAGAGTCTTTCAACTCTTCAGCCCTCAGCTACCTTTATGTTTCAACTCTGTTGTATGTACATGACTACTGGAATAACAGTAGCCTTGACTGTATAGATCCTTGTCAGCAAAGTGATGTCTGCTTTTTAATGTGCTGTCTAGGTTTGCCATAGCTTTTCTTTTAAGGAGCAAGCATCTTTAATTTTGTGGGTGCAGTCACCATCAGCAGTGATTTAGGAGCTCAAGATAAAATCTGTTACTGTTTAGTTTTTCCCCATCTGTTTGCCATGAAGTGATGGGAACAGATGCCATGTTTTTTGAATGTTGAGTTTTAAGCCAGCTTTTTCATTCCTTTTACCCTCAAGAGGTTCTTCTTCACTTTCTGCCATTAAAGTGGTACCATCTGCATATCTAAATTTGTTGATATTTCTCCCAGAAGTCTTGATTCCAGCTTGTGATTCATCCAGCCCAGCATTTTACATGATATACTCTGCATATAAGTTAAATAAGCACAGTGACAATATATAGCTTTGATTCCTTTCCCAGTTTTGAACCATTGTTCTATGTTTATTGTTCTATGTCCAGTTCTAACTGTTGCTTCTTGGCCTGCATACAGGTTTCAGGAGGCAGGTAAGATGTTCTGGTATTCTCATCTCTTTCAGAATTTTCCAGTTTGTTGTGATCCACATAGACTTTAAGGGTAGTAAATGAAGCAGAAGTAGGTGTTTTCTGGAATGCTCTTGCTTTTTCTGTGATTCAACAAATATTGGCAGTTTGACTTTTGGTTCCTCCACCTTTTCTAAACCCCATGGACTATGGCACACCAGCCTTCTCTGTCCTTCACTATCTTTGGAGCTTGCTCAAACTCATGTCCATTGAACTGGTGATGTATTCCAGCCATCTCATTCTCTGTTGCCTCCTTCTTCTCTTGCCCTCAATCTTTCCCAGCATCGGGGACTTTTCCAGTGGGTTGCTCTTATAATCAAATGGCTGAAGTATTAGAGCCACAGCTTCAGCATCTTTCCCTTTCCCGGGTGAATATTCAGAATTGATTTTCTTTAGGTTTTACTGGTTTGATCTCCTTGCTGTCCAAGGGACTCTTAAGAGTCTTGCTAGTTGATGGTTTGAGTCTTGAGTGTTGTTAGAGTCTTTCAACTCTTCAGCCCTCAGCTACCTTTATGTTTCAACTCTGTTGTATGTACATGACTACTGGAATAACAGTAGCCTTGACTGTATAGATCCTTGTCAGCAAAGTGATGTCTGCTTTTTAATGTGCTGTCTAGGTTTGCCATAGCTTTTCTTTTAAGGAGCAAGCATCTTTAATTTTGTGGGTGCAGTCACCATCAGCAGTGATTTAGGAGCTCAAGATAAAATCTGTTACTGTTTAGTTTTTCCCCATCTGTTTGCCATGAAGTGATGGGAACAGATGCCATGTTTTTTGAATGTTGAGTTTTAAGCCAGCTTTTTCATTCCTTTTACCCTCAAGAGGTTCTTCTTCACTTTCTGCCATTAAAGTGGTACCATCTGCATATCTAAATTTGTTGATATTTCTCCCAGAAGTCTTGATTCCAGCTTGTGATTCATCCAGCCCAGCATTTTACATGATATACTCTGCATATAAGTTAAATAAGCACAGTGACAATATATAGCTTTGATTCCTTTCCCAGTTTTGAACCATTGTTCTATGTTTATTGTTCTATGTCCAGTTCTAACTGTTGCTTCTTGGCCTGCATACAGGTTTCAGGAGGCAGGTAAGATGTTCTGGTATTCTCATCTCTTTCAGAATTTTCCAGTTTGTTGTGATCCACATAGACTTTAAGGGTAGTAAATGAAGCAGAAGTAGGTGTTTTTCTGGAATGCTCTTGCTTTTTCTGTGATTCAACAAATATTGGCAGTTTGACTTTTGGTTCCTCCACCTTTTCTAAACCCATCTGGTACATCTGGAAGTTCTTGGTTCATGTACTAATGAAGCCTAGCTTGAAGGATTTTGAGCGTTACCTTGCTACATATGAAATGAGTGCAATTGTACAGTAGCTTGTACATTCTTTGGCATTGCCTTTCTTTGGGATTGGAGTAAAAATGGACCTTTTCCAGTCCTGGAAACTTGGGCCACTGCTGAGCTTTCCATATCAAGTGCAGCACTTTAACCGCATTATCTTTTTAAGATTTGAAATAGCTCAGCTAGAACGCCATCACCTCCACCAGCTTTGTTTGTTTGCTTCCTAGGTCCCACTTGGCTTAAGACTCCAGGGTGTCTGGCACTAGGTGAGTGATCACATCATTGTGGTTATCATTAAGACCTGTGTTGTATAGTTCTTTCTGTGTATTCTTGCTAACTCTTCTTAACCTCTTCTGCTTCTATTAGGTCCATATTGTTTCTGTTCTTTATTGTGCCCATATTTGCATGAAATTTTCCCTTGGTATCTCTTCTTTTCTTTTCTTTTTTTTTAAAGATTTATTTATTTATTTAGGGCGGGGAACAGGTTGGGGAGGGAGAGGAGTGGGCGGGCCACTTCTATTGGTCTTTCATTTCTCTATTTTCATCTGTCTTTGTTCTTTGGCTCCTGTGGGCCTCCCATCGCGGTGGCCTCTGTTGTCGCAGAGCACCGGCTCTGGGCGCGTGCACTCCAGAGCTGCGACTCGGTAATTGGACACATCAGTTCAGCCGCTCTGCGGCACATGGGATCTTCCCAGGCCAGGGATGGAACTGGCGCCCCTTGCACTGCAAGGCGGTGTCCTTCCCCACTGGACCACCAGGGGAAGCCCATCTCTTATTTTCTTGAAAAGGTCTCTATTCTTCCCCATTCTATTGTTTTCCTCTATTTCTTTGCATTGTTCACTTAAGAATGTTTTCTTAATCTCTCTCTGCTATTCTCTGGAACTCAACATTCAGTTGAAGATGTCTTTCCCTTTGCCCTTGTTTTTCTCTTCTCTTTTCTCAGCTGTTTGTCTGGCTTCAGATGACCACTTTGCCTTATTGCATTTCTTTTTCTTTGGGATGGTCTTTTTCTTTGGTCAACACACCCTGTACATTGTTACAAATATTGTCCATAGTTTTTCATGCATTCTCTCTATCAGATGTAATCCTTTGAATCAATTTGTCACCTCCACTGTATAATCATAAGGGATTTGACTTAGGTCATACCTAATGGTTTAGTGGTTTTCCTCTTTTCTTCAGTTTAAACCTGAATTTTGCAATAAGGATCTTGTGATCTGAGCCCCAGTCACCTACAGGTCTTGTTTCTGCTGACTGTGTAGAGCATCTCCATCTTTGGTTACAAAGAATATTAATCAGTCTGATTTTGCTGTTGGGCATCTGGTGATGTCCATGTATAGAGTCATCTTTTGTTTTGTTGGAAGAGGGTGTTTGCTATGACCAGTGCATTCTCTTGGCAGGACTCTGGTAGCCTTTGCCCTGTTTCATTTTGTACTCCAAGTTCAAACTTGCCTATTATTACACTATCTCTTGACTTCCTGCTTTTGCATTCCAATCCCCTATGATGAAAAGGATATCTTTTTTTAGTGTTAGCTCTAGAAGGTCTTGTTTGTCTTTTAGAACAGTTCGTCTCCAGCTTCTTGTGCATTAGTGGTTACGAACCAGGATTATTCTGTCATTTTTGAGATTGCACCCAAGTATTGCATTTGGGACTCTGATGTCATTGTGAGGGCTACTCCATGTCATCTAAGAGATTCTTGTCCACGGTAGTAGATATTATAGTCATCTAAATTCAGTTCACCCACATCTGTTTATTTTAGTTCCCTGATTCCTAAGATGTAGATGTTCACTCTTGCCATTTCCTGCTTGACAACATCCAATCTACCTCAATTCATGTACCTAACACTCCAGGTTCGCTATGCAACTTTACTTTAATCACCAGACACTCTCTTATTTTCTTCCCCATTCTATTGTTTTCCTCTATTTCTTTGCATTGTTCACTTAAGAATGTTTTCTTAATCTCTCTCTGCTATTCTCTGGAACTCAACATTCAGTTGAAGATGTCTTTCCTTTGCCCTTGTTTTTCTCTTCTCTTTTCTCAGCTGTTTGTCTGGCTTCAGATGACCACTTTGCCTTATTGCATTTCTTTTTCTTTGGGATGGTCTTTTTCTTTGGTCAACACACCCTGTACATTGTTACAAATATTGTCCATAGTTTTTCATGCATTCTCTCTATCAGATGTAATCCTTTGAATCAATTTGTCACCTCCACTGTATAATCATAAGGGATTTGACTTAGGTCATACCTAATGGTTTAGTGGTTTTCCTCTTTTCTTCAGTTTAAACCTGAATTTTGCAATAAGGATCTTGTGATCTGAGCCCCAGTCACCTACAGGTCTTGTTTCTGCTGACTGTGTAGAGCATCTCCATCTTTGGTTACAAAGAATATTAATCAGTCTGATTTTGCTGTTGGGCATCTGGTGATGTCCATGTATAGAGTCATCTTTTGTTTTGTTGGAAGAGGGTGTTTGCTATGACCAGTGCATTCTCTTGGCAGGACTCTGGTAGCCTTTGCCCTGTTTCATTTTGTACTCCAAGTTCAAACTTGCCTATTATTACACTATCTCTTGACTTCCTGCTTTTGCATTCCAATCCCCTATGATGAAAAGGATATCTTTTTTTAGTGTTAGCTCTAGAAGGTCTTGTTTGTCTTTTAGAACAGTTCGTCTCCAGCTTCTTGTGCATTAGTGGTTACGAACCAGGATTATTCTGTCATTTTTGAGATTGCACCCAAGTATTGCATTTGGGACTCTGATGTCATTGTGAGGGCTACTCCATGTCATCTAAGAGATTCTTGTCCACGGTAGTAGATATTATAGTCATCTAAATTCAGTTCACCCACATCTGTTTATTTTAGTTCCCTGATTCCTAAGATGTAGATGTTCACTCTTGCCATTTCCTGCTTGACAACATCCAATCTACCTCAATTCATGTACCTAACACTCCAGGTTCGTATGAATATTGTTCTTTATAGCACTGGACTTTACTTTAATCACCAGACACATCCACTACTGAGTATCATTTCCACTTTGGCCCAGCTTCTTCATTCTTTGTGGGGCTATTTTCCCACTGTTTCCCAGTAGTATATTGGATACCTACTGACTTGGTGGGCTCATCTTTTGGTGTCATCTCTTTTTGCCTTTTCATACTGTTCGTAGGATTCTCAAGGCAAGACTACTGACATGGTTTGCCATTCCCTTCTCCAGTGGACCACGTTTTGTCAGAACTCTTCACCATGACCTGTCCATCTTAGGCCCTGTGTGGTATGGCTCATAGCTTCATTGAATTACGTAATGGTGTGATCCATATGACCATTTTGGTTAGCTTTCTGTGATTGTGATTTTCGTTCTGGAGACTGTGGGATTATGGTCTTGCTTCTTCTGTCTGCCCTCTGATGGATGAAGATAAAGGGCTTATGCAGGCTTCCTGATGGGAGGGACTGACTGTGGGGAAAACTGAGCCTTGCTTGGCGGGCAAATTCATGCTCAGTAAATCTTTAATCCAAATCCAATTTGTCTTCTTAGGAAAGAAAAAATGGTGAGGGAGATTCAGGGGGCATTTCTTGAGGAACCCTCAAAAATTTGCCTTTATCATATGTTTTCCATTCTACACTGTGCACACTCTGAAGATGGAGCTGTGCTTTGATCTCCTTTCTGCTCTATGCTGAACTCAAGTAGCATATCTGGCCTAGAGAAGAAACATATTGCATATTTGTTGACCAAGAGTGGATGAATGTGTTTCCATTGCTAAGGGAGGTTTTTGTGATTTAGTGTTTACCTCTAGTTACTGCTAATTCTGACTGTGTAACATCATAGGTGAAAAGTCTGGAAAGCAAAGAAAGCAGAAAGATTAATTTGGCTCTAAAATGAAGACATTTTAAACTTCTTTAGTTAGAATTTGTTGTTGTTCAGTTGCTTAGTCACATAGTCATGTCTGACACTTTGTGACCCTATGGATGGCAACACATGAGGCTTCCCAGTCCCTCATTATTTCCCAGAGTTTGCTCAAACTCATGTCCATTGAGACAGGGATGCCATCCAACCATCTCATCCTCTGTCGCCCCCTTCTCCTCCTGCCCTCAATCTTTCCTAGCATCAGGGGCTTTTCCAATGAAACAGCTCTTAGCATCAGGTGGCCAAAGTATTGGAGCTTCAGCTTCAGCATCAGTCCTTCCAATGAATATTCAGGGTTGATTTCTTTTAAGAGTTACTGGTTTGATCTCCTTGCTGTCCAAGGGACTCTTAAAGAGTCTTCTCCAGCACCACAGTTCAAAACCATCAGTTCTTCGGCACGCAGCCTTCTTTATAGTCTATTCTCACATCTGTACATGACGACTGGGCAAAACTATAGCTTTGACTATACAGATCTTTGTCAACAAAAGGATGCTCTACTTTTTAATGCACTGTCTATGTTTGTCCATAGCTTTTCTTCCAAGGAGCAAGCGTCTTTTAATTTCATGGCTACAGTCAACATCTGCAGTGATTTTGGAGGCCAAGAAAATAAAGTCAGTCACTGTTTCCATTTTACCCTGTCTATCTGCCATGAAGTGATGGCAGTGGATGCTATTATGTTTGTTTTTTGAATGTTGAGTTTTAAGCCAGCTTTTTCACTCTTGACTTTCACGTTCATCAAGAGGCTCTTTAGTTCCTCCTTGCTTTTTGCCTAATATTAGGGTGGTGTCATCTGCCTACTTGAGGTTATTGATATTTCTCCTGGCAGTCTTGATTCCAGCTGAGCTTCATCTAGCCCAGCATTTCATGTGATGTATTTTGCATATAAGTTAAATAAACAGGGTGACAAAATACAGCTTTGACATTGATGTATTCCTTTCCCAAATTTGGAACCTTTCCCAACAATGGAAACCATTGTTCCATGTCCAGTTCTAACAGTTGCTTCTTGACCTGCATACATGTTTCTCAGGAGGCAAGTTAAGTGGTCCGGTATTCACATTTCTTTAAGAATTTTTCAATTTGCTGTGATCCACATAGTCAAAGGATTTAATGTAGTCCATGAAGCAGAAGTAGATGCTTTCCTGGAATTCTCTAGCTTTTGCTGTGATCCAGCGGATGTTGGCAATTTGACCTCCGGTTCCTCTGCTTTTTCTCAACCCAGCTTGTACATCTAGAACTTCTTGGTTCATATACTGCTGAAGCCTAGCTTGGAGGATTTTGAGCGTGACTTTACTGGCATGTGAAATGAGCACAACGGTACAGTAGCTTGTACATCCTTTGGCACTGCCCTTTTTTGGGATTGGAATAAAAACTGATGGTTTCCAGCCCTGTGGCACAATTTTATGTGCTAGCCTGGATGGGAGGGGTGTTTGAGGGAAGATGGATATGTGTATATGTATGGCTGAGCCCCTTCATTGTTCACCTGGGACTATCACAGCATTGTTTACTGGCTATACCCAAATACAAAGTGTTTTTTGTTGGGGAGAGGGGTAAGAATTAAAAAAAAAAAAAAAAAACCTTCACACACAAACAAATTTTAAACTAGAAAAAATAAAAAGATTTTCCAGTTTGTTGTGGTTCACACAGTCAAATGCTTTAGCGTAGTCACTGAAGACGTAAATGTTTTTCTGAAATGCCCTTTCTTTTTCTATGATCCAAGAGATGTTGGTAGTAGTACTGATGCAAATGTCAACAAGGCCTGTGTATGGTAGAATACAATACAATCAGATTTTTACTTTAAAATTTTCATTTCTGATTTCAGATGTAGCACAAGATGATTGTTATTCCTATGAATATTTTTCCTATTTTAAGAATTAGTGCACATTTTTTCCAGAGGGAACAACATGTTTTTCCATATTTTTACCCCTGAAATTTCTAATTTTCAAATTTGATGCCTTCTTTGATTTAATTTTATTACATTTGGAGTTTTAAAAGTTTATTTTTATTTTTGTAAACCTACACTTTGTAGTTAATTGGCTCGAAGTATAGGACTTACTTTAAAGAAATTGTTTGGCTGCATGGCTGCATCTATTTAATTAAACAGAACTAAAGATCAGTATCACCTCAGTATCTATAATAGAGAAATAACACATTACTCTGATCTTTTAAGTTTTACAGTAATTTTAATGGTAAAATATCTAATCAAAAAGCTTGATTAGGAACTAGCATTTACAAGTGTTTACTGAACGTGAAATTAAAATTTATCTTTTAAAATAGTTTTACTAAGTTTTAAAAAAGTTACTTTGTATTTGAGTATAGCCAATTAAATAACAATGTTGTGATAGTTTCCAGGGAACAGCAAAGGGACTCAGCCATACATAAACCTGTATTCATTTTCCCCTAAATGCACCCCGCCCCCCATCAAGGCTACTGTATACCACTGAGCAGCATTCCATGTGCTATACAGTAGGTCCTTGTTGGTGATCCACTTTAAATATGTATGTGTATGTCCATCCCAAATTCACTAACTATCCATTCTCCGCATCCTTTCCCCCAACTCTCCTGCAGATCATAAGTTTATTCTTTTAAGACCATGAGTCTCTTTCTGTTTTGTGAGTGAGTTCATTTATATCATTTCCTTTTAGATTCCACAATATTTATCCTTCTCTGTCTGACTTAGTTGACTTAGTCTGGCACACTCTAGGTACATCCATGTGCCTACAAGTGGCATTATTTCCTTCTTTTTAATGGCTGAGTAATATTCCATTGTATATATGTATCACATCTTTGTCCATTCCTCTGAAACGGTTTTCCTTATTAATAGAAAGGAAACAAAACTTTTAGGCAAACCAGGATTTTGAAACACAAAGATAATTTACAGATTTGCTTTTGAGCCATAATATACAGCAAAGTTATCATGATTTTCAAATTCTGAGTCTTTCCTAACCGTTGTGTCTATGTGTTAATAAAATAAAATATATTCAGTAAGTATGAATATACAGGTTTCCAAAAGTAGAGCATTCCTGTGAAACTTTCCATAAGCCAAAATGGCATAAAGTGATGCATTAATTACCTTAGGACACATCTTGCCACCAGCTGCACAAAATACGTTGAGATCTAGCACAGAGGCTCTCAGACACAGTTCAAAGCTCTGCCGACTTGCTGCTGAGATGCTGACTGTAGTTCCTGGGGAAGGAGCTTGGTGGTGCCGCTCTCCCTGCTCAGGGGTGCATGACCCTCTAAGAACTTCCTGCCATCAGTGAGTGCTCTTTTTTTTTTTTAATTTAATTTTAATTTTTACTTTTACAGTGTTTTATTGCTTATAGATCACTGAATGCTCTTTATGCTCTTCATATTTTTTCATAAAACTCCTCTTTGGACTGTTTTCGTTGAGCGAAAGCAGGTCCTAATGTAGGTCTTTTGTAAAAGTGAAATGGTGTAAAGTGAATTTTTGAAAAGTGAGGGATACCTGTATACACACACACCAGAATTAAATGTGTACAGCTTGAAGAATTTTCACAAACTGACCATAACCATGTAAGAAACACACAGATCAAGAAATCGAGCATTAGGGATAACACAGAAGCTCCCCATGACACGCTCTCTCAGTCACTGCTACAAACTTAGGTAACCAGTATCCTTACTACTTAGCACCGTAGATTAATTTTGCCTATTTTGAACCTTATATACATGCAGTTATACAGTACATAGACTTTTGAGTCTAATTTCTTTTGTTCAGTATTATACTGGTGAGATCCAGTCATGTTGCACAATTACAGTTTATTCACTAGAGCACCACAGTTATTGTGCGTGTACTGATAATAGGCGATTCCTGATTGTTGTTGATAGGTAGTTTCCAATTTGGGGCTTTAATAAATAATTCTTCTATGAACATATCACACACATTGTTTAGTGAAATTTATATGTTTCTCTTCGGTATGCACCTTGAAATAAAATGCCCATCAGGTTTTTAGCCAGTGGGCTTCCCTGGTGGCTCAGATGGTAAAAAATCCACCTGCAGTGCAGGAGACCTGCATTTGATCTCTGGGATGGGAGGAACCCCTGGAGGAGAACATGGCACCCACTCCAGGATGTCTGGACGGTCCCTATGGACAGAGGAACCCGGCAGGCTACAATCCATGGGGCTGCGTAGAGTTGGACATGACTGAGCAACTAAGCACTGCACACAGCCAGCCAATGATTCCCCGACTGTGCTCCCTCAGACACAGTTCAAAGCTCTGCCGACTTGCTGCTGAGATGCTGACTGTAGTTCCTGGGGAAGGAGCTTGGTGGTGCCGCTCTCCCTGCTCAGGGGTGCATGACCCTCTAAGAACTTCCTGCCATCAGTGAGTGCTCTTTTTTTTTTTTAATTTAATTTTAATTTTTACTTTTACAGTGTTTTATTGCTTATAGATCACTGAATGCTCTTTATGCTCTTCATATTTTTTCATAAAACTCCTCTTTGGACTGTTTTCGTTGAGCGAAAGCAGGTCCTAATGTAGGTCTTTTGTAAAAGTGAAATGGTGTAAAGTGAATTTTTGAAAAGTGAGGGATACCTGTATACACACACACCAGAATTAAATGTGTACAGCTTGAAGAATTTTCACAAACTGACCATAACCATGTAAGAAACACACAGATCAAGAAATCGAGCATTAGGGATAACACAGAAGCTCCCCATGACACGCTCTCTCAGTCACTGCTACAAACTTAGGTAACCAGTATCCTTACTACTTAGCACCGTAGATTAATTTTGCCTATTTTGAACCTTATATACATGCAGTTATACAGTACATAGACTTTTGAGTCTAATTTCTTTTGTTCAGTATTATACTGGTGAGATCCAGTCATGTTGCACAATTACAGTTTATTCACTAGAGCACCACAGTTATTGTGCGTGTACTGATAATAGGCGATTCCTGATTGTTGTTGATAGGTAGTTTCCAATTTGGGGCTTTAATAAATAATTCTTCTATGAACATATCACACACATTGTTTAGTGAAATTTATATGTTTCTCTTCGGTATGCACCTTGAAATAAAATGCCCATCAGGTTTTTAGCCAGTGGGCTTCCCTGGTGGCTCAGATGGTAAAAAATCCACCTGCAGTGCAGGAGACCTGCATTTGATCTCTGGGATGGGAGGAACCCCTGGAGGAGAACATGGCACCCACTCCAGGATGTCTGGACGGTCCCTATGGACAGAGGAACCCGGCAGGCTACAATCCATGGGGCTGCGTAGAGTTGGACATGACTGAGCAACTAAGCACTGCACACAGCCAGCCAATGATTAGATATTTGAAGACATCTTCTAGGACGAAAGAAAGAAATGAACCAAAAAAATTAAAATGAAATATTTTTTAGGTATCTACTTTTTTATTTTAAAGATTGATTGAATCTATCTAGGCTTATCATTTTCTTTATTTTATAATGCATAAGAGGCTGTTAATGCTGACTAAACAAATCAAACCCACCGTCAAAATATAAAAACTTGATATCTCTTGAGGACATAAAAAAAGAAGAAACCACAGCACTGAAACTGGTCCTTCCCCCTACCCTTGAAAGAGAATCAAAACTGTTTAAATGGCAACAAAACCCCAGGAATAATTCCATAGCTGAAGGTGACTGTTTTAAATTGTACTAACACATTTAACCATTTTATTTGACAAAAAATCAGTTGAATTACTTCACTTGTTTATTAAAACATGTATTTGGAACAATAGGATTACAGAGCACTTAATGCATGCTGGTACGTCTGTGGCTCAGTTGTGTCTGACTCTTTTGCGACCCCATGAACTGGAGCCCACCAAGCCCCTCTGTCCACGGGATTCTCCAGGCAAGAATACTGGCATGAGTTGCCAAACCCTCCTCCAGGGGTTCTTCCTGACACAGGGACCCAACCTGCGTCTCCTGCATTGCAGGTGGATTCATTAACGATGCGCCACCTGTGAAGCCCAGTGCATGCTGGTAACATCAGTTAAATCATTCACAAGTGCCTACATTTGGACTGTGAATGTCTTCCTTTCTTGGTTTCCTAAGGCCCTTCTGAGCTTTTCCTGGGTCTCTTTTGTGAATCTCAGTGTTAGTAAGTGTGGTCTTTCACCAGCTGTTGCAGTAGCAGCAGCAAGAGAACTTTTTAGAAAAGCAACTTCTCTGTGCCCTTCCCAGACCTGTGGAATCAGAAACTTGGAGGTTGAGGCTCGGTCATCTGCATGCTAACAAGTCTTCCAGGTGATTCAGATGGAGCTAGTGTGGAGAGCCATTGGCATAAATGACACTTAGCCTCTGCCCTTGTATTGTGGGCTTTCAGTCGCGGAGTTGTGTCTAACTCTTTGGAGACCCCGTGGGCTGCAGCACTCCAGGCTCTGTTTTAAAATCGTCTCTGTTTTATAATATGCTGACATCTTAGCAGAGACGGCCCCTCCCAGACCTAGCTAAACCAAGAGAAGCAAAGGGCTCACCTGTGAGGCTGCCTTTTATATGTAAACCAACTAACCCCAAATCCATATCCTCAACTACCTCTTTATCTAACTTTCAGTCACCAAACCAATATTTCCAGGGTCAGGTACTGGATAACTAGAGACCGCCTCCATATCCTAGAGCCTGCGGGAATTCAGGCCATCAGTCCTAAACTTGCTTAAACTCACCTACCCTGCCTTACTCATTCTTTCTCTGGAAAACCGCATTACAAAGAAGCCATGCTTTCTCTTTTGCTCTGCTTGCCTCCTGAATAAGTCTTGTCCTTCCCCTTGTAGCCCTGCATTGTGTTGTGTGTTCTTTGGGAATTGTGAGTAATAAAGCTTCTTTTGCTGTCACTCAACCACCTCTAATACTTATTTCCTGGGTGCAACTAAAAGACTCTGGTCCTTTCAGCCTACTCTAAACTTTGGTGTAGGGAAATAACAGCTAGCCAAGATGGCAGTGGTTGGGCCCTCTTGCCCCATGTTCTGCAAACAGTGACTTTGCATGGTTATGTAGCAGCTGAGATCACTTATAGCACTGCACATGCGCATCACGATTTACTCGGTTGACCACGGGCTGCTTTGGTTCCATGTGCCTAAATAAGCTCCACCTGAAAAGTGCAGGCATTAGAGCTGTGTCCTCAGTAGACATTTGGACTGTGTTTCCTAAGGCCCTTCTGAGCTTTTCCTGGGTCTCTTTTGTGAATCTCAGTGTTAGTAAGTGTGGTCTTTCACCAGCTGTTGCAGTAGCAGCAGCAAGAGAACTTTTTAGAAAAGCAACTTCTCTGTGCCCTTCCCAGACCTGTGGAATCAGAAACTTGGAGGTTGAGGCTCGGTCATCTGCATGCTAACAAGTCTTCCAGGTGATTCAGATGGAGCTAGTGTGGAGAGCCATTGGCATAAATGACACTTAGCCTCTGCCCTTGTATTGTGGGCTTTCAGTCGCGGAGTTGTGTCTAACTCTTTGGAGACCCCGTGGGCTGCAGCACTCCAGGCTCTGTTTTAAAATCGTCTCTGTTTTATAATATGCTGACATCTTAGCAGAGACGGCCCCTCCCAGACCTAGCTAAACCAAGAGAAGCAAAGGGCTCACCTGTGAGGCTGCCTTTTATATGTAAACCAACTAACCCCAAATCCATATCCTCAACTACCTCTTTATCTAACTTTCAGTCACCAAACCAATATTTCCAGGGTCAGGTACTGGATAACTAGAGACCGCCTCCATATCCTAGAGCCTGCGGGAATTCAGGCCATCAGTCCTAAACTTGCTTAAACTCACCTACCCTGCCTTACTCATTCTTTCTCTGGAAAACCGCATTACAAAAGAAGCCATGCTTTCTCTTTTGCTCTGCTTGCCTCCTGAATAAGTCTTGTCCTTCCCCTTGTAGCCCTGCATTGTGTTGTGTGTTCTTTGGGAATTGTGAGTAATAAAGCTTCTTTTGCTGTCACTCAACCACCTCTAATACTTATTTCCTGGGTGCAACTAAAAGACTCTGGTCCTTTCAGCCTACTCTAAACTTTGGTGTAGGGAAATAACAGCTAGCCAAGATGGCAGTGGTTGGGCCCTCTTGCCCCATGTTCTGCAAACAGTGACTTTGCATGGTTATGTAGCAGCTGAGATCACTTATAGCACTGCACATGCGCATCACGATTTACTCGGTTGACCACGGGCTGCTTTGGTTCCATGTGCCTAAATAAGCTCCACCTGAAAAGTGCAGGCATTAGAGCTGTGTCCACGGGGTCAGCCATCAGAGAATACAGCACAGCTGCGTTACGGCTGCTGCCGCCAGCCCAGAGAAAACAACCATGTCTGCATTTCCTAC
Source organism: Tragulus kanchil (assembly GCA_022376925.1). Classification (NCBI taxonomy): domain Eukaryota; kingdom Metazoa; phylum Chordata; class Mammalia; order Artiodactyla; family Tragulidae; genus Tragulus; species Tragulus kanchil. The sequence goes on from JAIOJX010000024.1 coordinate 134,228,810, forward strand.
GGTTACTCAAGTTTCCTTCCAGCTTTCCCGCTTGCTTACCTACCCTGGGTTCAGAGAACAGCGCGAGAAGTGAGACAACTGGCGTAGCTGGATTTCCAGCAGGTAGGGGAGCCTGAGGCTCTAGTGGGAGGAGGAACCCGGTGGTCACTGCATAGTATGTGTTACCGGGTGGCTGTGGTCCTCTTGGTGTGGACCACTGTGGAAGACTGGGAGGTGGCAGACGGGTAACCAGATAGCCTTGAAAAGGTGTTAGAGATGGTGAGTTGCCCTTTGCTGAATAAAGCGGTGCATACTGCTGCTGGCACCGTGGGGTGGGTTTTCTTGGCTGCCCTGAGGCTAATGTGGCTAGTGCTCTCTGTGACACTGTGCAAGTGTGTGAACTGCCGAGATGCAGAGTTGAAGCAGCGCATACATATGCTGGAGCAAGAGCTGCATGGCCTTGAGGCTAGTGTTCTCTGGCCAGTATCCAGAGAGTAACGGCCCTGATTGACACCGGTGCTGAATCAGCCTTGTCTGTGGCAAGCCGGAGCAGGGTCCTGAGCCTGGTGCACACACTGATGGCTGTGGGAGCCAAACGGTTAAGGTAGAAGCTGTGTCCTTACCTTTAGAAACTGGATGACTCCCTGTGCAGATGTGTGTGGTGTATGTGGTCCTGATCTGGGATGTATTTTGGGGATAGATGTTTTGCAAGGCCTGATGTTACAGACCTCTTGGTGGGGAGAAAGGATTTCGTCTCTGAGTGCATGTGTTGAGTGCCATTGTGAGGGGATATACAGGGCATCCCCCACAGTTACTGCCGACACCTCAGAAGTAACACCTGTGAGACAGTGTCACGAACCAGGTGGCCATGAAGAAATAGGTGTCACCACTGCTGAGCTGGCAGAAGTGGGCATTGTCCGTCCCATGCAGAGTCCTGTCTGTTTCACTCCCCAGTGCGGCCTGCTTGGAAGCCTCATGGCGCACAGTGGACGACGGTGGGTCACAGAGAACTGACTCAGCTGGCACCGCCCACGGGTGCTGCCGTGGCGCTTGTCACTGTGTGGTGGACGTGGCCAGTGCTTTTTCTCTCCACAGCTATACCAGCTGAGAGCCAGGATCAGTTTGCGTTCACTTGGGAGGAACGCTAGTGGGTGTTCCAGGTCCTTCCCCAAGGGCACTCGCATAGGCCAGCTGTGTGCCACGGGCTGGTTATAGAAGACTTGGCGGAATGGAAGCACCCAGCATCAGTGAAGTGGTTCCCTTATGTTGATGATGCGTTTACTGTAAAGGCTGTGTCCTATGATGTAGATTTAGTCAGCGTACTATAAAGGCTGTGTCCTCTGTGTGTCCTCACATTAAAAAAACATAATCATGTAGGTGAGCTGCGGACACCACAGAACTCCCCTGCTTGAAGGGTGGGCCCGGTGCCTGGGTGGGTGGGGTGGCAGGTAACGTTAGTTCCAGGCTGCATCGTAGATGATGAGTGCTGTTTGCTGTTGTAGCATGTACTGCTCTTACGGGATGAGGATCCAAGGGTAGTGTTCCTTGCCAAGGGATTATCACGAAAGATGGATTGCACGTAATTGTGAAGCAAAAGACCCTGCAGGGGTGAAACATAGGGAAATAATAATTATCCAAGATGGTGGTGGTCTCTGTCACCCCATGGCCTCTTGGTCTGGCTCCAGTCTGCGAACAGTAACTTTACATGGAAGGGTCACAGCTGAGGACTCTTACAGTATCGCCCATGCGCATCAGGATGTTCTCGCTTGGCCTCGGGTCGTTTTTGTTCTGTGTACCTATATAAGCTCTACCTAAAAAGTGCTTGCAGCTGTGTCGCTGGGTCAGCCATCAGAGAATACAGCATGGCTGTGTTACGGCTGCTGTACCAGCCCGGAGAGAATAAACATGTCTGCAGCTCTTGTGGCTCCTTAAGTTTCCCCCCAGCTTCTCTGCCCGCACCTTGCCCACCCTGGGTTCAGCAAACCATGTGAGAAGCAAGACACTTGGGTTCCCCACTTCAGTAAACGTTTCTAGCCGTCCAAACTAGAAACACTTGGTTCTACTCTCTCCTTAACCCTCCACTAATCCACTGTGAAATATGGTGAGAGTGCGGGCCTGCTTGTCTGTTTCACTCCCAGTGCGGCCTGCTTGGAAGCCTCATGGCGCACAGTGGACGACGGTGGGTCACAGAGAACTGACTCAGCTGGCACCGCCCACGGGTGCTGCCGTGGCGCTTGTCACTGTGTGGTGGACGTGGCCAGTGCTTTTTCTCTCCACAGCTATACCAGCTGAGAGCCAGGATCAGTTTGCGTTCACTTGGGAGGAACGCTAGTGGGTGTTCCAGGTCCTTCCCCAAGGGCACTCGCATAGGCCAGCTGTGTGCCACGGGCTGGTTATAGAAGACTTGGCGGAATGGAAGCACCCAGCATCAGTGAAGTGGTTCCCTTATGTTGATGATGCGTTTACTGTAAAGGCTGTGTCCTATGATGTAGATTTAGTCAGCGTACTATAAAGGCTGTGTCCTCTGTGTGTCCTCACATTAAAAAAACATAATCATGTAGGTGAGCTGCGGACACCACAGAACTCCCCTGCTTGAAGGGTGGGCCCGGTGCCTGGGTGGGTGGGGTGGCAGGTAACGTTAGTTCCAGGCTGCATCGTAGATGATGAGTGCTGTTTGCTGTTGTAGCATGTACTGCTCTTACGGGATGAGGATCCAAGGGTAGTGTTCCTTGCCAAGGGATTATCACGAAAGATGGATTGCACGTAATTGTGAAGCAAAAGACCCTGCAGGGGTGAAACATAGGGAAATAATAATTATCCAAGATGGTGGTGGTCTCTGTCACCCCATGGCCTCTTGGTCTGGCTCCAGTCTGCGAACAGTAACTTTACATGGAAGGGTCACAGCTGAGGACTCTTACAGTATCGCCCATGCGCATCAGGATGTTCTCGCTTGGCCTCGGGTCGTTTTTGTTCTGTGTACCTATATAAGCTCTACCTAAAAAGTGCTTGCAGCTGTGTCGCTGGGTCAGCCATCAGAGAATACAGCATGGCTGTGTTACGGCTGCTGTACCAGCCCGGAGAGAATAAACATGTCTGCAGCTCTTGTGGCTCCTTAAGTTTCCCCCCAGCTTCTCTGCCCGCACCTTGCCCACCCTGGGTTCAGCAAACCATGTGAGAAGCAAGACACTTGGGTTCCCCACTTCAGTAAACGTTTCTAGCCGTCCAAACTAGAAACACTTGGTTCTACTCTCTCCTTAACCCTCCACTAATCCACTGTGAAATATGGTGAAGTCTAGCTTCAAGAACAGCCACCACAAACCAACCCGGGAATCAATTCACATCTCTCTACCACACTACCACACCACTGTGTCCTGTCTGGAGTTCATTAGTACTCTAGTGAAGGATGTTTTTGCCTGAGAATTCATATGCTCCTTTGTTGGGCTACACAGGCCTCCAAGGTCTGTGCTTACCCAGCTTCCAGACCAAAGAAAGAGCTTGGATCAGCAGAGAGATCACTGCCTTAATGGATGGGGGAGCTTGCCTGTCTGAAACAAGGTCCTGGAGTAACACCCCCGCACGTGTGGTGGACATCATAGCAGGCAGGACAAGGCGACAGGCTTTGCTACAAGATGAAAAATTTAATAGAATTTGAAGAAATTTCTAGAAAGCAGAACAAAAAGACAAACGCAATATAAAACAGAAAAGTTTAAAGTCTTAAAAGGGAAGAAATTTAAACATAAGTTTTAAGAAAATATCCCTATAACTGAAAGAGTATTTCTATATGGAAGGGATTCTCAGCAGAGGAGATGATACAAGACTTGTCTCAAGGCATATCATTATGTGATAAAATACATGTTTTATCATAGATGTTACTTATGTCAAAAAAAAAAAAAAAAGCACATCATTCTGAACATCATGAGTAAAATGAAGATTAAGAGGAAAAAATTTGCATTCAAAGAATCAGGCATCAGAATGGCATTGGAGGGCTTCCCTAATGGACCAGTGGTTAGGAATCTGCCTGCCAGTGCAGGGCACATGGGTTCAATCCCTGGTCCAGGAAGAGCCCACAAACCAGGCGGCAACTAAGCCCGCCCTCTAGGGCCTGTGAGCCGCAACTGCCGAGCCTGCACACCTAGAGCCCACGCTCCACAAGAGAAGCCACTGCAAGAAGCAGCCCATGCACTGTAACGAAGACTCTGCCCAGCCAAAAATAAATAAATAAAATTAAAAGAAAATAATGGCTCTGGAGCTTGCAGCAGCAACAGCGGAAGCTGTAAAACCATGAAACAGTGTCTTAATTCCTTAGAATTCTGCATCTAGTTAACTTTGTTTCCTTTCTATTTATTTATTTATTTTTGGCTTCTGCTGTGTGGAGGCTTCTCATTGCTGTGACTTCTCTTGTTCCGGAGCATGGGCTCCAGGAAGGCTCTGCAGTTGTGGCACAAGGGTTTAGTTGCCCCGTGGCATGTTAACTCTTCCCAGAGTAGGTTTTGAACCCAAGTCCCCTGCATTGGCAAATGGATTCTTAGCCGCTAGACCACTACTGTAACTTTTAATCAGGTGTAAGGGTAAGGTGAAATTATTTTTCAGACATACAAGGATTGAAAAACATGGCTTTCTGTGACTCCTTTCTCAGGAAGCTGCTAAAGGAATGTTTGCCTAGAAGACAGGGATGAAGCAAACCAGGGACTCACTACAGAAATGGGGAAGGCGATTATCAGGGAGTGAGGACTCCTGGATTGCAGCCGTGTGGCAGGCCCAGCGAGCAGCCTGTCCAGTTGCAGCAGCAAGACAGAGAGGGTCCTGTGAAGGGGCTTTCCAGGAATTATTTTTCTTTAAGGGAATAAAAAAGACTTTGATTAATTTTCTGGCATTTGAGTGTTTGGAAACTGATAAGTATTTTCACTGACCTCATAGAATAAATAGAAGAATATAAATATAGCATACAAAGAATAATATTTTATAGTGATCATACTATAACAAGTGATTACCTGTTTGTCAAAAATTAATTGACTATATCGTGAGGATATATGTTTTGGGGGTAGAAGTTAGGATGTGGGAATTAGTGCTTTAAGAGAACTTAATTCTCAGGAGTGCACCAACTTCAGAAATTAATAAATTGAAAAGTAGCAGTATAAGCATATTATTTAGATTGATGTAAGTAAGTACCAAGAGAAATGGGTAAAGCATGAAAGCTATTTGTTTTTAATGAATGAAATTGGGAGGAGGAGTAAGGTGGACTAGGGAACTACCTGTTTTTCACTTAATGACCTTCTGATACTGTTTGATTATTTTTTTATTGGGGTATATTTGTTTTACAATGCTGCGTTAGCTTCAGGTGTACAGCAAAGTTATTGCTATACATTTTTACTGAGTTTTCTTGTTTACAGGTATACATAATCCCCAAACAGTCATAGGTATATCCCTGACCCCTCTCCCCTGAGCCCTTCTTCCCTTATACCCTTCCCACCGCCCGCCTCAGGTTGATGCTTAATCCTCATGTAGGTTCCTTTAGTCTCACAGCTTAATCACAGTGGTTGTTTCTATTGTGTATGATAGTATAGGTTTCCTTGTTGCTCTTTCCATACCCCTCATCCGATTTTCCCTCCCCTCAATGTCCATTCTCTATGGTTTCTCCATCGCTGCTCTGCATGTGCATTTATCGGTACCATCTTACTAGATTCCATATATATGCTTTAGTATACTATATTTGTCCTTTTCTTTTTGACTTACTTCACTTCGTGTAATAGGTTCTAGATTCATCCACCTCATTAGGACTGATTCTTCTGCATTTCTTTTTATGACTGAGAAATATTCCATTGTATATATGTACCATTGTTTCATTATCCATTCATTCATAGATGGACATTTAGGGTGCTTCCATGTTCTAGCTGTTGTATAGAGTGCAGCAATAAACATTGGGGTAAAGGTGTCTCTTTCAATTTTTATTTCATCAAGGTATATGCCTTAATAGTGGAATTGCTGGGTCATATGGTGCTTCTGTTTTCAGTTTTTAAGGTATCTCCATACTGTCTTCCATAGTGGTTGTATCAATTTACATTCCTACCAACAATGCAGAAGTGTTCCCTTATCTCTGCACCTTCTCCAGCATTTATTATCTGATTCTATGGTTGATATCGTGAGGATATATGTTTTGGGGGTAGAAGTTAGGATGTGGGAATTAGTGCTTTAAGAGAACTTAATTCTCAGGAGTGCACCAACTTCAGAAATTAATAAATTGAAAAGTAGCAGTATAAGCATATTATTTAGATTGATGTAAGTAAGTACCAAGAGAAATGGGTAAAGCATGAAAGCTATTTGTTTTTAATGAATGAAATTGGGAGGAGGAGTAAGGTGGACTAGGGAACTACCTGTTTTTCACTTAATGACCTTCTGATACTGTTTGATTATTTTTTTATTGGGGTATATTTGTTTTACAATGCTGCGTTAGCTTCAGGTGTACAGCAAAGTTATTGCTATACATTTTTACTGAGTTTTCTTGTTTACAGGTATACATAATCCCCAAACAGTCATAGGTATATCCCTGCCCCCTCTCCCCTGAGCCCTTCTTCCCTTATACCCTTCCCACCGCCCGCCTCAGGTTGATGCTTAATCCTCATGTAGGTTCCTTTAGTCTCACAGCTTAATCACAGTGGTTGTTTCTATTGTGTATGATAGTATAGGTTTCCTTGTTGCTCTTTCCATACCCCTCATCCGATTTTCCCTCCCCTCAATGTCCATTCTCTATGGTTTCTCCATCGCTGCTCTGCATGTGCATTTATCGGTACCATCTTACTAGATTCCATATATATGCTTTAGTATACTATATTTGTCCTTTTCTTTTTGACTTACTTCACTTCGTGTAATAGGTTCTAGATTCATCCACCTCATTAGGACTGATTCTTCTGCATTTCTTTTTATGACTGAGAAATATTCCATTGTATATATGTACCATTGTTTCATTATCCATTCATTCATAGATGGACATTTAGGGTGCTTCCATGTTCTAGCTGTTGTATAGAGTGCAGCAATAAACATTGGGGTAAAGGTGTCTCTTTCAATTTTTATTTCATCAAGGTATATGCCTTAATAGTGGAATTGCTGGGTCATATGGTGCTTCTGTTTTTAGTTTTTTAAGGTATCTCCATACTGTCTTCCATAGTGGTTGTATCAATTTACATTCCTACCAACAATGCAGAAGTGTTCCCTTATCTCTGCACCTTCTCCAGCATTTATTATCTGTAGATTTTTTAATGGTGGCCATTCTGACTGGTTTGAGGTAATACCTCATTGTAATTTTTTTTTGTTGGGGAGGGATGGGGGCGGGTGGGCCACTTCTATTGGTCTTTCATTTTTATCTATTTTCATCCATCTTTGTTCTTTGGCCTGTGTGGGCCTCCCATCGCAGTGGCCTCTGTTGTCGCAGAGCACTGGCTCTGGGCACATGCGCTCCAGAGCTCCGGCTCGGTAATTGGACACATTGGTCCAGCCGCTTTGCGGCACGTGGGATCTCCCCAGGCCAGGGATGGAACCGGCGCCCCTTGCACTGCAAGGCGGTGTCCTTACCCACTGGACCACCAGGGAAGCCCCTCATTGTAATTTTGATTTGCATTTCTCTAATAATGAGTGAGGTTGAGCATTGTTTCATGTGTTTTATGGCCATGTGTATGTCTTCTTTGGAGAGATGTCTGTTTAGATCATTTTCCCATTTTTTGATTGCATTGTTTTTTCAGTGTTGAGTTGTCTGAGCTATTTGTATATTTTGGAAATTAATTCTTCGTCGGTTGTGTCATTTGCTGTGATTTTCTCCTGTTCTGAGGGTTGTTTGTTCACCTTGTTTGTAGTTTCTTTTGCTATGAAAAACTTTTAAGTTTCATTAGGTCCCACATGTTTATTTTTGTTTTTATTTCTGATATTCTAGAGGGCGGGTCATAGAAGATCTTGCTTTGATTTATGTCATTAAGTGTTCTGCCTATATATCTTGTCTAAGATTTTTATGGTTTCTGTTCTTGCATTTAGGTCTTTTTTTTTTTTTTCATTGATCTTTATTCTTTGTCCTGTGTGGGCCTCCCATTGCAGCGGCCTCTCACATTTAGGTCTTTAATCCATTTTGAGTTTATCTTTGTGTATGGTGTTAGGGAATGTTCCAACTTCATTTTTTTGCAGGTAGCTGTCCAGTTTTTCCAGCACCATTTGTTGAAGAGGTCATATGGTGCTTCTGTTTTAGTTTTTAAGGTATCTCCATACTGTCTTCCATAGTGGTTGTATCAATTTACATTCCTACCAACAATGCAGAAGTGTTCCCTTATCTCTGCACCTTCTCCAGCATTTATTATCTGTAGATTTTTTAATGGTGGCCATTCTGACTGGTTTGAGGTAATACCTCATTGTAATTTTTTTTTGTTGGGGAGGGATGGGGGCGGGTGGGCCACTTCTATTGGTCTTTCATTTTTATCTATTTTCATCCATCTTTGTTCTTTGGCCTGTGTGGGCCTCCCATCGCAGTGGCCTCTGTTGTCGCAGAGCACTGGCTCTGGGCACATGCGCTCCAGAGCTCCGGCTCGGTAATTGGACACATTGGTCCAGCCGCTTTGCGGCACGTGGGATCTCCCCAGGCCAGGGATGGAACCGGCGCCCCTTGCACTGCAAGGCGGTGTCCTTACCCACTGGACCACCAGGGAAGCCCCTCATTGTAATTTTGATTTGCATTTCTCTAATAATGAGTGAGGTTGAGCATTGTTTCATGTGTTTTATGGCCATGTGTATGTCTTCTTTGGAGAGATGTCTGTTTAGATCATTTTCCCATTTTTTGATTGCATTGTTTTTTCAGTGTTGAGTTGTCTGAGCTATTTGTATATTTTGGAAATTAATTCTTCGTCGGTTGTGTCATTTGCTGTGATTTTCTCCTGTTCTGAGGGTTGTTTGTTCACCTTGTTTGTAGTTTCTTTTGCTATGAAAAACTTTTAAGTTTCATTAGGTCCCACATGTTTATTTTTGTTTTTATTTCTGATATTCTAGAGGGCGGGTCATAGAAGATCTTGCTTTGATTTATGTCATTAAGTGTTCTGCCTATATATCTTGTCTAAGATTTTTATGGTTTCTGTTCTTGCATTTAGGTCTTTTTTTTTTTTTTTTCATTGATCTTTATTCTTTGTCCTGTGTGGGCCTCCCATTGCAGCGGCCTCTCACATTTAGGTCTTTAATCCATTTTGAGTTTATCTTTGTGTATGGTGTTAGGGAATGTTCCAACTTCATTTTTTTGCAGGTAGCTGTCCAGTTTTTCCAGCACCATTTGTTGAAGAGGCTGTCTTTGTGCCATTTTATATTTTTGCCTTGTTTGTCAAAAATAAGGTGCCCATATGTGTGTGGGTTTATCTCTGGGTTCTCTATCTTGTTTCATTGATCCATATTTCTGTTTTTGTGCCGGTACCATACTGTCTTGATGACTGTTGCTTTATAGTATAGTCTGAAGTTAGGGAGGCTGATCCCTCCAGCTCCATTCTTCTTTTCAGGATTGCTTTGGGTATCCGGGGTCTTTTGTGTTTCCATATGGCCTATGCTATATTTTGGTCTAGTTCTGTGAAGAATGTTATTGGTAATTTGGTAAGGATCACATTGAATCTGTAGAGGATATTTGGTAGTATGGTCCTTTTCTTGATACTGATTCTTCCAACCCAGGAACATGGAATATCTCTCCATCTGTTTATGTTGTCTTTGATTTCTTTCATTAATGTCTGATAATTTTCTTTGTGCAGTTCTTTTGTCTCTTTAGGTAGGTTGTTTGATAAAAGTATGTGCATGCACTGTTTTTTAAAATATATTTTTTAAATTTTGGCCTCTTTTATTGATTTTTTATTTATTTGTTTTCCATCCATCTTTATTCTTTGGTCTGTGGGGACCTCTCATCACAGTGGCCTCTCTTGTTGCAGAGCACCAGTTCTGGGTGCATGGGCTCCAGAGCGCTGGCTCATAATTGGACACACCAGTCCAGCGCCTCCACGGCATATGGGATCTTCCTGGGTCAGGGATCAAACTGGTGCCCCTTCACTCCAAGGTAGACTCTTTATCCACTGGCCCACCAGGGAAGCTCTGATTTATTTATTTACACAGGCTTTGCTGTGTCTTCATTGCTGCTCATGCTTTTCTCTAGCTGTGGTGAGTGGGGCTTCTCAGTGCAGTGGCTTCTCCTGTTGCAAAGCATAGGCTTTAGGTACAAGCAGGCCTCAGTAGTTGTGGCGTGTGGGCTCAGGAGTTGTGGCTTCCGGACTTCGGAGCACAGACATGTGGGATCCTCCCAGACCAGGGATCGAACCTGTGTCCCCTGCATTGGCAGGCAGATTCTTTACCACTGAGCCACCAGGGAAGCCCATGCATGCTTTATTTGGTAAGTTAAAACAGTATTTTTTTTATATATGTAATTTAGTTTTGGTTGTAATGAGTCTTCATTTCTGCTGGGCTTATTCTAGTTGCAGCTTAGTAGTTATGGCTTAGTTGTCCCAAGGCATATGGGATCTTCCCGGCTCAGGGATTGAACCTGTCTCTCCTGTACTGGCAGGCAGATTCTTTACCACTGAGCCACCAGGGAAGGCCCAAGACAAGTATTAATGACAGGTTCCTTTAAGGAACATTAGGATTAAATATGCCCAGCAAGTAAGAGGGAGTCAGGTACAGAGAAAAAGAAACAGAAGTTTACCTTTTATTTTAAAAGGGCTTTTAAAGCTTTATTTCTGATTTTTCATTTTGTCTTATTCTAGGGCTTCAAAAACAAACCAAAAAAGATGGGTCACATAAAGGCGGACTTGATTGATGTTGACTTAATCAGAGGTGAGTTCTAAAGTTGGCTTGTTTCTTTTAGGTATATCATTATGCTATTTCCTTGTGGTACTAAAGATTCTTCTTAGATATTGTCATTAGATGATGGTATACTTTAATTTCCCAAAGTAGTTTTCTTCCTTCATCATTCAGGCTTTAACATTCTTTCCCCTTTGCTTAATACTGTGTGACTATGTAGATTACAAGGTTTCAATGAGGGTGAAAGAGAGATGAAATTGGAGACCTCCTGCTGTATAATGAAAAACGCATTGTATACTATTCATAGGGAGCTTGACTTATTTTGAACTCCTGTCCTAGTGACTGAGGCAAGAGGTTAGTGCTTGCAAGGAACATCTAATAGAAGCAGAAGCTCTGATTTATTTATTTACACAGGCTTTGCTGTGTCTTCATTGCTGCTCATGCTTTTCTCTAGCTGTGGTGAGTGGGGCTTCTCAGTGCAGTGGCTTCTCCTGTTGCAAAGCATAGGCTTTAGGTACAAGCAGGCCTCAGTAGTTGTGGCGTGTGGGCTCAGGAGTTGTGGCTTCCGGACTTCGGAGCACAGACATGTGGGATCCTCCCAGACCAGGGATCGAACCTGTGTCCCCTGCATCGGCGGGCAGATTCTTCACCACTGAGCCACCGGGGAAGCCCATGCATGCTTTATTTGGTAAGTTAAAACAGTATTTTTTTTATATATGTAATTTAGTTTTGGTTGTAATGAGTCTTCATTTCTGCTGGGCTTATTCTAGTTGCAGCTTAGTAGTTATGGCTTAGTTGTCCCAAGGCATATGGGATCTTCCCGGCTCAGGGATTGAACCTGTCTCTCCTGTACTGGCAGGCAGATTCTTTACCACTGAGCCACCAGGGAAGGCCCAAGACAAGTATTAATGACAGGTTCCTTTAAGGAACATTAGGATTAAATATGCCCAGCAAGTAAGAGGGAGTCAGGTACAGAGAAAAAGAAACAGAAGTTTACCTTTTATTTTAAAAGGGCTTTTAAAGCTTTATTTCTGATTTTTCATTTTGTCTTATTCTAGGGCTTCAAAAACAAACCAAAAAAGATGGGTCACATAAAGGCGGACTTGATTGATGTTGACTTAATCAGAGGTGAGTTCTAAAGTTGGCTTGTTTCTTTTAGGTATATCATTATGCTATTTCCTTGTGGTACTAAAGATTCTTCTTAGATATTGTCATTAGATGATGGTATACTTTAATTTCCCAAAGTAGTTTTCTTCCTTCATCATTCAGGCTTTAACATTCTTTCCCCTTTGCTTAATACTGTGTGACTATGTAGATTACAAGGTTTCAATGAGGGTGAAAGAGAGATGAAATTGGAGACCTCCTGCTGTATAATGAAAAACGCATTGTATACTATTCATAGGGAGCTTGACTTATTTTGAACTCCTGTCCTAGTGACTGAGGCAAGAGGTTAGTGCTTGCAAGGAACATCTAATAGAAGCAGAATCTCTGTAACAGAACTAGTCATGTGCTGACTTTTGCTGTCACTTGTTTTTAATATAGTGTTACAAGTGGGTATTTTTCTAGTGTATAAAAATGTTTGATGTTTTGTTTTACTGTCTGTTTAAAGGCTCAACATTTGCCAAAGCCAAACCTGAAATTCCATGGACATCTCTGACTCGGAAGGGGCTTGTTAGAGTGGTATTTTTTCCATTTTTCAGCACTTGGTGGATTCAAGTTACCTCTTTAAGAATCTTTGTTTGGCTGCTACTGCTTTACCTCATGCAAGGTAATTGGAGTTGGAATAAAGTATGAGTTTCTTTTTGCTGCTTTTGCTGTTTGATCATTCAGTCCTTACTGTTCTTACATTTACCCTTGATGGTTTCATGTACAAAGAAATGAAGGGACACACACTATTTGGAAATCATCGTAAATTTATTTGCTCAGAGAGAGCACCTATGATTGTATTACTCTTCCTCCTTGAATTTCTTCCCACCTGTCTTATTGGCCAGACCTTTTCAAACTTTCCTTCTGACTGACCTTTAATACTGGATCACCTCAAGGTTAGATCCCAGATTCTCTTCTCTGGGTACTCTCAGCAAGTCTTACTCCTTTAACAAGGTGCTTCTCAATTTAATATTTTCAGGCTGGTCTCTCTGCTAAACATCAGACTTATCAGTCCAACTGCCTGTTTGATATTTCTATATGGAGATTTAATAGGTATCTTAAACTTAAGAGTTGCATTTTGGATATGACTAATTTTTCTTTTTTCTTTTTTTTCCTTGTGGTACTAAAGATTCTTCTTAGATATTGTCATTAGATGATGGTATACTTTAATTTCCCAAAGTAGTTTTCTTCCTTCATCATTCAGGCTTTAACATTCTTTCCCCTTTGCTTAATACTGTGTGACTATGTAGATTACAAGGTTTCAATGAGGGTGAAAGAGAGATGAAATTGGAGACCTCCTGCTGTATAATGAAAAACGCATTGTATACTATTCATAGGGAGCTTGACTTATTTTGAACTCCTGTCCTAGTGACTGAGGCAAGAGGTTAGTGCTTGCAAGGAACATCTAATAGAAGCAGAATCTCTGTAACAGAACTAGTCATGTGCTGACTTTTGCTGTCACTTGTTTTTAATATAGTGTTACAAGTGGGTATTTTTCTAGTGTATAAAAATGTTTGATGTTTTGTTTTACTGTCTGTTTAAAGGCTCAACATTTGCCAAAGCCAAACCTGAAATTCCATGGACATCTCTGACTCGGAAGGGGCTTGTTAGAGTGGTATTTTTTCCATTTTTCAGCACTTGGTGGATTCAAGTTACCTCTTTAAGAATCTTTGTTTGGCTGCTACTGCTTTACCTCATGCAAGGTAATTGGAGTTGGAATAAAGTATGAGTTTCTTTTTGCTGCTTTTGCTGTTTGATCATTCAGTCCTTACTGTTCTTACATTTACCCTTGATGGTTTCATGTACAAAGAAATGAAGGGACACACACTATTTGGAAATCATCGTAAATTTATTTGCTCAGAGAGAGCACCTATGATTGTATTACTCTTCCTCCTTGAATTTCTTCCCACCTGTCTTATTGGCCAGACCTTTTCAAACTTTCCTTCTGACTGACCTTTAATACTGGATCACCTCAAGGTTAGATCCCAGATTCTCTTCTCTGGGTACTCTCAGCAAGTCTTACTCCTTTAACAAGGTGCTTCTCAATTTAATATTTTCAGGCTGGTCTCTCTGCTAAACATCAGACTTATCAGTCCAACTGCCTGTTTGATATTTCTATATGGAGATTTAATAGGTATCTTAAACTTAAGAGTTGCATTTTGGATATGACTAATTTTTCTTTTTTTTTTTTTGCAATCTTTTGTACGCACTTACTCCTCTTTTGATCTTCCCCCATTTCAATAAATGATTCCCTCAACCACCCAATTTTCAAGTGAAAAATTAAGTCTTCTTATTCTACTCTGCTGTTAATGCCCACATCCCGTCTGTCGCCACACCTGTGGGTTGACCTCTGGAATACGTCCTGACTGTTTGTCCCAGTCTCTGCTGCCACCACCAGAGGCCACAGCACCAGCATCCCTTTGCCTCATTCTCTGAGCAGTGTCTACTCTGAACTTTCTACCCATCGTTTTTTTCACAGCAGTTAGAGAAATCTATTGAAATGGAAACCATATCACATTATTTCCTTGCTTAAAACCTTTTAGTGACTTCTCATTGCCCTGGAATAGAGCCCCAGTCTCCTCACCAGGGCCTTCAGGGCCCCGCGTGGCCTCTCCCCTGCTGACCTCTCCCCTGCTGACCTCTGGATGATGTCTTACCACTCTCCTCCTCATTCATCATAGGCGTAAGGTCTTTTTCTGTTCTTTACCCCAGGTTTTCCTTTCTGTTTGGAATAATTATAAGGCTTTGCACATGGCTCTCTTTTCTCTCATCTTTAAGGTCTGCACTCAGGTGCAACTTTCACAGACTGTTCCTGTCTGTGCTTTCTAAATAGTACTTTCCTACCTGCTCTCGGTCTCTGCCACAGGAACCTATGTTAATTTCTGTATCATACATCACGACCTGATGTTTTTTCTCCTCTCAGGGGACCCCTAGGTTGCATACCAGGTAAATTTATTTGCTCAGAGAGAGCACCTATGATTGTATTACTCTTCCTCCTTGAATTTCTTCCCACCTGTCTTATTGGCCAGACCTTTTCAAACTTTCCTTCTGACTGACCTTTAATACTGGATCACCTCAAGGTTAGATCCCAGATTCTCTTCTCTGGGTACTCTCAGCAAGTCTTACTCCTTTAACAAGGTGCTTCTCAATTTAATATTTTCAGGCTGGTCTCTCTGCTAAACATCAGACTTATCAGTCCAACTGCCTGTTTGATATTTCTATATGGAGATTTAATAGGTATCTTAAACTTAAGAGTTGCATTTTGGATATGACTAATTTTTCTTTTTTTTTTTTTGCAATCTTTTGTACGCACTTACTCCTCTTTTGATCTTCCCCCATTTCAATAAATGATTCCCTCAACCACCCAATTTTCAAGTGAAAAATTAAGTCTTCTTATTCTACTCTGCTGTTAATGCCCACATCCCGTCTGTCGCCACACCTGTGGGTTGACCTCTGGAATACGTCCTGACTGTTTGTCCCAGTCTCTGCTGCCACCACCAGAGGCCACAGCACCAGCATCCCTTTGCCTCATTCTCTGAGCAGTGTCTACTCTGAACTTTCTACCCATCGTTTTTTTCACAGCAGTTAGAGAAATCTATTGAAATGGAAACCATATCACATTATTTCCTTGCTTAAAACCTTTTAGTGACTTCTCATTGCCCTGGAATAGAGCCCCAGTCTCCTCACCAGGGCCTTCAGGGCCCCGCGTGGCCTCTCCCCTGCTGACCTCTCCCCTGCTGACCTCTGGATGATGTCTTACCACTCTCCTCCTCATTCATCATAGGCGTAAGGTCTTTTTCTGTTCTTTACCCCAGGTTTTCCTTTCTGTTTGGAATAATTATAAGGCTTTGCACATGGCTCTCTTTTCTCTCATCTTTAAGGTCTGCACTCAGGTGCAACTTTCACAGACTGTTCCTGTCTGTGCTTTCTAAATAGTACTTTCCTACCTGCTCTCGGTCTCTGCCACAGGAACCTATGTTAATTTCTGTATCATACATCACGACCTGATGTTTTTTCTCCTCTCATGTTGAGGGGCCCAGTGTATGCTCTTCACTAGGTTGCATACCAGGAACACTTCCTGAAAGAGGGCAGTGTAGATATGGTTGCACCTGAGTAGACAGATGTGAGTTAGGACAAAGAGTAGATAGGGGAAGGTTGGGTTAGGGTGATAGAATTTGGGGTGATTTAAATTTTCTGTTATCTGTGTCAGTTTTTTTGAATTGCTTTATAACTGTCATTTAATTGCTGCATAATGCTCCATCATGTGCACACACCATCATTTTAAACTGTAGGGTTGGCCAAAGAGTTCGTTTGGGTTTTCTGTAAGATTTCATGGAAAAACCCGAACGAACTTTTTGGCCAGCCCAATATTTTAGTGCCTTTATGAATCTATCATAAGGATTTAACATAGACACTTTTTATAACTGTTTAATGTTCCATTATATAGAAGTACCATAATTTATAGAACTCTTCTCATATAGTGAGCATTTAGGTTGTTTCTACTATTTTCCTGTTAATAATACCATCATGAATAAAATTTTCCATGTTTTGTATTATTTCTTTGGCATTTATTCTCTGAAATAGAATTAACAGATCAAAGAATTGAACATTTTAAGGCTTTCAGAGCATATAGCAAAATTGCTGCTGACACGGTTCTTTTGGAAAGTATCTTTAGCACAATCTTTTTAGCATCCTCATAATTTAAAAAATTGTTACCTAATTTGATATGCGAAAGTTAGTATTTTGCTTATTTAATGTACATTTCTTTGATTACTTACAACGGTTAAGTTAAATATTTTTGGACCTTTATTATTAAAGAATTTTTTCTTGAGATAAATTGTATATATTAAATTTTCATGTAACTGGTCTGTCTCTGGACTATATATTCTGCACCATCAATTTGGTTATTTTCATATCTGTGCCCTATTTCTTTAATTACTGGAGCTATTTAGTATGAGCTAACATTGAGCAGCCTGAGTATTACTCTATTATTCTGTGTTTTTATTTTTGTAATTTTTTACAGGGTTTTGTTGTTTACTGCCACACATTGACTGGTGTTCTTACAGGCTTACACTTCACGGAATAATTAGAAATTATATTATCACAATCAAAGACCAAAAAAAATTGAAATTTGGACTAAAATGCCCTTCTGTCTCTTCCCCGCTCCAAAATATAGATATAGATATATTTGGAGGGAATGGGGAGAAAATTGATACATTTCCCTTTTTAATCCAATCTTCTGTTAAGAACTTTCTGTAAAGCTTTGTAGAAATTAAATTTTTTTCTTACAGAGCCTGCTTAGATCTTGTTCAGTTCAGTTGAGTTGCTCAGTTGTGTTCTATTCTTTGCTTAGATCTTGTTAAACTCAGTTTGTTTTCATTGTGGTAAGGTACACATATCGTAAAATTTACCATCTAATGATTTTTAAGTATACAGTTCAGTGATATTAAGTGCATTGACTTTATTAGGCAACCATCACCACCATGAATCTCCAGAACTTTTTTTCATTTTTCTAAGTTGAAACTCTGTCCCCTTAACTCAGTGACTGTCCACTTCCCCTCCCCCCCACGTTTTTTCCTTCCAATTTAAAACTCTTCTCATATAGTGAGCATTTATGCTATATTTCCTCTTAATAATACCATCATGAATAAAATTTTCCATGTTTTGTATTATTTCTTTGGCATTTATTCTCTGAAATAGAATTAACAGATCAAAGAATTGAACATTTTAAGGCTTTCAGAGCATATAGCAAAATTGCTGCTGACACGGTTCTTTTGGAAAGTATCTTTAGCACAATCTTTTAGCATCCTCATAATTTAAAAAATTGTTACCTAATTTGATATGCGAAAGTTAGTATTTTGCTTATTTAATGTACATTTCTTTGATTACTTACAACGGTTAAGTTAAATATTTTTGGACCTTTATTATTAAAGAATTTTTTCTTGAGATAAATTGTATATATTAAATTTTCATGTAACTGGTCTGTCTCTGGACTATATATTCTGCACCATCAATTTGGTTATTTTCATATCTGTGCCCTATTTCTTTAATTACTGGAGCTATTTAGTATGAGCTAACATTGAGCAGCCTGAGTATTACTCTATTATTCTGTGTTTTTATTTTTGTAATTTTTTACAGGGTTTTGTTGTTTACTGCCACACATTGACTGGTGTTCTTACAGGCTTACACTTCACGGAATAATTAGAAATTATATTATCACAATCAAAGACCAAAAAAAATTGAAATTTGGACTAAAATGCCCTTCTGTCTCTTCCCCGCTCCAAAATATAGATATAGATATATTTGGAGGGAATGGGGAGAAAATTGATACATTTCCCTTTTTAATCCAATCTTCTGTTAAGAACTTTCTGTAAAGCTTTGTAGAAATTAAATTTTTTTCTTACAGAGCCTGCTTAGATCTTGTTCAGTTCAGTTGAGTTGCTCAGTTGTGTTCTATTCTTTGCTTAGATCTTGTTAAACTCAGTTTGTTTTCATTGTGGTAAGGTACACATATCGTAAAATTTACCATCTAATGATTTTTAAGTATACAGTTCAGTGATATTAAGTGCATTGACTTTATTAGGCAACCATCACCACCATGAATCTCCAGAACTTTTTTTCATTTTTCTAAGTTGAAACTCTGTCCCCTTAACTCAGTGACTGTCCACTTCCTTCTGTCCCCAGCCCCAGGCAGCTACCGTTCTTCATTCTCCTTTCTTACTGGATGAATTTGTCTCCTCTTGGTACCTCATATAAATGGAATCATACTGGATTTCACTTAGCATAATGCCTTCAGGATTCACCCACTTGTAGCATGTGCAAGTATTTCTTTCCTTTTTGAGGGTGAATAATAACCGATTGTGTGGATAGACCACTGTTTGTTTATGTATGCCATCCATCAGGGGATGCTTGAGGGCTTCCATATTAAAGGAAAATATGTTTTTATTTTTGTTGTTGCTGCTATAGGTATGCGAAGTTTTGTTTCTGTATTTTAACTGGTTATTGCTGTTTCATTTGCAAGCTTTTAGTTTGTATTTAAAATTGTTAAAAACAGCCACTTTCTAACCTCTCATTATTTCTAATAGTTTTTCAGTGCTTTTCTTGGATGTTCTAATTACACAGCCGTATTGTTGTTGTAATGTAATTCAATGACTTTCATTGAACGAGACATTTTCAGAGCGTTGTTAACAGTAAGAGTGGTCATCCTGTTTTTTTTTTTTTTTTCTATCCAGCATGTCTTCATTAATATGATGTATGTTGATTTTACTTACATGTTCTTTAGTATATGTGCTGCCGAAATATATTCTTATATATTCTTTAGCATGTGAAGGACATATTTTTGTATTCCTAGTATCTTAGAAAAGAATGATATTTAAGATTAATTACAAATCAGGAACAAATGTTTAATTTTATAGGATGCTTTTTCACTACTAGAATTGGACAAGACTTCACAGGTTAAAGGCACAGTCCTTCCCGAGACACCAGCCTTACTTTGGGAGTTCTTAGGGCTGCCCTTACTCTGACCAGCTGGCTATAGTTTTCAGGGTTCCCCACTCATTCCCTAAGGTTTAATAATTCACCAGAATGACTCAAAACATTCAGGAAAGTGCTATACTTACAGTTTTATTATAGAAAAAGGATGTAAACTGGGAGAGATGTATAGGGCAAAGTCTGGGAGGGCTCCAGTCAGGAAGTGTTTGCCATCCTCAAGGTTGTGTTACCCTTCCATCCATGATGGATAGCAATGTGCATAAGGTATGGCCAATCTGAGAAGCTCACCCAGGCTTTGGAATCCCGAGTTTTAATTGAGGGTTTATTGTGTTGGCCTGGTTGATTGAGTCACTGGCCAATGAATTAAACTCAGTCTTTAGCTCCTATTTCCTCCCCAAAGGTCAGACTGATAGCAATGTGGCTCAGAGCCCCAGCCGTCTAATTACATAGTTGTCTTTCTTTGTGGTTACTCTTATTCTTAGTCATTTTATTGGCATAAACTACCTGGTATGGTCCAAGGGACTCACCGTGAATAACAAATACTTCCAACATTTGGGAAGTTCCAAGGGTTTAGGGGTTGCCTCCTAGGAATCAGGGACAGAGGTCTTTTACACAATTGAGATATTAAATTACGTTGGTTCAGTCTCAGTCAGCAGTTCCTTAAGTGCTTAAATATATCCGTGCAAGTACTCTTTTAGGCTCTGAGAAGGATTTCCTACTTCTAACATAAACCCTACATGGTCTTGATGAATTATTCTTTTGCTATATTGTAAAATTTACTTTGAAGTGATTCAGTCATTCATTCAACAAATATTTAGTGCTTACTCTGTGCCAGATACTGATCTAGGTATAGCAGTGACCAAGACAGACAAAAAGCCCGCCTTCATGGTATTTACTTTTTAGAGAAAATTTGTATCCATGTTCACAAGTCAGCAAGATCTGTAGTTTATTGTTTTGTTGCTGTTGTTATGTTTGTGGGGTATCAGGGCATTGTTGTTCAGTCACTCAGTAGTGTCCGACTCTTTGAGACCCCATGGACTGCAGCGTGTCAGGCTTCCCTGTCCTTTACTATCCCAATTTGCTCTAACTCACATCCATTGAGATAGAATTGGACAAGACTTCACAGGTTAAAGGCACAGTCCTTCCCGAGACACCAGCCTTACTTTGGGAGTTCTTAGGGCTGCCCTTACTCTGACCAGCTGGCTATAGTTTTCAGGGTTCCCCACTCATTCCCTAAGGTTTAATAATTCACCAGAATGACTCAAAACATTCAGGAAAGTGCTATACTTACAGTTTTATTATAGAAAAAGGATGTAAACTGGGAGAGATGTATAGGGCAAAGTCTGGGAGGGCTCCAGTCAGGAAGTGTTTGCCATCCTCAAGGTTGTGTTACCCTTCCATCCATGATGGATAGCAATGTGCATAAGGTATGGCCAATCTGAGAAGCTCACCCAGGCTTTGGAATCCCGAGTTTTAATTGAGGGTTTATTGTGTTGGCCTGGTTGATTGAGTCACTGGCCAATGAATTAAACTCAGTCTTTAGCTCCTATTTCCTCCCCAAAGGTCAGACTGATAGCAATGTGGCTCAGAGCCCCAGCCGTCTAATTACATAGTTGTCTTTCTTTGTGGTTACTCTTATTCTTAGTCATTTTATTGGCATAAACTACCTGGTATGGTCCAAGGGACTCACCGTGAATAACAAATACTTCCAACATTTGGGAAGTTCCAAGGGTTTAGGGGTTGCCTCCTAGGAATCAGGGACAGAGGTCTTTTACACAATTGAGATATTAAATTACGTTGGTTCAGTCTCAGTCAGCAGTTCCTTAAGTGCTTAAATATATCCGTGCAAGTACTCTTTTAGGCTCTGAGAAGGATTTCCTACTTCTAACATAAACCCTACATGGTCTTGATGAATTATTCTTTTGCTATATTGTAAAATTTACTTTGAAGTGATTCAGTCATTCATTCAACAAATATTTAGTGCTTACTCTGTGCCAGATACTGATCTAGGTATAGCAGTGACCAAGACAGACAAAAAGCCCGCCTTCATGGTATTTACTTTTTAGAGAAAATTTGTATCCATGTTCACAAGTCAGCAAGATCTGTAGTTTATTGTTTTGTTGCTGTTGTTATGTTTGTGGGGTATCAGGGCATTGTTGTTCAGTCACTCAGTAGTGTCCGACTCTTTGAGACCCCATGGACTGCAGCGTGTCAGGCTTCCCTGTCCTTTACTATCTCCCAGAGTTTGCTCTAACTCACATCCATTGAGATAGTGATGCCATCCAACCATCTCATCTCTGTCTTCCCCACTTCTCCACCTGCCCTCAGTCTTTCCTAGCATCAGGGTCTTTTCCAGTGAGTCAACTCTTTGCATCATGTGGCCAAAGTATTGGAGCTTCAGCTTCAGCATCAGTACTTCCAATGAATACTGAGGCTTGATTTCTTTTAGGATTAACTGGTTTGATTTCCTTGCTGTCCAAGGGACTTCTCAAGAGTCTTTTCCAGTACCACAGTTTGAAAGCATCAATTCTTTGGCACTGAACCTTATTATTTTTTTTCCAGCCTTCTTTATGCTGCAACTCTCACACCTGTACATGACTATTGCAAAACCATATTTTTATCTATATGGACTTTAGGTGACAAAGTGATGTCTCTGCTTTTTAATACATTATCTAGGTTTGTCATAACTTTTCTTCCAAGAAGCAAGCATCTTTTAATTTCACAGCTGCAGTCACCATCCACAGTGATTTTGGAGCCAAGAAAATAAATTCTGTCACTGTTTCCATTGTTTGCCCATCTGTTGCCATTAAGTGATGGGACTGGATGCCATGATCTTAGTTTTTTGAATGTTGAGTTTTAAGCCAGCTTTTTCACTCTCGACTTTCACCTTCATCAAGAGGTTCTTTAGTTTCTCTTTACTTTCTGCCATTAGGGTGGCGTTATGTGCATATCTGAGGTTATTGATATTTCTCCTGGTAATCTTGATTCCAGCTTGTGATTTAACTAGCCTGGCATTTCACATGGTGTACTGTGCATTTAAGTTAAATAAGAAGGGTGACAGTATACAGCCTTGACGTAGTCCTTTCCCAATTTTACACCAGTCCATTGTTCCATGTCCAATTCAAACTGTTGCTTCTTGACCTGCATACAGGTTTCTCCAGAGGTAGGTAAGGTGGTCTGGTATTTTCCACCTCCTTAAAAATTTTCCACTGTTTGTTGTGATCCAAGTTGATAAAACAGAAGTAGATGTTTTTCTAGAATTCTCTAGTTTTTTTCTATGATCCAGTGGATGTTGGTAATTTGATCTCTGGTTTCTCTGCCTTTTTTAATTCCTCTTACACATCCGTAAGTTTTTGGTTCATGTACTGTTGAAGCCTAGCTTGAACCATTATGAGCATTAACTTGCTAGCATGTGAAATGAGTACAGTTGTATAGTAGTTGGAAGATTCCTTGGCATTGCCCTCCTTTGATCAGCGGCTCCTAATTTAGGTCATACCCAAATGGCCTAGTGGTTTTCCCTACTTTCTTGGAATGAAACTGACCTTTTCCAGTTCTGTGGCCACTGTCAAGTTTTCCAAATTTGCTGGCATATTGAGTACAACACTTTAACAGCATCATCTTTTAGAACTTGAAACAGCTTAGCTAGAATTCCATCGCCTCCTCTAGTTTTGTTGATAGTAATGCTGCCTAAGGCCCACTTGACTTTGCACTCCAGGGGTGTCTGGCTTTAGGTGACAAAGTGATGTCTCTGCTTTTAATACATTATCTAGGTTTGTCATAACTTTTCTTCCAAGAAGCAAGCATCTTTTAATTTCACAGCTGCAGTCACCATCCACAGTGATTTTGGAGCCAAGAAAATAAATTCTGTCACTGTTTCCATTGTTTGCCCATCTGTTGCCATTAAGTGATGGGACTGGATGCCATGATCTTAGTTTTTTGAATGTTGAGTTTTAAGCCAGCTTTTTCACTCTCGACTTTCACCTTCATCAAGAGGTTCTTTAGTTTCTCTTTACTTTCTGCCATTAGGGTGGCGTTATGTGCATATCTGAGGTTATTGATATTTCTCCTGGTAATCTTGATTCCAGCTTGTGATTTAACTAGCCTGGCATTTCACATGGTGTACTGTGCATTTAAGTTAAATAAGAAGGGTGACAGTATACAGCCTTGACGTAGTCCTTTCCCAATTTTACACCAGTCCATTGTTCCATGTCCAATTCAAACTGTTGCTTCTTGACCTGCATACAGGTTTCTCCAGAGGTAGGTAAGGTGGTCTGGTATTTTCCACCTCCTTAAAAATTTTCCACTGTTTGTTGTGATCCAAGTTGATAAAACAGAAGTAGATGTTTTTCTAGAATTCTCTAGTTTTTTTCTATGATCCAGTGGATGTTGGTAATTTGATCTCTGGTTTCTCTGCCTTTTTTAATTCCTCTTACACATCCGTAAGTTTTTGGTTCATGTACTGTTGAAGCCTAGCTTGAACCATTATGAGCATTAACTTGCTAGCATGTGAAATGAGTACAGTTGTATAGTAGTTGGAAGATTCCTTGGCATTGCCCTCCTTTGATCAGCGGCTCCTAATTTAGGTCATACCCAAATGGCCTAGTGGTTTTCCCTACTTTCTTGGAATGAAACTGACCTTTTCCAGTTCTGTGGCCACTGTCAAGTTTTCCAAATTTGCTGGCATATTGAGTACAACACTTTAACAGCATCATCTTTTAGAACTTGAAACAGCTTAGCTAGAATTCCATCGCCTCCTCTAGTTTTGTTGATAGTAATGCTGCCTAAGGCCCACTTGACTTTGCACTCCAGGGGTGTCTGGCTTTAGTGATCACACCATTGTGGCTATCTGGATCATTAAGATCTTTTTGTATAGTTCTTCTTTGTATTCTTATCATCTATTTTTAAATATATTTTGCTTCTGCTAGGTCCATACCATTTCTGTCCTTTACTGTGCACACCTGTGCATGAAATGTTCCCTTGGTAGCTCCAATTTCTTTGAAGAGATCTCTAGTCTTTCCCATTTTATTGTTTTCCTCTATTTCTTTGCATTGTTAACTTAAGAAGGCTTTCTTATCTCTCCTTGCTATTCTGTGGATCTCTGCATTCAGTTGGGTATATCTTTCCCCTTTTCCTTTGCCTTTCGCTTCTCTCTTTTTCTCACTATTTGTAAAACCTCCTTATCCTAAATGGTCTTTCATTTATCCATTTTCATCCATCTTTGCTCTTTGGCCTGTGTGGGCCTCCCATTGCAGTGGCCTCTGTCACTGCAGAGCACTGGCTCTGGGCGCATGTGCTCCAGAGCTCGACTCAGTAGTTGGACACATTGGTCCAGCTGCTCTGTGGCACGCGGGATCCTCCCAGGCCAGGGATCGAACCGACGCCCCTTGCACTGAAAGGCAGTGTCCTTACCCACTGGACCACCAGGGAAGCCCCTTGGAGATGGTTTTGATCACTGCCTCATATACAATGTTAGATCCTCCATCCACAGTTCTTCAGGCACTCCATCTATCAGATCCAATCCTTTGAATCTATTTGTCACTTCTACAGTATAATTGTACAGAATTTGATTTAGGTAGGTCATACCTGGATGGCCTAGTGGTTTTCCCTATTTTCTTCAATTTAAGTCTAAAATTTGCAATAAAGAGTTCATTATCTGAGCCACAGTCACCTCCAGGTCTTGTTTTTGCTGACCCCATAGAACTTTTCCATCTTTTCTGCAAAGAATAGAATCAATCTGATTTCGGATTGACCATCTGGTGATGTTCATGTGAAGAGTCATCTCTTGTTTTGTTGGAAGATGGTGTTTGCTATGACCAGTGTGTTCTCTTGGCAAAACTCTGTTGGCCTTTGCCCTGCTTTATATTGTACTCCAAGGCCAAGCTTGCCTGTTACTCCAGGTATCTCTTGACTTCCTACTTTCGCATTACAGTCCCCTGTGATGAAAAGGACATCTTTTTTCTTTGGTGTTAGTTCTGGAAGGTCTTGTGGGCCAGTCAACTTCAGCTTCTTGGGCACTGGTGGTTGGAGCATAGACTTCAATTACTGTTACGTTGAATGGTTTGCCTTGGGAAAAAACTGAGATCATTCTGTTGTTTTTAAGATTGCACCCAAGTACTGCATTTTGGACTCTCTTGTTGACTATGAGGCCTTTAAGGGATTCTTGCTCAGAGTAGTAGATATAATAGTCATCTGAATTATATGCACCTGTTCCCATTCATTTTAGTTTACTGATTCCTAAAGTGTTGATATTTACTCTTGCCATCTCCTGTTAGACCACTTCCAGTTTACCTTGATTGATTCCAAGTTCCTGTGCAGTGTTGTTCTTTACAGTATCAGTCTTTACTTTCAACACAAGGTACATCCACAACTGGGCATCATTTCCACTTTGGCTCAGCCTGTTCAGTCCTTTTGAAGCTATTTCTCTGCTCTTCTCCAATAGCATATTGGACACCTACTGATGTGGGGGGTTCATCTTTCAGTATCATATCTTTTTGCCTTTTCATTCTGTTCATTAGATTCTCAAGGCAAGAATGCTTTTAATGTATTAGGGAATGAAATTAATTTTTCTCTACATGGAAAAGTTTGTATAGCACAGAATTATCTTTATGTTAAAGTCTGAAAGAAATAACCTGTAAAATTTAATCTAGAAGTCTTAGATAATTTGTGATATTTTTCTGTTTCTTTCATTATTTACTTCTTTGGACATTTCATACAGAGGCAATGTAGCATAGCGGTTAAGAGTAAGGACTTTAGGAATTCCCTGGTGGTCCAGTGGTTAGGGCTCCACACTTCCATTGTGGGAGGCATGGATTTGATCCGTGGTCTGCAAACAGATCTCACATACCCCAGTAACCACCAGAAAAAAAAAAAAAAAGAAGAGTAAGGACTCTGGAGTCCAACCGCCTGGGTTCAAGTTTCAGCTCTGCTACTTGTTATGTATTACTCTGGGCTTTAAAAATACTGTTCCTTTGAGCAGAGCAACAGTGCAAAGGATTATATAGCATCTAGTTGTTTTGTGGTGGAAATATCTAGAAATTTATCTAGACTATCATATTGCTAGAAAAGTACATCCTCTGGACACATCATTTTTTACTTGCTCTGTGATCTAGATCTAGAGCTTCAGGTTTTCACCCAGCTAATGTGCAGGTGGATTGTATTGTAGGGAATTATGTTCTTTCCCTGCATACTTTTTCACATGCATTTTGGACTCTCTTGTTGACTATGAGGCCTTTAAGGGATTCTTGCTCAGATATAAAAATAGTCATCTGAATTATATGCACCTGTTCCCATTCATTTTAGTTTACTGATTCCTAAAGTGTTGATATTTACTCTTGCCATCTCCTGTTAGACCACTTCCAGTTTACCTTGATTGATTCCAAGTTCCTGTGCAGTGTTGTTCTTTACAGTATCAGTCTTTACTTTCAACACAAGGTACATCCACAACTGGGCATCATTTCCACTTTGGCTCAGCCTGTTCAGTCCTTTTGAAGCTATTTCTCTGCTCTTCTCCAATAGCATATTGGACACCTACTGATGTGGGGGGTTCATCTTTCAGTATCATATCTTTTTGCCTTTTCATTCTGTTCATTAGATTCTCAAGGCAAGAATGCTTTTAATGTATTAGGGAATGAAATTAATTTTTCTCTACATGGAAAAGTTTGTATAGCACAGAATTATCTTTATGTTAAAGTCTGAAAGAAATAACCTGTAAAATTTAATCTAGAAGTCTTAGATAATTTGTGATATTTTTCTGTTTCTTTCATTATTTACTTCTTTGGACATTTCATACAGAGGCAATGTAGCATAGCGGTTAAGAGTAAGGACTTTAGGAATTCCCTGGTGGTCCAGTGGTTAGGGCTCCACACTTCCATTGTGGGAGGCATGGATTTGATCCGTGGTCTGCAAACAGATCTCACATACCCCAGTAACCACCAGAAAAAAAAAAAAAAAGAAGAGTAAGGACTCTGGAGTCCAACCGCCTGGGTTCAAGTTTCAGCTCTGCTACTTGTTATGTATTACTCTGGGCTTTAAAAATACTGTTCCTTTGAGCAGAGCAACAGTGCAAAGGATTATATAGCATCTAGTTGTTTTGTGGTGGAAATATCTAGAAATTTATCTAGACTATCATATTGCTAGAAAAGTACATCCTCTGGACACATCATTTTTTACTTGCTCTGTGATCTAGATCTAGAGCTTCAGGTTTTCACCCAGCTAATGTGCAGGTGGATTGTATTGTAGGGAATTATGTTCTTTCCCCTGCATACTTTTTCACATGATAGATTTTTGGGAGAAATAATCTGTATAGTTATTAGAGTTGATTTTAAAGATGAGCCCTAATGTTTTCCATTTTCGAACCTCTTCTTTTCAGTGATAGCACTCGTGTTGTATTTTATGATGCCTATTGTGAATGTAAGTGAAGTGCTTGGACCCTTGTGCCTTATGTTACTCATGGGAACTGTCCACTGTCAGATTGTGTCTACTCAGATAACAAGGCAAGCAGGGAACAATGGAAGTCGGAGGAGAAGGTGAGAAGAGAAGCTGTGCTTGTGGTCATGTGCTCTCTGGGGGAGGAACTGGAGAGCAGAATCTTGGGATAAATTAATGAAGTCTTCTGCTTTTGCATATATTTTTAATTATTTTTTTTGTTTAGAAAAAAATGGATGCTTTACTTTTCTCTCCCTACTGCCAAGAAACTGTCATGAATTTTTAATGGGATCCGGGAAAGGGTCATTCAGTACGGTTTAAAAGAAAAACTCCTATATTATTCCTTACTAAAATGTGCCTTAAATATTGATTTTGGAAAAGCATTCTTCTTCACAATTCAGTGTTAGAATTTGGTGAAAATTCACTATGTACGAGGATACTAGTACATCTGATTAATGATATTAAAATTTTTTACCTTTTTTAAAGAGTGTATAAAAAGAATGAATTTCTAAGTATTTTAAACTTTTAATAAAGATTTACATTTTCTACACATTGGATTCATGTCAGATCTTCACTGATCATGTGGTCTGTGTGGGTTTTGAAATGCTAAATGTTTCTTAAGTATATATGGTATTATCTTCCAAAAGTTAGCTTTCCTCAAAGTATCTGTAAGGTTGTGTTCCTCCAGGGAGTCATAAGATTTTTTAATTTGATGCAAAGAATTTCAACATATTCGTATTTATACTCACTTTCATATGTTATTATCAAAACATATTTTTTCCAGAAAAGAGTATTTCTTGAAAACTGTTCAGCTGATTTAATGTTTTCTAAAGAAATTAAATAATTTGCTGTGTATCATTGGTATTTACAGGATTATCTTTTCACTGCATAGGATATCCAAAAAAATGATCACTGGCTCTTTTGTGTCCCCTGATTATATGTGCCAAAGGAGTAGATTCCTGACATCCATGTTTAAAGAAATTGTTCATTCTTTTAGCTTTTTCTGAAAAGACTGTTGCTTGTACATGTGAAAATTTTGTTAGTCATGTTTTTCACTAGCAGTTCTATTCCTTTAATGAATGAACAAAATGATGACCTAGGGCTTTGATTTGGAGCTGGTTTCTGCCCTTAAGTCAGAAATGTTCGTGTGTAATTTATCCTCATTATATGAAGTTTATTATACTTAACTTTGGGCTTCTCTGGTGGCTCAGATGGTAAAGAATCCACCTGCAATACAGGAGACCTGGGTTTGATCCCGGGGCTGGGAAGATCCCCTGAAGGAGGGAATGGCATCCCACTCCAGTATTCTTTTCTCTCTCTTTTTTTTTTTTTGCCTGTAAGTCATCATTTTATTTTTTTGTCCATCTTCTTTGACCTGTGTGGGCCTCCTATTGCAGTGGCCTCTCTCATTGCAGCACCAGCTTTGGGTACATGCACTTGTAATTGGATGCAGTGGTCCAACCGTTCAGTGGCACGTGGGATCTTCCCGGGTCAGGGATTGAACCAGTGCCCCTTGCACTGCAAGGTGGACTCTCTACCCACTGGACCGCCAGGGAAGCCTCCACTCCAGTATTCTTGTCTGGAGAATCCCCATGGACAGAGGAGCCTCGTGGGCTGCAGTGCATGGGGTCGCAGAGTCAGATACAACTGAGGAACTAAGCACGCGCATACTTAAGGTGGTCATTGGTAGGGACATTCTAGGCAGAAATAGAAAAGGTCTTGAATAATCTGAAGTTGTTGAAATATTTCTTTGTAGAAAATTACGAAAAACTGTGAATGGTGATGGGAGCCGAGAAAATGGAAATAATTCCTCTGATAAAGCCAGAGGAGTAGAAACTTTGGAATCTGTACCCCTTAATGGTGGTTTCTGGGGGACTTTCTTTGGCAACAGGTGGGAAGTCTTATTAGTACATTGCAAGTTTTCCTTGATTTTGTGTTCACTTTAATGTTTATGTATTATATAACCTGATTAGGTTTTAGGACCATGCCGTGTAAGCATGTTGTCATAGTGGTGTGGTCTTTAAAGGTTCTAAGAATGATTTACTTATTTGAAATGTCACCAGTGTCTGTCATGCCGTAAGTCTACCATAGAAGTGTCATTCTGTTTGATCTTTAATGGCTTTTTAGGTCACAAGATTACAGAAATGTAAATACTCTTAAAGATCAAATATTTTAATCCACATTGCCAACATCTTGAGAGAAAGAAGACTTTTTAAGAGATGAGATATTTTTCAGTGTGAGAGCTGATTCCTTATTAGTTGTGGGATGCAGGGCAGGAGGCTGGTGTCAGGGGGCTGTAGGACAGAAAGGGAGATGCATTTAAGACCACTTTGACCTCCTTCATGATTTTGTAGGTCATGACAGTGTTCATATTACCCAAAGAAACACTTATTTTGTTGTATATTATTGTTTGTGACTCAAAAGTAAAGTGTTTCTTCAGCTTCATTTCTGAAAACAAAGTATGTTCACATATTTTTCTAAAGATATGTTGACACTTTTTAGTTGAAGCGTGTAAGTTCTTTGTGCTGAACATTGTGCTGGGCACTAGACATTCCTCTTCTCAGTGATTTTACCATCTAATTAGGAAGGTAGACTAGCAGGTATGCGGCAGTCTTAACAATGTAAAAATGTCAAAAATGATGCCATACTGACTAAAGGCCATGAGTTCAGCAGATGCAGTGATTACCCATGGACAGAGGAGCCTCGTGGGCTGCAGTGCATGGGGTCGCAGAGTCAGATACAACTGAGGAACTAAGCACGCGCATACTTAAGGTGGTCATTGGTAGGGACATTCTAGGCAGAAATAGAAAAGGTCTTGAATAATCTGAAGTTGTTGAAATATTTCTTTGTAGAAAATTACGAAAAACTGTGAATGGTGATGGGAGCCGAGAAAATGGAAATAATTCCTCTGATAAAGCCAGAGGAGTAGAAACTTTGGAATCTGTACCCCTTAATGGTGGTTTCTGGGGGACTTTCTTTGGCAACAGGTGGGAAGTCTTATTAGTACATTGCAAGTTTTCCTTGATTTTGTGTTCACTTTAATGTTTATGTATTATATAACCTGATTAGGTTTTAGGACCATGCCGTGTAAGCATGTTGTCATAGTGGTGTGGTCTTTAAAGGTTCTAAGAATGATTTACTTATTTGAAATGTCACCAGTGTCTGTCATGCCGTAAGTCTACCATAGAAGTGTCATTCTGTTTGATCTTTAATGGCTTTTTAGGTCACAAGATTACAGAAATGTAAATACTCTTAAAGATCAAATATTTTAATCCACATTGCCAACATCTTGAGAGAAAGAAGACTTTTTAAGAGATGAGATATTTTTCAGTGTGAGAGCTGATTCCTTATTAGTTGTGGGATGCAGGGCAGGAGGCTGGTGTCAGGGGGCTGTAGGACAGAAAGGGAGATGCATTTAAGACCACTTTGACCTCCTTCATGATTTTGTAGGTCATGACAGTGTTCATATTACCCAAAGAAACACTTATTTTGTTGTATATTATTGTTTGTGACTCAAAAGTAAAGTGTTTCTTCAGCTTCATTTCTGAAAACAAAGTATGTTCACATATTTTTCTAAAGATATGTTGACACTTTTTAGTTGAAGCGTGTAAGTTCTTTGTGCTGAACATTGTGCTGGGCACTAGACATTCCTCTTCTCAGTGATTTTACCATCTAATTAGGAAGGTAGACTAGCAGGTATGCGGCAGTCTTAACAATGTAAAAATGTCAAAAATGATGCCATACTGACTAAAGGCCATGAGTTCAGCAGATGCAGTGATTATTCTGGGGTGAAATTAGAGTCGGCATGAGTCACAGAGGAGCTGAGAGTTACTGGGCTTTGAATGAAAGACAGAAGAGGGAAAGACACCTTATGAAGTGGCACAAATAGGCAGCATTAGGGAGGGGATTGGCTTTGTTTTTGAGAGGAAGACTATGAACCTACTTCCTTGCAAAACCAAAAAGAGCAGGCATCCTCTCAATTAACTGACCTGGGTATTCAGAGACTAGAGAGAGAACTATATTCTGGCTTCTGACACTATTAGGAAAGCTAGAAAGCCTGAAAAATACAATTTCTGAATCTTCTTGGTTTTCAAAGTAATATATTGTACTCCTCAGGAGAAAGTGATTTCATGAAAGATTCTGCTTTCAGAAAACTAATTATTAATGTTCTTTTTCCTTTTTTAAAAATAGGATGAAAAGAGTAAAATTAATATGTAACAGAGGGACAGAAACTGACTATGACTCAGGTTGTCTGCATCCTATCATCAAGAAGAGACAGTGTCAACCAGAGATCAGAATGTGGCAAGCAAGAGAGAAAGCAAAATTTTCAGATGGAGATAGGGGTCGTAGGGTAAGATTTAGATGAGTGTAAATATTACAAGGCCTTTTCTTCTTGTGTAAAATTTTCTATTCTTAGAATCTGCTAGAAACCCAGTAGATTCTAATAGATGTATGTCATTTGAAATGTAAAACCACAGGACATGAAAGGGAGAACACTGTGAAGAATAATATAAAGACCGTACGTGCCTTATTCTTCCAGTTCCTAGATCCAGAACTTGTTATTGTATCGCCCCTGGTCCAGCCTTCGTAGGAGGCTGGCAGATTCAATAAGCAGGTTTGTGTAGAGGCTGCTGTGTCATCTTCCAGAGAGGCAGGGGTGGTGCATTAAGGTTTGGGAAAATATTTTCTAGGTTTTGGTAGAGCTATTGTGCTTTGTGTCTTAAAAATAACTACTTTTACTGTGTAGTCCTGAAATAGTTTCTTATTTGTTAGACTGTGACATTTATGAATTACAGAAAGAGCTAATTTTTTGAGACATTACTGCACCAGGCACTATTCTAAGTGAGTTCTATATAGTAACTCACTTAATTTGTTTCAAAAACTCTGTGATGTAGGTGCGTTTATTATCATCACGTTTCAGATGAGGAACTTGAGGCCCAGAGAGACTTCATTACTTAGTGAAAGTCACATAGCTAACAAGTAGAAGAGCTGTGATTCATGCTTGAGTTTGACTCAAGCCTGTGCTTCCAACCTTGACATCCTTTAAGCTATTTAGTTTCAAGAAAGTTGAATATTTTTTTTAACTGAGACCAACTAATCCATAGAGTTGTTCAGTTTTGGCTTAGTTTCCTTCTACTGCTTCTTCGTTTTTACGCACACAGCTCGCTAGAGCCTTCTGGGCTGTCTCCCGTGAGAAAATTGCTGTTCTCTTTGCAGGGGTCTGTGAGGCGTTTAGGGAATGGGATTTCAGATGATCTGTCAAGTGAGGATGACGGTGAAGCCCGGACACAGATGATGATACTGCGGAGGAGTGTGGAAGGGGCTTCAAGTGACAACGGCTGTGAAGTTAAGAACAGAAAGTCAATACTCTCAAGGCACCTAAACACTCAGGTAAGTTGACTTTAGTTTCCAAAAGTACAGGCATTAATCCCAAGTAACAACGTATTTAACAAGTTTCTCTGTCACTTGTCCTCTTGATTTTGGGCAGGTAAAGAAGACCACTTCCAAGTGGTGCCCTGTTATGCGGGATTCAGATAGTCTGGCTGAATCGGAGTTTGAATCAGCAGCCTTCAGTCAGGTAAGGTATCCTTTTTCAAGGCGTGTTCTCGAAAGTACTAACTATATCCATTCCCTGTTTTTTATTGGTTGTCCTAAAGTTCCCAGGGTGTATTGTATCGCCCCTGGTCCAGCCTTCGTAGGAGGCTGGCAGATTCAATAAGCAGGTTTGTGTAGAGGCTGCTGTGTCATCTTCCAGAGAGGCAGGGGTGGTGCATTAAGGTTTGGGAAAATATTTTCTAGGTTTTGGTAGAGCTATTGTGCTTTGTGTCTTAAAAATAACTACTTTTACTGTGTAGTCCTGAAATAGTTTCTTATTTGTTAGACTGTGACATTTATGAATTACAGAAAGAGCTAATTTTTTGAGACATTACTGCACCAGGCACTATTCTAAGTGAGTTCTATATAGTAACTCACTTAATTTGTTTCAAAAACTCTGTGATGTAGGTGCGTTTATTATCATCACGTTTCAGATGAGGAACTTGAGGCCCAGAGAGACTTCATTACTTAGTGAAAGTCACATAGCTAACAAGTAGAAGAGCTGTGATTCATGCTTGAGTTTGACTCAAGCCTGTGCTTCCAACCTTGACATCCTTTAAGCTATTTAGTTTCAAGAAAGTTGAATATTTTTTTTAACTGAGACCAACTAATCCATAGAGTTGTTCAGTTTTGGCTTAGTTTCCTTCTACTGCTTCTTCGTTTTTACGCACACAGCTCGCTAGAGCCTTCTGGGCTGTCTCCGTGAGAAAATTGCTGTTCTCTTTGCAGGGGTCTGTGAGGCGTTTAGGGAATGGGATTTCAGATGATCTGTCAAGTGAGGATGACGGTGAAGCCCGGACACAGATGATGATACTGCGGAGGAGTGTGGAAGGGGCTTCAAGTGACAACGGCTGTGAAGTTAAGAACAGAAAGTCAATACTCTCAAGGCACCTAAACACTCAGGTAAGTTGACTTTAGTTTCCAAAAGTACAGGCATTAATCCCAAGTAACAACGTATTTAACAAGTTTCTCTGTCACTTGTCCTCTTGATTTTGGGCAGGTAAAGAAGACCACTTCCAAGTGGTGCCCTGTTATGCGGGATTCAGATAGTCTGGCTGAATCGGAGTTTGAATCAGCAGCCTTCAGTCAGGTAAGGTATCCTTTTCAAGGCGTGTTCTCGAGTACTAACTTTATCCATTCCCTTTTTTTTATTGGTTGTCCTAAAGTTATGTGCATATTTGCTGGCCCCTCCTCGCCAACTATCTGTCTTGGAGGCAGAGGAGGGGCCAGCAAATAACACACTTAACTTTACGACAACCAGTTTTTTAAAAAAGGACTGGATAAAGGACTGTGGTTCAAAATGGTAAAGAATCTGCCTGCGGTGGGGGAGATCTGGGTTCGATCTTTGGGTTGGAAAGATTCTCCGGAGAAGGAAATGGCAACCACTCTTGTATTCTAGCCTGGAAGGCTACAGTCCATGGGGCTGCAAAGAGTCAGACATGACTAACTTTCACTTTTCCACTGCCTCTGACTATCTCTGTCTACCTATCTAGCAAGTTTTATATTACTCATAAAGAGAAGGAGCTCTTTGTCTTTGACCTGATCTTCCAAGTATCATAGATGATGCTTAGGGAGACTACTGAATCCCCAAATGAAGAGAAGGCTACTTATTATTCTCTTGGAATATAGGGTTTCCTCTTAAGCATCATTTCTGTGTAAGTGGCATTGATGCTGATGAGGATGGTTATTTGAGGAAGGATCCCTGAGAGACGAGAGCAGGGAATCTCATCATGAAAGCCAATGGGCATATTGTACACTTGGGATGTTATAAGTCAGAGGTAAGGAGAGTAGGCGGTGGTGGCTTTTTTTGATTGACAAGGCAGCTGGAGCTAGGGATTGGGATTTCAGATGATCTGTCAAGTGAGGATGACGGTGAAGCCCGGACACAGATGATGATACTGCGGAGGAGTGTGGAAGGGGCTTCAAGTGACAACGGCTGTGAAGTTAAGAACAGAAAGTCAATACTCTCAAGGCACCTAAACACTCAGGTAAGTTGACTTTAGTTTCCAAAAGTACAGGCATTAATCCCAAGTAACAACGTATTTAACAAGTTTCTCTGTCACTTGTCCTCTTGATTTTGGGCAGGTAAAGAAGACCACTTCCAAGTGGTGCCCTGTTATGCGGGATTCAGATAGTCTGGCTGAATCGGAGTTTGAATCAGCAGCCTTCAGTCAGGTAAGGTATCCTTTTTCAAGGCGTGTTCTCGAAAGTACTAACTTTATCCATTCCCTTTTTTTTATTGGTTGTCCTAAAGTTATGTGCATATTTGCTGGCCCCTCCTCGCCAACTATCTGTCTTGGAGGCAGAGGAGGGGCCAGCAAATAACACACTTAACTTTACGACAACCAGTTTTTTAAAAAAGGACTGGAT
This sequence comes from Tragulus kanchil, assembly GCA_022376925.1. Classification (NCBI taxonomy): domain Eukaryota; kingdom Metazoa; phylum Chordata; class Mammalia; order Artiodactyla; family Tragulidae; genus Tragulus; species Tragulus kanchil. The sequence goes on from JAIOJX010000024.1 coordinate 134,264,606, forward strand.
AAAGGACTGTGGTTCAAAATGGTAAAGAATCTGCCTGCGGTGGGGGAGATCTGGGTTCGATCTTTGGGTTGGAAAGATTCTCCGGAGAAGGAAATGGCAACCACTCTTGTATTCTAGCCTGGAAGGCTACAGTCCATGGGGCTGCAAAGAGTCAGACATGACTAACTTTCACTTTTCCACTGCCTCTGACTATCTCTGTCTACCTATCTAGCAAGTTTTATATTACTCATAAAGAGAAGGAGCTCTTTGTCTTTGACCTGATCTTCCAAGTATCATAGATGATGCTTAGGGAGACTACTGAATCCCCAAATGAAGAGAAGGCTACTTATTATTCTCTTGGAATATAGGGTTTCCTCTTAAGCATCATTTCTGTGTAAGTGGCATTGATGCTGATGAGGATGGTTATTTGAGGAAGGATCCCTGAGAGACGAGAGCAGGGAATCTCATCATGAAAGCCAATGGGCATATTGTACACTTGGGATGTTATAAGTCAGAGGTAAGGAGAGTAGGCGGTGGTGGCTTTTGTTCTGATTGACAAGGCAGCTGGAGCTGTGGTTTCATATTTGCATTCCCACTGCAGGAGAGCTGCACTGTCGCCCCTTTCCCTGCCTGGTCACCCTTCTCCCCATCTGGCTAGGCTCCCAGATGTGATTATATCTACAGTCACACTCACAGTATGTAGGAGAGAGGACACTGTGGGTGTGCCGGTAGGCTCAGCCACACCTGCACCCTGGATGTGTTTGTAGGAGTCACTCCTACCCCAGGGCACCTCAGCTGAACAATCCTATGACCTGGAAATACTTCTGAGGGGCAGTTCTTCTTTGTTAAGTTTTGGCTTAGTTAGAGTCATCAGAGTTCACATTTAACTATGAAAGCATAAAATTGTTTTATGAGAAGCCTTGTTAACAGAGGCATGGTGATCAGTGTATGAGAGCTTGCCAATCATCACCAGAGGTGCCTTGTTTTTGTTTTATTTCAGATAGATAGTTGTTTTTAAAAATGAATGAAAAAAACCTTTTTTTGGTGTTTGTTTTCCCCTTCAAGGGCTCCAGGGCTGGCATGAGTGGTGGCTCTCGAAGCCTCAGCATGTCAAGGAGGGACTCGGAGAGCACCCGCCACGACTCGGAGACGGAGGACATGCTGTGGGATGACCTGCTGCACGGCCCCGAGTGCCGCTCGTCTGTCACCAGCGACAGCGAGGGGGCCCGCGTGAACTCCCTTCACTCAGGGGCCAAACGGGACCCCAAAGAGGATGTTTTTCAGCAGGTCTGTAAAGGCGATGATGATAATAGCTAATATTTACTGTGTACTTATCACATGTCAGGCCCTGTATTATCTCATTTAACTCTACAATAACCCTATAAGGTGGACACTGACTCCTAATTTCGAGATGAAGACATTGAGTGTAGTTCATAAGTGAAGATGCTCGGATTAGAGCTTAGAGGAAAGCACTCTTGAGTTTCCCTAACCTAAATGTTTCTTCCTAATGCCTTTTCTTATTATTTTCCTTACAATGATCCTTAATATTCATTTTATATGAGCAGGGTTGCAGTAACTCCCTATTGTCATTTCACAGACATTACAGGATTGCATATGAATCACTAGGAGATGGCGTTGCTTGCTTCACTAATAATGCATAAAGCAAGTGATTCTTTTGATTTCAGGTTCTCTTTTAATATCATAAAGTCCGCCTGGAAATGCAGATTCTTTAGAAGATTGTTTCAAGCTTCCAATCAGTATAGGAATTCATTCTAGATCTACAGAAATGTTTTAACTACCTATCATGTAACAATAGTTCCTCCTCCTTAGATATACTGTGGTATATCCAATGAGATAATGTAAAGTGATTCACACAATGCTTGCAAAGAGTAAGCACTCAGTACCTGTTAGCTTGGTCACTACAGTCCCCATCAGACAGCCAGCCACTCTGCTTAAATACTTGTGGGGTTGGAGTGCTAACTCCTGAACTTGTTCCCCTGCTGGATAGACTAAATGATTAAGAAATGGCCTACCCTGCCTATCGTGCTTAAATACTTGTGGGGTTGGAGGTGCCTTGTTTTTGTTTTATTTCAGATAGATAGTTGTTTTTAAAAATGAATGAAAAAAACCTTTTTTTGGTGTTTGTTTTCCCCTTCAAGGGCTCCAGGGCTGGCATGAGTGGTGGCTCTCGAAGCCTCAGCATGTCAAGGAGGGACTCGGAGAGCACCCGCCACGACTCGGAGACGGAGGACATGCTGTGGGATGACCTGCTGCACGGCCCCGAGTGCCGCTCGTCTGTCACCAGCGACAGCGAGGGCCCGCGTGAACTCCTTCACTCAGGGGCCAAACGGGACCCCAAAGAGGATGTTTTTCAGCAGGTCTGTAAAGGCGATGATGATAATAGCTAATATTTACTGTGTACTTATCACATGTCAGGCCCTGTATTATCTCATTTAACTCTACAATAACCCTATAAGGTGGACACTGACTCCTAATTTCGAGATGAAGACATTGAGTGTAGTTCATAAGTGAAGATGCTCGGATTAGAGCTTAGAGGAAAGCACTCTTGAGTTTCCCTAACCTAAATGTTTCTTCCTAATGCCTTTTCTTATTATTTTCCTTACAATGATCCTTAATATTCATTTTATATGAGCAGGGTTGCAGTAACTCCCTATTGTCATTTCACAGACATTACAGGATTGCATATGAATCACTAGGAGATGGCGTTGCTTGCTTCACTAATAATGCATAAAGCAAGTGATTCTTTTGATTTCAGGTTCTCTTTTAATATCATAAAGTCCGCCTGGAAATGCAGATTCTTTAGAAGATTGTTTCAAGCTTCCAATCAGTATAGGAATTCATTCTAGATCTACAGAAATGTTTTAACTACCTATCATGTAACAATAGTTCCTCCTCCTTAGATATACTGTGGTATATCCAATGAGATAATGTAAAGTGATTCACACAATGCTTGCAAAGAGTAAGCACTCAGTACCTGTTAGCTTGGTCACTACAGTCCCCATCAGACAGCCAGCTACTCTGCTTAAATACTTGTGGGGTTGGAGTGCTAACTCCCTGAACTTGTTCCCCTGCTGGATAGACTAAATGATTAAGAAATGGCTTTCATATCAACCCTGCCTATGTGCAGAGCAGGTGGGCCCTTGAGCCACAACTACTGAGCCTGTGCTCTAGAGTCTCAGAACCTCAAGTATTGAGCCCATGTGCCGCAACTACTGAAGCCTGTGTGCCCTAGAGCCCAGGTTCCACAACAAGAGAAGTCACTGCAACAAAAAGCCTGCTCACCTCAATTAGAGAGTAGCCCCCACTCCCTGCAACTAGAGAAGAGTCTGTGGCAGCAGTGAAAACCCAGAATAGCCAAAAATAAATAAATAAATAAATGAATAAAAATGGAAAGATAAAAGACTAAAATTGTTTTAAAAAATACAGATCTGGTGCCATTCCCCGTGCAGCCCTTTAATTGCTTTTCTTTTTCCCTTCTGGATTGCTTGCTTCTGTTCTGTTTATTTGCTCTGATACAGTCTCACAAAGTATAGTTCAACCAACTGAGCTTCTTACAGTTTTCTCATGTACGTCTGAGTCTTTATACAGAGTGGTTTATTTGCCTGAAACACAATTTTCTCCAGTACCCATTCCTTTGGCTCACTCCCTTTTGTCTTTCACCTCTTGGCTTCATTGATACTTCCTTAAGAAGCCTTTTCTATATGCTCCTAAGGCGTTCTTTCCTTCCTTTAATGTACTATGCAGTAACTTTGTTTAATCATGTCTCATGACTTCTTAAGTGGGTAAATTCCTTGATGTCAAGAACCGTGTCTGTCCTGTTCTCTATTATATCCATAGTGGATGCTTAATAAATGTTTTTTGGCTAAATCAGTGAATAGACCCACAAATGCTCATCAGCATTATGCTAAGCATTGTTGTAGAAGAAGAAATATGCCATATTGTCTTTTATTTTTAGTATATTAGTATATTTTATTTTTATATATTAGTTTGGGGACAAGATGATTTAATGGGAGATAAGTAAAGGACACTATAAAAGCAGTAGCATAAAACTAGATTCAAGTTTATGTGCTTTCCACTACCGGCTTGTGATTTCAGCGAAGGGCAACATAAGAGAGACTTGTGGCCATCAGAGAGGACATGTTGATAAAATGGGACTTGAATCAAGACTTAGAGAAGGAGACATGTTGAGGCAGAGGAAAGGGCTGGCTGTTTTCATTGAGACCTCTTCTCGTGCTTTCTGTGCTTTAGCCGATGAGACCAGAGAAAGGGACATGTTGATCCAGAACCTCAAGTATTGAGCCCATGTGCCACAACTACTGAAGCCTGTGTGCCCTAGAGCCCAGGTTCCACAACAAGAGAAGTCACTGCAACAAAAAGCCTGCTCACCTCAATTAGAGAGTAGCCCCCACTCCCTGCAACTAGAGAAGAGTCTGTGGCAGCAGTGAAAACCCAGAATAGCCAAAAATAAATAAATAAATAAATGAATAAAAATGGAAAGATAAAAGACTAAAATTGTTTTAAAAAATACAGATCTGGTGCCATTCCCCGTGCAGCCCTTTAATTGCTTTTCTTTTTCCCTTCTGGATTGCTTGCTTCTGTTCTGTTTATTTGCTCTGATACAGTCTCACAAAGTATAGTTCAACCAACTGAGCTTCTTACAGTTTTCTCATGTACGTCTGAGTCTTTATACAGAGTGGTTTATTTGCCTGAAACACAATTTTCTCCAGTACCCATTCCTTTGGCTCACTCCCTTTTGTCTTTCACCTCTTGGCTTCATTGATACTTCCTTAAGAAGCCTTTTCTATATGCTCCTAAGGCGTTCTTTCCTTCCTTTAATGTACTATGCAGTAACTTTGTTTAATCATGTCTCATGACTTCTTAAGTGGGTAAATTCCTTGATGTCAAGAACCGTGTCTGTCCTGTTCTCTATTATATCCATAGTGGATGCTTAATAAATGTTTTTTGGCTAAATCAGTGAATAGACCCACAAATGCTCATCAGCATTATGCTAAGCATTGTTGTAGAAGAAGAAATATGCCATATTGTCTTTTATTTTTAGTATATTAGTATATTTTATTTTTATATATTAGTTTGGGGACAAGATGATTTAATGGGAGATAAGTAAAGGACACTATAAAAGCAGTAGCATAAAACTAGATTCAAGTTTATGTGCTTTCCACTACCGGCTTGTGATTTCAGCGAAGGGCAACATAAGAGAGACTTGTGGCCATCAGAGAGGACATGTTGATAAAATGGGACTTGAATCAAGACTTAGAGAAGGAGACATGTTGAGGCAGAGGAAAGGGGCTGGCTGTTTTCATTGAGACCTCTTCTCGTGCTTTCTGTGCTTTCCCACGTCCTGATGAGACCAGAGAAAGGCTTACCTGCTTATCATGCCTGTGATGTCTAAGCGCGGTTAGCACCTCTCCCACCTCACTTCCCACTACTCTGCTCCAGTAGTGATGCTATGGAAATACTTCCTCCTTGATATCCCACGAATACACCAGGCTTAGCCTCACTGCTATATGCTTAGAGAGGGAAGCTGCCTCAGAGACCATGGAATCCTCCCTCCCACCATCACAGAAGACACAGAGCTGCTCTTCTGGTAAGAAATTGACTTACTGCAGAAAAAAGGACCAAAACCAGCATTGTGGAGGTGGTAACTGGAGTGATGGGATTTGTGAGGGAGAGACCAGAATAATGAGGCCAAGCACTGGTAAATGTGGCCTGGGAGGGAAAAAAATCTAAAAGAGGAAAGAAACAAAGAGTGGATAGAAATGTTTATTTTTTCTTCTCAGAATCATTTATTCTGGCTTCAGAACTCAAGTCCTGCCTCTGATCGAGTTAGTGCAATAATCTGGGAAGGGAATGAGTGCAAAAAGATGGATATGTCTGTGTTGGAAATCAGTGGCATCATCATGAGCAGGGTAAGGTTTAATAAGTTTTCAGACTTTTCAAAAGATTTGTGATCAGCAGCTATTTTACTGGAGAAGGAAATGGTAACCCACTCCAGTATTCTTGTCTGGGAAATTCCATGGACGGAGGAGCCTGGCGGGCTACAGTCCAGAGGTGCAAAGAGTCAGACATGACTGAACACACAGCACATACCCCTATTTCATAGACTGTATTTAATGATCAAAAGATTGACCCTGTTTTTGAGACACAAGTATGGGTACCTTAAATTTTGTAGTCAGTCTTCACTTGGTAGTACATTTTTAAATTTGTTTCAAAGGTCTCTGTGAGCCTGATTAATTATTCAGGTACAGATATTTCTTATCTCATTTAAACCTAAAAGTCATAAATCTGTACATCACTTTTGTTTTTCTTTTAGATTTCAAACAGAAATTATTAGTTTTTAATAATGTAAATAGGATTTGACAAATACTATTTGTACGTGCATAACTCCATTTAGCTGTGCAATAATTTTGCCTATTTTAAATTAATTACCAGGTTAATGCATATCAGCAAGGAGTAGGTTATCAGATGCTGGGAAATGTCGTCACCCTCGGATTAGCCTTTTTCCCTTTTTTACACCGACTGTTCCGTGAGAAGAGCCTTGACCAGCTAATGTCCATCTCAGCTGAAGAAATCTTGACCCTCTTTTGTGGGGCACCGCCTGTTACACCTATTCTTGTTTTGTCTGTAATTAATTTTTTTGAACGACTGTGTCTTACCTGGATGTTTTTTTTCATGATGTGTGTGGCAGAGAGAACATATAAACAGGTCAGTAGTAAGTTGAGTGAAATGGCTCATCTCTGCTTTTGTATTTGATAGTCTGTTGAGTTGCTTTTGTTCTCTTGATGTGTTCTCTCTCCAGAAGCTAGCATAGGCAATGGAGGCTTGATAAGTGGATTTTTGGTATTTATGGGTTTAACACTTCTAATACTGATAATTTACAAATGATATGCTATAATCTGAAATCTTACTGAACCTACATGTAGGAGTAAGCAGCTGAAGCTAGCCAATTGCTTAGCACCTGCATCTCAGTATGCCTTTGCTATTTTATACATGTAGAGTATGTAGTCAACCCACTCCAGTATTCTTGCCTGGAGAATCCCATGGAAAGAGGAGCCTGGCAGGCTACAGTCCATGGGGTTGCAAAGAGTTGGACATGACTGAAGTGACTTAGCAGGCAAGCTGGCAGAGTATGTAGTAATTCCCAAAGTGAAAATGTTTCTGCAGAATGGCTAAACAAGAACTAAATTTACTGAAACTGGATAATTGGGATTGAGGGCTTAATATATTGGTGCTGAGTGCAAAAAATATGATTTTGAATGGAAATGTAATTTGGGAGTAAGATAGAATTTTGTAAGCTAGAATACACCCAGAGTGTATTCCTTAAAAATGTCCAGAGTATAGAGTATCATAAAGAAGTATGTGTGCATGCGTGTTCAGTTGTATCCAGTTCTTTGCAACCCTTTGGACTGTAGCCCAAGCTACAAACTCCTCTGTCCATAGGCTATTTTAGGCAAGAATACTGGAGTGGATTGCCTTGCCTTCCTCCAAGGTATCTTCCCAACCCAGAGATCGAACCCATTTTTTCTGTGTCTCCTGCATCGCAGGTGGATTCCTTACCAGCTGAGCCATCAGGGAAGCCTCGATGAAGAAGTCACTAAGACAGGAAGTGAAAAAACATTGTTAATAGTTCATTAACTTGTTGCTTGCAAAAAAGCAAATTATATGTAAATGGTTAGAACTTGATTCTTTTAATATATTTTATATGCTGGGAGTATTTTACAATTATGTAAATATACACTCAGTGACACATATGTGTATTTCAATTTGTGATTTTTTTTTAACCTCCTCTAGAGATTTTTATTTGCAAAACTCTTCAGCCATATTACTTCTGCCAGGAAAGCTAGGAAATATGAAATACCTCATTTCAGACTTAAAAAGGTGGAAAACATTAAGATATGGTTATCACTGCGTTCCTTTCTAAAGGTGAGTTTTAGTTAACCATGGAATATCTGCAGTAATATGCAGAAAACATGCTCAGTGGACTTCCTAGTGGCAGGTATTCACTAGGCAGGGTAGCTCTTAAGTTCTGGGGAGGTTATATCAGTGACTGAACATTTCAGCTTACCTGCTGGACACCAGACTGAGAATGATCTTATCTGCAGAGCTGGTAGAGCAAAAGAAATACGAGCTTGTAAAGGGAAAAGAAAATTTTAAATTCCTAGGGCAGAGTGATAAACTGAATAGTCCATCTTTTTCTGACTTTAGGGAAATACTCCAGTTGAAAATATGTTAGTGCATCAATCACACCCTTAATTTAAATGACATGGATCTCATAGTTTAATTAAAGTTGAAGATGTACAAAATGTGTTAAAACTTCCATTGTTCACACCGTAAAGATAATTTTGGGATAAGGAAAAAAGATTTTGAATGGAAATGTAATTTGGGAGTAAGATAGAATTTTGTAAGCTAGAATACACCCAGAGTGTATTCCTTAAAAATGTCCAGAGTATAGAGTATCATAAAGAAGTATGTGTGCATGCGTGTTCAGTTGTATCCAGTTCTTTGCAACCCTTTGGACTGTAGCCCAAGCTACAAACTCCTCTGTCCATAGGCTATTTTAGGCAAGAATACTGGAGTGGATTGCCTTGCCTTCCTCCAAGGTATCTTCCCAACCCAGAGATCGAACCCATTTTTTCTGTGTCTCCTGCATCGCAGGTGGATTCCTTACCAGCTGAGCCATCAGGGAAGCCTCGATGAAGAAGTCACTAAGACAGGAAGTGAAAAAACATTGTTAATAGTTCATTAACTTGTTGCTTGCAAAAAAGCAAATTATATGTAAATGGTTAGAACTTGATTCTTTTAATATATTTTATATGCTGGGAGTATTTTACAATTATGTAAATATACACTCAGTGACACATATGTGTATTTCAATTTGTGATTTTTTTTTAACCTCCTCTAGAGATTTTTATTTGCAAAACTCTTCAGCCATATTACTTCTGCCAGGAAAGCTAGGAAATATGAAATACCTCATTTCAGACTTAAAAAGGTGGAAAACATTAAGATATGGTTATCACTGCGTTCCTTTCTAAAGGTGAGTTTTAGTTAACCATGGAATATCTGCAGTAATATGCAGAAAACATGCTCAGTGGACTTCCTAGTGGCAGGTATTCACTAGGCAGGGTAGCTCTTAAGTTCTGGGGAGGTTATATCAGTGACTGAACATTTCAGCTTACCTGCTGGACACCAGACTGAGAATGATCTTATCTGCAGAGCTGGTAGAGCAAAATAAATAAGAGCTTGTAAAGGGAAAAGAAATTTTAAATTCCTAGGGCAGAGTGATAAACTGAATAGTCCATCTTTTTCTGACTTTAGGGAAATACTCCAGTTGAAAATATGTTAGTGCATCAATCACACCCTTAATTTAAATGACATGGATCTCATAGTTTAATTAAAGTTGAAGATGTCCAAAATGTGTTAAAATCCTGTGTCAGAAACGGCTTATAAACATTTGTCTTCACACCGTAGTAAGATTGGGAGAGTGAATGATGAGAGGGCTGTTGCTGTCTCCGGCAGGGACCTAAAACGCTCTCCTGTGCCTCCCTCCACAGAGACGGGGCCCACAGCGATCAGTGGATGTGGTTGTATCTTCCGTCTTCCTACTGACACTTTCCATTGCTTTCATTTGTTGTGCCCAGGTAAGAGTGTCAGATCTTTTCAGTGAAAAGTGGAAAATAGAACTGCGTATGTATGTGCAACAGACATTTGTTTCTAACAGCTCTGGAAACTGGAGTCCAAGATCAAGGTGCCATAATAGTTATGTTGAAGTATTAGGTTGGGCCAAAAAGTTTGTTTGGGCTTTTCCATAAGATAGATGGTGCACAAAAACCCAAATGGAGTTTAAGGTCAACCCAATATATATGTCCATATATGTAATGTATATATATTGGTTTTGCTGTTTTGAATACTTGATAATTTTTCTGGCTTTTGAAATGAGAATAAGGATAACTTTTAGTACTTGAAGACTCTAAGATCATGATAGTTTAATTTTAGTTGGCAGTTTTTGATTGGTAATAAAGCTATATATCATGCTGGCTACAAAATAGTGAATTTTTAAAACTGCATCATTTTTTTCTAATTTTATTAGTTGTCACTGTAAAGTAGACTTTTTTCCCATTTATTTCATCATTCATTCATTTATTATGGATTCCCATGTTCTTATTTCTACGCAATGGAATATAAACTTACTGTATTGGTTTTGATGCATAGTTGTCCCAGATGTGGGCAGCAGGAGGTCCTTAAAGCAGCTTCCTGTGTACTTTGGAGAGGCCCCTGGTTTTTTTGTTTGTTTGTTTTTTTGTGTTTTTTTGTGTTTTTTTTTTTGGTATTTCTGTTTTCTTTCTTTCTTTTTTTAAAATTTTGGCCTATTTTATTGATTTTTTCTTTATTTATTTTCATCCATATTTATTCTTTGGCCTGTATGGGCCTCCCATTACAGTGGCCTCTCTCGTTGCAAAGCACTGGCTCTGGGCACATGTACTCCAGAGTGCTCTCTCCTAATTGGACACACCCGTCCAGCTGCTCCATGGCACGTGAGATCTTTCCAGGCCAGGGATCCAACCAGTGCCCCCTGCACTGCAAGGTGGGCTCTTTACGCAGTGGGCCACCAGGGAAGCCCTCTGTTTTCTTTTGTATATGAATTTACAGCTTTATCCTGTAATTTTCCATTTACTGAGTTTTAACTTAATTCTGCAATGATCAGAGAACATGCTCTGAATGTTTTCAGTCCTTTGAAATATGTAGACTTGCTTTATTATCCAGTACATGGTCAGTTTCATTAAATCTTTCATCAGCTCTTCAAAAGAATGTGTGTTCTGTTGTTTTGGAGTGCAGTTTTCTCTCTATAAATTAGCCCAAGTTTATTAGTTGTATTGCTGAAATTTCCCATATGCTTACTCATCTTTTCGGCTTGCTTACTCTGTAAACTATTGAGAGAGGTGTGGCTAAGTCTTCTCCATTGGTAGATTTATCTTTTTCTCCTTTTGTTTCTATATTTGCTTTATATGTTTTTATGCAGTATAACTAGATGCATACAGGCTTAGAATTGTTATCCATCTTCTTGGTGGATTGACTTTTATGTCATTTATAGTTACTTTTTTCTCAGTCCAGTATCACATATTCATTTAGCTGTCATCTCTCATGTGTCATTTATCTCTTTAATCTCCTTTAATTCTGAATGGTGTCAGGCTTCTTTTTGCTTTTCATAACCTTATAAAATGTCTGTATCTCTAATGTGTCTTAAAGTCTAGTCTATTTGATATTAATTTAACCGCACTGTCTTTTGATTTGTTTTTGTATATCTTTGTCTGCCTCTTTTCATTTGTCTTCATATTTCAGTTCTGTCTTTTATTGTTAGCGTATCCTTTTTTGGTTGCTTATTTCTTTTTTGATGTTAAACTAATAAAGTACTTTAATATCTTTAGTGTTATCTAATTTCAATGCTGAAAATTTATTTCATTAATTAATTTTGGTAGGAGATATCTGGGTTTGCCACAAAATATGTTCTCTTTCTGAGCTCTCTTTTTTTTTAAATTGAAGTATAGTTGATTTACAATGTTATGGTAGTTTCAGGTATACAGAAAAGTGATTCTGTTTTATATGTATATACACACACACACACACACACACACACACGTATATATGCAAAATATTTTTTCTTTGCAGATTCTTTTCCTTCATGGTTATTACAAATATTGAGTATCGTTCCCTGTGAAACACATACCACATCTTCTTTATCCATTTGTATGTTGATGAACATTTAGGTTGCTTCCATGTCTTGACTGTTGTAAATAGTGCTGCAGTGAACACTGGGGTGCATGTGTATTTTTGAATTATAGTTTTGTCTGGATATATACCTAGGAGGGGGATTGCAGGACCATATGGTATCTCAGTTTTTAGTTTCTTAAGGAATTTCCATGTTCTTCCTGGTGGTTGTACTAATTCACATTCCCACCAACAGTGGTGGAAGGTTCCTTTTTCTCTACACCTTCTTCAGCATTTATTATTGGTAGACTTTATTTATTTATTTGTTTTTGGCTATTCTGGGTTTTCACTGCTGCCACAGACTCTTCTCTAGTTGCAGGGAGTGGGGGCTACTTTCTAGTTGAGGTGAGCAGGCTTCTTGTTGCAGTGACTTCTCTTGTTGTGGAACTCTGGTTTTAGGTCACACGAACTTCAGTAGTTGTGGCACATGGGCTCAATAGTAGCGGCTCTGAAGCTCTAGAGCACAAGCTCAATAGTTGTGGCTCACAGGCTTAGTTGCTCAGCAGCATGTGGAATCTTCCCAGATCAGGGACTGAACCCGTGTCTCCTGCATTGGCAGGTGAACTCTTCACCACTGAGCTACCAGGAAAGCCCTACTGGTAGACATTTTGATGATGGTCATTCTCACTAGAGTGAGGTGATACTTCATTATAGATTAGATTTGCATTTCTTTAATAATTAGCAACTGAGCTATCCTTTTTGGTTGCTTATTTCTTTTTTGATGTTAAACTAATAAAGTACTTTAATATCTTTAGTGTTATCTAATTTCAATGCTGAAAATTTATTTCATTAATTAATTTTGGTAGGAGATATCTGGGTTTGCCACAAAATATGTTCTCTTTCTGAGCTCTCTTTTTTTTTAAATTGAAGTATAGTTGATTTACAATGTTATGGTAGTTTCAGGTATACAGAAAAGTGATTCTGTTTTATATGTATATACACACACACACACACACACACACACACGTATATATGCAAAATATTTTTTCTTTGCAGATTCTTTTCCTTCATGGTTATTACAAATATTGAGTATCGTTCCCTGTGAAACACATACCACATCTTCTTTATCCATTTGTATGTTGATGAACATTTAGGTTGCTTCCATGTCTTGACTGTTGTAAATAGTGCTGCAGTGAACACTGGGGTGCATGTGTATTTTTGAATTATAGTTTTGTCTGGATATATACCTAGGAGGGGGATTGCAGGACCATATGGTATCTCAGTTTTTAGTTTCTTAAGGAATTTCCATGTTCTTCCTGGTGGTTGTACTAATTCACATTCCCACCAACAGTGGTGGAAGGTTCCTTTTTCTCTACACCTTCTTCAGCATTTATTATTGGTAGACTTTATTTATTTATTTGTTTTTGGCTATTCTGGGTTTTCACTGCTGCCACAGACTCTTCTCTAGTTGCAGGGAGTGGGGGCTACTTTCTAGTTGAGGTGAGCAGGCTTCTTGTTGCAGTGACTTCTCTTGTTGTGGAACTCTGGTTTTAGGTCACACGAACTTCAGTAGTTGTGGCACATGGGCTCAATAGTAGCGGCTCTGAAGCTCTAGAGCACAAGCTCAATAGTTGTGGCTCACAGGCTTAGTTGCTCAGCAGCATGTGGAATCTTCCCAGATCAGGGACTGAACCCGTGTCTCCTGCATTGGCAGGTGAACTCTTCACCACTGAGCTACCAGGAAAGCCCTACTGGTAGACATTTTGATGATGGTCATTCTCACTAGAGTGAGGTGATACTTCATTATAGATTAGATTTGCATTTCTTTAATAATTAGCAATGCTGAGCATCCTTTCATGTGCTTTTGGCCATCTGCATGTCTTTTTTTGAAGAAACATCTATTTAGATCTTTTGTTCATTTTTAAAAATTATTATTTATTTATTTTGGTGGGGGTGGGGTCGGGAGGGAGGGGAGCAGGCGGGCGGGCCACTTCTATTGGTCTTTCATTTGTCCATTTTCATCCATCTTTGTTCTTTGGCCCATGTGGGCCTCCCATCGCGGTGGCCTCTGTTGTCGCAGAGCACTGACTCTGGGCGCATGCGCTCCAGAGCTCCGGCTCGGTAATTGGACACATCAGTCCAGCCGCTCTGCGGCACGTGGGATCTTCCCAGGCCAGGGATGGAACTGGCGCCCCTTGTACTGCAAGGCGGTGTCCTTACCCACTGAACCACCCCCTTGTTCATTTTTTTATTGAGCTATTTGGGTGTTGGGTGTTGAGTTGTATGAGTTGTTGGTATAGTTTTGGAAATTACCAGTGATGTTGGTCTCATCATTTATAAATATTGTCTCCCATTCTGTAGGTTGTCTTTTTGTTTTATTTGTGGTATCCTTTGTTGTACAAAAGCTTTCAAGTTTAATTTGGTCCCATGTGTTTGTTTTTATTTCCGTTACTCTAGGAGATGGATCTGAAAAGATATTGCTGTGATTTATGTGTTCTGCCTATGTTTTCCTCTAGGAGTTTTTTTTTTTTTTTTTTTTGCCACTTCTGTTGGTCTTTCATTTATCTGTTTTCATCCGTCTTTGTTCTTTGGCCCGTGTGGGCCTCCCATCGCAGTGGCCTCTGTCGCTGCAGAGCACCGGCTCTGGGTGCATGTGTTCCAGAGCTCCAGCTTGGTAGTTGGACACATTGGTCCAGCCGCTCCGTGGCATGTGGGATCTTCCCAGGCCGGAGATCGAACCGGCGCCACTTGCACTGCAAGGCGGTGTCCTTACTCACTGGACCACCAGGTAAGCCCCCTAGGAGTTTTATATTATAGTATCTAGTCTTATATTTAGGTCTTTAATCCATTTTGAGTTTATTTTTGTATATGCTGTTAGAGAAACGTTCTAATTTCATTCTTTACATTTAGCTGTCCAGTTTTCCTAGCACCACTTACCAAAGAGACTGGCTTTTCTCCCTCATATATTCTTGCCTCCTTTGTCATAGATTGACTATAGATATGTGGCTTTGTTTCTGGGCTTTCATTTCTGTTCCATTGATCTATATTTCTTTTTTTGGCACCAGTATCATACTGTTTTGATGACTGTAGCTTTGTATTACTTTTGGAAGTCCGGGAGCCTGTTTCTTTCAGTTTTGTTTTTCTTTCTTCAGATTGCTTTGGCTATTGGCATATTTTGTGTTTATATACAAATTACAAAGATTGTGTTGAATCTGTAGATTGTGTTGTCTACAGCCATACTGCCCTGAACGTGCCTGATCTTGGGCAGTATGATTATGTTAACAGTGTTAATCCTTCCAACCCAAGAAACCAGTATATTTATCTTTCCATCTGCTGTGTCATCTTCAGTTTCTTTCATCAGCATCTTACAGTTTTTGGAGTACAAGTATTTAGTCTCCTTAGGTAGGTTTATTCTTAGACATTTTATTCTTTTTTGATAGGATTAGTAAATGGGATAGTTTCCTTAATTTCTCTTTCTTATCCTTTGTTGTTAGTGTATAGAAATGCAACAGATTTCTATCAGTTTTGTATTCTGTGACTTTACCAAATTCACTGATGAGCTCTAGCAATTTTCTGATACATCTTTAGTATTTTCTATGTATAGTATCAAACCATCTGCAAACAGTGACAGTTTTAGTCCTTCCTTTCCAATTTGGATTCCTTTTCTTTAGTAGTCTCATTTGAATGCTGTAGCTAGGACTTCCAAAACTGTTGAATGAAAGAGTTAAGATTGGGTATCCTTGTTCTTCAACTTAGAGTAAATACTTTCAGCTTTTCACTTTGAGTATGATAGTAGCTGTGGGTTTGTGATATATGGCTTTTAGTATGTTGAGGTATGTTCCTTCTATGCCCAGTTTGATGAGAGCTTTTAATCATTACTGGCTGTTAAATGTTGTCAAAAGGTATTTTTTTGCCTGTTGAGATGATCATACAGTTTTTATTCTTTAATTTGTTAATGTAGTGTATACTGATTTGTGGATATTGAAACATCCTCGCATCTCTGGGATAAAACCCATTTGGTCATGGGGTATGACCCTTTTAATGTATTGTTGGATTCAGTTTGCTGTTATTTTGTTGAAGATTTTTGTGTCTGTGCTCATCAGTGTTATTGGCTTACAATTTTTTGTGTGATTTCTTTGGTTGTGGTATCAAAGTGAAAGGGCCTCATATACTGGGTTTGGAAGTGTTCCTCTGCAGTTTTTGGGAATAGTTTCAGAAGGGTGGATAATATATCTTCTGTAAAAACCTTGTGGAATTCGCCTGTGAATCTATCTGATCCTGGACTGCCCTTCTGAAACTGGGACAAAGAAGTTAATTGCTTTGAATTGCTTTTGTAGGTTTCTCCCCCCTCTTTCCCCTTTTGTTCTCTTACAATTTGATGGCTGTCTTTAGTGTTGTCCTTGGAGTCCTTTTTCTTTTGTTGGATCTACATCTATTAATAGATTTTTAGTGTGTGGTTACTATGCGGTTTTGGTGTAGCAGCCTAAAAATTGCTGATCTCTTAATTTCAAGTGCATTTTTTTTATTTTAACCTCTTTTATTGATTTTTTATTTATTTACATCCATCTTTATTCTTTGGCCTGTGTGACCCTCCCATTACAGTGGCCTCTCTAGTTGCAGCGCACCAGCTCTGGGTGCATGTGCTCCAGAGCGCTGGCTCGTAACTGGACACACTGGTCCAGCCACTCCGTGGCATGTAGGATCTTCTCTGGCTAGGGCTTGAACTGGTGCCCCCTGCACTGCAAAGTGGACTCTACCCACTGCACCACCAGGAAAGGCCTCGAGTGCATTTTTAAAATATCCTGCGTTTGTACTCTCCTCCTCATGATTTCTGGTTTTAATATTATATTTGTGCATGGATGATTTTGTACCTTTACTGGATGTTTGCCTTTACTGATGAGCTTTTCATTTCATAATTTTCTTGTTTCTAATTGTAACCTTTTCTGTTTACAGAAATTGCTTTAGCATTTGTTTTAAATATGGTTTGGTGGTGCTAAATTTTTTTAGCTTTTGTTTGTAAAGCTTTTGATTTCTCCATCAAGTATGAATTAGAGCCTTGCTTGGTAGTCTTGGTGGTATGTTTTTGATTTTTATCACTTTGAATCTATCATGCCACTCCCTATTGACTGGCAGAGTTTTTCCTGAAAAATCAGGTTATAATCTTACGGAGATTCTCTTGTATGTTATTTGTTGCTTTTCATAGTTTCTCTGACTTTAAGTCTGATGACTGTGTGTCTCAGTGTGTCGAGCTGGGTTGAGTTCCTCCTTGAGTTAATCCTGTATGGGATTCTCTATACTTCCTGCACTTGGGTGTCTGCTTCCTTTCCCATGTTAGAAAAGTGTTCAAATATTTTCTCAGGCCCTTTCTCTCCCTCTTCGCCTTCTGGGACCCCTATGATGCAAATGTTGGTACATTTGACATTGTCCCAGAGGTCTCTTAAACTGTCCTCATTTCTTTTCATTCTTTTGTCTTTATTCTATTCCACGTCAGTGATTTCTACCATTCTGTCTTCCAGTTCACTGATTCATTTTTATGCGTCATTTATTTGCTCTACTTCTATTGATTCCTTCTAGTGTATTTTTCATTTCAGTTATTTTATTCTTCAGTGCTATTTGGCTGTTCTTTATATTTTCTAGTTCTTTGCTAAAACCTTACTGCTCTGTGTATCTGTTCCTCTCCAGAGTTCTTGGATCATCTTTACAATTTTTACTTTGAATTTTTTATCAGGTAGATTGTCTATCTCCAGTTCATTTAGTTGTTCTTCTAGAGTTTTATCCTGTGCCTTCATCTGGAACATATTCCTTTGCCACCTCATTTTTTTTTTTTTTTTAATTTTGGCCTCTTTTATTGGTTTTTTATTTATTTATTTTCATCCATCTTTATTCTTCGGCCTGTGTGGGCCTCCCATTGCAGTGGTCTGTCTCCTTGCAGAGTAGCAGGTCTGGGCGCATGTGCTCCAGAGCGCTGGCTTGTAATTGGACACATCGGTCCAGCCGCTCTGCGGCAGGTGGGATCTTCCCAGGCCAGGGAATGAAGCAGTGCCCCTTGCGCTGCAAGGAGGACTCTCTACCCACTGGACCACCAGGGAAAGCCTTATATTTTTATTTTTGTTTTGTTTTAAACAACAATTTACCGTTTATGTTTTTATTGAAAAAATTTTAAATGTTTGGCTGTGCTGTGTCTTCATTGCTGCATATGGGCTTTCTCTAATTGCAGAGTGGGGGATACTCTCTATTTGCAGTGTGCATGCTTCTCATTGTGATGGTTTGCCTTGTTGTAGAGCATAGGCTCTAGGCACATGGGGCTTCAGTACTTGAATCGTGCAGTCTCAGTAGTTGGGGCATGTGGACTCTAGAGCATGAAGGCTTCAGTAGTTGTGGAACATGAGCTTAATTGTTTTGAGGCATGTGAAATCTTTCCAGACCAGGGATTGAACCAATGTCCCCTGTATTGGCAGGTAGATTCTTAACCACTGAAGCACCAGGGAAGTCATCTATTTGTATTTTATGTATGGAATAGATTAGTTACATTTCTTGACCTTGGTATAGTGGCCATCTATAGAGGATGTCCTGAGTGTCTCAACAGTACTCTCTCATCTATCTTTTTACTCAAAGGCTGGGGACCAACTTTTGGTCCCAGGGTGGATTCTGACCTATATTTGCAGAGTTAGTTCCAGAGGCTGTGGGACTGTACTTTCTTTCTTCTGGTATCAACTCACTGGTGGGTGAGGCTGGTCTAGAGGCTTGTGCAGGCTTCCTGTGCGAGGAGCCAGTGCCTGCCCACTGGTGAATCGAGTGGTTGTGATCCTCTGGTGGGCACGGCTGTGTCGAGGGGCATGTCTTGAGGTGACTGAGGGCTCATGAAGTCTTTAGGCAGCCTGTCTTTTAATGGGGGTACTGTTTTCCTACTCTTTTGGTTGTTTGGCCTGAGGTGTCTCAACACTAGAGCCTACAGGCTGTAGGGTGGGGCCCAGCCTTGTTGCCAAAATCCTAAGCAAGATGTTTACCTCCAGTCAGAGTTCACATAGATAAATACTCCCTGATATCAGCTATCAGCTTTCATGACCCCAGGGAGAGCCACACTACCCTCTGCCTTCCTAGGAGACCCTCCAGGGCCAGCTGGGAGGTCTGGCCCAGGCTCCTACGAAGTCTCTGCTTTTGCTCTTAGTCCCCTTGTGTGCACCCTCCATGAGTGGAGTTTCTGTTTCCCCCAGTCCTGAGGATCTCCTGTAATTAAGCCCCACTAGCCTTCAAAGCCAAATGTTCTGGGGTTCCTCCTGGCAATGCCAGATGCCTAGGCTGGAGCCTGGTGCAGGCTCAGAGCTCTCACTCTTTTGGACTTCTGTGGTATAATTGTTGGTCTCTTTCTCTATTTTTGCGGGGGCCTTTTTAGTGCATGCTTCTCATTGTGATGGTTTGCCTTGTTGTAGAGCATAGGCTCTAGGCACATGGGGCTTCAGTACTTGAATCGTGCAGTCTCAGTAGTTGGGGCATGTGGACTCTAGAGCATGAAGGCTTCAGTAGTTGTGGAACATGAGCTTAATTGTTTTGAGGCATGTGAAATCTTTCCAGACCAGGGATTGAACCAATGTCCCCTGTATTGGCAGGTAGATTCTTAACCACTGAAGCACCAGGGAAGTCATCTATTTGTATTTTATGTATGGAATAGATTAGTTACATTTCTTGACCTTGGTATAGTGGCCATCTATAGAGGATGTCCTGAGTGTCTCAACAGTACTCTCTCATCTATCTTTTTACTCAAAGGCTGGGGACCAACTTTTGGTCCCAGGGTGGATTCTGACCTATATTTGCAGAGTTAGTTCCAGAGGCTGTGGGACTGTACTTTCTTTCTTCTGGTATCAACTCACTGGTGGGTGAGGCTGGTCTAGAGGCTTGTGCAGGCTTCCTGTGCGAGGAGCCAGTGCCTGCCCACTGGTGAATCGAGTGGTTGTGATCCTCTGGTGGGCACGGCTGTGTCGAGGGGCATGTCTTGAGGTGACTGAGGGCTCATGAAGTCTTTAGGCAGCCTGTCTTTTAATGGGGGTACTGTTTTCCTACTCTTTTGGTTGTTTGGCCTGAGGTGTCTCAACACTAGAGCCTACAGGCTGTAGGGTGGGGCCCAGCCTTGTTGCCAAAATCCTAAGCAAGATGTTTACCTCCAGTCAGAGTTCACATAGATAAATACTCCCTGATATCAGCTATCAGCTTTCATGACCCCAGGGAGAGCCACACTACCCTCTGCCTTCCTAGGAGACCCTCCAGGGCCAGCTGGGAGGTCTGGCCCAGGCTCCTACGAAGTCTCTGCTTTTGCTCTTAGTCCCCTTGTGTGCACCCTCCATGAGTGGAGTTTCTGTTTCCCCCAGTCCTGAGGATCTCCTGTAATTAAGCCCCACTAGCCTTCAAAGCCAAATGTTCTGGGGGTTCCTCCTGGCAATGCCAGATGCCTAGGCTGGGGAGCCTGGTGCAGGCTCAGAGCTCTCACTCTTTTGGACTTCTGTGGTATAATTACTCTCCAGTTTGTCAGTTACCCATCCAGGGGATATGGAATTTGATTATGATGATGATCACGAGTGCACCTCTGCTATCATCTTGCTGTGGTTTCTTTATGTCTTTGAATGTAGAATATCTTTTTTCTGACAGGTTCTAGTGTTTTTTACTGATGTTTGTTCAGCAGTTAGTTGTGATTTTGGTGTGCTTGTGAGAGGAGATGAGCCCAAGGTTCTTCTGCTCTGCCATGTCACCCCCGTCCTCCTTGTTTTGAAACAAACAAAACTTTTACCTGAAAGTGTGACACATAATAGGCATTTGATAACTGGTGGCTGCTGCTGTTGTTATTCATATCCTAAAGTGGAATGAAGAACTGATCCTCAGGATTTTCTAGTCATGCCAGTGGGATGGGCTGCAGGTTTAGGGGGCTTTGCTAGTCAAATGCAAATTTAATACTTTGAAAAATGGTCACCATAAAATTGTGAGTGGGCACACTTGTGGTTAAAGAGCTTATAAATGCGTATTTGTCTTATTGTACCTATTTGGTTTTCTTTCTTTGTTGTTTCCAGACCCTTGTCGTCCCATATGCAAAGAAGAAAATCTAGAAAACTTAGAGAAGTACATAATAATTTAGGAGTATTAACACTCTTTCTGCTTCGAGTATTAAAATATTGGTATCTTGTACATGTTTTTAAATTGGTAAAGGAGTAATTACAGTAATTAAGACAAGTGAAAAGCTTAACTTTTGTTTGGTCCTTTTCATAGGTACTCGGGACATAAAACATTCCTAAATGATGCTTATAACTGGGAGTTTTTGATCTGGGAATCAGCTTTACTACTTTTCTTATGGTTAGCCTCATTGGAGGCCCACTACTCCTTCTGGGGCCTAGGGCAGGGGTCTGGCCCAGGCTCCTACGAAGTCTCTGCTTTTGCTCTTAGTCCCCTTGTGTGCACCCTCCATGAGTGGAGTTTCTGTTTCCCCCAGTCCTGAGGATCTCCTGTAATTAAGCCCCACTAGCCTTCAAAGCCAAATGTTCTGGGGGTTCCTCCTGGCAATGCCAGATGCCTAGGCTGGGGAGCCTGGTGCAGGCTCAGAGCTCTCACTCTTTTGGACTTCTGTGGTATAATTACTCTCCAGTTTGTCAGTTACCCATCCAGGGGATATGGAATTTGATTATGATGATGATCACGAGTGCACCTCTGCTATCATCTTGCTGTGGTTTCTTTATGTCTTTGAATGTAGAATATCTTTTTTCTGACAGGTTCTAGTGTTTTTTACTGATGTTTGTTCAGCAGTTAGTTGTGATTTTGGTGTGCTTGTGAGAGGAGATGAGCCCAAGGTTCTTCTGCTCTGCCATGTCACCCCCGTCCTCCTTGTTTTGAAACAAACAAAACTTTTACCTGAAAGTGTGACACATAATAGGCATTTGATAACTGGTGGCTGCTGCTGTTGTTATTCATATCCTAAAGTGGAATGAAGAACTGATCCTCAGGATTTTCTAGTCATGCCAGTGGGATGGGCTGCAGGTTTAGGGGGCTTTGCTAGTCAAATGCAAATTTAATACTTTGAAAAATGGTCACCATAAAATTGTGAGTGGGCACACTTGTGGTTAAAGAGCTTATAAATGCGTATTTGTCTTATTGTACCTATTTGGTTTTCTTTCTTTGTTGTTTCCAGACCCTTGTCGTCCCATATGCAAAGAAGAAAATCTAGAAAACTTAGAGAAGTACATAATAATTTAGGAGTATTAACACTCTTTCTGCTTCGAGTATTAAAATATTGGTATCTTGTACATGTTTTTAAATTGGTAAAGGAGTAATTACAGTAATTAAGACAAGTGAAAAGCTTAACTTTTGTTTGGTCCTTTTCATAGGTACTCCGGGGACATAAAACATTCCTAAATGATGCTTATAACTGGGAGTTTTTGATCTGGGAATCAGCTTTACTACTTTTCTTACTGCGCTTAGCCTCATTGGGGTCCGAAACCAATAAGAAGTACAGCAATGTCTCAATACTACTTACTGAACAGGTATTGATTCAACCTTGACAGTTTGATTCAGTGGTTAGAGATGGGTATAATAAGATTTGTGCAGAAGATTCAGGGTTGAGTCTACATCCTGTCACTTTCTAGCTATATAACCTTATACCTTACAAGTCTTGCTGCAGCCGTATAATTGTTACCTATATAAAGTGAAGATAAGGGCTTCCCCTGGTGGTCCAGTGGGTAAGGACACCGCCTTGCAATGCAAGGGGCGCCGGTTCGATCCCTGGCCTGGGAAGATCCCACGTGCCGCGGAGTGGCTGGACTGATGTGTCCAATTACCGAGCTGGAGCTCTGGAGCGCATGCGCCCAGAGCCGGTGCTCTGCAACAACAGACGCCACAGCGATGGGAGGCCCACAGGAGCCAAAGAACAAAGACGGATGCAAATAGAGAAATGAAAGACCAATAGAAGTGGCCTGCCTGCTCTCCTCCCTCCTCAACCTGACCCCTGCCCAAAATAAATAAATAAATCTTTATAAAGTGAAGATTAGATCCCTCCCGCTCTGAGGGATTGGGTACTACTTTTTTAGGGTTTTTAAAGGAGCATGCTTTTAATCCCTCTGTTAGGATGTATACTTTAGAGTATTAGAACTTTAGAGTACCTGGCATTTAAGTATGCTTAGTAAGCTCTTTCTTTAGTATAAACTTTGAGTCGGTTTAATACTTTGATGTTGTTTTCCATTTGTCTTATTGTACCTATTTGGTTTTCTTTTGTTGTTTCCAGACCCTTGTCGTCCCATATGCAAAGAAGAAAATCTAGAAAACTTAGAGAAGTACATAATAATTTAGGAGTATTAACACTCTTTCTGCTTCGAGTATTAAAATATTGGTATCTTGTACATGTTTTTAAATTGGTAAAGGAGTAATTACAGTAATTAAGACAAGTGAAAAGCTTAACTTTTGTTTGGTCCTTTTCATAGGTACTCCGGGGACATAAAACATTCCTAAATGATGCTTATAACTGGGAGTTTTTGATCTGGGAATCAGCTTTACTACTTTTCTTACTGCGCTTAGCCTCATTGGGGTCCGAAACCAATAAGAAGTACAGCAATGTCTCAATACTACTTACTGAACAGGTATTGATTCAACCTTGACAGTTTGATTCAGTGGTTAGAGATGGGTATAATAAGATTTGTGCAGAAGATTCAGGGTTGAGTCTACATCCTGTCACTTTCTAGCTATATAACCTTATACCTTACAAGTCTTGCTGCAGCCGTATAATTGTTACCTATATAAAGTGAAGATAAGGGCTTCCCCTGGTGGTCCAGTGGGTAAGGACACCGCCTTGCAATGCAAGGGGCGCCGGTTCGATCCCTGGCCTGGGAAGATCCCACGTGCCGCGGAGTGGCTGGACTGATGTGTCCAATTACCGAGCTGGAGCTCTGGAGCGCATGCGCCCAGAGCCGGTGCTCTGCAACAACAGACGCCACAGCGATGGGAGGCCCACAGGAGCCAAAGAACAAAGACGGATGCAAATAGAGAAATGAAAGACCAATAGAAGTGGCCTGCCTGCTCTCCTCCCTCCTCAACCTGACCCCTGCCCAAAATAAATAAATAAATCTTTATAAAGTGAAGATTATATCCCCCTCTGCCCTGCTCTGAGGGATTGGGTACTACTTTGTAGTGTAAAAATTATTTTTGTTTGTGGTAATGGAGCATGCTTTTAATCTCATGTTCTGTATAAAGTATTAGAACTTTAGAGTACCTGGCATTTAAGTATGCTTAGTAAGCTTCTTTCTTCTCTGTCAGTCATAGAATACATTGAGTGTTTGGAAAATACTTGCTTTTTAGTATCTGAGTAGATATGGTGATCAAGCAGTGTTTGTTATAGAGTAGTATAGAGTTGGTTTTTGTTGTTGTTGTTAATTTTATGTTTATTCATAAGTTCTAAATAAAAATATCTGATATCATTAGATTTGGGGTAGATGCTTAGAATTATAGTGGAGAATTCTTACTGAAAGGGAAGAAACAAGGAACTAGTTAAGTTAAAAGCAGCTCTCTTCTTCCATTCCATGAATGTTTAATAAGAATGTTAGATTGTGGGGGGGATACCAAGATGAATAAGATATACTTTTTGAACTCAAGGAGTTTACATCTTGTTAAAATTAATATATCATTTTCATTGTTTTGATCATTTGCTTCATCATTTTTTTTTTTTTTCACTAAATAGCCTTTTTTCCCCCACCATATGTGACTGATTAGGGGTGGGGGTTTGGGCATGTGATATATGTGCTATGTAGAAATAGCTACTGGAATTTCTGAATTTATTTTAGTTGAAAATATTGCCTTCAAAATCTCCCATATTGAATGCAATATCTATCTATCTATGACATTTGTCCTAATCTCTCTGTCTTCCCTTAGATTAATTTATATCTTAAAATGGAAAAAAAGCCGAATAAGAAAGAACAGCTTACTCTAGTAAATAATGTATTAAAGCTATCCACCAAGTTGTTAAAAGTAAGTAACGCCCTGTGATGCATTCTTATTACCACTTAATGAAGTCAGTGATGTACTGCTTGGAGAGGACCTTAGTAACAGAGAGATGCTGTGTAGGTTCAGACCACTAACCTGATAGTTGGGGTTCATGACTCTGTAAGAAAAGTTTCCCAACTTATTACCCAAGTTCCAATGATTGCTGATGTCTGTCACATTTTAAAATTATATTTAAAAATCACAAATAGCATATTCCTTGAATCTACCTTTAAAAACTTAGCTAGTGGAAAAGTTGATGAAAACCTGTTTTATTTATATTATTTATTATTTATAATAGAGATATTTATGATAATATACATATATTTACTTGTTATTTTTAAAATTAATTATATAATTGATGTATATTGTTATATATGTGTTTGGAACCTGGCATTTAAGTATGCTTAGTAAGCTTCTTTCTTCTCTGTCAGTCATAGAATACATTGAGTGTTTGGAAAATACTTGCTTTTTAGTATCTGAGTAGATATGGTGATCAAGCAGTGTTTGTTATAGAGTAGTATAGAGTTGGTTTTTGTTGTTGTTGTTAATTTTATGTTTATTCATAAGTTCTAAATAAAAATATCTGATATCATTAGATTTGGGGTAGATGCTTAGAATTATAGTGGAGAATTCTTACTGAAAGGGAAGAAACAAGGAACTAGTTAAGTTAAAAGCAGCTCTCTTCTTCCATTCCATGAATGTTTAATAAGAATGTTAGATTGTGGGGGGGATACCAAGATGAATAAGATATACTTTTTGAACTCAAGGAGTTTACATCTTGTTAAAATTAATATATCATTTTCATTGTTTTGATCATTTGCTTCATCATTTTTTTTTTTTTTCACTAAATAGCCTTTTTTCCCCCACCATATGTGACTGATTAGGGGTGGGGGTTTGGGCATGTGATATATGTGCTATGTAGAAATAGCTACTGGAATTTCTGAATTTATTTTAGTTGAAAATATTGCCTTCAAAATCTCCCATATTGAATGCAATATCTATCTATCTATGACATTTGTCCTAATCTCTCTGTCTTCCCTTAGATTAATTTATATCTTAAAATGGAAAAAAAGCCGAATAAGAAAGAACAGCTTACTCTAGTAAATAATGTATTAAAG
Source organism: Tragulus kanchil (assembly GCA_022376925.1). Lineage (NCBI taxonomy): Eukaryota > Metazoa > Chordata > Mammalia > Artiodactyla > Tragulidae > Tragulus > Tragulus kanchil. The sequence continues at coordinate 134,290,447 of JAIOJX010000024.1, forward strand.
CTATCCACCAAGTTGTTAAAAGTAAGTAACGCCCTGTGATGCATTCTTATTACCACTTAATGAAGTCAGTGATGTACTGCTTGGAGAGGACCTTAGTAACAGAGAGATGCTGTGTAGGTTCAGACCACTAACCTGATAGTTGGGGTTCATGACTCTGTAAGAAAAGTTTCCCAACTTATTACCCAAGTTCCAATGATTGCTGATGTCTGTCACATTTTAAAATTATATTTAAAAATCACAAATAGCATATTCCTTGAATCTACCTTTAAAAACTTAGCTAGTGGAAAAGTTGATGAAAACCTGTTTTATTTATATTATTTATTATTTATAATAGAGATATTTATGATAATATACATATATTTACTTGTTATTTTTAAAATTTAAAATTATTATTTTAATTGATGTATAGTTGATTTACAGTGTTTCACATATACAGCAAAGTGATTCAGTTATATATACACATATATATGTTCTTTTTCTGATTCTTTTCTATTATAGGTTATTACAAGATATTGAATATAGTTCCCAGTGCTATACAGTAGGTCCTTGTTGTTTGTCCATTTTATATATGGTAGTCTGTATCTGTTAATTCCAAATTTTATCCCTCCCCTCTCCCATTATTGCAGATTTTTTGAAGGTAGCTCTTGAACTTAAAGCAAAGAGGCCTTAAGCAGTCATCCTCACCCAAGACTCAAAAAACAGTCTGGTAAACTGATAGCTGTTGTGAAGCTGTGCATTTCATCTCAGTTCTTTCATGTTTTTGTAGGAGCTGGACACACCATTTAGACTCTATGGACTCACAATGAATCCGTTAATCTACAACATCACACGAGTAGTTATCCTTTCTGCAGTCTCAGGTGTTATAAGTGATCTTCTAGGATTTAATATAAGAGTAAGTGAGATTACGACTCTGTAGCATTTGCCTTAGTCTTAAAACTTACTAGTATGTATAATAACCTTTATCCTTCCCCCTGCGTGTGTGTGTGAGAGAGAGAGAGGTAGTGAAGGAAGGAGTGATGGAGGGAAGGAGTGGCTAAGGTGGAAAGAATTCTTGAGGTAGAGAAATAGGCATTTGAAATAGATATTCAGCATGGGTTTTCTCATTTTATGCAAGCACAATAGACTGTGCACTTGAGTGAAACCAGAAGTCAAGTTTGAATCTCATGTCCATTTAATAGCATGGGCTAGGTTGGCCTCTGAGCTAGGGAAATGTACAGAGGCAGAATGAAGGAGAACCAAGAACCCGTGAACTGTGCTGTATCAGTTTGATCCTAGAAATTGTTAATGGTTTTTTCTCTATGATGCTTTATGGTTCCTATTGCCAGAGTCGATGCATTTTTCTTAGGTAAATGGTTATTGGTTTACACATATGCGTACCTACCCACTCCACCTGTTTGTCTTGAAACTAATTTATTTTGGTGATTTTCTTTTCTCAGCTGTGGAAAATTAAGTCATAAGCTGAGTCACGTGCCTGGACTGTCTCCCTTGCTGGCATCCGTGCTGACCCCATTAAGGAAAGAGGTGACTGCAAAACCATGGGACAGCCGCCCGCTCGCTCACTCGCAGGGGTGCCCTCAGCTCTGCCTCATCTAGCGAATCGTGTTTTCAGAGGAACAGAGCCTTTCCAGCGGGGCATGCATGCTAAAAACCTGTGTCTTCATGGTTTCCATATAGTATGAAGAGTCAGGAGACTGAAGACTGTTGTGTTATATAGTCACTGAGGACAACTTTTTAGGTCAGAAAAATTACTCTGGGCATTTCAGTGGTGTGACAGTTATATTTTATTGGAAATAGTCTTTTGGGTAACTAGGGTAGATGCCCAAAGCATGAAGCAAAATCCTTTATTGGAAATATACAAATTCAGTACTTTTCTGTTACAGTCTATAGAATTGGAGATTTCATTTCTCTAGTGAAGAGAGATCAAGTTTAAATTTAAACTATTTTAATTTGAACCTGAATAAAAGAATTTTATTGGAGAATTGCAGTTTCTAGGCCTTTTTGTTGTTGAAAGAAAATACAACCTTTTAAACTGTGATTTTCTGTGAAACCACAGACAAATTTTTAGTTTACAGTTTTGAAGTCAGTCCTAATAACTGTATAGCTGTTGGTGAAGGAGTCATGCATGTGTAAGATAGCCTGTAATTCGGCATGAGAAATGTGTCTGTGCACACTCGTCCGTGTCCACTGAACAACGTGTTTCCATTCTGAATCATCGAAGCTGTGTTTCCCATCACAATACTAAGTAAAGTGTTCTGTTTATCTTTTGTGCAACTCGGTGAATGTATTAACCCTCAGTACACCCTTGTGTCCTCAGTGTCTGTACTGAGCCAAGCTATGCCACAGATGAATTGGGTTTTCTTAATCATGCATACACATATGTTAATGAAAACTGAATAGTCTGTATGTAATTCCTGCTCATTAAGTTACCCACTTTGAAGAATCTCTTAAAGCAAATAGAAAGCCCACATCTTTTCATTTATTTATTTATTTGGCCTCTTCTATTGGTCTTTCATTTATTTCCATCTTTGTTCTTTGGCCTGTGGGGGCCTCCCATCGCAGTGGCCTCTCTCATTGCAGAGCACGGGCTCTGGGCGCATGCACTCCAGAGTGCTGGCTCGTAATTGGGCACAGGAGTCCAGCCTCACTGCGGCATGTGGGATCTTCCCGTGCCAGGGATTGAACCGTTGTCCCTTGCACTGCAAGGCAGTGTCCTCCTTACCCACTGGACCATCAGGGAAGCCCCGGAAGCCCACATCTTAATGATAAGATTTTGTGAGTTTTTGAATAGAAATAATTAAGAAACTTAGTTATTACATGTAAAGTATGTACATGCAAAATCAGTGTATGATTTACACCTGTCCTTATATTCAGGAAGATTTTTAAGGTTTAAAGATGAATTTCTCGAGTTCAGGGATTGAGGTCAGACCTTTATAGAGTCATCTTTGGCTCTGCTACTCATTAGCTTCATAGTCTAAGACAAGTTACTTAACCTTTCTGCATCTCAGTTTCCTTACCTGTGTAATGGGGATAATAGTACCTAATAGAGGTACTGCTGTCCTTAACATGCTCTTTCTTTTCTCTACCTTGTTTTATAACATTTATAATAGAAATAGTAAATAAGGATATTAAAATAACTATCGTCTGTGTCATTTTGTGTTTTTATTTTATTTTAGTATTATTCTTATTTTGGGCCATATTTTCCTGCTTCTTTTACATGATTAGTAATTTCTTATTGGGTGTGAATTTACATTTTTGGGTGTTGGGTTTTGTGTGTGTGCATTCTTTATTCTTAGCTTTAGAATGTAGTTATGTTACTTGCAAACAGTTTGTTCATTTTAAGGCTTTCTTTTAAGCTTTGTTAGGTGGGCCAGAGCAGCCTTAAACCTGGTGCTTTCTCCACAACTGGTGCAAAATCTTTCTGAGCCCTCTACCTGATGACCTCTTCATGGTTGGGTTTTCTCAGTTTGACTGTAGGAACGTGAACTATTCCCAGCTCAAGAATTTTTGGCCTGATTATTTATGGTGGTCCAAAATACACTGAGTATTTCCTCGTGCTGGTGAGTACTCCACTAAAGACTTGAACTCCACACATTTCTGAAGCTGTCTCCTCTCTGTGCAGCTGTCTTCTCTCTGGTACTCTGCCTGCCAATTCTAGCTGTCCTGGCCTTCCCAGATTGTTAACTCTTGCCTCCTCAGCTCAGCAAGATTGCTTACTTTGGTTTGGGTTCCCCTTCCTGCACTGAAGCCTAGAAACTGCCTCTAAGTAATCTGGGGCAGTCATGGGGATCACCTCATTTAATTCCATTCTTAAGTGCCTCTTGTCCAAGATCTAATGCCCTTTTTTTTCATATATATATGTTTTTTTTTTTTTTTCTATATTTTTCCTTTCTATTTTTTTAAGTTGTCTAAGGTGGCAGAGTAAATACTTTCCCCACCTTAGTAAATGAAACAGAGTATTGCTCAAGCCAAAGACAGGGTTTATCCTTGGCTCCTCTCTTACCCTGCATATCTAATCTACCACCCAGACATGTTGGTTTTGTGTTCTTCTTGCTAATAAGCTAAGCCTCCTTCACGGTCACCTGGATCACAATGCCGACCCACTGTTCCCTTCCCATTATTGTCTCCTAGAGTGGTTCTCCACAGCCATGTGAATGAGCTTAAAAATATGGAGACTTTATTATTCCTACTAAAACTCTTCCTGGCTTTCCCTATGTTGGCCTCCAAGGTTCTTAATTTCAGGCCTCCCTCCTTTTCCAGCTTCATCTCCTCAGTATCTGATAACCATACCAGCCTCCCTGTGTTCCTCCGTTACACCACGTTCTTTCTTGTTGCAGACTGTGTCTGGGAAATGCCTTCTTAAGTTACCCCTGAATGGCTTCTCAGCTGTCAGTTTCTTCACAGGAATTAAGTTAAAATAGTTCCCCATCTTATCCTTGTTATCAGTTATACAGCTCTGTTTCCTTCAAGACACTTATCAAAAGCTTATTGTCTTGTTTTGTCTTTTGCCTACTTGTTTCTGTCCTTCCCCATTAGATTGTAAGCCCCTTAAGGCAGGAACTTCCTTTTTTTTTGCGGGGTAGGGGGGCGGGTTGGGGAGGGAGGGCGGGCGGGCCACTTCTATTGGTCTTTAACTATCTTTGTTCTTTGGCCCGTGTGGGCCTCCCATCGCAGTGGCCTCTGCTGTCGCAGAGCACCGGCTTTGGGCGCATGTGCTCCAGAGCTCCGGCTCGGTAATTGGACACATTGGTCCAGCTGCTCCATGGGCACATGGGATCTTCCCAGGCCAGGGATCGAACCTGCGCCCCCTGCACTGCAAGGTGGTGTCCTTACCCACTGGACCACCAGGGAAGCCCAAGGCAGGAACTTATTGTTGCAGTTTTTTACTCCCAGGTCCATAGAATGCAGAAGAGAACCTGACCCCACAATAGGTATGTAACATAAACACATCGAATAAATGTAGACCTCAAATAATTTAGTATTTAGTCAGTTTTGGGTTTTTTCCTGTTTTATTTATTCTTGTATGATAATTTCTAGAAAATTGGACTTCTGATCCCCCAAGAGGAGTGATAATTTAATATCTTACTGAGAAATCAAAATGTAAAAACAGAACTAGATTAGGCCAATGATATATTTAATTGAAATAGTAGTAGCCATTGATGGATAAGAAAAATACCTGTTCAATTACTGTTATAATTTGTTGTATTGGGAAAGATTATCTCCTAAAATTGCTATGGAGGTATAATTTTAAACTTCTAAGTATGTACATTATGTCTCCAATATAAACACTTTTAAAGCTGAATATGTTTTATTTTAGGGGTTCTCCACAGCCATCTAAAAATATGGAGACTTTATTATTCCTACTAAAACTCTTCCTGGCTTTCCCTATGTTGGCCTCCAAGGTTCTTAATTTCAGGCCTCCCTCCTTTTCCAGCTTCATCTCCTCAGTATCTGATAACCATACCAGCCTCCCTGTGTTCCTCCGTTACACCACGTTCTTTCTTGTTGCAGACTGTGTCTGGGAAATGCCTTCTTAAGTTACCCCTGAATGGCTTCTCAGCTGTCAGTTTCTTCACAGGAATTAAGTTAAAATAGTTCCCCATCTTATCCTTGTTATCAGTTATACAGCTCTGTTTCCTTCAAGACACTTATCAAAAGCTTATTGTCTTGTTTTGTCTTTTGCCTACTTGTTTCTGTCCTTCCCCATTAGATTGTAAGCCCCTTAAGGCAGGAACTTCTTTTTTTTTTTTTTGCGGGGTAGGGGGGCGGGTTGGGGAGGGAGGGGGGCGGGCGGGCCACTTCTATTGGTCTTTAACTATCTTTGTTCTTTGGCCCATGTGGGCCTCCCATCGCAGTGGCCTCTGCTGTCGCAGAGCACCGGCTTTGGGCGCATGTGCTCCAGAGCTCCGGCTCGGTAATTGGACACATTGGTCCAGCTGCTCCATGGGCACATGGGATCTTCCCAGGCCAGGGATCGAACCTGCGCCCCCTGCACTGCAAGGTGGTGTCCTTACCCACTGGACCACCAGGGAAGCCCAAGGCAGGAACTTATTGTTGCAGTTTTTCACTCCCAGGTCCATAGAATGCAGAAGAGAACCTGACCCCACAATAGGTATGTAACATAAACACATCGAATAAATGTAGACCTCAAATAATTTAGTATTTAGTCAGTTTTTGGGTTTTTTCCTGTTTTATTTATTCTTGTATGATAATTTCTAGAAAATTGGACTTCTGATCCCCCAAGAGGAGTGATAATTTAATATCTTACTGAGAAATCAAAATGTAAAAACAGAACTAGATTAGGCCAATGATATATTTAATTGAAATAGTAGTAGCCATTGATGGATAAGAAAAATACCTGTTCAATTACTGTTATAATTTGTTGTATTGGGAAAGATTATCTCCTAAAATTGCTATGGAGGTATAATTTTAAACTTCTAAGTATGTACATTATGTCTCATGTACAATATAAACACTTTTGTAAAGCTGAATAACCATACACATTTCTAATTGGGCTGTAGTTTCCTTGACTTTCAGACAAGCAGAAAAATTCTAAATACCAGGATATCCTACAAAGTAAAGGTTACAGGTCTTTTTTTATTTTTGGTTCACTGTATCTAGACGTGGGGCTTCTCAGCTGGTGCTAGTGATAAAGAACCTGCCTGCCAAGCAGGAGACATGACATAGAGATGTGGGTTTGATCTCTAGGTCAGGAAGATCCCCTGGAAGAGGGCATGGCAACCCACTCCAGTGTTCTTGCCTGGAGAATCCCATGGACAGAGGAGCCTGGTGGGCTACAGTCCATAGTGTCACAACGTTTGGTCACGACTGAAGCTACTTAGCATGCAACTAGAGGTAAGTGAACCTGTGTACTATATAAAAACCTTATTTTGAATTAATAAAATTCATTTTAGAAATTTTTCAGAAATAATGGCCCAAATGGATCTCACTCCCAAAGATGGTATATGATTTGGGATTATCAAGAAGTGAATTCATTAAACATAATCTCATCTATACAGGTATTGACTAGTTTGGTCATTTAAAGTAATCCTTTGCTTCTTGCAGTTACTGGTACCCATCTTGAATAATGAAGTTTGAATTTCACAAATGTGCAAAAATCACATATCTGTTCCACAGCACATCTGGAGCCTATAATGCTATAATAAGCTATTACTTAAGGTAACAAATAGTTAATTAAGGACAAAATAAGCCTCTTGAATATATACTAATACTTCTGCATGGTTTAATATAAACATTGTATTAATATTTAATAGATTACAAAAATAGACAAATACGTACAAGATTCTTTGGAGAAATATAGGTTCAGGCTAAATTAAAACACTTGGCTATGTTTTCATGTTTTAATGTATAGTGAAAAAGGTTCAGAGTTCTTTAGCAGATAAATTCTACTCTTGATAAGCATTTATTAACACCCTCTTAAACTTAAGAATCTACTTGCATAAAAGTAACCACGTTAGTGGATAACTTAAACTAATTTGTTGTATTGGGAAAGATTATCTCCTAAAATTGCTATGGAGGTATAATTTTAAACTTCTAAGTATGTACATTATGTCTCATGTACAATATAAACACTTTTGTAAAGCTGAATAACCATACACATTTCTAATTGGGCTGTAGTTTCCTTGACTTTCAGACAAGCAGAAAAATTCTAAATACCAGGATATCCTACAAAGTAAAGGTTACAGGTCTTTTTTTATTTTTGGTTCACTGTATCTAGACGTGGGGCTTCTCAGCTGGTGCTAGTGATAAAGAACCTGCCTGCCAAGCAGGAGACATGACATAGAGATGTGGGTTTGATCTCTAGGTCAGGAAGATCCCTGGAAGAGGGCATGGCAACCCACTCCAGTGTTCTTGCCTGGAGAATCCCATGGACAGAGGAGCCTGGTGGGCTACAGTCCATAGTGTCACAACGCTTTGGTCACGACTGAAGCTACTTAGCATGCAACTAGAGGTAAGTGAACCTGTGTACTATATAAAAACCTTATTTTGAATTAATAAAATTCATTTTAGAAATTTTTCAGAAATAATGGCCCAAATGGATCTCACTCCCAAAGATGGTATATGATTTGGGATTATCAAGAAGTGAATTCATTAAACATAATCTCATCTATACAGGTATTGACTAGTTTGGTCATTTAAAGTAATCCTTTGCTTCTTGCAGTTACTGGTACCCATCTTGAATAATGAAGTTTGAATTTCACAAATGTGCAAAAATCACATATCTGTTCCACAGCACATCTGGAGCCTATAATGCTATAATAAGCTATTACTTAAGGTAACAAATAGTTAATTAAGGACAAAATAAGCCTCTTGAATATATACTAATACTTCTGCATGGTTTAATATAAACATTGTATTAATATTTAATAGATTACAAAAAATAGACAAATACGTACAAGATTCTTTGGAGAAATATAGGTTCAGGCTAAATTAAAACACTTGGCTATGTTTTCATGTTTTAATGTATAGTGAAAAAGGTTCAGAGTTCTTTAGCAGATAAATTCTACTCTTGATAAGCATTTATTAACCCCCTCTTACACTTAAGAATCTACTTGCATAGAAACATTGAAATCAGATCCACGTTAGTGGATAACTTAAACTAATTCATTTAACTGAAGTAAAGATTCTGTAGTTCATGTCATAATTATGGCCAGCCACTGTACAGCTGATAAGCCTTAATAGCAGTAAAGAGCTGCCTAAATAAACAAATGTTATTGTTTACAAAGCACAGATAGTTCTCAGCATTGGAACATGCCAGGATGATGTAAGAAGTTGCTTTGATATATTCTCCATGCCAGACTGAATCATCACGTTTTGTGACTGATGTCCATTTACACCAGTGTTCCTTAGTTCTTGGAGCTCACTCTGGACTAAGCTTCGGCCTAAGCACATCTCTGTGGAGGTCAGTAGTTAAGATGGTTTACAGATTTGAGTACTCCTTGCTTTCTTAAAACTCAATTCTCTTTGAATGTTGGTTACGCTAAACATGAAACCCTTCATTAGTACAGGTTAATATCGCCATGTTAATTAGTCCATGAAAATATCTGTTAAAAGAAAATGATCAAGATACGTTCATGTAGAAATAAAAAGTCACATGCTTTTTGTATCTGAAGTGTTTTTTTTTTAAATTTTGGTCTTTTTTTTTTTTTTTTTTATAAATTTTCATCCATCTTTATTCTTTGGTCTGTGTGGGCCTCCCATTGCAGTGGCCCCTCGTTGCAGAGCACCGGCTCTGGGCGCACGCGCTCCAGGCTGGCTCATAATTAGACACACTGGTCCAGCTGCTCCGTGGCATGTGGGATCTTCCCAGACCAGGGATTGAACCAGTACCCCTTGCACTACAAGGTGGACTCTTTACCCACTGGACCACCAGGGAAGGCCACTCAGAAGTCTTGGACACAGGAGTTGACTCTGCACAAGCTATTTGATCCAAAAAATCTGGTGTAAATGGATTAGATGACGACAGTACTTACGTTCTGCCTTTAGGGAGACAACGTGATAGCATCCCAGAAGATTTTTTGCTGTTGTGATTAGTCCACTAAAACAACAAAATGATTTTGCTGCCACTCTGCAGGGTTTGCCATGACACTCATTCCATGGTAGAACTTGGGAACCAGAGCTTTGGGATGTATTTTCAATATGAGTTCACATAACGGTAGGTGGGAATTAATGTTTCTCAAGAGCATTTAATTAACCAGGGTCTTGAACTAGGTTTTAGGCATTTTTCATATCGAGAATTTCAGTGAAATCAAGTCAAAACATTCTACAATTAAGTACAATCTATAGTTAACAAAATGATTTAGAAATAATGTGAAATGCTGCACAGCCTGATGAAATAGCATTTGTGATCTTGTGGTAACTGAACTTACTTATTAGAAACGTCTAATCATTGCCAGTAATACAAGTAATGTTCTCTCCCGGCCAGTGTGAGGAAGGATGGTGGTGGGGGAGAGCAGCAAGTCATTTCTGGACAACTATTTCCCTTACAGTGAAAGGTATGAAGTAGGTAATGATATTCAACTCAAGCTAATTTTAAGCTTTAAATGCATTTATCGATAAAAGTATACCTACACAGGTAAAATCATCATTGTAAGAGTCTGCCTGATTGTTGTACTTTGAATCTTCGCTACTCACAGGGATAAAAATCTGAGAATTCAGACCATGATGAGAATTAGCTCCACAAACAGAAAAACAGTAAAAAGAAATGTGAGCCATGAAATTATTTTTGTTTCTGTTTTTTTTTTAATATCTATATAAAAAATAACGGGCGATTTACAGATCTCTTTCTCTAATCAGAACCTCAAGTGTATATATAAAGGTACTGTACAATATATAAACATTTACAACCAGTACATCCATATTTTGCTTAGCATTTCAAGGCCACATTGCTAAGTCAGTATAGAATCAGTACAGTGACAGGTTACTTAGGGAGGAGCCACATCAGACCAACAACAGATGACCTCAAAGTTATGTCACAGTTAACAATAAAAATAGGCTTTTTTATCACTAATTGTGAACTATAGGGAAAATAAATCATTTCTGTGTTACTAAATTCTTAGCATTTATCAAGCTTTCTAATTTGTCTCTATTCAAGTAGCTATAATAGGTGGGTAAATATAGTTCGGGGTGAAAAGGGGATTTCAAAAAATCTCACTCTGGGAAGCATGTCTTAGATATCTACAGGGGCTAATTCAGTTATTAAAGAATTTCACAGTCAGACTCTGAGAGAGAAGGACTTGACCATGATGTGTTTTCACAATAACGAGATGAACCCAGGGTGACAGAACAAGTGTGTTCACATACTCCAGAAAATGGTTTTATTCGGAGAATGTTCCTTTACTGATAGATGCTACGGAATGTGGCTTCTGGGGGCTGAAAAATCCGAATCTGTTTTACGGAGCTAAAAATTGTTACCACCTTCCAACAGACATCTTTAATTAGACTTTAAAAAAGAATTCTGAACATTTGTACAAGCTAATAAGCAGATGTTGACTCTCCCTTTCCTGTTTTTTAAATAAGTTAATGTAGCTAGAAATTAAAATAAGATCTTGCAATGTCTGCTACCACGTTTGTCTTCACTTGCTGAGCTAGTCTCACCTATGTTCTGCTTCTGAACACCTGAACTCATACAGCTGCTGCCAGATGGTCCTTCATCTGGCAACAGACTGTAAAAACTGGTTTTGTGATTAAGCCCCTCTTCAAATATGTATTATGTATTAATGACTAAATGACTTAGCATTAATACTTCAGCCAAAATATCCAGAAATAGAAATTTGGATTTCAGAAATTTCAAATAGCAATTAGCAGTATTTCCACATGCTTCTTGGTGGTTTCATAATAAAGTAACTGAAATAAAAGGGTGATCTGAGATCCTATAACACATTAGGGTTGGATAACACAGCAGGAGGTGAACTCTTAAGTACCTGAAGTACTTTCTATTTGAACATTCATTTGCAAGTAATATCTTTAACAGTTATTTCAAGTGCCTTATCTGGCCGAATTACAATGAACAGTCCTAAGGAAGTCAGTATTTGACTACTTTTTTTTTCTCTCCAGTAGTGATGTTTGGAAGTTTTAAACAGGGACATCATCAGTAGCTGTTAGGAGAGGCAACTGCCATATTTAATGATGAGTTAACAATCTCTTCGTCTGCAAGGGTGCAGATATTTCTGTCTGTAAACATGCAGCATGCTCTTGAGAATATCAGCTTCCAAGCCAAACCTTTTTTCATTGCTGTGGAAATATCTGAGTGAGAAGGATAAAATAGCCATGATACAGCAGATAACTTGGCACAGATAGAAAGTAAGTTGTGACCACGTTGTGAAAGTCGACATGTCATTTGTTCAGAGACTAGAGGACGGCTGAACAGGAAGCATGTGTTCACAGTACTCCAGAAAAAATGGTTTTTAATTCGGGAAAAATGTTCCTTTTTACTTTTTACTAGATGCTACGGAATGTGGCTTCTGGGGGCTGAAAAATCCGAATCTGTTTTACGGAGCTAAAAATTGTTACCACCTTCCAACAGACATCTTTAATTAGACTTTAAAAAAGAATTCTGAACATTTGTACAAGCTAATAAGCAGATGTTGACTCTCCCTTTCCTGTTTTTTAAATAAGTTAATGTAGCTAGAAATTAAAATAAGATCTTGCAATGTCTGCTACCACGTTTGTCTTCACTTGCTGAGCTAGTCTCACCTATGTTCTGCTTCTGAACACCTGAACTCATACAGCTGCTGCCAGATGGTCCTTCATCTGGCAACAGACTGTAAAAACTGGTTTTGTGATTAAGCCCCTCTTCAAATATGTATTATGTATTAATGACTAAATGACTTAGCATTAATACTTCAGCCAAAATATCCAGAAATAGAAATTTGGATTTCAGAAATTTCAAATAGCAATTAGCAGTATTTCCACATGCTTCTTGGTGGTTTCATAATAAAGTAACTGAAATAAAAGGGTGATCTGAGATCCTATAACACATTAGGGTTGGATAACACAGCAGGAGGTGAACTCTTAAGTACCTGAAGTACTTTCTATTTGAACATTCATTTGCAAGTAATATCTTTAACAGTTATTTCAAGTGCCTTATCTGGCCGAATTACAATGAACAGTCCTAAGGAAGTCAGTATTTGACTACTTTTTTTTTCTCTCCAGTAGTGATGTTTGGAAGTTTTAAACAGGGACATCATCAGTAGCTGTTAGGAGAGGCAACTGCCATATTTAATGATGAGTTAACAATCTCTTCGTCTGCAAGGGTGCAGATATTTCTGTCTGTAAACATGCAGCATGCTCTTGAGAATATCAGCTTCCAAGCCAAACCTTTTTTCATTGCTGTGGAAATATCTGAGTGAGAAGGATAAAATAGCCATGATACAGCAGATAACTTGGCACAGATAGAAAGTAAGTTGTGACCACGTTGTGAATGTCAACATGTCATTTGTTCAGAGACTCATGAGGACGAGCTGGGGGCCTGAGGGGGCGTGTTCAACGTGCCTGTGGCTGCAGCTCCTTCCTGAGCGCAGAGAGGGTGCCAGCCAGGGTACGGGGCTCTGAGCAGTCCTGCAGCCTTCATGCAGCCCCTGGAACCTGATGCTCAAGTTAAAATGTACTTACATGTGTTTCAGAATTTCTGAAAAAAAAAAAAAAAAAAAAGAAAAGATTCTGGTGTGGGGGGAATGCTGCTTTTTGGAAGAGCTTACAACTTGTTTTTCTTTGTTTTATACTGAAGGTCACAGCCGCTTCTCAGCCGCACCAGTGGTGCCTGCGGTTCTGCCTGCACTTGGCACCTTCCAGGGCCCTGGAGTTATTGGCGGTTTCTTAGCAGGAGAACTGCTGTCAGGTTTGAACCCTCCGCTCTCTTTGTTTTTGTCAGCTACCTCATGTTCTTTTCTTTTGTGATCTTCCGTTTTGCTTAAAACCATTCTTTCATCAGGTTCCCGCTTCAGCCTCTTTTCTGATATTTTGACATTTTCTCCTGTTTTATCTTTACTAGAACTCGTTTGTACTGAGGTTGCTTTCTTTCCTTTTTCATTTTCCGGTATTGCTTTACTAGTAATATTGTTAGTCTTTTTGGATGGAAGAGGCCTTTCATCCATTCTCTTGCTTTTTTTCTCTGGAGACCTGGTTCTGTTTTTTCCAGGCTGACTCTGATTTGGATCTCTCCCGAAAACACCTGCTCGCTCTTTTGCCTCTAGTATCTGCTCGGCATTGTCACTAATATGGGCCCCTACTCTTCGACTCACAGTTGAGTGGTCTTTGCTTCCTTCAGGTTTCTGCTGCTTCTTTTGGCTTGAAGACCGTCCTCTGCTATTTAATGATGAGTTAACAATCTCTTCGTCTGCAAGGGTGCAGATATTTCTGTCTGTAAACATGCAGCATGCTCTTGAGAATATCAGCTTCCAAGCCAAACCTTTTTTCATTGCTGTGGAAATATCTGAGTGAGAAGGATAAAATAGCCATGATACAGCAGATAACTTGGCACAGATAGAAAGTAAGTTGTGACCACGTTGTGAATGTCAACATGTCATTTGTTCAGAGACTCATGAGGACGAGCTGGGGGCCTGAGGGGGCGTGTTCAACGTGCCTGTGGCTGCAGCTCCTTCCTGAGCGCAGAGAGGGTGCCAGCCAGGGCAGGGCTCTGAGCAGTCCTGCAGCCTTCATGCAGCCCCTGGAACCTGATGCTCAAGTTAAAATGTACTTACATGTGTTTCAGAATTTCTGAAAAAAAAAAAAAAAAAAAAGATTCTGGTGTGGGGGAATGCTGCTTTTTGGAAGAGCTTACAACTTGTTTTTCTTTGTTTTATACTGAAGGTCACAGCCGCTTCTCAGCCGCACCAGTGGTGCCTGCGGTTCTGCCTGCACTTGGCACCTTCCAGGGCCCTGGAGTTATTGGCGGTTTCTTAGCAGGAGAACTGCTGTCAGGTTTGAACCCTCCGCTCTCTTTGTTTTTGTCAGCTACCTCATGTTCTTTTCTTTTGTGATCTTCCGTTTTGCTTAAAACCATTCTTTCATCAGGTTCCCGCTTCAGCCTCTTTTCTGATATTTTGACATTTTCTCCTGTTTTATCTTTACTAGAACTCGTTTGTACTGAGGTTGCTTTCTTTCCTTTTTCATTTTCCGGTATTGCTTTACTAGTAATATTGTTAGTCTTTTTGGATGGAAGAGGCCTTTCATCCATTCTCTTGCTTTTTTTCTCTGGAGACCTGGTTCTGTTTTTTCCAGGCTGACTCTGATTTGGATCTCTCCCGAAAACACCTGCTCGCTCTTTTGCCTCTAGTATCTGCTCGGCATTGTCACTAATATGGGCCCCTACTCTTCGACTCACAGTTGAGTGGTCTTTGCTTCCTTCAGGTTTCTGCTGCTTCTTTGGGCTTGAAGACCGTCCTCTGCTTTGTCCACCATGATCCTGTCCAGAAGCTGCCCCGCTGCCAAGTTGACTACTTTTATTTTCGCCTTTCCTGGGGCTGAGTGATCGATCTCTGGGTCTTCTTTTCGGGTCATTTTTTAGAGGACTGGGCATCTTTTCTGCATGTTCCTCTGAGTATCGATTGGCTGACTTTTTGGGACTAGCAGACCTGCCTCTTGGTGTGACGCCATTTTCTACTTTCAAACGATTTTTCTTATCACCGTGCCCATGACTGTCAGGTGGATCCCTCTTACTCACATTTTTCGGAAGAGACTGATGTTTTATATCAGACTGATTTTCATTTAAAGTGCTTTTCTTTTCAGGCACAATGTCCTTTAGTTCATCTGCCTTTTCACATATCTGACCTCTGATCAATGATTCTTCAACTACTGGCACGTGAGACTCTTCAAATATGGAAGCAGAATGTGCAGATGGGTGAGATGGTGATTGCTCATCATAAATCACATTGGAAGATGAAAGATTATTAATATCCCAATCACCTAGAAAAAGTGATTTGTGTAGAACATTATTAAATTTTAGAATTATAAATAGGAACAATTAAGTTTTGAACTTTGATAGCCATTTGAATTTTCCTAACTGCTTAAACAGAGTATTTATAAAGTTCATGTATATTTTTAGATCTCTCTCTATAAAGGCAGATGTGTACAGACAGTTGTACACGAAAGGTAGGTGGTTTTATACATATGTATATAAATAGCATTCATTTTTCTAATTACTTTTGTATCATAAGTAGCAAAAGCCCAATAAAAGTCTTAAATAAATAATAAAATTGGACCAAATTACCTGGTCCAAGCAGCTTAACTAATTTAACTATTATTGATGGATATAGCTTAAAGATTTGCCAAAATCACTAACAAAGGAGACCAAACTATGGTAACCAGAATGGAGTTCATGGGCATTTGTAAATAATTCTCGTGCATTAAAATGTCAAATTTAGTGTCAAAAGGAAACTGAAAAGTGCAGAAGATAGAAACAGATGTATTTAATAGCATCATTTTTAATTAAAAGGAAAAAAAAAAGAAGGAAGTGATTTACAAGACATGCAAATTTACCAAATCTTTTTAAGGAAAGACCAAGAAAAGCCCTGAAAGCCTTAATGCTGCTCAGGTTTCACGTAGGAGCACAGACCGGAAGGAGCCAAACCTGAAGAAGGAAGAGAAAAAGCCTAGGACTGTGTGAAAAAACACATCACAGCGCAGTTAGCAAAGATGTCACCGGGAACGTATGGTTTACAAGCAGATGATGGAAGGTAATACAGTCAGAGAATTACAGGCTAGAAGGGGACTGTAAGAGGTTGTGTCTACACTTAGCCACAAAGGCTGTATGGGGGCGGGGGGCCAGAGGGGACGAGGACTAAGTGGTGTGGTGCTGTGCGCCCAACTGGTGCCCTCAGCTGAAAACCAGTGCTGTTCAAATACTGTGCTACTTCAAAACACACAGTGAACCCAAGGGAGTTTAATACCAGTACAGGACCACAGAAGTGGTCCCAGGTCCAACTCCTTGTCTCCAGGTAGCACTACAGTAACTTGTTTTTGACAAATGACCAGAAAAACCTAAAGTTCTTATGTTGCTCATTAACAGAAAAATTCATCTTACTATAAGGAAAGAAATAACATTTGGAGAGATTTCAAAATGTTTTTCATGACATTAAAATTCTCTCATGTTCTTGTTTCCTAAAGGCACATTTCTCTGCAAAAGCAACTATGTTTTCTCTTGAAAGCATAGCTTAACATATATATTCCATTCTAATAGAAGTCCTGTATAAGGTCACTTAGCTTGTAATATTATAATTGATAGTAAATAACTGTGCTATGTAACTTTAGATGGTTCTGGTGGTTATCTCTCAATTAACTATTAATAGTAAAATATCTGTCCCTTCCAAACAGATACATTTTCCTTCTGCTGCCTCCTCCCTGACATCCTCTCAGCTACAGGTAAACCACTTTACTTACCATGGTCAGGTATCAAGCCAGTTCCTGGCCTCAGCAGCAGAAGAACTTTATTTCCACCGGCCTGAATGAGCTCAATTGCTCTAGTATGTGTGATGCCTTGTGTGGGTTCCCCATTGATTTCAACAATCTGGTCACCAACCTAGGCAGAAACATCCATAGAAACAACATGGAATGGCACATCCTCCTTCACTTATCATCTCTAGAGCCAGCCAACTCTGCTGCTGAGCTCCCTTTCATTTGTAAAATAGGTACCTTGTGCATGGCCCTCTCCTGCTAGAGGCGGAGTGGACTGGCAGCAGGGAGACAGGACTGTGTGAAAAAACACATCACAGCGCAGTTAGCAAAGATGTCACCGGGAACGTATGGTTTACAAGCAGATGATGGAAGGTAATACAGTCAGAGAATTACAGGCTAGAAGGGGACTGTAAGAGGTTGTGTCTACACTTAGCCACAAAGGCTGTATGGGGGCGGGGGGCCAGAGGGGACGAGGACTAAGTGGTGTGGTGCTGTGCGCCCAACTGGTGCCCTCAGCTGAAAACCAGTGCTGTTCAAATACTGTGCTACTTCAAAACACACAGTGAACCCAAGGAGTTTAATACCAGTACAGGACCACAGAAGTGGTCCCAGGTCCAACTCCTTGTCTCCAGGTAGCACTACAGTAACTTGTTTTTGACAAATGACCAGAAAAACCTAAAGTTCTTATGTTGCTCATTAACAGAAAAATTCATCTTACTATAAGGAAAGAAATAACATTTGGAGAGATTTCAAAATGTTTTTCATGACATTAAAATTCTCTCATGTTCTTGTTTCCTAAAGGCACATTTCTCTGCAAAAGCAACTATGTTTTCTCTTGAAAGCATAGCTTAACATATATATTCCATTCTAATAGAAGTCCTGTATAAGGTCACTTAGCTTGTAATATTATAATTGATAGTAAATAACTGTGCTATGTAACTTTAGATGGTTCTGGTGGTTATCTCTCAATTAACTATTAATAGTAAAATATCTGTCCCTTCCAAACAGATACATTTTCCTTCTGCTGCCTCCTCCCTGACATCCTCTCAGCTACAGGTAAACCACTTTACTTACCATGGTCAGGTATCAAGCCAGTTCCTGGCCTCAGCAGCAGAAGAACTTTATTTCCACCGGCCTGAATGAGCTCAATTGCTCTAGTATGTGTGATGCCTTGTGTGGGTTCCCCATTGATTTCAACAATCTGGTCACCAACCTAGGCAGAAACATCCATAGAAACAACATGGAATGGCACATCCTCCTTCACTTATCATCTCTAGAGCCAGCCAACTCTGCTGCTGAGCTCCCTTTCATTTGTAAAATAGGTACCTTGTGCATGGCCCTCTCCTGCTAGAGGGGCGGAGTGGACAGGTGGCAGCAACAGGAGGAGACAGGTCTGGTTTTATTTATGTTAAAAATGTTCATGTGACTAGTATGCAGGATCTGGGCATCTTGAAATCAAGGATCAAAATTCTTAAGTTTTCAACCAAAGCTAAAATGGAACTTTTCACTTATGCACCTATTCTGAATATAAGGATTTTATGTACCATGTTAATTACTTTTCTTCTATTAGGTTCATCATCATCTTTGGTTGGGTTTTTTTTGGATTTTTTCCACTTTCTATGTTAAATCCATCTGTCTTGTGATATCATTTATTCACTCATTCAAATGTGCCATAAAGCTATCAATTTAAAAAATTCTTGCATTATATAGAATGGACTGTAGTCCACAGTTAAATCTTCTTCATTCTGATACACCTAAAATCCTTTTTTGGAAAGCCAGAAAATAGATCATTTGAAAATTTAATATTTGTGCTTGTTGTATAATCGTGTTTTTAATCTCATTAAATCCTCCCAACAACTCCAGGAAGTAGGTAAGGTACTAATGTTATCCCCACCTAACGGAGAGGAAAGTGATACTGTTTTGCTAGGACCCACATGGTCCCACAGAGCTCCCTCTGATGAGTCCACCTGTGAAGGGTAAATTACAACTTGAGCTGATGATCCTAAAACCTAGGCAGGTGGCTCCTCATCTTTGAAGCCTCTCCTGGCCTCCAGCGAGAACTGCCTACGCCATTCTTTGTGTTGCCACTACGCCCTGTGTACATATATGAGGCATTGCATAAATTACACATTTACAGACTTCAACTCTTAAGAAAATTGCAAAAATGCAAAATCTTTAAAACCAATAGCTGACTTACACTAAATGACTCTGCAGCAGAAGAACTTTATTTCCAGGAATGAGCTCAATTGCTCTAGTATGTGTGATGCCTTGTGTGGGTTCCCCATTGATTTCAACAATCTGGTCACCAACCTAGGCAGAAACATCCATAGAAACAACATGGAATGGCACATCCTCCTTCACTTATCATCTCTAGAGCCAGCCAACTCTGCTGCTGAGCTCCCTTTCATTTGTAAAATAGGTACCTTGTGCATGGCCCTCTCCTGCTAGAGGGGCGGAGTGGACAGGTGGCAGCAACAGGAGGAGACAGGTCTGGTTTTATTTATGTTAAAAATGTTCATGTGACTAGTATGCAGGATCTGGGCATCTTGAAATCAAGGATCAAAATTCTTAAGTTTTCAACCAAAGCTAAAATGGAACTTTTCACTTATGCACCTATTCTGAATATAAGGATTTTATGTACCATGTTAATTACTTTTCTTCTATTAGGTTCATCATCATCTTTGGTTGGGTTTTTTTTGGATTTTTTCCACTTTCTATGTTAAATCCATCTGTCTTGTGATATCATTTATTCACTCATTCAAATGTGCCATAAAGCTATCAATTTAAAAAATTTTTGCATTATATAGAATGGACTGTAGTCCACAGTTAAATCTTCTTCATTCTGATACACCTAAAATCCTTTTTTGGAAAGCCAGAAAATAGATCATTTGAAAATTTAATATTTGTGCTTGTTGTATAATCGTGTTTTTAATCTCATTAAATCCTCCCAACAACTCCAGGAAGTAGGTAAGGTACTAATGTTATCCCCACCTAACGGAGAGGAAAGTGATACTGTTTTGCTAGGACCCACATGGTCCCACAGAGCTCCCTCTGATGAGTCCACCTGTGAAGGGTAAATTACAACTTGAGCTGATGATCCTAAAACCTAGGCAGGTGGCTCCTCATCTTTGAAGCCTCTCCTGGCCTCCAGCGAGAACTGCCTACGCCATTCTTTGTGTTGCCACTACGCCCTGTGTACATATATGAGGCATTGCATAAATTACACATTTACAGACTTCAACTCTTAAGAAAATTCAGCTAGAAGAAATTGATCCTAATTTGAATACTTCTTTAAAACCAATAGCTGACTTACACTAAATGACTTCTTTGTGTGGTTTCCCTAGAAAAGAAAAGCTCGGGATCAGCATAAAATGACTCTGCTATTGCTCTTTACTGGAACCGTCTTCAGTTGTTTGAAAACAAAGTACAAATGAGGGACCTTCCTGGTGGTCCAGTGGTTAAGTCTCTGTGTTCCCAATGTGGGAGTCCTGGGTTTGATCCCTGGTCAGGGAACTAGATCCCACATGCCGCAACTAAGACCCAGCGCAGCCAAATAAATTTTTTAAAAAAGTACAAATGAGTGAAGTATAACTTTTGAAAAGGAGCTCCTTCAAGACAATGATGGTAATGATTTTAAAATACAGTCCAGGTTTTAAACTGTATTTCAAGGTGACAAGCAACTGAAGGGTACTGGCTTCAAAACAGAACACAATTGACCATTGTTGAAATTCCAGAAAGCAATTCAGGTATTTGCAAGTGCTAACTAAAAGAACGCAGAGATAACAGAAGAGGGTGCAGCGATTATATAGCAAAGGTGTAGGACAGCTCTGCATCTACAGCTGCAGCAGAGCCCAGTGGCTTGGAAGCTGGGCTTTGGAGTCATTTATAATGTTCACTCCTGGCTCCACCTCATCCAAGCAGAACAGTCTTGTTTTCCTGTTATGTGGGGATAACATTAGTACTTACCTACCTCCTGGGGTTGCTGGGGAGGATTTAATGAGATAAAACATGATTATACAACAAGCACAAATATTAATTTTCTGACTTTCCAAAAAGGATTTCAAGTGTAAAATTTAAATGTGGACTGCAAGCCCATTCTATACAATGCAAAAATTTTTCAAATAACTTAAGAAAACAATAGTTTTATGGCACATTTATCCCCACCTCGGAAGGGTGATACTGTTTTGCTAGGACCCACATGGTCCCACAGAGCTCCCTCTGATGAGTCCACCTGTGAAGGGTAAATTACAACTTGAGCTGATGATCCTAAAACCTAGGCAGGTGGCTCCTCATCTTTGAAGCCTCTCCTGGCCTCCAGCGAGAACTGCCTACGCCATTCTTTGTGTTGCCACTACGCCCTGTGTACATATATGAGGCATTGCATAAATTACACATTTACAGACTTCAACTCTTAAGAAAATTCAGCTAGAAGAAATTGATCCTAATTTGAATACTTCTTTAAAACCAATAGCTGACTTACACTAAATGACTTCTTTGTGTGGTTTCCCTAGAAAAGAAAAGCTCGGGATCAGCATAAAATGACTCTGCTATTGCTCTTTACTGGAACCGTCTTCAGTTGTTTGAAAACAAAGTACAAATGAGGGACCTTCCTGGTGGTCCAGTGGTTAAGTCTCTGTGTTCCCAATGTGGGAGTCCTGGGTTTGATCCCTGGTCAGGGAACTAGATCCCACATGCCGCAACTAAGACCCAGCGCAGCCAAATAAATTTTTTAAAAAAGTACAAATGAGTGAAGTATAACTTTTGAAAAGGAGCTCCTTCAAGACAATGATGGTAATGATTTTAAAATACAGTCCAGGTTTTAAACTGTATTTCAAGGTGACAAGCAACTGAAGGGTACTGGCTTCAAAACAGAACACAATTGACCATTGTTGAAATTCCAGAAAGCAATTCAGGTATTTGCAAGTGCTAACTAAAAGAACGCAGAGATAACAGAAGAGGGTGCAGCGATTATATAGCAAAGGTGTAGGACAGCTCTGCATCTACAGCTGCAGCAGAGCCCAGTGGCTTGGAAGCTGGGCTTTGGAGTCATTTATAATGTTCACTCCTGGCTCCACCTCATCCAAGCAGAACAGTCTTGTTTTCCTGTTATGTGGGGATAACATTAGTACTTACCTACCTCCTGGGGTTGCTGGGGAGGATTTAATGAGATAAAACATGATTATACAACAAGCACAAATATTAATTTTCTGGCTTTCCAAAAAAGGATTTCAAGTGTATCAGGATGAAGAAAATTTAACTGTGGACTGCAAGCCCATTCTATACAATGCAAAAAATTTTTCAAATAACTTAAGAAAACAATAGTTTTATGGCACATTTATGAAAAAAAGTGAATAAATGGAAGATATCACAAGACAGATGGATTTAACATATAAAGTGAAAAAAAAAAAACCCACTCAAAACCCCAACCATAGTAAGATGATAATAAACATAATAGGATGAATAAAAATTTAAAAATTCATAAAATCTTTATACTTAGAATAGGTATATAAGTGAAAAAGGCAGTACCCAGATTTCCTTTAAGTGATTTGAGAAAACACAGATGACGTATTAGCTCCTGATATAAAATTCTGATAATTAGGGAAAGAAGATTAAAGTAGACACCATTTGGAACATGCTTTGGGTGCATCTTATAAAATCATGATTGAGATTATAATTAACTTCAATATATTCTCTGGCTTAAATTCTCCAAACCTGCATATTTCTTATTCTTTCAGCACAAGTAAACTGCAGTAAAACTTGTAATTGAACAGTTTTGCCACCAGGTGTCATTTTTGTTTAACTTTTAAACTAAATTAGGGTGAAAGAGGAAAGCCAGGCCCTCAGAAGGGGTAAAAGTTTTTAATTGGACTATACAAAGCTAAAGACAGAAAAATCACACCTTTGAGAGGGAAATGTAACCATTCTTGTAAACAAGTCTGTTACTTAAAAAAATTTAAATGTGATAAGAATATAAAAACTGAGGACTATATGTTTTGATAAGACTGAAAGTCAGGTTTGTGTATTAATTGAGAAATTGAATTGTGAGGGACAGAGGAGGGGAGAAAAGCGAGAAAGGAGAAAAAAATTTAGAAGAACCAAAGGAGAAAAATAGTAAGGAGAGAGAAAAAAATGTGTTCTTTAAAAACGTCACTTTTTTAAGGCAGTCTTGCAATTTTTAAAACATCCACTAAAATGTACTAAAATGACAAAACAGTATTTTTAACAGGTTGCTCTAATTATCTTGCAGCCATTAAGAACCTGTATGTCTCCCAGAGGAATCGAGTCCAAATGACATAAGCATGGCCTAACACGAAGGCACACAGACCTGGCCGAGGGACCGTGAACCTGGGTCCCCTGTGACGGCGACTCAGTTTCCCTGAGCCTCAGCTTTCCTCTGCAAGTGGGGGTAATGCCACCTACCTTACAGTTTCTGTGAGACTTAAAACTAACACAGGTGACAATATGTGATCTGGAAGATGAGTAGACTCTTAATATTGTCTAAATGTGTTTGTTCCGTGTTAAGTATTTCAGTCTAACACTGTTCCCTTATATGAACTCTTCCCATTAGCTGATTTCTCATTCCCTTAGCCCAGAACACCCCCTTTTTCTTTTCTCCTCTCTAAATCTTAACAGGATTTAAGGACCAGCTGAACACTTCCTAAATTTACAGATTCTCTCAGAAGCTTTCCCTCTGTATTAAAAGTTAGCATTTTCTTGTTTTAGTGAATTACTCTATTTCTCTGCGTATTCCTTCATAAAGTCCTGTCTACCCAGTAAAACGTTTTAGGAGTTAATCTTAAAGAAATTCTCCTGTTACGAAAATGTATTCTTTTTTATTTCTTATTCTTTCAGCACAAGTAAACTGCAGTAAAACTTGTAATTGAACAGTTTTGCCACCAGGTGTCATTTTTGTTTAACTTTTAAACTAAATTAGGGTGAAAGAGGAAAGCCAGGCCCTCAGAAGGGGTAAAAGTTTTTAATTGGACTATACAAAGCTAAAGACAGAAAAATCACACCTTTGAGAGGGAAATGTAACCATTCTTGTAAACAAGTCTGTTACTTAAAAAAATTTAAATGTGATAAGAATATAAAAACTGAGGACTATATGTTTTGATAAGACTGAAAGTCAGGTTTGTGTATTAATTGAGAAATTGAATTGTGAGGGACAGAGGAGGGGAGAAAAGCGAGAAAGGAGAAAAAAATTTAGAAGAACCAAAGGAGAAAAATAGTAAGGAGAGAGAAAAAAATGTGTTCTTTAAAAACGTCACTTTTTTAAGGCAGTCTTGCAATTTTTAAAACATCCACTAAAATGTACTAAAATGACAAAACAGTATTTTTAACAGGTTGCTCTAATTATCTTGCAGCCATTAAGAACCTGTATGTCTCCCAGAGGAATCGAGTCCAAATGACATAAGCATGGCCTAACACGAAGGCACACAGACCTGGCCGAGGGACCGTGAACCTGGGTCCCCTGTGACGGCGACTCAGTTTCCCTGAGCCTCAGCTTTCCTCTGCAAGTGGGGGTAATGCCACCTACCTTACAGTTTCTGTGAGACTTAAAACTAACACAGGTGACAATATGTGATCTGGAAGATGAGTAGACTCTTAATATTGTCTAAATGTGTTTGTTCCGTGTTAAGTATTTCAGTCTAACACTGTTCCCTTATATGAACTCTTCCCATTAGCTGATTTCTCATTCCCTTAGCCCAGAACACCCCCTTTTTCTTTTCTCCTCTCTAAATCTTAACAGGATTTAAGGACCAGCTGAACACTTCCTAAATTTACAGATTCTCTCAGAAGCTTTCCCTCTGTATTAAAAGTTAGCATTTTCTTGTTTTAGTGAATTACTCTATTTCTCTGCGTATTCCTTCATAAAGTCCTGTCTACCCAGTAAAACGTTTTAGGAGTTAATCTTAAAGAAATTCTCCTGTTATCTAGAAATATTAACTGTACATTCTGTTCTTTCAACAAATGCCTTTGGAGCATCTGCTAACAGTGTTCAAGGCATTGCCTCAGATGCTGAAGACCCTGGAACAATAGGTACAGGACACAAAGCACAGTGTCAGCCTAAGAGAAAAGATGCAGCAGAAGAGGAGAGCAAGGCAGGCAGGCAGGATGCCCAGGTGGCTCCACGTGCCAGTGTCAGCTGGAGGTAAACGCTCATCTCTTGGGGGCGGTGGCCACCTGAGTAAGTTGTCCTTTACAACAGAACTCCCATGATCCTTACACCAACTCACGATTTTGGTAGTTAAGTAGCCAGAAAAATAATTCTGAAAAGCTGACTTATTTTCTTAAGAGTTTAGAATAAACTTGGGCATAGCAGTAATAGCTTATTTTTATTTGTCTTCAAATTTCAAAGCTTTTAAGGGTTAACTCAATCACAGAATTCTAAAGTCTCTGTTGATTATAAAGAACAACATATTTTAGAAGTAGACTTTAAATCTTAGAAGGCCTCTTTGTTTGCCTTTTATTTGGTGAGATTAGTGTATCTAAGGGTTATATTTAAAACCAATACTTCAATTACATCCTAGTTTTTGGCTTAATTGGATTTTCGTGATACAATATACAATGGGAGACTTCTATAGAACCTAAGTGACTAAAAAATTCTTTTTTAAAGGCAGTGTTGAGAAAAAGGACGAAGAAAAACCAGAAATAAGCATGCCATCCCCATAAACAGTGCCTCAAACTGCTCTTATATTAAAACTTTAAGAAGTTTACTTGGCCCATGTAGTTCACATGTAAATCTACATGCTGCAGTTAGGAAACTGAGGTTCAGAAATGTTAGCAACTCTGCACGGCTTCAAGGTGAGATGTTACAGAAAAACCTGAACATTCTGGCCAGCCCAGTATTTATTACCATCTAAGCCACACTCCCACCACCACGACTGGATACCTGGGCTAGAGCTAGCCCTATATCCTCCTCTATCCAGCTAACCCAGAGGCTGATTTTATCAGTGTACTGCTTGGAGGGAGCTCTTCCTAAAGGTCTAGTTTAATTCTTAAAGAAATTCTCCTGTTATCTAGAAATATTAACTGTACATTCTGTTCTTTCAACAAATGCCTTTGGAGCATCTGCTAACAGTGTTCAAGGCATTGCCTCAGATGCTGAAGACCCTGGAACAATAGGTACAGGACACAAAGCACAGTGTCAGCCTAAGAGAAAAGATGCAGCAGAAGAGGAGAGCAAGGCAGGCAGGCAGGATGCCCAGGTGGCTCCACGTGCCAGTGTCAGCTGGAGGTAAACGCTCATCTCTTGGGGGCGGTGGCCACCTGAGTAAGTTGTCCTTTACAACAGAACTCCCATGATCCTTACACCAACTCACGATTTTGGTAGTTAAGTAGCCAGAAAAATAATTCTGAAAAGCTGACTTATTTTCTTAAGAGTTTAGAATAAACTTGGGCATAGCAGTAATAGCTTATTTTTATTTGTCTTCAAATTTCAAAGCTTTTAAGGGTTAACTCAATCACAGAATTCTAAAGTCTCTGTTGATTATAAAGAACAACATATTTTAGAAGTAGACTTTAAATCTTAGAAGGCCTCTTTGTTTGCCTTTTATTTGGTGAGATTAGTGTATCTAAGGGTTATATTTAAAACCAATACTTCAATTACATCCTAGTTTTTGGCTTAATTGGATTTTCGTGATACAATATACAATGGGAGACTTCTATAGAACCTAAGTGACTAAAAAATTCTTTTTTAAAGGCAGTGTTGAGAAAAAGGACGAAGAAAAACCAGAAATAAGCATGCCATCCCCATAAACAGTGCCTCAAACTGCTCTTATATTAAAACTTTAAGAAGTTTACTTGGCCCATGTAGTTCACATGTAAATCTACATGCTGCAGTTAGGAAACTGAGGTTCAGAAATGTTAGCAACTCTGCACGGCTTCAAGGTGAGATGTTACAGAAAAACCTGAACATTCTGGCCAGCCCAGTATTTATTACCATCTAAGCCACACTCCCACCACCACGACTGGATACCTGGGCTAGAGCTAGCCCTATATCCTCCTCTATCCAGCTAACCCAGAGGCTGATTTTATCAGTGTACTGCTTGGAGGGGAGCTCTTGGGTTAAAAGCCTTCTGTGGTTTTCCACTGTCCTGGACTTACATAGTGGTCACTCATTCTACTTTCACATTCTCATTTTCTTCTTCTTCTCCCTGTATTTTCTAAAGAGACACTAAGTAAACTTGCAGTTCCCTGTATATGACGTGTACTTCCTCCCTTCCTTTTGCTAATTTCTTCAGCTTGGAATGTTTTCTTACTCTCTCCCTATTAAAATCCTCTTGACCCTCCAATGCTACCTATTCTATGAAATCTTTACTCGTACTCACCTTGTTTGAACTTGTATAAAAGTCTAGTCCTTTAGAGAAAGGACTTGTTTTGGGGGTCACTCTTCCTTCCTCCTAGCTCATTGAATAGCATGTATAAATTCTTGGGTGAAGCAAACACTTAATACATGTTTATGAAATGAATAATGGAAGAGGAGCAGCAATGTGGATAATTCAAAACTGCAACCCCCTAGAAGACTTTTTCTGATCGTTATTACAATATGCCAGCATCATTTGCCTTTCTAATTAGTTTACTTAGTTAAAAGTCAAAGAGAAAAAAAAAAGAAGAAAAAGAATTTTTCTTTTTTTGATGTCTACTGGTAGTAGAGGGGAGAAAGTCCAGAATTCTCTTAAAGACATAGGCGTCTTTTAACACAAGAGTTCCCCTCAAAGCAATACACTTAAAATCAGTCTCTGGGGATGTAGGAGGGGGAAGGGGATAGGAAGTGGGAAGGCTGTCCGGATTTTAAAAATTTTAGCTATAATCGAACTGAATACCAGTGAATTAACTATTTCTTTAAAAACAGAGGCCAGCAAATGTCTTCTATGTAAGATTCCTCTAAGTAACATCCAGAGAAGGGGATAGGAATGCAGGAAGTGTCCGGAGTCTTAAAACTGCTTTAAAACTTGGCCCATGTAGTTCACATGTAAATCTACATGCTGCAGTTAGGAAACTGAGGTTCAGAAATGTTAGCAACTCTGCACGGCTTCAAGGTGAGATGTTACAGAAAAACCTGAACATTCTGGCCAGCCCAGTATTTATTACCATCTAAGCCACACTCCCACCACCACGACTGGATACCTGGGCTAGAGCTAGCCCTATATCCTCCTCTATCCAGCTAACCCAGAGGCTGATTTTATCAGTGTACTGCTTGGAGGGAGCTCTTGGGTTAAAAGCCTTCTGTGGTTTTCCACTGTCCTGGACTTACATAGTGGTCACTCATTCTACTTTCACATTCTCATTTTCTTCTTCTTCTCCCTGTATTTTCTAAAGAGACACTAAGTAAACTTGCAGTTCCCTGTATATGACGTGTACTTCCTCCCTTCCTTTTGCTAATTTCTTCAGCTTGGAATGTTTTCTTACTCTCTCCCTATTAAAATCCTCTTGACCCTCCAATGCTACCTATTCTATGAAATCTTTACTCGTACTCACCTTGTTTGAACTTGTATAAAAGTCTAGTCCTTTAGAGAAAGGACTTGTTTTGGGGGTCACTCTTCCTTCCTCCTAGCTCATTGAATAGCATGTATAAATTCTTGGGTGAAGCAAACACTTAATACATGTTTATGAAATGAATAATGGAAGAGGAGCAGCAATGTGGATAATTCAAAACTGCAACCCCCTAGAAGACTTTTTCTGATCGTTATTACAATATGCCAGCATCATTTGCCTTTCTAATTAGTTTACTTAGTTAAAAGTCAAAGAGAAAAAAAAAAGAAGAAAAAGAATTTTTCTTTTTTTGATGTCTACTGGTAGTAGAGGGGAGAAAGTCCAGAATTCTCTTAAAGACATAGGCGTCTTTTAACACAAGAGTTCCCCTCAAAGCAATACACTTAAAATCAGTCTCTGGGGATGTAGGAGGGGGAAGGGGATAGGAAGTGGGAAGGCTGTCCGGATTTTAAAAATTTTAGCTATAATCGAACTGAATACCAGTGAATTAACTATTTCTTTAAAAACAGAGGCCAGCAAATGTCTTCTATGTAAGATTCCTCTAAGTAACATCCAGAGAAGGAAAATACCTTTTGCAGATCCACAAACAATCTAGCCTGCAATGCCATGTACAAAGCTACAGTGTCTCAGAGAGTCCTACACATGATAATAAAGGTCAGAAGAGTCATGTCTATCAGTCTCTGGCTGCCTCTAGAAGTACCTTAAGAGGGGAAAAAAATCCCCGGACTCTTGTTTCTTGAAAGAAGTCGATAATTCTGTTTCATCCTGGCTTTCCCAAGACTTTTAGTAAGATGAAAGTGTATTTTATTTATTAATCCCTTTGCCCTAGAATGTTGACTGTGTAAGTAAAATTGATTTCTTTTACTGACCAAAGTCAAGGCGGTACAAGCGGCCTAATAGCCATAGTGAAGAGCACCCTGGAAAGAGGACCCAAACCTGACAAAAAACCTTGCTGCTTAGATTCAGAAGGTTCCTGCATCTCCTTTAATCAACTATTTTCAGAAGCTTCCAGTCTGGAGCCAGAACCAAAGGCTGCAGACAGAAGCCTACTCACGTGAATTCTGCCGTCTTTGATGGCAGGACCGTCCTCGGCGAGACGAAGGATGAAGAGCCCCATGTTGTACTCCTTCCCGCCCCTGAGGCTGAATCCAAAGCCCCGGGGGCCGCGCTCCAGCTCCACTGGGTAACAACCGAGGCTCTAGAGAGGGAGCGGTATAAGGAAAACAAGTCTGTATGGACCGCTTTATTTAAAGTTTGAAGAAAGATGACTTTTATGGCTGAAAGAAATGATTTATACTCTCAACTTTTTTTAAAAAAATTGAAGTATAATTTTGCTGCATACTTGAAATTAATATCATAAGTGATTCATTTATGCACATACACACACATATATCTGTTGTTTTTCAGGTTCCTTTCCATTGTAGGTTATTATGAGATAGTGAGTCTAGTTCCCTGTGCTATGCAGTAGGTCCTTGTTTACCTATTTTACATATAATTGTATGTATATGTTACCTTAAACTCTGAGTTTATCCCCTACTCTCTGCCCCACTATCCCCTTTGGTAACCGTAAGTTTGTTTTCTATGTCTGTGGGTCTTTTTTAAAAAATTTTGCTTTGTAAGTTCATTTGTGTCATTTTCTAGATTCCACACATAGGTGATATCATATCATCAATCTGCATCTCTCTGTCATAAGGGAGGGATATACGTTGATTGAAGGGCTACTTAATTTCTATAAATACAGCCTAAATAAAGTTGAGGATTATGTTTTCTCTACTAATTGGTCAATATGCAGCAGAAAAGAAAACAGAATTTTGGAAACTGTTTTACGTAGATTTTGACTAATTTCCCTGCAAAAAGAAAACACAACAGCAAAAAACCTCAATCCTATTTTGACTAGCTAAAACACAGCTATTTCCAGGTACTTAATTAAGGATTCAAATTTTCCCATTAGAGGGTAAACTTTTTCTCTCTTTACCTTCTTCTCTCATGGACACTGACAGAATGCCAAACACAAAGTAGGTCCTTAAGAATGATCAGATTTGGGAACAAATTTATTTGTACTGATTTGCAATTAAAGCCAGTGTCGGTAATTCAGCAATGAACAGCCCAGTCGGCCCCAGGGGGAATCTGTTACCTGATGGTGCCGACTCCCCACGACTGAAATTGTCGCTGTGTCTGGCTGTGCAAGGTGCTTGTGGTCCGACCACGAATGTCTGTAAGACATGGAGACGTCTTTGCCAGTTTCACCTTCTGCGGCACTTCTACAGGAGAGAGAAAGCAAGTCATTCTCAGGACTGAGAAAATGAAACACAGCCTAAAAGTAAAGGTGGATCAATTTCTCTTCCTTTAAAAGATGAACCTTACCTTCTCTGACAAACTGCTCTAAAGACAACCTGCCTGAAGCAGCGAGATGCCAGGCAAACACTGGCCGTTAACTCCAGCATGGCTTAAAGTCTGTCAACACCTCCATGCTGGGTGTTTCGTTTTGTTTTGTTGTAAGGGCGTCTCTGCAGAGTTTACATCAAGGAAAACTGCCTTCAAGTCACCGAGCTGAAGGGCAGATAAGCTCGCCTTGTCACAGTGAAAAATGGCTCTCCTGCAGCACCAATGCCCATGAAGATGCTGAATTTCTAGAATTTTAGTTTTTGTTTCATGGCTAGTATTTTCAACAAAAGAGGAAAAAATGTGCACAAATACTGCTTGGGTAGTCTGAGAAGACAGTAATCCTTGTGGATTTGGGCTTCTTTACCCAAACTGAGGACCAGGGCATCAGAGTAGGGGCTGCTGTCCTCACCTGTCAGAATAGACGGGCGCCCCACGCCTGGGCCAGGGGAGGGAAGGGGGAGGAAGGGACAGAAGGACTGGAGGGTGGACATCTCACCTTGACCTCACTGGCTGGCTTCTGCCTAACTGTGGAGAGGGGTAATGAAGAGTGGGGAGATGAGGAGAGAGAGAAACCAAAACCTGAGAAGACAGCCCCACCTGTCCCCAGGGACGTGGTTGGCCTGTGACTGCCCCACGGGCCTGTGCTGCAAGGCTGGGCTTTGCCTGGCGGAGTTTGTTCCTGACGGTGGACCAAGATGCTCTGTTCAAAGGCAAAAACGAGAGAAATGAGAATTTCTACGTAAAAATGTGGAGGCTGAGTGGATCTGTGAAAGTAGCCAATAAATCCCCAACAGGAGTGACTGCTGTCTGCTGTCTGCAGCTGGTACATTCCCGTCTCTTCCCCTGTGGCTTCTGACTGGTGTTTATTTTGAAGAGAAGAGGAATTGTTCTGACTGCACGTGCTTCCCCTCTTTCTCCTTTGTTTTGGTCATCCAGAATCAGAAGTGAATACACACTGTCATATTATCGAGAGAACTGTGCTCCGGGAGCTACCTTGTAACCCATTTATGGGTTTCCAGAGTGCACTGCCCGTACGTGTCAAACCACCCTGAGGTGACAAAGACAGGTCTTAGGAGTGCTGGACCCCAGAGGCCAATGTGGAAGCCACACACATCTTTTAACCTGCATCCTTAACATATAGCAGCAGACATTTCACCTGACTCTAGCGTCAAAGAGACTTACCAACCTGAGTGTTGACAAATGTCTATGAACTGTCTATTTACTGATTGTTTTCTTAGAGCACAAATGTAAATGAAAAAAGGAACATTTGTTTCTGTCCATCCTCAACAGTGCCAGAACTCTTGTTGTTCCTTGGAGGTGGATTTCATAACTAGGCAGAGTAACTGCTTGCATCTAGAATTAGATGCCGAGTCATTGGAGATGACAGTTGAAAAACACTCTTAAGGTTGTTAAGACTCCTATTTTAAAAGATGAAACATTCTAATCTTTTATCTTGACCAAATTTCAAAACATAGGATATTTAAAATATCAAAGAGAGAGAGAACGGGACTTCCCTGATGATGCAGTGGATAAGAATCCACCTGCCATTGCAGGGGATTCCACCTCTGGTCCTGGAAGAGTCTACGGGCTGCAGGGCGGCTGAGCCCGTGCACCACAGCTACTGAGCCCATGTGTTGTTGCAGCTATGGAAACCCACACACCTAGAAGCTTGTGCTCCGCAACAAGAGAAGCCACCTTGAGGAGGAGCCCAGGCACTGCAGCTAGAGAGCAGCCTCTGCTCACCGCAACTAAAGAAAGCCCGTGCAACACACAAAAAAACCAGCACAAAAATAAAATATTTAGAGAGGACACAGATTAATGGTTAAGACAGTGAACTTTGGGGCAAGACTGATGGGATTTAAGCCAGACCCCATAATTCGCTAGCTTTGTGTTCTTGAACAAATTAACTTGTCTGTGCTTCTAATCATCTCATCTATAAAAAGGAATTACAGCTACTTCATGGGGTTATTAAGTGAGCATATGCTTAGAACAGTACATGACACATCACATTGCTATAGAAATGTTTCTATTAAAATGATCATTATGACTATCATCATCATCATCAAAATGATTGGAGCTATATTTCTTATTTGGCCTATATTTCTCTCAAGATGTATATCCTGAAAGATTTACCTAATTAGGAAAAATGTTCCATGTAGAGGCCACTTTTAGGTTAGAACATATAGAAATGGATAAAAATCTGAAATCTCAGAATATAATGAAAACAGAGAAAGGCTGTTGTGAAAGACAAGGAATATGAATGGTTAGGAAGCAGTTTCTACTGAGAAAGCTGGGACTTCAGGATCACCAAATGCATCACTCTTTTATTGCTTAGACTAAGTTGTTTCTCTTCAAAGTTCTTGGCACTAAAAACATAAATAATTTGTTACTGAAGAACTTGTACCTGAAAGCTTGAGAGGACTCTGAAAACCAGGCCGGAGGACAGACGGCAGTGGGGGGAGAGTGACAGTACCTGGCTGAGCTGCGGCACCCGGAGGGCTTCTGATGCCCTGACTCTGCCCGCGGGGCTTGGGTCTACATGGGTTTCAACAGTGTGTACCAGACGGAGAGATGAGGCCCAACTCTGCAGAACTTCACCAGAGGCTTGTCTTTCCTCTTAAAGCCAGATAACCCAGGAAGGGAGAGTGGAGCATGTTAATTTTAATTTTGGCAGGGGTGTGACCTGGAACCTTGTTGGTTGTGCTTTTACTCACTATCATGAATTTAATTTTCCTAATTACCTTAAATTACTTAAGCTGGCCCCCTTGCCCCCACTCATCTTATTCCACCTCCTGGACCCCAGTCCTGACACAGACACTGAAACATGCCACAACCTTGCTTAGAAGCCTACAGTAACTGTTTATTGCTCCTAAAATACTATCCAAACCAGTCAGCCGGCACTTCTGGTTTCCCAGTTCATTTCCTATTCAAAAATCTCCTGTCCTCTGTGAAATCTTACCTGGCTTCCTAAGCCCACTTTTCGTAGCATTTATCACATTATATCAGAGCCAGGTGATACACCTGTCTCCCCTGCTAGACTGTGGCCTCCTTGACTGCAGGAATCACACTTCGTTCATATTTCTGCGCCCATTAGAAATTCCAGAAGCCCTTCCACCATTTACTTGCTGGGTATGACAACTTCTGGTTACCTGTTTCTAAACTTGAGTACTCATTATAGAGTTGAATTCTCCTGTCATGGTAAATTTGTGGCTACTAACAAGGGAGGAGAATCTGCTGGGAAAAATTGTATCTATCAACTTGGGAGATATTTGTGTTAGTCCAATTTAGATACTTTTTTTTTGGTTTTACTAGCCAGGCTAGAGCAATGACTGTATAATTACAGAAGACAGTGTAAATAAGCTGATCAATTTCAAATTTTTCCCTGCCTTCCCCCTAAGGATGAGAGATGTCAGTGCTAGACAAAAAGCACTACAAATTAGTGCTTATTCTTAGTTACACATTTGTTTTTTGTTATCCTCTTCAAGGTTAAGTAAACTTTCTTTCATTGGTATTCTTTTCAAACTTTTAGTCTTTCAAACCATGCTATGTATAAGGTCTCCAATTTATTTATGTGTTAGAAGATGTTCTGCTTCTCAAAGTTAAATATATTTTCCACAATGTCAAATAGGCCTATGTTTTCTTTGAATTTTTCTTTGAAGAAACTTCTTCTAGTAGTAAAGCAATGGGCTAAATACATCTTTGCCTCAATGAGAATTAAACTTTTCCTAGATTTTCTATATGTACCTACTTAAGAGGAAATGTATTATTATCAGAGGGCTTCCCAGGTGGGTAACACAAAACCCCATAATTAAAACTATAGCAACACCCATATTGATGTTTGGCAGAAAACAATAAAATTCTGTAAAGCAGTTATTCTTCAATTAAAAGAGAAATCACTGAAAAACTACAGCAATAAACATTATAGTCTACTGGGAATCATCTTTACCAAGAATAAAAAAGAACCTTATGAGAGAAGGTTCTTAGCTGTGTGTGTGTGTGTGTGTGTGTGCATACACACACTATACACACACACACAAATTCTTAAAAATATATATTATAAAATCTGGGATCATACATATCTGTAAACAACAGGACTCTGTAAAAGTAAAAAAATAAAAGTAAAAAAATAATAAGTAAAAAAAAAAAAATTATATATATATGTATATATAATTTTATGTGTATATATCATACATATAGATAATAATAAACCAGCAGTGCAGAATAGAGAGCTTGAAGATTCCCATTGAAAGAGGAAGTTGACATATAGAGAGATGGCTCTGCAAATAGGTGAGAAAGTACTATCTAATAATACCCCGGGACCGGAAAGCCTGGCTCACTGTAAGAATAAAAAATAAAACCGGTTCCCTCCTAAATGATAGATAAAGATAGGCTCCACATGGACTGAAAAGTTAGAAATTAATAGATGATAATATAAGCAAAAATCTCTGATATGGGGTAAGGAAGGATAACTCAAATAAAATTTCAAAAGTGTGAGCCATGAGGTAAATACTAACCAGTTTGGTGACATCTAAATTAACCTCTGTATAATGAAGGGAACCATAGTTCAAGTTAACATACAGATGACAGGAAAAGGCATTTGTACTTTCTAAAAGTAAACTGGGCCAAGGAATCTCTAAACCTCAAAAGATAAAGAAGCTTGTTTTTTTTTTAAGTTCTTTCCAAAAACTTTTAGTCTTTCAAACCATGCTATGTATAAGGTCTCCAATTTATTTATGTGTTAGAAGATGTTCTGCTTCTCAAAGTTAAATATATTTTCCACAATGTCAAATAGGCCTATGTTTTCTTTGAATTTTTCTTTGAAGAAACTTCTTCTAGTAGTAAAGCAATGGGCTAAATACATCTTTGCCTCAATGAGAATTAAACTTTTCCTAGATTTTCTATATGTACCTACTTAAGAGGAAATGTATTATTATCAGAGGGCTTCCCAGGTGGGTAACACAAAACCCCATAATTAAAACTATAGCAACACCCATATTGATGTTTGGCAGAAAACAATAAAATTCTGTAAAGCAGTTATTCTTCAATTAAAAGAGAAATCACTGAAAAACTACAGCAATAAACATTATAGTCTACTGGGAATCATCTTTACCAAGAATAAAAAAGAACCTTATGAGAGAAGGTTCTTAGCTGTGTGTGTGTGTGTGTGTGTGTGCATACACACACTATACACACACACACAAATTCTTAAAAATATATATTATAAAATCTGGGATCATACATATCTGTAAACAACAGGACTCTGTAAAAGTAAAAAAATAAAAGTAAAAAAATAATAAGTAAAAAAAAAAAAATTATATATATATGTATATATAATTTTATGTGTATATATCATACATATAGATAATAATAAACCAGCAGTGCAGAATAGAGAGCTTGAAGATTCCCATTGAAAGAGGAAGTTGACATATAGAGAGATGGCTCTGCAAATAGGTGAGAAAGTACTATCTAATAATACCCGGTACCGGAAAGCCTGGCTCACTGTAAGAATAAAAAATAAAACCGGTTCCCTCCTAAATGATAGATAAAGATAGGCTCCACATGGACTGAAAAGTTAGAAATTAATAGATGATAATATAAGCAAAAATCTCTGATATGGGGTAAGGAAGGATAACTCAAATAAAATTTCAAAAGTGTGAGCCATGAGGTAAATACTAACCAGTTTGGTGACATCTAAATTAACCTCTGTATAATGAAGGGAACCATAGTTCAAGTTAACATACAGATGACAGGAAAAGGCATTTGTACTTTCTAAAAGTAAACTGGGCCAAGGAATCTCTAAACCTCAAGAAAAAGACAGCAATCCCACAAGAAAAATGAGTAAAGGATCTGAAGTGGCAATCTGCAAGAAGAAAAACAGACATTCAAATGCATAGGTAAGCAGAGAAAGAAAATTATCTACCAATTAAGTAACACTCCCCAGACTGTACCCTGGCCAACTTGAAAGCTGGATAATGCCATGTACTGGGCAGGAAACGGGAAGATAAGAAATCCTCAGGGTTCTGTTGGAAGCATAGGTGGATGCAGTAATTACAGAAGAAAATCTGATACTACAGTACCTGGCCAAGGGAAGCAATTTCCTGCCAATAAATTCTCACACAGTTCTATAAGGTACATAAATGTATATATGAAGGTGCATGAGGATAGCCTGTAATAATGTGGCTTTGGCTGTCTACAGGGGAGTGGACAAGTAGTATGTGGTAAATATATAGTATATACAACAGTCACGTAGTTAAAAGCTAACGATAATGTTTACTGAGCAACTTGGATAAATCTTGAAGGCACATAATGCTCTGATACCAAAAGCACAACCAACCAAAGAAAAGGTAGATGCATTTGCACCGACATTACACTTTTGTGCATCAGAGGATCATATCAAGAAAGTGAAAAGATAAGCACCCAAACGAGAGAGAAGACTTGCAAACTATATCTGATAAGGGTCTAAAATCAGAATGTAAGCCTTATAATTCAATCATGAAAAAAAGACAATCCAATTAAAAGTGAACGGACATTTTTCCGAAGAAGACATGCAAGTGACCAACAGCACATGAAAAGACACTCAACATCATTACTCACCAGGGAAATACAAAACTACTACTACTTCACACTCACTAGAATGATTTAAACACACACACAGAAGACAAATGGTGAGGATGTGGAGAAATTGGAAGCCTCGTAAATTACTGGTGAGATTGCAAAATAATGCAGTTGTGGAAAACAGTTCGGCAGTTCCTCAAAAAGGTAAATATGAGTTACAATATGACCTAATAATTCCACACTTAGGTATGTAACCAAGAAAAATGAAAACATGTATCTGTACAAAAATATGTACACCATTGTTCATAGCATTTTTCACAACAGAAAAACAGCTATGACTATCAAATAATGAATAAATAAGCACAATGTTTATACACAGAATGGGATGTTATTCTTTAGTTATAAAAGGGCATGCTACAACACAGATGAACCATGAAAACATTTTGCTAAGTGAAAGAATCCATAAATAAAAGGTAACCTAATTTCATTTACCTGAAATATTTGGCAAATCCATAGAGAAAGAAGCAGTGGTTTCTTAAAGGGGGGTGTAATGTTCTGGAATTGGTGGTTATGGTTGCACAACCTCATGAACATACTAAAAACCATTGATTTGTACACTTTGAAAGAATGAATCTTATAGTACATAAATTATGTCTCAATTAAAAAGAAAAAAGAAGATACAACAACTAAATGCCATATAAGATCCTGGATTAGATCCTGTAACAATAAAAGTGACATAAAAGGAAAGCAAAGGGGCTTCCCTTGTGGCTCAGTGGATAAGAACCTGTCTGCCAATGCAGGAGACACAGGTTCGATCCCTGATCCAGGAAGATCCCACATACTGCAGAGAAGCTAAACCCACATATCAACAAACACCTAGCACAGCCAAAAATAAAGTTTAAAAAAAAAAATTAATTAAAAGAAAGCAATTGTTCTGGGGGAAGGAAAAGCATATAATCTATAACACAATACCATTTATACAGTCAAAAATAAATGCAAATGCACACAAAACCATGTATTTTAAAAGACATAAATCAAGAGAGGCACATAAAACACACTGGCATAAATGCCAATGGGAAAAGTGGGAGAAATGAGTTGAAAACGAAGACAAGCTACAACAAACAGACAAGTGGAAAACAACAAAAATGATGGCCACACTATCAGGACCATGCTAACTTAGTCCTTGTAGCCTCTGGTAGCTTGGGCTCACTCTTGAAATGAACAAGACATGGCACAACATTAGAAGTCAACTTTGAAAAAGAATACAATTTAAAGATTTCTTTAAGCAGGAACAAGCAGGCTTAGTCCAGTTATGTTCTAGACTTGAGAAGGAGCTGCCCTGGTGAAGAAGTGGCAGTGCCGTGGGAATGCCATGAGCCAGAGGGGGTCCCAGGTCCAGAATATGCTTGAGGGTTTTATACCACACACGACACTTGACTTGGGAACTCAGCAAAATAAACGCAAATACTGAATTGCGTCTAGCAAAAGGAGGAAAAGAAGATGAAGGAAATAAGTTTTATTTTTCCAGGTACTTGTCTTTTCAATTTATAGTGAATGCGTATGGAGAGTCAGGGAGAGGTATTATGTGGGAAGGAATGAAACTCTGAAGTATTGACCTTAATGTGTGATTTCTAAAAACAGCTGGAGAGAGCTATGAATACTCATTTGACTCTTTAGTGCAGTCGACAGACTTTAGATGAAATGGGATGAGAAACTTGGACTGCTTACAAACTCCATGAATAGGGTTTTATGGAAAGAAGGGACACTTTCTATTTTTTAACCTGAAAAAAGAGATTCTGAATGTTCCCATAGTTTAATCAAACTCAGAGTATAATGGAATAAGGTGTGATCATTCATATGTGATTTTACATGTCAAATGTGATTGTATATTTTAAGAGGCTATTCCTACATATGAAATACACCTTAAAGCACCTAAACCCTGACTGGCCTTAGGTAAGAAGTCTTAAGATTGACCAGAAGAGACAGGTCTAGAAGTATTTGGGCCAGAATGTCAGTTTATTTATTTATTTTTTTGGCCGTGCTATGAGGCTTGTTTGGGATCTGAGTTTCCACACCCATAGCAGTGAAAGTGCAGAGTCCTAACCACTGGACTGCCAGGAAATTCCACAAAAACTAAAAGACATAAATCAAGAGAGGCACATAAAACGATAAATGCCAATGGGAAAAGTGGGAGAAATGAGTTGAAAACGAAGACAAGCTACAACAAACAGACAAGTGGAAAACAACAAAAATGATGGCCACACTATCAGGACCATGCTAACTTAGTCCTTGTAGCCTCTGGTAGCTTGGGCTCACTCTTGAAATGAACAAGACATGGCACAACATTAGAAGTCAACTTTGAAAAAGAATACAATTTAAAGATTTCTTTAAGCAGGAACAAGCAGGCTTAGTCCAGTTATGTTCTAGACTTGAGAAGGAGCTGCCCTGGTGAAGAAGTGGCAGTGCCGTGGGAATGCCATGAGCCAGAGGGGGTCCCAGGTCCAGAATATGCTTGAGGGTTTTATACCACCCCGACACTTGACTTGGGAACTCAGCAAAATAAACGCAAATACTGAATTGCGTCTAGCAAAAGGAGGAAAAGAAGATGAAGGAAATAAGTTTTATTTTTCCAGGTACTTGTCTTTTCAATTTATAGTGAATGCGTATGGAGAGTCAGGGAGAGGTATTATGTGGGAAGGAATGAAACTCTGAAGTATTGACCTTAATGTGTGATTTCTAAAAACAGCTGGAGAGAGCTATGAATACTCATTTGACTCTTTAGTGCAGTCGACAGACTTTAGATGAAATGGGATGAGAAACTTGGACTGCTTACAAACTCCATGAATAGGGTTTTATGGAAAGAAGGGACACTTTCTATTTTTTAACCTGAAAAAAGAGATTCTGAATGTTCCCATAGTTTAATCAAACTCAGAGTATAATGGAATAAGGTGTGATCATTCATATGTGATTTTACATGTCAAATGTGATTGTATATTTTAAGAGGCTATTCCTACATATGAAATACACCTTAAAGCACCTAAACCCTGACTGGCCTTAGGTAAGAAGTCTTAAGATTGACCAGAAGAGACAGGTCTAGAAGTATTTGGGCCAGAATGTCAGTTTATTTATTTATTTTTTTGGCCGTGCTATGAGGCTTGTTTGGGATCTGAGTTTCCACACCCATAGCAGTGAAAGTGCAGAGTCCTAACCACTGGACTGCCAGGAAATTCCAAAATTAATTTTTAAAAGAAAGAAAAATGAGTAATTGGGACAGTCTCTCAGAGAAAACACCATCAATAATAAAGGGTAGTTTGGGGAAAAACAATTGCTAATATTCAGCAGTAGAAAGGACCGTGCTTTCTCTGTCTCAAGGCTACTCAAAGTGTGATCTGTTAGTCAACAATTGGATGTATACTGATATTGAGAGTAAAAATTATTTTTAATTTTACACTGAACTGACAGAATAATTTTCTATTCATTTTACTTTTTTATTTTTATTGTATTTTACAAAAATGCTGGTCTGTGGGGGAAAAACCTACTTATCATCTATATATGGTATGAGAAACAATGATCTATACTACTACTGGTTCCACTACTTCTAGAAGCTTCTGTCACTCCTGCATGCCAAGCATGGTGATATAAAGGCACTACATACATCATTCTCAGAACAACTCTGAAATGTCACTCCCTGTGGCACTGAGGCCTGCTTTTCTTTGGGGGTCACAGAACAAATTCAAGGCTAAAAAGCAGGCTATAGAGATCACGGTAAAGAAACGGAAATAAATCTTAACCAAGATCGTATTAACAAGTCTCATTCAAAAAATTTTACTAGGCACTTACTATGTGGTTAACACTGTCTTAGGCCTTTGGGATTTAGCACCAAACATGACAAAATCTCTGGGGCTTTCCTGGTGGCTCAGAGGTAAAAGAATCCACCTGTAATGCAGGAGATGCAGGTTTAATCCCTGGGTCAGGAAGAGCCCCTAGAGAAGGAAATGGCAACCCACTTCAGTATTCTTGCCTGAAAAATCCCATGGACAGAAGTCCATGGGGTCACAAGAGTCAAACATAAGGACCATAAGTCCATTTTCTAAGCCGTTGGGTCTCTTTCTGTTTGTAAGGTAAGGCTTAGTGACTAAACCACCACCACCACCACCACAACAAAATCTCTGACTTCATGAATCTTATGGCTTTACATTCTAGCAGGGAGATGACAATAGAGGAATAAACTGATCATTCATTAACCTCAGGTAGAGATAAGCACAATGAGGAAAAGTAACGCTGAGGTAGGTAATAGAGGAAGATGGTCCGATGGAGGAGGGCTATTTTAGATCCCGTGATTAGGCGGGAAGGCCTAGCAGTTATGAGCACAGATTCTGAAGCCAGAATGCCTGATCCAAATATTTGTTCTGTCACAAGTTTTTTGACCACGGACAAGGTCTCTAACGGCTTGCTCCCTCATCCACAGAAGGGAACTTAATAGTGCCAACCTAGGGCTAGTGTGAGGATTACAAGAGTCAGCAGGTAAACTTAATGGCTACTCAAAGTGTGATCTGTTAGTCAACAATTGGATGTATACTGATATTGAGAGTAAAATTTTTTTTAATTTTACACTGAACTGACAGAATAATTTTCTATTCATTTTACTTTTTTATTTTTATTGTATTTTACAAAAATGCTGGTCTGTGGGGGAAAAACCTACTTATCATCTATATATGGTATGAGAAACAATGATCTATACTACTACTGGTTCCACTACTTCTAGAAGCTTCTGTCACTCCTGCATGCCAAGCATGGTGATATAAAGGCACTACATACATCATTCTCAGAACAACTCTGAAATGTCACTCCCTGTGGCACTGAGGCCTGCTTTTCTTTGGGGGTCACAGAACAAATTCAAGGCTAAAAAGCAGGCTATAGAGATCACGGTAAAGAAACGGAAATAAATCTTAACCAAGATCGTATTAACAAGTCTCATTCAAAAAATTTTACTAGGCACTTACTATGTGGTTAACACTGTCTTAGGCCTTTGGGATTTAGCACCAAACATGACAAAATCTCTGGGGCTTTCCTGGTGGCTCAGAGGTAAAAGAATCCACCTGTAATGCAGGAGATGCAGGTTTAATCCCTGGGTCAGGAAGAGCCCCTAGAGAAGGAAATGGCAACCCACTTCAGTATTCTTGCCTGAAAAATCCCATGGACAGAAGTCCATGGGGTCACAAGAGTCAAACATAAGGACCATAAGTCCATTTTCTAAGCCGTTGGGTCTCTTTCTGTTTGTAAGGTAAGGCTTAGTGACTAAACCACCACCACCACCACCACAACAAAATCTCTGACTTCATGAATCTTATGGCTTTACATTCTAGCAGGGGAGATGACAATAGAGGAATAAACTGATCATTCATTAACCTCAGGTAGAGATAAGCACAATGAGGAAAAGTAACGCTGAGGTAGGTAATAGAGGAAGATGGTCCGATGGAGGAGGGCTATTTTAGATCCCGTGATTAGGCGGGAAGGCCTAGCAGTTATGAGCACAGATTCTGAAGCCAGAATGCCTGATCCAAATATTTGTTCTGTCACAAGTTTTTTGACCACGGACAAGGTCTCTAACGGCTTGCTCCCTCATCCACAGAAGGGGAACTTAATAGTGCCAACCTAGGGCTAGTGTGAGGATTACAAGAGTCAGCAGAGTAAAGTACTCGGGACAAAACCTGCCACAGTATGTGCTTCCTAAACATTACTATTTCCACAGGCTGTGAGACTTAGCCAGAGACTGGAAGGAGGAAGGTGGCCATGCCAAGATGTGGTAAAACAGTGACAGCTGCCATTGCCGGAGCACCTTTGGGTATTTATGTAGATTATGTGTGTTTTCACCTTTAAAAGTCACAGTGATCCTGAAATAGATATCATTATTCCCATCCCGTAGAGAGAAAAAACTGTAGGTTAGAAATGTTAAGTGGCTTGTTTAAGGTCAGACAACTAGCTAATAGGTGTCAGTGAACTCTGTCAGTCAAAAGCCTTGCTTCTTTTATTGGGTTTGTATTGCCTCTGCTAGGTACTGGCATAGAACTGAAAATATACCTTGCTCATTCATCCACTGATTCGTTACTTCATTCAAAAAAATGTTTACTGAGTGCCTAGTAAAAGGGGTGAATAGGCAGAGTTGGTAAGGAGGCCAGTGGTTTCCAAGGTGGAGGAGGAGAGGGAACAAATATTTTTAGCCAAGGTGCCTTCACCTTGATTGCCATGCCTATGACAATAATCTATTTTGCGTAAGACTTTCTTGAAGCCCAGAGCTAATGTTTATAACAACAATGTATCTTGCTGGAAGACATGTTTCTCCTTCTTAGCTTGTACCTATGTTATCTAA
The DNA here is from genome assembly GCA_022376925.1 of Tragulus kanchil. Lineage (NCBI taxonomy): Eukaryota > Metazoa > Chordata > Mammalia > Artiodactyla > Tragulidae > Tragulus > Tragulus kanchil. The sequence goes on from JAIOJX010000024.1 coordinate 134,334,164, forward strand.
AGATGTATGTTATGGGTCTGGGTCTGGTAAGGCCTTTATCACCTTAAAATATCCTTTTGATCTATTCTTAATAACCAATTGGAAAAGTAGGGAGATGACAATAGAGGAATAAACTGATCATTCATTAACCTCAGGTAGAGATAAGCACAATGAGGAAAAGTAACGCTGAGGTAGGTAATAGAGGAAGATGGTCCGATGGAGGAGGGCTATTTTAGATCCCGTGATTAGGCGGGAAGGCCTAGCAGTTATGAGCACAGATTCTGAAGCCAGAATGCCTGATCCAAATATTTGTTCTGTCACAAGTTTTTTGACCACGGACAAGGTCTCTAACGGCTTGCTCCCTCATCCACAGAAGGGGAACTTAATAGTGCCAACCTAGGGCTAGTGTGAGGATTACAAGAGTCAGCAGAGTAAAGTACTCGGGACAAAACCTGCCACAGTATGTGCTTCCTAAACATTACTATTTCCACAGGCTGTGAGACTTAGCCAGAGACTGGAAGGAGGAAGGTGGCCATGCCAAGATGTGGTAAAACAGTGACAGCTGCCATTGCCGGAGCACCTTTGGGTATTTATGTAGATTATGTGTGTTTTCACCTTTAAAAGTCACAGTGATCCTGAAATAGATATCATTATTCCCATCCCGTAGAGAGAAAAAACTGTAGGTTAGAAATGTTAAGTGGCTTGTTTAAGGTCAGACAACTAGCTAATAGGTGTCAGTGAACTCTGTCAGTCAAAAGCCTTGCTTCTTTTATTGGGTTTGTATTGCCTCTGCTAGGTACTGGCATAGAACTGAAAATATACCTTGCTCATTCATCCACTGATTCGTTACTTCATTCAAAAAAATGTTTACTGAGTGCCTAGTAAAAGGGGTGAATAGGCAGAGTTGGTAAGGAGGCCAGTGGTTTCCAAGGTGGAGGAGGAGAGGGAACAAATATTTTTAGCCAAGGTGCCTTCACCTTGATTGCCATGCCTATGACAATAATCTATTTTGCGTAAGACTTTCTTGAAGCCCAGAGCTAATGTTTATAACAACAATGTATCTTGCTGGAAGACATGTTTCTCCTTCTTAGCTTGTACCTATGTTATCTAAAGATGTATGTTATGGGTCTGGGTCTGGTAAGGCCTTTATCACCTTAAAATATCCTTTTGATCTATTCTTAATAACCAATTGGAAAAGTATTAAATGCCTCACCTAAACTAGCTTCTGGGGATACTCTTCTATCCCCCTTCTAGTTCCTTTAGCTGAAAGTGTTCTCTATACCTTTTTTTCTTTAATAAAGTTTTTACTGCATGAAGCTCTCAGTGTCCAAAGCCAAGTCTTTTGATCCCAAAGTGAAAATATTCTTTGGAGATCGTGAATCCAACATTGTTCACCATAAATTATCTACCATCATCTATCACTTTCAAGTATCATAGTCCATTGGTAATTTTTTTCTTTGTCTTCAAAGAGTAGACCCTTCAATTAGGGAGACCATGATGTAAGAACAGTGCTCAACGAACTGCAGAGATAAGGAATACTATTGGGGGAGGGGGGATGCCCATGTGCAAATGGGCCCAGTTCAAGAGAGGATTTGGGGACTTCCCTGATAGTCTAGTGGTTAAGAGTCCACGTTTCTATTGCAAAGGTTATGGGTTTGATTCCTGGCCAGGGAACTAAGATCCCACAGGCCACATGGGTGTGGGGGAAAAAAGAAAAAGGATTCAGAAAAGAGAGAGAGGATTTGGAAAAAACTGGGAGGTAAATTTAAAAGGTAGGTTGGGAGCAGAATCATACAACACCGTCTGTGCAAAGAGTGGGGAAGCACTGGAGCTTCCACAGAGGAAAGCTTATTAGAGCAAACTCACATCCACAGAGAAATCCCCCTACAGACTCGGACAGAAGGGAGATTTATGTAACACCTTAGATACAAATGTATGTGAGTGGTGCAGGAGGAAGGGAAAAGAAAGGAAGAATCAAGAATTAAAAAGACCTGAAAACAGACAGATGAAAGGATACTGTACAAGAAATTTAAACATGAAAGACTGACTCTTAAATCTGTTGCTTTTGGCTTCTTGTTAGTTTTATGAAATTAGGAAAAATGAGATAAGCATTATGGAATGGCTACCTTGTCATTCATAAACATAGGACATGAACCAGTGCTATGCAAAATGGTTCCTAATTACAATTTCTTAATGATCAGAAGCAGCTTTAAAGCAAGACAAGACACTAAGTGCGTCTGTGCCTCATTTACTGGCCATTCCTACATACTCCTGCTCCTGCATTTATAAAGCAGCTACCCAAAAGGAAGCCCTGAGTGCAAGGCAAGGCACACTATGAGATGGGCCTGACATGAAAGGTTTGACATCAACAGTGACTTTCTTTGAACTCTTTAAAGGATTTTCTCTCACTGAAGCAGAGACATAAGACATTATTTTAAGAAAATAAGATCTGAAAAGTATTACCAATGTCTTTTGCTCTGGGTGAATCCAACATTGTTCACCATAAATTATCTACCATCATCTATCACTTTCAAGTATCATAGTCCATTGGTAATTTTTTTCTTTGTCTTCAAAGAGTAGACCCTTCAATTAGGGAGACCATGATGTAAGAACAGTGCTCAACGAACTGCAGAGATAAGGAATACTATTGGGGGAGGGGGGATGCCCATGTGCAAATGGGCCCAGTTCAAGAGAGGATTTGGGGACTTCCCTGATAGTCTAGTGGTTAAGAGTCCACGTTTCTATTGCAAAGGTTATGGGTTTGATTCCTGGCCAGGGAACTAAGATCCCACAGGCCACATGGGTGTGGGGGAAAAAAGAAAAAGGATTCAGAAAAGAGAGGATTTGGAAAAAACTGGGAGGTAAATTTAAAAGGTAGGTTGGGAGCAGAATCATACAACACCGTCTGTGCAAAGAGTGGGGAAGCACTGGAGCTTCCACAGAGGAAAGCTTATTAGAGCAAACTCACATCCACAGAGAAATCCCCCTACAGACTCGGACAGAAGGGAGATTTATGTAACACCTTAGATACAAATGTATGTGAGTGGTGCAGGAGGAAGGGAAAAGAAAGGAAGAATCAAGAATTAAAAAGACCTGAAAACAGACAGATGAAAGGATACTGTACAAGAAATTTAAACATGAAAGACTGACTCTTAAATCTGTTGCTTTTGGCTTCTTGTTAGTTTTATGAAATTAGGAAAAATGAGATAAGCATTATGGAATGGCTACCTTGTCATTCATAAACATAGGACATGAACCAGTGCTATGCAAAATGGTTCCTAATTACAATTTCTTAATGATCAGAAGCAGCTTTAAAGCAAGACAAGACACTAAGTGCGTCTGTGCCTCATTTACTGGCCATTCCTACATACTCCTGCTCCTGCATTTATAAAGCAGCTACCCAAAAGGAAGCCCTGAGTGCAAGGCAAGGCACACTATGAGATGGGCCTGACATGAAAGGTTTGACATCAACAGTGACTTTCTTTGAACTCTTTAAAGGATTTTCTCTCACTGAAGCAGAGACATAAGACATTATTTTAAGAAAATAAGATCTGAAAAGTATTACCAATGTCTTTTGCTCTGGGTGCTTGCTCTTCCAACACATAAATAAATGGTCATCACCCGCTAGCTGGATTATTTTTCTTGAGCTACTGACAACTTTATAACAAACTGTCTCTTAAATTCATTAAGTGGAAAAGACAAAACCTGAGACTCTGTCCCTAGACTGGTTTGGGGAAGGCAGGTCTACTGGCTCCTTACCTTCTTCAGCAATGACCGTTAGTGTGACGGTGATGCCGGCATCCTTGATGAGTTGAACAATGTTATCATGGGACAGCTCAACAATGGACTGCCCGTTCACTGCAGAGATGTGATCTCCAACTTTCAGCTTCCCACAGCGATCAGCTGGACTTCCTTCTATGACTCGGCCAATTTTATGAGGAATAACTATGGGGAAAAAAATCCCCAGGTTTTTCAATTATTTAATATATCTTTTAGAGGTGCACTTACCATCAACATCAAAAATTCAACCTAATAACAAAGAAAATTCTTTACAGGTATATCAAAACCCCCCTTGTGTGATCAGCCTATCCAAATGCAACTATTTTCACATTATCTTCCACTGTGTGAAGATTATAGCTGCACGCACAGCAATATAAACCTCTTTGCCTTTTTCCACTTACCAGAAACTTTTTCCAAGTTTTACACTGTCCCTAGTAAGCCCATTTACAGACTACTGACCTCAGTGATACTTATGAAAATATCTCATGTTTCTTGCTGGTCACTGGCCGTTTAGCTGCAACATGTTTTTGGCAATATTTTAGAAACTGCTATGATGAGATCCTTTTTGGTTCTGTTGAAGGGGCATTTATTCCCACAAGGAATCTTGCAAATAGGTATAGTTCAAAATCAGGTTCAGGACTCAGACTGGTAAGAAATCCAGTTAGAGTGAGGGCCTTCCCTGGTGGTCTAGTGGTTAAGAATCTGCCTGTGATACAGGCGACATGGGTTCAATCCCAGATGCCATGGGGCAGCTAAGCCTGTGTGCCACAACTACTAAACCCTCACACGTGCCTAGGTTCCATGCTCTGCAATGAAGAGCAGGTCCCGCTCTCTACAACTGGAGAAAGCTGGAGCAAAGCAACAAAGACCCAGCGTAGCCAAAAATAAATCAATAAATAAATCTTTAAGAAAAAAATAAATTCTTAAAAAGAAATCCATTTACTGAAAAGGTTGATCATTAAAATGAATCAGACTTACTTCTAGAACAAAATTAATTCCTTTTGTTTATGCGTCTCAATTTTTTTTTAAATTAGAAAAGCTGAGTGGAATTAGAACATTAAGTGTTTAACATTAAGATAATTTGGCTAATGGATAAAATTCTACCTTGAAAGCACAAAGCTGAGTTTAAGGCATTTGCAGACACTCTGTGCAGTTCTATTATATCTCTAGTATAATGCTAAAGGCTTTCCTAGAGTAACTATTAAGACTCTTCACTGTTATTATGCCTTAAAATGAGTTCTTAGACGTTCAAGAAATCTTGTCAAAGTATCTTTCACCATTTAATAAAGGGCATTCATGTTACGAAACAAATGTTCCTTCTATGCTTGCTAGAATTTTTTGGCCTAGGTCAGTAAATCTGTCAGGCACTTGGGCTCCTGCTGAACATGGATTACTATGAATAAGGTTAATATAATATTTTTAAATGGCACTCTGATTATGTTTAATTTCCAAAGTCAAATAGGCTCCTTACTAAAATTTCTGAATTATATTGAGGTGGATGTTAGGGCCATTTTAATAGACCTTCATTTAGACTGGAAGTTATTCTCAGCCATGATTTATGTCCCCACGGACAGTGAGCGCCATTCCTTAGCTCTTCCAGGATTATGTAAGTGGGAGATTTTATCTTAAAAAAGAGGATGTTGGAAGCAAGTGCCTGTTAGCTCTGAGTTATATCAAGCACTTGTACCATTTTCCTCATGTTGTTGTGCTCAGTCGCTCAGTCGTGCCTGACCCTTTGCAGCCCCATGGGCTGTAGCCTGCCGGGCCTTCCCTGTCCATGGACGTTTTCAGGCAAGCCTACTGGAGTGGGTTGCCATTTTCCTCCTCCTCAGGATCTTCCAGACCCAGGGACTGAACCTATGTCTTTTGTGTCTCCTGCATTGGTAGGCAGATTCTTGACCACTAGTGCCACCTGGGAGGCCCATCATTATAAACAAAGTAATTAGAAAAGCTCTGGAGCAGCATGAGCCATGTCCTGTGCCAAGCAGCATGAGCTGAGACCCTGAGAGGACAACAGGTGGTACATCAGAAATATACGGAGAATCACACAGTGGCCTGGTGGTGACATTTTAAATCAGTATCTCAGTTACTCTCCTTAGAAGAGATTTACTTGTGAACAGTGTTCACTTCTTCTCCTGAGAAGAAACTCATTCAGCTCGCTGGCACAGTGAAAGAGGTTCGTTCAGACTTGAGAAAGCATCAAATGGGAAGAATCTCTGATGTCTCAGTGGTTCCTTTTTCCTCATGTGAGCAATGTGGTCAAAAGGAATTGGTAAATCTTGGTACAGAACTTCCTGAGGGTTAGTCATTGAGGAGAGGGTAGATGAAAGTGGTCAGACTGTTATTGTCTTGGCATTTATAGCAGCACCACCAACACAGTTAAAGAGAACAAACAGACCACCAGAAAGACAACTTTTGAACATTCTTTGAATAGACGGGAAAGTTTTCAAGGTAACTGCTTAGGGTACACACAGCCAAGGAAAAGTCTGAAGTCCTGCCTTGTTGGTATGCAGAGTCTATAAGCATTTACCATAAAGCCAATTTCTCCATGTTCATTCATCTTTGGCCTAAATCTGTCTCACAGACTGGCTTGTCCGGCTGCTGAGATCACTTTAGTACTCTTAAAATATTTCTTTTCAGGAAAAGAAAGGATAATAACTGGAAATGGCCCCTTCTCAAAGCAATCCTTTGCAACCAGAACTTAAAAGTATATGATAAGAGAAACACTAAACCTCTGAAGTACTGGCCACGCAAAAACTAGCCAAGTCCTCTCCATCTTCCAGAGCACTGTTCTCAGAGTACTCCACTCACGAAGCACTGACACAGACTAGGCCCAGGGCAAAAAGGATGCTGGGCCTGGTTCCCTGACCTTTGAACAAGTCAACAGTAGAGAATTCCAAAATTTTATAACTGATATTAGAGATGCTACTGGGAACTCTCCCTGTGACAAATGTCAGCAGAAACTACATTTCAGCAGCAGAAAACAAAAACAAAACCCAACAGCCTACACTGTGCAGAATACCAATCTGTACCAAGGCCAGATCCATAAAGAATGATCTATTCTGACAGGTTTCTGACCTTTTCACCTGTGCTCTTTTTCTAAACCAAACTTTCACTGTTAGGCAGTGAACTGCATACTGCAATTGCGCAGTCTCCGTGAGGGAAAGTTCCTCATGTCGTCCTATCCCACGATCCCTCTAGCTCTAAGAGATACATGGAGTTCCAAGAAGACGCTTGCAGGGCTGAGAATTCTGTGAGATTAACTAGCACGTCAGTGAAATGACGAATTCTGGTTTTTCACCGTGACAGAAAATCTCAAGTACTTTACATAAAATTCATTTGACAACCTAAGCCTAATTTACCATTCAGGCTGATAATTAATGAGCTGCAAACACTCATTTCCTGCCACGCATTAGCTATTGCCTCAATCTTACATTTTAATTGGACTTTCTTTCCCATCTCATTACTCAAATATTGATAAACTTTTAAACGTTTCTTTAGAGGAAAAGAAGGTCGAGAGGCAGTGACAATTTCATAAATAATGATGATGACAATGGTAGAAACTACAGCAAGTAACAGCAGCCAACAAACATTTATTGACGGTCCAGGCAAAAGGCTTCATACGCATTATCTCCTTTAAGCCTCAAAAACATACGAGATAGGAAGTGCTAACATCCTCATTTCACAGGGGAAAGTGGAGCACTTGGAGGGTAAGTAATGTGCCTAAGATCAGAGAGCTATTAAAAGACATGAGCAGGTCTAGAATGCACGTCTGTCTGACTACAAAGCCCAGTATTTAATGACACCGTCTTATACAGACACCTGCCATCTATGCTATGTAAAACCATCAAGAACGTAAAAAGAAATTTTAACAGAGAAGTATAAAAAGATTTTAAAATTTAAATAGATATAATTTTAATAAATATAATATATATAATAATACGATAATATTTAATAGCCTGTTCTCAGAGTACTCCACTCACGAAGCACTGACACAGACTAGGCCCAGGGCAAAAAGGATGCTGGGCCTGGTTCCCTGACCTTTGAACAAGTCAACAGTAGAGAATTCCAAAATTTTATAACTGATATTAGAGATGCTACTGGGAACTCTCCCTGTGACAAATGTCAGCAGAAACTACATTTCAGCAGCAGAAAACAAAAACAAAACCCAACAGCCTACACTGTGCAGAATACCAATCTGTACCAAGGCCAGATCCATAAAGAATGATCTATTCTGACAGGTTTCTGACCTTTTCACCTGTGCTCTTTTTCTAAACCAAACTTTCACTGTTAGGCAGTGAACTGCATACTGCAATTGCGCAGTCTCCGTGAGGGAAAGTTCCTCATGTCGTCCTATCCCACGATCCCTCTAGCTCTAAGAGATACATGGAGTTCCAAGAAGACGCTTGCAGGGCTGAGAATTCTGTGAGATTAACTAGCACGTCAGTGAAATGACGAATTCTGGTTTTTCACCGTGACAGAAAATCTCAAGTACTTTACATAAAATTCATTTGACAACCTAAGCCTAATTTACCATTCAGGCTGATAATTAATGAGCTGCAAACACTCATTTCCTGCCACGCATTAGCTATTGCCTCAATCTTACATTTTAATTGGACTTTCTTTCCCATCTCATTACTCAAATATTGATAAACTTTTAAACGTTTCTTTAGAGGAAAAGAAGGTCGAGAGGCAGTGACAATTTCATAAATAATGATGATGACAATGGTAGAAACTACAGCAAGTAACAGCAGCCAACAAACATTTATTGACGGTCCAGGCAAAAGGCTTCATACGCATTATCTCCTTTAAGCCTCAAAAACATACGAGATAGGAAGTGCTAACATCCTCATTTCACAGGGGAAAGTGGAGCACTTGGAGGGTAAGTAATGTGCCTAAGATCAGAGAGCTATTAAAAGACATGAGCAGGTCTAGAATGCACGTCTGTCTGACTACAAAGCCCAGTATTTAATGACACCGTCTTATACAGACACCTGCCATCTATGCTATGTAAAACCATCAAGAACGTAAAAAGAAATTTTAACAGAGAAGTATAAAAAGATTTTAAAAATTTAAATAGATATAATTTTTAATAAATATAATATATATAATAATACGATAATATTTAATAGACAATGTATAAAAGTATAATAATATAAATTTCAAACATAAAATATGTTAAACATATTTAAGTAGCATATTTCTACTGAACTCCTCTATGGTAGTTTAGTCTCTGTCGTGTCCGACTCTGCAACCCCGTGGACTGTAGCCCACCAGGATCCTCTGTCCGTGGGATTTCCCAGGCAAGAATACTGGAGTGAGTTGCCATTCCCTTCTCCAGGGGATCTTCCTGACCCTGGGATTGAACCCAGAGCTCCTGAATTGTAGGCAGATTCTCTACTGACTGAGCCATCAGGGAGGTTCCGAATTCCGCTATATCTCCTAGTTTGATGGTGAACACTAGCCTCTCTTCTAATTTTTGTGGTGCTGGAGAAGGAGTATGCCCCATATGAAAAGTGGTTAGCATCTGTCATGCTGAGCAATAGTCTTTCACTATTTTTGTTAATCTGAATGCCCAGGATTATTGTATGGCATTAGAATCAGAATATGATTATCTAAAATGGTCACTTGTTTTTCGAAATAACTGATTTCCAGTGATACAACAAAATCCACCTAAAAGCTGCTTCCTTTCATTTTTCTGACACAGGTCACATAATCATCCTCACAGCATCAGTGACAGTTCCAGTTCCAAGCGTTACCATAGCAACGGCTTTTGGAAAATGGAAACTCGTATCAGTGAGCAGTGACCTGATACTCTAGTAATAACTCATCCATGTCATAGAATCTTCCTCCTTCACATACTTGCATTAATTTGAGCAAGATTTTTGCAAATTGGTTTGGCTCACAACACTTTCCCGAAAGTGTGTTCATTTTCACTAAGGTTTCAGTGCTATTATCAAGGAAGGGGGTAAGAATGCCTAAGATCGAAGCTATTAAAAGACATGAGCAGGTCTAGAATGCACGCTGTCTGACTACAAAGCCCAGTATTTAATGACACCGTCTTATACAGACACCTGCCATCTATGCTATGTAAAACCATCAAGAACGTAAAAAGAAATTTTAACAGAGAAGTATAAAAAGATTTTAAAAATTTAAATAGATATAATTTTTAATAAATATAATATATATAATAATACGATAATATTTAATAGACAATGTATAAAAGTATAATAATATAAATTTCAAACATAAAATATGTTAAACATATTTAAGTAGCATATTTCTACTGAACTCCTCTATGGTAGTTTAGTCTCTGTCGTGTCCGACTCTGCAACCCCGTGGACTGTAGCCCACCAGGATCCTCTGTCCGTGGGATTTCCCAGGCAAGAATACTGGAGTGAGTTGCCATTCCCTTCTCCAGGGGATCTTCCTGACCCTGGGATTGAACCCAGAGCTCCTGAATTGTAGGCAGATTCTCTACTGACTGAGCCATCAGGGAGGTTCCGAATTCCGCTATATCTCCTAGTTTGATGGTGAACACTAGCCTCTCTTCTAATTTTTGTGGTGCTGGAGAAGGAGTATGCCCCATATGAAAAGTGGTTAGCATCTGTCATGCTGAGCAATAGTCTTTCACTATTTTTGTTAATCTGAATGCCCAGGATTATTGTATGGCATTAGAATCAGAATATGATTATCTAAAATGGTCACTTGTTTTTCGAAATAACTGATTTCCAGTGATACAACAAAATCCACCTAAAAGCTGCTTCCTTTCATTTTTCTGACACAGGTCACATAATCATCCTCACAGCATCAGTGACAGTTCCAGTTCCAAGCGTTACCATAGCAACGGCTTTTGGAAAATGGAAACTCGTATCAGTGAGCAGTGACCTGATACTCTAGTAATAACTCATCCATGTCATAGAATCTTCCTCCTTCACATACTTGCATTAATTTGAGCAAGATTTTTGCAAATTGGTTTGGCTCACAACACTTTCCCGAAAGTGTGTTCATTTTTCACTAAGGTTTCAGTGACCATTTAGTCTGAAAGGATCTGCCTAGCTAAAATATAATCAAATCCACTGGCAAAGGTAAGAGTACACTTTCAAGTGGTCAAGGATTTTTTGTAATTTCCTTGGAAAAATAAAGCTACCAGACAAGCACGATACATACATACTGGTTTGCTGGTTTTCATCTTATGTTCATTTGTCTTTTATGTGTAAAGATGATTATTACTTAGAAACATAAAGACACAACAAATATTTAATTTGCAGATTCACAATAGCCCTGGACATAGAAAATGTGATTCCTCCTTTCTTGAAGGAATTAATATAAACATGCATCCTTCTCAGATGACAATATTCTATTCAACTGAGTTCAGAAGATTTAGATTAATATTTCAAGCTTTTTCACAAAACCTTTACTTTTCAATGAAGTATATAAGGTAAGCATGCCTCCTATTCAAGAAGGTCACTTTATAGCTGGAATAAAGCAATTATGATTAAATAACATGAAAGGACTATTTAAGACATATTTGGGTCAAGATTTTTCAGTTCTGCTTCTTCTCAACCGCTTATAGCATTTCATTCATTTCTGTATAGATGATTTCTTCTAATTTGAAAAAAAAAAAAAATGTCCCCAAAGTTTAAAAAGTTCAGCCTTGTCCTTTCACTAAGTCAATTAGGTCACATCCCTGAAATACTGCCACAATATAATCTTGATGTGAGATCTTGGAACTGATAATCTTGAAACTGAGCTATTAAAACTTCTTTTATAGACTCTGAGATAGATAAATAAACCTGAAGCCTGGAAGATTTGATTCAAAGTACCTAATTTTGAAAATAAATAAAAGAGTCAGCATTTTAAAAATGGCAATTTATAGATGATTCCTAGCTAGTGTCCTAAACCCTAGGGAGTGACTCAGGAAAGTGGAGCTAAATGGAGGGACACCAGGACACAGGAGCCCTTACCTCCTGGAGGTGGCTTGCTCTTGGAAGTGAGAATGACAAAGCCAAATCCTTCATTTTCTTTTCGTTGCAAGACAACATCATAGGCCTCCTGGGGAGCAGGCCTGGCCGAACCCTCTGCTCGGTTCAGGCGTGGAGAGCCATTCTGTGTTGAAAGGAAGGCCTGAGAGCTGTCATCCTCTGGTTGTTTCTCTGTAATAAACAAGACCAATTCTGATATTTCTGGAACATCATAACTTCTGGTAACTAAAGCATTTGTGCTAAGCCCTTCACAAGAACACTGAGTTTCTAACATAAAGAGAGGGGTCTACGCCCAAGTGACTCTCGAGCCCATGGGAGTGCAGAGGTAGGCAGAGGCTGCCCAGCTGATTTCTCAAATGCTCTTTGAGTATATAGCCGAGAAACTACAAAATGTCATCTCACTCTAATGAAAGTTTTTCAAAGCTTCTGTAAAGTTCGATGGTTAAAAAACAACTCTTGAAATTATTTTAACTCCACAAAGTTTTGAACTTGGACAAGTAATATTTTTTTTAAGTTGATAACGAATAACGACATAGTAAACTTCCTCTTAAAATTCAACTTTAAATATAATTTAGTGAGACTTCCCTGGTGGTCCTCCAGGATCCTTGCCTAAAAAATTCCATGGAGGGAGAAGCCTCGCTGACTACAGTCCTTGGGGTCGCAAAGAGGTGGACAGAACTGAGTGCCCAACCACATGCACATACTGCGTCCCGAGGTTAAGAGCTCCAGGGCCCCAGGCTCCTAGTGGGGTCGCAAAAAACTTGCCACAAGTCCCAATTAAAAGTTCAGCCTTGTCCTTTCACTAAGTCAATTAGGTCACATCCCTGAAATACTGCCACAATATAATCTTGATGTGAGATCTTGGAACTGATAATCTTGAAACTGAGCTATTAAAACTTCTTTTATAGACTCTGAGATAGATAAATAAACCTGAAGCCTGGAAGATTTGATTCAAAGTACCTAATTTTGAAAATAAATAAAAGAGTCAGCATTTTAAAAATGGCAATTTATAGATGATTCCTAGCTAGTGTCCTAAACCCTAGGGAGTGACTCAGGAAAGTGGAGCTAAATGGAGGGACACCAGGACACAGGAGCCCTTACCTCCTGGAGGTGGCTTGCTCTTGGAAGTGAGAATGACAAAGCCAAATCCTTCATTTTCTTTTCGTTGCAAGACAACATCATAGGCCTCCTGGGGAGCAGGCCTGGCCGAACCCTCTGCTCGGTTCAGGCGTGGAGAGCCATTCTGTGTTGAAAGGAAGGCCTGAGAGCTGTCATCCTCTGGTTGTTTCTCTGTAATAAACAAGACCAATTCTGATATTTCTGGAACATCATAACTTCTGGTAACTAAAGCATTTGTGCTAAGCCCTTCACAAGAACACTGAGTTTCTAACATAAAGAGAGGGTCTACGCCCAAGTGACTCTCGAGCCCATGGGAGTGCAGAGGTAGGCAGAGGCTGCCCAGCTGATTTCTCAAATGCTCTTTGAGTATATAGCCGAGAAACTACAAAATGTCATCTCACTCTAATGAAAGTTTTTCAAAGCTTCTGTAAAGTTCGATGGTTAAAAAACAACTCTTGAAATTATTTTAACTCCACAAAGTTTTGAACTTGGACAAGTAATATTTTTTTTAAGTTGATAACGAATAACGACATAGTAAACTTCCTCTTAAAATTCAACTTTAAATATAATTTAGTGAGACTTCCCTGGTGGTCCTCCAGGATCCTTGCCTAAAAAATTCCATGGAGGGAGAAGCCTCGCTGACTACAGTCCTTGGGGTCGCAAAGAGGTGGACAGAACTGAGTGCCCAACCACACATGCACATATGCTCCAGGCAGTCCAGAGGTTAAGACTCCACGCTCCCAATGCGGGGGCCCGAGTTTGCTCCCTGGTCAGAGAACTAGATCCCAGATGCCACAACTAAGACTCAGGGCAACCAAAGAAACATTTAATAAAAATGCATAATGTCCTGTGGTGACTGACACGACATCTCGGATGTCACTGCATCAGGACAGAGATACTTCCCATCACAGGTTGAGGACAGCTTGCCACCCACACACACTCATCTTTCACAATGTGTTTCACAGCTGCAGTGTTCTGAGAGGTGACCCCAGGTGAGTTAACCCCTAGCAATTCTCAGGCATACAACAAGGTGTCCACATGAATGGTAAACCCTCCTAAAGTAAAGATCAGGTCACATGGAATCCCGAGCAGATGCGCCGTTAACCTACACCCTCTTCTCCCATTCAAGAATAACATCAGAATTTGAGAAAGAATGACACAAGTTAGTCCTTACATCAAAAAAAAGGAAAATCTTGTGTCATAATTTGATACCAAACATCATAAACTGATAACACACTGTTATCGATGCACATGCATTCATAAGGTCTCAGTATAAAACTCTATGCGATTCTGAGGAAATGTTTTTGAACCTCAACAAAGTGTTACCAGCTTCCAATCATTAATGAAAAATAAAGCTTCTTTTCTATATAATGCCTGCTTAGAATGAATTAGCTAAAGTGCTTCCAATAATATCAAACTACTATGAAACTTCTTCATGATGCTTTCTGGGTGGGACCAAATCTCTGTATAGCATCCTATTGCTTACTCTATGTAGTTATGTTCTGACACCCGCACAATCAAATGGAAGCAACACAGCATTGAAATCTCCATGCGTCTTGGAATGCCTCAAGTATGAAGGGCTGATGAACACCTGATATGTAAGTAAAGGGCTTTTACTTTGAATGCTGCCATCAAAAACACAGGGCCTCATTTTTAAGAGTAATGTAAATATTCATCAAGTTAAACTCTTTTTTTAATGTCTACTCTGTGCCAGACAATCATTCTTTTAAGTACTGTGGGCAGAGCACAGGACTAATAGATGGGAATTCCAACCTTCAGGAGGCTTACGTTCCTGTGGTGCTATAGGGTTGTCTTTTGAAAACTTTTTAACTGACAAGAATTCACTTCTAAAAATTTCTACATAATATTCACAAAGTTACTGAAGAGAAAAATACAAGAGATTTTCATAGGTTACTGTAAGGGTTTAGACCTCAGGCTTTGTAATTGAAACTGTCTGTTTCAAATCCTGGTCCTACTACTTACTAGCTATGTGTGTTCTCAACCTTTCTGTGAGCAACTAGAATAATGACAGTCTTTACATCATTGTGTTGTAGAGAGTATGTATAAGAATCCATATGTCTTGAGACTCAATAAATATTGGACTAAAACTGAAGTAGAAATAGTCTGTCCTCTTTAAATATTTAGGACTTTATCAGGATCCAAATTTTTTTCTTATTCAGGTAATGAAATATTTTAGTATGATTAAATAACTTTGTTTTTCAGAAGATAGATTTAACCTGACATTCTTATTACAATATCACACTGGCAAAATCCATCAATATAATCTTAATGTAGAGGCGCAAAATGTATTTCTCTTTTTTGATAGTAGTAGCAGTATTTATGAATCCTTTCAACCTTCTATGGCCTTCCACATGCAAGGGTCACACCAAATCAATTATCTCATACATTGTTTTTCACTGCTCTTGTTGTTTTAGGTAAGAAGTAGATTTATCCAGAGAAACACATTCCACAAACAGTGCAGACTGCTGCAGAGGGCTAGTACAGCCTGTCATACATTATTAAACATAATAAAATAACCCGACTTGTTGTGTAATGGGTGGGACCAAATCTCTGTATAGCATCCTATTGCTTAATGTAGTTATGTTCTGACACGCACAATCAAATGGAAGCAACACAGCATTGAAATCTCCATGCGCTTGGAATGCCTCAAGTATGAAGGGCTGATGAACACCTGATATGTAAGTAAAGGGCTTTTACTTTGAATGCTGCCATCAAAAACACAGGGCCTCATTTTTAAGAGTAATGTAAATATTCATCAAGTTAAACTCTTTTTTTAATGTCTACTCTGTGCCAGACAATCATTCTTTTAAGTACTGTGGGCAGAGCACAGGACTAATAGATGGGAATTCCAACCTTCAGGAGGCTTACGTTCCTGTGGTGCTATAGGGTTGTCTTTTGAAAACTTTTTAACTGACAAGAATTCACTTCTAAAAATTTCTACATAATATTCACAAAGTTACTGAAGAGAAAAATACAAGAGATTTTCATAGGTTACTGTAAGGGTTTAGACCTCAGGCTTTGTAATTGAAACTGTCTGTTTCAAATCCTGGTCCTACTACTTACTAGCTATGTGTGTTCTCAACCTTTCTGTGAGCAACTAGAATAATGACAGTCTTTACATCATTGTGTTGTAGAGAGTATGTATAAGAATCCATATGTCTTGAGACTCAATAAATATTGGACTAAAACTGAAGTAGAAATAGTCTGTCCTCTTTAAATATTTAGGACTTTATCAGGATCCAAATTTTTTTCTTATTCAGGTAATGAAATATTTTAGTATGATTAAATAACTTTGTTTTTCAGAAGATAGATTTAACCTGACATTCTTATTACAATATCACACTGGCAAAATCCATCAATATAATCTTAATGTAGAGGCGCAAAATGTATTTCTCTTTTTTGATAGTAGTAGCAGTATTTATGAATCCTTTCAACCTTCTATGGCCTTCCACATGCAAGGGTCACACCAAATCAATTATCTCATACATTGTTTTTCACTGCTCTTGTTGTTTTAGGTAAGAAGTAGATTTATCCAGAGAAACACATTCCACAAACAGTGCAGACTGCTGCAGAGGGCTAGTACAGCCTGTCATACATTATTAAACATAATAAAATAACCCGACAAAAAAAAAGGTGGGGCTAAGTCTCTTTGTTTCTTTTTAAATTTAATCCAGGCAGGAACAGATTCACATACCACCATAGAAGATCTTTCTTCTGACAGTTAATAACACGTGGCCATTTCGAGCAGCGGTTGTCATTAGGTCCAGGACTTGTTTATGTGATTTCCCTTTAACAGGAATTCCATCAATGCACATCAGCTCATCAGCTGCACGGAGCCGACCATCTTTCTCAGCTGCACCCAGAGGAATGATGGCCCCAATGTATATCTGATAAGATATAAAAGTGTAGGTTGGTCTATACAGTCTACTAAGACATACTAAGATCCCTAACTACTAAGTCAAGTCCTGACTCAGTACTATGCATGCCAACAGATTTTTGCAGTTCAGCCTGAAAACAGTAATATTTTAGAAAGGTGAAATCTTAGAAATTGACCAGTCTCCAAAATGGAACTTCAGATAACCATACAACATAGTCTCTTCTGTAGCCCCCCGGTTGGGTACAATGATGACTGAAACTACAAAGTAATTCAAGAACTTAAAAAGTACCACTATTACTTCCATCACTACAACAAATCAAAAATGTTAAGCTCAGAAAACGCAATGCTGTGGAGTAGTTACTAGAAGTCCATTGAATGCCATCCTGAAAGATCTTTTTGTACAGTGTTCATAGCAACTGAGATAATTCTTAAAACACTCCCATTACATAAGACTATCAGTTCAAGTTTAATATATACAAAAGAGAGATATTTCCTGTTTCTAAGTTCTAAAGCAGTATGTATTTTGAGGGAACAGAGTGACCTAAGACTCACTGCATCTAGATGAACAGATCTTGTTCATTCTGTCTGCCAGCAGTTAGAATCCTATAACTAGGTACTCCTAGATATTTGGGCTAGTCTGAGCTGTTGGAACAATACAGAGAAGATAAAGTGAAAGCTTTTCCTGTAAAATCAGGAGTGAGACAAGGATGTCCACTCTCACTTTTATTCAGCATACTTTTGGAAACCCTAGCTGAAGCAACCAGATGAGAAAAAGAAATAAAAGGAATCCAAATTGGAAAGAAAGAAGTAAAACTGTCACTGTTTGGAGATGCTGTGACTATATGTAGAAAAGCCCAAAGACAGCAACAGAAAACTCCTGGAGCTCATCAGTGATTCAGGACACAAAATTAATGTACAGAAATCCGTTGCATTTTTATGCACTATATTAAGGAAATAATCCTATTTATCATTGCACCGAAAAGAATAAAATACCTAGAAATAAACCTACATAACAAGGTAAAAGACCTGTGCTTGGAAAACTGCAAGTCACTAATGAAAATGGTTTGGGGCTGGAAGAACTGATACTGGGAAAATGACCATGTTACCCAAGGCAATCTACAGATTGGCCCCATAAAAATATGGCCAAGAAAATACAGTCTACTAAGACATACTAAGATCCCTAACTACTAAGTCAAGTCCTGACTCAGTACTATGCATGCCAACAGATTTTTGCAGTTCAGCCTGAAAACAGTAATATTTTAGAAAGGTGAAATCTTAGAAATTGACCAGTCTCCAAAATGGAACTTCAGATAACCATACAACATAGTCTCTTCTGTAGCCCCCCGGTTGGGTACAATGATGACTGAAACTACAAAGTAATTCAAGAACTTAAAAAGTACCACTATTACTTCCATCACTACAACAAATCAAAAATGTTAAGCTCAGAAAACGCAATGCTGTGGAGTAGTTACTAGAAGTCCATTGAATGCCATCCTGAAAGATCTTTTTGTACAGTGTTCATAGCAACTGAGATAATTCTTAAAACACTCCCATTACATAAGACTATCAGTTCAAGTTTAATATATACAAAAGAGAGATATTTCCTGTTTCTAAGTTCTAAAGCAGTATGTATTTTGAGGGAACAGAGTGACCTAAGACTCACTGCATCTAGATGAACAGATCTTGTTCATTCTGTCTGCCAGCAGTTAGAATCCTATAACTAGGTACTCCTAGATATTTGGGCTAGTCTGAGCTGTTGGAACAATACAGAGAAGATAAAGTGAAAGCTTTTCCTGTAAAATCAGGAGTGAGACAAGGATGTCCACTCTCACTTTTATTCAGCATACTTTTGGAAACCCTAGCTGAAGCAACCAGATGAGAAAAAGAAATAAAAGGAATCCAAATTGGAAAGAAAGAAGTAAAACTGTCACTGTTTGGAGATGCTGTGACTATATGTAGAAAAGCCCAAAGACAGCAACAGAAAACTCCTGGAGCTCATCAGTGATTCAGGACACAAAATTAATGTACAGAAATCCGTTGCATTTTTATGCACTATATTAAGGAAATAATCCTATTTATCATTGCACCGAAAAGAATAAAATACCTAGAAATAAACCTACATAACAAGGTAAAAGACCTGTGCTTGGAAAACTGCAAGTCACTAATGAAAATGGTTTGGGGCTGGAAGAACTGATACTGGGAAAATGACCATGTTACCCAAGGCAATCTACAGATTCAGTGCAATCCCTATAAAAATATCAAGGGCATTTTTCACATAACTAGAACAAAACAAAATTAAAATCTGTATGGAAACAGGAAAAATTCCAAATAGCCAAAACAATCTTGAGATAGAAGAACAGAGCTGGAGGAATCACATTATTTCAGACTATACTACATAGCTACAGTAATCAAAACAGTATGGTACTGGTACAAAAGTGAACATATCATCAGTGGAACAGAATAAAGAGCACAGAAATAAACCCACACCCCCATGGTCAATTAATCTACGCAACAGGAGGCAAGAACATACTATGGAGAAAAGACCGTCTCTTCAATAAATGGTGCTGGGAGAACTGTACAGCTCCATGTAAGAAAATGAAATCAGAACATTCTCTAACACCATATACAAAAATAAACTTAAAATGGGTTAATACCTAAATGTAAGACTGGACACTCTAAAACTTCTAAATAAAAACATAGAACTCTTTGACATGAATTGCAGCAATACCTTTTTGGATCTGTCTCATAGAACAATGATAATAAAGACAAAAATAAATAGAACCTAAATAAACTTAAAAGCTTTTCACAGTAAAGAAACCATAAACAAAAATAAAGACAACTCTCAGAATGGGAGAAAATATTTGCAAACAAGGTGACTGACATGGGTTTAAATCTCCAAAATATATAAACAGTTCATATAGTTTAATTAAAGAAAAAAAAAAGATCAAAAAAAAGGGGGGAAGATCTAAATCAACATGTAAATCAGGAGTGAGACAAGGATGTCCACTCTCACTTTTATTCAGCATACTTTTGGAAACCCTAGCTGAAGCAACCAGATGAGAAAAAGAAATAAAAGGAATCCAAATTGGAAAGAAAGAAGTAAAACTGTCACTGTTTGGAGATGCTGTGACTATATGTAGAAAAGCCCAAAGACAGCAACAGAAAACTCCTGGAGCTCATCAGTGATTCAGGACACAAAATTAATGTACAGAAATCCGTTGCATTTTTATGCACTATATTAAGGAAATAATCCTATTTATCATTGCACCGAAAAGAATAAAATACCTAGAAATAAACCTACATAACAAGGTAAAAGACCTGTGCTTGGAAAACTGCAAGTCACTAATGAAAATGGTTTGGGGCTGGAAGAACTGATACTGGGAAAATGACCATGTTACCCAAGGCAATCTACAGATTCAGTGCAATCCCTATAAAAATATCAAGGGCATTTTTCACATAACTAGAACAAAACAAAATTAAAATCTGTATGGAAACAGGAAAAATTCCAAATAGCCAAAACAATCTTGAGATAGAAGAACAGAGCTGGAGGAATCACATTATTTCAGACTATACTACATAGCTACAGTAATCAAAACAGTATGGTACTGGTACAAAAGTGAACATATCATCAGTGGAACAGAATAAAGAGCACAGAAATAAACCCACACCCCCATGGTCAATTAATCTACGCAACAGGAGGCAAGAACATACTATGGAGAAAAGACCGTCTCTTCAATAAATGGTGCTGGGAGAACTGTACAGCTCCATGTAAGAAAATGAAATCAGAACATTCTCTAACACCATATACAAAAATAAACTTAAAATGGGTTAATACCTAAATGTAAGACTGGACACTCTAAAACTTCTAAATAAAAACATAGAACTCTTTGACATGAATTGCAGCAATACCTTTTTGGATCTGTCTCATAGAACAATGATAATAAAGACAAAAATAAATAGAACCTAAATAAACTTAAAAGCTTTTTCACAGTAAAGAAACCATAAACAAAAATAAAGACAACTCTCAGAATGGGAGAAAATATTTGCAAACAAGGTGACTGACATGGGTTTAAATCTCCAAAATATATAAACAGTTCATATAGTTTAATTAAAGAAAAAAAAAAGATCAAAAAAAAGGGGGGAAGATCTAAATCAACATTCCTCCAAAGATGACATACAGATGGCCAACAGGCACATGAATATACGCTCAAAATCACTAATTATTAGATAAATGCAAATCAAAACTACAATGAGGTATCACCTCACACTGGTCAGAATGGCCATCATTGAAAAACCTACAAACAATAAATGCTGGAGAGGGTGAGAGAGAATGTTCTAATTTCATTCTTTTACATATAGCTGTCCAGTTCTCCCAGCACCACTTACTGAAGAGACTCTGTTTCCTTTATTTTGTGTCCTTGCCTCTTGTGTCATAGACCAACTGATCATAGGTGTGTGGGTTTATTTCTGTGCTCTCTATTCTGGTCCCCTTCACTGATGGTGGGAATGAAAAGTGGTACAACCACTATGGAGAACAGTATGGAGGTTCCTTAAGAAACTAAAAATAGAGCTATCAT
Source organism: Tragulus kanchil (assembly GCA_022376925.1). Lineage (NCBI taxonomy): Eukaryota > Metazoa > Chordata > Mammalia > Artiodactyla > Tragulidae > Tragulus > Tragulus kanchil. The sequence goes on from JAIOJX010000024.1 coordinate 134,355,502, forward strand.
ATGATCTAACAATCCTACTCTTGGGCATACATCTGGAAAAAAACATAATTCCAAAGGACACATGCACCCCAATGCCCACTGCAGTAAAATAACCAGGACATGGAAGCAACCTAAACATCCATGGACAGACGAATGGATAAAGATGTGGTGGGTATACACAATGGAATATTAATTAGCCATAAAAAATAATGAAATAATGCCATTTGCATTATTTCAAATGCAAACATGGATGGACCTAGAGACTGTCATACTAAGTGTAATAAGTCAGACAGAGAAGGACTACAATGATATGACATTGCTTATATCTGGAAGGAAAAATAGTACAAATGAACTTAGTACAGAAATGTGTGTGCATGTTCAGTCACTTCAGTCATATCCAACTCTTCATAAAATGGGTTAATACCTAAATGTAAGACTGGACACTCTAAAACTTCTAAATAAAAACATAGAACTCTTTGACATGAATTGCAGCAATACCTTTTTGGATCTGTCTCATAGAACAATGATAATAAAGACAAAAATAAATAGAACCTAAATAAACTTAAAAGCTTTTTCACAGTAAAGAAACCATAAACAAAAATAAAGACAACTCTCAGAATGGGAGAAAATATTTGCAAACAAGGTGACTGACATGGGTTTAAATCTCCAAAATATATAAACAGTTCATATAGTTTAATTAAAGAAAAAAAAAAGATCAAAAAAAAGGGGGGAAGATCTAAATCAACATTCCTCCAAAGATGACATACAGATGGCCAACAGGCACATGAATATACGCTCAAAATCACTAATTATTAGATAAATGCAAATCAAAACTACAATGAGGTATCACCTCACACTGGTCAGAATGGCCATCATTGAAAAACCTACAAACAATAAATGCTGGAGAGGGTGAGAGAGAATGTTCTAATTTCATTCTTTTACATATAGCTGTCCAGTTCTCCCAGCACCACTTACTGAAGAGACTCTGTTTCCTTTATTTTGTGTCCTTGCCTCTTGTGTCATAGACCAACTGATCATAGGTGTGTGGGTTTATTTCTGTGCTCTCTATTCTGGTCCCCTTCACTGATGGTGGGAATGAAAAGTGGTACAACCACTATGGAGAACAGTATGGAGGTTCCTTAAGAAACTAAAAATAGAGCTATCATATGATCTAACAATCCTACTCTTGGGCATACATCTGGAAAAAAACATAATTCCAAAGGACACATGCACCCCAATGCCCACTGCAGTAAAATAACCAGGACATGGAAGCAACCTAAACATCCATGGACAGACGAATGGATAAAGATGTGGTGGGTATACACAATGGAATATTAATTAGCCATAAAAAATAATGAAATAATGCCATTTGCATTATTTCAAATGCAAACATGGATGGACCTAGAGACTGTCATACTAAGTGTAATAAGTCAGACAGAGAAGGACTACAATGATATGACATTGCTTATATGTGGAAGGGAAAAAATAGTACAAATGAACTTAGTAACAGAAATGTGTGTGTGCATGTTCAGTCACTTCAGTCATATCCAACTCTTCATGACCCCATGGAAGAGCCTCCTCTGTCCACTGGATTTTCCCAGCAAGCACACTGGAGTGGGTTGCCGTGCCCTCCTCCAGTGGGTCTTTCCAACCCTGAAGCTGAAACCTTGTCTCCTGCACAGCAAGTTGATTCTTTACTGCTCAGCCACTGTGGAAGCCAACAAAACAGAAACAGAGCCATAGGTACAGAAAACAAGGTTATGGTTACCAGGAGAAAGGGGTGGGGGATAAACTGAGAGACTGAGATTGACATCTACACATTACTATATATAAAATAGATAACTAATAAGGAGCCACTGTACAGCACAGGGAACTCTACTCAACACTCTATAATGACCTATATGCGAAAAGAATCTAAAACAAAAGTGGATATATGTATATGCATAACTAATTCACTTTGCTGTATACCTAAAACTAACACTGACATTGTAAATCAACTACTCAATACAAATTTTTTAAAGAAATCACTGAAAGACCAAAAAAGTAAATGTCTCAGAAATCACAGTTCTAAAGAGAAATACATTAAACTAAAACTAAAAAAACTATTTAACTAGCTTTTCCACAGCAAAGGACACCATAAACAAAATAAAAAGACAACCTACGAACTGGGAGAAAATTTTTGCAAATGATCAGCCCAACAAGGGAGTAATTTCCAAAATATAAAATAAGATCATACAGCTTAATATTCGAAAAATAAAATGACCCAATTAAAGAATGGCCAGAAGACTTGAATAGACATTTTCCCAAAGGAACATGCAGATGGCCAACAGGCACATGAAAAGATGCTCAACATCACTAATCAGAGAAATGCAAATCAAAAGCATAATGAAGTGTCACCTCACACCTGGCAGAAATGTTATCATCAAAATCTCTACAAACAGCAAATGCTGGGTGAGGAACAAATGACATGGAGGAAAGGGAGCGCTTATACACTGTTGGTGGGAATGTAAATTGGTGCAGTCACTGTCAAAAACAGTACGGAGGTTTCACAAAAAAAGCTAAATGGTGGTGCACACACATATACATACAATGGAATACTACTCAGCCACAAAAAAGAATGAAATTTTGCTATTGGAAATGACACGGATGGAACTGACTCAATAAAAGAAGCAAAAAAAAACAAGAAAAAACAAAGTGTAGATAGCCCAAGGTGCCTATGGAAGGTCTTCAAAGCAGAATAACATTCGTATTAAAGGAGTGCCAGAAGGAGCAAAGAGCAGAAAACTTAACTTTAAGAAATAATGGCTGAAAACTTCCTTAACCTGGGAAAACCGACAGACATGTGGATCCAGGAAGCCCAGAGAGTTCCCCAAAAGATCCACACAAAGATGCATTATAATGAAAATGTCAAAGCTTAAAGATAGAAAAGCAGAAAGAGAAAAACAACCTGTTAGAAACAAAAGGAACCCCATAAGACTATGAGCAGATTCTTTAGCAGAAACTTTGCAGGCCAGAAGGGAGTGGCCTGTGGCAGTGTACACACACACACACACACACACACACACACACACACACACACACACACACGGGCTTCCCTGGTATCTCAGATGGTAGGTAAAGAATCTGCCTGCAATGGGGGACGCATGGGCTGGATCCCTGGGTCAGGAAGATCCCCTGGAGAAGGGAATGACTACCCATTCCAGTATTCTTGCCTGGAGAATTTCATGGATAGAGGAGCCTGGCGGGCTATAGTTCAGGGGCGCAAGGAGTAGGACAGGATTTAGTGACTAAACAACAACAAACAACAACGACAAGCTCAGAGCTAACATCATACTTAATGGTGAAATCCTGAAAGCTTTCCTTCTAAGACCACAAACAAGACAAGAATGCCTACTTCCACCACTTTTATTCAACAGAGTAAGTCAGAAGTCTTAGCCATAGCAATTACGAAAAATGAAAAAAGAAACACACATATCATATCTTCTTTATACATACACACACACACAAACTCCTACACACCCATCTACACACACAATGGAATACTACTCAGCCAGATCACATGTTAAGTTACAAAACAAGTCTCAGTAAATTTAAGACTGAAATTATATCAAGCATCTTTTCCAATCACAACAGTATAAAACTAGAAATCAATTACAAGAAGAAAATCAGGAAAATCACAATATGTAAAGATTAAACCACATTAAAGAGAACAAAATCTTCACAAGACAACATAATGCCTTGAGGATATTATGTGAAATGACCTAAGCCAGACAGACAAAGACAAATGCTGTATAATCTCATTTATATATGACATCTAAAAAAGAAAGTAAAACATAGAACAGGACGGTGGTTGACAGCAGGGAGAGAGATGGGAGGAGGTAGATACAAACCTCTGGTTATAAGATACATAAGTCATGGGGGTCAATGCTGTGGCCTAGGGACTATAGCCAATAGTATCGTGGGGCATACTTGAAAGTTGCCAAGAGAGTAAATTTTAAAAGTTCTTATCACAGGAGAAAAAAATCTGTCACTTCGAGTGGTGATGGATGGTGACTAGAGTTATTGTCATGATCATTTTGCAGTGTATACAAACATCAAGCCATTATGCTGTACATCTGAAACTAATATGTCAATCATAGCTCAATTCAGAAGAAAAAAAAAGAAAAACAATCATTGCATTTCATATTTGCCCTACCTTAAGCTTTATTTGTCTCTGATAATTATTTTTAACCATAACCGATATGACTAATTAGAACAAATGTATATTCTATAAGTCAAATGTTCTAGCCAGAAATTGAATGAAGCCTATAATTTTAAAAGAATATTATCATTCACCTAACTTCTGAGAAGGAGAATAATGTAGTCTTATTATACAAAAAAGCTTTAAATATGTTTAACTAAACTTAATTTTACTAGTAAACAACAACAAACAACAACGACAAGCTCAGAGCTAACATCATACTTAATGGTGAAATCCTGAAAGCTTTCCTTCTAAGACCACAAACAAGACAAGAATGCCTACTTCCACCACTTTTATTCAACAGAGTAAGTCAGAAGTCTTAGCCATAGCAATTACGAAAAATGAAAAAAGAAACACACATATCATATCTTCTTTATACATACACACACACACAAACTCCTACACACCCATCTACACACACAATGGAATACTACTCAGCCAGATCACATGTTAAGTTACAAAACAAGTCTCAGTAAATTTAAGACTGAAATTATATCAAGCATCTTTTCCAATCACAACAGTATAAAACTAGAAATCAATTACAAGAAGAAAATCAGGAAAATCACAATATGTAAAGATTAAACCACATTAAAGAGAACAAAATCTTCACAAGACAACATAATGCCTTGAGGATATTATGTGAAATGACCTAAGCCAGACAGACAAAGACAAATGCTGTATAATCTCATTTATATATGACATCTAAAAAAGAAAGTAAAACATAGAACAGGACGGTGGTTGACAGCAGGGAGAGAGATGGGAGGAGGTAGATACAAACCTCTGGTTATAAGATACATAAGTCATGGGGGTCAATGCTGTGGCCTAGGGACTATAGCCAATAGTATCGTGGGGCATACTTGAAAGTTGCCAAGAGAGTAAATTTTAAAAGTTCTTATCACAGGAGAAAAAAATCTGTCACTTCGAGTGGTGATGGATGGTGACTAGAGTTATTGTCATGATCATTTTGCAGTGTATACAAACATCAAGCCATTATGCTGTACATCTGAAACTAATATGTCAATCATAGCTCAATTCAGAAGAAAAAAAAAGAAAAACAATCATTGCATTTCATATTTGCCCTACCTTAAGCTTTATTTGTCTCTGATAATTATTTTTAACCATAACCGATATGACTAATTAGAACAAATGTATATTCTATAAGTCAAATGTTCTAGCCAGAAATTGAATGAAGCCTATAATTTTAAAAGAATATTATCATTCACCTAACTTCTGAGAAGGAGAATAATGTAGTCTTATTATACAAAAAAGCTTTAAATATGTTCTTAATCACTAAGAAGCACATTACATCTCTGTCAAACTAAGGTCAAAACAGAAATAAACCCACTATAATGTTCTCTAAGTATGAATGATAATCCTCTATAAATAAAATTCTAGATTTAAATGCTGTGCAAATATTACCACTTATTACTAATTTATGGCTGACATACTGCACTTTTACCTGCAGTTTTAGACTCAGCAATACCAAGTTAACTGATACATTATTACATCAATAGAAAATGCAATCCTTCCTCATATTATTGCAACTCTTAGAGAAAACAAAATCTTTAAAAAAAAAAAAAACAAAGTAGAAAGCAAAACAAGAACACTATATTCTACCAAATCCCTACTTAAAGTTTTAATGAGAATAGCCAAATTTCAAAGTATTTAAACTTACAGACTGGTCAGGTCCATCTCCTCCTAGCACTCTGAAGCCAAACCCTGATTCCTGTTTCCGAAGAAAAACATCCAAATCTTTGGTGTTTGGTGCTAAGGAAAATCAGAGAATAATAAATACATACAAACATACAGATACACACTTTGATTTAAGAGTCTTAACACTGCAGAAAAATCCAATCATAGATTTTTGATTGTGCTTTAACTCGACCTTTAAACCAAGACTGCTTAGGAATATTTATTTCCATTCCCATGCACTCAGTATTATACTGCCATTAATTCTGATGCTTTTGAATCGATGTTTCATCTTCTGAAACATGGCCTGGGACTACCAAAGGTCTGTAACTGGTTAAATAAGCATGACATCAATTTATATATATTTCCACTTGTGTACACCTTTTCCAAGGTAGACTTAGATTTATTTCTAAAAATAAATAAATTTCAAAAATAAAACCACTTAAAACTATAATTGCACTTTGGAAAAGAACTATCATTGGTTGGTAAATTAGTAGGAAAATTTCTGCCACAGGCACAGTCTCTTCTTATCATCTGTCAGCTACACTCCTCTAAGGAGTCTACCCTCCTCTTCGGTTTCTTCCTCAAATCACACACCCCTCTGATTCATCAACCTTTATATTCCTGTTAAGAAAATCTTTCTGAAGCACAAGTCCAATAACGTCATTCCTACAGTTAAGACCATTCTGTGGCTCTGTATCATGTATGTCACTCTCTCCAGCTTCCTCAGACCGGCATAACCTGCTCTCCACAAGCTGCTCCTGCCCTCCCCTTTGGTTTCCACGGCCAACGACACACAGATAAACTTGCACAATTCAGGCCATGCAAGGTCAGTGTGGAGATGCTATTTCTTCTTTCCCTTTTATCTCTCTCATAAATACCCACCTTTTTGTCTTAAAGCTGGGTTTCCTACATGAAACAGAATCTGATACTTTCTACTAGTCACAGTAGTAAAATTGACCATTTTCTACTTTGGGTCCCAATTCATCCAGTCCATCCTTCCATTACTGCCCCTGTTAGGGGCTTATTTGTATATGTATTTGAAGATCTCTGTTGCTTCTATTTAGGTTTAACCATCTTTTTGGATTCAGGGTCTATGTAATCTATTACCTCTGTACTCCCATTGCCTTCGATGATGCTGGGTAGACAAGAAAACACTTAATACATGGCTTTGAATGAATGAATAAATGAATGAAAGTTGAGTCTAAATGGAAGAAGCCCAGAATGAAGGAGCAACTTCAATGTGGTTTTGAGAGATGGAGAAGTCAAGTTTTTAAGAAACTTCAGATCAATTTTGTTGCATGATTTCCTGAAATATTCCACAACTACTTACGTTTGTCTTCATATAAAGTCTTAGATTTCAGGTAGACCTCGGAAGGATCCAGCTTCGGGGATCCTGACCTGATAATGCTGGGTGGAAAAGGCATAGGCTGGGGAATGGGCTCATTTACAGTCTCCAAACTTCCTGAATTTTCCTTTTTATCTGTTTTCTGAAATGGAAAGGCCTTACTTAGTATCTTGAAAAGCCAGATGGTCGATCAGTGAAAAACTGTTGTCTGAACGTAGTTATCTTGACATAAGCCAAATGTGAAAGGCACAGTCTCTTCTTATCATCTGTCAGCTACACTCCTCTAAGGAGTCTACCCTCCTCTTCGGTTTCTTCCTCAAATCACACCCTCTGATTCATCAACCTTTATATTCCTGTTAAGAAAATCTTTCTGAAGCACAAGTCCAATAACGTCATTCCTACAGTTAAGACCATTCTGTGGCTCTGTATCATGTATGTCACTCTCTCCAGCTTCCTCAGACCGGCATAACCTGCTCTCCACAAGCTGCTCCTGCCCTCCCCTTTGGTTTCCACGGCCAACGACACACAGATAAACTTGCACAATTCAGGCCATGCAAGGTCAGTGTGGAGATGCTATTTCTTCTTTCCCTTTTATCTCTCTCATAAATACCCACCTTTTTGTCTTAAAGCTGGGTTTCCTACATGAAACAGAATCTGATACTTTCTACTAGTCACAGTAGTAAAATTGACCATTTTCTACTTTGGGTCCCAATTCATCCAGTCCATCCTTCCATTACTGCCCCTGTTAGGGCTTATTTGTATATGTATTTGAAGATCTCTGTTGCTTCTATTTAGGTTTAACCATCTTTTTGGATTCAGGGTCTATGTAATCTATTACCTCTGTACTCCCATTGCCTTCGATGATGCTGGGTAGACAAGAAAACACTTAATACATGGCTTTGAATGAATGAATAAATGAATGAAAGTTGAGTCTAAATGGAAGAAGCCCAGAATGAAGGAGCAACTTCAATGTGGTTTTGAGAGATGGAGAAGTCAAGTTTTTAAGAAACTTCAGATCAATTTTGTTGCATGATTTCCTGAAATATTCCACAACTACTTACGTTTGTCTTCATATAAAGTCTTAGATTTCAGGTAGACCTCGGAAGGATCCAGCTTCGGGGATCCTGACCTGATAATGCTGGGTGGAAAAGGCATAGGCTGGGGAATGGGCTCATTTACAGTCTCCAAACTTCCTGAATTTTCCTTTTTATCTGTTTTCTGAAATGGAAAGGGGCCTTACTTAGTATCTTGAAAAGCCAGATGGTCGATCAGTGAAAAAAACTGTTGTCTGAACCGGTATGTCAACTGATTACAGTTGCATGAGTGGCAGGGTCACAGCCACAGGATATGTGCAGGCCGAGAGGAGTTCAGTCTCATAGTCATGTGTATTTGATTAAAGCATATTTCACTTAAATCAGAACACACTTATAATGATGTCAATCAAAAGGCCTCTATTAGTCTTATGTTTAAGCAATTCTGCCCTTTTCTCCACCACCAAGACACAAGCTGACTTTGTGAAGAAGATAAACAGGGCTAGAACACAAGGCAGCACTTCTAAGTAAAGCAGGAGGGAGACTCGGAGAGTACCTCCATGTAATTCTTGATAACCTCACCTCCCCACCCACTGAGTGTTTAAGGAAGAGTCGAAGAAAACAGAAGGAATTGTTAACTCTATTTAGGTTATAAAGATGACACTGTGAAAACCTGCATGATCAATATCTTCTCATTTAGATAGAACTCTCCCAGAAGAAGAGCTCAGCAAAATGAACTCTTTAATAAAATTTAAAAGTGAAATCCAATAAATAGCCTAAGAAAATGAATATTATGGTTTACAAAACAGCTTGTCATCCTGAATTATGGTTAGGAGAGGGGATTATAGACACTTGTGATAAAATAATTAAAGGGACTGTGACGCAGGGGCAGCAGCTTGTCAGAGAGGAGTGAGGGACAGTGGCCATTAAACACTGTGCCAAACGGACCCTTCCCTAACCGGAACCCAGTCAGATGGCCGGGAGATAACAGCATCCTTTTGTTCTTTCTCTCCCTTGTCCTAGGATTCTGTCAGAAGCAGTGAGAGCTCATCAGAGACTTTTATCAATTATGAAGCATTAGGATCCCCATGCGTGCACGGGCATCCATTACAAAACAGATAGGGTTGCATAGGAGTTAAACACCATTACTAGAGGGACCAAAGAAATGAAGAAAAATACACCACCACAATTTTAACTGGATCTAAGCAGTACAGCCTGTAAAAGTGCTGAGTGTTTCTTTCCTTCTGATCCATAAAAATGGCAAATTTGAAGAGGATCCTATTCAGGTGGCAATAGAGAATTAATCTATTTTGTATCTGATGATCTTTAGCAGCCTGTGGCTTATGGTTATGGAAGACTATCTTTTTACTATAAGAGGACACACTCCAAATCAAGCAAACCGGAGCTAATTAGGGTTAGATACATAATTGCGTTTATATTCATATGCATATAATTATAAATATTTAAGTAGCTACATGTGTACCTAGCATAGCTTCTTTCATATCATTATTTGCAGCGTCCTTTGTTTAGGTCTTAGTCTCTACACAGGTCCTTAAATAGGCTAGTCAGTTACTCAAAACACCAGAAAAAAACTGTTCCAGTCTGACAGCCTCTCTGTCTGAAAACAAGCAAACTGAGGAGAGGGGTCACAACTACTCTAAGATAGTCCTGTTAAGCCCTCACTGCAGAAGGTTAGCTAAACGTGGGTAATGATGGTCCTCGTGCACTTACGGGAAACCACTACCCCTTCCCACTGTGGCAGGACCTCTTCCTGAACATCTAGCTCCTCCTTACCCTCACTCCTCTGGAACACAAAGAAAGCCATCGGTAGGCACTTCAATGGGTCCACATTTTACTACTGAGAAGACAGTGCTAGTAGAGAAGACTATTGGTACTTCAGGTCTCTACCATTCCTCCAACAGAAAGACTTAGCCAACAGAGCACCTCTACCCTACGGGGACATTTCTCTAACTCACATGCTTCCCTGAGTTTCTGCTCCAAGCCCACGGCAGTCTGCCCTCTGATGCCTCCAGTCTGTAAACACCCACCCCAGGAGCTGCCCTCACAAGGGGAATGTGGCATCTGTCTGTATGTTGGGAATAAGCGTTTGAAGACGACTGTATACTCACCAATTTGGCAGTTTTGGTTGGTGAAGGAGGACCTTAAAAAAAACGAGCCACATTTTAAAAACAGAGGAAGCATCCCCAGATTACAAATACTGCTAATGTTCATGATAAAACTAGCTTCAGCTTTTAGAAGGCTAGTAAATTATGTCCAACATGCTCTACGTGGAAGGCATTATACACAAACTTCATTTTTTACGACAATCCAAAGGCATACATATTACTGCTGTTGTACAGATAAAGTAAACCAAGACTCTACTAGATGGACACTACTTTCCTGTACTGTGGAATCAACCAACAACTCGGCAGGAAACTGACATCCACCCTGTTTGACACTGAACCCTGGACTCTTCTGTTTGCTGGAACTCTGGGTAACTCTCCAGCCCTCACAAAGAGATCTGCACTTACTCTGAGCATGTGTCACCCACAGAAGAAACAAAAACAATTCAAAGAAATGAAAATAATAATAATGATAAAAGGCCTCATTGAAGTTAAATTGCTCATTTGCCTCAAAAAATGAAAACTAAAAGCCAGTGAGATTACATGTGAAGGGCTACATTTTATTCTTTAAGACACTAGTCATTCATTGGAATGGATTTAAGAAAGCCCATTAAAATATTTCTTGGTGATTAGTCCTTGGAACTGCATTTGTGTCTGAGAGCAGTTCAAGTCAGTTGATGACCTTGGGAAATAAAATCATATTTCTCTCACATGAGCACTGTGGGGTTTAATTAACATTTATGGACAGACACTAAAGCTTAAGATAAAAACTTTACGAGCACAAGCTATCATGATTACTTTTACAGAACAGATTAAAATACCATCCAACATTTTGCTTATTCACAGAGATGCTAGCTCTTTCCAAACATATTCGGTACACTACAGAGGTCCCGATGAAGTACCACTGCTTGAAAGAGTCCATTTCTATTACTGTCATCAACAGAGAAAATGAAATTAAGAGGATATATTTCAAATAGCACAATGCTGTGACTCTCTCTAATCATTAAAAAGTCATAAATAAGACTTTAAAAAGAATATAGAGGGAAAGAAATTCATAATGGACACAAATAAAATCACTGATAACAATTAAAAAAAAAAAAAAAGAACTGCTACAAAAGATACTGCTTATGGAAGCAGTCAGACAACTTCAGGAAGATGCACACTACCAGTAAGCTTTCTGGAAAAAGAGATACTCTGAGCTGAAGGAAGATATGAACACAACAACAATGGTGGCTTCTCCTTGTTGTGCTTTTACTCACCTCCTCTTAAGATAAGCAAGGGCACATCTGCACCTACTGGAAACTGCTTTAGCACCTCTACCACTTGGAGATGTGTTAAGTTCTGCACATTTTGATGATAAATTTCCTTAATTATATCCCCTTTCTGTAGGCCTTGACACCACTGACTATCCAATATCATTTTCACCTTCTGCCCAGTTGGGCTGTCAGCAATTGCAAACCCAAAGCCTTTAGGGCCCTTGATCAAAGGGATAGTCACTAGTTCTGGCTGGGAGCCACCTGATGAAGCCATAGATGCTCTCTGCTCACTCAGATCTGATGGTCCATTGAGACGGTCACTGATCAAGGTGGGTCCTGATTTTCCATTCTGGTCCAGCACCACAGCTCCTGACTTAAAATCCTGAGTATTCATGCAAGTCTCTCCCTTAGTTAATGACTGTCCATTGATGGCAGGAGTAGCAGCAACAATGTCCACAACAGGATCTTCATTGTCATCAGGAAGCGGATAGCCACGACAGAGAGTGAGGTTTACATACTGATTGACAGGTATCAACTGAAACATCTGGACAACATCTGCATGGGTGTGACCAAGGACACAGTTGCCATTGATGTCCACAATGACATCACCTGGTAAAACATAAATCATGTTAAACATATTAAAGCCACATCAAATAAGTTTATCTTTTTTTTAGTGGGGGAGATAAAAATAACTGAAATTTAGCATCTAAACTTGAATTCTGGAAACCTCATATTATTAACTACCAAAAAAAACCAGATTTTGAACACAGACACTTCATTCTTCTTACAGTGACTCCTCTCTAAAAAGAATATATAAATGTCTGTGTATGTGTGTGTGTGTGTGTGTGCACGCGCGCATGTCTGACTCTTTGCGACCCCACAGACTGCCTGCCAGGCTTCTCTGTCCATGGAATTTTCCAAGCGAGAATACTGGAGTGGGTTGCCATTTCCTACTCCAGGGGATCTTCCCAATTCAGTGATTGAACCCATGTCTCTTGTGTTTCCTGCTATGGCAGGCGAATTCTTTAGCACTTGAGCCATGTGGGAAGCCATATAAATATATGCTTAGTGGTAAATAGTTATGACTTCAAGCTAAAGTGAATTAAAAAGAAATTAACTGCAAATTCATATTGTCCTTGTTAGTACATCCTTTGAGTCACATCTAAGTGGGCACACAAAGTTACCTACATTGTAGTAAGTGTTAGGTACACAGAAAGTGAAGTGTGAAGTGTTAGTCACTCAGTCATATCCAACTCTCTGAGACCCCATAGTCTGTCCATGGAGTTTTCCAGGCAAGAATACTGGAGTGGGGTTGCCATTCCCTTCTCTAGGGGATCTTCCTGACTCAGGGGTCAAACCTGGATCTCCTGCATCACAGGCATATTCTTTACCATCTGAGCTACCAGGGAAACCCAGTACATAGAAAAGGCGTGCATAACTCCACTGGCTAGATTTTAAGTAGCCATTGATTACAATGTACTTAAAAATTCATTCTAGTTTGAACATGGTAAGGTCAAAGATTGGAATAATAACAGGAATGCATTTTCTCTTAGCATCTTTCTTTTGTAGAGATTTTCAATTTAGTGTAATTTAGTTTTCAAAAGGAGAGATAAACAACAAAAGAAATAAATACAAGGAAATAATATATTATTTAAGATGCTGAAAATTCAGCTGAATTAATCCTTAAAAAAGCTGGTTTTGCTTTCTTGATTTTACATTATTACGACCACCTTTGGTTGCAGGATTTTTACCACCTGACATTCATCAGTTGCGTGTTTTGTTAAATGAAGCTTTGACTTTTAAAATTTGTCCTCGGAGGTCTCATCCACTTGTTGCTTTTATTTGAATATGATTATTTAAAAGGTTACTGCCAAATAAAAGTGTTTTCATTTGTTCTGATTGCATATAGCTTTAAAAAATTAACATGAATGGTATTTAAAAGCAAACACTAGTCTATGGAAATTTATTTCAAAATTCAAGAAGATATAGAAATTAAATTAATTAGAAACAAAGTTTTGACTTTTCCTCTCCTGGTCAAAGTTCTCAGAATTTTTATGGAAGTATCATATTGCTATACAAATTAATAACAGTCTTAGATAAATCTAAATCTGCATCATAAAATCCTAACAGCATACACAATAACTATGAGATGTGCTTCATAGACAAAAATATTTAAAAAGTCAAAACTGAGGACTTAGGACAAAATCTTAAATTTAATTTTCATCTCTAGAGTTTGTTAATTTTATAAAGTAATAAATCAGAGCTAAAAATAATTTTCTTTATAAACATTAACTTTTACTTTTCTTAGGTTTTCTAGTTTAAATTTCTGTTACCTAATTCGGCAAACAAAATGAGAGATCCCCTAGTCGAACTGAAAATAAGTTGATATTTGCCATCAAAAATAGTATGACAATTGAACTGTCGCATATCCAACTCTCTGAGACCCCATAGTCTGTCCATGGAGTTTTCCAGGCAAGAATACTGGAGTGGGGTTGCCATTCCCTTCTCTAGGGGATCTTCCTGACTCAGGGGTCAAACCTGGATCTCCTGCATCACAGGCATATTCTTTACCATCTGAGCTACCAGGGAAACCCAGTACATAGAAAAGGCGTGCATAACTCCACTGGCTAGATTTTAAGTAGCCATTGATTACAATGTACTTAAAAATTCATTCTAGTTTGAACATGGTAAGGTCAAAGATTGGAATAATAACAGGAATGCATTTTCTCTTAGCATCTTTCTTTTGTAGAGATTTTCAATTTAGTGTAATTTAGTTTTCAAAAGGAGAGATAAACAACAAAAGAAATAAATACAAGGAAATAATATATTATTTAAGATGCTGAAAATTCAGCTGAATTAATCCTTAAAAAAGCTGGTTTTGCTTTCTTGATTTTACATTATTACGACCACCTTTGGTTGCAGGATTTTTACCACCTGACATTCATCAGTTGCGTGTTTTGTTAAATGAAGCTTTGACTTTTAAAATTTGTCCTCGGAGGTCTCATCCACTTGTTGCTTTTATTTGAATATGATTATTTAAAAGGTTACTGCCAAATAAAAGTGTTTTCATTTGTTCTGATTGCATATAGCTTTAAAAAATTAACATGAATGGTATTTAAAAGCAAACACTAGTCTATGGAAATTTATTTCAAAATTCAAGAAGATATAGAAATTAAATTAATTAGAAACAAAGTTTTGACTTTTCCTCTCCTGGTCAAAGTTCTCAGAATTTTTATGGAAGTATCATATTGCTATACAAATTAATAACAGTCTTAGATAAATCTAAATCTGCATCATAAAATCCTAACAGCATACACAATAACTATGAGATGTGCTTCATAGACAAAAATATTTAAAAAGTCAAAACTGAGGACTTAGGACAAAATCTTAAATTTAATTTTCATCTCTAGAGTTTGTTAATTTTATAAAGTAATAAATCAGAGCTAAAAATAATTTTCTTTATAAACATTAACTTTTACTTTTCTTAGGTTTTCTAGTTTAAATTTCTGTTACCTAATTCGGCAAACAAAATGAGAGATCCCCTAGTCGAACTGAAAATAAGTTGATATTTGCCATCAAAAATAGTATGACAATTGAACTGTCGGGGGACTCATTTACACATGGTATGTGAAATAAAAACGGATTAGAAAAGCCTAGCAAACAATGTAAGAAGCAATCTCAGCAGACTATTAAAATCTTTCTGGAAAAAGGTACTTAAACCTTCCTCATAATCAGTAACTAGTATTAAACTTCCTCTAACCCATAGTCATAAACCCTGTCACTCATATAAAAATCCATAATTATCACCAAGTAAAGATGTTGAGAACACTACATAAAAGACAAATTTATTCAGCTCTGAAAAAACAGTAACACTGTTGTCTATAATTCTTTTTTTTCCATTTTTTTTTCATTATTTTGCTTTGGTATTGTACTCTCTCTTTTTTTAGCTTTACTGTCTATAATTCTTAACAGAGTGGTTTGATTTTACTAACAGTCACTAAGAAAACAAAAAACAAAGGAAAAAACTCCAACCTGGGAAACACATGTTAGATATAGCAGTGTGTTCAGTATCACCATTAACATCACAAAGAATCACTTTTCAAAAAAGATTACAGGTTAAACAACTCCAAAAGTATTCTACATAATCAGAGAAAATCAAATGATCAAATAATTTTCTGATGGTTAATTAATCTTTAGCTTAGTATATCCAAAGGTTTGTCTCAAACTATACAAACTATTCAAATTATTAATAAATGACTCTCTCTCAAAACTAGCATGACTGAGTCTAGAAGATAAACTATTTTAATACAGGGAATCTCTCTCTTTGGTTATATATTTGTCACTCTGTGTGTGTGTGTGTGTGTGTGTGTGTGTGTGTGTATACACACACACACATATATATATGTATATACATATATATATATACATATAATATACACAGACACACAAGCTGTATATGATATATATTTATATAGCTATTATGTATTTGTTATATATGTTACATACAGACACACACATACATATGTATATAAAACTCTGTAACTATAATTTTTGTTATAGGATCACAACTCTTTTAAGAATTTTCCTTCTTTTTTAAATTTTTGGCCACGCCATATGGCATGCATGGGGTTTTAGTTCTCCAGCCAGGGATGGAACCTGTGCCCCCTGCAGTGGAAACAGAGTCTGAACCACTGGAATGCCCAGGAAGTCTCTAAGTATTTCTGAAAAAGCTGGTACCTGGTGCAATCTTCCCATCTTGAGCTGCAGGGCCATCTCTCAGCACATTCTTCACTTGTAGGAACTCATCAGGCCTATCTCCACCAATAATGGTAAAACCAAACCCCATTGTGCTTTTTTTCAATGATGCTCGAACAAGGATGCCTTTAAGCTGGGAGGGATCTCGAGTGAAGTGTGATTTTTCCATATCTACACAAAAGCGAGACGCAAGAATAATTCCAATGAATACGGTCCTCAAAGCTAATCTCCAACATAGTCTATGTAATTTAAATATAACGAACCATAACAGAAAGAAAATAAGATAATCTAATGGTACAGAACAGTTGGAATTTAAATTCATATATTAAATCACTGAAAAAAGAAACAGCCAATGAATCATTTCTCTTGTATATGACTCTTCTATGTCATTGGGAAGGTAAAAACATTTACTTTATCCCCTTTTCTTATTACCTTGTTGGTACTTACTCTTTCTAATACTAAAGTATCCTTTAGGTAGAAGTCAAAACGACACACCTGAAGGATAACCTTTATTATTAAAGCTGTGGGCACACATTCGGATGTATATTTCATTGGAATAAACAGCTACTGTAGAAAACACTACACTGGGAAGATGAAGGCAACTGTCACAAACTTATAAAAGAGAATACATTGAGAACTTTTTATAATTCATGACTCAGGCTTTCTGTAGCCTTTAATTTGTATCTGATGAGTGACCTCCTGGACTATCAGTAAGCAGCTCCATGCTTCTTCCCTTTCACTTGTGTTTGGTGGAAACTTTGGAAAGACAAACAGCATAGTTCCTCTGAAAGGCCTATTTTTACAGGTTTTCTCAGATGATTCTAGAACTAAAGGTGATCCGTATTTGCAAGTAATACCTCTCTTTCCCATAAAGTTTGCTCCATCTGGCTGCTGTTAGGGCACGTATGAAAACTGTGGGGATCAATCTGTGCAGATTCATAACTTACAAAGCATTGCTTAAGTTAGCTTTTCAAAATAAGGTTTAAATTTTTCTGACAAAGCCCTTTTCTAAGAGCTTTATTGAGCTACAACACACATATGACAGAATTCTACAGGTCGATGACATGCGGCCACCACCACAATCTAACTGTAGCCCATTTTCTCCTTCCCCATACACAGGCCAGAGAAGGCTCTGTGCGCCTTCGCAGTCACTCCTCACTTCTCCCCCAGCTGCCCTCATACCCTGGTTCCAATCACTAATCTACTTTCTATCTACAGATTTGCCCAATCAGGACATTCAATATAAATGGAATTATATAACACGTGGTCTTTTGAATGGTTTATTTCACTTAGCATAATTTTTTGAGGTTCATCTGTGTCACAAAATGTACTGTTTCTTTTTATTACTAAATACTATTCCACCATGCAGATACATCACATTTTATTGATCTATTTGGGTTGCTTATTTACACTTTTTGGGTATTACGAATAACATTGCTGTGAACACTCATGCATGAGGTTTTGTGTGGGCAAATATGTCCATTCCTTTTGAGTACACATTGGGAACAGAAATGTAGCAGTTACTATGAACAGATTAATATTATAACTATTTTTAATGTTCTGAAGGATTGCCACGACTTTCACCATTTTACATTCCACCATCAATGTATGAAGGTTCCAAGTACTCCACATCCTTGCCAACACGTGTCACTGTCTGCCTTTTTTTGGTCACAGCCATTCTAGTAGGCATGCAATGGTCTCTCATTGTGGTTCTGACGCTCATTTTCCTAATGACTCAAATTCACAGGGGTGACTTGTTTCATACTGAGACCACACTGAGCTCACACATCGAACCCAGAGTTTTCTTTGTGTATGTGCTGCTGCCTCCCTTAGTACGCGTTAAAGCTTACTGGGCTTTAGGAAAGCGCGATCCTTGGGGCTGCCCTGTACGGTCACCTAGCCTGTGCAGTGTGCACACGGTTCCTGCAAGTGGTAGGGCCGACCTGGGAACACCGACAAAGGCAGGCTGAGGGTAGGAGTAGATCTACTTTGTTATGTTCTTCCCAGATTTACTGATCTCTCATAAATACAAACACTTGACATTTAAAAAAAAAATCAGTGCTTCTGTGCTTCTTCTCATGGTCACCTATCCTCACCGCCTTGTCTCTTGTCACTATCCTACAACACCCCATGCTCTGGTTATTCGTGTCTGTTCTCTGACCCATGGACCACCATTTCATGCTTCTTTACATTTTATATATCTTGTTCCTTCTACATAGTATGTCTTCTTGATGCTCTACAATTTTTATCTGTCTGATTTAGCTTTTCCTGACACTTCACGTCCTCTGTTTGAAAGTTCCCCGTTCCCCTGCCCCTTGAATTCCTCCACCAAAGCAAAGATACTTCCTCCTTTATGCTACCACTGTTTTTTGTACGTCTCTATTAATAACAATAAAAGCTATCATGTATTGGTCACTATGTACTAGACATGTGTTTGTAAGTACTTCACATGTATCTTGGACAGTCAGAACCATCTTAAGAGGGTGGTACTGCTATTATTTCTATTTTATAGATGAGAAAACAAAGATTTTAAAAACTCATCCAAGTTTACACAGCTGGGATTTAAACCTGCTGTGCCCCCTAAACATTTAACTACTACTATAGGATGGTACCTATCAGCATATATTATAACTATTAATTTCCTATTTTAGGAAATAAACTTTAAGAGCAAGAAAGTCTAACTCTGAATCATTTTTTAATACCAGGTACCAAGCAAAGCATTGCACATACAGTAGGTGCTCAAAAATATTTATTAATCTAAAAATATTTGCTAAATCAAATGCAAAACTTAAATGAAGGAACTATTTTTTTAAATTCATTTTTATTATTTTTTATTTATTTTCATCCATCTTTATTCATTGGCCTGTGTGGGCCTCCCATTGCAGTGGCCTCTCTCGTTGCAGAGCACTGGCATTGGGTGCCTTGGGTGCATGTTCTCCTGAGCACTGGCTCGTAATTGGACACACCAGCCCAGCTGCTCTGCGGCACATGGGATCTTCCCGGGCCAGGGATCTAACTGGTGCCCCTTGCACTGCAAGGCAGACTCTTTACCCACTGGACCACCAGGGAAGCCTGGGACTATGTTTTTGAGGAGCAGCTATAAGAAAAAACTGTTTCATCAGCAACAGAGTGAAATATCTATTAGATTAGGATAATACACACCTTTCTAGTGACAGGCAAGAAAAGGGGAAGAAATGAGGAGGGATGAGCAGGACATAAGGAATTCCTGGGCATGCTTGTCCAAAATGCACGTGGCTAGGCTTATCAAAATCTCAGGGCCTCTACATTTTTTAAATGTTCCTCAAATGACCCCGATATTACTGATACACTATCATCCCACTCGAGAATCAGTAATGTAGGCAAATAAAATAGTGAATTTGCTTAGTATCTGTTCATATCAGTTAATGAAGAACACTGAATGATTACTAATATAAAAGCTAGGCAATTAACTTCAGAGAAACTCATAATGAATTAATCTAATATTAATCTAATAGATCTAATATTGGCTTAGCCTTAAACACTAGAAAACAGTCCAATCTTCAAATTAAAATCTTGCATTCATAACAAAGTTATTCAATCCCATCTCTCAACAACTTCACATTTTCCATATAAGCAGCATGAGAAAAATCTCATTCTCAGAATGCCTACATGTTTTATCAAGATTACTTATATATCTTTATACTGAGAAAAGTTAGACAGTCTCTGCTGATTTTTAATACCAGGTACCAAGCAAAGCATTGCACATACAGTAGGTGCTCAAAATATTTATTAATCTAAAAATATTTGCTAAATCAAATGCAAAACTTAAATGAAGGAACTATTTTTTTAAATTCATTTTTATTATTTTTTATTTATTTTCATCCATCTTTATTCATTGGCCTGTGTGGGCCCCCCATTGCAGTGGCCTCCCCGTTGCAGAGCACTGGCATTGGGTGCCTTGGGTGCATGTTCTCCTGAGCTCTGGCTTGTAATTGGACACACCAGCCCAGCTGCCCTGTGGCACATGGGATCTTCCCGGGCCAGGGGTCAAACCGGTGCCCCTTGCATTGCAAGGCAGACTGTTTACCCACTGGACCACCAGAGAAGCCTGGGACTATATTTTTGAGGAGCAGCTATAAGAAAAAACTGTTTCATCAGCAACAGAGTGAAATATCTATTAGATTAGGATAATACACACCTTTCTAGTGACAGGCAAGAAAAGGGGAAGAAATGAGGAGGGATGAGCAGGACATAAGGAATTCCTGGGCATGCTTGTCCAAAATGCACGTGGCTAGGCTTATCAAAATCTCAGGGCCTCTACATTTTTTAAATGTTCCTCAAATGACCCCGATATTACTGATACACTATCATCCCACTCGAGAATCAGTAATGTAGGCAAATAAAATAGTGAATTTGCTTAGTATCTGTTCATATCAGTTAATGAAGAACACTGAATGATTACTAATATAAAAGCTAGGCAATTAACTTCAGAGAAACTCATAATGAATTAATCTAATATTAATCTAATAGATCTAATATTGGCTTAGCCTTAAACACTAGAAAACAGTCCAATCTTCAAATTAAAATCTTGCATTCATAACAAAGTTATTCAATCCCATCTCTCAACAACTTCACATTTTCCATATAAGCAGCATGAGAAAAATCTCATTCTCAGAATGCCTACATGTTTTATCAAGATTACTTATATATCTTTATACTGAGAAAAGTTAGACAGTCTCTGCTGATTTTCAAAGCCCCAACAATACAAAGTTCAAACTTACTTTCATTATTTCAGCATATAAATGTCACAAGTTATACTTAGAAGACAGAGGTAAAAGGTCTACCTGGTTTTGAAGACCCAGTATCAGCCTGTCCTAACTGTTTTTTCCTTTTGGCTTCCTCCACTGGATTTTCAAACTGGGTTTTCTGGTTAAGGTGACTGTAAAATGTAGACAAATATGCATTTCAGTTTCATATGAAAGAATTACACATTTTTAAAAAGACTCTTGTACCATTCTATCTTCACAGGTTAAGGGACAAAGAGATATCTTTATGCTATGCAAAAAGACGCTGACAGGTCATGGAGGAAGAACCTTCCGGCAACTGAAGAAGGACCCACAGAAAATGCCTAGAAGTTAAAGCTGCTGAAGTACTTCCTAGAGCTTCTCTATCATCATTTCTAATATTACTAATAGTAGTTTTCAAATGTTATAAGCCTTCATATATGATACAATAACTATTGGTAATTAATCAGGTAAGCTTGGTTTTTTTTAAGGCGGTTAATGGTAGGAGGGTTTTAAGTTCCTCTAAAGTGAAGCAGCTGTCAAGACACTTTTGAAGAAATCTCAATACAGATGCCTTCTGTATTTTACTATCATTTTTCCAATAGACTCACCCACAGCAGGTTAGTAGCAACTAAGCAAAGTGACTTGCTTTTATCAAACTTATCACAGAACAACTCTTTTACAGTTAAATTTCTTCAAAATTATATAATAACTAATTATATAATTAGAACATAAGTTTAATTGATTCTGACAACTTAGGAACAATCATAACTAACTCTTGGAAAGCATGCAAGTCTGTGGTGGAAATCACAGAGAAGTACAGGGAGTCAAGAGGCAGATCATTGGTTGACAGTACTCAACACAGTATGGGAAGAGCGTGTTCTACAGAAGGAGCTGAGCATCGACTATTCTGACAAGCCAGGTAAATACAAGTTGATTAAGAATGCAACTACTCTACAAAAGATGCTTAAAACTACAAATAAGTCTAATACAGAAAGAAGAGATTCTATTCTAGGATTTCTACACTACAAATACATTGCAGCCAACTAAAAGGCATTTCCCAGCAGAATCCATTTTAACCAGAAGTGACTTTAGTACATATCAACAATCAAACATTAAATCATGAAAACTGCAGATCATGATTGTCTTTAGATAGACGGAATATTACAAAATATCTATATAAATAGTCATGCAACTTGGGTATTTTCTCTGCCCTCTGTGAACATTAATGGGGATGGGGGAAGGGGCAGCAGGGAAGAAAAAAACCCTCACAGCAAGGTATGCTAGCTTCTGGGTGCGCTTCTCTATGCCTTCTGGACTTCTAAGTGCATTATCAACCCTGCAACAGATGTAGGGATTCAGTTTCAGAGCTTTAAATATGGCAGGTTCTACGTGACATTCTCTGGGCTCTGATTTCACTAAAACTCAAGCATGCTTCTGCACCTTACTATGAGAAGGGACCTCATCAACTGAGTTAACTGTTTAACCTTTTGTGAAAATGAAAGTCTTCAGTGTTAAGTTAGGTACCATTTTTAAGTTATTTATTTAGGTACTAGTAATTTACAAACTCAAACTGTTATCAATTTCTAATATTACTAATAGTAGTTTTCAAATGTTATAAGCCTTCATATATGATACAATAACTATTGGTAATTAATCAGGTAAGCTTGGTTTTTTTTAAGGCGGTTAATGGTAGGAGGGTTTTAAGTTCCTCTAAAGTGAAGCAGCTGTCAAGACACTTTTGAAGAAATCTCAATACAGATGCCTTCTGTATTTTACTATCATTTTTCCAATAGACTCACCCACAGCAGGTTAGTAGCAACTAAGCAAAGTGACTTGCTTTTATCAAACTTATCACAGAACAACTCTTTTACAGTTAAATTTCTTCAAAATTATATAATAACTAATTATATAATTAGAACATAAGTTTAATTGATTCTGACAACTTAGGAACAATCATAACTAACTCTTGGAAAGCATGCAAGTCTGTGGTGGAAATCACAGAGAAGTACAGGGAGTCAAGAGGCAGATCATTGGTTGACAGTACTCAACACAGTATGGGAAGAGCGTGTTCTACAGAAGGAGCTGAGCATCGACTATTCTGACAAGCCAGGTAAATACAAGTTGATTAAGAATGCAACTACTCTACAAAAGATGCTTAAAACTACAAATAAGTCTAATACAGAAAGAAGAGATTCTATTCTAGGATTTCTACACTACAAATACATTGCAGCCAACTAAAAGGCATTTCCCAGCAGAATCCATTTTAACCAGAAGTGACTTTAGTACATATCAACAATCAAACATTAAATCATGAAAACTGCAGATCATGATTGTCTTTAGATAGACGGAATATTACAAAATATCTATATAAATAGTCATGCAACTTGGGTATTTTCTCTGCCCTCTGTGAACATTAATGGGGATGGGGGAAGGGGCAGCAGGGAAGAAAAAAACCCTCACAGCAAGGTATGCTAGCTTCTGGGTGCGCTTCTCTATGCCTTCTGGACTTCTAAGTGCATTATCAACCCTGCAACAGATGTAGGGATTCAGTTTCAGAGCTTTAAATATGGCAGGTTCTACGTGACATTCTCTGGGCTCTGATTTCACTAAAACTCAAGCATGCTTCTGCACCTTACTATGAGAAGGGACCTCATCAACTGAGTTAACTGTTTAACCTTTTGTGAAAATGAAAGTCTTCAGTGTTAAGTTAGGTACCATTTTTAAGTTATTTATTTAGGTACTAGTAATTTACAAAATAAAACCTGAAACTGACACTTTGAAAAAGAATAAACCTGTTTAGAAAGAACCTTGGCTTACTTGAAATGTCATTGGTTAGAATGACTCACTTTACCACCCAGGCATTAGAACATAAAAAGGAGTTATTTGTATTTATACTCTTTGTAATGTGTGGGAGAAGAGAGTAAAAGTATGCAAATGAGTAATCCCTTTCCTGAAAATTCTTTGACAAAAGAATGCAAGATTTTAGTGAAGGAGGCAATTGCATCTGTCACCTTAGACTACCTAGACTAAAACGCCACCCCAAAACCAAAACAGTAAAAAACACTCTCCTTTTCCTTTAGTTACTGTATCCATAATATTATTAATATGTAACAAACTTTGTTTTCCTTAAAATTAGTTATGGGAAGTAAGAGAGGGGAACATGACAAAATTATCAGAAAAATTAAACAAGGGTAGCAAGCAAGCCTGGTTAAATAGATAATGTATAATTTGAAATTTCATCTGTACTAAACTTGTGTGAACATATGAATTTTAAGAATTCATCTCAACAAACATATCATTATCCTTTAGGAAAAGTTAAGATAGGAAAAGCAGATGTATATTTTGACTGTGTCATCTGACTGTATCAAGGCAGTTAAAGCAATACATTAAGACAACATTTCTTTTCTTTTCTTTTTTTTTTTTTAAGACGACATTTCTAAATATATGAGTATTCCTATGGAAAGCCTGTTATTAAATTTGGGGAACAACTTTATTTTTCAAAAGTAATCCATTTCAGAATCTCATTTTCTAAAATAAATACTTAGCCCCCAAAACCTTCCATTGCAGTTGGTGTTACTACAAGGCTCCTGCCAAGAGCAATCATTGTGCCATCTGGTTTGACAAACTAAGAGAGCCAAAGAGTAGCCATTCAAGTAACAGCTTTTTATCTCCATCGGTAAACTTGGTCCAGATTACTACAGCTGAGAGTCAAAGCCTCACTAATCTGGGAATCAAGCCACACTCCAGCACGCAGCTGATTCCATGCTAATATGCATCTTGAGTACAGCCTGCTCTTTCTTAACCTAATAAATTACCCTCCAGTAAAATGGAGCTCCTTTGGGAACAATCACACAAAATCACATTGCTGCCACTGCTGCTGCTGCTAATCAGGCTGTTTCACACACCTCCATGACAGCCGGGAGCAGGTCGCTTCAGGATTTGCCCTAAAGTTGCTTTAGTATTAGTGTAACCTTGTTTAATGAGAACCAGATCATTTAGCCCAAGAGTTTATAACAGGCAAATGAATTTCACCTCTTGACCATATATTCAAATTTGCTTGGAATGGATACTAAGAGAATGAGAATCATTATCTCAGAAATGTTCAGCAGTGTTAATGGCAAATAATAGTTGATGGAAGCCCAATCTGAATGGATGAACTATAAGGGGGAAAAAATAGCACAAATCCTTTTCAGCCAGCCTTCAAATATTCCCTTGATTTGAAAACCGGTTGTTTTTCTTCTTTTAACTAAATATGCTTCAGAAAAAAATAACAAAAGAACTGCTGTATACTTTTCACATTACAGTATCAGAAAGATGTGAAATAACACAATGGAAATAAAATTAACATAACCTTTCAATGGAACCGAAATACTGACACTTAAGCAAGAGCTCTAAGAGTCAATCTGTGTTATTTTTCTTAGGGTACACAGTTAGATTAAGAAATCATTCCAAAAATCTCTCTAAACACAGTGACTCAAGTAACAACCTACACACTGGGATAGGAACTAGCGTTACAACAGAACTCAGAGTTACTCATTTCAGGGAAGTGGCATTCATTTATGCCAACAAGTGACAAAAAATTAATTAGCAATCATAAACAAGAAGATTCTTATGTTCACTATTTTTCCAGGTAATAATATTTTGCCTTCACTACCTTGGCAGTTGGTGCAAACATCTAGCTCCCAAGTCAGTAGCAACCTATCTGATGCATTTATTTGCCTGGTAGTAGACGACTAAGGTCAAAATTCTATCTATATCATCTGGAAAGAAAGTAATCCCAATGATTATAACAATGTAGCAATCAGATAAATAAAGAAATGGGAAAGAAAAATCAGATGCCGATGTTATTCTAATTTCTCTGGCTAACATAGGCAGGTGTTTGATCCTCTATTCCAACATAGATTCATGTTTAAATTTAACTATAACAGCTGTGTGAGAAGCAAGTTTCACCTCCAAAAAAGACTAAGTTTTCCTTGATTAACTCCTTAAAAGAGAACAGTTTTAATCATATGCTTCAAAACTTTTGAATCACTATGATACAATGTCCTCTCATTGCCTTCAGAACCATGCAGGCGTGGTGCTGCAAGTGACCTTACTAGTTCACCCCCAGTTCTCTCCACAACTTCTCTCTTTAGAGGCCGTAAGTACTGGTGACATCTCCAGCTATTAATCATCTCGGCAAATTACCCTTGGCTCTCTATACTCTCTATACTTCAAAGCCGACTTCTAGGGAGCCCGGAGTCAGTGAAGTAAATGCCCACTGTTCCTACCTTCTCATTCCCCCGGTGGCAAAACCTGAAAGCTGGATGGCAGAAGCATAAGGTACTTCATTCACTGCCTAAAGTTGTATAATGAAAACACTGAGGAAAGCATTAACTGAGGTAACAAACTTACTCAACATAGTATGTCCCATATTGAGGGTCTTCTATTTTCTCCCAGCCGTAAGGAAGTTCTGCAAAAAAAAAAAAAAAAAAAAGAACTGAGTGAAATGTCAGTTTCAAAACTAAAAAAAAAGATCTTTTCTGAACGAGTTTGTGTTGTTTATTTCCTTACATTGACATTTGGGAGACAGAAAGGTGAGAGCTCACTTTCAAAGAACAAACACAGTTTGACTCTTGAGTGGCTTCTTTAATAACTAGTGAGTGTCTCAGCAAGTAATCAGAAGCACAGAACAAAAGACATTAAACTCGAAGGTATGTATTCAAATCATGAGCCATAAAAATGCTAGTTATTTAAGAAATCACCTGGTACAGTTCTTTGATTTAAATAATTTTATAGCAATAATGTGAGACATATCCTGCAATTCAATACAAGCAGCAGCTGCTTGTTAAATTTTTCACTATTATGCAAAGGAATCGTCAATTACTTCTGTTATCACATTCTGACCTACTTCTTCCCTCAGAAAGTCCAGTCTTGGACTTATGCCATTTCGAGTGGGTAATTTAGATTTGCTTAAAAGCTGAGAAAATACCTACTTTCCTTTGAACTAGTGTCTACAAGAAAGTTTACTTAACTACACAGTGCCTTGTGTAGAATCTCTATCTGTGTATGGTCACAAAGAAATCTCTTATGTAGGATTATTACGTATTATTGCAAATAAAGCAACCAATAAAATATAACCAGAAAAACTAAAGGTAGTTGAATTTCTGACAGTTAAAAAAAAACCCATCATGGTCTTTCTGCCATAAACTGACCCTGTCAAGAAAGAACCCTCTTTCCCTCCCACTCTGTCTGTTTTCCACAGTAAGGCTGCTATAGAATCATTTTATTAGTCAGACATGGTTTCAGTTGGCAGGAGTGTTCCTAGCAGGTGGCTTTTATTGCTATCAATTATATATCTGATCCCAGTCCAGTGTAAGTAAATGCCCACTGTTCCTACCTTCTCCCCCGGTGGCAAAACCTGAAAGCTGGATGGCAGAAGCATAAGGTACTTCATTCACTGCCTAAAGTTGTATAATGAAAACACTGAGGAAAGCATTAACTGAGGTAACAAACTTACTCAACATAGTATGTCCCATATTGAGGGTCTTCTATTTTCTCCCAGCCGTAAGGAAGTTCTGCAAAAAAAAAAAAAAAAAAAAAAAAAAAACTGAGTGAAATGTCAGTTTCAAAACTAAAAAAAAAGATCTTTTCTGAACGAGTTTGTGTTGTTTATTTCCTTACATTGACATTTGGGAGACAGAAAGGTGAGAGCTCACTTTCAAAGAACAAACACAGTTTGACTCTTGAGTGGCTTCTTTAATAACTAGTGAGTGTCTCAGCAAGTAATCAGAAGCACAGAACAAAAGACATTAAACTCGAAGGTATGTATTCAAATCATGAGCCATAAAAATGCTAGTTATTTAAGAAATCACCTGGTACAGTTCTTTGATTTAAATAATTTTATAGCAATAATGTGAGACATATCCTGCAATTCAATACAAGCAGCAGCTGCTTGTTAAATTTTTCACTATTATGCAAAGGAATCGTCAATTACTTCTGTTATCACATTCTGACCTACTTCTTCCCTCAGAAAGTCCAGTCTTGGACTTATGCCATTTCGAGTGGGTAATTTAGATTTGCTTAAAAGCTGAGAAAATACCTACTTTCCTTTGAACTAGTGTCTACAAGAAAGTTTACTTAACTACACAGTGCCTTGTGTAGAATCTCTATCTGTGTATGGTCACAAAGAAATCTCTTATGTAGGATTATTACGTATTATTGCAAATAAAGCAACCAATAAAATATAACCAGAAAAACTAAAGGTAGTTGAATTTCTGACAGTTAAAAAAAAACCCATCATGGTCTTTCTGCCATAAACTGACCCTGTCAAGAAAGAACCCTCTTTCCCTCCCACTCTGTCTGTTTTCCACAGTAAGGCTGCTATAGAATCATTTTATTAGTCAGACATGGTTTCAGTTGGCAGGAGTGTTCCTAGCAGGTGGCTTTTATTGCTATCAATTATATATCTGAGCCCAGCAAGAAGGAATTTTTAAAAAAATCTACAGTTGTATACTATGATGACCACTCTTTAATTTTCAATTTCTTTTAGACTGTTTTTCTGCTATGCTGAAACACAGACACATGTGCACACATACACAAAGAACACATGCTAGATGGCAAAGAGGTTTAGAAAATGTCCAAGGACTTATGAATTTTATGTCATTAAGCTGCAGCATAATGTATCAACTCATTAAGAAAAAATTCCATTGAACCTGATAAACAATATAAGCTCTTATGCTCTCATAAAAAGTATTATTCCACATTCAGAATGAAAGAAGAGAACAGATGACCAGCCTCTTGATGAAAAGCCCTGAATCACCTCCACTGTTTTTCTCCAGCATATTTTCCTGCTTGTGTATATATATATATATGTATATATTAATTGGTGATTTTGAAGCTTGGTGAGTTTTTGTGATTTTCCTTTGAGAAAAATCTGGCTGAAATGTCTGAGGTAGAAAAGATGAGAATAGCTGGAAAAGTAACTACTGTGTGAAAACAGATCAAAACAACTGAGAAGACCTGGGCTAGACTTCAGTTCACTTTGATCCTCCACAACTACAAGGCAAACCATCATCAATTAAGTACAATATTTTATGACTCATGTGAACAGAAAAAGAACAAAGAGCATCACTCATCACTCAGTTCTCCAAGTTAAGCTGCAACCCAATGCAGTCACCCAGGGCAGTGCATCCTGACAGCAATTCATCCTGAAAACAAAATAAAACAGGACGAGGCTCTCTGGGCTTTGGATAAAAGGGCCCTAGGTAATTAGATGCATTATTGCAGGAAGAATTTCAGTGACCCCAATGACTTTTCTTCCTATACAGGAAAGTACTAAGACCATTAACTTGAGATATCTATCTATTCTTTGTGATTAGCAATAATCTTTTCTAAGATATATGCTTGACTACATAGATATCTTAACAAAGAAAATTATATATACATATATATATATATATATATATATATACACATACACACACATATATATACATACATATATATATATATATATATATATATCCTGGCTCCTCTCCTACCTCTTGGAACAGATCCTCAGAGCTACTGAGTGGCTGTCTCCTGGGGGATGGTTCTTGGTAAGACCCTGAATAAAAAAGTTCACAACTCTCATTCATGTTGTATGTTTTTCTTCAAGACACCAAGCAACTGCTACATGGATAAGAGTTTGTTGGATTATATCTGTGAAAAGTTCTCTATAATAGTATTACCAAAGCATTATCGTGGAGCATTTCCCACGAGAGAGATAATTTTCTTCAATAGAAATTTTCTTGAAATAGCATGAGAACTCAACTGTGCTATGTAAGGATGAACTCTACAACTGCACCACAAGTGGAGTTATGCTCTGCCTTTGAGAATTTGGGAGAATTAAAGCAACTATAGAGGTAGTTGAAACATTCCATTTGCTCCTTGAAAACTTCACTAAGAAGGATGTATCAATGCCTAATAAGAACAAAAGATCAACATAAATATATTTCAGTGTTAATGTGGAAACTGAGTCTGCATTTTAGTTAGCACTTAAAGTAATTAGCAACTAACAGATACAGTACAGTCTTTTCTTTAGGAGAGTAAACAGAAGTAATTTTGGATTGGTTTTAGTAATCACTTTAAACCTTCACATGTAATAACATGAGAAAGCTTTCTGCAGAGCAGATTTATACAATTAAAGAAGTGGCTACTACTTGCCCATTTAAACTAAAGACAATGACAGCAAGACTAAAATACCTGGCAATTTTTTACACTATCCAGTGAGTCAATTTGTTTACTGAATTTCTTCCCCTTTTTCTTCCTTTTTTTCCCTTTCTGTCTTCTCTCCTTCCTCTCTCCTTCCTTATGCTAAAATAAAAATTAGAAACTCCTTATGCTAAAATAAAAATTAGAAACTCCTTGACACCAAGGAGTTTATAGTCTAAAAGTGAAGATCAAAGAGAGAAACAATATAGTGAAATAAATGCAAGCTTTTGGGGAAGGCTGAGGAATGACACCAATTGCCCAGTAAAGCAGTTATCAGAAAAGCCTTCTAAAAGAGGCTGACATTTGAGCAGTCTTAAAAAATGAGTTGAGACTGGAAAGAGGGAGGTCATTTCAGTGATTGAAGGGCACCGAGGTACTAAGAATGGCTGGCATTTTCAGTAATTACAAATAATTTGATAAGACTAGAGTGAAGTATGTATGCAAGGGAGCTTGTCTTATAACAAGCACCAAAACACATTTCTGGAGTGCCGGGTTAAGGAGCGTGGTCTTGATTTTGATGATGATGAAACTGATTAAACTGGACTGCGACATGATTAATTTTATATTTGGGGAAGTTATGGGCAACAGTAATAAGGGAAGAAAGAGATGAACTGGAGTGAGAATAAAGGCAGGCAAATGAGAAAATCATTAATAGCCTAGATAAAAAATTATGAAGGCTGAAGCTAAGGCACTGTAGTGGGAATACAGAGAAAGAATGGATAACAGAGACAAGGAAGCTGAAGCAACAGAGCTTAATGACTAACACGAAGACTGTGGGAGGAACAGAGGGGAGGAGGTCAAGATGATACCCAGGTTAATGGCTCTACAGGCACAAATATGATACATTATATTTATTGGATTCCTACTATGAAAACAGCTGTGGGAAGAGGTAAGAGATATTAATTTGGATTTACTGGTACTTAGGAGATAGATAATAAGACGTGCCTAGCACCACTGGACACTTAAGAGATGGCAGGCTTTTTAAAGTCAGAATTGACAGAAGTTGATACTTAGCTGTAATGAAGAAGATAGGGTGAGGAAAAAAGTTGAGAATGATAACCAGTCTTAGGCTCACGGAACTGGGAGGATATAATGTCAGTTGGTGATGGCAGAAGTGCAGACATGCAGAAGATTTAACTCAGCTTGTTAGGTGTTGCATTTGAGGCTATGTAATATCCCTCTAGAGACAGCTAACAGTTTCTTGGAAATATGAACTGGGTCCTCAAAAGTGAAACATATCAGGTAAGGATCTGGGAGACACTGAGATCAAAGCCATGGCAGTGGGCCTAACTACCTAGATAAGTTATGAACAGAAAAAGGTGGAGAATAGAGGCTAAGGAGCATTAACAATTTAAGGAGCAGGGAAAGTAAGAATAGTCAGGGGGAATGGTGTCAAAGAAAGACAGAAGAGGAGAGCATGGTCAGCGCTAGCAAGTACTTTATAAAGCTGTCAGGACTCGAGATGAGGGCTAAAGAGAGTCATTTGCATTTGGCAATCAGGCAGGTGGTCATGGGTAACATTAAGCAAAGCAGTTTCACTAGAAAAGTAGGGGGCAAAAATCAGTTTATTGTAGTACTGAAGAGTAAAATAAAAGGTGGAGTCCTTAAGAAATGGTCTTTTTGTTTTGTATTGGAAACTTAGCTATAAAAACAAAAAAAGCAGTGTGAGAACTCTGGAGAAGAAGACAGGAAAGGCCTAACCGTATTTTTCTGTTTTAAAAGCTAAAGCAATGCTCCCTATCAAAGGGTTGACCCAAAAGGCAAAACTATTTCTAGCATATCAAGCAGATGATTGGTTCTAAAGCCCATAGATTTATCTTTCCCCTTTTCCAAATAGGATCTCTCTTAATTAAATATATGAATTACAACTGGTTTTCTCACTGTGGAGCTCTATTCAACTGATAATTTTCTTCTACCATTCTCTAAGCTCTATAATGGTATTGACAAGAATACATTTTAGTAAAAATGTCTCTAGCAAAAATGCAATTTTTCTTTCATTATAAGAGAAAAGGAGTGGGTGGAAAGTCAAACAGATTCCTCATGTTGAATTTTTAAGATAGCCATTTAAACATTAATTATTATGAGTGGTAGACAAGTATATACACTGATTAAACCATCAGATCTGCTATAAAAACATAGGTTCTGAATATCAGAAGACAGGGGATAAAAGAGCAAGTTTCAGGAACTGTAAGGTTTTTCTAGAAGATCTTAAATGTTCAGCAGAATACAAAGAATAACTATAAAAACTGACATTTAAAATATTTTTATTACCATCCTCTTTACTAGAATCTATTCTGTGCAAAGTACGGTGGAGACTACAGTGTAAGTTAGATATAGTCTAGTCTGCAAATAACCTAGCGTGGGGCTATTTCTCCCCCATTCAGGGAGGACAAAAAGTAGATGCCCAAAGTCATAAGGGTTGGCTGTGTATAAAACAAACAGGCTCCAGGTTCCAAATTTTGGGGTCCTCATAGGGAAATACAGGTGATGCTGGAAAGGTATACCGAGTAATAGGGATGGGAGCGGAATCCTTAGATTAAAACATTTTGACCATCCCTAGAATACTGAGTGCAATTTTGGTTGCTCTATCTTAAAAAGGGAATGCCTTAGATTCAACGGGGGCTAACGCAGTTTCACTAGAAAAGTAGGGGCAAAAATCAGTTTATTGTAGTACTGAAGAGTAAAATAAAAGGTGGAGTCCTTAAGAAATGGTCTTTTGTTTTGTATTGGAAACTTAGCTATAAAAACAAAAAAAGCAGTGTGAGAACTCTGGAGAAGAAGACAGGAAAGGCCTAACCGTATTTTTCTGTTTTAAAAGCTAAAGCAATGCTCCCTATCAAAGGGTTGACCCAAAAGGCAAAACTATTTCTAGCATATCAAGCAGATGATTGGTTCTAAAGCCCATAGATTTATCTTTCCCCTTTTCCAAATAGGATCTCTCTTAATTAAATATATGAATTACAACTGGTTTTCTCACTGTGGAGCTCTATTCAACTGATAATTTTCTTCTACCATTCTCTAAGCTCTATAATGGTATTGACAAGAATACATTTTAGTAAAAATGTCTCTAGCAAAAATGCAATTTTTCTTTCATTATAAGAGAAAAGGAGTGGGTGGAAAGTCAAACAGATTCCTCATGTTGAATTTTTAAGATAGCCATTTAAACATTAATTATTATGAGTGGTAGACAAGTATATACACTGATTAAACCATCAGATCTGCTATAAAAACATAGGTTCTGAATATCAGAAGACAGGGGATAAAAGAGCAAGTTTCAGGAACTGTAAGGTTTTTCTAGAAGATCTTAAATGTTCAGCAGAATACAAAGAATAACTATAAAAACTGACATTTAAAATATTTTTATTACCATCCTCTTTACTAGAATCTATTCTGTGCAAAGTACGGTGGAGACTACAGTGTAAGTTAGATATAGTCTAGTCTGCAAATAACCTAGCGTGGGGCTATTTCTCCCCCATTCAGGGAGGACAAAAAGTAGATGCCCAAAGTCATAAGGGTTGGCTGTGTATAAAACAAACAGGCTCCAGGTTCCAAATTTTGGGGTCCTCATAGGGAAATACAGGTGATGCTGGAAAGGTATACCGAGTAATAGGGATGGGAGCGGAATCCTTAGATTAAAACATTTTGACCATCCCTAGAATACTGAGTGCAATTTTGGTTGCTCTATCTTAAAAAAGATGCAGTTAAGATGACCATATAATGTATTGAGAGTAAAAGGGGACACTATTATTAATTA
Source organism: Tragulus kanchil (assembly GCA_022376925.1). Classification (NCBI taxonomy): domain Eukaryota; kingdom Metazoa; phylum Chordata; class Mammalia; order Artiodactyla; family Tragulidae; genus Tragulus; species Tragulus kanchil. The sequence continues at coordinate 134,389,677 of JAIOJX010000024.1, forward strand.
CACTGGGACAACAGGAATAAGATGGATTAGTCCTGGGCCAACCATGACATATAGTTACCCATAATGTAAAGAGCTCTAGCGGGACACATTCATACAGAGAAACATTTCTAGTTTCCTGAGCCCCATTGTTTTGCTTTCCAAGGAAGAAAGAATGCCTTATCTGACTGATGAGTTTTAGAGAATGAATTCAATGTGTTTGGCTCAGGGTCTCTTGGGTTCTCTTTTGGTTTTGGATGTTAGCCTGCCTGCAGATTGGGTGCAATCTGGCCTTTTTGCCACATCTGCCTTGTGGAGGAGTCAAAGGACTGAACACAGAGGCTGGAGACTGAGTGCTTAACTCTGCCTCCAGTAGGGGTAAAATAGTAGCAAGCCCAATATAGGTGCAGAGCTAAAGCTATATTCACTCATCAGACGGTATTCTAATCTCATCTTTGTTTCCTATGTCTTATTTCTGTATTGACTCCTCACTAATGAATGAAGATAGAATTTTTTTCTTTTTCTGGCCACTAGATGTGTGGGATCCTACTTCGTCCACTGGGGATTGAACCTTTGCCCTCTGCATTGGAAGTGCAGAGTCTTAATCACTGGACCACCAGGAAAATTCCAAGACAGAATTATTACTTTTTGCTTCCCCCAAGAACCTAAAGGAGATTAAACATTATTTTCAAGAAGTATGCTCAAAATAACCTGGACAGAGTGGCTTCTTTCCTTCTTTTCTTCCTTCTCTCCTCCCAAACATTTAAGTCTCTACTTAGGGATATATAGATTCGCAAAAAAGTACGGTGGAGGGGTGGGGATTTCTCCCCATTCAGGGAGGACAAAAGTAGATGCCCAAAGTCATAAGGGTTGGCTGTGTATAAAACAAACAGGCTCCAGGTTCCAAATTTTGGGGTCCTCATAGGGAAATACAGGTGATGCTGGAAAGGTATACCGAGTAATAGGGATGGGAGCGGAATCCTTAGATTAAAACATTTTGACCATCCCTAGAATACTGAGTGCAATTTTGGTTGCTCTATCTTAAAAAAGATGCAGTTAAGATGACCATATAATGTATTGAGAGTAAAAGGGGACACTATTATTAATTACACTGGGACAACAGGAATAAGATGGATTAGTCCTGGGCCAACCATGACATATAGTTACCCATAATGTAAAGAGCTCTAGCGGGACACATTCATACAGAGAAACATTTCTAGTTTCCTGAGCCCCATTGTTTTGCTTTCCAAGGAAGAAAGAATGCCTTATCTGACTGATGAGTTTTAGAGAATGAATTCAATGTGTTTGGCTCAGGGTCTCTTGGGTTCTCTTTTGGTTTTGGATGTTAGCCTGCCTGCAGATTGGGTGCAATCTGGCCTTTTTGCCACATCTGCCTTGTGGAGGAGTCAAAGGACTGAACACAGAGGCTGGAGACTGAGTGCTTAACTCTGCCTCCAGTAGGGGTAAAATAGTAGCAAGCCCAATATAGGTGCAGAGCTAAAGCTATATTCACTCATCAGACGGTATTCTAATCTCATCTTTGTTTCCTATGTCTTATTTCTGTATTGACTCCTCACTAATGAATGAAGATAGAATTTTTTTCTTTTTCTGGCCACTAGATGTGTGGGATCCTACTTCGTCCACTGGGGATTGAACCTTTGCCCTCTGCATTGGAAGTGCAGAGTCTTAATCACTGGACCACCAGGAAAATTCCAAGACAGAATTATTACTTTTTGCTTCCCCCAAGAACCTAAAGGAGATTAAACATTATTTTCAAGAAGTATGCTCAAAATAACCTGGACAGAGTGGCTTCTTTCCTTCTTTTCTTCCTTCTCTCCTCCCAAACATTTAAGTCTCTACTTAGGGATATATAGATAAGACAAAATTGTTGCTCTTACAGAGTGCAGGTGTCTAGTAACAATGCAATGTAGTAGGTGCTACAAAAGAAACATGCATATGCACAGAGGCGAGAACCCCTAATTCTGAAAGTAACAGAAGAGAGTAACAGAGGATGCTACAAAAATTATACATTTGAGTTTAAAAGTATAAGCAGATATGAGTCAAGTGGACACAGGGAACAAGGTTGGTTCTTGGCAGAAGAAATGGGTCTATGGCAAAGATAAAAATATGTCATATTTATGGCATGAAAATACTTTGAGAAAGAAATACAGAATACAGTTCCGTTGCAAAAAATCTTCAATACTTCTCCAAGGAGAAAAATGCTACAGTCAGTTTTAAATGTTTATCTGAAGTGCCAGTAGGGCAATCAAAAAGAAAATGTCAAATGTAGTAGGAAATACAGAAAGAGCATTCAGAACAGAGGACAATACTAGAGATTTAGATAGGAGACCAGTGACAATAAATTGACATTTAAGGCCATGAAAACGAATACATTCTACAAGGGAAACAGGAAAAGGCAGAGAACTGAACTGAAACAATTAGTTGGCACAAAAAGGAATGGAGCCCAGAAACAGAGGCACACACTCAAGAAGATTAATATCACTCGCAAACTTTAAAAAGTTCAATTCTAGGGCTTCCCTGGTAGCTCAGTGGCAAAGAGTTCACCTGCCAATGCAGGAGACACAGGTTCAATCCCTGATCTGGGAGGATCCCACATGCTGTGGAACAACTAAGCCCATGAGCCACAACTATGGAACCTGTGCTCTAGAGCCTTGGAGCCACAACGATTGAGTCCATGTGAGCAACTATTGAAGCCCATGTGCCCTAGAGCCCGAGTTCCACAGCAAGAGAAGTCACCGCAACAAGAAGCCTGCTCACCTCAACTAGAGAGTAGCCCCCACTCCCTGTAACTACAGAAGAGTCTGCAGCAGCAACAGAAACCCAGAATAGCCACAAAAAAAAAAAGTCAAATTCTATAGTATTACATATTCTAGTTTACCTTCATGATGGCTGATTTCACCATTAAAAACTGTGAAAAGCCTTACAGACAAAGAAGCATTTTAAAAAGTATTTTGTGAGGCATAATTTACATTCAACTAAATGTCGAATGAGCTGAAGTGCTCATTCAATGATTAAATACCAATTCAGGCGCTTGTTCAAATATATAGAATGAGTTCTGGCAACAGCATGTGCCTACATAACCATCACTCCAAACAAGATGGTGAATATGTCCATCACTCCAGAGAATTATTTCAATTCAGCATTCTCTCCTTCACCATCATTTCATGATTCTATCAGCAATAGATCAGCTTCTGTTCTTGGGTTTTAAATAATGGATAACTGAGCACCCATTCTTTTGTGTCTGGTTTCATTCATTCATTCACCATGTTTCTGAGATTCATCCAGGTTGCTGAATGTTATCGACAGCTTTTTATTTTTATTGATGAGTAGTGTTTCATTGCATGAACAAACCACAAACTATTTATCCATTATTCTGTTGATGAATACTTGGGATGTTTCCAGGTTGAAACTGTTATGAATAAGGATATCATGATCACTCAGGTAAAGTCTTCTGAGGAATAGTATGTTTTCATTTGTCTTGATATAGCACCTCATAAGGCACTGCCGAAATTTCTCCAAAGTGTTCACATAAATTTTATATCCCCACCAACAGGTAAAAGATCCACTTGCTCTATGATCTCACCAGTTTGGTATTGTCAGTGCATTTGACTTTAGCCCTTCTAGGTGTGTGAACGAATCTCACTATATATGAGACAATTAATGATAAGCACATTTTTAATGCTTTTTTAAAACTGTGTATAGTTGATGTACATACCACTTCATGCTCTTATTGGTAATTCTCTATCTTCTTTTGTAAAATGTCTGTTCAAATCACTTGGCCATTTTAGAAAGCAACTTTATCTAAGGTACAATTTACACATCATATAAAATTATTGTTTTCAAAAATGTATCATTCATTTATTTTTAATAATTTACTGAGTTGGGTAGCTATCCACCAACAATCTAGTTTTAGAAAATTCCCATGATCCCAATATGGTTCCTTGTGCTGTATGCTCAGTCACTAAGTTATATCTGACTCTTTGCGACCCCCATGGACTGTAGCCCACGGGGCTCTTGGGTCCATGGAATTTTTCAGGCAAGAATAGTGGAGTGGGGGCTTCCCTGGTGGTCCTGTGGGTAAGGACACCGCCTTGCAGTGCAAGGGGCGCTGATTCAATCCCTGGCCTGGGAAGATCCCACGTGCCGCGGAGCAGCTGAACCAATGTGTCCAACTACTGAGCCGGAGATCTGGAGCGCATACACCCAGAGCCAGTGCTCTGCAGCGAGAGAGGCCACTGTATGGGAGGCCCACACGGGCCAGAGAACAAAGATGGATGAAACCAAATAAATGAAAGATTAATAGAAGTGGCCAAAAAAAAAAAAAAAGAAAAAGGAATACTGGAGTGGGTTGCCATTTCTTCCTCCAGGGGATCTTTCCAACAGTGATCCAACCTGAGTCTCTTGAGTCTCCTGCACTAGCAGACAGATTCTTTAGCACCTGGGAAGCCTATCCCTTGTGCCATTTACAATTAATCTCCATTCCTTCTTAGCACAGGGCAACCGCTAATCTGCTTTGGCTCTCTAGATTTGCCTGTCACAGACATTTCATATGAATGAAATCATGCAATAGCTGATCATACTCTAAGTTTTCTTTGAAAAGCTTCTGACTTTTAGCTATTATGATCAGGTCTTTGAGCCATCTGAAACTATTTTGTATATGGAGTAAGGGTTCATTTCTCCTTCTGGAGAACCAGTTGTCCCAGCACCATTTGTTAGACATTTTCCTCTGCTCACTGAACTTACTTGCAAATTAGGTAATCACATATGCTTGCATCTATTTCTGGATTTTCTTATCCTGTTCAACTGACCCATTTGTCTGTCCTCTGGATAGATGACACTCTTGATTACAGTTGTTTTATAGTAAGTCTTCAAATTTGGTAGACTAAATCTTTTATCTTTGTACTTTTTCAAGACTGTTTGGCTAGCTAAAGTCTCTGTACAGTATTCCCCTATATATGTGTGTGTATATATATATATATGTGTGTGTGTTTAAGTAATTTTATTTGTTTATTTATGGCTTGATGGGTCTTTGCTGATGCACAGGCTTTTTTTTAGTTACGGACAGTGGGTGTTACTCTAGTTGCATGGGCTTCTCATTATGGTTGCTTCACCTGGTACAGAGCATGGGCTCTAGGACATGCAGGCTTCAGTAGCTGTAGCTCCTGGGCTCTAGACACAGGCTCAATGGCTGTGGTGCACGGGTTTAGCTGCTGTGTGGCATGTGAGATCTTCCCAGATCAGGGTCTGAACACATGTCTTCTGCATTGGCAGGCAGATTCTTTACCACTGAGCCACCAGGAAAGACCTTCCATATTTATTTCAGAATCAGTTTGTCACTTTCTTAAAAACAGACTCTCAGAATTTTGATTGGGATTGTATAGAAATCTAGATATCAATTTAGGGAGAATGAATATTAATAATATGGGTCAGACTATCTATATTGCTTATCAATGAACACAGGATATCTTGCTAATTATTTAAGGTCTTCATTAATTCATTTCAGTGATGTTTTATAGTTTTCAGTGTAGAAGACTTGCACATCCTTCAGTAGATTTGCATTATCTAAGCAAGAAGAGCAAGAAGTGATAAAGAGAATAATATGGCATAAAGGGTTTCTAAATCTCTTACCTCCATCTTCACAGTCTTCAGGGGCTTTGGCTTTCTTACAAAGACGAGGATCCAGCCAGGTGGTTGTCTTGGTATTGTGGCTATAGAACAAAGATTTCAATTAGATACAGTAAGGAAGGAGAAAGATATTTTGAAAGCAAAGATGAAATGTAACTAAAAGGTATTGGTGCTTGAACATTTATCTCCTACAAGCTTCGTTTGTGTATCTCTGACTGGACAGTCCTGTTGTTCTCAGTCTATTACTTTAAAATTCTCACAAAGCAAAGGTGATGCTAGAGGCACTAATTTGAGAATGAAGGTTCTATAAAGAAGAAATAAAATGCTAAGTGCCTAACAACAGATGCTTATCAAAGCAGTCAAAAACATTTCAAAGCGTGGGCACATGGCCCCATACAGTGCTAAAAAGCTGCCCTTGAAAACCCCGTTTACTTGCTGGCTAAATTCCTTCCTTTCTCCAAACAATACTATATTTCTTAAGTGCCTGTGACGTGTGGGCATTGTGTTAGGAAGTGGGAATATACAGATAAATGAACAATCAGATACAGCCTCTGTCCTCACAGGATCTCTTTAAAAATAAGAGTGAAATAATGTAGAAAGTTGTAAAGTGTCCGTTTCTGCAACATGCAGGTAAAAATCATGGGTATAGCAAAACTCTACAAAACTAAGTTTTCAGCAGTACGGACCATATATTTAACAGGAAAAAAAAAGAACAAAGAGATTCTCATCATCCCTTTTGAAGTAGGGCAGGATGCTTTCAAAAAGCAATGCCTGTTTAATTTCATTATGGGTCACAATCAGTTAGCTTCAGACCCAGGTCACCATGCAGTAAATACCGAGGCTAAAACAAACTTATCACACTACAGAGTAGACAAATTTAGAGAAAGAAAAATCCTAGAATAAAATATATTGGAAGGCAATAAAATACAAATTAAAGTTATTATCAAAGCAGTGGTAGAATAACAATGTGATCAAGCGAGAAATTAACTCACTAATCTCTATGTTGACAGCTCTTAGGAAAGGAAGCCAGTGGTTTCAAGGAATTAACCACACCTCCCATACCTTATCTAATTCCTGAACTACTTGCTATGTAGTCACTTCCTACAAGTTGGTAGACTGTGGAATATTTTTTTGTATGCTGAATAATGGATAATCTAAGGAAGTGAAATTGGAATTGTCTGTTACTCATTCTATAAAAGAGATGATTTTCCCCAAACCAAAATCAGTCTTTCCAAAATGAAAATGATCAGGACTTTCAAGTAGCCTATGAGCATATAGATTGTTAGGGGGGGTAAAAAAAGAATCATGGGCATACCTAGCTAAACCAAATTCAAAATTGCTACCAGAGAAAAGCTTAACTTCGGTTCCAAAGACCCCATATTTGTACTGCTAGATTAACAGATGGAGGTGATCTGCTACGATTTTATTCATTATTCCCCAAAGTAAAGAAACACCCATGGGGTCTATTACACTCAAAACAGCTAAAGACTATATTAATATTCTCTTTTAAGCTAAGTGCCTAACAACAGATGCTTATCAAAGCAGTCAAAAACATTTCAAAGCGTGGGCACATGGCCCCATACAGTGCTAAAAAGCTGCCCTTGAAAACCCCGTTTACTTGCTGGCTAAATTCCTTCCTTTCTCCAAACAATACTATATTTCTTAAGTGCCTGTGACGTGTGGGCATTGTGTTAGGAAGTGGGAATATACAGATAAATGAACAATCAGATACAGCCTCTGTCCTCACAGGATCTCTTTAAAAATAAGAGTGAAATAATGTAGAAAGTTGTAAAGTGTCCGTTTCTGCAACATGCAGGTAAAAATCATGGGTATAGCAAAACTCTACAAAACTAAGTTTTCAGCAGTACGGACCATATATTTAACAGGAAAAAAAAAGAACAAAGAGATTCTCATCATCCCTTTTGAAGTAGGGCAGGATGCTTTCAAAAAGCAATGCCTGTTTAATTTCATTATGGGTCACAATCAGTTAGCTTCAGACCCAGGTCACCATGCAGTAAATACCGAGGCTAAAACAAACTTATCACACTACAGAGTAGACAAATTTAGAGAAAGAAAAATCCTAGAATAAAATATATTGGAAGGCAATAAAATACAAATTAAAGTTATTATCAAAGCAGTGGTAGAATAACAATGTGATCAAGCGAGAAATTAACTCACTAATCTCTATGTTGACAGCTCTTAGGAAAGGAAGCCAGTGGTTTCAAGGAATTAACCACACCTCCCATACCTTATCTAATTCCTGAACTACTTGCTATGTAGTCACTTCCTACAAGTTGGTAGACTGTGGAATATTTTTTTGTATGCTGAATAATGGATAATCTAAGGAAGTGAAATTGGAATTGTCTGTTACTCATTCTATAAAAGAGATGATTTTCCCCAAACCAAAATCAGTCTTTCCAAAATGAAAATGATCAGGACTTTCAAGTAGCCTATGAGCATATAGATTGTTAGGGGGGGTAAAAAAAGAATCATGGGCATACCTAGCTAAACCAAATTCAAAATTGCTACCAGAGAAAAGCTTAACTTCGGTTCCAAAGACCCCATATTTGTACTGCTAGATTAACAGATGGAGGTGATCTGCTACGATTTTATTCATTATTCCCCAAAGTAAAGAAACACCCATGGGGTCTATTACACTCAAAACAGCTAAAGACTATATTAATATTCTCTTTTTACAGATTAATGATTTAACAGCAGCAGTAACACAGACCAATCACCTTAGCTACAAGCAAACAAGAGAGCTTTATCCAGCAGCACAAAATATTCAACTGTATTCTAGATATTAACCCTCTATCAGATATATGGTTTGCAAATATTTTCTCCCATCTCACTGATGGCTTTTATAGTCTTTGATTGTTTTCCTTGCTGTACCAAAGTTTTCAAGTTTGAAATAGTTCCACCTGTCTATTTTTGCTTTATGTTGTCTGTGCTTTGGTCCATATCCAAGAAGACCTTGCCAAATTCATTGTCATGAAGTTTCTCCCCTATGTCTTCTTCTAAGAATTTTATAGCTTCAGATCTTACATTTAGGCCTTTAATACATTTTAATAATGCTCAATAATAAAAACATTTCTTTTACAAATTCTGTAAAAGAAATTCCTTTTGCCTCCAGAATGTACTAACTTATCTCTGATTGCAGGGTGAAATACTGTCAGATTCAGTATCTCATAATGTGCTTCTAAAGAAATCCTAGCCTTTCCCTGACTCTACATCTTACTTGCAGGCTTAGTTCTCAAGTTAACACAAAGGTCAAAAGTCTAAATTACCCTTAAAAAAAAAAACCTTTAAATTGCCAACAGAAAAGAGTATACCTAAATTTGTCCATTTTGCATAATCCTGGTCATTATGTTTATATAAATGTATAATGTAATCAGTAAGCTACCACATATGGTAAAAAAAGAACACTATATGCATAAAATCTACATTTTTTAAACAATACAATCTCACTTGGTATGGCAGGAGGCTCACTGTATGGGAAGACAGTAGAATTTGGAATCTATTGAAGAAACAGGTTAAAATTTCCCACCCCTAATTCCTTTCTGAGTACATATTTATTTTTTGAGTGTAGTGCAGCCGCAGTATTTTAATTGTTATTTAACTGTTATATTCAATAACCTTACTAAAGTCATATTCTACCTCTGGATAAAGTACTTTAAAGAGAATTACATCTTCATGGGAATATAAAAAATACTTCATATTGTATATTTAAATAATTGTATAATATTTGTTCTCAGGTACAAACAATATAAAATTTTAGGTGGATCAAATATATATGGTATCTTATAACCTAAATGTATTTATATTTATATTAATAATGCTTTCTCATAGAATAGTTGTATTTTTTGTAAATTTATATTGTATCAATTGCTCTGAGGATCAGTGATATTTTCTTCCTACATTACTTAACTATATCACCTGAATACATCTAACTCAAAATCTAGGCCTGAAAATATTTAGTTAAGATAATAAATATGTTCCTTCCAATGATGGTAATTCATGAAATACTCATTAAGTTGGACAATCCATCCAAAAGTTAAAAATAAAAAAAAAAAAGAAAGAAAGGCAAAGCAAAATGTCCTTTATTCCCTGCATTTTTCATTATTAGTGATAAAGCTATTTTTAGTCCTCCTGTTTTCATAAGACCAGATGGAGGTCAAAACACCATTCCTTTATCCAAATCAAATAAAAATGAAATATCATCCAGGTAAATAGATTAAGAATCAAACTGTGATTTGTACGAAAAATATTTTTAAAGAAAAAAAAAAGAAACTGAAGCCTTGTGAAATTAGGTTAGGAATATCTGAAGGTAAATCTCATAGTGACAGAACACATCAGGAAAGATACAGACACTTGCTTACTCAATGAAGTAGATCATCCCCGCATCAGTGTAGGCCATTTCCCAGTTTTTGGGAAGTGGTTCCAGATTCTCATCTCTCATCATGTAATTTCTAATGTCCATGGAACTATTCGTTTGGTTGTAACTTGGGACGGTCTTTATCCAATCAGACGGCTCAGAATGCCTCTCTCTGTTTTCTGCTAATTAAATAGAACAGCGTGAAAGGAGACAGAGTTACACTCTCTTCAAACAGTCCTATTTCTAACAAATTCCCAAGTATATGCTGTGAATTTCCTGTCTGCTATGTCCATGTTCTGCTATAACTTTTGAGAAAACAAATACACTGTTGGTTTTTTTTTTTTTTTCATTTGCAAGTGACATGAACTCTGTTCAGTACCTCTGATGATAGTCTGGGAAAGAAGCAAAAACAACACCAGAATTAGTTCTATATATACTAAATATACAAATATCATGTAAATATATGAATAAATATATCAATAAATATTACACTAACAAAAAGAAAAAATAAAACTAAAAAAAAAAACACAAAGAAAAAAATATTACACTAATAGTAATAGCCACAGCAGTCTATACAGTTCATGTGTTAGGCTCTATTTCAAGCACTTTACGCATATTAACTCACAATCCTCATAGCAACCCTGTGAATATATATTATTACTACTGCCGTTTTATAGATAAGGAAACTAAGGCCCAGCAAGGTTAAGTGAATTTAGTCAAGGTTACACAGCTAATAAACAGCAAAGCCAGAATTTGAATTTTAATGGCCCACAGTCTTAACTGCTATATCAGGGCTTTAAAATACTAATTAAAAAAAAAAATTAAACTCGATAGACTTCCTGTTGTTAAATATAATTCTCTGTTGGTGATATTAAAACCCTTTGAGAGTCCCTATGTCCACCATGTAGGTAAGAATACTAAAATTTGATTACTCTCTAGGGAGTTCACAATTCATGTACTTAAAACTCATTTCTATAACTATAAACTTCACACTTCAGGCAATGCCTCAGAATCAGAGACTCTTAGAAGATGCCCTAGATACCATGCCTTACAGTACTTCGGCTTCAACCATCTCTTATTCAACCAAATTCTACAATGCATTCACCTTATTTCCTTGCACTGTTCCTGAGACCCATCCATGCCCTACCTACCCAACTTAAATTCCATGATCTACCATTATAACCAAACTCTTGATGCTTTTTGCCCTATCTTATCATACTTGCTCGATTGAACTACAATTCTATTAAATCTTACTATTCACCCACTCTTCACCAGTATATGTAGCTAAACTCAGGTAACACTAACTAGTTCACTTTTAACTCATGGTCACCAACCCCAAGAGGGCATTTAATGATGCATGACAATCATAGGACATTTTCTTTAGTCCATTCCCTCTGACTCGGCTAGATAACTTTCATATTTTCCTTCTTAAATTTTCTGCCTTACCCCAACCTCATCTGCTGACAGTTTCCTATTTCACTGAGAAAATAGAAGCAAGCAGAAGAGAACTTCTACAAATTCCCATCATCATATCTACATAGTAACTGTGGCCACTTTACCCTCTGTTACCATGGAAGAACTCTGTTTCTAGCAGATAAGCTCATCCCCTCTTGCCTACAGCAATCCATTCTCTCTCCTTCTCATATATCCCCAGTCTTTCTTACCTTGTAGACTGCATAAAAACAAGCTCTATCCCCATTCTTTAAAAGGAAAATAAACAAGTCTCTCCCTACTTCTCAGCAATCCTGTCCTGTTTCTCTCCTTTGTACACATCAGAACTCCTTGAAAGAGTTTATACTTGCTACCTGCACTTCCTCTCTTCCATTTTCCTCTGGAACTCACTCCAACAAGGCTTTTGATCTCTCATCAATACAACTGCTCATATCAAGGTCACTACTTACCTCTACATTGCTACAACCCAAAGATCAATTCTCAGTGCCCATCTTACTGGAGCTATCAGTAGCATCTGACATGGTGCTGACTCTTTCTTGGAACATTGTCTTCTCCTGGCATCCAAGACATGATACTCTCCTGGTGTCCCTTCTAACTCACTGACTCTTCTCAGTCTCCCTGATCTCCATGTATTAGAGTGCTTTCTCAGAGTTCAATCCTTGGACCTTTTATCTTTCTACACTCACTTTCTTGGAGATCCTGTCAAGTCTCACTGCTATACAAGCTATACCTATTCTCAGACGAGAACACAGACTTTAAAATCCAACTTGAAACACCACATTTCCATTTGGATGTTTGATGAAAGTCTCAAATTCAAATATCCCAACCACAGCTCCCTTTCCCGGCCCAAACTGACTACTCCTCAAATCTTTCTTCCTGGACTTCCTTGGTGGTCCAGTAGGTAAAGAATCTGCCTTGCAGCGCAAGGGGCACCGGTTCAATCCCTGGTCCGGGGAGATCTCACATGCCGTGTAGCAGCTGGACCAGTGTGCCCAATTATAAGTCAGTGCTCTGAAGCACATGCTCCCAGAGCCAGTGCTCTGCAACAAGAGAGGCCACTGCAATGGGAAGTCCACACAGGCCAAAGAATAAAGATGGATGAAAAATAAATAAATAAAAAATCAATAAAAGAGGCCAAAATTAAAATAACAATAACCCTTGGAGGACTTTTTGACATAGGAGACAGTGGGCCTCTGAGCCAGGCACCTGGTGTTGGTCAAGTGGAATAAAACCACTCCTGAGGTCTAGGAAGACTTTCCTGTCTGCACATGTGCAGGAAGGCTTCTTGGGGGTCAAAAAGGAAGGGTCCCTCAACACATAACAAGTGTGGACATGCACCCATAGGCCTCTGTGGTGGGATCCACCTTAGCAAAAAGTTGCACATGCATCTTGGGGAGGGTCCATGGACCAGACAGGTATGAAGAAAGAAACAAGGTAATTGGCCAAAGGTAAACAAAGACCCGGAAGGACTGCCCTATAAAAGTGATGTAAATCACCTCTTTACTACGCTTCTCCTCATCCAGGATGGACGCCCACACGCCTCTCTGGGTGGGTCTCGCTGCCTAGTTTCTGACTTACTGGGCTTCTCACTCAGGACACTGATACCCCTGCTCTCTGGGTGTGTATTTCTGTCTTACACTGAACCTGGTTTTCTGTGTTCTCTCCCATCTCTTCTCAGTCTCCCTGATCTCCATGTATTAGAGTGCTTTCTCAGAGTTCAATCCTTGGACCTTTTATCTTTCTACACTCACTTTCTTGGAGATCCTGTCAAGTCTCACTGCTATACAAGCTATACCTATTCTCAGACGAGAACACAGACTTTAAAATCCAACTTGAAACACCACATTTCCATTTGGATGTTTGATGAAAGTCTCAAATTCAAATATCCCAACCACAGCTCCCTTTCCCGGCCCAAACTGACTACTCCTCAAATCTTTCTTCCTGGACTTCCTTGGTGGTCCAGTAGGTAAAGAATCTGCCTTGCAGCGCAAGGGGCACCGGTTCAATCCCTGGTCCGGGGAGATCTCACATGCCGTGTAGCAGCTGGACCAGTGTGCCCAATTATAAGTCAGTGCTCTGAAGCACATGCTCCCAGAGCCAGTGCTCTGCAACAAGAGAGGCCACTGCAATGGGAAGTCCACACAGGCCAAAGAATAAAGATGGATGAAAAATAAATAAATAAAAAATCAATAAAAGAGGCCAAAATTAAAATAACAATAACCCTTGGAGGACTTTTTGACATAGGAGACAGTGGGCCTCTGAGCCAGGCACCTGGTGTTGGTCAAGTGGAATAAAACCACTCCTGAGGTCTAGGAAGACTTTCCTGTCTGCACATGTGCAGGAAGGCTTCTTGGGGTCAAAAAGGAAGGGTCCCTCAACACATAACAAGTGTGGACATGCACCCATAGGCCTCTGTGGTGGGATCCACCTTAGCAAAAAGTTGCACATGCATCTTGGGGAGGGTCCATGGACCAGACAGGTATGAAGAAAGAAACAAGGTAATTGGCCAAAGGTAAACAAAGACCCGGAAGGACTGCCCTATAAAAGTGATGTAAATCACCTCTTTACTACGCTTCTCCTCATCCAGGATGGACGCCCACACGCCTCTCTGGGTGGGTCTCGCTGCCTAGTTTCTGACTTACTGGGCTTCTCACTCAGGACACTGATACCCCTGCTCTCTGGGTGTGTATTTCTGTCTTACACTGAACCTGGTTTTCTGTGTGCTCTCCCATATATTGTGCTGTGTCTCTAGTACCTTTGTTTATGCCCATGCCTTCCCACTGCCTTTTCTCAACAACAGTAGCGAGAATAAGCCTATTAAGTTAAAACCTACTTTATCACAGTATCTTCTACTTAAAACTATATGATTTCTCATCTCAGAATAAAAAGCAACATTCTTCCTGTGACCTATAGGATCCTATATAATACGCATTTCTGCCACTGCCACTCCGTCATTATCTAAATGTCCTCACTTCACTGTTCAGGTCTATTCCCTTCCAGCCCTCTGCCCCAGCCATATACAACACATTGTCCACATTGTACCCAATCACAATGGTTTCCTTGCTGTGGTCTGAATCCCTGGACTCAGGGATTCTCCCACCTCAGGGCATTTGTACTTATAATTCCCTCTGGCTGGAGTGTTCCTCCTCAGGATATTTTAAGCTGACTCCCACACTTCTTTCAACATCTCCTTCTTGGTGAGGTCTTCTCTGATTTTCTATCTAAAATTGCAAAATTTGGTCACCACAGTTTTTTATCCTTCCCCTCCTTGGCTTTTTCTTTAGCACCATCTAACATACTATATGTTATTCATTTATGTTGGATAATTCTGTCTCTCCCACCGGAAGGTGAGGCAGGGGATTTTGTCTGGTTTGTTCACTGCTTTACTTCCAGTCTTTAGAACAATGTCTGGCACTTAGCAGTCTAGCAGGTGTTCCATAAATATTTGTTGAATGAATAATTTGAATGAAACACATGATTTATTCTCTATGTAGAAAAAGTGATAAAATTAAAAGGCTCCCAATGTGTAAATCAATCTGGAAGGGAGTTACTTTCTCAGGATACATATATACATACTAGAGAAAAGTGGAAGCAGCTATATAAGGAAAAACACTTTTCTGAATACAGTTTCAAAAGACTGCATAAAGAAGTTCACTTAATAGCCAATGACTTGAAAATGTTATTTATGTAACACCAATTCTGAAAAAAATTTTAGCATTATTATGTAACATGTGTCATCCCTTTTGGGCATATTAGCATTCTTGTGTAAATCCTCACAAGACATAAAATAATATGTATATTGGTATATACAAATAAGCCTCTACCTTCCTCTCCTACCTATATCCCCAACAATTTTTTGATCTTTCAAAGCAGGGATTCCAGTCCCCTAAAGCAATACACAAAGCAACTTTAAATAAATTAATAACCATGTTAGTACTTACTCAGAAAAGACCAAGGGCTTTTAACCATGTCTTCTATTACTTTTTCCTTAAAATACTCTGAATAGTTTCTGTTACAAAGAAATATATACTCTCATGGAAGAGTCCTATGGTACCGACACACAAATGGTAGAATACAATTTACTTCCCATATCCACTGGGATACACTCTCTTTAAATAGAAACATCAAAGAGTCTGCAGCATCCGGTTTAACAACTGGTTTACATGGCAAGCATAAACTACGGAGCTTATAGATAGGTCTACCTCCAAGGGAACTGCAGGGCTCACTGAAAGGTTCTACATTAGAAAGTTAAAAAGAGGGGGCATTTTCTTTTCCTTCAAATTAAGAACATATAAATTCTCATTTGGGGACAGAGTCATGGTTTCTAATCCCAGACTTAAGCATTTAAAAATGTTAATCAATGGAATTTCGCAGGACAGCAAAGCTGACATCAACATAAAAGACTCTAGGATATGATGACTTCCTTTAGCAACCTCTAAAGAATTAGATGTGAAGTCACCTAAGCCTTTTTTGATCTGTTTTCACCAAAATATATTGTTGTAACTCATTCAGCATTATGTGACATAACCATGTGGGATGTTATGACCATAAAACAGAATTCACCCTGTGGAGGGGATACAAACAATGAATCTAATACAGCAACAGATAATAACA
The DNA here is from genome assembly GCA_022376925.1 of Tragulus kanchil. Taxonomy (NCBI): domain Eukaryota; kingdom Metazoa; phylum Chordata; class Mammalia; order Artiodactyla; family Tragulidae; genus Tragulus; species Tragulus kanchil. Next base: position 134,405,740 of record JAIOJX010000024.1, read on the forward strand.
AATGCAATAACAGATAGCAGTTAATTTTAATAACTGATAAAGGAAAAAAATCAGAATGCTTTAGGAAAATGATATGGTAAGAGATTCTGCAAATCTGAAGATATAAGCAAATGCTTTCACTTACTGGTACCATGAAATATTTTTTTAGTTTCTGCTATACACCAAGCATGGTTTATGGCTCAAGGAACACAACAATGAACAAAATAAGCAAAAATTACAACCCTTATGGCACTTATATTCTAGGGCTTGAATGGAATTATTATAATAAAGAGCACTGAAATCAGTTCTGCTGTGATTAATCAGAAGTAGAAGAATCTCCCATAGAACCACTCTATTACTTAGGGGTACTCAAAAGAAGAAGATGCTCTATCACTAAATTTCTATTGGTTTTGCATTTAATGAAAAACATGACAGTCAAGTCTGGATATTTTCTTTGAGTGATTCAGAATCTAAACTCAAAATATTGAACACACTTTTTTTCCTTAAAATACTCTGAATAGTTTCTGTTACAAAGAAATATATACTCTCATGGAAGAGTCCTATGGTACCGACACACAAATGGTAGAATACAATTTACTTCCCATATCCACTGGGATACACTCTCTTTAAATAGAAACATCAAAGAGTCTGCAGCATCCGGTTTAACAACTGGTTTACATGGCAAGCATAAACTACGGAGCTTATAGATAGGTCTACCTCCAAGGGAACTGCAGGGCTCACTGAAAGGTTCTACATTAGAAAGTTAAAAAGAGGGGGCATTTTCTTTTCCTTCAAATTAAGAACATATAAATTCTCATTTGGGGACAGAGTCATGGTTTCTAATCCCAGACTTAAGCATTTAAAAATGTTAATCAATGGAATTTCGCAGGACAGCAAAGCTGACATCAACATAAAAGACTCTAGGATATGATGACTTCCTTTAGCAACCTCTAAAGAATTAGATGTGAAGTCACCTAAGCCTTTTTTGATCTGTTTTCACCAAAATATATTGTTGTAACTCATTCAGCATTATGTGACATAACCATGTGGGATGTTATGACCATAAAACAGAATTCACCCTGTGGAGGGGATACAAACAATGAATCTAATACAGCAACAGATAATAACAAATGCAATAACAGATAGCAGTTAATTTTAATAACTGATAAAGGAAAAAAATCAGAATGCTTTAGGAAAATGATATGGTAAGAGATTCTGCAAATCTGAAGATATAAGCAAATGCTTTCACTTACTGGTACCATGAAATATTTTTTTAGTTTCTGCTATACACCAAGCATGGTTTATGGCTCAAGGAACACAACAATGAACAAAATAAGCAAAAATTACAACCCTTATGGCACTTATATTCTAGGGCTTGAATGGAATTATTATAATAAAGAGCACTGAAATCAGTTCTGCTGTGATTAATCAGAAGTAGAAGAATCTCCCATAGAACCACTCTATTACTTAGGGGTACTCAAAAGAAGAAGATGCTCTATCACTAAATTTCTATTGGTTTTGCATTTAATGAAAAACATGACAGTCAAGTCTGGATATTTTCTTTGAGTGATTCAGAATCTAAACTCAAAATATTGCTAACAAGCATTTCAGATCATCTTTATTAACATACTTCTAAATCTTTGTTTTGGTTGAAGGCTGCATCTTAAGACATCTACATTTTGCTCAAATTTTGTAAAGCAGGACTTAGGCCAACAAGATTCCCATATTCAAGCGTCAGAAATGAGTCTCAAATCTTTTAAGCAGCAGGGTAATGGCACAGTATATGAGTACTAATGATAGTTTATAACTGATTTATCAAAACTGCCACTTGCGGCAACTCACTTCAGCTTACAAAATGGTCGACAGAGAAATACTGTTTCACACCAAACTTTAAGAAAGACTTACAATCCCATCACTGGATATGCATATGCTTTGTGAAAAATTTTACTGCTTCTAATTTGGTGTCACATTAAAATCAATCAAGAAGATCAGTGACAAGCTGTTCATTTCTTTACAAACCTGCATTTCCACTGCCGTTAATAGCTTCCTTGTCTTCCTCTTCTTCCTCTTCAGGAAGAGAACTGTCCATTCGTTCCATCTTGCTGACGGATGTAGTCCGTTTTCTTTGGGATTCTGTGTCAAACTCATTATCAAAAAGGACCTGATCAACTGGATCTGGCTGGAAAGGGCTGGGTTCCGCTGGAGGCTTGGGAGTTCCATAGAAGTTTCCTGAAGACAAAATAACAGCAGCTGAAAGTACTGAATGTTGAATTGAGAGTCAGAACAACATGATCTAGTGTGTCTCTGCCCAGTTATCTTATACTGGTTTCTGAATACCCATCACTGGCCAAAAGTAGGCAAAAGCACTTTTTGGCAGGGAGAGGACATAGAAAGATGGGAAAGAACTAATTTCTCAAGTGCTCTTCATCATATATTATCTAACATAACACTTTAAGACTATTTGTAGTAAGGTCAAGAAGTCAACTTTACTTATGTAGGTTATCTATTCCTACAGGGCTTGCTTTGCATGGGTTCTGTATTAGGGCCTAATTTGTGAATTTAAATGCATCAAAGCTCCCTTGTAAGACTAATTGGCATAAAAAGTGGGAGTAAAGGAGGAGAAAGCTAACTCGAATAATAGTTCTGATATGTAACATAATGAGCTATTTTAATCAAATAAGGAAGCATGAAAACAAAGGGAAGAGCTAAGAACCATGCAGTTTCTTCTGAAATGCAGCAGGCTACTTATGTAAACTTAATTTTAAAAAGTTTTTCTGAGCATTTTAATTATATTGTTTTATCTGACAACTTATTGAATAGAGACTTTATTAGTGTAATTCAATATTGGCTTACTCTCAGGAGAACAAGAAATAGTTTAGTATATTGTCTTGAAAATCAGTAATCTTTGCAATAACAATGAGTGTTCCAAAATAGAATGAGAACAACTGAATATCTTCTCAGTTTCCAGGTAGTCTCCATTAGGCAGCAACATACAATGGAAAATGTTGAGTGAATCTAGCTACATTCACAGTTGTGGCTCCTGCTAGATTTGGCCACATATCAACCACTCTGCTGATATTATAGAAAGATAAACAAGAACAAGGAGTAAAGTAAGTAAAATACTTATGATGTTCTTTTTCTTTCTTTTTTTTTTTTTTAAAATCTCCAAATTCCTTGGCTCCTAAGAAAGTAATTAAGATGCTTATTCAGGTAAATTAATGGGGTATAAAATGGACTATTTTTCTGAGATGAAAAAAGCAGCATAAGTTGTTCACTGTATCACTGAGGCAAATCTATAATAATATTTACCTTCAGTCATACATACTATTTTATTTTTTAATTTTGGTCTCTTTTTATTGATTTTTTAATTTATTTATTTTTCATCCATCTTTACTCTTCAACCTATGCAAGCCTCGCATTGCAGTAGCCTCTCACACTGCAGAGAGCCACAGCTCTGGGTGCATGAGCTCCAGAGCACTGGCTTGTAACTGGATACACTGGTCCAGCTGCTCTGCGGCACGTGAGATCTTCCTGGACCAGGGATGGAACCGGTGTCCCTTGCACTGCAATGCGGACTCTATACCCACTGGACCACCAGGGAAGCCCAAGTCATACATGGTTTGAGGGGGAAAGTCATAAGATAAGTCCTTTGGAAATTTGACTTTGGGTGTGAATTATTATTAGAATACTCCAAACAGTGAGATCAAACTATTATGACTTTTCAACCACATCTTCCCTCTCCCCATTCAACTTGCTTGTGTTCAAATCCACATTTGAAATAGAGTTACTCCTATCATGCAGATAGATGTAAAGATGCATACTAAAACAGACTAAGAGGATCTCTGTAAACTCTTGGCCTGTAAGTAGAGCAAGGACCAATGAAAAAGTCAGTTCACATTTCTCTGGGACAGAGGGCACAGAAATGCTCCAAGAGGTTTGGTTGGGGAACAGGATCCTCTAGGATCTCATTTTTTCCCCTTCATTGTGTCTAGTAATCACACTACCAAGGAACATGGATGTACCATGGGAAAGTAAAAAGTCAACTTTTTATTTTTTTCACTTTTTTTAAGAAGGAAATTTCACAGAAAATACTAGAAACAGATTTTATTGTCTATTGTTAGTAATTCTTACCTAACTCTAGGAGGCTTAACTTTTTTCTACAGTGAAAATTATTAGAAAAATTCAGGATATTCATAATCACTGATAAGAATTTAGAACTTTATAACAAATTCTGGCAGGTTCCTTATTTCAAAAAATTATTGGCTTAGATTAAAAAATGAAAACTATCATTGCTTTTAAGTAAATTAGATCTATTTTTCTTGAGTTGTTGGTAAATATCAAGATCTCAGATATTGAAAGGTACAGAATCACAAGGTTTTTGGACCCTGATGATAGTTATTCACAGAGAAAGCTTTTCTTCATCTTTTTTTTTTTTGGCCACTTCTATTGATCTTTCATTTATCTATTTTCACCCATCTTTGCTCTTTGGCCTGTGTGGGCCTCCCATCGCAGTGGCCTCTCTTGCTGTAGAGCACTGGCTCTGGGCGCATGCGCTCCAGAGCTCCGGCACGGTAATTGGACACATCGGTACTGCCGCTCCGTGGCACATGCTATCTTCCCAGGCCAGGGATCGAACCAGCGCCCCTTGCACTGCAGGGCGGTGTCCTTACCCACTAGACCACCAGGAAAGCCCTTCTTCATCTTCTTGAAGCTGTTTTGGAGCTTTTTCTTTTTCTCTTTTCTGAATTATTTTCATTTTTATAATAGACCAGTCAACTATTAAATATTTTAAATGTATATAAAACCATGGGCAACAGTGTTAGAATACTTAGAAACTTATTTACTTACTTAGCTATTTACCTCTCCTCAGATACTAACTTTTGCCAGATTCTTTCAGATCTTCCCTTTTCTTTACTGACACACATACCCAGTCATATATATATAATTCAAGTCCTAATTTCATGTCTTCCCACTGTCTTCCCCAAGCTATCCTAATGTTGGTACATGTCATTTCCTTGCATATTACATACACCTAGGACAAATGTACATGCATACATAGCATGTAAATACTATTGTTTTAATAAAAACTTCATGAAGTGTTTATAACTTTTCGTATCTTTTTTGCTAAACAGTATACTGTCCGTATCCTTTCGTAACCTTTTAATGTAATTGTATTTCTAAGACTTACTCCTATTAATATATGTAGGTTTTAGTCACCTATTATATAATAGTCCATTTTTATAAACAAATTAAAATGCACTTTATTAATTCCTCTTATTGTTAGTCAGTTCCATTCTCTTATTGTTTCAAATAAAGTTGTAATGACTATTCAGGTACCTGTCTGTATATGCACATAGACAAGGTTTTTCTGGAGTAGGCAACCAGAGACTCACTGCTAGGTCAGTCAGGTGCCAACCAGAGATGAACTGCTGGGTCAGTCAGGTGCATCTCTGAATTTACTTGCTATTGCAAAGGTGCTTTCCAAAGGGATTATATCATTTTATACTCTCACCATTTCCCACAAGTATCAGACTTTAAAGTTTCTATCAATCTGATGGATGTGGAATGGTGGGTAACTGTTATTTCAATTTGGTTTTCCTTTGAATTGAGCATGTAGTAATTAATCATATGGAAAATGCCACTTTGTCACATACCATATTCTTCACAGGAGAAAATGTACAATATCTTTGTAATTTAAGTCATTTAAGTGAATGATTTCTGAAACGAAACTTCAAGGCACAAAATAAAGAAAACAGTGGCAAGTCTGACTGACAAAAAGTTAAGGATTTCGGTTTAATGAAGAAATGCAAAACAAGGTTATTAGGTGACAGAAGGGGAGAAAATATCAGTATTCAGTTAGGGATTAATATCTCAGTATAAATATTTACAAACTGAAATGTTACTGAGAAAACTAAAATGAGTTACCACTTCCACCACCATCAGACTAGCAAAATTATAAAGTTGGATGGTGCCAAGTGGTGATAAGGACGTGAAATCATTCCTATAGCCGCTACGACCCTCATGGCACTGCTGGGGGAAGAGAGACTGCAGAGCTACCTCAAATAACCTCATCACATTAACTATATGTATACCTTATAACCCAACAATTCTGCTCTGGATATATGTTCCATAGACACTCTCACACTGGTCTGTAAGAAGACATGTGCGAGGATGCTGCAGATTGACCTATGGAGATGAGGAGTTGGAGGCAACCTCAAAGTCCATCACTAAGACAAACGTTAGGTTCTGGATTCACAACATGGAGTATGGTGGCATGATTACAAAACAATGAATTACATGTATTTGCAGCATAGCAATGTAGATGAATTTAAGAAACACAGTAGTAAGTGAAAACAGTTAAAAATGAGTAAGATACAGAACATGGTCCAGATGTATATAATAAACCCCTTCCCCCCAGACACAACATACATTTTGTAAGAACATATACAAACAAAAACATATATATTAAACACATCAGAATGGTTGCCTATAAGAAGGAGGTGAAGGAGAGTAGGCTATTTGCACAGAACTAAAAAATAAGCAGCTGTCATTTAGTCTGAGAAGTCTCCACTGGCCATCTTATCCAAATATGACATTCCCGTTACTTTCTTTAAAAGCCCTTGCTTTTGTTTCCTTCATAACACCTCAGTTTAGTTCTTTTGGACTTCCTTCCCCACTAAAATACAGGATTTATGAAGGCAGTACCATTTCAATGTTGCTCAGCTCAGCATCTCCAGTCCTGCTGGGAGTGCTTGGCACATAGTATGAAAGAAGGATCAAGTAAATAATACATGAATGAATGAGTCATGGGAGCTAACCTAAGAATGGGTGGCTAGGTCAAACGTAGCAGGCAAAAGGAAATCAGTAAAGATTCCGAAGAAGAGAGAAATGGCCAGAACTTCACTTGAGGAAGACTAACTTGGTAGAAACGAGCAGGGTGGACAGGTGAGAGGGAAGAGACTAGAACACCTGGGATCAACTGCCATAGCCAGCAGGTGTTAATCCAATGAGCCTACAGTGAGGTGCCGTAAGTACCACTTCCACCACCATCAGACTAGCAAAATTATAAAGTTGGATGGTGCCAAGTGGTGATAAGGACGTGAAATCATTCCTATAGCCGCTACGACCCTCATGGCACTGCTGGGGGAAGAGAGACTGCAGAGCTACCTCAAATAACCTCATCACATTAACTATATGTATACCTTATAACCCAACAATTCTGCTCTGGATATATGTTCCATAGACACTCTCACACTGGTCTGTAAGAAGACATGTGCGAGGATGCTGCAGATTGACCTATGGAGATGAGGAGTTGGAGGCAACCTCAAAGTCCATCACTAAGACAAACGTTAGGTTCTGGATTCACAACATGGAGTATGGTGGCATGATTACAAAACAATGAATTACATGTATTTGCAGCATAGCAATGTAGATGAATTTAAGAAACACAGTAGTAAGTGAAAACAGTTAAAAATGAGTAAGATACAGAACATGGTCCAGATGTATATAATAAACCCCTTCCCCCCAGACACAACATACATTTTGTAAGAACATATACAAACAAAAACATATATATTAAACACATCAGAATGGTTGCCTATAAGAAGGAGGTGAAGGAGAGTAGGCTATTTGCACAGAACTAAAAAATAAGCAGCTGTCATTTAGTCTGAGAAGTCTCCACTGGCCATCTTATCCAAATATGACATTCCCGTTACTTTCTTTAAAAGCCCTTGCTTTTGTTTCCTTCATAACACCTCAGTTTAGTTCTTTTGGACTTCCTTCCCCACTAAAATACAGGATTTATGAAGGCAGTACCATTTCAATGTTGCTCAGCTCAGCATCTCCAGTCCTGCTGGGAGTGCTTGGCACATAGTATGAAAGAAGGATCAAGTAAATAATACATGAATGAATGAGTCATGGGAGCTAACCTAAGAATGGGTGGCTAGGTCAAACGTAGCAGGCAAAAGGAAATCAGTAAAGATTCCGAAGAAGAGAGAAATGGCCAGAACTTCACTTGAGGAAGACTAACTTGGTAGAAACGAGCAGGGTGGACAGGTGAGAGGGAAGAGACTAGAACACCTGGGATCAACTGCCATAGCCAGCAGGTGTTAATCCAATGAGCCTACAGTGAGGTGCCGTAAGCAAAAAGAAAGGCAGTGTAGAAACTGCTACAAAGGAAGAAAAGACTTGATTTGGTAACAGACTGGATGAACACTGCTGAGAAAAAGAAAGCAAATGAGGACTTGCCTGTCTTGAGCTCTTGATGAAGTTAAAGAGAGAAATTATGAAGACTTACTCTTTTGGAAAGAACACAAATGCATATCTGGGTATGCTGAATTCATGGTCAGACACTTATTAAATACCATCTCTAGGCACTGGAGATAATATTGAGTAAAAAAGACATGACATCTGCTTTCACAGAGCTTGTGAAAAAGGCAATTATGCTAGTATGATAAAGCAGTGATGGAAAAGTACACAAGCTTGCCATCGATGAGCTGTTAAAGAAAAAAAAATTTACAAAGAATCATTTAAAAGTTGAAATTGATCTTAAATCAGTACTCCCTAGAATCAAGTGAATAAAGACTTGTGAAAAGAAAATAAATTTTTCTGTTTTTAGTATTTTCCTCTTCAAATCTATATTCTCTTTTCTCCAAGACAGCCAAAGTATAAATAGATTTTTAAAGGGAATAGTATTTTTATTTTCAACCACAAACAACTCAAAAATAATTGTTGAGTTCATATGATGAATGTGAATTATTATGAAATATGCAAACTAGTCAGTTTGGATGATTTTAGTGCACTGTCAACAATCAACCTTAAATAATACAGAATGCATTTAATTCCATCTTAATTAGTAAATTACAAATAACCTAATCAAAAGAAAAACTTCTCAAAGACTAACAGAAAAAACTTTTTAAAAAGTGGTATTTTACTGATCAAATTCCCTTTGAAATAATTCCAGTCAATCAGATTGTTTTTTAGGTTTCTGTTGTCAATATTTGGGGACATACCATCATCGTCCACTTTCTAATAATGCTCCCCTCTCTTCCAGTGCTTTGAACTGTTCAACAGAAATGAAATTATAGTCCACCCCTGGTACTTCCCCATCCCTGGGGGCCCTTGTAGTGCCTAAGGAAAAAAAAGGAAAAATAGGTTGTACAGTGGTAGAAACGAGCAGGGTGGACAGGTGAGAGGGAAGAGACTAGAACACCTGGGATCAACTGCCATAGCCAGCAGGTGTTAATCCAATGAGCCTACAGTGAGGTGCCGTAAGCAAAAAGAAAGGCAGTGTAGAAACTGCTACAAAGGAAGAAAAGACTTGATTTGGTAACAGACTGGATGAACACTGCTGAGAAAAAGAAAGCAAATGAGGACTTGCCTGTCTTGAGCTCTTGATGAAGTTAAAGAGAGAAATTATGAAGACTTACTCTTTTGGAAAGAACACAAATGCATATCTGGGTATGCTGAATTCATGGTCAGACACTTATTAAATACCATCTCTAGGCACTGGAGATAATATTGAGTAAAAAAGACATGACATCTGCTTTCACAGAGCTTGTGAAAAAGGCAATTATGCTAGTATGATAAAGCAGTGATGGAAAAGTACACAAGCTTGCCATCGATGAGCTGTTAAAGAAAAAAAAATTTACAAAGAATCATTTAAAAGTTGAAATTGATCTTAAATCAGTACTCCCTAGAATCAAGTGAATAAAGACTTGTGAAAAGAAAATAAATTTTTCTTTTTTAGTATTTTCCTCTTCAAATCTATATTCTCTTTTCTCCAAGACAGCCAAAGTATAAATAGATTTTTAAAGGGAATAGTATTTTTATTTTCAACCACAAACAACTCAAAAATAATTGTTGAGTTCATATGATGAATGTGAATTATTATGAAATATGCAAACTAGTCAGTTTGGATGATTTTAGTGCACTGTCAACAATCAACCTTAAATAATACAGAATGCATTTAATTCCATCTTAATTAGTAAATTACAAATAACCTAATCAAAAGAAAAACTTCTCAAAGACTAACAGAAAAAACTTTTTAAAAAGTGGTATTTTACTGATCAAATTCCCTTTGAAATAATTCCAGTCAATCAGATTGTTTTTTAGGTTTCTGTTGTCAATATTTGGGGACATACCATCATACGTTCCACTTTCTAATAATGCTCCACTCTCTTCCAGTGCTTTGAACTGTTCAACAGAAATGAAATTATAGTCCACCCCTGGTACTTCCCCATCCCTGGGGGCCCTTGTAGTGCCTAAGGAAAAAAAAAAGGAAAAAAATAGGTTGTACAGTGGTTTGAAACTTACAAAATATTGAGAATAACAGAAGACTCAGCTTATAAAGAATACATGGGAAGCACTATTGAATATACAGTATCTAGAATGATGATCAGAGAACTTGAGGCAAATTAACATTCCTAGGTGAAAGAAGGACAATACTATAGGATGAGTAAACATACCTCAATAAAATCTACAGATAACAATGAAATTCAAAATTACAAAGATTAAAACGTTAGTGTCCGAGAAAGCTTAACTTTCCAAGACACAAACAGTTAATTCCTCTTTTAAACCTTAATCATGATTGCTTAATATTTGAAGGAGAGTTAAGTCTACCAAGGAAAGGCTTCATTCTCATGTAGCTACATTACATATTTTTTCTTTCTTAGCATAATAAAAACTAATGTTCTACTTAGTAGAGTTGTAAGGGACAAAATAAAAAAATTGAGAGAAACAACTTCTAAAAACTCTTCTAATGAACTCCATTTTTAAAAACCTGAACGAATATTAATCATGCAATTATTTTAGACTCATGAATAAAGGGCTTAGGGCTTAAGGTAGGAATTCACATATTGCTTAGTCATTATTCTCTTCAAGTAATTTCAAAACATTAAGCTGTAAGCAAATTGCTTAATGAAATTTGCAACAGAGCACTAAATTTCTATCTACTAAGGAATTAATACCAAAGAAAAATCTTTCTTTCAGATCCAAGATATAAATTCAAGTTATGGCAGCACTGCTGCATTTTACTGCATTTCACTGAATAAGAATCAGCAATTTTTTGAACTGATATTGGAAATGCCACTTCAAATACTCAAAAATATAATGAAAATATTCAGATACTTAGCCTGGAAACAGACTGAGGGTGTTGTCTTGCCAGGGATGCCTTCCCGAGCCTCTTCCTCTATTTATGTTCCCTATTTGTTAACAGCGCTCCAAGCCAGAAGCATAAGTCAGTAACCTTGGGAGTACTCACCAAACCTGGTTGACTCCATTTCCTAAAGACATGTAGGATTTATACACTTGTCTTCATTCTCACACTGACTTAATTCATGTCATTATCTATGGGCTGTAATGTTGGCATCCTGAGGTCAATCCTGTGTTCATCCTGTCTTCACCTTCAACCCTATCTCCCTCCCTTATCCAAACTGCAACCCGGGACTTTTTTTTTTTTCCTTCTTGGCTGTGCTGGTTCTTCGTTGATGCGCGCTTTCTCTAGTTGTGGGGGTGGGGGGTGGGGAGAGTAACTCTCTGGTTGCAGTGTGTGAGCTTCTCACTGCAGTGGCTTCTCCTGCTGCAGAGCACAGGCTTTAGGGTGCACGGGCTTTATCAGTTGTGGTTCCTGGGCTCTAGGGCACAGTCTCAATAGTTGTAGAGCATGAGCTTAGTTGCTCCAAGGCATGTGGGATCTTCCTGAACCAACAATCGAGCCTGCGTCTCCTGCATGGCAGGTAGATTCTTTACCACTGAGCCACGAGGGAAGCCCCTGGGGACTTTTCTAAAACAATCTCAACAAAACATCTTGAAACCCATCAATGATTCCCAAGATTCTTTATAAAAAATCCAGATTCTACCTCTGCAGCTTCTTTCTTGCCTTACCCCTTTCACATTCTAGGCCTTAGCCATAATCACTTTTTTCCCCCCAATTCTTTGCACTTGCCTCTGTCCAGACCAGTCTTTTCCTTGGAAGACTTTCTATTCCTTTTCCCTCTTACTTCAGCTAACTTCTACTCATCCTTTAGGTTTGGGCTGAGAAAGCTAATTTAGAGAACTTTCCATTGACTCCCATTTAGGGTATGACAATGTGCAGGGACCACATCTACTTGGTTCAGAGCAACACCCCGAGTCTTTGCACAGTGTAAATTCCATGGTTGGCACCCAATAGAGATAGTTGTCAGATACAGTACGTGAAACTTTATACAAATGTGATTATCACAGGGCCTGGTAACATGCTATCAGTATTATAAATTAATTCATGGGAAGCTATTAATGGCTTTTACTTTTTAGTATCATTACATCCTTTTATATTTTGTAACTTGAAAACCTCACAATGATGATGATAAAATATTAATGGTAAGGATCTCAGAAAATTAAAATTGACTCCATTTCCTAAAGACATGTAGGATTTATACACTTGTCTTCATTCTCACACTGACTTAATTCATGTCATTATCTATGGGCTGTAATGTTGGCATCCTGAGGTCAATCCTGTGTTCATCCTGTCTTCACCTTCAACCCTATCTCCCTCCCTTATCCAAACTGCAACCCGGGACTTTTTTTTTTTTCCTTCTTGGCTGTGCTGGTTCTTCGTTGATGCGCGCTTTCTCTAGTTGTGGGGGTGGGGGGGGGGGAGAGTAACTCTCTGGTTGCAGTGTGTGAGCTTCTCACTGCAGTGGCTTCTCCTGCTGCAGAGCACAGGCTTTAGGGTGCACGGGCTTTATCAGTTGTGGTTCCTGGGCTCTAGGGCACAGTCTCAATAGTTGTAGAGCATGAGCTTAGTTGCTCCAAGGCATGTGGGATCTTCCTGAACCAACAATCGAGCCTGCGTCTCCTGCATGGCAGGTAGATTCTTTACCACTGAGCCACGAGGGAAGCCCCTGGGGACTTTTCTAAAACAATCTCAACAAAACATCTTGAAACCCATCAATGATTCCCAAGATTCTTTATAAAAAATCCAGATTCTACCTCTGCAGCTTCTTTCTTGCCTTACCCCTTTCACATTCTAGGCCTTAGCCATAATCACTTTTTTCCCCCCAATTCTTTGCACTTGCCTCTGTCCAGACCAGTCTTTTCCTTGGAAGACTTTCTATTCCTTTTCCCTCTTACTTCAGCTAACTTCTACTCATCCTTTAGGTTTGGGCTGAGAAAGCTAATTTAGAGAACTTTCCATTGACTCCCATTTAGGGTATGACAATGTGCAGGGACCACATCTACTTGGTTCAGAGCAACACCCCGAGTCTTTGCACAGTGTAAATTCCATGGTTGGCACCCAATAGAGATAGTTGTCAGATACAGTACGTGAAACTTTATACAAATGTGATTATCACAGGGCCTGGTAACATGCTATCAGTATTATAAATTAATTCATGGGAAGCTATTAATGGCTTTTACTTTTTAGTATCATTACATCCTTTTATATTTTGTAACTTGAAAAAACCTCACAATGATGATGATAAAATATTAATGGTAAGGATCTCAGAAATTAATGATTAAGCAAACATTCTAAGCAACAAAGACTGTATTCAATAAATTTTCCCCCTTATTTTTACCCAACTTTTTATAAAAATAAGCATTTCTTTATCTGTTTTATACCACAGAGGATACAAAATCTCAAAACCACAACTTTCCTTTTTCTTAATATTTTTCCCATATTAAATTTTTGTTTCTCATATACTGAGGAAAAGGACATTGTTAGATTTCCCAAATTAACAGCCTTCAGGTCCACAAAAGTTAAACTTAGAAAATAAATTCAGCAATTATATTTACGATTAGCAGCTGTGACAGCTGGAAAAACAAGGCCACATATTTTGCACCTCCTCCTATCAAAAGATGGAGCCTGTTGCCTCACCTTTTGAATCTGGGCTGGAGTTATGGTGGGCTTTGAATAATTTAGTGTGGTATTGTGCAAGTTCAGGAGTCAAGATTTCTGTTTTTGCCTCTTTGGAATGGTCCCACCGCCATGTGCGGATGTCCAGACAAGACTCCTCAATGATGAGCAAAGAGTCCAACAAAGAGCACCAAGGCCCCAGGTGCGCGAGTGAGGCCAGTTCAGCCCTCCAACCTCAGCGAGCCGCCAACAAGTATACACACATGAGCGCGTCCAGATGAACTCAGCCAACTCAGGAGATCATGAGAAATAATACATGATGGTTCTTTTAAGCTACCAAGTGCTAGGGTAGTCTGTTATGCAGCAAAGACTAATGCTAATATTATCTAAACTCTACTATAAAATATAACGACTATATAAAACCCAATTTAAGAGCAAGTCTTGTTATACATATATATATATATATATATATTTTTTTTTTTTTTTTTTTTTTTTCCAGCACTGACCCAAGGGGCAGGAGCAACTCTGTGTTTTAGTCTGGGATAATTATTAATGGTAAAATTAATCCCTCAGGGTTAGGTTTCTTTATGCAAAGTGGCACTGAGCGAGATGGTATTCATGATTCATTCCATCGATAAACATAAAATGTGTGATTCCACATACATACTTCCAAGACTTACAAGGTAGCTTGAATGTTAATTTTCTTTACAAATGCATTATAAATGTTCACTTCTTCTCCCTCAAAACATATACTCTCATACACATAAAAAGTTTTCTACCTCCCGCTACCCCACCCAGTCCACTGCCCTCAGCATTCCAGAAAATGTACTTTTCTATTCTCCTGATACTCCATACGATTAATATAAAGCTTTGTACAACCCCTCCAATCAACATTATATTTCTCCTTTTTACATTAATAATGCCTCCAAGTTCTTACTCAGTGTCCATTCCTTTCCTTTCACCTTCTCTTGGGCCCACTCCAATCAGATCACTGCCCCAAACCAGTCCCACTGAGACAATCTGTGCATTAGGAGTCTCCACTTTGCTTAACCCAATGGTCAAGTCTCAGTCCTCACATTACTTGACCAATCAACAGTCTTGACATAACTGATCATTCCCTTCTTTTTTTATTTTGAAATGTACAGAAAAGTACATAAAACATATAAAGTTTAGTATTAACAAGCGATAACAAAGCAAACTCATCCAGGGGAAGAAACAACCTTACTAGGATCCCCAAAAGCCCCCTTGTGTGTCTCAACTCACTGATCATTCCCTCATTCATCCCCAATGTAACCAACATCTTGACATTTATGATGATGACTTCTTTTCTTTTTAATTTTTTTTTTCAGCCAACTAAGTAATGCATTTCTGAGCAACACAGCTTAGTTTTGCCTTAGTTTTGTCATAGCTTCATATGGTTGGAATCAAACAATATGCATTCTTTGTTGTCCACATCAATACTTGTTATCAGGTTTTGAAACTACTGCCAACGTGTTAAGTATATAAAGGCACCTCACTGTGCAGTTAATGTGCAACTGCTTTAAAAGATTAAACATTCTTTTTCATATATTTATTAGCCATAGAGGTTTCTTTTGCAGTCAAGTAGCTAGCTGTTCAAGTCTGCCACTTCTCTACTGGGCTGCCTGTCTTTTTAAAACTATAATTCTTTATATTCTGGATACTACATTACTTCCTCAAATCTAAGAATAAAATGCAATATTATTTTATCACTTCTTGCAGGTTTTTCAACATATAACATAAAATGTGTGATTCCACATACATACTTCCAAGACTTACAAGGTAGCTTGAATGTTAATTTTCTTTACAAATGCATTATAAATGTTCACTTCTTCTCCCTCAAAACATATACTCTCATACACATAAAAAGTTTTCTACCTCCCGCTACCCCACCCAGTCCACTGCCCTCAGCATTCCAGAAAATGTACTTTTCTATTCTCCTGATACTCCATACGATTAATATAAAGCTTTGTACAACCCCTCCAATCAACATTATATTTCTCCTTTTTACATTAATAATGCCTCCAAGTTCTTACTCAGTGTCCATTCCTTTCCTTTCACCTTCTCTTGGGCCCACTCCAATCAGATCACTGCCCCAAACCAGTCCCACTGAGACAATCTGTGCATTAGGAGTCTCCACTTTGCTTAACCCAATGGTCAAGTCTCAGTCCTCACATTACTTGACCAATCAACAGTCTTGACATAACTGATCTTTCCCCTTCTTTTTTTATTTTGAAATGTACAGAAAAGTACATAAAACATATAAAGTTTAGTATTAACAAGCGATAACAAAGCAAACTCATCCAGGGGAAGAAACAACCTTACTAGGATCCCCAAAAGCCCCCTTGTGTGTCTCAACTCACTGATCATTCCCTCATTCATCCCCAATGTAACCAACATCTTGACATTTATGATGATGACTTCTTTTCTTTTTAATTTTTTTTTTCAGCCAACTAAGTAATGCATTTCTGAGCAACACAGCTTAGTTTTGCCTTAGTTTTGTCATAGCTTCATATGGTTGGAATCAAACAATATGCATTCTTTGTTGTCCACATCAATACTTGTTATCAGGTTTTGAAACTACTGCCAACGTGTTAAGTATATAAAGGCACCTCACTGTGCAGTTAATGTGCAACTGCTTTAAAAGATTAAACATTCTTTTTCATATATTTATTAGCCATAGAGGTTTCTTTTGCAGTCAAGTAGCTAGCTGTTCAAGTCTGCCACTTCTCTACTGGGCTGCCTGTCTTTTTAAAACTATAATTCTTTATATTCTGGATACTACATTACTTCCTCAAATCTAAGTAATCATCAGCTTCTAAAATGCAATATTATTTTATCACTAAAAAAGGAAAATAATCCTGGCAATTATAATTGAAAAATTTCACGTATTGCAAGATGCATTCCAATTGTAGAGAGGCTAAAATGTGAAAGAATTGTGTCTTAGCACTTCAGTCTTCTGCCAGATATATGTGCTGCAAATGGGATGTTTCAGCTATAGTAAAATGCTCTGAAATATGCTTTCTTGAAATAGTGCTGTGTATAAAATCATGCACCAAAACCAAGAAAAGCTTAAGGAAAAAGCATGAGAGAGTCGATCTCTCAAACCCTCTTGCAACTCTGTAAACAGCACCAGTGAAATCAGTATCAATCCCAATGAAAACTATTAATACAGCTTAAAAGATGTTATATTCCTAATAAAAAATACTAGAGTAAATAAAATACTTTTTTCTTTGAAAATAATAAAGAAAAAAGAAATGAAAAGGTACTTTGACAGAAAAGAGGTACACAAAGGGCTGAGTCCACCAAAAAAATGAAGATAAGGCAAGAAGTGCGTTAACAATTTTAAGATAAAGTATAGGTTTCTTTTAATAAAAGAGGCCAAACAGGCATCATACACAGTACAACAGAAGAACCATTCAACTAGGTTTGTATACTCTGTGTTTACTTGCTGATACACAGCACTAGGTGGGGAAAACGAAATAAGAACAAATGTTACTACAGTTCAGTTGACATCACTCTCCTACCTACTTACCGCATTATTAAAACAAATGTTGTTGAACAGACAGTATCTTCGCTCACTCTGTGATTTCTTTTCACCATTTTAAAAAAATAAATGGTCCTTTGAAGACGTAAGTTTTTCATTTAAATGTAGTCAAATTTATCAATCCTTCTTGTAGAGCTAGTGGTTTTTGCATCTTGTGGAAGAAATCCTTTCCAAGGTGACAGGAGATAGTCTATATTCTTTTCAAAAAGCATTATAGCTTGTCTTTCAAAACTAGTGCTTTAATATACTAAAACTTTTTTTGCTTTGGTTTGATGGGAAGGAGCCCAATTTCCCTTTTTTTCCCCGCAAATGCTTATTCAACAAGATTTACTGAAAAAATCAGTATCTTCTCCGCTGAATAGCCATAGCACTTCTGTCATGGGAATCCTATACAGAAAAGCCCATGTAGGACGGTTTGTCTATAACTGGACTTTCTATTATATCCCCTTTATCTACTGACCATTCCTGTACCATTATCACAATGTGGTAATCATCATACTGCTGTAATAATCCTTGAGGCAGAGCGGCGAGGGATACATTGGAACCTGGTGTTGATAGATATCCACTACTATGTAGAACACAGATAACTAATAAGGACCTATCGTACAGCAAAGGGAACTCTACTCAACACTCTGTAATGACCTATTTGGGAAAAAAATCTAAAAAAAAAATATTGAGATATAGCAAAACAAGTTCACTTGCCTTGTTTTTTTTCTACTCATAGTCTTTCTATTTAAATTCTGTTATCAGATAGGTTAAAAAATGCTTAAATTTTTTATGGAATTAGATTGAATCTACTAATCAATTTGAGGACTGATACTTCTACAAGACATTGCTATCTGAAGACTCAAGATATTGAGTCTTTAATAGATAAGAAATCTGTCAATATGTTTAGATCTTCCTTAATATCCCTTAATTGTACCTTATAGAGATTTTTACCCTTTATACTTAGATGAATTATGTATTTCAACGAGTTTCATGCTATTTTTATGCCATATGTGAAATCTTTCTGTAAATTTTTAGTTTATAATCATTGACAGTACAAAAGAATAAAATTGTGTGAATTTATTTGGTCACTTTATTATGATATAACTTACTATAACAAAATAAACTAATTCCAATGGTATTATTTATCTAAAATAAAATTCACTAATTTTAGTCATAGAATTCTATGTATTTTGGGAACCGTCAGCCCCAAAAGCCTCCTTGTGTCCTTTTGCAGTCTCCAACCCTGTGGCCTCCACTGAACTGTGGTCACAATAGTTCTGCCTTTCGTATAAATGAAATCACACGTTAATCTGATTTCAGCAGTGGTTTGTGTCTGGCTTCTTTCACTTGCATGACACTTTTGAGATTCATCCAGTTGTTCAATACCCTTTTATCACTGAGGATATTCCACTGTATAGATACACTAAAATTTAATTATGCATTCACAATTGGTAGACATTTGGGTTGTTTTCAGATCTTAGATACCACACATAAAGCAGCTGTACATTTACAAGTCTTAGGGTAGATTTATATTTAAATTTATGTTGGGTTAATACCTAGAGTAGAATTGCTGGGTCATATGACAAGTGTATGCTTAACTTTATAAGGAAAAGTACTTTGCATTCCTACCCATAAAATACTAGAGTTGTAGCTAATTTACATTACTGTTTCCATATAGGAATTCCTTTCTGGAGCTTTCTGGAGAATTTACTTTTTCT
The DNA here is from genome assembly GCA_022376925.1 of Tragulus kanchil. Classification (NCBI taxonomy): domain Eukaryota; kingdom Metazoa; phylum Chordata; class Mammalia; order Artiodactyla; family Tragulidae; genus Tragulus; species Tragulus kanchil. The sequence continues at coordinate 134,424,821 of JAIOJX010000024.1, forward strand.
AAATCCCAAGACAAATCAGTTGATGGGGAAAATGGAGAGGGGGAATTATTACAGTTCTGCTGTGAGAATTAAAGCTTAATAATTTAACATAGAGATGTTACTGGTTGGAAAGACTACTGATATCAATTGAAAGCAAGAGCAGGAAACACTGAGAGTAAATCAAATGTGAAAGCTACCATTCCCAGGGGCCAGGACGGGAGGAGGGAGGAGAGCAGCAGCCACAATCAACTCCCGGCTCCCCCGTGGCTGTCCCCATGCTATAGGTGTGGTCAAGGCTTTGACACTAACGGTGGGGTGTTCTTGCAAATATAATACTGAAGGCCAGGTAAGACCCCAAGCTGGCAGTTTTGATATGATTTTGTGTAATGTTTTTAACATTGGTTGGGACATCTGAATTTTACCTGAACACTATTCAACAGCATTCTCTGGTATTTTCTGCATTTGATATTTGCTATGAGTTTCAGTGATTTGTAAATGTGAGAAGAAATGCAAGAAGTGAATATTTTTGTAGAATATTTCAACCTGAAATCAGAGACTGGTCTAAAAACTAAAGTTAAAGCAACATGGATTTCAATGGCAAAAGCAAAAATTAGGACAAGAAAACAAAATATTTTCACTATTAAAAAAGGAAACTGGTTTCCCTGGTGGTCCAGTGGGTAGAGTCTGCCTTTCGTATAAATGAAATCACACGTTAATCTGATTTCAGCAGTGGTTTGTGTCTGGCTTCTTTCACTTGCATGACACTTTTGAGATTCATCCAGTTGTTCAATACCCTTTTATCACTGAGGATATTCCACTGTATAGATACACTAAAATTTAATTATGCATTCACAATTGGTAGACATTTGGGTTGTTTTCAGATCTTAGATACCACACATAAAGCAGCTGTACATTTACAAGTCTTAGGGTAGATTTATATTTAAATTTATGTTGGGTTAATACCTAGAGTAGAATTGCTGGGTCATATGACAAGTGTATGCTTAACTTTATAAGGAAAAGTACTTTGCATTCCTACCCATAAAATACTAGAGTTGTAGCTAATTTACATTACTGTTTCCATATAGGAATTCCTTTCTGGAGCTTTCTGGAGAATTTACTTTTTCTAAATCCCAAGACAAATCAGTTGATGGGGAAAATGGAGAGGGGGAATTATTACAGTTCTGCTGTGAGAATTAAAGCTTAATAATTTAACATAGAGATGTTACTGGTTGGAAAGACTACTGATATCAATTGAAAGCAAGAGCAGGAAACACTGAGAGTAAATCAAATGTGAAAGCTACCATTCCCAGGGGCCAGGACGGGAGGAGGGAGGAGAGCAGCAGCCACAATCAACTCCCGGCTCCCCCGTGGCTGTCCCCATGCTATAGGTGTGGTCAAGGCTTTGACACTAACGGTGGGGTGTTCTTGCAAATATAATACTGAAGGCCAGGTAAGACCCCAAGCTGGCAGTTTTGATATGATTTTGTGTAATGTTTTTAACATTGGTTGGGACATCTGAATTTTACCTGAACACTATTCAACAGCATTCTCTGGTATTTTCTGCATTTGATATTTGCTATGAGTTTCAGTGATTTGTAAATGTGAGAAGAAATGCAAGAAGTGAATATTTTTGTAGAATATTTCAACCTGAAATCAGAGACTGGTCTAAAAACTAAAGTTAAAGCAACATGGATTTCAATGGCAAAAGCAAAAATTAGGACAAGAAAACAAAATATTTTCACTATTAAAAAAGGAAACTGGTTTCCCTGGTGGTCCAGTGGGTAGAGTCTGCCTTGTACTGAAAGGTGCATTGGTTTGATCCCTGGCCCAGGAAGATCGCACATGCTGTGGAGTGGCTGGACCGGTGTGTCCAATTACAAGCCAGCCCTCTGGAGCACATGCGCCCAGAGCTGGTGCTCTGCTACAGGAGAGGCCACTGTAATGGGAGGCCCACACAGGCCAAAGAACAAAGATGGATGAAAATAAATGAAAGACCTATAAATGTGGCCAAAAATTAAAAAAAAAAAAACAAAGGAAATAAGGGGGTTTTCCTGGAGGTCCAGTGGGTAAAGAGTTCGCCTTGGGGCTTCCCCTGGTGGTCCAGTGGGTAAGGACACCGCCTTGCAGTGCAAGGGGCGCCAGTTCAATCCTGGGCCTGGGAAGATCCCACGTGTCGCAGAGTGGCTGGACTGATGTGTCCAATTACCGAGCCAGAGCTTTAGAGCGCATAAGCCCAGAGCCAGCACTCTGCAATGACAGACGCCACCGCGATGGGAGGCCCACAGGAGCCAGAGAACAAAGATGGATGAAAATAGAGAAATGAAAGACCAATGGAATGGCCCGCCCATCCCCTCCCTCCTCAACCCGACCCCCGCCCCAAAATAAATAAATAAATAAATCTTTAAAAAAAAAAAAAAAAAAAAAAGAGTTCGCCTTGCTGTGCAAGTGGCGCTGGTTCGATCCCTGACCTGCAGGCCGCGGAGCAGCTGGACCGGTGTGTCCAATTACCAGCCAGCTGCTCTGGAGTGCATGCACCCGGAGCTAATGCTCTGCAACAAGAGAGGCCACTGCAATGGGAAGCCCACACAGGCCAAAGAATATAGATGGATTAAAAATAAAAAACAATGAAAGAGGCCAAAATTTTTTTTTAATTTTAAAAAAATTTAAAAAAAGGAAACAAGCTTATATGAATAATAAATGCAAAAATAAAATATTTTTCCCTATCAGAATACTTGTTGCCAAAGGTCAAGACCATCAGATAATGCAAATGATATTTTATGTGCCTTAAATTTTAATTTCAAGAGCACAAAATTCAAATATTTATGTGTGTATTAGTTTTCAAATTTTTAGATGATTTTTATTTAGCATTTTGCATTAATGTTATTTTTTTTTAAATACTTTTTGTTAGCAAATGCCTGTATCATTTAAAAGTGTTATTAAAATCTTGGTATATCAGTTTTTAATAATAGTAACTGTTTGATTTTATGCTGTTATTTTCTCTCTTTATTTAAGCACGTGGAGCATTCAGGAGACTCCATGCCACACCTCAGTGTTCAGAGCCATTATTATTGCTCTAATGGTCAAGTGTAGAGTCATTAGGTTTCTCAAGGTACTTGGCTCAGCTGGAATTTTGTCACAATCAGCCAGAGGTTATACTGTGATTCAACGATGCTACTTGTCATGAATTATCAGCAGTCTACTTTCCACTGGAAGGAATCTGGCTCTGTGCCGAAGCCCAAGTACACAACCAAAAGCAATCTTAAAATCCCTTTTTTGGAGGGTCTGTCTCCTGAGACTACTACCAGTACCAATCCTGTTTCATCCAGGGTCCGAAGAAGAACAAGATTTAGTTGGTAACTTGAAGAAAGACAGCTTAATGTAAAGAACTATAAACTATTTCTAAACAATTAACTAAGAGGGAATAAAAGAATTCTCAAGAGTACCATCCTGGAGTTTAACAAGAATACCCAAGTAAGGAAAACATTTGGAAGAAAAAGATGCTCTCGGAGTCTGAGGTTCACAGCTTTTTGGAGAAGGTCTGTAGCTGGATGGTAGAAGGGTTTGCTAGGTTGCCTTGAGGCAGAGCTGGCTTGCCATTGGTGAGTTGAGGCTGGTGGGCAGGGTCTGCTGAAATACCAGTAAAATTCAGCAAACTTCCTTGATGGTGGGGATGCATGCAGGGGGTGTGTTTGGGACTTACTAGAAAACCAGCTGGGAAACTGGCCGGGCTTGCCTAGAAACCCACTGGAAAAATGTTTGCAAGAGATATTGCTGAAATCTACGGGGCCTGCTGGGATTCTCAGCTGGTGCACTGGTGGAACTCACGAAGCCACCTATGAAGGTGCTCCTGAACTCCCTGCTTGGACTCCCCCATCCCTGCCTCTCCTTGCCCTCCCTACTACTGCCCGGGTGCACCACTGAACTAGCCCCAGGGTAGCTGACCGCTAGAGTGCTGCTGAAATGAAGTATCTTTTTGCAGGCAGAAGCAAAAAGAAAAAAACACTAGAACCAGAAAAGGAAGTCTCTTCTTTCTACATTATCTTTTCTACACCTCTACTGACAAAGCTTACCATTGTGCCAGATGGTAAGGAAAAAATGTGACAATAACATAAGCAGGCAAAAAGAGTAGATCTGAAGCCAAGAAGTAGTTAGTAATAAGCTGGCAGACTACTTTTCTGATTCTATCATGAGCTGAAGTTGAATTTTTGTCAAATGTTTTTTCAGCACCCATGGAGGAGATCATATGGCTTTCCTAGTCAGTTACTATATTAATCTTCAAATGTTATACCAACTTTGCATTCCTGGGACAAATCCCACTCGGTCATAATGTGTTACCCTTTTTCTGTATTGCTATAAAATATTTAAAGGGCTGTGAGCCTATGTCTGTGAAAATTTTTGGTCTAATATTCTTTTCTTTTAATGTTTTAATCAGGCTTTAGAATCAGGATAATGCTCAGATCACAGAGGCTGGCAAATGTTCTAATTTTCAGAAGAAGTTGTATAGAACTGGCATTATTTCTTCTTTAAATATTTGGAACAATTTACCAGTACCATCTGGACCTGAACTTTTGTCTATAGGAAAATTACAAACTAAAAATTTAATTACTTTAATAGATACAAAGTTGTTCAGTTCTCCTATTTCTTCCTGAGTCTGCATTGATTATTTTTGTCTTCCAAGGGATTTATCCATTTCACCTGAGTTGTTGAGTTTACTGACATAAATTCTTAAAGAACATTTCTTTTTATCCACTAACCTCTGGAGGACTTTCAGTGATACTATCTCTCTCATTCCCAATGTTGTTTATCACTTTTATTAATCTAAGAAGCAGCTCTGAATTTCATGGATTTTTATCATTTCTCTATTTTCTACTTTAATGATTTCTGCTCTTTATTATTTCCTTCCTGCTACTTGAGTTTGCTCTGCTCTTAAGGTAGAAATTTAGGTCATTGATAGAGATCTTTATTATGTTCTAATATAAGTATTCATACTATAGATTTTCCTCTAAATATTGCTCTAGCAACACCCCACAAATTGACATGCTGTATTGATATGTGTGATATTTTGTAATTTTTCTAGTATACTAGTGACTTATTATGTAACTCACTAGTTAGAAGTATAGCAATTTCATTTCCAAATATTTGGAGATTTTCTAGATATCATTCTGTAAATGACTTCTAATTCCATTATGATCAGAGAACATATTCTGCATGATTTAAATCCTCTTAAATGTACTAAGTCTTGTTTTATGGTCCAGAATATGGTTTATAATTGTAAATGTCCCACATGCACTAAAGAATGTATATTCTTGTGTTGTTGGATGGCACACTCTAACAAGTAACAATTAGGTCAAGGTGGCTGAAAGTGCAATTCATGTTATAACCTTGTTGATTTTTTGTTTACTTTTTCTAAAGCAGGTGCTGAAATTCTGAACTATTATGCAGCTTTCTATTTTCCTTTCAGTTCTCATTCTGGTATCATTTCCATTCCATCTGAAAAATCTTGTTTATTATTTCTTATAGTACAAGTCTGCTGGAGAAAAATTTCCTTGTTCTTTTTTTGTCTCACGAATTTTTTAAAAATTTATCTTAATTTTTAAGAATATTTTTACTGTATATAGAAATCTAGGTTGGCATTTTTATTTCCAGCATCTTAAAGATGACATTTGATTGACTTCTGGCTTGCACTGTTTTTGTTGGACTAGTCTGTAGTCATTCTATATTCCCTTGTATATATTTCTTTTTATGTTTGACTTATTTTCTATCACTGGTTTTCAGCAATTAGATTATGATGTATATAGTCCCCCTCCCCCCCCCCCCGCTTTTTTAATGTTTCTTCTGCTTGGGGTTTGTTTATATTCTTAGATCCATTGGTTTATAGCTTTCATTGAACACAGAAACACTTCAGCCACTACTTTTTTTTTTTTCCAACCACTACTTTTTTCAAATATTTTTTTCTGCTTCTCCCACCTTGGCTTGATCGTGTGCCAAAGGTTGATAGGAATATATTAGAGTCCTGTTCTGCCTATAATCCAAGGTCTGAAAACAGCTGTTACAGATATCCTAATTTCTAGTTATTTATAAGAGGGTAAACTCAATAACAGGAAGTACTTTGTGGCAAAAGTAGAACTGTCTTTGTTTCTCACACTGTTTGACTGGTTTTTGTTTTTTTTTTTTTTGGTCTTTTTTTGAAAAAATCCTTACATCATGTTTTCTTTCCTTGAGGACTTTTAAAATGTAGCTACTCGGCTTCAAGAGTTACAGGTGGCCATGGAGACAGCTGAGGCTAACATCGTTTTTTAACAGCTTGATCTGGAAAAGGATATCTTTTCCAGTTGTTGAGTACTGGGCTCTCCATGTGTCCATCAGATCAAGCTTCTTAAATGTGTTGTTCGAACTTGCTGGTGAATAGGGACTTTGGGCGTAATGGGTGTAGAGTTTCAGTTTTTCAAGATAAAGAGTTCCAGAAATTCGTTGTACAATAATGTGAATGCGTTTAATACTTCTGAACTGAAGCCTTAAAATGACAAAGATGGTAAATTTTACATTATATGTATTTCACCTCAATTTAAAAAAGATTTGTGGTTAAAAAAACACACACATTTTCTGGTAAACTATTCATTTTATCATTATTGTATGGCTCTATTCCACGCTTTCTGTCTAAGGGTCTCATTTTGTTTTGCTATTAATATAAATATGCCAGCTTTCTTATGATTAGTATTGCTTGGTATGTCTTTGTTTACTTGCAGCTGTCTACATTCTTATTTTTGTCCTACATAAGTCTCATAAATATCACATACTTGGATTTTGGGTAGATGCAATTTCTTACCTCCAATTTGAGAACCTGTCTTTTAATTAGTGGGTTTAGTCCCATTTACATTTTCTCTTATCATTGATACATTCAGTTTATTTCTATTTTGCCCATCCTATTGACTGTGCCTTTTCTTAAAAAAAAAAAAAAAAACTATTTTCCCCCTCTGCATCATGCCTCTTTTATTTACACTTATTTTCATCCATCTTTTTTATTCTTTGGCATGTGTGGGCCTCCCATCGCAGTGGCATCTCTCATTGCAGAGCACCGGCTCTAGGAGCATGCGCTCTAGAGTGCTGGCTGGTAACTGGACACACTAGTCCAGGCGCTTCACCACATGTGGGATCATCCTGGGCCAGGGATCAAACCGGTGCCCCTTGCACTGCAAGGTGGACTCTATGCACTGGACCACCAGGGAAGCCCTGACTGTACCTTTTCTATGTTTATTGTTTTCTTTCTACTTTCCGTTGTACCAGTCCTGTTTCATCTTCTTGTTTCCCTTTATTTCCTTTTCTACTCCTATTCTAATATTGTTTACTCTTAAATTTTTAACGTATTTTTTCCTACCTAAAGTTAATCAGCTGAACAATAATTAATGTCCTAAACAATAAAAGAACCTCAAAATGATTTAATACCCTCTCCTGCCTTACACATGGGTTGCTACCCTCTGGTATTTAATTTTCACTTTATTTCTTCATCTCTTAAAGTGGTTGTCATGGTAGTCATTACTGTTATCATAATTACTACTTCACACAGTCATTTCCGGTTTAGATTTACCCACATATTTAGCAGTTCTCACCATTGCCTCATGTACTTTATTCCTAACTTCGGAATTCAGTTTTCTTCCTCCTGAAATGAAATTTGCTTGTTTTGTTTTCTTTTAGTAGTTCTCTTAGTAAAGAGTCATTGGCAGAAGTAAACCATCTTTGTTTATCATTTTTGTTTTTCTTCTTAAATAGTCACTAGGTAGAAGAAAATTATTTTCATTACTTTCTACTTTCTCTTGTTGTGTTGCAGGATCTGCTATTGGTTTCATTCTCATTTCTTTTTAGGTAATGTCTTCCCTATGCATGCTAGGTCGCTTCAGTCATGTCCAACTCTTTGTGACCCTATGGACTGTAGCCTGCCAGGTTCCTCTGTCCATGGGATTCTCCAGGCAAGAATACTGCAGTGGGTTGCCATTTCCTCCTCCATGCCTCTTTTATTTACACTTATTTTCATCCATCTTTTTTATTCTTTGGCATGTGTGGGCCTCCCATCGCAGTGGCATCTCTCATTGCAGAGCACCGGCTCTAGGAGCATGCGCTCTAGAGTGCTGGCTGGTAACTGGACACACTAGTCCAGGCGCTTCACCACATGTGGGATCATCCTGGGCCAGGGATCAAACCGGTGCCCCTTGCACTGCAAGGTGGACTCTATGCACTGGACCACCAGGGAAGCCCTGACTGTACCTTTTCTATGTTTATTGTTTTCTTTCTACTTTCCGTTGTACCAGTCCTGTTTCATCTTCTTGTTTCCCTTTATTTCCTTTTCTACTCCTATTCTAATATTGTTTACTCTTAAATTTTTAACGTATTTTTTCCTACCTAAAGTTAATCAGCTGAACAATAATTAATGTCCTAAACAATAAAAGAACCTCAAAATGATTTAATACCCTCTCCTGCCTTACACATGGGTTGCTACCCTCTGGTATTTAATTTTCACTTTATTTCTTCATCTCTTAAAGTGGTTGTCATGGTAGTCATTACTGTTATCATAATTACTACTTCACACAGTCATTTCCGGTTTAGATTTACCCACATATTTAGCAGTTCTCACCATTGCCTCATGTACTTTATTCCTAACTTCGGAATTCAGTTTTCTTCCTCCTGAAATGAAATTTGCTTGTTTTGTTTTCTTTTAGTAGTTCTCTTAGTAAAGAGTCATTGGCAGAAGTAAACCATCTTTGTTTATCATTTTTGTTTTTCTTCTTAAATAGTCACTAGGTAGAAGAAAATTATTTTCATTACTTTCTACTTTCTCTTGTTGTGTTGCAGGATCTGCTATTGGTTTCATTCTCATTTCTTTTTAGGTAATGTCTTCCCTATGCATGCTAGGTCGCTTCAGTCATGTCCAACTCTTTGTGACCCTATGGACTGTAGCCTGCCAGGTTCCTCTGTCCATGGGATTCTCCAGGCAAGAATACTGCAGTGGGTTGCCATTTCCTCCTCCATGGCTGTTTTTCAAAAGTTCACTTTTTTTACTTTTTGTTCTCCATGTTACTGTTTGATTAGTTTATATTCCTCAGTCTTCAAGTTCACCAACCTCTCCTTTTGCAGTTCCTAATCTGATATTAAACCCATCTAGTGAATTTTTGAAGCTCCATTTAGTTCCTTTTAAAATATACATGTGTGTGTGTGTGTGTTTGTGTGTATGTGTGTGTGTGTGTGTGTGTGTGTGTATTTTTTTTTCCTCTTCGTTCTGTTCATATTGTCCTTTAAATCTTTGAGCATGTTTATGATAACTTTAAAATTGCTAGTATGGTCATCTGTGTCATTTCTTTTTTCTTTAATCAGATCACTTTTCTTTAAATTATGAGCCCATTTTCTTATTTTCATGCCTAGTAATTTTTATTAGACACTAGACGTTATAAATATTATGTTATTCAATGTCTAGATTTTGTTGTCTTCTTTAAAAAGTCCTTTTTTTTTTCCCCTCTCCCTCCCTCCCTTTATGTTACGTGCATATTCACTTGATCCTTTGGGGGACTTTTAAAATTAAATTATGTTTAAGTGGGCCTTAATCTATGGCCTCTTTTGATCCTACTAGTAAGCTACAACCCTTATGGGTCTCTCCACTCAAATTGGTTAGAACTCAAGTTACTCTTGGCACAATGTAAGCTCTGGGAACTGTTCACCATACAGCTCACAGAGAGCTCCTTGCCTGCTATGTGTAGTCTCAGTCTCCATGTTCTCAGCTTAGAATTCAGCAATAGATCCAAAGAGGCACGTAGGTAGTTTGTTTGAGCTTTCTTTCTCTCTTTTCTGCTCTGATACCCAGCCCTGCAAATTCCTAACACCAGAAAGTTCTTGAACTCAAATATTTGTCCCCTCAAAACATAGTCTGCTAAACTCAGTTTAGGCTCTTACCTCAAAAGTGCCTCCAGGCAGAAAGCTGATGAAATTATAGGCTTCCTTTGCATGTTATCTCCTTCCCTGTCTCTTAGGAATCATAGTTGTGATCCGTGTAAAGTCTGCCAAAAGCAGAAGTTTCTCTCTCCTTAATTTCCCTTTATTTAAACCCCGTCTCAGAATTTCCTCCTCCATGGCTGTTTTTCAAAAGTTCACTTTTTTTACTTTTTGTTCTCCATGTTACTGTTTGATTAGTTTATATTCCTCAGTCTTCAAGTTCACCAACCTCTCCTTTTGCAGTTCCTAATCTGATATTAAACCCATCTAGTGAATTTTTGAAGCTCCATTTAGTTCCTTTTAAAATATACATGTGTGTGTGTGTGTGTTTGTGTGTATGTGTGTGTGTGTGTGTGTGTGTGTGTATTTTTTTTTCCTCTTCGTTCTGTTCATATTGTCCTTTAAATCTTTGAGCATGTTTATGATAACTTTAAAATTGCTAGTATGGTCATCTGTGTCATTTCTTTTTTCTTTAATCAGATCACTTTTCTTTAAATTATGAGCCCATTTTCTTATTTTCATGCCTAGTAATTTTTATTAGACACTAGACGTTATAAATATTATGTTATTCAATGTCTAGATTTTGTTGTCTTCTTTAAAAAGTCCTTTTTTTTTTCCCCTCTCCCTCCCTCCCTTTATGTTACGTGCATATTCACTTGATCCTTTGGGGGACTTTTAAAATTAAATTATGTTTAAGTGGGCCTTAATCTATGGCCTCTTTTGATCCTACTAGTAAGCTACAACCCTTATGGGTCTCTCCACTCAAATTGGTTAGAACTCAAGTTACTCTTGGCACAATGTAAGCTCTGGGAACTGTTCACCATACAGCTCACAGAGAGCTCCTTGCCTGCTATGTGTAGTCTCAGTCTCCATGTTCTCAGCTTAGAATTCAGCAATAGATCCAAAGAGGCACGTAGGTAGTTTGTTTGAGCTTTCTTTCTCTCTTTTCTGCTCTGATACCCAGCCCTGCAAATTCCTAACACCAGAAAGTTCTTGAACTCAAATATTTGTCCCCTCAAAACATAGTCTGCTAAACTCAGTTTAGGCTCTTACCTCAAAAGTGCCTCCAGGCAGAAAGCTGATGAAATTATAGGCTTCCTTTGCATGTTATCTCCTTCCCTGTCTCTTAGGAATCATAGTTGTGATCCGTGTAAAGTCTGACAAAAGCAGAAGTTTCTCTCTCATTAATTTCACTATTTAAACTGTCTCAGGTTTTGTCAGTGGGCACCCCTTCTAGGTGGCTTTTTTTTCTAAATGTTCTAATATGCACCCCAATTTTTTTAAACATTACTTTCTGGTACTACTGGACATTCCAACCTCACCTTGTACTTTGCCTACCCCACACTGGGAATCAGAATTTTCTCCAGGAAGATCTGGTATCTTTAAGTAAAAAATTCCATTTAGAGACCAGATGTGAGCATTCAGTTTGCTAACTGCTACTGATGCACCAGGGCTTCTGGATTCTTGAAAGGGTTTTGGACAATTCAATTTGTTAGGATCTGAAATGACTGTAGTTGTTTGGAACTTATGAATTAAAACGAATAAATTACAGCTCCTTTCTAGGGCAAAACCTCACACTGGGAAGAAACTGCAAAACTAGGACAGTAGAAGTAAGTTAAAAAGAAGATCCAAGTAAAAGTGACAAAGGGCAGCAGAAAGTACAAGTACATATTTTTATTAACTTGGTTTAACAAGAAAAAGGGAGTGCCAGAGCTATGAAACTATAAATGTTGCCCTGAGACACCCTATGTAGGCAAAATACCAAGTTACTTACAAGAGAATAGAAATCAGATTGTTTTCAGATTTTTTTTTTTTAAAGAGCAATGCTTCATGCCAAAAGACAATTAGATAATTAAAGCAGGATAAGAAATTACGAGCCAAAAATTTCATATCCATCCAAACAAACTTTAAAGTGTAAAGGTCACAGACAAGTTACTTTGATGATTCTGTGAACGTGGAAATTTGGTAGAGTACAAGCTTTAGACAACCAGAATTATTGAAGAAATAACAACACAGGGTTGGTAGTTTGATTAAATATTTATCTACCCATAGAATGGGGAATAAATGATTATAAAGTGGAGAGTGCAATCCATAAGGGTTGCTTGCATTACCAATATAGATCCAGGCCCACTATCAAAAAAAAAAAAAAAACAGAATGGCTAAAGCATATACAAAGTGGAGTAAGCTTGCTGATTACCTTATATTTGCTGGCAATCAAAGATACTACTTCAGATCAGATAATGAGAGAGGGAAAGAGGAAGAAGAAATGACTAGATAATTTTAACATTACTCATATAGAACAAAAAAAAAAAGGAAGGAGGAACAGAGGGCACTATATAAAGTTATAAAGGCAGCCATTAGAATAAAAATTTAACTCTTCCTAAAAAGAGAGATCAAATGAAATAGACTACACAATGAGAGGTCTTTTGTAAAAAAGATTTGTATATAGGTTAAATGGGGCTTCCTAGGTGGCGCTAGTGGTAAAGAACCTGCCTACCAGTGCAGGTAGACAAGAGATGAGGGTTCGATCCCTGGGTGGGCAAGATCCCCTGGAGGAGGGCACAGCAACCCACTCCAGCATTCATGCCTGGAGAATCCCATGGACAGAGAAGCCTGGCAGACTATGGTCCACAGGGTTGCAAAGAGCTGGACATGAATAGCACACATGTGTGCGTCCGTGCATGAGTGCGCGCACACACACACGCACACGGGTATAACAGAAAACCACGACAAAACTGCGACTAAAGATATCACGCTGATAAATGTAAAGTTTCACATCTGCTACAAAATACAAAAACGTGACAAAAATACAAAAATTGAGATCAAATTATTGATTGAGTCAATAAAGTTTCACACTGGCTACAAAGTTCAACACTACTTGTAAAACAAAGAGATTCAGAAAGATAAAAGAATAAAAAGATTTATCACGCAAATGCAAAGAAGGAAGGACTGGAAATTCTAAAATCTGATAAGGCTTATCTATAGGAGGATAGCAAAGATAATGGGTCATATTTTAAAACGAAAAATGTTATATCATGTTAAGAAGCCTAGTCAATAGGACTCTGAAGGATAAACTATGGATGGGCAAGAATTAGATGAGCCCTAGCAATGAGTCACTACAGCTGAGCTTGTTTCTGTTACTTATATCTGAAAATGACTTCATTTTCTATACTTTTATATATCTTATAAACCTCATAATGCATTAGTGTTATTAACTTTAACCAGAAAAATTGTTACAAATTTAAATTAAAAATATATTTTAAATTAAAAGTTAAAAAGCAAAAAAATCAGATGTGCACTTTAAAGATGGACTAGACTGAGAAGACGTGGGAGGCAGAGGACACAGTCAGAATGCGGTAAGGGGACAAACACTGCTTGAATATCTGCTCTAGACCAAGAGGCTTGCATTCAGGTTCTCACTTTAATAACTGTATCAAGTGAGCCTTATGATTCATATTTTATACACAGAGATTCTGAAGCTTTGCATTAGCAGAAAAGAGAGATCAAATGAAATAGACTACACAATGAGAGGTCTTTTGTAAAAAAGATTTGTATATAGGTTAAATGGGGCTTCCTAGGTGGCGCTAGTGGTAAAGAACCTGCCTACCAGTGCAGGTAGACAAGAGATGAGGGTTCGATCCTGGGTGGGCAAGATCCCCTGGAGGAGGGCACAGCAACCCACTCCAGCATTCATGCCTGGAGAATCCCATGGACAGAGAAGCCTGGCAGACTATGGTCCACAGGGTTGCAAAGAGCTGGACATGAATAGCACACATGTGTGCGTCCGTGCATGAGTGCGCGCACACACACACGCACACGGGTATAACAGAAAACCACGACAAAACTGCGACTAAAGATATCACGCTGATAAATGTAAAGTTTCACATCTGCTACAAAATACAAAAACGTGACAAAAATACAAAAATTGAGATCAAATTATTGATTGAGTCAATAAAGTTTCACACTGGCTACAAAGTTCAACACTACTTGTAAAACAAAGAGATTCAGAAAGATAAAAGAATAAAAAGATTTATCACGCAAATGCAAAGAAGGAAGGACTGGAAATTCTAAAATCTGATAAGGCTTATCTATAGGAGGATAGCAAAGATAATGGGTCATATTTTAAAACGAAAAATGTTATATCATGTTAAGAAGCCTAGTCAATAGGACTCTGAAGGATAAACTATGGATGGGCAAGAATTAGATGAGCCCTAGCAATGAGTCACTACAGCTGAGCTTGTTTCTGTTACTTATATCTGAAAATGACTTCATTTTCTATACTTTTATATATCTTATAAACCTCATAATGCATTAGTGTTATTAACTTTAACCAGAAAAATTGTTACAAATTTAAATTAAAAATATATTTTAAATTAAAAGTTAAAAAGCAAAAAAATCAGATGTGCACTTTAAAGATGGACTAGACTGAGAAGACGTGGGAGGCAGAGGACACAGTCAGAATGCGGTAAGGGGACAAACACTGCTTGAATATCTGCTCTAGACCAAGAGGCTTGCATTCAGGTTCTCACTTTAATAACTGTATCAAGTGAGCCTTATGATTCATATTTTATACACAGAGATTCTGAAGCCTTAGGAAGATTAAGTAACCAGCCCAAGTTAACCAACTAAAAGAATGCTAGAATCAAGACTGTGAAGTGAGTTTTACTTGACTCTTTGCAACTACATAATGGGATTTTTTTAGTGGTTGTTTAAAGTCTAAATAAGAAAAATAAAGCCTAAGTGCAGAGGGATAGGTATTTCAGAAGCATAAGTTGGAAGGTCTTGTGAAGAACTGGACATTGTGTGAGATTAAATACCAAGAAAAAAAAAATAAAGAATTCCAGAAGCTGTGCAGAAGCTAGTATCCACAAGGAATTACAAACATACTGAAAAGTAAAACAAATCAGAATGTCTTTTTAGGCCCTTTTATTATTTACTGCTTTTCTTCTTCTCCAGACCTACAGTGACTCAACCAAGATTACATGATTTATTATGTGTTAAAAAAAAAAAAGCCCAACACAATTACAATAATAATCAGGTCCTATGAAATCTATTAAGATTGGAAAATACACCAGCATCTAGATAAAAATTCAAAGGAGGCACTGCACACTTCTTTCTGTTTTCCTTTGCAGAAGGGGCAGATTTTTAAATCAGTAATATCCTAATAATTAATACAAAAATGTATCTTCTCAGTGTACAAGCACTGAAAGCAAAAAACTCTTATTGCAGAGACTTTAAAACTGATTTACAGGGGAGAAATCTAGTTAGAACACATGGATTTTTATCAAATTTTTAAAGTATAACGAATTTTTTTAAAAAGTGACTATATAGAATCTTCTATTTTTTCTATTATTAAAAACAAAACCCTTGAAAGTCCTCTGAAATTTTTTCTTTTTGTCCAAGTGTTGCTTCATTCCAGTGCCCCAGCTTAATCTTCACAATTTCTTACAACTCTACTGAATTATTTCTAGATATTTGATTAAATAAAGATTATTTTGGTCACATTTCTTTTATACTATCTCATACTTACATGGAATGGTTCTCAAATAGAGGTTATCTCTGATCACTTGCTGCAGTTTATGGTCAACTGATCCTTTCTGAAACTGAAGACTCAGGTAATGTCGCAAATCTTTATTAATGACTTTGCCTACAAAAACAAAAAAAACACACAAGAGACAAAACAACCATTAGATCTCCAGTTAAAATCAGTAGTAGTTAATGAATACCCTAAACCATTTAGCCATAAATAGGAAAAAAGAAATCAGAGTATTTTATCCAGAATAATGTAACTATATCAAACTATTATAGGTACTATAATTAAAATATACACCTGTAATACATAATGTGGGTATAATTTTACATGGCAGGACAGGGAGGAGGTATAGGTGAGAAAATATAACAAATATCCAAGGTAATTTCACTCAGCCCCACGATTTTAAGTACAGTCTATATACTGGTAAGTTCCAAATTCTTATCATTTCTCTATCCCTCACCTATCTCCATCAGGTTCCAAATGCATCAAACTCCTTCATCTATACTGCAGATACATTTGGAAGATAAATAAGAACCTCCAATTGCAGATGACCAAAACAGAACTCTTAACTCTATCCTCTCCCACTACTTTCCTTTCCTCTAGTCTTAGAAAATTACCTCCTCTGTCTCAGAAGATTATTGCCACCAATCCAATAGAACAAACCCCAAATCTAGAAGTCATCCTCAATTTCTCCTTTTTACTTCTATCCCTTATTGCCATTAATTAGCAGTGTTTGTCAGATTTAAATAGAAATCTTTTCTCCAGTGTACAAGCACTGAAAGCAAAAAACTCTTATTGCAGAGACTTTAAAACTGATTTACAGGGGAGAAATCTAGTTAGAACACATGGATTTTTATCAAATTTTTAAAGTATAACGAATTTTTTTAAAAAGTGACTATATAGAATCTTCTATTTTTTCTATTATTAAAAACAAAACCCTTGAAAGTCCTCTGAAATTTTTTCTTTTTGTCCAAGTGTTGCTTCATTCCAGTGCCCCAGCTTAATCTTCACAATTTCTTACAACTCTACTGAATTATTTCTAGATATTTGATTAAATAAAGATTATTTTGGTCACATTTCTTTTATACTATCTCATACTTACATGGAATGGTTCTCAAATAGAGGTTATCTCTGATCACTTGCTGCAGTTTATGGTCAACTGATCCTTTCTGAAACTGAAGACTCAGGTAATGTCGCAAATCTTTATTAATGACTTTGCCTACAAAAACAAAAAAAACACACAAGAGACAAAACAACCATTAGATCTCCAGTTAAAATCAGTAGTAGTTAATGAATACCCTAAACCATTTAGCCATAAATAGGAAAAAAGAAATCAGAGTATTTTATCCAGAATAATGTAACTATATCAAACTATTATAGGTACTATAATTAAAATATACACCTGTAATACATAATGTGGGTATAATTTTACATGGCAGGACAGGGAGGAGGTATAGGTGAGAAAATATAACAAATATCCAAGGTAATTTCACTCAGCCCCACGATTTTAAGTACAGTCTATATACTGGTAAGTTCCAAATTCTTATCATTTCTCTATCCCTCACCTATCTCCATCAGGTTCCAAATGCATCAAACTCCTTCATCTATACTGCAGATACATTTGGAAGATAAATAAGAACCTCCAATTGCAGATGACCAAAACAGAACTCTTAACTCTATCCTCTCCCACTACTTTCCTTTCCTCTAGTCTTAGAAAATTACCTCCTCTGTCTCAGAAGATTATTGCCACCAATCCAATAGAACAAACCCCAAATCTAGAAGTCATCCTCAATTTCTCCTTTTTACTTCTATCCCTTATTGCCATTAATTAGCAGTGTTTGTCAGTTCTACCTCCAACACCTATCCCCCATAACCACTGGCTTCTCCCCATTTCGACTGCCATCACCTTAAGATAAGCCACTGTTATTTCTCATCTGGAATTCTGCAGAAGCCTTCTAATTCATTCCCCCTGCACCCCGTCTTGGTCCCCTCCTGTTCCCACCATTCACAAAGAAGCCAGACTGAGATTTTTCAACATAAATCAGATAATCACTACTCTGTTTAGAGTCACCTAATGATGTCTTGCTGTTCTTGGAATATAATTCAAACTTCTAAACAGGGCCAAACAAGTCCTACACATTCCAATTCTGGGCATCTTTGACTCAAACTCACCTACCCTTCCCTATCTCAAACTATGTTCCACGCACAAGGCCATCTTTCTCATCTCTATCAGGCCAAATGCGTTCTATTCAGAACCTTCTGCCTATCACTAGATTGACTAGGCATTTTCTGTCCACTTGCTTGATCCCTAGATACAACTGAATAAGAGTGAAAGGTTTTTTATTATTTGTGGGGAAAATGGGAGATTAAAAAGAATACTAGGGGTCTCAAAGAAATAGTAGGCAGAAAAATGGGAACTGCAGAAATCTGGTAACAGTGAATTTGTCATAAAGTTGAACTTAAAATGATCATCAAAGTAATCCAAACCCTTCTCATTAGACCAAGATTTCAGACAAATAGGAAAGAGCACAGCTACAACAAAACATTATCTATTGAATAAGAAATGACTATCTGATTAAATTATGCTCAGTCGCTTCAGTTGTGTCCAACTCTGTGATCCCCATGGACTAGCTCACAAGGCTTCTCTGTCCATGGAATTCTCCAGGCAAGAACACTGGAGTGGGTTGCCATTTCCTTCTCTAGATTAAAATATAGACTTTATTTCAAACATAGTTATGGCCATATTAGAGAATTCAAAAGGTTACTACAGATCAGTTCATTCTTTTTAACTGTTATTCCACAGCACCACATTTCTAATCCTCTCTTTTCTCACATATATAAATAAACATAACCAGTATGAGGGTACCAAAATCAGCAGGAAATTCAGAGTGCTTCTAAAGTTTGGAGATAACACTGACCTCCTAAACTAATAAACACAATTGAAAAAGTCCCTGTTTTGCATTGTCAAAAATAGATACTGAGGAAGGGGTAATCTGTAATCAAAGAAGAAAACCTGAAAGATATTTACAAGAATAACACAGGACATTCTGATCTGAGGCTGATTCTGTCAAGATATTTAGGGCCCACCAACCAAACATTTCCATTCACAAAGAAGCCAGACTGAGATTTTTCACAAACTCTTGTTTAGAGTCACCTAATGATGTCTTGCTGTTCTTGGAATATAATTCAAACTTCTAAACAGGGCCAAACAAGTCCTACACATTCCAATTCTGGGCATCTTTGACTCAAACTCACCTACCCTTCCCTATATCAAACTATGTTCCACGCAAAAGGCCATCTTTCTCATCTCTATCAGGCCAAATGCGTTCTATTCAGAACCTTCTGCCTATCACTAGATTGACTAGGCATTTTCTGTCCACTTGCTTGATCCCTAGATACAACTGAATAAGAGTGAAAGGTTTTTTATTATTTGTGGGGAAAATGGGAGATTAAAAAGAATACTAGGGGTCTCAAAGAAATAGTAGGCAGAAAAATGGGAACTGCAGAAATCTGGTAACAGTGAATTTGTCATAAAGTTGAACTTAAAATGATCATCAAAGTAATCCAAACCCTTCTCATTAGACCAAGATTTCAGACAAATAGGAAAGAGCACAGCTACAACAAAACATTATCTATTGAATAAGAAATGACTATCTGATTAAATTATGCTCAGTCGCTTCAGTTGTGTCCAACTCTGTGATCCCCATGGACTAGCTCACAAGGCTTCTCTGTCCATGGAATTCTCCAGGCAAGAACACTGGAGTGGGTTGCCATTTCCTTCTCTAGATTAAAATATAGACTTTATTTCAAACATAGTTATGGCCATATTAGAGAATTCAAAAGGTTACTACAGATCAGTTCATTCTTTTTAACTGTTATTCCACAGCACCACATTTCTAATCCTCTCTTTTCTCACATATATAAATAAACATAACCAGTATGAGGGTACCAAAATCAGCAGGAAATTCAGAGTGCTTCTAAAGTTTGGAGATAACACTGACCTCCTAAACTAATAAACACAATTGAAAAAGTCCCTGTTTTGCATTGTCAAAAATAGATACTGAGGAAGGGGTAATCTGTAATCAAAGAAGAAAACCTGAAAGATATTTACAAGAATAACACAGGACATTCTGATCTGAGGCTGATTCTGTCAAGATATTTAGGGGCGCCACCAACCAAAATCCAATTTAGATGCATTCATACTATTTCATTTTTTATTTTTATTACAGTGCTTGTTCATTGCTGGGTAGAAGAAAAACTCAGTTCATAATACTGTATAGTCTCATTGCTTATTGAACAAAACCACTCCCAATAATGAGTTTATTAAGTATCTTGGAAACTAGGTAAAAAACTGTTTCAAATGCATTGTAATAATCACTATACAAAAGCTTGGGTGGATTGTTACATAGGATCTTGAAAATGTTTGGTGATATTTGTGAAAGTTTGGTTAGGGTTTTGACTAGAGAATGAATCTTTTTTTTTTTCTACCTAAAATAAATTAAATAGCTTCCATTATCTGGAGCTACAGGCACCCAAACCTGCTATCCAATATATTTTCAAAAATCGATCCAATCTGGATAAAGGATAATGCCTACTTTATTAAAGAAGGCAATCTGAGTAAACGCTTTTTTAATTCAAAGTTTAAAAAATGTTTTACTTTGAAGTTTTACTATAAAATATGGCATAACTCACAGAGATAACTATAAAATGCTAAAAACCCACATTGGGCTTTAATCTAAAAATCTATAAAAACAACAGCCATTGAGTTAGATGTAATTAAAGACAAGGCCATAGGAAAAATCATAGATCACAAGTTACAGCAGGAGGGGCTCTCCACAGGGAAAACGAAGTTAAACAACTCAGTTCCTGTTTCAAAGCCCCACAAGATCTTAAGACTTAGAAAATCATTAAAGCAGAAAGAGCTAGACCTGAAGAATAACACCTGGATTTATCAGGGTGGGAAGCGCCATCCTTTCTTCACTCTCAGCTTCTATGTGTATTCTGGACACAGTACTAAGACGAACAGTTGCAAAGAAAAGGGTGAAGCACAATTGCATAAACGGGATATTTTATTTGAAGTGTGAAACCTATTCAAAGCAGTCATCACACTTTTCTGAGGTTAGGATACAATATTACAAGGATCAATAAAATATCAATGATAAAAGATTAATAAATTATATGGACCGGCATTCTTAGATTAATAATATTCAATAATAAAATGTTTTGGATATAGCAGCCATTATGGATTTCCTTGTTTCAAAAAATGACAGAGGATGGATTATTATGCTTCCTTCTTTGATGTGGTTCCAGGAAATTTTTTTTTAAAGTACAAATAGCCTGATTAGGCAGATGGCTATGGAATTACCAGAAGGCCAACAGAAATATTAGCTCACAGAGGCACTGCGGAGATTATCTATGTTACTGAATTGTATATGAACTTCTTCCTTTTGTTTTAAGAAATTCTCATAGGAGCTTGACATTTCAAGAGCATGAAAAACATCTATTTGGGGTTAATGCAGTTGTTACACAAATAAGAAGAAAGATTCTTCATAATTACATTCTTATCCAGTCTTTGCTTTTAAATGCTTAAATTATTCTTTGACTTTTAAGTGATTTATAAGTCAAACTGATTCATGAAACTTAAGAATAGGTCTATAAATCTTACAAATACAGCTCAGGAAAGGAAAAGTCTCTGAGTTCTCAATCATATGAATAAATTCAGGTACTCAAGTTTTAATATACAAATCCTTAGTCAAAAGAACTCATAACTCAAATTCATATTTTCTGAATGTATGCCAATTAATATTCATTATCATTTCTAAGAAATCAGTGTACAGAGTCACTGGTTATTGTTTAGATAAACAAGATAAACACTATAGCATGCTGGCCTAGGTATGACCATGCAAGCCACTATAAACCAATCCAACTGCCAACATTTCACTGTCTTTTCCATAAAGATTATCTAGGAAACTGTAACAATCACTTGCCTAAGTCAAGATCTGACACGTCTTTCACTATTGTCTAATCCAGGAATAATTACACAATTGAAAAAAAAAAATGAGGCCAGTTTGCAATGTCTTGTTTTATATTCATGTTGATTCATGAAGATCACTCCATTTTTTCCTTAACACTTTCAATATTTTGTTAATTTTATTGTTGACAATCTCTTCAAATGTTTTCTCAACTTATAGTTAGGGAAGTGGACTTTCATAATCTATCCTTTTGGGAAACTGAAACATGAATCCTGCCTCAGTTTCCTGGTAATTCCAAAATTCGCCATGATTTCACAGAGAATACTGACAATAACACTGAGACCATATCTGAAAGTCCCTTTAATTCCTGGGGCAGTGGGGCAATCCAACTGAGCTTCAAAATTTTACTTTCATTTAAAGTGAATGATTCTCTTATGATCTCTTCATCTTTTTTTATTTTTTTAATTTTGGTCTCTTTTATTGGTTTTTTATTTATTTATTTTCACCCATCTTTATTCTTTGGCCACTGTGTCTCTTCATCTTTTAAAATTTAATTTCTGTTATTTGAGGTTGTCTGTCTTATCTTTCACTGCTGGAAAAGTAATTCTTCCAGTTCAAGACTATGGACACAAAGTAAGAGTGGTATAGAACTGATCTCTGCCTATAAAGAGCTACCAAATAAGCCTTCCTCTTCTTTCTCATTGCTCTTGTTCCAAGCACAAACTTAAAAGCTCTCTGAGCGCTCCAAAGTTTTCCAGACTTCTTTTGAGCTTTGGAAGATACTAAAGGAAAATTTTCTGTTTCTTAGTCTACTTAGAACTAGACAAATGTGATTACATGTTTCATCCAATTATCAATCACATAGATCTTTTTATAATCTTGAGCTGCTCAGAACATTCTTTGCACCCATAAGAATTTTGTCACATAACTTCTCTTTTAGAAATCTCTAGTTTTGGAATCACACCTATAGCTGCCATAAACTTTTTTAAAAATCTGTCTTTCTCAGAGGCTAAGTACAGGCATAACCATGTACCACTTTTCTTCCTTACTATGATGACTGTAAGATAGCCTGGTGAAATTCCCCAACACTGTTCAGTCCAACTAGCTCTACACAACTGGTGTTGCTCTCTACTTTCCATTAGACCCAGACTCAGAAGAGCTCTCCATTTTATTGCTTCTTCTCCCTCCTAAGCTCCATGAAACTAGTGAGAAAGATACACACAAGCTTAACTTCAAACTGTCACCTTGGTTCAAGACAGGAATTTCTTAAGACAAAATAAACCAAACTGCAGCCCACTTATTTGTGAAACTGCAAATGGTATTTGAAGAAGATTCTCTAGATAATCAGTATCTATACATTTAATAGTAAAATACATTTTATGACACAAGTTACTTTAAAATGTACAGTTGTTAAACATAAAAGTTTGTCAGCTATCTTAGGGCAAAGGCCACTGCTTTTACAGATTTACTCCCAGGATCAGGCACACAGAATGAGTAAATCAGCTTAATTTTGTATTTTTCATTGTTGATTTTATACTCCACATCATCTAATAAATGAAATTTTAGAACAATTATTTAATTGGCACCGTACTCTGTAATAGCCTATACAAAAGTTTATTTTAAACTGTGTTTCTTAAACAATAAAAATTAACTTTATTTGGACTCTCTCAAAATGCTAAAGTAAATTCTTCATTGATACAGCAAGCTCTATGTCTTTAAAAGCAAGTTTCAATGATAGTTTTTATACCAATTCCTCAAATTCTGTTCTTTGGTAATGTTTTTGAATGTATTCACAAATTGGTATCTGGCTATCCTGAAATTAACCAGTCAAGTCTACTGTCTTCTAGTTTCACTGGGGACAGCAAGTCTAGAGATGGCAGGGAGGGTGAGGGGGGGGAACAAACCCTTCTTCTAATTTTCTGGATGGAAGATGTAAGAATGAAAAGAAAATGGGACATAGAGAACAATCATGACTGGGGCTGCTGTTTTACAATAATTACTGCATTGTACATATATTCTATATGCTTTTACCTCTCATGAAAATTCTAAGGTAGACCTTATTATTATTACTCCCATTATATAGGTAAGGAGCTGAGGTACAGAGAAGTTAAGTAACTTGGTCAAGGTTATACCACCGGAAGTAGCAGACTTGGGATCTGAACCCAGTTAATCTGACCACAGAACTTGCACTACAAGCACTGGGCTAGAATACCTCCCTCCCTTCTTTCCACGCATTCACCTACCTACCTATAGCTTTTGATGAATGTTTTCTCTTGCACAAGCTTGCAAGAACACGCACTTAGAAGACCTCCTTCACAAGAGCCCACTCTTCTGGAAACAGTCACATCTATCGTGTGAAAAAAGATTCATGGAGCTCTGAGATTTGCTCAAGCTTTTATGAGTAAAGTAGTGAATGAGAGAGTGCACCTAAATGAACTCAAGAGTCTCACAGAGATGAACACGGTGAAAGAAATTTCAGACATGAGAGCATTACGAAAGAGAAGGACAGAGCATTGTGGGAATCCATGGTCTAGATCCAAAGTCCAGGCAGTCTGCAAAGATGTCACTGAGGAATCACAGTGGAGCTGAAAACTGAAGGACAAACAGGAAATCCCTAGATTTAAAAAGGTTTGGGGGAGCTACTGATAGAGCGAGTGGTACATGCAACGGCACTTACTTGAGGTGGGAAAGAACACAGTGCTGACAGAACTAAGAGAAATCCAGTATAGCTGGTTCTTAGAAAGTGAAGAAGAGTTCACACAAGCTGAGACAAGAGTTCCAAGGGCCAGCAGATTGAGGAGAACCTTGTAACAATAACTTAAAAGAACGTCAGCTAACTCAGGTATGACACCAAGGCCCTTCATAATTGCTATAAGTGAACAACTACAGATATATTCTTAGTGGCCACATCTATACTTCAAACCTGTGATCAAATGCCACCCTGTCATTTCTTTTTTTTTTTTTTTTATCTGTAAGAGTATATTCAAGGCTATAAACTTGGACAATCCCTATCAGCATAAACTCTTTAAGTATGCCCATCTCATTGTAGCAAGTGGAACCCAATGAAGCTCTAAAATAACTCAGATAACTAAATTCTTATTCTGTTCCAAACTTGAAAAGCACAAATCTTCTGGAATCTCTTGAACTACTTCAGTGTTTAAAGCTGGCCAGTTTTCAGTGCTCTTCTGAGTTACAGTATGAAGAAACACAGATTGAGGACATCCAGGAATGTTGCTGTCATCTGCAGAATCCTGCTGCCCCCTCACCAGTCAGGAGAGAGTCTCTTGCTAACCTAGGGCCCATTCTTTCCTTTTTCCCTTCAGCCTTTTAACATATTACTGACATGTATGTCAGCTGATGGTATGCATGTGACAGTTTGAAGCATGTATATACTGCTAGACAATTACCTTAACAAGGCTGATCTGCAATCCCCCCTTTCATACACTTACCATTTTATGTATGTATGGTGATCACATTTAAGATCTACTCTCCTAACAACTTTCATGTATATAATCTGGTGCTATAATCATCACACTGCACATTAAAACCCCAGTACTTATCCACCTGAGAGCTGTAAGTTTATGACCTCTGACCAACCTCTCTCCATTTTCCCCACACCAAGTCCTGAAAACCACCATTCTGCTCTACATTTCTCTAAGAATATGAGTTTCTATTTATCTACATCTAAGTGAGATGATACAGTATTTGCCTTTGTCTGCAGGAGGTTACATTCTTTGTATTACAAATTAGGGCAGGAGCCCACATTACAATAGGAGTATCCATTCCCAACTGGTTCCTGGAAGCAGTCCTCATAAACACATTGGTCAGATTTCACCTACTGCCCTGGGTCCTACATCACGGGCAGTTTAAGGGCAGGTTTGCAGCTGTACACCTGGTTCTTGACCCCAGGTTATCCTATAAAAGTTTTCTTTCCTCCCTTCCTCCCTCCTTTTCCTTTCCTCCCTTCATTAATTATTATTTTTAATGCATTTACCACCAGAAGAACCGGGAACCTAAAGAATGGACTATTTAGTTTAGGTAATCTGTGTATCTAAAAACCCCCTCAACTACACCAAACTAAATATACCCATCCCTAAAAGCCTAACACTGTTTACTTCATGTAGAATTCAGTATTAATGCAGCTTTGAAATTGTTTCATTATATTCATGCTATATGTAAATAAAACCCATTATCAGGCTGTATACTTTTTTGAAAGCTTTTAGCGTTTTTCATTTGCTTAAATAAAGTCAGTATTTCTGTGTAGAATTTCTCTAAAACTCTGATGCAAGCTAAGGACCCGAGTTATAAATAAAACGTTGGTGCCCCAGAGGAAAACGCTATTGTGTCTATATTTGTTCTTCTGCGGCAACTATAGCAGTCCTGTACTGTATCTCCTCCACCTGGAGCCCCACAGCACTGTGTACATGTAAATATGGTTAGAGCAAAAGGCATTGACTACCTATCCATCTATTCTTTAAAGCCAACATCCAGAGAGAACTCTGAGGTCTACATTAAGGAGCTCCTGTTTGCATCTCTCCTCCCTGCTGGTCCTTGCTATGAACAATGGGGTACACATCAGCCTCCCTCAGTGGATCTTATGCTTGTGTGAAGCCAGGGGCTATGTTTCGTTCATTTCTGTATCTATCCTCCAAAACACGTAGCATAGCACTGACTAAACACTCTCTTAAACACACCAAAATAATATTTTCTAAAAATTAAATTTTTTATTTTGTGTTGGAGTACAGCCGAGTAACAATGTTGCGATAGTTTCAGGTGGACAGCTAAAAGATACATCCATACATATACACGTATCCATTCTCCCCCAAACTCCTCTCCCATCCCAGCTGCCACATAACAGTGAGCAGAGTTCCCTGTGCTATACAGTAGGTCCTCTTGGTTATCCAACCAAAATGATACTTGATAGTGTGATTGCTATACTGACAGAATTTTAAATGGAATTCATCCCAGAGAAACATTTTTTTCCTGTAATCCTCACAAAATTCCTTTCCCTAAGCAGAACTCTTAAAACTGTGGAAAAGGAAGCCAGACCTGGTGGACACTGTGATCAAAAGCTTGCAAAAGTTAGATGCAGAAGCTGATATTATTTGTGGAGGTTTTCCTTTAATCATTTGCTTTTTAATAAGCATGGATAGTATTTTCCCCATACCAAGGGAAATTCCAATAATTTTAACTGAAACTCTCGATTGATAAGCTACAGAAGACTAAGATCTATATTTGAAAACTAAGATGAAAATCACAATCCTAGAAAAGACCCAACAAAATTACCACAATTTTCCCTTTGAAACTCATGTATCAGAGAGAGCACAGTAAGGTGAACCTTCCTAGCAGAAAGGAGTAGAAAAAGTAAGAAATCATCAAAAGAGGGTCTTTTTCTTTTCAAAGCTTCTATTTGATGGGATCATGTAGATTTAGTCCTTGAAGAAACACAGCATTTCTAAAGTGCTACCCCGAGGCTATTTACAGTTTTTTCTTTGTGGCACTCACATCAGGAATCATTAGCAAACCTGTCCTACTGCCAGATAACCAGTGCCAGGATGGCAGCCGATGTCTGAGTCACAGTATTAATGTTTCATCCTTCTGACAAGAGGGCACAAAGGCATCTACTGTGCTCTGTCATTTCCCTAAAAACAGAATAACTGGGTTCAGTGGTCTTCGCAAATCAACATTATATGCTTCAGCAGAATGTCCAGGCCTTGAGGTGGAAGCCTTGTTACTGAGGTTTCATTATAACAGCTAATAAAAAGACAGCTGAAAGGGAATACAGATGTGCTTGATGAGAAGTCTAACTGGGAAACAGAAGACTACTAGAGAATTCAGATTGTATTTTAATATGTATCATTATGTGAACAATCTGAAATCTCCACATTTGGGCAGTAGGTTGATAAAAATTAACCACTATTAAAGAAGAAATTTAATAGCTTCTATCTCTCAGGATAGCTTTTAAAAACAGAAATTTGTACTAATCCTTCAAAATATTCTCAAGTAGATAGTTTGAAGGTCCTGAAAGCTATATTGTACATCAAAAGTGATCTGATTCCATGGAATGTCAACAGTCATTAAAAAATGTTTCAACATTCTCATTTTTAATCTCTATGTTTAAATCAGGAATATACTTTAAAGGAGTTTTAAAAATCATCCTTTTAAAAAATATCTTTTATTTTTAATGACTTTTATGTATATCTTTAGAAACTAAGGAAAAGGGGGACACTGTGATCAAAAGCTTGCAAAAGTTAGATGCAGAAGCTGATATTATTTGTGGAGGTTTTCCTTTAATCATTTGCTTTTTAATAAGCATGGATAGTATTTTCCCCATACCAAGGGAAATTCCAATAATTTTAACTGAAACTCTCGATTGATAAGCTACAGAAGACTAAGATCTATATTTGAAAACTAAGATGAAAATCACAATCCTAGAAAAGACCCAACAAAATTACCACAATTTTCCCTTTGAAACTCATGTATCAGAGAGAGCACAGTAAGGTGAACCTTCCTAGCAGAAAGGAGTAGAAAAAGTAAGAAATCATCAAAAGAGGGTCTTTTTCTTTTCAAAGCTTCTATTTGATGGGATCATGTAGATTTAGTCCTTGAAGAAACACAGCATTTCTAAAGTGCTACCCCGAGGCTATTTACAGTTTTTTCTTTGTGGCACTCACATCAGGAATCATTAGCAAACCTGTCCTACTGCCAGATAACCAGTGCCAGGATGGCAGCCGATGTCTGAGTCACAGTATTAATGTTTCATCCTTCTGACAAGAGGGCACAAAGGCATCTACTGTGCTCTGTCATTTCCCTAAAAACAGAATAACTGGGTTCAGTGGTCTTCGCAAATCAACATTATATGCTTCAGCAGAATGTCCAGGCCTTGAGGTGGAAGCCTTGTTACTGAGGTTTCATTATAACAGCTAATAAAAAGACAGCTGAAAGGGAATACAGATGTGCTTGATGAGAAGTCTAACTGGGAAACAGAAGACTACTAGAGAATTCAGATTGTATTTTAATATGTATCATTATGTGAACAATCTGAAATCTCCACATTTGGGCAGTAGGTTGATAAAAATTAACCACTATTAAAGAAGAAATTTAATAGCTTCTATCTCTCAGGATAGCTTTTAAAAACAGAAATTTGTACTAATCCTTCAAAATATTCTCAAGTAGATAGTTTGAAGGTCCTGAAAGCTATATTGTACATCAAAAGTGATCTGATTCCATGGAATGTCAACAGTCATTAAAAAATGTTTCAACATTCTCATTTTTAATCTCTATGTTTAAATCAGGAATATACTTTAAAGGAGTTTTAAAAATCATCCTTTTAAAAAAATATCAAACTTTCCATTTTAGAAATAAATGACCATTTCTATGTATATCCTCTTAATCAGATTCCTCCACTAAGTCCTTTCCCAACTCACCTCAACTGTAAGGCTGAGTGATGAGGACCCTTCAGAAAAGGTCAACATAAATGAAAGTGCCACAAGATCTCCAGTCTCCCATTTTCCTTTCAAAGAACCTTAACAAATAAAAGAACACCAAAAAAAAAAAAAAAAAAAGGCAAGATGAGGGAGGAAAGAGGAAAGGGCTTTATACCCATGCATTAAACAGCAAGGAAAGAATCTATTTCAAAAGAATCTATATCAATTAGCGAAAACCACGAAACTGCACAGTAAAAACCACAGTACTAAATGGCCTTATCACACTCGACAGTCCTGAATTTAGGTTTAAGAACTGAAAGGGAATCGTCTGGGCAACGTGACAACATAAGTCACTTTTATAAAAGGCTCTGTAATACAGAACAAAATGAGGAGAAATAATCAAAAATAGAAGGAAAAAAAAAGAGTAACTCTGAAAATGCCAGAAGCTGACCATCACACCCTAGCTTAGGAGCTCAGTACATTTTGCAGACTCTGAGTACAAATACTGATGCATGTTGAAATGTATAGGTTGATTTACAAACAAAAGGTGTATAAACTGCTATTTCCAATTCTTAGAAGCAGAAGACAGAAGCATTCAGAGAGAAATAGTGACAAAACTCCCCAAATGTAGCTGTCCTTGGCACTACCTCGCTGCCTCCTCACACACTGGAATAAGTAAATAGAAGCTAGCTGCTTCCGCATCAAGCTGGAGAGTTCCTGTGCGAATGGTAACACTAAGGAGTACCCAGGTACATAGGAAAATAGTCAAAGAAGAGCATTAACAAGTTTAAACAAAGCAACAAGATCGTTACTTTCTGAAGTGCTTTAGTCACTAAGTGGTGTCTGACTCTTACGGCCCCATGGGCTATAGCCTGCCAGGCTCCTCTGTCCATGGGATTTCCCAGGCAATAATACTCGAGTGGGTTGCCATTTCCTTCTCCAGGGCATCTTCCAGATCCAGGAATTGAAACTGGGTCACCTGCACTGCAGGAAGATTCTTCACCTATTGAGTTATGAAGGAAGGCCCATTCCCCAAGATTAGACTGGCACAGAAAAAAGGTAACTTCTGTGTGTAAAGAATAAACAGAGAAGGGAACCAAGAATAGCTACGGGGCATGCGGTTAAAATGTGAGGACCACCTGGAGGGGTGGGATGGGGGGATATACATATGACAAATCTGGGATTATAACATATCTGTAAACAATGAAACTCTGCAAAAGTAAAAAATAAAATAACATTTTTTAAAAAAATGTGAGGACCACAGTCAGGGTCAGTAACGATGGTGGAAAAGTAAAGGATTTGGGATTCACTGTATATGCCCATATGTATGTAGAATTCTTCAATACCAAATATTACCCTTAGAAGTAGAGGTTACTTATATTTGAACCTTATCAAGTCTCAAACTACAGCATGATCTGTAAGTTATCATTTTGACAAATAATACAAATTATTGTCTGAAGAAACCATGTTAGCCTGAACTAACAAGAACTGTTTGAAAACTGAACACAATTGCTGGGAGGATTGGGGGAAGGGAAGGAAGCAAATGAAGTGAGAAGATTTAATCATTTTTTCTTGAGAGATTACTTCACAATTGCATGTGATGATGAAAGCAGTCTTTCAATGATCAGGTTTTGTCTTGTTTGTTTTAAAGGTAATAAGTGCCTTTATTTTTTGAGTCATGCCACACAGCTCGTAGGATCTTAGTTTTCCAATCAGGGACTGAAAAGTGACAGGAAAAAAAAAATTTGCTCAAAATGTACTTGTAGCTAGAACAAGATTATATAGAGATTTAAAATCTATAATATCTCAAACAGCTTAGATGGAAGAGAAGAGGAAGTGAACTGGGAAACTGTGCTAGGTAACTTGTTCCAGTGTTCTCAAAACACCAAAAATGTAAGTTGAAGTGTTTTACACCAATTTTTACATGAAATAGTGGGGAAAAGCACTATTTTTAAATTTCATTTTAAATATATGTTAATTAAATTAAATTTAGAGGTAGAAATCTGGTTGTAAAGCCTGAAAGTTTACATTCACATTGCCTAATCAAAAGGATATGTGTTTTTTTTAAGTGTCTTTTAAAAAACTGTGGGATAGTATCAGCTTAACTACAGGACCTCCTCACATTTGGATATTCATGATATTATAAGTAGAATCTATTAGCCCTAGTGACATATTTGCCAGGATGATCCAGGGGAACAGAGACAACAGAAAAGATCACTCCAGGCTTCTAATTTGAATAACCAGGAAATTTAAGTTCCATTTAAAGAAAAGAAATAGAAAGGGGAAGAAACAGGTTTTGAGAATTGAGGCAGGAAATCAGGTTAATAACATCTCATGTTGTCTGAGATGCTCATGAGACTACCTAGCATATGAAAATATCAAGGGATCTAAATTTAGAGCTGTAAATTTGGTTGTCCTTAGGTCACAACAAAAATCCAGTCTCAGTAGAGAGGTAGGGTGATGTAAGTTGGAACAACTTTTCTGCAAGGCATTATGGCAATTACCTACCACCATATACTTGCATGTCTTCTGACAGAAGAGTTCCACTGAAGTTACTGTCAGCTACCATCAAAGATGAATGCTTATTACAGCATTATTTATAAGGAATCTAAATGTCCAACTATAACTGGTGAGTAAATTATAAACAATAAAATACATCTTCAATTACTGAGGTATGACAGAGTTTAAACACACTGTTGAGTAAAAGAGAGGGAGATACAAAGACAGCCATTAGTGTAAGGTATCATTTACGAAACTAGCACACTTTTCTTATGTGTACTTATGCAAAAACATCTTCTAAAATATGCTTATCTCTGAGTGGCAGGATATTGCAAAATTCTACCCTTAGCTTTGTAATATTCAGTATTATTTGAGAGGCTAACAACAACAAGAAAAGCATACCATTTTTTTTTAGAAATCCATAAAGCTTTTTCTTCCCTCAATATTTAAGAATTAGAGCACAGTATAACCCTGAAGCACGTCAGGGCTGTATTTTGTCACCCTGCTTATTTAACTTACATGGGCCTAATAAGTGGGAAAAGCACTATTTTTAAATTTCATTTTAAATATATGTTAATTAAATTAAATTTAGAGGTAGAAATCTGGTTGTAAAGCCTGAAAGTTTACATTCACATTGCCTAATCAAAAGGATATGTGTTTTTTTTAAGTGTCTTTTAAAAAACTGTGGGATAGTATCAGCTTAACTACAGGACCTCCTCACATTTGGATATTCATGATATTATAAGTAGAATCTATTAGCCCTAGTGACATATTTGCCAGGATGATCCAGGGGAACAGAGACAACAGAAAAGATCACTCCAGGCTTCTAATTTGAATAACCAGGAAATTTAAGTTCCATTTAAAGAAAAGAAATAGAAAGGGGAAGAAACAGGTTTTGAGAATTGAGGCAGGAAATCAGGTTAATAACATCTCATGTTGTCTGAGATGCTCATGAGACTACCTAGCATATGAAAATATCAAGGGATCTAAATTTAGAGCTGTAAATTTGGTTGTCCTTAGGTCACAACAAAAATCCAGTCTCAGTAGAGAGGTAGGGTGATGTAAGTTGGAACAACTTTTCTGCAAGGCATTATGGCAATTACCTACCACCATATACTTGCATGTCTTCTGACAGAAGAGTTCCACTGAAGTTACTGTCAGCTACCATCAAAGATGAATGCTTATTACAGCATTATTTATAAGGAATCTAAATGTCCAACTATAACTGGTGAGTAAATTATAAACAATAAAATACATCTTCAATTACTGAGGTATGACAGAGTTTAAACACACTGTTGAGTAAAAGAGAGGGAGATACAAAGACAGCCATTAGTGTAAGGTATCATTTACGAAACTAGCACACTTTTCTTATGTGTACTTATGCAAAAACATCTTCTAAAATATGCTTATCTCTGAGTGGCAGGATATTGCAAAATTCTACCCTTAGCTTTGTAATATTCAGTATTATTTGAGAGGCTAACAACAACAAGAAAAGCATACCATTTTTTTTTAGAAATCCATAAAGCTTTTTCTTCCCTCAATATTTAAGAATTAGAGCACAGTATAACCCTGAAGCACGTCAGGGCTGTATTTTGTCACCCTGCTTATTTAACTTACATGCAGAGGACATGATGTGAAATGCTAGGCTGGATGAACCACAAGCTGGAATCAAGATTGCTGGGAAAAATATCAGTAACCTCAGATATGCAGATGACACCATCCTAATGGCAGAAAGTCAAGAGGAACTAAAGAGCTTCTTGATGAAGGTGAAAGGGGAGAGTGAAAAAAGCTGGCTTAAAACTTTACATTCAAAAAACTAAGATCATGGTACCTGGTCCCATCACTTCATGACAAAGAGATGGGGAAAAAAATGAAAACAGTAACAGTCTTTATCTTCTAGGGCTCCAAAATCACTGTGGGCAGTGACTGCAACCATGAGACTAAGAGAGGCTTGCTGCTTGGAAGAAAAGCTATTACAAACCTAGACAGCATATTAAAAAGCAGAGACTGCAAAGAGTCAGACATGACTGAACGACTGAACAGCAACAGACGGAGAAAGAGTCTGAAAATAATTAATATATGTACATAAACAATGGAATCACTTTGCTCTACCCTTGAAACTACTATGACACTGTAAACCACATATATTTCAATGAAGAAAATAAAAATAAAAGGTCTTGTTCAAAAAAAAAAAAAAAAGGCAGAGACATCACTTTGCCGACAAAGATCTGTACAGTCAAAGCTATGATTTTCCCAGTAGCCATGTATGGATGTGGAGGTTGGAACATAAAGAAGGCTAAGCATTAAAGAACAGATGCTTTCAAACTGTGGTACTGGAGAAGACTCTTCAGAGTCCCTTAGACAGCAAAGCGATCAAGAAATCAATCCTGAATATTCATTGGAAGGGCTGATGTTGAAGCTGAAGTTCTAATACTTTGGCCACCTGATGCGAACAGGTGACTCATTAAAACAGATCCTGATGCTGGGAAAGACTGAGGGCAGGAGGAGAAGAGGGTAACAGGATGAGACGATTGGATGGCAACACTGACTCCATGGACATGGATTTGAGCAAGCTCCAGGAGACAGTGAAGGACAGGGAAGCCTGGCATGCTGCAGTCTGGGGTCACAAAGAATTCAAACAATTGGGCTACAGACCCAGGGATTAAGTACTATAATGTGATTTAGGACATATGACTATAAGACCACATCTATAGGATTAATAAATTATGTACAACAACACAGATAGAAGAAAAGCTATTTTTAATAGCTTGACTCCACTAAAAATATTTCGGGGGAGCGGGGGTGGAATAGGCAGATTCCAAGACAGAGGTCAGCCTGTCCCTTAAAATAAATAAAACCAAAAGACAGGAGGGTAACAAAACAAAACACCAGGCACTGGGCTAGTGTTGAAGCTACAGAAATCATAATATAGTACCTGCTCAGTGTTCGGGTGTCACAGACAAATACAAACAACTACTAAAACCAGCAAAAAAGCATGTACAAGGTACATGACAGTATGCAACCAAAAGAAAATAACTGTGCTTTGTGGAGAAAACCAATTGATCTAGGCTGGGAGTATGGACGGGGAGGACGGGATCGGGAGAACGGGATCAGGAGGACGATAGGTGTTCAGGCAAGCGTGCATGGTGGCAGGACGGTGGTGGATTAATACGACTAGAGAAGTGCAAGCGCTCAGGTAACAGAAGCTTCAGTTATGTCACTAAAGGGTTAGAGCATGACTTGGTGTAAAGAAGTGACTAAAATTTTTTTTTTACCAGGGGAATGACAATAGCCAGATGTGTGTTTCAGATGGATCATTCTGGCGATGCTGCAGACTGTGGAGACAAGAAGAACAACTGTAGGGTACCAAAGAGCAATACAGAATAAATTTAGCCACAAACTCATTAATACTGGCAGTAGAAGCAGTATTAGAAGAATCAATGCAGTGGAAAATTGGATTGGTGAAATAGAAGGCAACTCAAGAAACATGCACTGATAACAAGGAATTAACCAAAGATGGGAACACTCACAGATTTGCAGAGTGCTGTAACCCAAACTTCAAATGACAGGAATCCTTGAAGGAAAAAAGAGGATGAACTAAACAACAAATAAACAAGGAGTGCAGTTGAAGATAACTGAAAAATTTTAAAGGAATGAAATAAAATTTGAAAGGTTTACCGTGTTTCAAAAAAAAAGAAAAATGACAGCAACATAAAACCACAAATTTAAATTTTTCAGGTTTTGGGGGTGATGGGGCAGTTATCTCTAAGTTTCCCAAAAGAAACATTAGGTATTATTTAAAGAGACAAAATCAAGAGAGATTAAGATGATAACTCCCTGGTGAAATCCATGCTCCATGTGCTCGACAAGGAAGTCTTTCAGACTTGTCATGGTGGTGGTGATTTTTTTTTTTTTTTGGTGATGGTGAGTAAAAAGAAATTTTTTTTCATGTAACTACCTTTTCTTTAACAAGCAACAAGTGATCCAGAGCTCTATGACTGAAGCTAAAGAAACTCCTGTAATTTAGAGTTGCTCTAGGCAAATACTATATAATATTGGCACAGGGATAAAAAATCAACAGGTGACACATGAGAAAAATGAGACATTGGCAAGGTAACAAGACCAACAGATACAGGAAGTAGGCACAATCCAAACTACCTTATTTTTCATGGTGGGAAGTCAGAAACAACTACTTCACAAAGAAACACTAATTAATCACGATTAGGTTGGAAAAGTTTGTGGTAAGTTCAAGACTAATATCAATTCTTTGAAGCTCCTCAAAAATATACACCTTCATATATTGTATGATGATATCACCTTGTTACTGACATTATGAGGCACTTTTATAATACACATAATTAAACTTTCAAGAAATATGACTCATGCATACCTTTACCTCAGTAAACTCCACATAATTCTTTGTTAAATTCTAAAAATAAAATTCAAAACCACCACAGAGTACTTTTGCTACTCTTGAAGAAGACTATTCTACAAAGAAGGACAAACAGTATCAAGTTCTTAGCTATCAAGGGTTTCTGAAGAGTCAGATCTGAGAATTTTAGACAGAACTTAAAAATATAAGATAAATTGACAAAAAAAAAAAAAAATAGATACTTGCTAGTGATAAGATCATGGGTTTATGCCTTGGCTTAAATTTTGTCTTAAATATTGTTAAAACTTTTACAATTCAAAATAAAACTAGAAGACTCCTAACACAAAACCATAGGTATATTTTGTTTATAACTATCAAGACAAAGATATACACATTAATACTTACTGAAAGAGAATTTGCAGACATGGAAATAAGGTTTAGTGCTCATTTTTGTTTCTGGACAGTTGTGTACATTTATAATATAAAAATTTAAGGAAAAACTGAGATACAAAAAGATTCACAATTGGCTCTACAAAATATGGAACATGTAATTTATCTTTCAAAGTATGAAAAATCTCTAAGCAGTAAGGCTACATTTATGTGATTATAATTTTAAGAAAACTACCTAATCAATTCAGAGAAGCACCAATTCAACTGATTTTATTTCTTAAATAATGATTGCTAATTATTTGCATTATCATTATGTATATCTGTCATTGAATAATGGTATACTATAAAATTTTAAATAATTCTTACTCATAGCAGAGGTTTAAAAATTGTTGCAATAACAGAATTGTGACTTCTTTTAGAAATTTTATGCATTGAGAAAAATGAGACATTGGCAAGGTAACAAGACCAACAGATACAGGAAGTAGGCACAATCCAAACTACCTTATTTTTCATGGTGGGAAGTCAGAAACAACTACTTCACAAAGAAACACTAATTAATCACGATTAGGTTGGAAAAGTTTGTGGTAAGTTCAAGACTAATATCAATTCTTTGAAGCTCCTCAAAAATATACACCTTCATATATTGTATGATGATATCACCTTGTTACTGACATTATGAGGCACTTTTATAATACACATAATTAAACTTTCAAGAAATATGACTCATGCATACCTTTACCTCAGTAAACTCCACATAATTCTTTGTTAAATTCTAAAAATAAAATTCAAAACCACCACAGAGTACTTTTGCTACTCTTGAAGAAGACTATTCTACAAAGAAGGACAAACAGTATCAAGTTCTTAGCTATCAAGGGTTTCTGAAGAGTCAGATCTGAGAATTTTAGACAGAACTTAAAAATATAAGATAAATTGACAAAAAAAAAAAAAAATAGATACTTGCTAGTGATAAGATCATGGGTTTATGCCTTGGCTTAAATTTTGTCTTAAATATTGTTAAAACTTTTACAATTCAAAATAAAACTAGAAGACTCCTAACACAAAACCATAGGTATATTTTGTTTATAACTATCAAGACAAAGATATACACATTAATACTTACTGAAAGAGAATTTGCAGACATGGAAATAAGGTTTAGTGCTCATTTTTGTTTCTGGACAGTTGTGTACATTTATAATATAAAAATTTAAGGAAAAACTGAGATACAAAAAGATTCACAATTGGCTCTACAAAATATGGAACATGTAATTTATCTTTCAAAGTATGAAAAATCTCTAAGCAGTAAGGCTACATTTATGTGATTATAATTTTAAGAAAACTACCTAATCAATTCAGAGAAGCACCAATTCAACTGATTTTATTTCTTAAATAATGATTGCTAATTATTTGCATTATCATTATGTATATCTGTCATTGAATAATGGTATACTATAAAATTTTAAATAATTCTTACTCATAGCAGAGGTTTAAAAATTGTTGCAATAACAGAATTGTGACTTCTAAGAAATTTTATGAGAAATTCAAACGTACAAAAACAGGTAAGATTGCTGAATCCAATCTGAAAAATCTTGCTTTATCAGTCATAGGTTTCCCAGGTTAATATATAGGAGGTTGCTTTAGCACCTCAATGTGGCTGCAATATGTATCAGCCACCTTAAAGAGGGAAACAAATTTCTGTTAATATCATGTTATATATTAAGGCTTCCCCAAAGTATAGTCAGTTTAGTCAGTGATAGTCCCTTGCTTTCTTCTTTTTCCCTCCAATACACTTTTGTTAATATGTAACTTACATTTTTATATATTGAAAAGAGAAGAGGAAAAACCATTAAAAAAGAAAAGGCAAAAATTAATGCACTAGACAATTCAAAGAAACACAATGACCTATAAAACACAGAAAACAAAAAGATACACTTCACTCCTGATAAATGCTAATTAAAACAACACAGATACCATTCCTCACCCATCAGACTGAAAAAACATTCAACACCATTGGTAAGGCTGTGAAGAAATAAACATTAGTATAAATTGTTGGTGGGTACAGTGGCCTACCAAGTGGGGTGATAGAAACAGACTATGCCTGGTGCCCACAATATGGAGGTACACTGTCCACAGAGAATCTAGGAACTAAAACTTGATCTGCCCCTTATCATCATGCAGCAACAATTTTTCTAAATGCCAACAATAAAACACTTTCTGAAAAACGATCTTTCGTTTTTCCTAATTCTAAATAATTGCTGTGGTCGTAGTTGAGTTTAATAACATGTATGTAAGCTTCAGATTCAGCATTTTTATTACTTATCTCTCAAACCCTGAACTATACATGGGAGTTAATTTAGAGAACTCCCAGTTTGGCCTCCAATCTACATGGACTCAGTTGTACATATTCTTTCAGAAGCTAATATTTGAGCACAATTTGTCTCTAGCCCCTGTGTTACATTACATATTTCTGCATTTAAACAATAGATTCCAAATAAACAATGACAGCTGTAAGCTATTCGCCCAGGTTATCTTTTTTTCTGGTGGGAAATTTTAGATGAGTTAATCAGACAATACTCATAGCAGAGGTTTAAAAATTGTTGCAATAACAGAATTGTGACTTCTAAGAAATTTTATGAGAAATTCAAACGTAAAAACAGGTAAGATTGCTGAATCCAATCTGAAAAATCTTGCTTTATCAGTCATAGGTTTCCCAGGTTAATATATAGGAGGTTGCTTTAGCACCTCAATGTGGCTGCAATATGTATCAGCCACCTTAAAGAGGGAAACAAATTTCTGTTAATATCATGTTATATATTAAGGCTTCCCCAAAGTATAGTCAGTTTAGTCAGTGATAGTCCCTTGCTTTCTTCTTTTTCCCTCCAATACACTTTTGTTAATATGTAACTTACATTTTTATATATTGAAAAGAGAAGAGGAAAAACCATTAAAAAAGAAAAGGCAAAAATTAATGCACTAGACAATTCAAAGAAACACAATGACCTATAAAACACAGAAAACAAAAAGATACACTTCACTCCTGATAAATGCTAATTAAAACAACACAGATACCATTCCTCACCCATCAGACTGAAAAAACATTCAACACCATTGGTAAGGCTGTGAAGAAATAAACATTAGTATAAATTGTTGGTGGGTACAGTGGCCTACCAAGTGGGGTGATAGAAACAGACTATGCCTGGTGCCCACAATATGGAGGTACACTGTCCACAGAGAATCTAGGAACTAAAACTTGATCTGCCCCTTATCATCATGCAGCAACAATTTTTCTAAATGCCAACAATAAAACACTTTCTGAAAAACGATCTTTCGTTTTTCCTAATTCTAAATAATTGCTGTGGTCGTAGTTGAGTTTAATAACATGTATGTAAGCTTCAGATTCAGCATTTTTATTACTTATCTCTCAAACCCTGAACTATACATGGGAGTTAATTTAGAGAACTCCCAGTTTGGCCTCCAATCTACATGGACTCAGTTGTACATATTCTTTCAGAAGCTAATATTTGAGCACAATTTGTCTCTAGCCCCTGTGTTACATTACATATTTCTGCATTTAAACAATAGATTCCAAATAAACAATGACAGCTGTAAGCTATTCGCTTTTTCTAGGTTATCTTTTTTTTTCTGGTGGGAAATTTTAGATGAGTTAATCAGACACAATAATATTTGAAGACAGCCAGAATTAGCCTTCAACAATTACTACTAAAACACAAAGCTTTTAAATACAGTTATTTAAAGAACAGTACATGGAAAAGGTGGTTAAGGTCACCAACTATACAACAATAAAACAAGAAATAGACACTTAGATAGAAAAAATAATAAGGATACTCAGAGACAACGTAAGATGTTGCTCTTACATTTATAGAAGATACCAAAAGGGAAGTGTTTATTTGAATGCTCAGTTATTAACTACTGAATCAAATAATGTCAATGTTCACTAACATTCCATCATTTTCTCTTGATTTTGTAGAAAAAAGAAAAACTTCAGGAGTTTTTTACACTGAAAATAATAAAAATTCAAGATGAATTTTCTGGTGGAGATATTTTAGCAATCATTTTCTGTAACATACTCTATTTTAAAATTATTTTTACTAGTATAATACTCTATTCATATGTTTAATAAAAGGAAATATTTAATGAGTATATTTTCATCACTACTATATTTCATGATTATTTCTCAAAATAATATTATCATACAGAAAAGAGATATATTAAAAAATAAGCTACTTTAGGCTCAAATAGACTAGATATGCCCCTGTGGGGTATAAGATGATACACTAGTATAGAAAAAAACTGGGGACAGTTAGAATTACAGTTATATAATAACAAACAAACACTGAGAGGCTAAATGAAAAATTAAAAAATAATTACCTATGATGGAGGTGGTAAATGGACTGAAGTAAGGGGAAGACATAGAAAACTGAAACAAAAGTATACTTTTTTTTTTTAAAGCATGGTTTGCCTTCTGAATCATAATGCTTTATACATTCAAGAGAATAAAACTAAATTTAAAAATCTAAGTTAGCAAATCGTAAAGCTGAAAACAATGCATGAGGACTTTGAGAAAGTCATGTACACACTGACATGTTTGAAATGGGTAACCAACAAAAATCTACTGTATAACAAACAAAAAAAAAATCATTATGTTCCAAAGTTTTTACACAAACTCCCCCAAAAATGAAAACAAATGGAAATAAATGAACTAAACTGCATATCAAACTGGTAACATAACCATAAGAAGACAAAACCAATACTTCAAGTCACTTTTCTTCTATACTTTTTCTTTGGCCACTTCTATTGGTCTTTTTCATTCATCTTTGTTCTTTTTTGACCTGTGTGGTCCTCCCATCACAGTGGCCTCGCTCGCTGCAGAGTACCAGCTCTGAGCGCATGCGCTCCAAAGCTCTGGCTCGGTAGTTGGACACATTGGACCAGCCGCTCCGCGGCACACGGGATCATCCCAGGCCAGGGATCGAACTAGCGCCCCCTGCACTGCAAAGCGGTGTCCTTACCCACTGGACCACCAGGGAAGCCCTCAAGTCACTTTTGAAAATAATACTCTGATCTGCATCCAGTGGGATATATTCCAAAAATAAAAATTGCAAAGAAATCTTAAACTTCACATAATGGTTATGATATTAATATTAGTTTTTATTATTTTGAACCTATTTTATTTGCATTATCAGATAAAACAGGCAGATAGTTATGTATATGATATTCCAATCCAAGATGTTCAACAGAAGACAAAAGATACAAGTAATGAACATCTCTAATGTTTGTATCTTGCTTTCTAAATATCCTTCTCCATTAAAAGGAATCAGGCTTCTTGGAGAAATGACTGGC
Organism: Tragulus kanchil; assembly: GCA_022376925.1. Taxonomy (NCBI): domain Eukaryota; kingdom Metazoa; phylum Chordata; class Mammalia; order Artiodactyla; family Tragulidae; genus Tragulus; species Tragulus kanchil. The sequence goes on from JAIOJX010000024.1 coordinate 134,466,326, forward strand.
TCTAGATCTGAGGCACCAGCAGTAAAGAGCTCACCTGCCAATGCAGGAGGCACAAGAGATGAAGGTTTGATCCCTTGGTTGGGAAGATTCCCTGGAGAAGGAAATGGAAACCCATTCCAGTATTCTTGCCTGGAGAACCCCACGGACCAAGGAAACCTGGTAGACTGTGGTCCAAAGGGTCATAAAGAGTTGGACGTGCCTGAAGTGACGTGGTACACAGATCTGAGGCACAGAAAATATAAGTGAGTCTAGGTCACTATGTTTTTATAGAAAGAAAAAAACTAATGAAAAGTTCTAAAAAAAACACTAGAGACAACTTGGAGAGGCTTTCAACAGTGATCTGAGAGCATTTAACTGTTAAAAAGAATAGCAGTTATAACTGATAACAAATTGAATAAATAAAAATCTATGACTTTATAATACTACTCTAAAAAGAAAAAGAAAAAAAGGCTTTTGTCTGTAACCAGCAGAGGGGACTATGGCACCAATCTATCTGCTCTCAAACCTTCTCATTAAAAGTAAACAAGCATTTATTCTGCTGCTCATCTCCAGAGGAAGAGGAAAACTTGTTTACCTAAGAATGTCAGCTAACAAATATAGAAGGAATGACAGAATTATCAAAAAAATAATTATCTCCCAGATTACTTGCTAATTTCAAAGGGGAAAATTATATTACACAGAAAAGATCAAACTTAGTATTGTTAACAGTGTGATGATCTGACATCCCCATGTTGCCTAATACAATATGATATAGTATCACCTATGACATTCTTGCCAAAAACTTTCATTTACTTAACACCAAGCTTTCAGACTGACTTTTCTGTTTACAGGAATTACAATGGATAGATGAACAAGATAAATGATGCTATGAGGAAACAATCAAAACAATAGATAATTTAGAACATTCTGGTTTTTTAAAAGTAAATGTCCCCCACCTCTAAAAAAACGTTCTAGAATAAAAGAGAACAGGTGTCCCCAGAGTGAACCCACAGTTCCCCAAAGGTAACACGTGAACCTTGACTGGATTCTTTTCAGGAAGGAAAAAGAAATCTATAAAACATTGAGATAATCAGCAAATCTCAACAAGGCCTGAATAGTAAATGATACTAAGAAATTATTGTTAATTTTATTGCTTGTGATAATGGTATTAAAAGGTATAATTTTACAAGGTATGATAGGAAATACATGCTAAATATCTTTGGAATGAACTATCAAAGTTTGCAATTGACTTTGAAATGGTTTGGCTAAACGCACACACTCGTTTCAAAGATGAGTGTAGAATCGAGGAGATGGTAACATGGTATTATTCATTGTCCTATTCCTTTTGAGTTTTTTTTGTAGGTTTGACAATTTTTAAACCAAAAGCTGAAGAAACAGAATTCTTTAGTCAACATAGTATTAAGTAATCCTAGCAATATGGACTTCAATAAGGACACATAATATACAAAAAGACTCAAGAATTCACTCTATGTTCTCTACCATTCTGCCAATCAGAAATCAATCTTATTATCTTTTACAGAAGCAAAACAGCAGTCAGAAACATCTTCCCTACCCTAGTAAAACTGACTTTTCTACAGTTCTAGATTTTTCTCAACAGAGGTAGAATTTTCTTCTACCTAGACTGTCACTTCACCTCATCTCTAAGCCCTCTGAAGCCCAGGTTAATGTAAATGAGGTACTGAATCCTGAAAGCCTTCCAAACCCTCCACTTGGCACCATGTTTTACCACCTTGGCTCACGGTCTAAATAAAACATTCTTAAAGATTTTAACACAGCCTTTTGTGCCCGTTCCTCGCTATTTAACATGTTCTTCACTGGTCTCATCTACTGTTACAACTTCTGTAATGATCACTGATGTTAATACTCATCATTTCCCAAAGGATACCTTAACTCTTACCTTTTCCCTACTTCCAAACTCTTCTGCCTACTGATTGTTTTCACCAAGGCATCCCCCAAAGGTCCTCAGAAACAGCAAGCTCATATGAGAATTCACCATCCCTCCTTCTCTTTAAAAAATGTACCATAATTTGTCTCAACAGTCAAATTAGAAACCTAGGCTGCAGTACTGGTTCTTCTCACATCTCAGTGATATATCAAATTAATAATGACCATACTAAAAAACTGCAGTGATAATTATTATAGTCACTAACACACAGTCAAAGCTATGATTTATCCTGTAGTCATGTGAGAGTTGGACCATAAAGAAGACTGAGTGCTTAAAATTGATGCCTTTGAAATGTGGTGTCAGAGAAGACTCGAGAGTTCCTTGGAAAGCAAGGAGATCAAACCAGTCAGTTCTAAGGGAAATCAACCCTGATTATTCATTGGAAAGACTGATGGTGAAGCTGAAACTCCAATACTTTGGCCACCTGATGCAAAGAGACAATCATTGGAAAAGAGCCTGATGTTAGGAAAAATAAAAGGCAAAAGGAGAAGGGGACGACAGAGGACAAGACGGTTGGATGGCATTGCTGAGTCAATGGACATGAGTTTGTGCAAGCTCTGGGAGATGGTTAAGGACAGGGAAGCCTAGCGTTCTCCAGTCCACAGGATCGCAAAGAGTTGGCCATGACTGAGGGACTGAATTGAACTCATAGTATTAACCATGTACCTGGCACTATTCTATGCTCTGTACATAAATTAATTCATTTAATCCTCACACAATTCTGTAAGTACTGTGTTTCTTTTCATTTTACAAATGAATAAAGGAGACACAGAGAAGTTTAGTAATTTGCCAAACTTTACAAAGCTACTAAGTGGAAGAGTTAGGATTGAACCCATGTGTTTTGGCTCCAGAGTCTGTTTTCTTTAATTCACTATAACACGTTCTCAAGCACCAACTGTCAATACTCATCACATTTCTCCTAAAGGATTTACCTTAAAAACATCTAAAGCCTTTTGTGCCCGTTCCTCGCTATTTAACATGTTCTTCACTGGTCTCATCTACTGTTACAACTTCTGTAATGATCACTGATGTTAATACTCATCATTTCCCAAAGGATACCTTAACTCTTACCTTTTCCCTACTTCCAAACTCTTCTGCCTACTGATTGTTTTCACCAAGGCATCCCCCAAAGGTCCTCAGAAACAGCAAGCTCATATGAGAATTCACCATCCCTCCTTCTCTTTAAAAAATGTACCATAATTTGTCTCAACAGTCAAATTAGAAACCTAGGCTGCAGTACTGGTTCTTCTCACATCTCAGTGATATATCAAATTAATAATGACCATACTAAAAAACTGCAGTGATAATTATTATAGTCACTAACACACAGTCAAAGCTATGATTTATCCTGTAGTCATGTGAGAGTTGGACCATAAAGAAGACTGAGTGCTTAAAATTGATGCCTTTGAAATGTGGTGTCAGAGAAGACTCGAGAGTTCCTTGGAAAGCAAGGAGATCAAACCAGTCAGTTCTAAGGGAAATCAACCCTGATTATTCATTGGAAAGACTGATGGTGAAGCTGAAACTCCAATACTTTGGCCACCTGATGCAAAGAGACAATCATTGGAAAAGAGCCTGATGTTAGGAAAAATAAAAGGCAAAAGGAGAAGGGGACGACAGAGGACAAGACGGTTGGATGGCATTGCTGAGTCAATGGACATGAGTTTGTGCAAGCTCTGGGAGATGGTTAAGGACAGGGAAGCCTAGCGTTCTCCAGTCCACAGGATCGCAAAGAGTTGGCCATGACTGAGGGACTGAATTGAACTCATAGTATTAACCATGTACCTGGCACTATTCTATGCTCTGTACATAAATTAATTCATTTAATCCTCACACAATTCTGTAAGTACTGTGTTTCTTTTCATTTTACAAATGAATAAAGGAGACACAGAGAAGTTTAGTAATTTGCCAAACTTTACAAAGCTACTAAGTGGAAGAGTTAGGATTGAACCCATGTGTTTTGGCTCCAGAGTCTGTTTTCTTTAATTCACTATAACACGTTCTCAAGCACCAACTATTTGATTTCATCTTCTGAATATTTCTCAAACTCGTTCAATTCTTTCCATTTTAATAACCACTGTCCTAATCCAGGTCACCGCCATCTTTTGTCTGATGAAGTCAATAGCTTCTCAACTGAACTCCTACTACCATCCCTGTTCGCCAATGTAGTAGCCAGGATGGCTTTCCTGAAGTACAAAGCTGATTACATCACACCTCTGCTTTCATACAGAAGCTTAATGGCTTTAAACTGAACTCTAAATAGCATTCAAATCCCTTAGTGTGATACATAGAGCCTCCAGATTTCCTCTTCAGCCTCATTTCTACCCTCAATTCCTTTGTAATTTCCTCTCCATACTCCATCACCACTGTAATTCTTATAGTTCTTAAATGTTAAGTTTTTCTAACTGGAATACTCTTCCTCCAATCCCTGGTCTGCCTTTTTCTTAAATAACTTTTATATCTACACTCATATACATGGATGATCATTTCTTTAAAGAGCTTTCCTGATCTCCCAACTCTAAGTTAGTTGTCTTAGTTAGGTAGGTAGTATTTGATTCCTTAGGGCTCCATAATACTTTTTTATCAAATATATATATATATACACAACCATATATTTTACCATACTGCATCGTAACAGTCTATTACTTGTCTGCCTCACTCTCCAGCCTGCAAGCACTTAGGAGAACAGGGACAATACAACAAAAGCAAAAGTTCAATAAATACTGAAAAATTAATAAAACTGAAGAGAACAACATAAAGTCTTTGCCAAAACAACTTCTTGGTCTAATCATATTTTTCTTTATAAATCTAATAAATCTTATTTTCTGGAATATTCGACTCAAAACATTTTTAATTACCATTACATTACTCACATTATCTCCATTATTCATTTATCTTCTCAAAACTTTGAACTATAATAGCTAAGTGAAAACTATCAAGAGAATACAACTGAACAAAATCTGCTATCTTTTAATCCCTTGACGCAGTTTTCAAAAGAACATTTTACAAAGCAATTGCCCTAGACTCTTCAAAAAATGTCAATGTCATGAAAGGGGAAAAAAAATAAGGAGAATGAAAAGAAAAATAAAAGAAAGAAAGAGCAGGAAGACTGCTTCAAATGAACAGTCTGAAGAGTCAGAAAAACTAAAGCAAATGTGACTCCTGCTTGGACTCTAGATTTTTCAAAAAGACAGAAAGAAAAGGAAAAGAAAAACAGTATAATGGACATTTTTGGAGCAACTGGGGAAATCTGAACATAGCCTATATATTGAGTACTTTTCTCATTCCTACATTTCTTGAATATAAAAATGGTATTGTGATTATGCAGGAAAATCTTCTTATTCTTATGAGATATATGATGAAGTATCATGAGTATCAATGACATATGCCACTTTTCAACTAATTTACCTAAAAAAAAACAAAAAAAAAAATACATATATGCACAAAAGAGAGAAAAAGAATTTGATATAGGTTAAAAATTAGTCTAGGGCTTCCCTGGTGGTCCAGTGGGTACACTGCCTTGTAGTGCAAGGGGCGCCAGTTCCATCCCCGGCCTGGGAGGATTTCACGTGCCGCGGAATGGCTGGACCAGTATGTCCCACTACCGAGCCAGTGCTCTGGAGTGCATGTGCCCGGAGCCAGTGCTCTGCAACAAGAGAGGCCACTGCAATGGGAAGTCCACACAGGCCAAAGAACAAAGATGTAAATAAATGAAAGACCAACAGAAGTGGCCAAAAAAAACTATTAAAAAGAAAAAAATCAGTCTAAGTGAAAGGTAATATTCATTGACTTTTTTTTTTCCCATTTTTGTAGGTTTCAACTTAATAAAAAAAATAAGTTGGGAACAAATAACATTTATTGAATAATTAATATGGACTGGACACCATTCTAAAATGTTTACATGTATTTTTAACTCAATCATCACAAGACACTTGTGACAACAGTATGACTATAAGACTTACTAGTGTCCCTAGTCTCTAGATGAGTAGCCTGAGGCATTGAGAAGTTAAGTCACTTACCTAAAGTTACAACTAGCGGCATCTATGTGGTTAAAAAATAAAAACAGGGACTTCCCTGATGGTCCAGTGGTTAAGAGCTTGCCTTGCAATGCACAGGACTCTGGTTCAGTCCCTGGTCTGGGAAGATCCCCATATGCCATGGGGAAATTAAGCCTGTGCACCACAAATACTGACCCTGCATTCAGAAGCCCATGACCACAAAATAAATAAAAACTAAAAAATAAAACACAAACACACAAAAACAGCCTTTTAGAGGACAGAAGATGAGGATAAGCACACAAGTAACTATAAAGAAACATACAATAAGCCAAGAAATGCACATGTGGCCATGCATGAATTTAAAGGGGAAAAAAAAAGTCAATGAAGTCCAAATCCAGAGTCCACGCTATCTGGTTTTCCATCCTGTGTCCTTTTGTGGAGCTACAGACGTAACAGAAGCCTCTGATATCCACTTAGAAAACAGACTGTAACAACCATTTTTTTAGAGAAGCATAGACCGAGCTTACTATGTTAAGGTGGTAAAACTGAAAAGGGAATGACATGAAAGAAAGCAAAATTGATTAAAACTAGGGCTTCCTTGGTGGCTCAAATGGTGAAGAATCTGCCTGCAACGTAGGAGGCCCAGGTTCAATCCCTGGGTCAGGAAGATCCCCTAGAGAGGGAAACAGCAACCTATTCCAGGACTCTTGCCTGGAGAATTCCATGGACCGAGGAGCCTGGTGGGCTACAGTCCCTGGGATCGCCAAGAGCTGGACAAGACTGAGCAACTAACTTTCATTTTCAGTTTAGGAGTAGAGGTGGAATAAAAGGTAGATGACACTGATGAAACAGAAAACAATGAGACTCTTTTCATATAAAATTTTGTATAAAATCAGAATTTGATTATTTCTAATGCTGGATATTAAGACGAGCACCAGATGCAAAATTTTTAAGCCAAAATTACTGAAATTATTAGTCAGTAAAATGTTATTAAGCAGACAGAACATAAATAGGTTCCAGTACAGTGGTTTATCACACCCTAAAACTATATCATTAAACATAGTCCCTACTTCTCTAATCCCAAAATCCAGAACTCAGAATAAGATACTAAAAATCTAAAAAATATAAAAGCCTTAAGACTACATAGTAGCATCACAAATGTTTGCTGAACTTACACATGTGCACAGAACTTATGCATGAAGAACTGAGAAAAACGAAGTCTCAATATATTCATGCATATTATGATCACTTCGTAACATGTCATTTTTACTTATTAAAAATAAAACATCAGATCCAAAAGTTTAAATGCCTGAAGTATTAAAGTTTGAACTGACCATATTTATATTTATTTCAAACCACAGATATTAGGTATCATCAAACAGGCATGAATTTACTATTATTTTCTAAAGCAATAATAATTATGATAGACAAACTTTACCCACAACCATTCAAGTTATATGCATGTCTGCAGAAAAGAGTTAATAGAGTAGATCTGGAAGCTCATCTGCTATCCTTAGAAAGGCTTATTACTTCAAGACTGGACCAAGGCTCACCTCTGGGAACTTGGATTTCAAGAGAGTAGTCACAATTCCCTGATAAGAGTGCCTCACTGTGCCTAAACTATTTGAAAAAATAGTATGGTGCACACTGTATTTGTTTCTCCTCTGGGAGTCTAGAATTATGGTATGAACCAGGCAGAGGATGCCTATGTGACCATTATAGTCATACTGTTGTCACAAGTGTCTTGTGATGATTGAGTTAAAAATACATGTAAACATTTTAGAATGGTGTCCAGTCCATATTAATTATTCAATAAATGTTATTTGTTCCCAACTTATTTTTTTTATTAAGTTGAAACCTACAAAAATGGGAAAAAAAAAAGTCAATGAATATTACCTTTCACTTAGACTGATTTTTTTCTTTTTAATAGTTTTTTTTGGCCACTTCTGTTGGTCTTTCATTTATTTACATCTTTGTTCTTTGGCCTGTGTGGACTTCCCATTGCAGTGGCCTCTCTTGTTGCAGAGCACTGGCTCCGGGCACATGCACTCCAGAGCACTGGCTCGGTAGTGGGACATACTGGTCCAGCCATTCCGCGGCACGTGAAATCCTCCCCATTATAACCAGGCACTGAATCTCTAAGAAGCTTCCTCGTATACAATAGTTCACATGAATTGTCACAACTCAGTGCTGGAGGAATTAAGAGCATCCCTGTGAACCCATCGAGAGCCTGAACTGGGTTTCTTGTGTCTGAACCAGCTCTGAGTAGGACACTATGCTGGGTGGTGAGTCCTCCTAGCGTATCACCAAGCCTGACACAAGCATGCTACATCAGATAGTGGCCTCATTATTCTGGGAAAAGGAACATTATTGAACATTTAACACATTTCCACAAAAAGTAATGACAAAAAGAAATTTAAGAGAAGTCATCAAAATTTTTACTTTGCACTGTGTTTTACAATAATTACTTCTATCCACTGGTTAATATAGGCTTCCCTCATGGGATGAGAAAGCAAAAAGATAATTAATTATGAGAAATTCAATCATTCTTTAAGTTATGAACTAGGTCTCAAACCTCCAAAGTAATGGCATTATTCTTAAGAAATCTCATTTCCGTCTCACTCTACCTTCCAAAAGTCCATAGAAAGCCCAATAGACATACCTCTAGAAAAGGTTTCTGGCACTCAAAGGTTACTTTTTAAGAGAAAAATTCCTGAGGCTTTTGTTTCTGTTTACATAAAGAGGATTAGGGTTAAGTCAAAAAGCATCAATGCTTCCCTCTTTTATCTCCTATAATGAATGTGTAGCTCATAATAATAATGGAGGAAATAAACTATTTTACTCATTCCTCTGAAGAAATAAAATTTGTAGTGTTTATATTCAAAAATTATTTAGCTGCTTCCTGCATTATTTCCATTTACATATAAGCATTTAAAGAATTCTCAGATTAGATCTTCATTCCCTTAGAACAGGCATATTTTATATAATACATTAGATAACATTCTAAATAAATATAATTAATTTTTAAATTATTTTAGATTAAGATCTTTAGAGACAATACACAATATTCATTTTTATTTTTCATAGGAAAATGTATCTGGCATAAGCTTCATGGCAATTCAATTTTAACATAATTCTCCTAGCTACAGAACAATTAGGTACTTTGTCAAAGCATCAAAGCATCAAATCAGGGCTTCCCTGGTGGTCCAGTGGGTAAAGAGTCCGCCTTGCAGTGCAAGGGGCACTGGTTCAATCCCTGGCCCAGGAAGATCCCACATGTCACAGAACGGCTAGACTGGTATGTCCAATTACAAGCCAGCGCTCTGAAGCACATGCGCCCAGAGCCAGTGCTCTGCAACAAGGGAGGCCACTGCAATGGGAGGCCCACACAGGCCAAAGAATAAAGACGGATGAAAATAAATAAACACAAAACCAATAAAAGAGGCCAAAATTCAAATATTAAAAAAAGGTACCCTCATTAAAACAAACAAACAAATAAACATTAAATCACTGTATGAATAGAGGCAACTTACAAACAGGAATGGGGATGGTGATTAGGAGATTTGCTATCCTTATTATAGGTGGAATGCTTCAATAGCTTATCAGCAGCCAAGCTGAAGAGATAAATAATTATATTTTCACTGTAGTATATGTAGACATACATTAAAAGCACTTGTTCCTTTGAAGAAAAGCTATGACAAATCTAGACATACCTCTAGAAAAGGTTTCTGGCACTCAAAGGTTACTTTTTAAGAGAAAATTCCTGAGGCTTTTGTTTCTGTTTACATAAAGAGGATTAGGGTTAAGTCAAAAAGCATCAATGCTTCCCTCTTTTATCTCCTATAATGAATGTGTAGCTCATAATAATAATGGAGGAAATAAACTATTTTACTCATTCCTCTGAAGAAATAAAATTTGTAGTGTTTATATTCAAAAATTATTTAGCTGCTTCCTGCATTATTTCCATTTACATATAAGCATTTAAAGAATTCTCAGATTAGATCTTCATTCCCTTAGAACAGGCATATTTTATATAATACATTAGATAACATTCTAAATAAATATAATTAATTTTTAAATTATTTTAGATTAAGATCTTTAGAGACAATACACAATATTCATTTTTATTTTTCATAGGAAAATGTATCTGGCATAAGCTTCATGGCAATTCAATTTTAACATAATTCTCCTAGCTACAGAACAATTAGGTACTTTGTCAAAGCATCAAAGCATCAAATCAGGGCTTCCCTGGTGGTCCAGTGGGTAAAGAGTCCGCCTTGCAGTGCAAGGGGCACTGGTTCAATCCCTGGCCCAGGAAGATCCCACATGTCACAGAACGGCTAGACTGGTATGTCCAATTACAAGCCAGCGCTCTGAAGCACATGCGCCCAGAGCCAGTGCTCTGCAACAAGGGAGGCCACTGCAATGGGAGGCCCACACAGGCCAAAGAATAAAGACGGATGAAAATAAATAAACACAAAACCAATAAAAGAGGCCAAAATTCAAATATTAAAAAAAGGTACCCTCATTAAAACAAACAAACAAATAAACATTAAATCACTGTATGAATAGAGGCAACTTACAAACAGGAATGGGGATGGTGATTAGGAGATTTGCTATCCTTATTATAGGTGGAATGCTTCAATAGCTTATCAGCAGCCAAGCTGAAGAGATAAATAATTATATTTTCACTGTAGTATATGTAGACATACATTAAAAGCACTTGTTCCTTTGAAGAAAAGCTATGACAAATCTAGACAGTGTATTAAAAAGCAGAGACATCACTTTGACGACAAAGGTCCATATAGACAAAGCTATGTTTTTTTTCCAGTAGTCATGTATGAGAGTTGGACCATTAAGAAGACTGAGCACCGAAGCGTTGATGCTTTCAAACTGGTGCTGGAGAAGACTCTTGAGAGTCCCCTGGACAGCAAGGAGACCAAACCAGTCAGTCCTAAATGAAATCAACCCTGGTTTATCACTGGAAGGACTGATGCTGAAGCTCCAATACTTTGGCCACCTGATGTGAAAAGCCCACTCACTGGAAAAGTTCCTGATGCTGGGAGACTGAGGGCAGAAGGAGAAGGGAATGAGAGAGGAAGAGATGGTTGGATGGCATCATCAACTAAATGGACGGAAGTTTGAGCAAATTCTGAGAGATAATGAAGGACAAGGAAGCCTGGCATGCTGCAGTCCATGGGGTCACACGGCTGGCAACTGAACAACAAATACGCAGACATGTAAGAAAAAGCATAGCAAACTTTCTGGTATGATTTTAACCACTCTGCTTTTTCCAACTACTATGCTGAAATTAAGTATGAGGCCAATCATACTGTTCAATGGAAAGCCACTACTTACATAAGCTAAAAAATTACTACTACTGAATTTATAAAGCCATATGTGAGACATCAAAACAAATGAAAGGAGGCAAGTTGAACACAGTGAGTAAAAACAACAGCCATAAATACAAAACTTCATTCACTTTTTTTTTTAATTTGGCCTGTTTTTTTATTGATTTTTTAATCCATTTATTTTCATTTATCTTTATTCTTTGGCATGTATAGGCCTCCCATCACAGTGGTCTCTTGTTGCAGAGCAATGGCTCTGGCACATATGCTCCAAAGAGCTGTCTCATAATTGGACACACTGGCCCAGCCGCTCCGCGGCACATGGGATCTTCCCAGGCCAGGGATCAAACCAGTGCCCCTTGCACAGCAAGGTGAACTTTTTACCCACTGGACCACCAGGTAAGCCCCATTTGTTCACTTCTTTAGTCAACATGGAAAAAAAACTATCACTGGGGGCAGAAAAATGTGGTCTCTTCACTCTAGGTGCAATGTTGGAGGTGAGCTATGGGAGCTACGAGTCAGTAAGATAGATTTGGGGCCACAAAAGAGGAAGGGGTCAAGCTTAGAGGTTCTGAAGGGTATGACAGGAGAAGGAAATCTTCCTGGCAGGCAAAGAGAAACCATGAAAGGGTTACAATAAAGGGCATTTAGAAAGGTGAAGCTTCTGTTTTACACCTGTCTTGTAAAGTAGAGAAGCTATCAGACAAAACCTGAGTTTGAATCCTGCCTCTGTTTATTTATAGCTGGGTAAGTGACTTTGAGCAATTTTAACTTTGGTCCTCTACTTCTCCACTTCCTTATCTATAAATCAAGATATTACCTATTCCATAGGTTGTTTTAAGGATTAAATGAGATAGGGAGATAATCATGTAAAAGGTGTGGCACATTAGCGCAAAGCATACATTCAAAATACGTCAAGTCCCTTTCGGAGGTCATATACAAATAAAAACAACTTTTGTTATGTTGTGAGATTTCTTAATCTGACCAAGTTCTTGACTAATTTTAGACATTTGAGAAGAGATAGTAAAATTTGCTTTCTAGTTTTCATTCTCTCATTCTTTTTAATCAAAACTCTACTTGCTCAGCCATGCTGCCAGATCCCATTTCAGCAAATGTCATGTCACAAAAATCAAACAGTCCCAAACATTATTCATAAAAGTCAAATATCACAACAAAGTGATAAACATCAGTGGCCTTTGGGAGTCTTGCAAAGAATTCACAATTTTCTTTGCCATTTTTACTGAAAAAAAAAAAATGGTTTTCTCCTTTTCATACTTTCATTTTGCCACAGCGAAGTTCAACTAAAACTTTTTTTTAGTACTTAATGCAAACTTAGACAACTTAGTTGTATCATGCCATGCATTCATATAGAATACAGTGACCCTTCAGGGATACAAGGAGAAGAGCTTACAAACGCAAAGGAGATCCCAAATTGATACCTATCAGAAAAGCTCCACTGTATCCAGATCAGATCTACTTGCAAAGATACATAATATCTCCTTTAAAAATATCAGGCAAAGTTTGGCAATCAGGGCACTGACTCAGAACTACGAATGTCAAGAATTTATTACAGTATGAAAATTTCTGTTACTTGTTCTTCAAATTTTACATTTTAGCATCATTCTTTGCCATCTTTCATATCCTAGAGGTAAATTCTGTGTTTGAGATTCGGATCTGTAGTGTTCCCCAATTTTGCATTGGCAGGCAAAGAGAAACCATGAAAGGGTTACAATAAAGGGCATTTAGAAAGGTGAAGCTTCTGTTTTACACCTGTCTTGTAAAGTAGAGAAGCTATCAGACAAAACCTGAGTTTGAATCCTGCCTCTGTTTATTTATAGCTGGGTAAGTGACTTTGAGCAATTTTAACTTTGGTCCTCTACTTCTCCACTTCCTTATCTATAAATCAAGATATTACCTATTCCATAGGTTGTTTTAAGGATTAAATGAGATAGGGAGATAATCATGTAAAAGGTGTGGCACATTAGCGCAAAGCATACATTCAAAATACGTCAAGTCCCTTTCGGAGGTCATATACAAATAAAAACAACTTTTGTTATGTTGTGAGATTTCTTAATCTGACCAAGTTCTTGACTAATTTTAGACATTTGAGAAGAGATAGTAAAATTTGCTTTCTAGTTTTCATTCTCTCATTCTTTTTAATCAAAACTCTACTTGCTCAGCCATGCTGCCAGATCCCATTTCAGCAAATGTCATGTCACAAAAATCAAACAGTCCCAAACATTATTCATAAAAGTCAAATATCACAACAAAGTGATAAACATCAGTGGCCTTTGGGAGTCTTGCAAAGAATTCACAATTTTCTTTGCCATTTTTACTGAAAAAAAAAAAATGGTTTTCTCCTTTTCATACTTTCATTTTGCCACAGCGAAGTTCAACTAAAACTTTTTTTTAGTACTTAATGCAAACTTAGACAACTTAGTTGTATCATGCCATGCATTCATATAGAATACAGTGACCCTTCAGGGATACAAGGAGAAGAGCTTACAAACGCAAAGGAGATCCCAAATTGATACCTATCAGAAAAGCTCCACTGTATCCAGATCAGATCTACTTGCAAAGATACATAATATCTCCTTTAAAAATATCAGGCAAAGTTTGGCAATCAGGGCACTGACTCAGAACTACGAATGTCAAGAATTTATTACAGTATGAAAATTTCTGTTACTTGTTCTTCAAATTTTACATTTTAGCATCATTCTTTGCCATCTTTCATATCCTAGAGGTAAATTCTGTGTTTGAGATTCGGATCTGTAGTGTTAAGAGACCCACAAGAGGACAAATGCTTTGTATCATTAAGCAGACTACTCGGAAGAAGACAGAATAAAAAGAACACGCTTTAAATACCTTCCATGTTTTGAGGTGAATATTTTTTACTCCTCTTTCCTTACAAAAATAATAAATATAAATTTCTAAGGAGACAGAATAAAAAGAACACAAAGCTATGGATAGCTTAGTAGAGAGTAGTTTTCTCTGTCATTTTCAAACTGAACATTCAAAAGTATTTAGATCTTGAAATGTTTGCTGCAGCAATAGAGTTAATTATACTCTCTTAAAGACCTGCAATTTACAATTAAAGTCAAATAAAGAGAGAGATTATCATTTCATTTTTAAGTCTTTTGGTTTTCAGAATGGAAGATTAATGTGCTTAAACATCTGCAAGACATAGCATGACTTTGATTTAGAAATCAAACGCTTGACATAAGAAAATGTTTTTTCTTCATGATTCCTTTAGTTCCACAAGTATATATGAAGCATTTCTGCCCATTCTGTCTTATCTCACAAATGATTACTGTATTGATTTTTAGATGTAGTATTCTTTTTTCCATTTAAGTATTTTCAAATGAATGTTACTACTATCTTTTCCCCCTTAAAGTATTCAATGATCTCCAAATTTAAAGAGAAATAAAGACGACTAAAGGAGGAACATTTTTATTTTGAAAATTTATCACCCACAGGAAATAAAGCCAGCAATTTCAACCTCTACTATAGTTCGGTCAGGGGACTGGAGAAGGGTGTAATGGGATAGTAACTTGCAATGATTCTATTACTGTTTTAAAAGTCCGTGTTTTCCCCATTTATCGACTTCAATGCATTTCAAATGATTAAATCTTCTTCCATACTTGGACTTCTCATTAATTCCAGATAACATGTAAAAACGTAGTTTACACTTCACTATAATATGCTACTTTCACAGCTCCAATCTGCAGTCATTTGAGAGGAATATTCTGGAAAGGTGACTTTTTCTTCAATTATTTCAGTTTCCAGTGGGTCAAAATCATTGAAG
Source organism: Tragulus kanchil (assembly GCA_022376925.1). Classification (NCBI taxonomy): domain Eukaryota; kingdom Metazoa; phylum Chordata; class Mammalia; order Artiodactyla; family Tragulidae; genus Tragulus; species Tragulus kanchil. Next base: position 134,481,422 of record JAIOJX010000024.1, read on the forward strand.
CTATAGCCCAATATTGGCTTCATTAAATACCCTTTCTTACCAATTTTCATAAGACTACTATTTAGCCATTTATAACTAGAGCAAAAAAAATTGTTCAGATTCCTGATTCAGTTCTTTAAATCTATAAAGAAACTGTGGCATAGAAGATGACGGATGGGACTTCCCTGGTAGCTCAGTGGTAAGGAGCCTGCCTGCCAATGCAGGAGACACGAGTTCGATACCTGATCAAGGACAATCCCACATGCTGTGAAGCAACTAAGCCTGTGAGCCACAACTATTGAGTCTATGCTTTAGAGCCTCGGAGCTACAACTATTGAGCCCATGTGCCACAACTACTGAAACCTGTGTGCCCTAGAGCCTGAGTTCCACAAGAGAAAGTCACGTCAACAAGAAGCCTGCTCACCACAACCAGAGAGTAGCCCCCAACTCCCTGCAACTAAAGAAGAGCCTGTGGCAGCAGTGAAAACCCAGAATAGCCAAAAATAAATAAATAAAAATTTAAGGGGAAAAAAAAAAAAACCTATTAAAAAAAAAAAGAAGAAAAGATGAAGGACTAGCCAAGTTTGCATGGAACGTGAATACATGACTTTCTTACAAACTATTTTCACGCCACTTCCTGTTACTACTTAATACACTTATAAATTCTAATAACAGAATGTAGAGGCCTAAAACTAGAACATTTAGAGCAAAACAACTACAATAATCGGAGAATATCCCTAGAGTTAAGCAAAAACTAGGGAGATGGTAAGTGATAACAGTATTTCTGATATTAAAATAATCTCAATTCTCAGACACCCATCTGTTTAACCATGTGCTGACTGCCCAGTCTCTGCCAGGCCCTGTGACAGGTACTGGAGACAACCAGCTCGCATGTCCATGGCAGCCGGGTAAAAGCCCTCCTGGAGCTCTTCAACAGATACTTCAGGCTCCATGCTGGGAGTGGGTTCCTTCAATACTATTTGTGACATTCAATGTAACCTGATCTTACTGAAGATGTCTCAGTGGTTTTTTTTTTTTTGTGAGTGGGGATAAATATTAGTACAGACATTTGCCTGACACATGCCATTATTCATTGTAGTGATATGCCAAAATTTTAAGCAGACAGGAGAACATAATGTAATCAACCTACAATTAATTACCTTGTGAAGGCAGGGAAGACACCTGCCATTTCATGAATCAAAATCTTCTAATCACCTAGAGACATAAAATGAAAGCTATACACCTATAACATTTGCATAGCAGATACTAAAGTTCAGACATACTTATACAGTGGTAAGGAGCCTGCCTGCCAATGCAGGAGACACGAGTTCGATACCTGATCAAGGACAATCCCACATGCTGTGAAGCAACTAAGCCTGTGAGCCACAACTATTGAGTCTATGCTTTAGAGCCTCGGAGCTACAACTATTGAGCCCATGTGCCACAACTACTGAAACCTGTGTGCCCTAGAGCCTGAGTTCCACAAGAGAAAGTCACGTCAACAAGAAGCCTGCTCACCACAACCAGAGAGTAGCCCCCAACTCCCTGCAACTAAAGAAGAGCCTGTGGCAGCAGTGAAAACCCAGAATAGCCAAAAATAAATAAATAAAAATTTAAGGGGAAAAAAAAAAAAACCTATTAAAAAAAAAAAGAAGAAAAGATGAAGGACTAGCCAAGTTTGCATGGAACGTGAATACATGACTTTCTTACAAACTATTTTCACGCCACTTCCTGTTACTACTTAATACACTTATAAATTCTAATAACAGAATGTAGAGGCCTAAAACTAGAACATTTAGAGCAAAACAACTACAATAATCGGAGAATATCCCTAGAGTTAAGCAAAAACTAGGGAGATGGTAAGTGATAACAGTATTTCTGATATTAAAATAATCTCAATTCTCAGACACCCATCTGTTTAACCATGTGCTGACTGCCCAGTCTCTGCCAGGCCCTGTGACAGGTACTGGAGACAACCAGCTCGCATGTCCATGGCAGCCGGGTAAAAGCCCTCCTGGAGCTCTTCAACAGATACTTCAGGCTCCATGCTGGGAGTGGGTTCCTTCAATACTATTTGTGACATTCAATGTAACCTGATCTTACTGAAGATGTCTCAGTGGTTTTTTTTTTTTTGTGAGTGGGGATAAATATTAGTACAGACATTTGCCTGACACATGCCATTATTCATTGTAGTGATATGCCAAAATTTTAAGCAGACAGGAGAACATAATGTAATCAACCTACAATTAATTACCTTGTGAAGGCAGGGAAGACACCTGCCATTTCATGAATCAAAATCTTCTAATCACCTAGAGACATAAAAATGAAAGCTATACACCTATAACATTTGCATAGCAGATACTAAAGTTCAGACATACTTATACATAAATTCTAAATTGATTTTTTGATGACTGAAAAAAGGTGAAACAACAAACCAGATTATATAAAGCAAACTGAGTTTTTTTCTCCCTCTTAAGCACGAATACATGCTTAGAAAAGGAAAAAATCCAGCAGCTTCAACTGATCAGTTTCCAAATAACCAATATGTGGTGCTCTGCACTGACCACTGTCACTCTATTCAAGCAAAAACAAAACACACAAATAACCTGGACGAGCACAAAGTTGGACTTAATTTGAGAGTTTGCACAATTAAAAAATGATTACCACTGCATTCTTTCCCAATGCTTATTTGTATATGATCACTTTACTGTAATATTTGTTAATTCATTTTTAACTATTCCTTACCAGGCAAATTTTACAAAGACTTTTAGATCATACTTAAAAGATACTTCCCCCTACTTACAAATTAATTATCACAATATTATGAACAGGTCCTACTTTGAAAGAATGTGATGGAAAGGAGATACTATATTCCTCAGATCTTTTTACAGCTGAAAAAAAGTTCTTTCATGTGAAAAAGTGTTTAAGCCCTATATCTGTACACAATTCAACATGCAAAGGCACAGGAAACATCCCACATGACAGACACCACATGGCTACAGAAAGGGGAGTGCAAAAGTAACGACTAGTCCACACTAGTCCAATGACTAGTCTAGTCTTCTGTGTAAAGTTTAAAAGTATGCTATCAAGCACTTTAAGTGTATTACCTAAGTAGCAATTACAATACTGACAATACACAGAAGGTTATAGTTTATAGATATTTGGTTTTAAAAAAACTTAATTGCATTTTTAAATACTATTTGTGACATTCAATGTAACCTGATCTTACTGAAGATGTCTCAGTGGTTTTTTTTTTTTTGTGAGTGGGGATAAATATTAGTACAGACATTTGCCTGACACATGCCATTATTCATTGTAGTGATATGCCAAAATTTTAAGCAGACAGGAGAACATAATGTAATCAACCTACAATTAATTACCTTGTGAAGGCAGGGAAGACACCTGCCATTTCATGAATCAAAATCTTCTAATCACCTAGAGACATAAAATGAAAGCTATACACCTATAACATTTGCATAGCAGATACTAAAGTTCAGACATACTTATACATAAATTCTAAATTGATTTTTTGATGACTGAAAAAAGGTGAAACAACAAACCAGATTATATAAAGCAAACTGAGTTTTTTTCTCCCTCTTAAGCACGAATACATGCTTAGAAAAGGAAAAAATCCAGCAGCTTCAACTGATCAGTTTCCAAATAACCAATATGTGGTGCTCTGCACTGACCACTGTCACTCTATTCAAGCAAAAACAAAACACACAAATAACCTGGACGAGCACAAAGTTGGACTTAATTTGAGAGTTTGCACAATTAAAAAATGATTACCACTGCATTCTTTCCCAATGCTTATTTGTATATGATCACTTTACTGTAATATTTGTTAATTCATTTTTAACTATTCCTTACCAGGCAAATTTTACAAAGACTTTTAGATCATACTTAAAAGATACTTCCCCCTACTTACAAATTAATTATCACAATATTATGAACAGGTCCTACTTTGAAAGAATGTGATGGAAAGGAGATACTATATTCCTCAGATCTTTTTACAGCTGAAAAAAAGTTCTTTCATGTGAAAAAGTGTTTAAGCCCTATATCTGTACACAATTCAACATGCAAAGGCACAGGAAACATCCCCACATGACAGACACCACATGGCTACAGAAAGGGGGAGTGCAAAAGTAACGACTAGTCCACACTAGTCCAATGACTAGTCTAGTCTTCTGTGTAAAGTTTAAAAGTATGCTATCAAGCACTTTAAGTGTATTACCTAAGTAGCAATTACAATACTGACAATACACAGAAGGTTATAGTTTATAGATATTTGGTTTTAAAAAAACTTAATTGCATTTTTAAATCTATTGAGACAAAATAAGAACCATAATTGATAACAATGCTGTAAAACATACTATTCATAAGCAACCTTTGAATAATTTTCTTAAGCATTACTTTTGCTCATTCTCACACACAGGAACTGCACATTTGCAACAATGCCATCATTTGCATGAAGATAATTGAATATCATTCATTAGTGATGACAAACTTTATTGTGATTTCAGCTGAAAGAATTCATAAGGAAGCAGCAAAAATAACCATGAAGTTGCTCATTTTAAGGGTTTTAAAATAATAAGTTTTGGGTTTGTTTGTTTGTTTGTACCTGTGTACATGTGGCTTGTTGTTGTTTTGCATTGGGAAAAAAATACCTAGATCCCTAAATGGCAGTTTAAGAAAAAAAAGAACAAAAAAACCCTTTTATCTTTGATAGAAAACTCTTTAATTTTACTAAATACCCAAACATAACAAGAACAGTCCTCACAAAGGCCTTCTTGCTTACTGTTAGGTTTGCTTAAAAGAAAATGAAATTGTTTAATAGCATAATTTACTAACTTGGTGCAATTTCTTCCCACATATTTTTAGGTGAAAAAAAAATCAAGAGAAATATCCTCTCCACATAATTTATGCCTAAGTGTTTTCCTGTTTTGAAAGAGCAATGGCAACATCCAACAAAGGTCCTAAAGGTTTTTTAAAAGCATCAATCATTTTCACAGTGGAGAGGCTTAAAAGATACTTCCCCCTACTTACAAATTAATTATCACAATATTATGAACAGGTCCTACTTTGAAAGAATGTGATGGAAAGGAGATACTATATTCCTCAGATCTTTTTACAGCTGAAAAAAAGTTCTTTCATGTGAAAAAGTGTTTAAGCCCTATATCTGTACACAATTCAACATGCAAAGGCACCGGAAACATCCCACATGACAGACACCACATGGCTACAGAAAGGGGGAGTGCAAAAGTAACGACTAGTCCACACTAGTCCAATGACTAGTCTAGTCTTCTGTGTAAAGTTTAAAAGTATGCTATCAAGCACTTTAAGTGTATTACCTAAGTAGCAATTACAATACTGACAATACACAGAAGGTTATAGTTTATAGATATTTGGTTTTAAAAAAACTTAATTGCATTTTTAAATCTATTGAGACAAAATAAGAACCATAATTGATAACAATGCTGTAAAACATACTATTCATAAGCAACCTTTGAATAATTTTCTTAAGCATTACTTTTGCTCATTCTCACACACAGGAACTGCACATTTGCAACAATGCCATCATTTGCATGAAGATAATTGAATATCATTCATTAGTGATGACAAACTTTATTGTGATTTCAGCTGAAAGAATTCATAAGGAAGCAGCAAAAATAACCATGAAGTTGCTCATTTTAAGGGTTTTAAAATAATAAGTTTTGGGTTTGTTTGTTTGTTTGTACCTGTGTACATGTGGCTTGTTGTTGTTTTGCATTGGGAAAAAAATACCTAGATCCCTAAATGGCAGTTTAAGAAAAAAAAGAACAAAAAAACCCTTTTATCTTTGATAGAAAACTCTTTAATTTTACTAAATACCCAAACATAACAAGAACAGTCCTCACAAAGGCCTTCTTGCTTACTGTTAGGTTTGCTTAAAAGAAAATGAAATTGTTTAATAGCATAATTTACTAACTTGGTGCAATTTCTTCCCACATATTTTTAGGTGAAAAAAAAATCAAGAGAAATATCCTCTCCACATAATTTATGCCTAAGTGTTTTCCTGTTTTGAAAGAGCAATGGCAACATCCAACAAAGGTCCTAAAGGTTTTTTAAAAGCATCAATCATTTTCACAGTGGAGAGGAGTGATACAAGATAAGCACAGATCAATAGAGCTTATGTTTCCTCTTGTTCAGACTCAATTCTTCCATTAAGGACTACTTTTTGTATGCAGCAAAATCGGATACAGTTACACTTAAAGGAACAGGGTGCAGCACCAAGATGTTCATCCGGGATCCAAGGAGGGGAAAGTTTCCAGTGCTCACACTCTTCCTCCTCCCACACTGTTCTCTATCCAACTCTTTCTTTCTCACACCTCCCCCTCAGCTAGCAGAAACAGCTTGGCTGACTCCACCCGGGACAACTGCCCTAAGCAAGAACAGCTAAGCAAAGTGAGTTGTGATATCTTCAAGGGGCATTTATTTACTAATTTAATGGACCTTTGGGTCTGTGAGGAAAACAGTGGGAACATGGGCCAGGCCTGCAAAAATAGCCTGGACTCTAGTCCTCTGACCAAGAGACTATGACCCTCACTTGGAAAGTGGGGTGTTTGCCCTTAAGATTTACTCACTTTGATCACTTCACAGTCTTTCTCCCCTTAACAAAAACACCGAGATGTACATTTCCCATGTATACACACCATGTTTTTCTTCAATTTGTATTTTTTCATAAATTAAGAGGAGTTACAAGAGAGATTTGGAAATTTAAATTCTAGTAACTCTTTGTGGCTGACCACAAAAATTGCCATTTTGGTTTGCTCAAGCTCCCTATATCTTTCCTTCTAGTAAGAGAATCTACCTCCACGGCCAAGGACTGACCAGTCCTCTTTTGGGAGTATTCACCAGTCCAAAAGTGTTAGGTGCCTTCAATAAGCCTGGCGGTAAAAAACTACGGGGAGAGGAACTCTCTGTCCTCTGGGGTGTTAAACTGGGGCAGTCAGTAGTCACATTTTTCTTCTCTCATACAACACACCTGTCTTTCTTTAGCAGACAAAAATGACATCACATTACAAAGAGAAATTGATCTCTTTCAGTCATTCGCTTAACATTTCCTAGGCAGCTGCTGTGTGCTAAGTGTGGCACTGGGAACAAAACCACTGAGCAGTATGGTGACTGCATCTTGTGAATCAAAAATCAAGAGGTTAACTGCTGAAAGACTTTTATATAACCTCTGGGTGTAAGATGTCATCTGAGAGGCACTTTAGAATCAAAGACACGGTAATTTCTAAGATATTTGGGTAGTTTGACGGGGGAAAAGTCTTTACTATATCTAAAGTCGGAAGTATAATAGAAAAAGGCAAAATTCACAGTTGCCGTAATTCTAAGGTATCAACTGGTCCTCAAATCTTCAAGTTACAATTTTCCAACACTATATAACACGTAAGAATAAAAAAAGGCTAGTGAAGTCAGAGAATAAAAATGCTATCCCCTCCCAAGTGGGGTTGGAGAATACCATAACATATAAAATGATGGAAATGCTTAGGCGCTGAGTTTATCTGATGCCAATTAAAGGACACATATGCTGCTTGTTTCCCCACATAAACAATAGGAACAATAATAGTAGCTACCTCAAGGGCTATTCGAAGATGAAAGAACACAGGAAAAACACATAAGTCAATACCTTGCACATTATTCATAATAAGCAGTTCTGTAGCCCTAACACTCTCAATACAGCAAAACAACAAAACTAAGGGTCAAAGCATTTTCTGAATAATGAATGGCAAATACTGGACAGTGATCTACATTCATTACCAAGAAAAGACTCTTAACTCTGGAGGGGACCTCTGATTGCTTTGAGATTTATAGGAAAAAAGGAGTTTTAATCACTGCCCCCTTTCACCATACCTGGCTTTTTTTTTTAACTACTCTAAAGGGTTCTACTTTATTAAGGTGAAGGATACCAAAGTATATTTAGATTCTAAAATATTTGCTTCATGTGATTCTGTGTGGACTCAAAGTATATCAGGTCTTGCCTGATTTTCTAGTTCCAGTTCCTCTACCTTCAAAACACATCTGCAATCTGCCCCCTTGTTCATTACTTCCATTACTGTTTCGCTAACAGACTCACCAGCATGTCTTCCCTTAGGAATCTTCTTTCCTCTCATCTCCTATAGTCAGTTTTCCACACAGAAGCCAGACTGAGCTTTTCCACATCCAAACGAGTACAGCCTCCAGTGCTCATAAACCTTCCAATCACTTCCCATCACAACCAGATTAAGAGCCAGTCTCACTACATGAGTAAGTACACCCAGCTCATCTATTCACAGCCTCCTTCTCTACACTTCAGGGCCCTCCGTCTTCTGGGTCCTGGAACACACCAAGCCAATCTGGCCTCAGGGCCTTCTGACTTTTGCCTGGCAGAAACGGTCTTCTCTCATAGTCACACTTGGCCAGATTCGTAATTTCATGCACATCTTTTGTCAAATTCACCTCTTCAGAGAAAAACCTTTCCTGACTACCTCATCTTACATAGTCACCTCTCTTCTCCTCACCTTCCCTGAGTTTTTATCCCTTCTCTTCATAATATTTATGTGACCTGAACTATGTATGTGTATATTTTGCCAGGGACCTTTTATGTCTCATCACTGTAGGCCCTATAATAATACCTGACACAAAAAAGGTGCTCAGTAAACACTTGCTGAATAAATAAAAGTTTCTTATGAGCATCAATTAATAAACCCTATATAAGCCGACTGAAGCAGAGAGCATTATAAAACCTACTGCTGAACACTTGTCTTGCTAAGGTGAAGCAGATGCGTAATGCACCTACTTCCTTCTTCTGTCTGTTCCTGCTGCCTTATTATCACTCCTCTGAAACATGCTACGTCTTTAGCATGTACTCCTGCATGCTGTTAAAAGCTAACAGTGTATCATATGAATATATACATGTGTGGGTACGCAAACGCATACAAAAACCCACATAAAAGTTTTCTGGTCATTTTCTACAAAAGAATAGGACATTAATAAATACTTCTTACGTATTTCTTTCCTCATTCAACACTACCCCAATAAAAGTCCCACCAAGCTGGCTCATATGATGCTGTTTTTGATGGCAACACAATGTTCTATGTTGTAATATACTGTAATTTATTTACTCATTCCACTATTAAGAGAAATTAGTTTGCAATTTTTGATATTATAACAGCACTGAAATGACATCCTTATACATACCAATGCTTAATTCTCAGGAATAAATTCCATTAAGTGAGATCACTGGGGCATAATATGTCTGTTTTCAATTTTAATACATACTGCCAGATTACCTGCCCCCCAAAAAGGCAATAACAACTCATATTTCGATCAGCAGTACTCAAATAACTTTTCACATTCTCATCCCAAGTAACATGTGTTTTTGATCATTTTCATTTTTGCCAATCTTAGAGATGTAAAGTGATAATTTGGCATTGTTTTAATTTACATTTCATTGACTGTTAGTAAGTCTGACCATCCTTTGAAATATTACTGGCCATTAGAATTTGCTCCTCTGAAACAGCCTGTTCATACCTTTTGCCCATTTTTCTATTTGGTTGTTTACTTTCTTATGAAATTATAAGAGCTTCCTACATATCATAAATACAAATCCTTTTATCCGATACCTGTGTTGCAAACATTTTTCAAATTTGCTGTGGACTATTAATTTTGTTCTATTTTGACATATGATACTTAAAGAACCACTCCCACATTTTTTTACATCTTATTCTTTTGACTTTCTAGCTACTGTATTACAAAATTTTGACATTATCCTTATTAAAGTCAACAGATTTTCCACAAAAAATTTGAAGATATTAGATGTTACATTGAATTTTCTGTCCATTACAGGGATCCCCCTCTGCAATAGATCTGTTAAACAATAACCTAACCTCTGCTTGCTCATTTCCCATGATGAAATACTTACTACAAAATAATCAAACTAAGCAAATATATGAAAATCAATCTCAGTAATTTAACTGTGATGCTCTTAGCACCTGAAGATTATTCATTTCCTATTTCTTTCCTCCATTGAATAGCTTCTTTATGCCAAGTGTCAGAAATACAAAGATAAGGAAAAAACTTCTTACGTATTTCTTTCCTCATTCAACACTACCCCAATAAAAGTCCCACCAAGCTGGCTCATATGATGCTGTTTTGATGGCAACACAATGTTCTATGTTGTAATATACTGTAATTTATTTACTCATTCCACTATTAAGAGAAATTAGTTTGCAATTTTTGATATTATAACAGCACTGAAATGACATCCTTATACATACCAATGCTTAATTCTCAGGAATAAATTCCATTAAGTGAGATCACTGGGGCATAATATGTCTGTTTTCAATTTTAATACATACTGCCAGATTACCTGCCCCCCAAAAAGGCAATAACAACTCATATTTCGATCAGCAGTACTCAAATAACTTTTCACATTCTCATCCCAAGTAACATGTGTTTTTGATCATTTTCATTTTTGCCAATCTTAGAGATGTAAAGTGATAATTTGGCATTGTTTTAATTTACATTTCATTGACTGTTAGTAAGTCTGACCATCCTTTGAAATATTACTGGCCATTAGAATTTGCTCCTCTGAAACAGCCTGTTCATACCTTTTGCCCATTTTTCTATTTGGTTGTTTACTTTCTTATGAAATTATAAGAGCTTCCTACATATCATAAATACAAATCCTTTTATCCGATACCTGTGTTGCAAACATTTTTCAAATTTGCTGTGGACTATTAATTTTGTTCTATTTTGACATATGATACTTAAAGAACCACTCCCACATTTTTTTACATCTTATTCTTTTGACTTTCTAGCTACTGTATTACAAAATTTTGACATTATCCTTATTAAAGTCAACAGATTTTCCACAAAAAATTTGAAGATATTAGATGTTACATTGAATTTTCTGTCCATTACAGGGATCCCCCTCTGCAATAGATCTGTTAAACAATAACCTAACCTCTGCTTGCTCATTTCCCATGATGAAATACTTACTACAAAATAATCAAACTAAGCAAATATATGAAAATCAATCTCAGTAATTTAACTGTGATGCTCTTAGCACCTGAAGATTATTCATTTCCTTTTCCCTTTCCTCCATTGAATAGCTTCTTTATGCCAAGTGTCAGAAATACAAAGATAAGGAAAAATACAGCTTCTGACCTTGAAGTCATGGGAAAGTAGTACATTTTCCAAATGTATACATGTGTATCTATGTGTGTGTGTACTGTGAATACATAAATAAATTGTGCCCGGGTGGGGTGAGGGGAGAAATACCGTATAGTAAAAATGCTACTCAAAATCTATTTTAAGGAATTCTACTGCATATATTTGGTAATAACTGGGATAATTGCAAATTAAAGAAGTTAACCAAGCTGAAGATTGAAAAGACATTTACAGTATTGAGAAAATTAAAATTTAGCACTGTCTCTTTGAATCTGATTCAATCAATTAAGCTCTAATTATACTGTTTTACCTAGATAATATTCATGTCAGGCAATATAACAGAGATCTAAGAAACCCCAAGCACTAGATCTTGAAGGATAATCTGGCCTAGATAAAAACTGATTTTAAAAAACGTGTCCAGCTTGGAAATTTATTTGATCATTAAGGTTCAGGTTTTCTTTGATCATCAGTACTATTTGAAGACTGAGCAAAACTTTGAAAAACTAGAAACACAAACATTTAAACACCCTGAAAATTCAAAAACTGAATATCGGCTCAATGTGATGAAAAAAGATAAAATTGAAAAAAAACCCTCCAGTAAAATGCAATCATGCTATTACTAAGAAATGAAGTGATAATAAATATAAAGTAAACAAAAATACACAGAAAACTGATTACCAATAATTAGTCCATCTAGACAGGAATTGGTTCCTTCTGGGAAATTCTAAGAGATTTTGCAAATTCTTACTTGGAGTTGGAGAGTAATTTGCTTACTGACTTACTCAGTGTGAACAGTCACATTTAACAAATGCATGTGGACTTCATAGGCAGTGAGTTATTGCAAGCATTTACCCATCTGTCCATCCATCAACTGACACAACCAATTCCTAAGTCAAACCTCACACTCAAAACCATGCGACCTTTCTAGAACAAAAACACAAGATAATTCTATTTATAATAACTAGAAACCTTACGCTTAGAAATCAACCCCCAAAATTTCCCATGATGAAATACTTACTACAAAATAATCAAACTAAGCAAATATATGAAAATCAATCTCAGTAATTTAACTGTGATGCTCTTAGCACCTGAAGATTATTCATTTCCTTTTCCCTTTCCTCCATTGAATAGCTTCTTTATGCCAAGTGTCAGAAATACAAAGATAAGGAAAAATACAGCTTCTGACCTTGAAGTCATGGGAAAGTAGTACATTTTCCAAATGTATACATGTGTATCTATGTGTGTGTGTACTGTGAATACATAAATAAATTGTGCCCGGGTGGGGTGAGGGGAGAAATACCGTATAGTAAAAATGCTACTCAAAATCTATTTTAAGGAATTCTACTGCATATATTTGGTAATAACTGGGATAATTGCAAATTAAAGAAGTTAACCAAGCTGAAGATTGAAAAAGACATTTACAGTATTGAGAAAATTAAAATTTAGCACTGTCTCTTTGAATCTGATTCAATCAATTAAGCTCTAATTATACTGTTTTACCTAGATAATATTCATGTCAGGCAATATAACAGAGATCTAAGAAACCCCAAGCACTAGATCTTGAAGGATAATCTGGCCTAGATAAAAACTGATTTTAAAAAACGTGTCCAGCTTGGAAATTTATTTGATCATTAAGGTTCAGGTTTTCTTTGATCATCAGTACTATTTGAAGACTGAGCAAAACTTTGAAAAACTAGAAACACAAACATTTAAACACCCTGAAAATTCAAAAACTGAATATCGGCTCAATGTGATGAAAAAAGATAAAATTGAAAAAAAACCCTCCAGTAAAATGCAATCATGCTATTACTAAGAAATGAAGTGATAATAAATATAAAGTAAACAAAAATACACAGAAAACTGATTACCAATAATTAGTCCATCTAGACAGGAATTGGTTCCTTCTGGGAAATTCTAAGAGATTTTGCAAATTCTTACTTGGAGTTGGAGAGTAATTTGCTTACTGACTTACTCAGTGTGAACAGTCACATTTAACAAATGCATGTGGACTTCATAGGCAGTGAGTTATTGCAAGCATTTACCCATCTGTCCATCCATCAACTGACACAACCAATTCCTAAGTCAAACCTCACACTCAAAACCATGCGACCTTTCTAGAACAAAAACACAAGATAATTCTATTTATAATAACTAGAAACCTTACGCTTAGCAAATATAAATTTCTGCAAATTCTAAATTGAAATAGTAATCAAAGTATAATATCTACATGAAACTGTTATTGTTCAGTATTAAAGGTAAAATACTCAAAAATCATAAAAAACATTAACAGGCAAAAAAGCAGCAAATTAAAGCAGAATTTCTCTACCAGATTATGAAGCTAAGCTAAGTATCAGGTAAAGGTAAATAAAATAATATTAACAAAAAGATTTTAGCCACTAAAAGCTTCAAAACCACGAGTCAGGTTTATCGAGCATTTTAAGAAAACCTAGGCATGTTGTAGGATAGCACAAGTATTTGCCAAAGACAGACTTCTATGAGCACAGCAGTCTAATGGTGCCAGCTGCTTTGATTTATATAGTCATAATATGGCACCACTTTAATAGGCAGTTAGCTGAGCTCTCTGTTGTGTTTCTATATTTGCTATGATGCATTATTATAGATGCTTCATTATAAGTATTTGTCTACACCTCTGTCTCTTATGTTAGTCTGTAAGCTCCACAGATAATGGTCTTTATACCCCTAATACAATCACAAACTTTAGCCCTAGATTTACTTCCTAATCATGTACATATTAGCTCTACAAACTTAGAAAGTTATGAGTTTAAATATGCATTATGAGCCAGCATTAAAAAGTCTAGTATCTTCAAAAAACTAAACCAGAACAAAACGTTCTTTGTAACCCTGCAAGCTAAATATCTTGAAACCTTGAATACTAAAAAAGTATGTGGGCTTGCTCTATTAAGTGTTAAATTTATATAAGAGCCTGGCAAATGGGTTCTAAAAACATTTAGATTCTCTCATTTTCTTAGCCTATGCCTTTATTATTGTTTCTAATCACTGAGTAGTTATATTGGCTCCAATTGTTCTGCATCTCTTTAAGTAAATGGAGCATCTTGCTGCAGATAATACAGTACAATAGGTACTTTATTAGAATTAAGTCCTATGACAACATGGAAAACTTAAAGTATGAAAAAAAACTATGAAGCTTCTTTCCAACACAAACGTCGTGTTGCGGTTGTTGTTGTTTTAATGTAGGGCCTTACTTTGAGGATATATTTAAGCCAGCACAGCAGTCTAAATTCAGTTATTCTTAAAAATAATAAAAACAATAAACAAAGTCTAGCTAATTTAAACCATTATTAACAAAATCAATTAATCTGTATTAACTCCAGGAGATGGTGAAGGACAGGGAAGCACAGCGTGCTGCAGCCCATGGGAACGCAGAGTCGGACATGACAGCGACTGAACAACAACAATAAAGAAGTATTCATACTGGCTCTTACTAAAGAGCCTTAGGTGACCAATCAAAATTCAGAAGAGGGAAAAAAAAAACCCTAACTAAAATCAATTCATTTGTGGACATGTTAACTGAGCGGTCAGTGACTTAGAAATAAATATGTTATCAGTTCTTATGAATCCTTTCCTTTGAAATACTCCAGTACTAGAAAGTGATTTGAGAGTCTGCCAGGTTTTATATTTTACAGCAAGAGATATTTTGATACATCATTTAACATATATGAACTACTACTAATATAGATGCATTTGTCTAAACACCTCTGTCTCTTATGTTAGTCTGTAAGCTCCACAGATAATGGTCTTTATACCCCTAATACAATCACAAACTTTAGCCCTAGATTTACTTCCTAATCATGTACATATTAGCTCTACAAACTTAGAAAGTTATGAGTTTAAATATGCATTATGAGCCAGCATTAAAAAGTCTAGTATCTTCAAAAAACTAAACCAGAACAAAACGTTCTTTGTAACCCTGCAAGCTAAATATCTTGAAACCTTGAATACTAAAAAAGTATGTGGGGCTTGCTCTATTAAGTGTTAAATTTATATAAGAGCCTGGCAAATGGGTTCTAAAAACATTTAGATTCTCTCATTTTCTTAGCCTATGCCTTTATTATTGTTTCTAATCACTGAGTAGTTATATTGGCTCCAATTGTTCTGCATCTCTTTAAGTAAATGGAGCATCTTGCTGCAGATAATACAGTACAATAGGTACTTTATTAGAATTAAGTCCTATGAAAACATGGAAAACTTAAAGTATGAACAAAAACTATGAAGATTCTTTCCAACACAAATGTCGTGTTGCGGTTTTTGTTGTTTTAATGTAGGGCCTTACTTTGAGGATATATTTAAGCCAGCACAGCAGTCTAAATTCAGTTATTCTTAAAAATAATAAAAACAATAAACAAAGTCTAGCTAATTTAAACCATTATTAACAAAATCAATTAATCTGTATTAACTCCAGGAGATGGTGAAGGACAGGGAAGCACAGCGTGCTGCAGCCCATGGGAACGCAGAGTCGGACATGACAGCGACTGAACAACAACAATAAAGAAGTATTCATACTGGCTCTTACTAAAGAGCCTTAGGTGACCAATCAAAATTCAGAAGAGGGAAAAAAAAAACCCTAACTAAAATCAATTCATTTGTGGACATGTTAACTGAGCGGTCAGTGACTTAGAAATAAATATGTTATCAGTTCTTATGAATCCTTTCCTTTGAAATACTCCAGTACTAGAAAGTGATTTGAGAGTCTGCCAGGTTTTATATTTTACAGCAAGAGATATTTTGATACATCATTTAACATATATGAACTACTACTAATTTAGACACTGTATTTTTTAAAAGAACTTTTAAATGATCATTTCAAGTAATCAAATGATCAAACATGACATTACCAATGACCAAACTGACTGCCTGGCTTCTTGATGTATTCTTGCCCAAAATGTTTAATACAAAACTCATCAAGAGGAAGCAATTAGACGAATTCAAACTGAGGAACATTCTGCAAAACAACTAGCCTAGAACCTAAAGATGTTAAAGCCAAGGAGGACCATCTTTAACGACTCCCCCTGCCCAACCCCTCCAACCCTCAGGAAAAAAGATGGGAAGCTATTCTAATTTAAAGGAGACCAGAGACCTGACAACTAAATGCAATATGTGATCTCTGATCAGGGGTCGGTCATCTATAAAGAATTTTATTGGGACACTTGGAAAATTTTAAATACAGACTTTTTATAATATAAATGTTATATCCATATTAAATACTGGAGTCTCACAATTATGTTTATATAGTAAAAGGAGTAAAAATCATGAAATATTTAGGGAAGCTGTTGTCTGCAACGTGTGCTCAAATAATGGGGGAGGAAGAATTTATATTCAGAGATAAATGCAGCAAAATGTATTCATCAATAAATGCAGATAGAGTATACAAGTATTGACTATTCTCTTAAACTTTGAAAAATTTTCACAATAAAAATTTGGAAGGAATAATCAAATGAGAATTCTAGAAATGAGAAACATTAACTAAGATTAAGAACTTGATAGACTGGATTCACAAGCAGGTTCAACAGAANAGGAGCTAATTAAAAAAAAATTTTCTGTATTAACTCCAGGAGATGGTGAAGGAC
This sequence comes from Tragulus kanchil, assembly GCA_022376925.1. Lineage (NCBI taxonomy): Eukaryota > Metazoa > Chordata > Mammalia > Artiodactyla > Tragulidae > Tragulus > Tragulus kanchil. The sequence goes on from JAIOJX010000024.1 coordinate 134,498,203, forward strand.
CACATCAATGGGAGCAGAGTCGGACATGACAGCGACTGAACAACAACAATAAAGAAGTATTCATACTGGCTCTTACTAAAGAGCCTTAGGTGACCAATCAAAATTCAGAAGAGGGAAAAAAAAAACCCTAACTAAAATCAATTCATTTGTGGACATGTTAACTGAGCGGTCAGTGACTTAGAAATAAATATGTTATCAGTTCTTATGAATCCTTTCCTTTGAAATACTCCAGTACTAGAAAGTGATTTGAGAGTCTGCCAGGTTTTATATTTTACAGCAAGAGATATTTTGATACATCATTTAACATATATGAACTACTACTAATTTAGACACTGTATTTTTTAAAAGAACTTTTAAATGATCATTTCAAGTAATCAAATGATCAAACATGACATTACCAATGACCAAACTGACTGCCTGGCTTCTTGATGTATTCTTGCCCAAAATGTTTAATACAAAACTCATCAAGAGGAAGCAATTAGACGAATTCAAACTGAGGAACATTCTGCAAAACAACTAGCCTAGAACCTAAAGATGTTAAAGCCAAGGAGGACCATCTTTAACGACTCCCCCTGCCCAACCCCTCCAACCCTCAGGAAAAAAGATGGGAAGCTATTCTAATTTAAAGGAGACCAGAGACCTGACAACTAAATGCAATATGTGATCTCTGATCAGGGGTCGGTCATCTATAAAGAATTTTATTGGGACACTTGGAAAATTTTAAATACAGACTTTTTATAATATAAATGTTATATCCATATTAAATACTGGAGTCTCACAATTATGTTTATATAGTAAAAGGAGTAAAAATCATGAAATATTTAGGGAAGCTGTTGTCTGCAACGTGTGCTCAAATAATGGGGGAGGAAGAATTTATATTCAGAGATAAATGCAGCAAAATGTATTCATCAATAAATGCAGATAGAGTATACAAGTATTGACTATTCTCTTAAACTTTGAAAAATTTTCACAATAAAAATTTGGAAGGAATAATCAAATGAGAATTCTAGAAATGAGAAACATTAACTAAGATTAAGAACTTGATAGACTGGATTCACAAGCAGGTTCAACAGAACAGGAGTAATAAAAAGTTTACTAGAAAATAATCTAGAAAAAAACTATCCAGACTAAAGCACAGAGTGAAAAAAAAAAGGTTAGAAAATATGGCAATGAGTATATCAGCATATGAGACAGGGTGAAAAGTTCTAATAGATGTTAACTGTAGTCCCAGAGAAGACAAGAAAGAGATTGTAGCAGAAGCAACATATTAAAACACAACAGCTGAGAATTTCCCAAAACTAGACTTAGATATCAAGCTATACATTCAAGAAGCAATATGGACATCGAGAATAACTAACAATACAAAGAAAACCACACTTTCAGGTACATCCTAGTAAAATCTGCTAAAGAGGTGGAGAAACTCTAAAAAGCAACAGAGTATAATCATCAAAAGAGCAACTCAGCTTCTACTTCTCATCAATAAGTAGAAGTCAGAAGACAACCAAATAAAATCTTTAAACAACTGAAAGAAAACAATGCTATACCTACATTTTATACTCAGTAAAAATATCTTTCAAAAATGTAGGAGAAATGAAAGTGCTTCTAGATAAATAAAAAATCAAAGAAATTTATCATAAACAGAACTGTACTAAAGGGAGTTATTCTAGCAAAAGCAAAACAGTCCTAGGGAGAAGCAATAAAACACAATAAGAACGCAGATCAAAGGAAAGGATGAAAATATGGGTAAAACTCAATAATTTGTGTTTAAAATACACAAAGAAGCTGAATTCACTGTAAAAACAGCACAAAGGCGGAGGGTGATGAACAAAGTCACAGTATTCAAGGTCTCTGCATTTTTCAGGAAATGATAAAAACAGGCATTTATATTAGTCTTCTATAATACAAAATGCATGTTGCAACCTCAGGAAATCACCAAAAGAATATTAAAAGAATACACATCAAGTTGATAGGATAAAACAGAATAATAAAAAAATAATCCCAAAGAGGACAAGAAAGGAAAGAAAATGGTCTGGACCAGGTGGAACAAACAAAAAATAATTTAAAATTTTAAATTGAAATATATTACATTAAATATAAGTGGGCTAAATAGTTAAAGGCAGATTACCTTACTGAATCAAAAACAAAGATATATACTGCTTACAAAAGACCACCTTAAATATAAAAATGTAGAAAGGATGAAAGACATACCATACAAACATTAACAACATCAGTAAAATGAATTCGATGTTTATGTCCCTGTGCATTCAAGCAAGTATTTTCTGAGGATCTGCTATGAAAATAGCAAAACTTAAATGTCACTTATTACAAATCATCCCAAGATGGCCCCCAATGATTATTGCCTCTTAGTATCCACCTTGTGAAGTGTTACTCAACCCTACATTAAATAGGGCTGAAAAAGTGAAATTATATATCAAATGTGTGAAAAAGTGAAATGATATATTGAATAATCCTTCCCAAGAGTCAATGAAGCACTGAATTTTTTAGAGTATATCTAATGAAAAGCTAAAGTAATTTAACAGTGGCAGTTAAAATAACCACAAATTAGGGGCTTCCCTGGGGGTCCAATGGTTAGGAATCCCCCTTGCAATACATGGGTTCAATTTCTGGGTTGGGAAGATCCCACGTCTTTGGGCAATTCAGTGTGCCAGTGGCAGCTAGGGAATATCTTTCAAAAATGTAGGAGAAATGAAAGTGCTTCTAGATAAATAAAAAATCAAAGAAATTTATCATAAACAGAACTGTACTAAAGGGAGTTATTCTAGCAAAAGCAAAACAGTCCTAGGGAGAAGCAATAAAACACAATAAGAACGCAGATCAAAGGAAAGGATGAAAATATGGGTAAAACTCAATAATTTGTGTTTAAAATACACAAAGAAGCTGAATTCACTGTAAAAACAGCACAAAGGCGGAGGGTGATGAACAAAGTCACAGTATTCAAGGTCTCTGCATTGTTCAGGAAATGATAAAAACAGGCATTTATATTAGTCTTCTATAATACAAAATGCATGTTGCAACCTCAGGAAATCACCAAAAGAATATTAAAAGAATACACATCAAGTTGATAGGATAAAACAGAATAATAAAAAAATAATCCCAAAGAGGACAAGAAAGGAAAGAAAATGGTCTGGACCAGGTGGAACAAACAAAAAATAATTTAAAATTTTAAATTGAAATATATTACATTAAATATAAGTGGGCTAAATAGTTAAAGGCAGATTACCTTACTGAATCAAAAACAAAGATATATACTGCTTACAAAAGACCACCTTAAATATAAAAATGTAGAAAGGATGAAAGACATACCATACAAACATTAACAACATCAGTAAAATGAATTCGATGTTTATGTCCCTGTGCATTCAAGCAAGTATTTTCTGAGGATCTGCTATGAAAATAGCAAAACTTAAATGTCACTTATTACAAATCATCCCAAGATGGCCCCCAATGATTATTGCCTCTTAGTATCCACCTTGTGAAGTGTTACTCAACCCTACATTAAATAGGGCTGAAAAAGTGAAATTATATATCAAATGTGTGAAAAAGTGAAATGATATATTGAATAATCCTTCCCAAGAGTCAATGAAGCACTGAATTTTTTAGAGTATATCTAATGAAAAGCTAAAGTAATTTAACAGTGGCAGTTAAAATAACCACAAATTAGGGGCTTCCCTGGGGGTCCAATGGTTAGGAATCCCCCTTGCAATACATGGGTTCAATTTCTGGTCTGGGAAGATCCCACGTGCCTTGGGGCAATTCAGTGTGCCAGTGGCAGCTAGGGAGAAGCCCCCACTTGCTGAAACTAGAGAAAGTCTACCTGAAGCAATGAAACCTAGAACAACCAAAAATACATATTTTTTTTAATAGCCACAAATTAGAAAGAGAACTAATAAGTAAAACATTTGGTGTGATGAATTATCAGGAGAAAAAATTAAGGTAGATCCATTCAAGGAAAAGTCTTTTCTCTCTTTATCTAACTTTACTATTTCGGCAGTTGTTTCCTACTACATGGAATCAATTCTTTTGCTCAACAAGAGGGTAATGATTTAGTAAATAAATGCCACAACCACTCGATGTAATATTGTGCAGCCAGTAAAAAAGGATTATTTTATCATTAGAGGCAGAATACTACAATTAATATTTGGCAAGATCAAGTATAAATATATAGACAACACAAAAATTATGGGAAAAAAAAACAAACTGAAATGTCAATAGGATTATCTTTGAGGTGGCTATAACTGATATTTTTCTTTTTGATTTTTATCTTTCTAAACTGAGATTTATTATATATACTTTTCATTAAAAATTGGGATGGTCAGGGTTTTCCTGGTGGTCCAGTGGGTAAAGAGTCCACCTTGCAGTGCAAGGGGCACCGGTTGGACCCCTGGGCCATGAAGAACCCACGTGCAGCAGAGCGGCTGGACCAGTGTGTCCAATTATGAGCCAGCGCTCTGGAGCACATGCGCCCAGAGCTGGTGCTCTGCAACAAGAGAGGCCACTGCAATGGGAGGCCTACACAGGCCAAAGAATAAAGATGGATGAAAATAAATAAATAAAAAACCAATAAAAGAGGCCAAAATTAAAAAAAAAAAAATCAGGATGGTCATTTTTATTTGCAATGTATCCCATGAGTTTTACCCTTTTGTTCAGTTAATCTAATTGAGTTACACATTGCCTTGTGCTTATTCATGCTATTAATTCCAGTAAACAATTTCGTATAAATGGGAAATCACAGTAGAAGCCATGAGTTTCTATTAACATATATTTACAACCCAGTGAAACGTATCTGTTCATCTAACTCAATTTTTTCTGTTTCTCAGTTTTCATTGCATTTTATTAATACATATATTCTACCAATGTTCTTCATATACAGTTTACTTTCAGTCTTTTTTTTGTGTATGACTTATTTTCCTTGAACTCTTAGAGATCAGGGGTTACCTTCACATTTCCTAGAATACCCAGCACAATGCTACATGTTTAATACATAGTTAATATCTATTAAATTATTGAAAGACAAAGAATTTTAGAATTAGACAAAAGCTCAAACAAGAAACCTTCCCCGTGTCTCAAGACTCTGGAGATCTCCTGTTTTTAATGCTATCAAGAAAGTATGTTAACTGTAAGAAAATATCAACAGCACAAAGAGTTCAGGACCTCACACCATTTATGGATAGTTTTGATGTCCAAAATTCTATTGAAAGTTCACATCTTGAATTCTCTCCTATTAATATTTGGCAAGATCAAGTATAAATATATAGACAACACAAAAATTATGGGAAAAAAAAACAAACTGAAATGTCAATAGGATTATCTTTGAGGTGGCTATAACTGATATTTTTCTTTTTGATTTTTATCTTTCTAAACTGAGATTTATTATATATACTTTTCATTAAAAATTGGGATGGTCAGGGTTTTCCTGGTGGTCCAGTGGGTAAAGAGTCCACCTTGCAGTGCAAGGGGCACCGGTTGGACCCCTGGGCCATGAAGAACCCACGTGCAGCAGAGCGGCTGGACCAGTGTGTCCAATTATGAGCCAGCGCTCTGGAGCACATGCGCCCAGAGCTGGTGCTCTGCAACAAGAGAGGCCACTGCAATGGGAGGCCTACACAGGCCAAAGAATAAAGATGGATGAAAATAAATAAATAAAAAACCAATAAAAGAGGCCAAAATTAAAAAAAAAAAAATCAGGATGGTCATTTTTATTTGCAATGTATCCCATGAGTTTTACCCTTTTGTTCAGTTAATCTAATTGAGTTACACATTGCCTTGTGCTTATTCATGCTATTAATTCCAGTAAACAATTTCGTATAAATGGGAAATCACAGTAGAAGCCATGAGTTTCTATTAACATATATTTACAACCCAGTGAAACGTATCTGTTCATCTAACTCAATTTTTTCTGTTTCTCAGTTTTCATTGCATTTTATTAATACATATATTCTACCAATGTTCTTCATATACAGTTTACTTTCAGTCTTTTTTTTGTGTATGACTTATTTTCCTTGAACTCTTAGAGATCAGGGGTTACCTTCACATTTCCTAGAATACCCAGCACAATGCTACATGTTTAATACATAGTTAATATCTATTAAATTATTGAAAGACAAAGAATTTTAGAATTAGACAAAAGCTCAAACAAGAAACCTTCCCCGTGTCTCAAGACTCTGGAGATCTCCTGTTTTTAATGCTATCAAGAAAGTATGTTAACTGTAAGAAAATATCAACAGCACAAAGAGTTCAGGACCTCACACCATTTATGGATAGTTTTGATGTCCAAAAATTCTATTGAAAGTTCACATCTTGAATTCTCTCTGACCTAGAACTGTACTCTAGCACATTCTTTTTACAATTTGCTATGCTTTCCATATGATAAAACCTTTAAAACTGCTGTTTTTCAAAGTGATTTTTCAGATTAGCAAAGTAATAAGTACCTTTTTAAAATCATCTACTATTTCAGAATATGAAAACTGGGGAAATATGAACTACATAATATATAATAGTACTGCACCAATGCTAACCTGTTGAGATGGATGTTGACCTACTGAAAGTAAACTGTCTGCAAACAACTGTGAAGTGATTCAAAAAGAAAAAAATCTGGACCTATATCTAAATACAGACATACATGTTAAAGAGAAAAACAGCATGTGCACAAATGCACCAAAATATTAACTAATATTAACTAATGTCTGTAGGTAATGGCCATCATCAAAAAGCTAACAGACAATAAATTCTGGAGAGGGTGTGGAGAAAAGGGAACACTCTTGCAACTGTTGGTGGGAATGTAAGTTGATACAGCCACCATGGAAGACAGTATGGCGATTCCTTAAGAAACTAGGAATAGGGCCTTCCCTGGTAGCTCAGTGGGTAAAGAGTTCACCGGCCAATGCAGAAGAAACGAGTTCGATAGCTGATCTAGGCCGATCCCACATGCTGCAGAGCAACGAAGCCCGTGAGCCACACTATTGAGCCTTTGCTCTACATCTTTGGAGCAACAACTATTGAGCCCATGTGCTGCAACTATTGAAGCCCGTGTGCCCTAGAGCCTGAGTTCTACAACAAGAGAAGTCACTACAAGAAGAAGCCTGCTCACCTCAACTAGAGAGTAGCCCCCACTCCCTGCAACCAGAGCCTGCAGCAGCAATGAAAACCCAGAATAGCCAAAAATAAATAAACAAATTTTTTTTAAAAAAAGAAGAAACTAGGAATAGAACCACCATATGACCCAGCAACTATTAGGCATATGCCCTGAGGAAATCAAAATTGAAAAAGACACATGTACCCCATTGTTCACTGCAACACTATTTACAATAGCTAGAACATGAAAGCATCCTAGATGTCCATCAATAAATGAACGGATAAAGAAGCTGTGGTACATATATACAATGGGATATTCCTCACCCATAAAAAGAAATGCATTTGAGTTAGTTTTAATGAGGTGGATGAACCTAGAACGTATTAAACAGAGTGAAATAAGTCAGAAAGAGAAAGATAAATACTGTATACCGCCCCCCCAGCCCAGCCCCCAGGATGCCCTCTGCGTTCCACAGGCCTCCCTGGCCTCCACACCCTATGAGGTCATTTTCCGCTTGGCCCACACCCACTGGAAAAAGAGACCAGGACACCTCCTTGGCAAGCCAGGGGGGCCACCGGGGAGCAATGGGAACCCGACCAGGTGGCAATTTAAAGCAGGAGGCAAATACAGGGGGCCAAGCTGGCGGAGGAATGAGGGGAAGATTTCACCAGCTCTCCAACAGAATCACCAGAACTAATCAAGAAATGAAACACCACCAACAAACCAACCGCTAGATGACACAACTCCTTAGGTCTGTGAGGGTTGAAGAATGAACAGCCAGAACTTTCCCAGAGCTACTGTTCTGAGAACCCTCTATACTAACCCCCACGCCCGACCGACGGAGAGTGCACTAGGAAGTGCCCTAAAAGCCGGAGCAGAGCGAAAATTTCAAAAATCCAGCCAGATCGCAGGCAGAAATTAAGACACTGCGAAAATAAGATACTGGAGCGGGGATGTGCGTAACGCAGTTAAGAACTTCCCCGCGGAGTGCTGCTAGAGACCTGGATAGAGCCGAACAGGAGTGCCCACGGCGAAAATTGCGACTTTCAGTCTGGCACTGGGTGAGTTCAAACACTCCTAGTGGGGCTTGCTGAATGGAGAGGAGAGTCGCCCACGGATTGCTTACCAGGGACCAGGCTCCAGCCGGATGGGAAACTCAGCAATGAAAACCGTGCAAAATAAATAAACAAATTTTTTTTAAAAAAAGAAGAAACTAGGAATAGAACCACCATATGACCCAGCAACTATTAGGCATATGCCCTGAGGAAATCAAAATTGAAAAAGACACATGTACCCCATTGTTCACTGCAACACTATTTACAATAGCTAGAACATGAAAGCATCCTAGATGTCCATCAATAAATGAACGGATAAAGAAGCTGTGGTACATATATACAATGGGATATTCCTCACCCATAAAAAGAAATGCATTTGAGTTAGTTTTAATGAGGTGGATGAACCTAGAACGTATTAAACAGAGTGAAATAAGTCAGAAAGAGAAAGATAAATACTGTATACCGCCCCCCCAGCCCAGCCCCCAGGATGCCCTCTGCGTTCCACAGGCCTCCCTGGCCTCCACACCCTATGAGGTCATTTTCCGCTTGGCCCACACCCACTGGAAAAAGAGACCAGGACACCTCCTTGGCAAGCCAGGGGGGCCACCGGGGAGCAATGGGAACCCGACCAGGTGGCAATTTAAAGCAGGAGGCAAATACAGGGGGCCAAGCTGGCGGAGGAATGAGGGGAAGATTTCACCAGCTCTCCAACAGAATCACCAGAACTAATCAAGAAATGAAACACCACCAACAAACCAACCGCTAGATGACACAACTCCTTAGGTCTGTGAGGGTTGAAGAATGAACAGCCAGAACTTTCCCAGAGCTACTGTTCTGAGAACCCTCTATACTAACCCCCACGCCCGACCGACGGAGAGTGCACTAGGAAGTGCCCTAAAAGCCGGAGCAGAGCGAAAATTTCAAAAATCCAGCCAGATCGCAGGCAGAAATTAAGACACTGCGAAAATAAGATACTGGAGCGGGGATGTGCGTAACGCAGTTAAGAACTTCCCCGCGGAGTGCTGCTTAGAGACCTGGATAGAGCCGAACAGGGAGTGCCCACGGCGAAAATTGCGACTTTCAGTCTGGCACTGGGTGAGTTCAAACACTCCTAGTGGGGGGCTTGCTGAATGGAGAGGGAGAGTCGTCCACGGATTGCTTACCAGGGACCAGGCTCCAGCCGGATGGGAAAGCTCATGCCCACCTTTGGGACTTGAACACGTAACTGGCAGTGCGCGCGTGCCAGCAGCGGAAGAGCCCGTGCAACCCCACAGCTGCAGCCACAGCGGAGGAAGCCGGGAGAAGAGCAGGTATTGGAGGGTACCAGCAGGTGCGCAGTAGAGCCGGGGCGCCCCCCTCCAACATGGGACTGCGCATGTCGCGGCCCCCGCCTGACGGACTAGGATCAGCCCGCCGCCCTGGCCAGCACCTGAGCTGGCAGCAAAGCATTTGTCTTGCTGAAAACAAAAACAGAAACCATAGCAACCGGTGCTGTAAGGGAAAGGCTACATCATCAAGACAACACTATCGAGAGCAGATTGGCTTCCGCCAGACAGATGAGAGGATAAAAACCAGAGACAGTAATTAGCTTTTTTTGTTTGTTTATTTGTTGTAGATGGTTTTGTTTATTTGATTGATTGGTCAGGTTTGGGTTTTTGGTGTTTTTTTTTTTTTTTTTTGTCTCTCATTTTTTCTTCCCCTTTTAATATTTAATTTCCTTTTTTTGATTTTTAATTTTTAATTTTTTCTGAATTTTAATTCTTGGAAACTTCTAATTTTCTTTCCTCTTTGCCACTGCTTCCTCCCTCTTTGTTCTAAATGTAAAACTTTCTCCTATCTACCACTATCCTCTAGATAAATATTTCCTACCTTCCTGTCTCCACTATTCTCTTCCAGCTGCACTAAGCAATACAACACACTAATCTTGCCTACGTAACCCTATAAAATCCTTCCAAGACGAATCTGTTCCTTCTCATTACCCATACACTCTCCTCCTCCTCACCCCCAACACATGTCTTAGCTAAAAATTGCTTTCAGTGACATAGTCCCAGCCAGGACCTTGCCCCGGATCTCTTTTTCCAGGCATTATTTTAATTAACTCAGAGCTTAACGGGCAAGTACCATCTTTGATTGCGTCATCTGCCAGAAAAATTTCCTATGCTTTGTCACTGTAAGACTGGTTAGATGTGGTTATTGCTGTGTATGTATGTATATCTTATGACTATGGTAGAAAACATCTGCATGCTTTTATGACTATCACCGATCAGGGATACACCTCTTATTCCTCAGATGCTAGTATCTGAACTAATATCACGGAACACCATAGCAAATCAGACATAGAGCCTACACCCCCTGACCAATCATCAAACCAAGGATCCTTGGAGTGGAAGCTCTGATTCCAAGACCACACACTATCAAAGAACATACAACACTAGAGATTATTCACCTGTAAACAAGACCTAACACCACCCAAGACATAAACCACTGAACCCTGAGGACACTGAACCACTGAACTACAAGGACAGAAACCCAAAGGAAGGGAGAATTCAACCAAGAAGCCTGGTGGGGAAAAGAACTCCATACACACAGACACACACAAAGAAACAAAAGTTAACCTAATGATGAAACGATGGAGAAACACTGCACAAATGAAGGACCAAGCTGGAGAAACACAGCTTCAAATGATAGAGGAGAAGATGGACAAATTATTTGAAAGAGAATTCAGAAAGGCTATACTAATGAGGATGCAAAACACTGAAAACAGAATATTAGAGGAAATTAGTGCACTGAGAAGAGACATGCAAAAAATGAAAAATAAGCAAATAGAGACCACCAACTCAATTGCTGAAGTTAAAAATACTATAGAAGGTCTCAACAGTAGAGTATCAGAGGCTGAAGAACAGATAAGTGAGCTGGAAGACAGAATGGTGGAAATAAGTGCTGAAGAACAGAACAAAGCCCAAAGAATTTAAAGAACTGAGGATAGCATAAGAGACCTATGGGACAATATCAAATGCACCAACATTAGAATTATAGGAGTTCCAGAAGAAGAAGAAGAGAAGAAAGACTATGAAAAAATTCTTGAAGAGGTTATAGTTGAAAACTTCCCCAGCATGGGAAAGGAAATAGTCAATCAAGTCCAAGAAGCACAAAGAGTTCCATACAGGAGAAACCCCAGAAGAAACACACCAAGGCACATTCTAATCAAACTAATGCAGACTAAATATAAAGACAGATTACTAAAAGCAGCTAGGAGCAAACAACAAATAACATATAAAGGAAACCACATACATCAAACTGCAGATCTTTCAACAGAAACTCTACAGGCCAGAAGAGAATGGCAAAACACATTTAAATGGCTAAAAGAGAATAACCTCCAACCAAGAATTCTCTACCCAGCAAGAATCTCATTCAGAAATGATGGTGAAGTCAAAAACTTCACAGACAAGCAAAAACCAAAAGAATTCTGTACCACAAAACCAGCCCTACAACAAGTGTTAAAGGGCCTGATATAGCCAATGAATGCTAGAGTCAGAGAAGTCCTACAAATCAAACCCCAAATTTCTAAGAAGATGACAATAGGAACATTTGTATCAATAATTACTTTGAATGGCAATGGACTAAATGCTCCAACCAAACAACACAGGCTGGCTGAATGGATCCAGGAGCAAGACCCATATATATGCTGTTTACAAGAGACCCACTTCAGACCTAGAGACACTCAGAGACTGAAAGTGAGAGGCTGGAAAAAGATATTCCATGCAAATGGAAATCAAAAGAAAGCTGGAGTAGCAATCCTCATATCAGACAAAATAGACTTTAAAGTAAAGAAGATTCTAAGAGACAAGGCAGGTCACTACATCATGATTAAGGGATCTATCCAAGAGGAAGACATAACAGTCATGAATATCTACGCACCCAACACAGGGGCACCTCAATACATAAGACAAACACTTTCAGACGTTAAATAAGAAATCAATAATAACACAGTAATAGTAGGAGACTTTAACACTCCTCTCACACCAATGGACAGATCATCCAAACAGAAAATTAATAAAGAAACATAAGCCTTAAATGTCACACTAGAAAAGATGGACCTCATCGATATCTTTAGGACGTTCCATCCAAAAGCAGAAGAATACACTTTCTTCTCAAGTGCTCATGGAACATTCTCCAGGATAGACCACAAATTTTTTTTTTTAAAACCTTTATTTTGCTTTTAACTTTTACAGAGTTTTGTTGTTTACAGATATGTATGTTCCCAGATTAGTCATATGTATATCCCCCCCTTCCCACCCCTCCCAAACATCACACAGCACCCATGAAGGATCCCCTTTTCTCACAGAGCAATGACTACAGCTATTTTCTTCACTTATGATAGTACAGGCCTTCATGCTACTTCCTTTACGCCTCCCACCTTCTGTTCCTTCCCCACAATGTCCATATGTCCACTGTCCATGTCTGTCTTTCCGTCGCTTCACTGTGTGTGCCATCATCACCATCCTACTAGATTCCATATATATGTGTTAATATACTGTATTTGTCCTTCTCTTTCTGACTGACTTCACTTTTGATGATACGTTCTAGATCCAGCCACCTCATTAGGGCTGATTCTTCTGCATTACTCTTTACAGCTGTGTAGTATTCCATTGTATATATGTACCAGAGCTTCTGGATCCATTCGTTCCTTCCATGTTCTAGCTGTTGTATAGAGAGCTGCAATGAACATTGGGGTACAGGTGCTTCTTTCAGATTTGATTTCATCAGGGTATAAGCCTAATAGTGGGATTGCTGGGTCATATGGTGCTTCTATTTTTAGTTTTTTAAGAAATCTCCATACTGTCTTCCATAGAAGCTGTATCAATTTACACTCCCACCAGCAATGCAGGAGTGTTCCCTTTTCTCCGCAGCCTCTCCAGCATTTATTGTCTGTCGATTTGTGGATGACGGCCATTCTGACGGGTGTGAGGTGATATCTCATTGTAGTTTTGATTTGCATTTCTCTAATTATTAGTGAAGTTGAGCATCGTTTCATGTGCTTTTGGGCCATCTGTATGTCATCATTGGAGAGGTGTCTGTTTAGGTCCTCTTCCCATTTTTTGATTGGGTTGTTCGTTTTTCCAGTGCTGAGTTGTCTGAGTTGCTTGTACATTTTGGAGATTAATTCTTTGTCTGTTGTTTCATTTGCTATGACTTTCTCCCACTCTGTGGGGTGTCTGTTCAGCTTTTTTGTAGTTTCTTTAGCTGTACAAAAGCTTTTAAGTTTCATTAGGTCCCACATGTTCCTTTGTCTTTTTAGTTCCGCTATTGTAGTAGGTGGGTCAGAGAAGATCTTGCTTTGATTGATGTCCTTGAGGGTTTTGCCTATATTCTCCTCTAAGAGTTTGATGGCTTCTGGCCTTACATTTAAGTCTTTAATCCATTTTGAGTTGATCTTTGTGCATGGTGTCAGGGTATGTTCCAACTTCATTTTTTTGCATGTAGCTGTCCAATTTTCCCAGCACCATTTGTTGAAGAGGCCGTCTTTGTCCCATTTTATATGTTCCCCTCCTTTGGATAGACCACATCTTGAGCCACAAATCTAACCTCAGTCCATTCAAGAAAACTGAAATTATAACAACCATCTTCTCGGACCACAATGCAATGAGACTAGAGATCAACTACAGGAAAAAAAACCCCTAAAAACACAAACACATGGAGATTAAACAACACATACCTAAAAACCAACTGATTACTGGGGAGATCAAAGGAGAAATTTAAAAATTCCTAGAAGAAAATGACAATAAACACACAACAATGCAAAACCTATGGGATACTGCAAAAGCAGTTCTAAGAGGGAAATTTATAGCAATACAATCCTACCTCAAGAAACTAGGAAAACATGAAGCAGATGACCTAAACCTATGCTTAAAATAATTGGAGATGGAAGAACAAAAATACTCCAAAGCCAGCAGAAGAAGAGAAATCATAAGGATCAGAGCAGAAATAAATGAGAAAGAAACAATAGTAAAGATAAATAAAACAAAAAGCTGGTTCTTTGAAAAGGTAAACAAAATTGACAAGCCACTGGCCAGACTCATCAAGAAAAAAAGAGGGAAGAACCAGATCAACAAAATCAAAAATGAAAAAGGAGAGATTACAACAGATAATGCAGAAATCCAAAGGATTCTAAGAGACTATTATGAACAACTCTATGGCAACAAACTGGACAATCTGGAAGAAATGGACAGTTTCTTGGGGAAGATTAATCTCCCAAGACTGAGCCAGGAAGAAACAGAAACTTTGAACAACCCAATCACAAGCTCAGAAATCGAATCTGTGATTAAAAATATACCCAAAAATAAAAGCCCAGGGCCAGATGGCTTCATAAGTGAATTCTACCAAACATTTAAAGAAGAGCTTATGCCTGTCCTTCTAAAACTCTTTCAAAAAAGTGCACAGGAAGGAAAACTTCCAAACACATTCTATGAGGCCACCATCACCCTGATAACAAAACCAGGCAAAGACAACACAAAAAAGGAAAACTATAGGCCAATTTCACTGATGAACTTAGATGCCAAGGTCCTCAACAAAATCCTAGCAAACAGAATTCAATGACACATCAAAAAACTCATACAAGTTGGGTTCATCCCAGGCATGCAAGGATTCTTCAATATCCACAAATCAATCAATGTGATACACCATATCGACAAATTGAGAGAGAAAAATCACATGATCATCTCAATAGATGCAGAAAAAGCCTTCGACAAAGTACGACATCCATTTATGATAAAAACTCTTCAAAAAATGGGTACAGAAGGAACCTATCTCAACATAATAAAAGCCATATATGAGAAGCCCACAGCGAACATTATCCTCAATGGTGAAAAACTCAAAGCATTTCCCCTAAGATCAGGAACAAGACAGGGGTGCCCACTTTCACCACTACTATTCAACATAGTCCTGGAAGTTCTAGCAACAGCAATAAGAGAAGAGAAAGAAATCAAAGGAATCCAGATTGGAAAGGAAGAAGTCAAGCTCTCTTTCTTTGCAGACGACATGATATTATACATAGAAAATCCCAAAGACAGTATTACAGAGCTACTAGAGCTAATCAACGAATTCAGCAAAGTCTCAGGATACAAAGTCAACACACAGAAATCACTGGCATTCCTATACACAAACAACGAAAAATCAGAAAATGAAATCAAAGAGGCAATCCCCTTCACCACTGCAACCAAAAGAATCAAATACTTGGGAGTAAACCTACCCAAAGAAACAAAAGAACTGTACACAGAAAATTACAAGACACTCATGAGAGAAATTAAAGAAGACTTAAACAGCTGGAGAGATATTCCATGTTCCTGGGTCGGAAGAATCAATATTGTGAAAATGACCATACTACCAAATGTCATCTATAGGATCCAGATTTAATCCAAAAGGGAAACTTGCCAAAAAACAAATCGAATCTGTGATTAAAAATATACCCAAAAATAAAAGCCCAGGGCCAGATGGCTTCATAAGTGAATTCTACCAAACATTTAAAGAAGAGCTTATGCCTGTCCTTCTAAAACTCTTTCAAAAAAGTGCACAGGAAGGAAAACTTCCAAACACATTCTATGAGGCCACCATCACCCTGATAACAAAACCAGGCAAAGACAACACAAAAAAGGAAAACTATAGGCCAATTTCACTGATGAACTTAGATGCCAAGGTCCTCAACAAAATCCTAGCAAACAGAATTCAATGACACATCAAAAAACTCATACAAGTTGGGTTCATCCCAGGCATGCAAGGATTCTTCAATATCCACAAATCAATCAATGTGATACACCATATCGACAAATTGAGAGAGAAAAATCACATGATCATCTCAATAGATGCAGAAAAAGCCTTCGACAAAGTACGACATCCATTTATGATAAAAACTCTTCAAAAAATGGGTACAGAAGGAACCTATCTCAACATAATAAAAGCCATATATGAGAAGCCCACAGCGAACATTATCCTCAATGGTGAAAAACTCAAAGCATTTCCCCTAAGATCAGGAACAAGACAGGGGTGCCCACTTTCACCACTACTATTCAACATAGTCCTGGAAGTTCTAGCAACAGCAATAAGAGAAGAGAAAGAAATCAAAGGAATCCAGATTGGAAAGGAAGAAGTCAAGCTCTCTTTCTTTGCAGACGACATGATATTATACATAGAAAATCCCAAAGACAGTATTACAGAGCTACTAGAGCTAATCAACGAATTCAGCAAAGTCTCAGGATACAAAGTCAACACACAGAAATCACTGGCATTCCTATACACAAACAACGAAAAATCAGAAAATGAAATCAAAGAGGCAATCCCCTTCACCACTGCAACCAAAAGAATCAAATACTTGGGAGTAAACCTACCCAAAGAAACAAAAGAACTGTACACAGAAAATTACAAGACACTCATGAGAGAAATTAAAGAAGACTTAAACAGCTGGAGAGATATTCCATGTTCCTGGGTCGGAAGAATCAATATTGTGAAAATGACCATACTACCAAATGTCATCTATAGATTCAATGCAACCCCTATCAAACTACCAATGACATTCTTCACAGAACTAGACAAAAGAATAACACAGTTCACATGGAAACACAATAGACCCCGAATAGCCAAAGCAATCCTGAGGAAGAAGAATGGAGCTGGAGTGATCAGCCTCCCTGACGTCAGACTCTACTACAAAGCAACAGTCCTCAAGACAGTATGGTACTGGCACAAAAACAGAAATATCGACCAATGGAACAAGATAGAGAACCCAGAGATAAACCCATGCACCTATGGGTACCTTATTTTTGACAAAGGAGGCGAAACTATAAAATGGGACAAAGACAGCCTTTTCAACAAGTGGTGCTGGGAAAATTGGACAGCTACATGCAAAAAATGAAGTCGGAACATTCCCTGGCACCATACACAAAGATCAACTCAAAATGGATTAAAGACCTAAATGTAAGACCAGAAACCATCAAATTCTTAGAGGAGATTATAGGCAAAACCCTCAAGGACATCAATCAAAGCAAGATCTTCTCTGACCCACCTACTACAATAGCGGAACTAAAAAGACAAAGGAACATGTGGGACCTCATGAAACTTATAAGCTTTTGTACAGCTAAAGAAATTACAAAAAAGCTGAACAGACACCCCACAGAGTGGGAGAAAGTCATAGCAAATGAAATAACAGACCAAGAATTAATCTCCAAAATCTACAGGGGCTTCCCTGGTGGTCCAGTGGATAAGGACACCACCTTGCAGTGCAAGGGGCGCCGGTTCGATCCCTGGCCTGGGAAGATTCCACGTGCCACAGAGCGGCTGGACCGATGTGTCCAATTACCGAGCCGGAGCTCTGGAGCGCATGTGCCCAGAGCCGGCGCTCTGCAACAACAGATGCCACCGCGATGGGAGGCCCACACGGACCAAAGAACAAAGATGGATGAAAATAGAGAAATGAAAGACCAATAGAAGTGCCCCGCCCCCCCCCCCCCTCCCCACCCCCCCCCCCCCCAAAAAAAAAAAAAAGAGTGAAAACTTGGAAAAAAAAAACCCAAAATCTACAAGTAACTCAGACAACTCAGCACAGGAAAAACAAAAAACCCAATCAAAAAATGGGAAAAAGGTCTAAAGAGACGCCTCTCCAAAGAGGACATACAGATGGCCCAAAAGCACATGAAACGATGCTCAACCTCGCTTATTATTAGAGAAATGCAAATTAAAACTACAATGAGATATCACCTCACACCCGTCAGAATGGCCAGCATCAATAAATCGACAGACAATAAATGCTGCAGAGGGTGTGGAGAAAAGGGAACCCTCTTGCATTGCTGGTGGGAATGTAAATTAATACAACCTTCCTAAGTATCGAAAGGAAACTGAGACCCCCAAAGCTTCAGCTACAAATCATTATCGCCATCACTGCCAACATTAAAGCCTTTCTCCCCTGTCTCCCGAGTATCACAATTAAATAAAACAGAGAACTGGAAATACAACTTAGATAAAATAATATTGAGATTTAATCCCCTGTTACATAGATTAATCTTATTCCAAATTCTAAACTAAATTTCAAAGGACTGAAATCATATTAAAGGAGATGAGGGAGAAAGAGAAATGAGAGTCTGTCAAAACTATTTGTAATTACTGAGAGCCAAATCATACTTTCTTTTCTATTTAGAAATATATAAATATTAGAAATGGCATGATAGGCAGAATAATGCCTCCCACACTGAGATGTTCATGTCCTAACTCCTCCTCCATCAACCTGGGAATATGCTACTTTCCATGACAAGGGATTTGTAGATGTGATTAAGAGCGTGAACCTTGGGATACTGAGATTGCCCTAGATTATCCCAATGGGCCCAATTTAATTGCACGAGTCTGCTAAAGCAGAGAACACTGCTAGGCCAGGGAGAAATGAAACTTACGGAAAAGGAGGAGAATTTCAAAGCCAGAGAGCAACTCAACCTGCTGTTGCTGGCTTTGAAACTGAAGGAAGGTGGCCATGAGCCAAGGAATGTGGGTGGTCTCTAGAAGCTGGGAATAGTTCTCATCTGACACCCAGCAAGGAGATGGGGTCTCAGTCCAACAACCTCAAGGGACTGAGTTCTGCCAATACCTAAACAAGGAAGTGGGTTTTCTCCATAGAGTCTTGAGAAAGGAAGGCAGCCTTGTGACACCTTGATTTTAGTCCAGTGAGACCTGTGTTGGATTTCTGAACCACAAAGCTGAAAGCCACTAAATCTGTGATAATCTGTTATAGAAGCAACTGAAAACATTAATATAAGTACAGAATTAGGTTTACTGTGTGCTAAGTCGCTTCAGTCGAGTCCGACTCTCAGTGACCATGGACTATAATCCACCAGGCTCCTCTGTTCATGGGATTCTCCAGACAAGAATACTAGAGGGGTTGCCATTCCCTCCCCCCAGGGGATCTTCCTGACCCAGAGATTGAACCCACATCTCCTGTAGCTCCTGCACTGCAGGTGGATTCTTTATTGCAGAGTCACTAGGGAAGCAGTTAATGAGATCTGATGCAAAACACTGAGTTTAATCCAGAAAAAAAAAAAAAGGAATGAGAGATTTGGGTTATATGTACTATAAAATTGAGGAATTTGCCAAATAAGAAGAAGAAAGTGCATGTCACCAGCTTCACACATATTCAGTAAAAGACTCAAAGAGCAAATCATATATAGGTCTGTCAAAACTATTTGTAATTACTGAGAGCCAAATCATACTTTCTTTTCTATTTAGAAATATATAAATATTAGAAATGGCATGATAGGCAGAATAATGCCTCCCACACTGAGATGTTCATGTCCTAACTCCTCCTCCATCAACCTGGGAATATGCTACTTTCCATGACAAGGGATTTGTAGATGTGATTAAGAGCGTGAACCTTGGGATACTGAGATTGCCCTAGATTATCCCAATGGGCCCAATTTAATTGCACGAGTCTGCTAAAGCAGAGAACACTGCTAGGCCAGGGAGAAATGAAACTTACGGAAAAGGAGGAGAATTTCAAAGCCAGAGAGCAACTCAACCTGCTGTTGCTGGCTTTGAAACTGAAGGAAGGTGGCCATGAGCCAAGGAATGTGGGTGGTCTCTAGAAGCTGGGAATAGTTCTCATCTGACACCCAGCAAGGAGATGGGGTCTCAGTCCAACAACCTCAAGGGACTGAGTTCTGCCAATACCTAAACAAGGAAGTGGGTTTCTCCATAGAGTCTTGAGAAAGGAAGGCAGCCTTGTGACACCTTGATTTTAGTCCAGTGAGACCTGTGTTGGATTTCTGAACCACAAAGCTGAAAGCCACTAAATCTGTGATAATCTGTTATAGAAGCAACTGAAAACATTAATATAAGTACAGAATTAGGTTTACTGTGTGCTAAGTCGCTTCAGTCGAGTCCGACTCTCAGTGACCATGGACTATAATCCACCAGGCTCCTCTGTTCATGGGATTCTCCAGACAAGAATACTAGAGGGGTTGCCATTCCCTCCCCCCAGGGGATCTTCCTGACCCAGAGATTGAACCCACATCTCCTGTAGCTCCTGCACTGCAGGTGGATTCTTTATTGCAGAGTCACTAGGGAAGCAGTTAATGAGATCTGATGCAAAACACTGAGTTTAATCCAGAAAAAAAAAAAAAGGAATGAGAGATTTGGGTTATATGTACTATAAAATTGAGGAATTTGCCAAATAAGAAGAAGAAAGTGCATGTCACCAGCTTCACACATATTCAGTAAAAGACTCAAAGAGCAATATAGAAGTTTGCTTCTCTTTTTCAAAAACCTATAGTCCTCATTAGTTCAAAACTCCAAGTTTCATAAAGTGATTTAAATGCCACCATAATTGAATGTATCTGTTGTGAAACTCATTCCTTTCTTTCAGTGTGTGGTGTTCATTACGTTAGAATAGCACCTCTACTGCAACAATCAAAATATATAGAAACAGATTTAGACTGTGAACTACAAAGGCTTATAAGCAGGCTTATAAGCTTAGGGGAATAAAGTAGGTATTCTCTAAAAAGTATCTCTGAACCCTTGTGTATTCTTTGCTGAGATTCACACTTCTAGAAAGTAATCTGCATTATCATTTTCTAGAAAATTACTGAAGGAAACTAGGAAAATTAAAAACAAAACAAAAACAAGCAAGCAATTAGAATACTTCCAGAAAAAGAAATTGAAAATAAGATGTATATTAATATGGATGGAGGTAGTGACAATACAAAAACAGGTAAGTTAACAGCCCACTTTTAGGTTCTGGTTTTAAGGGAATGGAAGAGAATGAGATGGTTAGATGGCATCACTAAGTCAATAGACATGGTCTGAGCAAGCTCCTGGAGATGGTGAAGGACTGGGAAGCCTGGTGTGCTGCATCCATGGGGTTGCAAAGAGTTGACCACGACTGAGTGATTGAACTGAACTTTATGAAATAGTAGCATATTGTGAATGAAACCCCCTTTTCCTGACTTTCTTGGGAGCTTCCCTGGTGGTCCAGTGGGTAAGGACACTGCCTTGCAGTGCAAGGGGCGCTGGTTCGTCCCCTGGCCGGGGAAGATCCCACATGCCGCAGAGCGGCTGGACCGATGTGTCCAACTACCAAGCCAGAGCTCTGGAGCGCATGCGCCCAAAGCCGGTGCTCTGCAGCGACAGAGGCTGCTGCAATGGGAGGCCCACACAGGCCAAAGAACAAAGATAAACGAATGAAAGATCAATGGAAGTGGCCAAAAAGGGGAAAAAAGGAAATATTAAAAAAAGTTGTTTTTTTTTTTTTTTTGAGATCTTGCTTGTTTGGGGAGTTTTAGAAACTAGGTTTTGAAACTGGTCAGAAGGGACTTCTGACAATGATGCTAAATAATTTCTGCATTCAACAACGTCATATAATGGAAGTCAATCATAAACATATCAAGTGCCAAGCGACATCTGTATTATTTAATTGCCACTGAGTTTGCGGAATATCGCTTAGAATTGTTCTAAGTGATATGTCTTATATGTCTAAGCAGGTTTACAATATTGAGCTATGACATATAACACAGAGGATTAAGATTTTAACACAGAATAAGCAAAATTAAAATGAAAAGCTGTAGATAAATATTTTGATTTCCTTAAATCATAAAATAATGATGTTGGCACAACTGCATATCCAAAACAATTAAATGTTTTGTAAAAATCATATTCTAAATCTAAACCACATAAAGAGAAAAGTTCTGAAGTTAATTAACTTCAGAGTCAGCGTCACTAGATATAACCCTAACACTCTCTAGAGAAGCATTAAGTTTTTCATGACACTGAGCAGTACTCAAAGTAGTATTTTACGTATAAGTTCTAACTGCTCCAAACTGGTCCATTCGATAGATATTTAGTAAATCAGTCTCTACAGCAAAAGTTTACACCACTTGGCCTCCATTTTAATTATCTACATCTCAAAACAAAAAATACTCAGAACTTTTTTTCCTCCTAGTTATAAGCAATATTTATGCAAGAAAAAAATAGCTAAACTTGAATTTTACACTATTATGAATAAAACACTATTTCAGTTCATCTTATCATTTAGATAGTAATTACTACAATTCAACAAGTCCCAAAAGATAAGGAGATCCAAGTGGCCCCAGGGGTAGGACACTGCCTTGCAGTGCAAGGGGCGCTGGTTCGTCCCCTGGCCGGGGAAGATCCCACATGCCGCAGAGCGGCTGGACCGATGTGTCCAACTACCAAGCCAGAGCTCTGGAGCGCATGCGCCCAAAGCCGGTGCTCTGCAGCGACAGAGGCTGCTGCAATGGGAGGCCCACACAGGCCAAAGAACAAAGATAAACGAATGAAAGATCAATGGAAGTGGCCAAAAAGGGGAAAAAAGGAAATATTAAAAAAAGTTGTTTTTTTTTTTTTTTTGAGATCTTGCTTGTTTGGGGAGTTTTAGAAACTAGGTTTTGAAACTGGTCAGAAGGGACTTCTGACAATGATGCTAAATAATTTCTGCATTCAACAACGTCATATAATGGAAGTCAATCATAAACATATCAAGTGCCAAGCGACATCTGTATTATTTAATTGCCACTGAGTTTGCGGAATATCGCTTAGAATTGTTCTAAGTGATATGTCTTATATGTCTAAGCAGGTTTACAATATTGAGCTATGACATATAACACAGAGGATTAAGATTTTAACACAGAATAAGCAAAATTAAAATGAAAAGCTGTAGATAAATATTTTGATTTCCTTAAATCATAAAATAATGATGTTGGCACAACTGCATATCCAAAACAATTAAATGTTTTGTAAAAATCATATTCTAAATCTAAACCACATAAAGAGAAAAGTTCTGAAGTTAATTAACTTCAGAGTCAGCGTCACTAGATATAACCCTAACACTCTCTAGAGAAGCATTAAGTTTTTCATGACACTGAGCAGTACTCAAAGTAGTATTTTACGTATAAGTTCTAACTGCTCCAAACTGGTCCATTCGATAGATATTTAGTAAATCAGTCTCTACAGCAAAAGTTTACACCACTTGGCCTCCATTTTAATTATCTACATCTCAAAACAAAAAATACTCAGAACTTTTTTTCCTCCTAGTTATAAGCAATATTTATGCAAGAAAAAAATAGCTAAACTTGAATTTTACACTATTATGAATAAAACACTATTTCAGTTCATCTTATCATTTAGATAGTAATTACTACAATTCAACAAGTCCCAAAAGATAAGGAGATCCAAGTGGCAGGTAAAGGTCACTTAAAGTATTAAATGTATCCCCCCAACCTGGGATTTAATTAACGAGGATTTCAAGTTTTTCCTTTGATTTGCATCATAAAATCAGACCAGCAGGCCAGCATTCAATGTTTTTGTCTCTAACTGGCAAAGTGTAAGTAAAAATTCTAGCAGAATTTTTTTTAGCACAAATAGGAAGGGTGGAGGTGCAGACAGAAATTCAACAAGGGCTGTTCTGCTCCTTCCCAGAGAGCACTAATAGGAAAATATTAATGCAAAGCCTTAATGTGTTGATTTAAGGCACTAGTATCTCTGGTTCATACTCCTAATTCTAGGCACTCAACCAACTCCTCTCAATCCCCTGAAGTGTATTAAAGGAAACCCCCACCAACTACCATTTTCTGTCTTTACAGCAAACTCTACTAAAACAAGCTGCCTCTACTTTATTTCTGCTTTCTCAATTCCATCCATTATAAATAGACTTTCAGCTCTACCACTTCAATGAAAATGCACCTCTCAAAGTCATCAATGGCCCCTATTTTTTGAAAAGCCAATGGTGAACCATCTCTGATCTCACTTGAAGACAAAGACAAGGAAACCTCTCAGCACCCCTGATACAACTAATTACTTAAAACACTCCTCTCTAAATGAGAGCACAGGTTCCTACCTCACTCTTTGCACCCTCTGTGTAGCTTACAAAGGCTTATTCCAGACTCTTTCTTCTTTTCAAATAATACTCCCCCGGCAATCTCATCCAGACCCAATGCTTTAAATACCATATATGTGTCGATGACTCTCCAGCTGAAATCTCTAGCCTGGATCTCTTCCCAGAGCTCCAGACTCACAGAGAAAACCACTACCACACATCCACGTCTCCACGAGGATGTGTAATAAGCATTTCAAACTTAATCTTCGCTAATATTATCAGGATCTACTAGATTCAAGTTTTGTTTTTAAGTATATTTTTGGAACAGTTCTATTGGTAAGGGCTGATATTTTAACTTTTATTTTTCACAAAGAGTGAGATTATAAATATACAAAGAATATAAAGAAGATGTATACATGTGACTGACTTTGCCATACAGTAGAAATTAACACAACATTGTAAATCAATAAAATAAAGAATCTGGACTATCCCATTTACCTAAAGGATGTATGACAGTGGTGTTCTTTCAGCTTCTATGATGGCTGCACAGCAAATTTTACTTAATCAGGTTCAAAGGTGGATAAATGTTGAAGGCAGGTATTTATACACAGGTGTATAGAATGAAACAGATGGTGTAGCAATGAAAAAAACTCCCTGGACTGATAATTCTAATTGAACTTTATAAACCAGCTATAACACATGTACCAGTGTGGTGGTCACAGTGCTAAGAGGGGAGGCTGAGGGCTTGTGGGGAGCTCTGTATCTTCCTCTCAGTTTCACTATGAACCCAAAACTGCTTTAGTATAGAGTATTTTTTTAATTGAGTTTGCATTTGCTATATTTAAATTCTTATTACATTCTATACATGCTATATTTAAATTCTTATTAAATTCTTTCCAATAGTTTTTTCATTATTCCTGTATATTTACCTCTACAAATTATTTGCAAAATAACTGAAAATGTAAAAATTGAAAGTAAAAAAGGATGTGATGGATTAAAATGGCAAATGATGATGACTGTTTTCCTTAGTACACTGAGGGTCACTATGACCCAAACAGAATTGTTTTGACACCAAACCTTCACGTCCAACTTCAAGACTTGCTCAGTTCTGCAAATGGCATCACTATACATTTAATTATTGAAACAACAACAAAAAGGATCTTTTTTGATGCTTTCATACTATTCCAACCTGTCTATCAAGTTTTATTAGCTTTAAAAACCAACAAAATGCTCCCTGAATCTCCACTGCCACCACCCTGATCAAAGCCACCACCATCTTCACCATCTTCACCATACTCCATGCCTTCAAATTCAACTAATATCTATTTTATCTTCTCTACATATATCAATTTTATCTGAGTGAATTACTTACATGCATGTTTATTATCTACACCCTTGCACAATCTTCTTAAGAGTAGAAACTACTCTCTAGGAACTACTCACTTCAATAAAACTACTAGAAACTAATTCACCACTGCATTTCTAGCACTAAGAACAGGGCCCAGACACTTTAACAGGCATTCAATAAGCATTGGTCATTTAATCAACAAAAGGGAATCCATGGAGGTGGCCATATATTCCTTGCTGAAGACAAGATAAGAGGTATACACCCTCCACTCCCCCACTTACTCAGTATTCCTTACTGAATAAGGAACAGAAGTGTCTGTAAATCAATCCAGCACTACCTAAGTCTCAGACTCAAACTGTCTATTAGTATTGATACGTTTCATGTGTATGGATCAAGTAGGAAATTACACAAGAACAACAACAACAAAGAACGAATGACATCTCTGCCTTCCTCCAGACTCCTTTCCCTAAAGAAATGCTTGTTTACAAATATCAAGCAAATGAAAAGCTGCCAAATTTTGATCTCTCTCAACATTCGTGTTGGTTTATTTATTTATTTATTTTTAAAGATTTATTTATTTATTTATTTATTTATTTTGGGCTGGGATCAGATTGGGGAGGGAGGGGAGCGGGCGGGCCACTTCCATTGGTCTTTCCTTTCTCTGTTTTCATCCATCTTTGTTCTTTGGCTCCTGCGGGTCTCCCATTGCGGTGGCGTTTGTTGTTGCAGAGCTCCGGCTCTGGGCGCCCAGAGCTCCGGCTCGGTGATTGGACACATCAGTCCAGCCGCTCCGCGGCACGTGGGATCTTCCCAGGCCACGGCTCGAACCGGAGCCCCTTGCACTGCAAGGCGGTGTCCTTATCCACTGGACCACCAGGGGAAGCCCTCCTGTTGGTTTAGTTCCACTAAAAAGAAATATGACTCAGAATAATGTAGGGGCTGATCATCAGGCTCTTCTCCCCGAACTCATGACTGCAAGCTATGAAGCCAACTTTCAACAAACAAAATCCAGGAAGTGCAAGAGAACTTGGAAAGTCTTTGAAAAAATCAGCTCAAAATCGGGCTTCCCTGATGGTCCAGTGGGTAAGGACACCGCCTTGCAGTGCAAGGGGCGCCGGTTCGATCCTTGGCCTGGGAAGATCCCATGTGCCGCGGAGCGACTGGACTGATATGTCCAGTTACCGAGCCGTAGCTCTGGAACGCATGCGCCCAGAGCCGGTGCTCTGCGACAACAGATGCCACTGCGATGGGAGGCCCACAAGGGCCAAAGAACAAGAGATGGATGAAAATAGATAAATAAAAGACCAATAGAAGTGGCCCGCCCACCCCCCTCCCTCCCCAACCTGCCCTCCAAAAACATCTGCGCTATCAGAAGAAAAACACCCTCCACTCCCCACTTACTCAGTATTCCTTACTGAATAAGGAACAGAAGTGTCTGTAAATCAATCCAGCACTACCTAAGTCTCAGACTCAAACTGTCTATTAGTATTGATACATGTGTATGGATCAAGTAGGAAATTACACAAGAACAACAACAACAAAGAACGAATGACATCTCTGCCTTCCTCCAGACTCCTTTCCCTAAAGAAATGCTTGTTTACAAATATCAAGCAAATGAAAAGCTGCCAAATTTTGATCTCTCTCAACATTCGTGTTGGTTTATTTATTTATTTATTTTTAAAGATTTATTTATTTATTTATTTATTTATTTTGGGCTGGGATCAGATTGGGGAGGGAGGGGAGCGGGCGGGCCACTTCCATTGGTCTTTCCTTTCTCTGTTTTCATCCATCTTTGTTCTTTGGCTCCTGCGGGTCTCCCATTGCGGTGGCGTTTGTTGTTGCAGAGCTCCGGCTCTGGGCGCCCAGAGCTCCGGCTCGGTGATTGGACACATCAGTCCAGCCGCTCCGCGGCACGTGGGATCTTCCCAGGCCACGGCTCGAACCGGAGCCCCTTGCACTGCAAGGCGGTGTCCTTATCCACTGGACCACCAGGGGAAGCCCTCCTGTTGGTTTAGTTCCACTAAAAAGAAATATGACTCAGAATAATGTAGGGGCTGATCATCAGGCTCTTCTCCCCGAACTCATGACTGCAAGCTATGAAGCCAACTTTCAACAAACAAAATCCAGGAAGTGCAAGAGAACTTGGAAAGTCTTTGAAAAAATCAGCTCAAAATCGGGCTTCCCTGATGGTCCAGTGGGTAAGGACACCGCCTTGCAGTGCAAGGGGCACCGGTTCGATCCCTGGCCTGGGAAGATCCCATGTGCCGCTGGAGCGACTGGACTGATATGTCCAGTTACCGAGCCGTAGCTCTGGAACGCATGCGCCCAGAGCCGGTGCTCTGCGACAACAGATGCCACTGCGATGGGAGGCCCACAAGGGCCAAAGAACAAGAGATGGATGAAAATAGATAAATAAAAGACCAATAGAAGTGGCCCGCCTTCACCCCTCCCTCCCCAACCTGCCCCCCCTCCAAAAAACATCTGCGCTATCAGAAGAAAAACAACCTATAGTGTGTGTTCCATAATTTTCAAACAGTAACTGCTATAAATACGCAGGAATTTCAATAAAACTATATTAGTATACTAAAATACTCAATTATTCTTCTGAACCCTTGATGGGAAAGCAGTATAAATCCTATGAAGCCTATTCATAAAAACTGATGCATTAATAAAACACAGCATTAACACCAGCATCCCATGTTTCCCTAAATTTTTGAAATAAGAACTCATATAAGTGTAAGAAACTAGTTAGTACATCCATAAAAGCAAGTAGAGGTAAAACATAACATCTGTAAACCAACTGTTAAGATACCTTGCAATTTAAAACCATAAAAAGAATTTTTATTTTAGAAAGTGAAAATACCTGACCTTAATTTTTGTTTTACTCCTCATTTTTCAATAAAAGAACCCTTTCGTTTAGTGTTCTTTTTAAGATAGGGCATAAAGGAATGAGACCTGCATCTAATTTTTTCAAATATTGTTTAAACTTTAAAAAAAAATGTTATATTGGAGTATACTCGATTAAGACGGACAGCAAAGGGTCTCAGCCATACATTTAATATTTTTTGATCCACCTGTTTACAGGACAAAGCCATTGCTATCCGTAGAATGTAATATACCAAACTCTACTTTCTCTCCTGACTGACAATCAGAATTTGAAACCAATTTCTGGGGCATAACCTCCATTAAATTCCTCAATTAGTGCGCAAAAGAAATGTCCAGATTCCTACTCAGAGTACATTCTGTCCATTCTTAGTCATTTGAAGCTTTTTGTTTGTTTGTTTTCCCCTCCCAAACCAGCTGCTAAGATGAATTCTGGTCTCATGAATTGCTACCCTCCTTCTTGTATTAACCTCTTCCTTGCCAACATCTGGGGTGTTTCAGAGCTATAGGGATTTTTTAAAAAGGAATAAGGACTGAAGTAAATAAAGACACTCATATCTCACCCATTGTCTATGAAGAGAATCAAAAGGAGAGTTTTTCAACATTCCCAAACCACAACAGTTTCAGTTTAAAAGGTCATCAACTTTGAAAAGAAAAAGGAACTCTAGGAATCATGCAATCTATCTACCTTCTTTTACAAACAAGGAAATTCACAGTACTACATATTAATTTCATAGTATATCAAATCCTTTAAATTCCATATTTTAGATGAAGAATATCTACTGGACAATGCAAAGAACAGAAATATTATAATAACTTGTTTCAGAAGCTTATCCCAGCTTTCATCTATTCAAGGAGTTTGATTCTGAGTTTGATCCACATGGAGTAAAAGAATTTCCTTCATTCCACAAATATATCTGAGCACCAACCATGGGAAAATAGCTGGGTTGGGAGGATGACCTCACTGAACTTACCTACTAGACAGGGTAGAGAGAACGATAATAAACAAAAGAACAGGCAGTAAGTAAAACACAGTATGTTAGCTGGTAGCAAGTGCTGTGAAGAAAACAAGACAGGAAAGTGAGATGTGGAGTAAGTTCAAAGCTGGCAGTGACTTAAAAAACAGTAGCCAGAGAAGGCTCCCCGGGAAGGTATCATTTAAGTAAAGACGTGAAGGAGATAGGGAACGAGCCATGTAGGCGTCTAGGAGGGGAATGTCATAAGAAAAGCAATTGCAAGGTCAAAGGCCCTCAAGTAAGGCCCTGCCGAGAGGGGGCCAGAGGCCTGCCTTTCCTTGCTTTCAATGAAAGGCCAGGAAGGTAATGCAGTTGGAATGCATAAGGCAGACTCAGAGCGGTATTAGGAAGCCAGATTGTGTAAGTTCTTATTATAAGGCATTGTAAGAACTTGGACTTAACTCTAAATAAGACATACATCACAGAAGGTATTAGGTAGAGAGTTTTGTGATTCAACCTCTGATTTAACAGGGTAACTCTAGAACCTGATAAACTGAAGTGAGGAGCAGCACTGCAGGACTAACTCTAGAACAATTATCCAAACAAAAAAGAATGGAGGCTTACATTAGTATGGGGGCAAGAAGCCACCAAATTCCAGATACCTTCTGAAAATATAGCCAACAGAATGTGCTGAAAAGTTGAATGCAGCAGATGAGAGAAACATACAGACAAACATACATACAGGATGATACACATGTATAATACAATAAATAAACTGCATCTATTTAAAATGTAACAAAGAGAATCAAAAGGAGAGTTTTTCAACATTCCCAAACCACAACAGTTTCAGTTTAAAAGGTCATCAACTTTGAAAAGAAAAAGGAACTCTAGGAATCATGCAATCTATCTACCTTCTTTTACAAACAAGGAAATTCACAGTACTACATATTAATTTCATAGTATATCAAATCCTTTAAATTCCATATTTTAGATGAAGAATATCTACTGGACAATGCAAAGAACAGAAATATTATAATAACTTGTTTCAGAAGCTTATCCCAGCTTTCATCTATTCAAGGAGTTTGATTCTGAGTTTGATCCACATGGAGTAAAAGAATTTCCTTCATTCCACAAATATATCTGAGCACCAACCATGGGAAAATAGCTGGGTTGGGAGGATGACCTCACTGAACTTACCTACTAGACAGGGTAGAGAGAACGATAATAAACAAAAGAACAGGCAGTAAGTAAAACACAGTATGTTAGCTGGTAGCAAGTGCTGTGAAGAAAACAAGACAGGAAAGTGAGATGTGGAGTAAGTTCAAAGCTGGCAGTGACTTAAAAAACAGTAGCCAGAGAAGGCTCCCCGGGAAGGTATCATTTAAGTAAAGACGTGAAGGAGATAGGGAACGAGCCATGTAGGCGTCTAGGAGGGGAATGTCATAAGAAAAGCAATTGCAAGGTCAAAGGCCCTCAAGTAAGGCCCTGCCTAGAGGGAGCCAGAGGCCTGCCTTTCCTTGCTTTCAATGAAAGGCCAGGAAGGTAATGCAGTTGGAATGCATAAGGCAGACTCAGAGCGGTATTAGGAAGCCAGATTGTGTAAGTTCTTATTATAAGGCATTGTAAGAACTTGGACTTAACTCTAAATAAGACATACATCACAGAAGGTATTAGGTAGAGAGTTTTGTGATTCAACCTCTGATTTAACAGGGTAACTCTAGAACCTGATAAACTGAAGTGAGGAGCAGCACTGCAGGACTAACTCTAGAACAATTATCCAAACAAAAAAGAATGGAGGCTTACATTAGTATGGGGGCAAGAAGCCACCAAATTCCAGATACCTTCTGAAAATATAGCCAACAGAATGTGCTGAAAAGTTGAATGCAGCAGATGAGAGAAACATACAGACAAACATACATACAGGATGATACACATGTATAATACAATAAATAAACTGCATCTATTTAAAATGTATAATTCAAAGAGTCTTGAAAGATACATATATCTATGAAACTACTGCCACAATCAGGTTACAGACACTTCCTTCACTCCACCAAAATTTTTCACATGCCTTTCTAGCCCCCAGATAAACCAGCACTGATCTACTCTTTCACTATAGATGTTTGCAGTTCTTAGAATGTTATATGAATAGAATATTATAAAGTCTTTAGTGCTTTGCCATCTTTCACTCAACATAAGGATCCTGAGATCTATTTACAATGATGCATGTACCAGTAGGTCATCCCTTTTTATTACTGAGTAGTGGTATAACCCTACATAGACATACCACTTCTTGTTTTCCATTTACCTGTTGATGGACATTTGGGATGTTTTCAGTTTGGGGCTGTGATATTTTGGTATAGAAATATATTTCCAAGACATGGAAGAAATCTAAGTGTCCATCAAGGAATGATATATAATGGAATATTATTCAGCCATTAAAAAGAAGGAAGGGGGTTCCCTGATGGTCCAGTGGGTAAAGAGTCCACCTTACACTGTATGGGGCGCCGGTTTGATCCCTAGCATGGGAAGATCCCACATGCTGCGGAGTGACTGGATCGGTGTGTCCAATTACGAGCCAGCACTCTGGAGCACATGCATCCAGAGCCGGTGCTCTGCTACAGGAGAGGCACTGCAATGGGAGGCCCACACAGGCTAAAGAACAAAGGAAATAAATAAAGACCAATAAAAGTGGCCAAAAGTTTTTAAAAAAACAACAAAAAAGGAAGGAAGCCTTTACATTGGTGACAATATAAAATACAAAAGCATCATGTACAAAAAACAATGTACATACACCATAATTAAAAAAATACTTTACTGCTAAAAATGCTAGCCATCATCTGACAATGCAAAATTGCCACAAGCCTTTAATTCGTTAAAAAAAAAAACAACCCTGCAATATCTGTGACACACAGTAAAGCACAATGAAATGACATGTACTGTAATGGGAGCCATATCTTTAAGTTCTGCTTTTATTTCTGCTATGTTTTATCACATTGTCAAGAACTCGACAACAACAACAAAAGAGGGTTACCTAGTAGTGGTATTAGTAAACATTTATCTATTTTCACAGAACTGTCTCCAGCAGTTCATCATATAGTATGACTGACTATTGATTTACGTAGAAATTCTTTTTTTCCCCCCAACTAAAATAGACTTCATCCTATCAACAACCTAATAAAGAAGGAATATTGAGTTTCATCAAACTCTTTTCTGGCATTGGTTAAAACAGCTGTGTAGTTTTTCATATTTGACCTCATATTCACTCAAGATTTTTTATTCAATGGATAAATTCTGTCTGATTATGACATACTGTTTTCTTTTAATATCCTGTTGAGTTTGATTCGCTAGAACTTTATACTGGCTTTTCTCATGACTGAACTAGGTCTTTAAGTAGTACCTTTAGACAGTCTGTCAAATGTGAAACTGGGACAAAATGAACTAGATAGCTTTTTATATGTATACATGTACACTATGAAATTGTTAAAATAGAAGATCATTTTCTAAAAAACCTGGAAAAATGTGTCTATAAAATCATTCAGATCTTGGATCCATTTTCTTTTGAGAGAAAGGGTTTATCATTTTCATAAGCAAAGAAGAAATGGAAAAGTTTTTTGACTACACAGGTATTTATTCATTCAGGAACGATCTATTGAGTACCCATTTTACCTACTAAGCACTGGAATTCCATTGTGTACAAAAGAGGCTTCAAAATTCCCCTGAGAGTATGGTCTAGTTGGGGGAAAACACACAAATACTTAGAAATCATGGTTAACAGTGTTAAATGTGAAGAAAAGATCTAGAGATCTTTAAGAACAGATGGCTCGGGGACCCAAACATTGTGAAGATTACAGGACAGTTTCTCCATGGATGTGAAATTTTGAGTTGAAACCTAAAGAAAAACAGAAGTTAACTGTTCAGAACAAGGGTAACAGCATTGCAGGTAAGATGAAGAGAGCGTGAAAAGATCCCATGTAAAGGAGGAGAGCGTCCGGTGGATACACAGAAGGACCAGGATGGCGAGAATCCATGTGCCAAGAAAAGACAAGGGGAGGCAGACGGAGGGAGAGGTCCTGATCATGTAGGACTTCAAGGCAAGCTGAACGTTTGTATCTTCAAGGGGAAATGACTTAAGGGAATTTTAAACTGAGGTATGACACAATTAGATTCTTTTTACTTCTTTAGTTGATTTTTACATTTGCTAGAAAACTTTAGATTTCATCAGAATTCTCAATTACTATGAAACTCTGAAGTGCGTAATTTTCAAGATTTATCCCAAATAATGTTATTCCTTTTTTTGCTTTAAAAAACCATTTCCCTCTTCTTTTTCAACTCGATTTGCTACAGGTTCCTATATTTGATTGGGTTTTTTTCCAAAAAGTCTATTCCAGTCAGGGGCTGGGGATGTGGGAACATGCAAAGGTTCAGTTATGCAAGATGAACAGGTTCTGCAAATCTAATGTATAGCATGATGACTACAGTTAGTACTACCATATTGTGTATTTAAAACTTGCCAAAAGAACAAATCTCAAGTGTTTTTCACCATACACACACACACAATTATAACCATGTGAGGCAATGGATATGTTAATTAGTTTCATTTTGGTAATGATTTCATTATATATATCAAAACATCACATTGCATACCATTAATATATACAATTTTTGTCAATTATATCCCAATAAACCTGGAAAAAAAGTTTAATGGTCATTCTTATATATTTATCCCACTACATTTCTATTCTCTAAAAATTTCTCTTGTCATTTTTAGTATTTCTTTTTCAGCTTATTTTTCATTTGTACTTTGATATGGCATTTGTATTTTAATGAACAGAGCTCCAAACTATGACAATTTTAGACAACGTGTTACTTCTTCACGTATGCCTTCCCTAGTTCTCCAACTTTTAATTTCTGTACTTAATCGCCAATATTGCATTATCTGAAGGTCATCTCTCTGCACATTTCCAACAACAACCTCTCCTTTCAGTTTTGAACAGAGGGCTCGGGACCCAAACATTGTGAAGATTACAGGACAGTTTCTCCATGGATGTGAAATTTTGAGTTGAAACCTAAAGAAAAACAGAAGTTAACTGTTCAGAACAAGGGTAACAGCATTGCAGGTAAGATGAAGAGAGCGTGAAAAGATCCCATGTAAAGGAGGAGAGCGTCCGGTGGATACACAGAAGGACCAGGATGGCGAGAATCCATGTGCCAAGAAAAGACAAGGGGAGGCAGACGGAGGGAGAGGTCCTGATCATGTAGGACTTCAAGGCAAGCTGAACGTTTGTATCTTCAAGGGGAAATGACTTAAGGGAATTTTAAACTGAGGTATGACACAATTAGATTCTTTTTACTTCTTTAGTTGATTTTTACATTTGCTAGAAAACTTTAGATTTCATCAGAATTCTCAATTACTATGAAACTCTGAAGTGCGTAATTTTCAAGATTTATCCCAAATAATGTTATTCCTTTTTTTGCTTTAAAAAACCATTTCCCTCTTCTTTTTCAACTCGATTTGCTACAGGTTCCTATATTTGATTGGGTTTTTTTCCAAAAAGTCTATTCCAGTCAGGGGCTGGGGATGTGGGAACATGCAAAGGTTCAGTTATGCAAGATGAACAGGTTCTGCAAATCTAATGTATAGCATGATGACTACAGTTAGTACTACCATATTGTGTATTTAAAACTTGCCAAAAGAACAAATCTCAAGTGTTTTTCACCATACACACACACACAATTATAACCATGTGAGGCAATGGATATGTTAATTAGTTTCATTTTGGTAATGATTTCATTATATATATCAAAACATCACATTGCATACCATTAATATATACAATTTTTGTCAATTATATCCCAATAAACCTGGAAAAAATGTTTAATGGTCATTCTTATATATTTATCCCACTACATTTCTATTCTCTAAAAATTTCTCTTGTCATTTTTAGTATTTCTTTTTCAGCTTATTTTTCATTTGTACTTTGATATGGCATTTGTATTTTAATGAACAGAGCTCCAAACTATGACAATTTTAGACAACGTGTTACTTCTTCACGTATGCCTTCCCTAGTTCTCCAACTTTTAATTTCTGTACTTAATCGCCAATATTGCATTATCTGAAGGTCATCTCTCTGCACATTTCCAACAACAACCTCTCCTTTTTCAGTGATGCTAAGGATAACGGTAGCTGTCATTTACTGAGCACTTTTATACACCAGGTAGTGTCCGAGGAGCTTTACATGAATTCATTTAACTCATCCTCATAGAAACTGTGTGACAGATACTAATTCCTAATGATGTCAATGAGACAAGAAAGGTTAGGCAACTTGCCCACAGTCTCACAGTTACTAAGCAAAATAAAAATGTGTGGGCTGGACATTACTTGCTAGACTCACTTCAGAGCCTAAGCTATTGCCTCTGGTTAAAGGTAGTTATCCTTCCTTCTCTTCAGGAACTGAAGAGGCCAAAGGCTGGGCTAAACCACCCCAACAAGGAAGAAGACTGATATGCAATATAAAACAAGCAAAATATTCCTCCCATAAATTGTTTACAAAATGCCTGCTTAGTAACACACAGTTTCAGTAATTCTTCCAGAGATATTTGAAAAGATGGTAAACGATTTTTCGTTCATAAGGGAATAAGTCAAAATTATTATATTAATTTCTATACATCCTTTCTTTCTTATCTACTTGAAGTATCCTGGACATACAGTATACTAATAACTTCCACAAGGGGACGCTGTAGAGTACATAGTGAGCTCTCAACTCAGACTGCCTGCTGCTCTCCTCTTATGAATACGTGTATATTTAGCTCCTTAACAACTCTCATCAAAGATCATTGTTAAGCTAACTGCACCTACAGAAGAATATAGGCATCAACCAAGTCAAACACAGATGACACTTCCCAAGTGGGCTGGTCACCACTGTATTTATCAGCAAGCCCTAAATGTACTCTAAAAAACACACAGCTGTCCAGAGTAAGCTAAATGCTTGAGTCAAACAGACTATTCCATTAAGAGTATACTGCCACATTAGAGCTTCCCTAGTCAATTATATCCCAATAAACCTGGAAAAATGTTTAAGGTCATCTTTTTTTTTTTTGTAAAGCTTATTTTTCATTTGTACTTTGATATGGCATTTGTATTTTAATGAACAGAGCTCCAAACTATGACAATTTTAGACAACGTGTTACTTCTTCACGTATGCCTTCCCTAGTTCTCCAACTTTTAATTTCTGTACTTAATCGCCAATATTGCATTATCTGAAGGTCATCTCTCTGCACATTTCCAACAACAACCTCTCCTTTTTCAGTGATGCTAAGGATAACGGTAGCTGTCATTTACTGAGCACTTTTATACACCAGGTAGTGTCCGAGGAGCTTTACATGAATTCATTTAACTCATCCTCATAGAAACTGTGTGACAGATACTAATTCCTAATGATGTCAATGAGACAAGAAAGGTTAGGCAACTTGCCCACAGTCTCACAGTTACTAAGCAAAATAAAAATGTGTGGGCTGGACATTACTTGCTAGACTCACTTCAGAGCCTAAGCTATTGCCTCTGGTTAAAGGTAGTTATCCTTCCTTCTCTTCAGGAACTGAAGAGGCCAAAGGCTGGGCTAAACCACCCCAACAAGGAAGAAGACTGATATGCAATATAAAACAAGCAAAATATTCCTCCCATAAATTGTTTACAAAATGCCTGCTTAGTAACACACAGTTTCAGTAATTCTTCCAGAGATATTTGAAAAGATGGTAAACGATTTTTCGTTCATAAGGGAATAAGTCAAAATTATTATATTAATTTCTATACATCCTTTCTTTCTTATCTACTTGAAGTATCCTGGACATACAGTATACTAATAACTTCCACAAGGGGACGCTGTAGAGTACATAGTGAGCTCTCAACTCAGACTGCCTGCTGCTCTCCTCTTATGAATACGTGTATATTTAGCTCCTTAACAACTCTCATCAAAGATCATTGTTAAGCTAACTGCACCTACAGAAGAATATAGGCATCAACCAAGTCAAACACAGATGACACTTCCCAAGTGGGCTGGTCACCACTGTATTTATCAGCAAGCCCTAAATGTACTCTAAAAAACACACAGCTGTCCAGAGTAAGCTAAATGCTTGAGTCAAACAGACTATTCCATTAAGAGTATACTGCCACATTAGAGCTTCCCTAGTGGTCCAGTGGGTAAAGAGTCTGCCCTTCGATGCAAGGGGCACTGGTTTGATCCCTGGCCCAGGAAGATCCACGTACTGCGGAGCAGCTGGGCTGGGGTGTCCACTTGCGAGCCAGCGCTGTGGAAAGCATGCGCTGAGAGCCAGCGCTCAGCAACAAGAGAGGCCACTGCAGTGGGAGTTCCACACAGGCTGGAGAATGCAGATGGATGAAAACAGATAAAATTAAAAAACCGTAAAAGAGGCCAAAATTTAAAAAAAAAAGAAAAAAAAGAGTATACTGTCACATTCTATTTCCCGAGTTAAAATACTATGCTGTGTTCACTCTCATCCCTTTAATGACAGTTTGTGATTACATAACATTTAATTAACTATTGTGAAATATGAATACAAAAAAGGGTGTTTCTATGAAAACTAACATAAATGTTTTGGGAAAACACTGAAATCTTTCGAGAGATAAGTCTCTGAAAATCAGAAAAGACAAGTTATTAAAAAAAACTCATGAAGGACTCCAGACAAGTTTAATATGCACATGTTTAAGTTCTTGTTCTACTTTATGCAATTTGGAATTGGAATTATTATAGTAGATAAGGATTTGTAGGTTATTGTGAAAGAAAGATGACAGCAGTCTCCAGTCAGTATTCAACGAAAAATGCTGAACTTTACTTCAAGAGATTTGAAACTAAAGTATAATACATGGTTTAAAGACAAAATGCTTATAGAATGAATATATCAATTTGTAATTCTCTAATTAGCATTTTCAATTCATCAATCAACAGTTGGCTCCACTCATATCCCATAAGTATAGGAGAGCACCAGATAATATTCAAGCCAGACTGGGTTGCCTTCCCTTAGGAAACCTATAACATATACCAATATTTATGTTTATATACTTATAATAAGCAACTGCCTACTAACAAGGCCCTGATTGTGTGTGCAAGGCAGAACGTATCAATTTGCCAATCATCTATTAATTCCACTTTCCCTGGCTTGATAATGAATAACCAAAGTAAGAATTTCTGCCCCATTCTTTGGGGTTGGTGAGGAAGAAAACCCCTTTACGTTCCTGAGTAAAATTTCTTCACCAGATCTTTCCAATCCTGAGTTTGCTGTTGTCGTATTTTCCTTGTTTCTCTCCCATTTTACTTTTACCTCTTTACTTTTTGCTAAATGGGTGGCTGACCCTAGTGGTGATTTAATCTTACTCAAGTCACACAGGAAACTTCTTTTGTCACTGTAAAATATTAAAGCAGTTGCTTATAAGAGACTGTTCTGAATCATAAGTCATCACAAAAGGCTGTGACATACTCTTAATGATTAAAGGAAAACGAGAAAGCCTTTGTTGCCCATGCAAGTACACAGTACTACTCTTCCATAATTTTCCATGATAGTATAAAAATGTTAAATAATTTAAAAGAAAATGTTCATGGAACAGTAAGATTTCAGTGTGTGGTGTTTTGTGTATGCACAGAAATGAATCCAACAGAATTAACACATCAATACTTGGCTAAATCTGATGTACTGATGGAATAATTACAGAGAGATCTTTCAGAGAGGTCATCAATCTTCACAACAGATTTCAGAT
The DNA here is from genome assembly GCA_022376925.1 of Tragulus kanchil. Lineage (NCBI taxonomy): Eukaryota > Metazoa > Chordata > Mammalia > Artiodactyla > Tragulidae > Tragulus > Tragulus kanchil. The sequence continues at coordinate 134,537,163 of JAIOJX010000024.1, forward strand.
TAAAATTCTGCAATGAGGCAGCCAATTGTCTCAAAACTCCAAAAATGAATTAGTGCCGAATGACTTCCTTACACTTTAATTCCCAAATAGAATACCCCTATGGCTATTTACCTTGAATTCCTAAAAATTATACTCTCTCCAAGAGAGCAACATTACTGCAGTTAGCGCTAACCATGCTCCATCCACCTTCCTCTCTCCCATTCTTTCCCCTTCCTGGTAGGCGAAGTTACTAAAACTAAGCAATGTCCTCCTGCAAGAAAAAGAAAGATCAACAATTTACATTTCTAAGACACTGTGATCTCTCTCTCTTCTCTATAAGCAAAGAATATCCCTCTAAAGCAAAAAGTGGTCATTTCAGTATGCCTATAATTGGCTATTTCTGTGAAATGGAATATTTCCTAATAGCAAGGGAGAGCTAAGGAAGTAATCATGAAGACACACTTATTACCCATCCACGCTCATTTTTGCTTATCGGGCCGGGGAATTGACAATGGCAGACAGATGGGAAGAGGGAAACAATTGTGTTCAGAGACACAGTGTCATGGCATTTAAGATCAGTTTTATTTCTACATGTTATTTTCTCTATATAAAATGTACAAAAATTAAGAAGAAAACACTAGAGAATAAGAACCACGCACAATCCTATCATACAGAAGAAACTATTAAGATTTCGGCTCATTTCTTCTGTTCATGCTACATTTCCCCCAAGGACTGTCCGAATGTGCTGCCCACCTCCACCTTGAAGAAAAAAAGGAACTCCTTAATCTGATGTTTATTTCTTTATGAGAGACAAAATCTCAAGCATAAAGTTGTTCCTGCAGTGATCTTCATTATGACACATTTAGGAATATCTGGTATTAAAAGTAAGTCTTATGGCACACTATAAATAAAAAAGCAACATGACAGTGTGGGAAAAGTTAATACGTAATACTGGGTAAAAGTTTCAAAATCTACAATGATGTGACTATTTTCTAGAAAAATATTACCAAAAATCATTCAAGAAGATGAAGACGATCTGAAGAGACCCAAGGTAGAGACTGGAAAAAACAGGCAGGGATCTATATACCCAAAGAGTTATTTAGGATTAGATCACTTTTAGAGTTTGAAGTATAAAATAACACATAATTCTTACAGAAAGTTTCTCAGCTCAATCTACAGTGATATAATCCTGACATCAAAATGTAATAAGAATTGTCTCCACTAACACAAATACTAGACTAATTTCACTTATGCAGATGCATTTTTCTTTAAAAAAAAATTCAGTGAGGAAAGATGAGCCCTGAGATTGAAAAGACATATGAGTACCAAGGAGCATGAATAAAAATTAACCTATCCCTAAAGATTTTATAGTAAAACCGCAGAATATAAGCAATGTCCTCCTGCAAAAGAAAGATCAAATTTACATTTCTAAGACACTGTGATCTCTCTCTTCTCTATAAGCAAAGAATATCCCTCTAAAGCAAAAAGTGGTCATTTCAGTATGCCTATAATTGGCTATTTCTGTGAAATGGAATATTTCCTAATAGCAAGGGAGAGCTAAGGAAGTAATCATGAAGACACACTTATTACCCATCCACGCTCATTTTTGCTTATCGGGCCGGGGAATTGACAATGGCAGACAGATGGGAAGAGGGAAACAATTGTGTTCAGAGACACAGTGTCATGGCATTTAAGATCAGTTTTATTTCTACATGTTATTTTCTCTATATAAAATGTACAAAAATTAAGAAGAAAACACTAGAGAATAAGAACCACGCACAATCCTATCATACAGAAGAAACTATTAAGATTTCGGCTCATTTCTTCTGTTCATGCTACATTTCCCCCAAGGACTGTCCGAATGTGCTGCCCACCTCCACCTTGAAGAAAAAAAGGAACTCCTTAATCTGATGTTTATTTCTTTATGAGAGACAAAAATCTCAAGCATAAAGTTGTTCCTGCAGTGATCTTCATTATGACACATTTAGGAATATCTGGTATTAAAAGTAAGTCTTATGGCACACTATAAATAAAAAAGCAACATGACAGTGTGGGAAAAGTTAATACGTAATACTGGGTAAAAGTTTCAAAATCTACAATGATGTGACTATTTTCTAGAAAAATATTACCAAAAATCATTCAAGAAGATGAAGACGATCTGAAGAGACCCAAGGTAGAGACTGGAAAAAACAGGCAGGGATCTATATACCCAAAGAGTTATTTAGGATTAGATCACTTTTAGAGTTTGAAGTATAAAATAACACATAATTCTTACAGAAAGTTTCTCAGCTCAATCTACAGTGATATAATCCTGACATCAAAATGTAATAAGAATTGTCTCCACTAACACAAATACTAGACTAATTTCACTTATGCAGATGCATTTTTCTTTAAAAAAAAATTCAGTGAGGAAAGATGAGCCCTGAGATTGAAAAGACATATGAGTACCAAGGAGCATGAATAAAAATTAACCTATCCCTAAAGATTTTATAGTAAAACTGCAGAATATAAGATGAAAGAAGTTCCTCGGAAAAAAATATGGATTTTTACAAAAGGATGACCAGTGGGTTGATCACAGACTTTTCACCAATAAAAACAGATGAGAATAAACATTTTCAAAGGAAGAGAGAAAACTGCCAATGTACAGTTTCCTACCCAGAAAATCTATCCTTCAAGAGTCATAGTGAAATAAAGATAGGTCAGATGTATAAACATAAAAGCAGTTTGTAGATCCTCACTAAATAGAATACTAAAGATATAATTCAAAAAGAAAAGTAAATCCACAGGGGAACAATGGTAAACACAGAAGTTGATAAACTTTAAAACTACAGTCCAGGTTTTATTATTAGTGTTTTTTTTTGAAAAAGTTATTCTTCTAATAACAATAAGATTTGTACATGGGGTACACAATGAACAAAGTATATTAAACTCTTTTGTACTGCTCAGGAAAGCATAAAAATGCTAAGAAATTCAGAATTATTAAAAATTCAGCAAGTAGATATGTATGTAGATATTAACTGAATGGATTGAAAAAATAATACACTTGCTGATAATTTACCCAGAATTCCCAGGTTATTCTGGATGGATATCCTTCCTGTTTAGAAATTACAACCCCAAAATGTTACAATGATGAAAAATAAAGATACAGTCCTGTGCTCGCTTCGACAGCACATATACTAAAATTGGAATGATAGAGAAGATTAGCATGGCCTCTGCGCAAGGATGGCACGCAAATTTGTGAAGCATCCACATTTTGCGCCCCTTTTCCCCCCATCTGGACTCCGCCCAAAGGAAACGCTTTGGGTCAAAAGCATAACGTTGGGCACTCAATGCTGAACTTGGGATTTTTCGTTACAAAAAAAGAAAAAAGACACAGTCCCCAAAATCTGCTAGATGGATTATCTTGTTTTTTCCCTTTAAAATTATATCACTACAGAGTTGAAGCCTGCACAAACATCCCAAAATGTAAGACAGGACTTACAAACAATTTACTCCCTGCCCCAACGTAAGACTGAAAAGGCAATTCAGGACTCATGCTCTACCCACGGAGCCACTGTGGTTTCACTCTCAATTATTATCGCCTCTTTTATTCATTTTTGTTCAGCCTAGGCATTATGTCATTGGCACTGATCCTTTACCATCTAGTATACCACATAATTGCCACTGGTATTGCAAAATGTTCTTTTTCTTTTAAGCAATTCATGTAATATTTAAGAATGCATTAGTCATAATATCATAAATCATTACCTTAAGAAGAAAGTACAGTTACCTATAGGAAGAAACATCACTATTATTTTGAGCAGACGTGTCACAGGAGCCAAAAGACTAGGATATTGGTTTGTAAGACATCATCCCTATCAAGACAGGAGGAAAGAATACAGACATACTACCATACACAGATCATCAATGATCACAGCTTTTCCTACCCATGATACAAAAGAATATCTGGCAATTCAGTTTTTACAGTCTCAGGAATGGTGGTAATAAATAATGTTAAAGGAGAATAGACTGCGATTTCCCAGTTACTCCAACCCATAATAGCTCGTCTAAAGGTTTAAGCATAAATGATTTGTACATGGGGTACACAATGAACAAAGTATATTAAACTCTTTGTACTGCTCAGGAAAGCATAAAAATGCTAAGAAATTCAGAATTATTAAAAATTCAGCAAGTAGATATGTATGTAGATATTAACTGAATGGATTGAAAAAATAATACACTTGCTGATAATTTACCCAGAATTCCCAGGTTATTCTGGATGGATATCCTTCCTGTTTAGAAATTACAACCCCAAAATGTTACAATGATGAAAAATAAAGATACAGTCCTGTGCTCGCTTCGACAGCACATATACTAAAATTGGAATGATAGAGAAGATTAGCATGGCCTCTGCGCAAGGATGGCACGCAAATTTGTGAAGCATCCACATTTTGCGCCCTTTCCCACCATCTGGACTCCCGCCCAAAGGAAACGCTTTGGGTCAAAAGCATAACGTTGGGCACTCAATGCTGAACTTGGGATTTTTCGTTACAAAAAAAGAAAAAAGACACAGTCCCCAAAATCTGCTAGATGGATTATCTTGTTTTTCCTTAACATTATATCACTACAGAGTTGAAGCCTGCACAAACATCCCAAAATGTAAGACAGGACTTACAAACAATTTACTCCCTGCCCCAACGTAAGACTGAAAAGGCAATTCAGGACTCATGCTCTACCCACGGAGCCACTGTGGTTTCACTCTCAATTATTATCGCCTCTTTTATTCATTTTTGTTCAGCCTAGGCATTATGTCATTGGCACTGATCCTTTACCATCTAGTATACCACATAATTGCCACTGGTATTGCAAAATGTTCTTTTTCTTTTAAGCAATTCATGTAATATTTAAGAATGCATTAGTCATAATATCATAAATCATTACCTTAAGAAGAAAGTACAGTTACCTATAGGAAGAAACATCACTATTATTTTGAGCAGACGTGTCACAGGAGCCAAAAGACTAGGATATTGGTTTGTAAGACATCATCCCTATCAAGACAGGAGGAAAGAATACAGACATACTACCATACACAGATCATCAATGATCACAGCTTTTCCTACCCATGATACAAAAGAATATCTGGCAATTCAGTTTTTACAGTCTCAGGAATGGTGGTAATAAATAATGTTAAAGGAGAATAGACTGCGATTTCCCAGTTACTCCAACCCATAAGCAGTAGCTCGTCTAAAGAAAGGATCTTTACTAGAGGAATTATGCTATTCTACTCACAAGGGAAGGCCGAATGTCTGTGTGTCTATTAGTCATTCAGTTGTGTTTGACTCTTTGCGACCCTAAGGACTGTAGCCCACCAGGTTCCTCTGTCCATGGGATTCTCCAGGCAAGACTACTGGAGTGGGTTTCCATTTCCTTCTCCAGGGGATCTTCCCAACCCAGGGATCAAAGTTCATTCTAATACTAAAACTTAACCCTTGTTCTTATATATATTCACAAGAAATACTTGAAAAATTGGTCAAAAGAGGTGTAAATGCTCATATAAGAAAAAAAAAAAAAAACCACCCAAGTATGACTTTCACCACAGAAAACCATGCAGGGGACTTTAATAGCATTCTTCATTCAATACTGTCTTGAAAGAAGCTTCCTGACTATAGTATTAGTCGCTCAGTCGTGTCCGACTCTGCAACGCCATGGACTGAAGCTCACCAGGCTCCTCTGTCCATGGGATTTCCCAGGCAAAAATACTAGAGTGGGTTGCCATTTCTTCTTCAGAAGAAAGGCTTCCCTGATGGGGAATGAAACCTGTGGCACAGCCATGAGAACAGCAAATCCTAACCACTAGACCCCAAGGGATTCTTGACTATAAGCCAGCCCAATGGAAGAAAATGACTCATAGCATTATTTGCTCTTTTTTTACAGGTACCTGTCACTTAAAATAAAGCAAACACTATCAAGACTAGCAAAAGCATATTCCTATTATAGCTTGTTTTCGTTTTTCACCATTTAAACTTCTTTTCCCCACTTAAGCAATCCTACTAAGATGCACTATTTGCATATATTTGAAAGGGAAGGCTTAAACTATTATTTTAATTATATTTCTAATCCTTTCAGAATCAATGTGAATATACTGACTACAGACTATATATCAATCGTTTATGAAAAATAAAAGAAAGGCCACATTCTATGAACCTAAGTACTTATGCCTTATGTATAAGAGTAGTAGTTCCCAAATTCATTTAGGTGACTGGAGTACCAGAAACATCTATGAAACTTTACATGTGTAATTTTTTTAAAAGAGTACATAATTTTGTGAATCTAGTGTTAGCATAAGTAATTCATAGTAGGTTCTACTCATTTAAATAACAGTTACAGAAGAGAACATTAAAGTTTACTTTTCTATAAGGTAGAAAATAATTATTACCTTCATATTATTTAACAATATATTACAAGGAAACTCACTTATTGTAGAGTTCATTTCCCATCACCTATAATCAAACAGACAAACAGTATGACAAAATCAAACCAATATTGTAAAAGAATCACCAAAAATTTTTTAAAAATTAAAAAAGGACAAATAATAACAAGTGTTGGTGAGAATGTGGGAAAATCTGACTCCTCACCTACAGCCAGAGGGTATGTAGATGTCATTTCGGAAAACAGTCTAGCAGTTTCTCAAATGATTAAACATAGAGTGAAGTATGACTTTCACCACAGAAAACCATGCAGGGGACTTTAATAGCATTCTTCATTCAATACTGTCTTGAAAGAAGCTTCCTGACTATAGTATTAGTCGCTCAGTCGTGTCCGACTCTGCAACGCCATGGACTGAAGCTCACCAGGCTCCTCTGTCCATGGGATTTCCCAGGCAAAAATACTAGAGTGGGTTGCCATTTCTTCTTCAGAAGAAAGGCTTCCCTGATGGGGAATGAAACCTGTGGCACAGCCATGAGAACAGCAAATCCTAACCACTAGACCCCAAGGGATTCTTGACTATAAGCCAGCCCAATGGAAGAAAATGACTCATAGCATTATTTGCTCTTTTTTTACAGGTACCTGTCACTTAAAATAAAGCAAACACTATCAAGACTAGCAAAAGCATATTCCTATTATAGCTTGTTTTCGTTTTTCACCATTTAAACTTCTTTTCCCCACTTAAGCAATCCTACTAAGATGCACTATTTGCATATATTTGAAAGGGAAGGCTTAAACTATTATTTTAATTATATTTCTAATCCTTTCAGAATCAATGTGAATATACTGACTACAGACTATATATCAATCGTTTATGAAAAATAAAAGAAAGGCCACATTCTATGAACCTAAGTACTTATGCCTTATGTATAAGAGTAGTAGTTCCCAAATTCATTTAGGTGACTGGAGTACCAGAAACATCTATGAAACTTTACATGTGTAATTTTTTTAAAAGAGTACATAATTTTGTGAATCTAGTGTTAGCATAAGTAATTCATAGTAGGTTCTACTCATTTAAATAACAGTTACAGAAGAGAACATTAAAGTTTACTTTTCTATAAGGTAGAAAATAATTATTACCTTCATATTATTTAACAATATATTACAAGGAAACTCACTTATTGTAGAGTTCATTTCCCATCACCTATAATCAAACAGACAAACAGTATGACAAAATCAAACCAATATTGTAAAAGAATCACCAAAAATTTTTTAAAAATTAAAAAAGGACAAATAATAACAAGTGTTGGTGAGAATGTGGGAAAATCTGACTCCTCACCTACAGCCAGAGGGTATGTAGATGTCATTTCGGAAAACAGTCTAGCAGTTTCTCAAATGATTAAACATAGAGTGAAGTATTACTTAGCAATTCTACTGCTAAGGATATATCCAAGAGGGAGGAAACATAGTCACATAAAAATCTGTATACACCCCAAGAGAGAGGCAGCACTTAGAGATGGAAGCAGCACACCCAAAACAGAAGACGGTCATGGGGGCCAAAGAAAGGTTTGCATTCCCTGTGTAACAATAAAATCATCTCTAGCTACTTAAAAAAAAAAAAAAGTCTGTATACAAATGTTCATAACAAGCACTACTGAAAATAGCCAAAAAGTGGGAACAGCTCAAATGTCCATCAACTGATGAATGGATAAATACAATGTGGTATATTCATACAATGTAATATTACTCTTCCATAAAAAGAAATGAAATTGATATGCTACAACATATATGAATCTTAAAAACACACGAGATGAAACACACACACACAAAAGGCCACATGTTGCATACATCAATATGAAATCTCCAGAATAGGAAAATCCACAGGGACAGAAAGTAGACTATTGGTTGCCAGGGGCTAGGCTGAGAAGAAGTGATTGCTGGCAAGCATGGATTTCTTCTGGAGTGATAATAATGTTCTGTAATTACAGATTAGTGATAGTTGGGCAGCACTGTAAAATATGCAAAAAGCCACCGAGTTGTGCACTATATAACATTCTAACTTTTACTGTATGTGAATTTTTAAAAAATAAATTAACACAAAATATGTGTTTAGTGAAACGGAGATATTAAATGAAGTATATTTTAAATGTTTCATCTATCATGAAATCTTATCCATGTAATAAGTCAAAGAAACTTACTTTTATGATGCAAACATTTTTGTTAAAAAGTCACACTGTCAATAAGTTTACCATGTTTCAATGTACCCATTAAAACTTTATATTAAAAAAACTTCAAAAAGAAAATTTGCAAACTAAAACAAAATCAAGAATGGATTTATACCAGTCACTTGATTCCCTTAGAGTGCCTCACGAATCACTGATATATTTTGAGCATCATAAATAATTATGATTACAGACTTATTTACAAGGCCAAATTTATACATCCTTGACTAGGAGTCAAATTTCTAACAAGGAGTCAATGCTTATTTTTATTTTGTACACAAGGAATGTCTAAAACCTAGAATCACTCTCTTGCCATATTTCAATTCTATTAATTCCTTTCTAGGAAAAAAAAAAAGACAATTTTACAGGAGCTCAGAACGACTGCATGTAGTAAGTTTAAAAATCATGTTAATTTAAATTCATATTACTGGAGGACTGTAATGACTTATTACTACAGCAAAATAATGCGTTAATATTAATATATTAAAATAATCATATTATTCCTATTACATGGAGTAATTCATTTTAATTCTAGAAAAGTATACTTAATTGCCAAGCCAAGAACCTGCCTAGGTCTACCTCATTCATTAAGTCAACAACTACTGGCAGAGCAATTATTTTGGTTACAATATTTGTTTTAATTGGAGAATAATTCCTTTACAATATTGTACTGGTTTCTGCCATACAACAATGTGAATCAACCGTAAGTATACATACAGCCCTCCTCCCCACCTACCTCCCTAAGTCATCACAGAGAACCAAGCTGAGCTCCCTGTGCTATAAAGCAACTTCCCACTAGCTAGCTATTTTATACCTGGTAATATATATATTTCAGTGCCCTATCCCCTGGGACAGAAAGTAGACTATTGGTTGCCAGGGGCTAGGCTGAGAAGAAGTGATTGCTGGCAAGCATGGATTTCTTCTGGAGTGATAATAATGTTCTGTAATTACAGATTAGTGATAGTTGGGCAGCACTGTAAAATATGCAAAAAGCCACCGAGTTGTGCACTATATAACATTCTAACTTTTACTGTATGTGAATTTTTAAAAAATAAATTAACACAAAATATGTGTTTAGTGAAACGGAGATATTAAATGAAGTATATTTTAAATGTTTCATCTATCATGAAATCTTATCCATGTAATAAGTCAAAGAAACTTACTTTTATGATGCAAACATTTTTGTTAAAAAGTCACACTGTCAATAAGTTTACCATGTTTCAATGTACCCATTAAAACTTTATATTAAAAAAACTTCAAAAAGAAAATTTGCAAACTAAAACAAAATCAAGAATGGATTTATACCAGTCACTTGATTCCCTTAGAGTGCCTCACGAATCACTGATATATTTTGAGCATCATAAATAATTATGATTACAGACTTATTTACAAGGCCAAATTTATACATCCTTGACTAGGAGTCAAATTTCTAACAAGGAGTCAATGCTTATTTTTATTTTGTACACAAGGAATGTCTAAAACCTAGAATCACTCTCTTGCCATATTTCAATTCTATTAATTCCTTTCTAGGAAAAAAAAAAAGACAATTTTACAGGAGCTCAGAACGACTGCATGTAGTAAGTTTAAAAATCATGTTAATTTAAATTCATATTACTGGAGGACTGTAATGACTTATTACTACAGCAAAATAATGCGTTAATATTAATATATTAAAATAATCATATTATTCCTATTACATGGAGTAATTCATTTTAATTCTAGAAAAGTATACTTAATTGCCAAGCCAAGAACCTGCCTAGGTCTACCTCATTCATTAAGTCAACAACTACTGGCAGAGCAATTATTTTGGTTACAATATTTGTTTTAATTGGAGAATAATTCCTTTACAATATTGTACTGGTTTCTGCCATACAACAATGTGAATCAACCGTAAGTATACATACAGCCCCTCCTCCCCACCTACCTCCCTAAGTCATCACAGAGAACCAAGCTGAGCTCCCTGTGCTATAAAGCAACTTCCCACTAGCTAGCTATTTTATACCTGGTAATATATATATTTCAGTGCTACCCCCTCAATTCATCCCACCTTCTTTCCCGACTGTGATGAGTCCATTCTCTACGTCTGCATCTCTATTTCTGCCCTGCAAATAGGTTCATCAGTACCATTTTTCTATGTATGTGTTAATATGATTTGTTTTTCCTCTTTCTGACCTACTTCACTCTGTATAACAAGCTCCAGGTTCACAATATTATAAGAAATACAAAGATACTAGACCCCACACTCAAGGAATTGATCATCTAATGCAAGACAGACGTAAGCAGGTAATAGAATATGGGGATGGATTATAAATGTTGAGGATCTCACAGTTTAACCTATAGGTAATTGGGGAAACCATTAAATGATCTTAACTATCTACTGAGTTAGACCAGGAGAAAGTAGGTACAGGGAAACCAGCTGGGAGACTAACAAAAGAGTCTAGTGTCAACTACAAACCAGCACTTGCCACGGGTACTTGCCATCTACCTCTACAAGGATTAAGTCAGGTGCTGCTGCAGCTGCTGACTTTCAACACTTGAAAGGAGTTCAGGGTGGAGAGCAGAAATGAGGCACTATGCTCTGGAAAGAACTGGCAGAACAGGTCCTCAGATCGTTAGATATTTACAGGAGCTGATTTTATGAGCCAAATTCTTGTTATTTCCTTATATCTAGAAAAGTACAAAAATCCTTCACAGTGATCGCTGCTCCTTGTGATTAGCAGAAATCTTCTACAAAAAACATGTGCTTGATTGCAGGTACTCCCCCCTTCACCAAAATCACCTTCATAACTGACTTCCTGCCCCACCTCTTTGGAGCAGTTTCTCACAGCTATCTGAAGTGCTATCTCCCAGGCTGTAGTCTTCATTTTGCCCCAAATAAAACTTAATTTGCAGCTCTCATATTGTGCATCTTTTTTCATTGGCACTAGATAAGGATGATGAAGAATCTAATTAAGGTAATGGCAGAAGAAGGACCGCTGAAGAAAGCCTCTCAAGTCGTATTTAGGAGGTAAAGTCAACAGGACCTGGGTGACTGCATTCAGAGGAACAATACCACCTAGAGGTTAAGGCTTGCATAAACTTCGAAAACGCACTCCTGGGTTAGAGATTTGGCTCTGACTCATTCCAGCTGTTGGAGGAGGAAATGGCAACCTACTCTGGTATTCTTGCCTAGAGAATCCCATGGACGGAGGAGTCTGGCAGGCTACAGTCCCTGGGGTCACAAAGAGTCGGACACAACTGAAGCAACTGAGCATAGCATATTCCAGCTGTATATTTTACAGAGTGACTTCATCACCAGAGGTTTCCATTTCCTATGTAAAATGGAGACAACAATAGTGCTTACATATCATATTACTGTCATGAATACTGAATTAGAAAAGAATGCATGTAAAGCACTTAGCACAGTGCCTATTACAAAGTAAACTGTGATCTCCACTGGCCATGATAGAAAATACAGGAAAGGGGCTTCCCTGGTAGCTCAGTGGTAAAGAATCCACCTGCCAACACAGGAGACTCGGGTTCAATCCCTGATCAGGAGAGATTCTACATGCTGAAGAGCAACTAAGCCTGTGCACCGCAACACTAGAGCCAGGGAGCCATAAGCCCTGAAGTCCGTGCCCCATAGAGCCCGTGCTCTGCAACAAGAGAAACCACTGCAATGAAAAGCCCATATGCTGCAACTAGAGTAGCCCCTGCTCATCACTGCTAGAGAAAAGCCCTCCCAGCAAACACACCCAGCATAGCCAAAAATAAATACATAAAAACACGTTTAAAAAATAATAAAATAGGGCTTCCCTGGTGGTCCAGTAGGTAAAGAGTCCATCTTGCAGTGCAAGGGACACCAGTTCCATCCTTGGCACGGGAAGACCCCACATGCCACAGAGTGGCTGGACCGGTGTGTCCAATTAGGAGCCAGCACTCTGGAGTGCATGCGCCCACAGTTGGTGCTCTGCAATGAGAGGTCACTGCAATGAGAGGCCCACACAGGTCAGAAAATATGGATGGATGAAAATAAATAAATAAATCAATAAAAGAGGCCAAGAAAATAAAAAAAATAATAGCAATAAAATACATTTTTAAAAAATTTTAAAAAGAAACTACAGTTAAGAATGGGGGAGAAGGATGGAGATTAGTTAGGGGCCAACAAACAGGATTTATAATTCTAGAGAATGATGAATACTACAATAGGAGTTGTCAAGGTAAATTAAATATAACTAAACTTATTTCATTTCTACCTATGAAAGGCCTTGAATACCATACCACAGGATATGAATTGAATAAATTTAGTGTCTCTTAAATACACAGTTTAGAGTTCAGCTATTTTACCATGTCTTTACTTTCTAGATGAGGAATTAAGACCCAAAGAATGAAGGAGCATCTCAAAACTCACACTAACCACTGACATATACAGTATGAGCCTACTAATAATTGCTATGCATAATCTTCATCTGTTTAATAAAGCTCTGAGTCCCTATATACAACTTCCTCCCACCCCTCTGAAGATAAGGAAAAATTTGAAATGACAAGGAAAAATTAAGAAGATTTAATGTAATCTAGTGGTAGTTATAATGAAGGTTTTCAAGGAATATTATTAAACCCCTTGCTTAAAGTAAATAAAATGACTACAGAGTTTTATGAAAACTCAAATGCCTTTCATGTGCTAGGACTGCCTCTTTACTGATGACATGACAGACTTTGGGTATAAAAACTTACCTTCAGTAATTTTCAAATTATGTTTTTAATCAAGTAAATATATTTCCTAAAAAGTTGTTTCAGAAATTCAATTAACATTTGTTTCATTTATTTGGGAAAATATAATTACAGAGACAATAACTTATATGAAGGTTCCTTTCTAGAGTTCTCAGTAAGACCCCAGTTCACAAAGACACTGTTATGAATTAATGGAATCTCTAAAGGGCTCTGTAGAAATGACTACTACTATTCCTTAAACTCTTTCCTTTTCCTTTTTATCATTCACTCTTTTTTTTTTTTTTCTTTTTTGGCCACTTCTATTGGTGTTTCATTTTATTCATTTTCATCCATCTTTGTCCTTTGGCCTATGTGGGCCTCCCATAGCAGTGGTCTCTCTCACTGCAGAGCACCGGCTCTGGGCACATGCACTCCAGAGCTCCAGCTCAGTAGTTGGACACATTGGTCCAGCTGCTCCGCGGCACGTGGGATCTTCCCGGGCCAGGGCTCGAACCGGCACCCCTTACATTGCAAGGCGGTGTCCTTACCCACTGGACCACCAGGGAAGCCCTATCATTCACTCTTTTCACTGCATGTGACTCTCCTTCTCTTCATATAGTACTGCTAGATTGGTGCTTAACCAAAAGAAAGATTCTCAGTACCAAATGAGGCAGAAGTTCGGTTTTCTACCTCTAATAACAAATTGGCAATACCATACCACAGGATATGAATTGAATAAATTTAGTGTCTCTTAAATACACAGTTTAGAGTTCAGCTATTTTACCATGTCTTTACTTTCTAGATGAGGAATTAAGACCCAAAGAATGAAGGAGCATCTCAAAACTCACACTAACCACTGACATATACAGTATGAGCCTACTAATAATTGCTATGCATAATCTTCATCTGTTTAATAAAGCTCTGAGTCCCTATATACAACTTCCTCCCACCCTCTGAAGATAAGGAAAAATTTGAAATGACAAGGAAAAATTAAGAAGATTTAATGTAATCTAGTGGTAGTTATAATGAAGGTTTTCAAGGAATATTATTAAACCCCTTGCTTAAAGTAAATAAAATGACTACAGAGTTTTATGAAAACTCAAATGCCTTTCATGTGCTAGGACTGCCTCTTTACTGATGACATGACAGACTTTGGGTATAAAAACTTACCTTCAGTAATTTTCAAATTATGTTTTTAATCAAGTAAATATATTTCCTAAAAAGTTGTTTCAGAAATTCAATTAACATTTGTTTCATTTATTTGGGAAAATATAATTACAGAGACAATAACTTATATGAAGGTTCCTTTCTAGAGTTCTCAGTAAGACCCCAGTTCACAAAGACACTGTTATGAATTAATGGAATCTCTAAAGGGCTCTGTAGAAATGACTACTACTATTCCTTAAACTCTTTCCTTTTCCTTTTTATCATTCACTCTTTTTTTTTTTTTTCTTTTTTGGCCACTTCTATTGGTGTTTCATTTTATTCATTTTCATCCATCTTTGTCCTTTGGCCTATGTGGGCCTCCCATAGCAGTGGTCTCTCTCACTGCAGAGCACCGGCTCTGGGCACATGCACTCCAGAGCTCCAGCTCAGTAGTTGGACACATTGGTCCAGCTGCTCCGCGGCACGTGGGATCTTCCCGGGCCAGGGCTCGAACCGGCACCCCTTACATTGCAAGGCGGTGTCCTTACCCACTGGACCACCAGGGAAGCCCTATCATTCACTCTTTTCACTGCATGTGACTCTCCTTCTCTTCATATAGTACTGCTAGATTGGTGCTTAACCAAAAGAAAGATTCTCAGTACCAAATGAGGCAGAAGTTCTATTATATGGATAAAGTATTTTTAACTCTATAACCAAAAGGAGAGCTATACATAGGTAAAAGTAAACCAGCCAGTGAGTGAAAATTTTTGTAGCGGTGGTAACCAAACAATGTTATCAATTATGTGGGATGCCAAGGCCCTCAGATCCTCAACTTAAAAGTAAGTGATATATAAAGAAACTTGACTATTCTAGTGAAAGAATCTCTTTCCTGATCCAAAGTATTATAAGAACTTCTATCTTCACTTAATATTTTTAATTCAAAGTAGAAGATTTTTTTCAATTAACTGAATACTATTTATGTAGGAATAAGAATACCAAACGTATCAATTTTACACAGCCTAATTTAATCAGATCCACACATCAATAAATGGTTAATTATACTTTTCATTTTTATTTTCAGACAAATTCTATTCACCCTGATTTCTGTAAAGTTTTAAGGTATTTCTTTATATCACTAAGAAAATTTCATGTGTGGTTTGCTACATCTCTGAGTACTGGGGAAGATAACTGTGGAACCAAAAGAAACTAATTACAAAGAGCTGATGAAGTATATAGAAATAAGCTATGGGTATAAAACTTACAATAGATTTGACAGAAAATAATTCAAACAAGAACTAAAAAAATCCTTTTCATGGCAGACAAAAATACTGAAAGTATTTAGATTTATATACACCAAACGGAATTTACTTTACTGAAGTAATATTTTTTCACTACTGAAGTAATATTTTTTCACTAATTCAAGTGCTAAGATATGTAATGTTAATAACTGAGAATGGAGACTCTAATGGGTTAACCATTTTTTTTTTTTTGGTAAGTGATCTTGGTATCACTTACCCATAACAAAACCAACTTCTCAGCAATACAGATGGTAGACTAGACACTGCCAATGTTTTAAGCTTAGAAAATGTTTTTAATTTTTTTTTTATTTCCCCATGCTGTGTTTACTGCTTTACATATGTCTCTGACTGCCAAAGAATTGTTAACTAATCGGCATGAGATTCATTTTGTTAACACACAGCTGGGTACTTTAGTCATACAGCATCTGCTTCTCAACATATCTTCTGCCTTTTCTTCATGTACTACTAAACCTTTCTAAAAGCTGTCATGATAAAGCATATATGCCTCTCAATATTTGGAATCTGATAGTCATCATTATGTTTACTGCTGTACTAAATTATCAGTGGCTTCTGAATAACTGAAAGTTGTCCAGTGAATCTAAGTTCCAAAAAATCTGGCATTAACATTGATTAGTAAAACAACAGAGTTGAGCTAAAGAATGAAACTCAGTAATGGTCATGCAATAATCAGATTTTATTCTTTACGTACATATCTCTAAGCTCTCTGAGTGAAAACGGAAAAATGAATGAACCTTCAGTATACTAAAATGAAAAACAAAATGTATAAAGTACCCACAGGAAAGAACATACTGCATTCTGCAGCCAAGACTCAGATTTTCTATATACTTCACTTTTTATAATGGTCAGAATAATTAACCAGTGTATAAATTATCTGTTTCCTTAGCGTCTTCTCCTACTTTATCACTTTGGATGAGTGATAGTTCTGCACACTACTGAAGTGTAGAAAGGTGAAATCTAAGGAGAGACCATTCAACTCATGAGCTATATCTCCTTTTCCAATTTTTAAAAATTTATTTATTTATTTGGCTGCACTGGGTCTTAATTGCAGCATGTGGGATCTAGTTCCCTGATCAGGGATTGAACCCAGGTCCCACTGCATTGGGAACACAGAGTGTTAACCACCGGACCATCAGGAAACTCCCCAAATGTTTGTTTTTAAATTGGTTGGAAGTCATAAACTACTTCCCTCTTGGAATTATGGATAATGGTAGGGAGATCTCATCCCTCAAAAGCCAAAATATAACTGAACTAGAGAATAATAGAATATAATCCTAACATCCTTCACACCACTGTTTCTGTAGCAAAATTCATTCCAGAATCCAAATGAGCATTTGAGGAACATCTTCCCAATCACTGGCAAAAGCAGCAAGAGTTGCACTGTTCTGCTTCCCTTTTCTCTCCCCACCAGCCAAAACTCAGAGTGAGCAGGTGGAAGGAGGCCTAATAACTGTGAAAAAGCCCAACAACAGGGAGCTGGGTGGTAGGAGGCAGGAGTACAGGCGATCACACCATGCTCACTGAATCTGATGAGGATGGCAGGGGAAATCCTAACCATGAGATACTAGAGGAAAAGGAGCAGCTTTAAGAATGCCATGAGCTTTGGGAGGCTGAAGCTAAAACTCTAGGTCTCTCCAAAAAAGCAGCAGCCACCAAACTATCAGAGGGGCTCCATAAGATGTTATGAGGTTTTTCCTTCATTGTCTAGTGCTGGTGGTTTGATGTGTTGGCTGGCAGGGTAACAGGGCAGTCAAGAGTGTTAACAATTTTTTCCAAGCATTCTTAAACTAATGAGATAAGAAAATGACCGAAGAGCTTAGTTTTGCAAAATGTTAGCCTCTAATAAGATAATAAGGACACAGCTAATCTACTCTGAGCTTTTATTTGATATGGATTATAACACCATACAATGGTTACTTGTTAGGTGCGCCAGACTAATGAAGTAATAAACATGCCCTGTGACAGTTTCCAGGGCTATGTCATCACAAAGCAGCAGCATCACCACAACCATTGTGGAAGATACTTGCAATGTTCTCACCCACCATTAGATAAGGTATGATTGAGAGTCTAAGCATAGGTGCCCCATTCTCCACTTGCCCAGTCTCTCTTACAGCTCAGGTAATGGCAAGACTATGATTGGGAGAGCCGTTAAGCTATTACTGGAGTCCAGGGTTTCTCCCTTTCTCCAGCTTTTGATATGATACCTGAGACTTCACAGATACCTTACAACTATGAGGATAAGAAACTTAAGTCACAGAAGATTACCTCCAGACTTGGCATTATGTGAAGCCATTTAAATTTTTTTCTCTTGTTTAAGCCTTTGCTAGTCAGTCTTTCTTTTGCCTATAGTTATAGATCTTATCTGAAACAACTACCACCTATAAAGTGGATCATATGCTCAGCATTACACAAAACCACCTTTGTATATTGCTTTAATTCTGATAGCAACTCCCTAGGCAATGCTATTAGCCACATTTTACAAAAGGCAAAATTGATTTACAGAGATTATGAAACTTGCCAACAGTTGGCTAAATGGCAAACTACAATTCAAACCAAGATCTGTCTCATGTTCAAGTCCACGTTTTTTACACTACAGTGTACTACTGCCCATCAATTATTACATTTCGTATGGTTGAGGAAGCAGCATGGCAAAATTTAATAACCAGAGACTGTGAAGTCAAATGGCCTGAATCAAATCCTGGCTCCACCACTTACTAACTGTTATCACTGGGCAAGTTTTCTGAACTATAAAATGGATATACTAATAAAATTCTTGCAAAACCACTGTGGCAATTGAATTTATTCAATTCTGTGCAAAGCATAAAGAAAGAGCGAGGAAAGAGTCTGTTCTCACAGAGTTCATAGCCAAGTGAGGTGACAGTACAGTGCAGTAACCTTGGAGGCTTACACAGGATGCTGTGAAAGCTCAGACAGGAGGAAATGTCATGAACTGACTCCAGGAAATGATCTGTGAATACGCTGAAAAGGTGATGAGAAAGGGAGGAGGTGACAGCAGAAGAACATTCCAAGTAGAAGGAACAGTATGTGCGAAGGCACGGGGGCTGGAGGTAAAAGAAAAGCTTTATTTCAGGTACTAAACATAATTCAGCACAATTAGGGCTTATAATTAGGAAGTGACAAGGGGCTGGAGAGTTAAACAAGGGACAGACCAAAAATCATGACTGACTGTGAGGGGGTATATTAGAAAAGAACTGTTACAAAAAAAAACCCAAAACAAAACAGCTAGTATACAAATAGAAAATGTAAGGAAACAAGCTTCTGAGCTTCTAAACTATTAACGACAGTGCTCTAAATACAAGTAGAAAAAGATTAATTCTATATGTTTGGGGAAAGACTAACTGAATACATGTAGTTTAATGTATTATTCAATACATACAAAAGCAGTAGAGAAATATTCCTGCCAGTGGCAAACATAGTTAATAATAAATAAGTGAATGAAAATCAAGTAATCCTTAAGTTCTCGCTTCTTTCCCTTTCTGTAATGGGGCAGGGGAGGGACTAAGAAACACAAAGTAACTACAAGATCAGCAAGAAGTAAAAAGGAGAAAAGAAAGCAAAGATCTTGAAAAATCAAGATACATAATTAATTATGAATGATGGAAGTAATAACCAATTTAAAAGATAATATGCATTTGTTCTAATTACAACTTTACTATTCTTATATATTATTAGCTAAGGAGAAGTTTAATTTCAAGTTTAAATGGGAAGGGGGAAAGGAAAAAACTTACAAAGAAATATTAAAATTTATAGAATATTAATATAAAACAATATGTGCTAAGTTACTTCAGTTGTGTCTGATTCTTTGTGACCCGATGGACTGTAGCCTGTCAGGCTTCTCCATCCATGGGGATTCTCCAGGCAAGAATACTGGAGTGGACTGCCATTCCCTTCTCCAGGGGACCTTTCTGACCCAGGGATTGAACCCGCAACTCTTACATCTCCTGCATTGGCAGGCGGGTTCTTTACCACTAGTACCACCTGAGAAGCCTAACTTAAAGGCCAGGCTAATCCAGGATAAGACAGTAGTTATAACATAACAGTAAAAACTAGGCTAAGCACAGGCGTGGGAAAGAAAATCAAAGAATTAAGATTTCTGAGACTGTCACTTGTTAACAAACTCATTTTAAGACAATCTTTGCAGCTCAGATGGTAAAGAATCTGCCTGCAAGGCAGGAGACTGGGGTCAACCCCTGGGTTGGGAAGATTCCCTGGAGAAGGGAATGGCAATTCCCTCCAGTATTCTTGCCTGGAGAATCCCATGGACAGAGGAGCTTGGCAGGCTACAGTTCATGGGGTCTCAAAGAGTCAGACATGACTGAGCAACTAATACTTTCCACTTTCTAAAATACCTGGTATAATATTGATTTTATTCTTATTTACTTTCTCTCTTTACGGTCACATTCAAATAACTCTATAGATATATATACCTCTTCATAAAAGTTGGAATATCTTATGCGGTGAAGGACCTATGTGGTTTCTATATATAGGATAATATTGAGAGACATGCATACACATGCTTTATATATACAGTGTAACGTATGGACAGACATATGGGAGTAGCGATTAAATAAGACATAGTATCTAACGCATTTGGTCAAAGTAAAAAGGCTAATACATAATCATTGCCTTTCCAATGAATACTTTTTTTTAGTAACATTTTGTATTTTGAAATAATTTTAGAATTCATAGAAAAGTTGTGAAATACAGAGTTCATAAATACCCTCACCAGTTTCCCCTAATATTAGTATCTTACATCACCATGATGCTTTGTTAAAACTAAGAAAACAACACTGGTTCCTCCTTATTAACTAAGTTCTAGACTCTATTTGGATTCCAGCTGTTTCTAGTTCCAGGATCCAGACCAGGAACCTCAGTCACCTTACTCAGTCATGGTGTCTCCTCTGCCATCTCTGGTCTGTGATGGTTTGTCTTTCCTTGTTTACCATGACCTTGATGGCTTTAAGGAGTGTTGGTATAAGGTATTTTGTAGAATGTCCTCCAATTTATAAACCATCCAGAGGTAGGGTTTTTGTGGTGCTTTTCTCGTAATTATGGGGTTGGAAGTTTTTAGGAAGGACCCTGCAGTGGTGAAGGGCCTATTACATCCTGCTGAGGGCAGAAGCTATTGATCTGGCATCACCGGTGATCTTAACCTTGATCATTTGGTTAAGGTAGTGTCTGCCAGATTTTTCTACTGTAAAGTGACCACTGTCCCCCTTTACCAATGAATACTTTTGAGGAAAGTATTCCTCAAAAGTGAATACTTCTCCTCAAAAGGAATTCCTATCATGCAAAATAGAAACAAACCTTTAAACACTTTGTTTAGACTGCTTTTTAAATAAGATTTTCCAAAATATCAGAATTTTAAGAGTGACCTTGCGTTAACAAAAATGGTACAACTACCATTCCATTCCCAATCATTTTCAACAACACACAAAAAGTGGTGTTTATTAAAAGATTACCAAAGGGGAAAAAATATTTTTTCACATTCCCTGTGAACTATTAAGATTACCTAGATCAATGGCTAAATAATACCCTTTCCATTTAAACTAAATGAAAAACTTAACCCTCCAGAATAGCCCCACTTTCAATTTTTCAATATTTAAAGCATTCTTGCTGATCCACAGATTAATTTATTAGTCATATGTGAGTAAAAATCACTTTGGCTTGTGAATATATGTGCTGCTGTGTAGCCTCGTCGCTATTTTTTTTTAATTTTATTAATTTATTTTTGGCTATTCTGGGTTTTCATTGCTGCCACAGGCTCTTCTCTAGTTGCAGGGAGTGGGGACTACTCTCCAGTTTAGGTGAGCAGGCTTCTTGTTGTGGTGACTTTCTCTTGTTGTGGAACTCGGGCTCTAGGGCACACAGGCTTCAGCAGTTGCAGCACATGGGCTCAATAGTTGCGGCTCTGAGGTTCTAGAGCACAGGTTCCATAGTTGTGGCTCACGGGCTTAGATGCTCTGCAGCATGCGGGATCTCTCCAGATCAGGGATCGAACCCATGTCTCCTGCATTGGCAGGTGAACTCTTTACCACTGAGCTACCAGGAAAGACCCTCTTCACCATTCTTATAAACCAAATGGGCTTTAGAGAAATTTTCTCCTTTTATCTCACTAATGTTTTCATATCCTGATTTGGCCTTCTACACGTAACAAAATATAGAAGGCAATAATGTGAGCTCACTTATGTAATATATATGCCTTACACAGAACTTTGGAATTATAAAGTAGTTAATGAAAGGAAAAAGATTGCTTCCCAGCCCTTTCCAGATCAAACTATAACATCTTTAAATATGTAATCAAAATAATTCATATCACTCTATAATAATTCTAACCATTATCATTCTGAAAGGCTCAGAAAGCTCAAAACATCAACTTTCAGAAGATGCATATATTTATATGCACATTTTCAACAATCATTATTTGCAAATATTTCATTGAATCCGCACAAACTCACTGCAGCAAATCCAAGACACTTAAAGATTTAAATAGCCTTCTATAACAATCCAAATCTTAGATTTTAATATAAAGACCTTCCTCCACATCTCATCTATGTTTAATCCTTCTTTGTATCCTTGCCTCTTGCACAGTGAGGTGCATATATAGCAAGCACTCAATGTTTAGGTGAATGAATGAACCAAGAGTGAAAGAATAAATGACCATCCAATAACCTCTTAAGAACAATCATATTCTTAAGCCTTCTAAGGTAATGAATCCCTTCTCTAAACTTACCTTAATTTCTGGAGGCATTAATTTATAAAATTTGCATGCATATTTTCAAAATGCTTCTAAGAAGGTAGCAAAAGAGACATTTCCAAATTTCCAAATTTACAAATTTTTTAAGAGTCAAATGGGGAGGGAAGAGAAAAAGTGGGTATTACTGTGATTATAATGAAAAAAAGTTACTATTATAATGATGATACTAAAGGTCAAGAACTGAGGTTCTAGGCACAGGTTCCATAGTGGGCTCACGGGCTTAGATAGCTCCTGCAAGGCTCTGAGGTTCTAGAGCACAGGTTCCATAGTTGTGGCTCACGGGCTTAGATGCTCTGCAGCATGCGGGATCTCTCAGATCAGGGATCGAACCCATGTCTCCTGCATTGGCAGGTGAACTCTTTACCACTGAGCTACCAGGAAAGACCCTCTTCACCATTCTTATAAACCAAATGGGCTTTAGAGAAATTTTCTCCTTTTATCTCACTAATGTTTTCATATCCTGATTTGGCCTTCTACACGTAACAAAATATAGAAGGCAATAATGTGAGCTCACTTATGTAATATATATGCCTTACACAGAACTTTGGAATTATAAAGTAGTTAATGAAAGGAAAAAGATTGCTTCCCAGCCCTTTCCAGATCAAACTATAACATCTTTAAATATGTAATCAAAATAATTCATATCACTCTATAATAATTCTAACCATTATCATTCTGAAAGGCTCAGAAAGCTCAAAACATCAACTTTCAGAAGATGCATATATTTATATGCACATTTTCAACAATCATTATTTGCAAATATTTCATTGAATCCGCACAAACTCACTGCAGCAAATCCAAGACACTTAAAGATTTAAATAGCCTTCTATAACAATCCAAATCTTAGATTTTAATATAAAGACCTTCCTCCACATCTCATCTATGTTTAATCCTTCTTTGTATCCTTGCCTCTTGCACAGTGAGGTGCATATATAGCAAGCACTCAATG
Organism: Tragulus kanchil; assembly: GCA_022376925.1. Taxonomy (NCBI): domain Eukaryota; kingdom Metazoa; phylum Chordata; class Mammalia; order Artiodactyla; family Tragulidae; genus Tragulus; species Tragulus kanchil. Next base: position 134,560,647 of record JAIOJX010000024.1, read on the forward strand.
TTTAGGTGAATGAATGAACCAAGAGTGAAAGAATAAATGACCATCCAATAACCTCTTAAGAACAATCATATTCTTAAGCCTTCTAAGGTAATGAATCCCTTCTCTAAACTTACCTTAATTTCTGGAGGCATTAATTTATAAAATTTGCATGCATATTTTCAAAATGCTTCTAAGAAGGTAGCAAAAGAGACATTTCCAAATTTCCAAATTTACAAATTTTTTAAGAGTCAAATGGGGAGGGAAGAGAAAAAGTGGGTATTACTGTGATTATAATGAAAAAAAGTTACTATTATAATGATGATACTAAAGGTCAAGAACTTGGCCATTTATAAGTCAGTCAAGAATAATTATCTTGGGTAAAATTCAATGGAACAGAAAACTAAAGAAGCTATTACCATGAACAAATGCCCCTTATGAGTTTGGCACTATACTAAACTCTAAAATCTAATGTTGCTCAAGAAAAAATAATTTAGAACCTCAAATCTGTATTCTAAAATGTATAAGACATACTGTCCTTGGAAACTGAATATCAAGAATAAAAAGAGTGAACAACCAAGAAGACAGTGAACTACTAATCAAAATAGTATATGAATGTCAACATGAAGGTTTTAGTACACTTAGTTTTCAAGACACACAATGCACAACAACTAAAAATGCAACTATAAAAATCAAAAGTGATGTACTAAATAACTTAAAGGTTACATTTCACAAGAATAAATATACAAGAGAAGATTTATGGATGACAAATAGTTTGGAAATATAATTTTAAAAGTACATTAATTTTGCTAAGAAGCAGTATTATTAAAAATATGACCTATACTATGTTATCTGTGAGTGTATGCTCAGATAACACACACTCTTTGAGACCTTACGGACTGCAGCCCACAAGGCTTCTCTGTCCATGGGATTTTCCAGGCAAGAATACTGAAGTGAGTTGCCATTTCCTCTGTGAGGCGACCTTCCGGATCCAAGGATCACAACCAGGTCTCCTGAGGCTACTGCACTGGCAGGCAGCTTCTTTTAACAACTGAGCCACCTGGGAAGTGCTACCTGTACTACACAAACACAAGAATTTTCCTTGCCTCTTGCACAGTGAGGTGCATATATAGCAAGCACTCAATGTTTAGGTGAATGAATGAACCAAGAGTGAAAGAATAAATGACCATCCAATAACCTCTTAAGAACAATCATATTCTTAAGCCTTCTAAGGTAATGAATCCCTTCTCTAAACTTACCTTAATTTCTGGAGGCATTAATTTATAAAATTTGCATGCATATTTTCAAAATGCTTCTAAGAAGGTAGCAAAAGAGACATTTCCAAATTTCCAAATTTACAAATTTTTTAAGAGTCAAATGGGGAGGGAAGAGAAAAAGTGGGTATTACTGTGATTATAATGAAAAAAAGTTACTATTATAATGATGATACTAAAGGTCAAGAACTTGGCCATTTATAAGTCAGTCAAGAATAATTATCTTGGGTAAAATTCAATGGAACAGAAAACTAAAGAAGCTATTACCATGAACAAATGCCCCTTATGAGTTTGGCACTATACTAAACTCTAAAATCTAATGTTGCTCAAGAAAAAATAATTTAGAACCTCAAATCTGTATTCTAAAATGTATAAGACATACTGTCCTTGGAAACTGAATATCAAGAATAAAAAGAGTGAACAACCAAGAAGACAGTGAACTACTAATCAAAATAGTATATGAATGTCAACATGAAGGTTTTAGTACACTTAGTTTTCAAGACACACAATGCACAACAACTAAAAATGCAACTATAAAAATCAAAAGTGATGTACTAAATAACTTAAAGGTTACATTTCACAAGAATAAATATACAAGAGAAGATTTATGGATGACAAATAGTTTGGAAATATAATTTTAAAAGTACATTAATTTTGCTAAGAAGCAGTATTATTAAAAATATGACCTATACTATGTTATCTGTGAGTGTATGCTCAGATAACACACACTCTTTGAGACCTTACGGACTGCAGCCCACAAGGCTTCTCTGTCCATGGGATTTTCCAGGCAAGAATACTGAAGTGAGTTGCCATTTCCTCTGTGAGGCGACCTTCCGGATCCAAGGATCACAACCAGGTCTCCTGAGGCTACTGCACTGGCAGGCAGCTTCTTTTAACAACTGAGCCACCTGGGAAGTGCTACCTGTACTACACAAACACAAGAATTTTCCTTGTCTGTTTTGTTTGCTTCTAGCACTCAGCACAGTGTTTGGCACACAGTAGAAATACACTAAGTATTCGTTGAACGGAAACATACCAACACAATACCAAAGATACCAACCCTTTCCTCAAAAAGGAAGGAGATACATAATTACTAATCACAGTTCATCAGGAACCAGGGCTATAATAGAGTATGTTAGTGAACACAGAGAAACAGCACACTGACAGGAAATACCTTTAAGAGATGAGTAGACAGGATGGAAAAAGGAGTCAAGCAATGAGGGAAGAAAGTCACGCTATTCTTTCATTCTGTAAACATTTATAAAGCATGGCTGAAAGGAGAGGGAAGTGAGAAATCAATTAGTATTCAGGGACATGCATCTAAGGCTGTATGACAGAATTAAAGGGCATATTCAAGGGGTATGATGAAATATGAGAATTCACTACTACTGACAAAACACACACTCCACAATGGCAGGAAGCTTTTATCTGTCTGTCCACTCCTTGTGGAAGACAGCAAAATAGCCATAGTTTGTCTCTTCCTTTTATCTATGCCTACAGTGTCTCTCATTAAAACATGGAGTCTGGGCTTCCCCTGGTGGTCCAGTGGGTAAGGACACCGCCTTGCAGTGCAAGGGGCGCCGGTTCGAGCCCTGGCCTGGGAAGATCCCACGTGCCACGGAGCAGCTGGACCGAAGTTTTCAAGACACACAATGCACAACAACTAAAAATGCAACTATAAAAATCAAAAGTGACTAAATAACTTAAAGGTTACATTTCACAAGAATAAATATACAAGAGAAGATTTATGGATGACAAATAGTTTGGAAATATAATTTTAAAAGTACATTAATTTTGCTAAGAAGCAGTATTATTAAAAATATGACCTATACTATGTTATCTGTGAGTGTATGCTCAGATAACACACACTCTTTGAGACCTTACGGACTGCAGCCCACAAGGCTTCTCTGTCCATGGGATTTTCCAGGCAAGAATACTGAAGTGAGTTGCCATTTCCTCTGTGAGGCGACCTTCCGGATCCAAGGATCACAACCAGGTCTCCTGAGGCTACTGCACTGGCAGGCAGCTTCTTTTAACAACTGAGCCACCTGGGAAGTGCTACCTGTACTACACAAACACAAGAATTTTCCTTGTCTGTTTTGTTTGCTTCTAGCACTCAGCACAGTGTTTGGCACACAGTAGAAATACACTAAGTATTCGTTGAACGGAAACATACCAACACAATACCAAAGATACCAACCCTTTCCTCAAAAAGGAAGGAGATACATAATTACTAATCACAGTTCATCAGGAACCAGGGCTATAATAGAGTATGTTAGTGAACACAGAGAAACAGCACACTGACAGGAAATACCTTTAAGAGATGAGTAGACAGGATGGAAAAAGGAGTCAAGCAATGAGGGAAGAAAGTCACGCTATTCTTTCATTCTGTAAACATTTATAAAGCATGGCTGAAAGGAGAGGGAAGTGAGAAATCAATTAGTATTCAGGGACATGCATCTAAGGCTGTATGACAGAATTAAAGGGCATATTCAAGGGGTATGATGAAATATGAGAATTCACTACTACTGACAAAACACACACTCCACAATGGCAGGAAGCTTTTATCTGTCTGTCCACTCCTTGTGGAAGACAGCAAAATAGCCATAGTTTGTCTCTTCCTTTTATCTATGCCTACAGTGTCTCTCATTAAAACATGGAGTCTGGGCTTCCCCTGGTGGTCCAGTGGGTAAGGACACCGCCTTGCAGTGCAAGGGGCGCCGGTTCGAGCCCTGGCCTGGGAAGATCCCACGTGCCACGGAGCAGCTGGACCGATGTGTTCAATTACTGAGCCGGAGCTCTGGAGCGCGTGCGCCCAGAGCCGGTGCTCTGCGACGACAGACGCCACTGCGACGGGAGGCCCACAGGAGCCAAAGAATGAAGACGTATGAAAATAGAGAAATGAAAGACCATTAGAAGTGGCCCGCCCACTCCCCTGTCTCCCCAACCCGACCCCCGCCCAAAGTAAATAAATAAATAAATCTTTAAAAAAAAAAAGAAAAAACATGGAGTCTTTATTCCATCTGTTGAAATTCAGATGTCTTTGTGATTTGCTTTTACCAACAGCATATAGCAGAGGCAAATTATGTTATTTCTAAAGTCTTATATGTTTCTACCCTCTTAGGGAACCCTATTTCTGCCATGTGAAAAGCCCAGTCTGGCTGGCCTATTTGACAGTGAAGGTATACAGTCCAGTCAACACCTATCATCTTAGAGCCGGGATCAGCAAACTCTTTCTATAAAAGGGACACACAGTCAAAACCTCAGGCTTTGAGAACCTTACATAATTTCCATCACCTGTTTTTCTTTGATTTTTGAACTTTTAAACACCACTCTTAGGGACCAAATAGAAATAGGGGTCATAGATATCTAGCACCTGCCTTAGACGATGGTCAACCAATCCCCAGAGGCAAAACTGTCCAGCTGACTGCAAATGCATGACCAAGTCCAGCCAAGACAGAAAGAGCCACATACTGAACCCAGTACAAACTGTCAACCCACACAGTCAAGAGCTAAATGAACGCTGGTTGCTTCTTGCTACTACAATTTAAGAGCAAATTAATCATCAAGAGCTTACAGATATACTCAGGTACTTGAACGCAAATAATTTAACGGGTCGAGGACAAAAAAAACCTTGCAAAACACACACTCCACAATGGCAGGAAGCTTTTATCTGTCTGTCCACTCCTTGTGGAAGACAGCAAAATAGCCATAGTTTGTCTCTTCCTTTTATCTATGCCTACAGTGTCTCTCATTAAAACATGGAGTCTGGGCTTCCCCTGGTGGTCCAGTGGGTAAGGACACCGCCTTGCAGTGCAAGGGGCGCCGGTTCGAGCCCTGGCCTGGGAAGATCCCACGTGCCACGGAGCAGCTGGACCGATGTGTTCAATTACTGAGCCGGAGCTCTGGAGCGCGTGCGCCCAGAGCCGGTGCTCTGCGACGACAGACGCCACTGCGACGGGAGGCCCACAGGAGCCAAAGAATGAAGACGTATGAAAATAGAGAAATGAAAGACCATTAGAAGTGGCCCGCCCACTCCCCTGTCTCCCCAACCCGACCCCCGCCCAAAGTAAATAAATAAATAAATCTTTAAAAAAAAAAAGAAAAAACATGGAGTCTTTATTCCATCTGTTGAAATTCAGATGTCTTTGTGATTTGCTTTTACCAACAGCATATAGCAGAGGCAAATTATGTTATTTCTAAAGTCTTATATGTTTCTACCCTCTTAGGGAACCCTATTTCTGCCATGTGAAAAGCCCAGTCTGGCTGGCCTATTTGACAGTGAAGGTATACAGTCCAGTCAACACCTATCATCTTAGAGCCGGGATCAGCAAACTCTTTCTATAAAAGGGACACACAGTCAAAACCTCAGGCTTTGAGAACCTTACATAATTTCCATCACCTGTTTTTCTTTGATTTTTGAACTTTTAAACACCACTCTTAGGGACCAAATAGAAATAGGGGTCATAGATATCTAGCACCTGCCTTAGACGATGGTCAACCAATCCCCAGAGGCAAAACTGTCCAGCTGACTGCAAATGCATGACCAAGTCCAGCCAAGACAGAAAGAGCCACATACTGAACCCAGTACAAACTGTCAACCCACACAGTCAAGAGCTAAATGAACGCTGGTTGCTTCTTGCTACTACAATTTAAGAGCAAATTAATCATCAAGAGCTTACAGATATACTCAGGTGGCACTAATGGTAAAGAACCCATCTGTCAATGCAGAAGATGCAAGAGACATGGGTTAAACTCCTAAGTCGGGAAGATCTCCTAAAGGAGGAAATGGCAACCAGCTCCAGTACTCTTGCTTGGAAAATTCCATGGACAGAAGAGCCGGGGGGACTACAGGGCCTCAAGAGTCGGACATGACTGAGCAACTGTCTGTCTTTAGTCCCTAAAACAGTGTATGTATATAAAATAATGAACAGAAGAATTATAGGTGTCAGAGCATGACATTTTATGCCAGAATTTTCAAACTGAAAGGTCTACATAGGTCAGGCCAGTAAATTAACTCAGTGAAGCAATCAGTACGGAAAGGAATTCCCATCAGAAAAGTAAGAAAACATCTGAGAGGCCTCTGACATTCGAGATGATGACAAAGGCAGTGGGAGAATAAACAAAACAAGGAGAAAAGTCAAGGACTTCTGAGGGAAAAATCAAAAGATTTTAGGCAGAGATTGTCATTTGGATAAAAATCAAGACCTTAACACAACGTTATTAATTAACTATATTCTAAATCAAGATGGTAACTATAATTATAGCTGTAAGTTACACACTTTAGTCCCAAAATACATGTTTTTTAATAAATAATGCCGAGAAAACTGGATATCCATATGTATGCAAAAAAGATGAATCTGGATCTCTCACACCACACACAAAAAATTTAAATCAAAGTCTACCACGAACCTATAGGTAAGAAATAAATATAAAAACCTAAGAAAATATATGAATAAATTTCTGTGATCTTGAGTTAGGTGAGAATTGCTTAAGTGTGACACCAAAAGCACGAGATTAAAAAATGATAAATGGAGCTTAATCAAATTTTAAAACTTATGTACATCAAAAGACATCATTCAAGAAAGTAAAAAGACAGAGTAGGCAAATTCAGAGAGACAGAAAGGAGAGAAGTGGCTGCCAGGGACTAGAGGAGCGAGAAGTCAGAAGTGACTGGTAGTGGATATTAAGTTTATCTGCAGAGTAGGCAAATTCAGAGATGACAGAAAGAGCAAATTAATCATCAAGAGCTTACAGATATACTCAGGTGGCACTAATGGTAAAGAACCCATCTGTCAATGCAGAAGATGCAAGAGACATGGGTTAAACTCCTAAGTCGGGAAGATCTCCTAAAGGAGGAAATGGCAACCAGCTCCAGTACTCTTGCTTGGAAAATTCCATGGACAGAAGAGCCGGGGGGACTACAGGGCCTCAAGAGTCGGACATGACTGAGCAACTGTCTGTCTTTAGTCCCTAAAACAGTGTATGTATATAAAATAATGAACAGAAGAATTATAGGTGTCAGAGCATGACATTTTATGCCAGAATTTTCAAACTGAAAGGTCTACATAGGTCAGGCCAGTAAATTAACTCAGTGAAGCAATCAGTACGGAAAGGAATTCCCATCAGAAAAGTAAGAAAACATCTGAGAGGCCTCTGACATTCGAGATGATGACAAAGGCAGTGGGAGAATAAACAAAACAAGGAGAAAAGTCAAGGACTTCTGAGGGAAAAATCAAAAGATTTTAGGCAGAGATTGTCATTTGGATAAAAATCAAGACCTTAACACAACGTTATTAATTAACTATATTCTAAATCAAGATGGTAACTATAATTATAGCTGTAAGTTACACACTTTAGTCCCAAAATACATGTTTTTTAATAAATAATGCCGAGAAAACTGGATATCCATATGTATGCAAAAAAGATGAATCTGGATCTCTCACACCACACACAAAAATTAACTCAAAGTCTACCACGAACCTATAGGTAAGAAATAAATATAAAAACCTAAGAAAATATATGAATAAATTTCTGTGATCTTGAGTTAGGTGAGAATTGCTTAAGTGTGACACCAAAAGCACGAGATTAAAAAATGATAAATGGAGCTTAATCAAATTTTAAAACTTATGTACATCAAAAGACATCATTCAAGAAAGTAAAAAGACAGAGTAGGCAAATTCAGAGAGACAGAAAGGAGAGAAGTGGCTGCCAGGGACTAGAGGGAGCGAGAAGTCAGAAGTGACTGGTAGTGGATATTAAGTTTATCTGCAGAGTGATGAAAATATTCTGGAATTACATAGTGGTGATGATTGCACAATCTTATGAATATACGAAAACCAACTGAATTGTGTCCATTAAAGAGCTGAAGTATGTGAATTATCTCTCAAGTTTTTAAAAAAGAAGTGAAAAAAAAACACCCCACAGACTGGGAGAAAACATTTGCAAATCATATTTCGTAAGAGACTAGAATGTATAGAATACGTACAACTCAATAAAAAGCCGACTCCACTTTAAGATGGGCAAAAGACGATATACAAAAGGCTAATAAGCACATGGAAAGATGCTTAATATCATTAGCCATATCAAACACATATGAAATCAGTCATATTAAATATTGATTCAAATAAAAATCAAATGAAATGCCGTTTTTCACCCTCTACAATGGCTATAATCAGAAAGACACTATCAAATATCAGCCAGATTATAGAAAAACTGGAACCTATGTACACTGCTGGTGAGAATATCAGAACAGTGACTTTGGAAATCAGTTCAGTACTTTAACAACTTAAACACAGATTTACTGTATGACCCAAGATTCTACTCTTAGGTAGTATATACTCAAAAGAAATGAAAGTATATGTTCAGACAAAGATCCACACACAAGTGTTCAAAGCAGTATTACTCACAACAGTCAAAAACTGGAAACATTCCAAATACCAATCAAGTGGTCACTGTATTAGAAAAACCTTGTATGTACATACAACAGAAGGATACTAAGTAGTAAAAAGGAATAAAATACTGGTACAAGCTACGATATGAATGAACCTCAACAACACAACAACAAAAACCAATATGTTCAGTGAAAGAGAGCCAAAGAGGGGGAAAATATATATTATTCCATTTACCTGAAATTTTTTTTTTTTTAAAAAAAAGAAAAAACAGGCAAATACAGAGACAAAAAGTAGACTGATAAGTTCCCTAGGAAGGGATTAGGGGTAGGAATGGGGAGTGACTATAAATGGGTACAATTTTTTTTCCAAGGTGGTAAAATCAAATTGCCAACCATTGGATCATAGAAAGAGCAAGGGAATTCCAGAAAAACATCTACTTCTGCTTCATTAATTACACTAAAGCCTTTGACTGTGTGGATCACAATCAACTGTAGAAAATCTGAGATGGGAATACCAGACCACCTTACCTGCCTCCTACAAAACCTGTATGTAAGACCAGAAGCTACAGTTAGAACTGGATATGGAACAACTGACTGCTTCCAAAGTGGGAAAGGAGTATGTCAAGGCTGTATATTGTCACCCTGCTTATTTAATCTATATGCAGAGTACATCATGAGAAATGCCTGTGTGGATGAAGCAGAAGCTGGAATCGAGATTGACGGGAGAAATATCAATAAACTCAGGTATTGTAGATGATACCACCCTTATGGTAGAAAGTGAAGAAAAAATGTAGAGCCTATTTTTTCCCATCATGCCTCTTTTTATTTACTTTTATTCATATTTTTAGTCTTTGGCATGTGTGGGCCTCCCATTGCAGTGGCCTCCCACTGCAGAGCACCAGTCCTGGGTACATGTGCTCTAGAACACTGGCTCCTAATTTGACACACTGGTGCAGCCACTTGGCAGCACTTGGAATCTTCCCAGGCCATGGATTGAACCACTGCCCCGTGCACTGCAAGGTGGACTCTTTACCCACTGGACCGCCAGGGAATCCGTGAAGAGCCTCTTGATGCAGGTGAAAGGAGAGTGAAAAAGTTGGCCTAAAACTCAACATTCCAAAACTAAGATCATAGCATCCGGTCCCATCACTTCATGGCAAATAGACGGAAAAATGATTGAAACCGTGACAGACTTTATTATCTTGGGCTCCAAAATCACTGCAAATGATGACTGCAGCCATGAAATTAAAAGACACTTGATCCTTGAAGAAAAGCTGTGAAATCATTATCCTTGGAAAGAGAGCCAAAGAGGGGGAAAATATATATTATTCCATTTACCTGAAATTTTTTTTTTTTTAAAAAAAAGAAAAAACAGGCAAATACAGAGACAAAAAGTAGACTGATAAGTTCCTAGGAAGGGATTAGGGGTAGGAATGGGGAGTGACTATAAATGGGTACAATTTTTTTTCCAAGGTGGTAAAATCAAATTGCCAACCATTGGATCATAGAAAGAGCAAGGGAATTCCAGAAAAACATCTACTTCTGCTTCATTAATTACACTAAAGCCTTTGACTGTGTGGATCACAATCAACTGTAGAAAATCTGAGATGGGAATACCAGACCACCTTACCTGCCTCCTACAAAACCTGTATGTAAGACCAGAAGCTACAGTTAGAACTGGATATGGAACAACTGACTGCTTCCAAAGTGGGAAAGGAGTATGTCAAGGCTGTATATTGTCACCCTGCTTATTTAATCTATATGCAGAGTACATCATGAGAAATGCCTGTGTGGATGAAGCAGAAGCTGGAATCGAGATTGACGGGAGAAATATCAATAAACTCAGGTATTGTAGATGATACCACCCTTATGGTAGAAAGTGAAGAAAAACTGTAGAGCCTATTTTTTCCCATCATGCCTCTTTTTATTTACTTTTATTCATATTTTTAGTCTTTGGCATGTGTGGGCCTCCCATTGCAGTGGCCTCCCACTGCAGAGCACCAGTCCTGGGTACATGTGCTCTAGAACACTGGCTCCTAATTTGACACACTGGTGCAGCCACTTGGCAGCACTTGGAATCTTCCCAGGCCATGGATTGAACCACTGCCCCGTGCACTGCAAGGTGGACTCTTTACCCACTGGACCGCCAGGGAATCCGTGAAGAGCCTCTTGATGCAGGTGAAAGGAGAGTGAAAAAGTTGGCCTAAAACTCAACATTCAAAAACTAAGATCATAGCATCTAGTCCCATCACTTCATGGCAAATAGATGGGAAAACAATGGAAACAGTGACAGACTTCATTATCTTGGGCTCCAAAATCACTGTGAATGATGACTGCAGCCATGAAATTAAAAGGCACTTGCTCCTTGGAAGAAAAGCTATGATAAACCGAGATAGCGTACTCAAAAGTAGAGACATCACTTTGCCGACAAAGGTCTGTATAGTCAAAGCTATGGTTTCTCCAGTAGTCATGTATGGATGTGAAAGCTGGGCCATTAAGAAGGCTGAGCAATGAGGAATTGATGATTTCTAACTGCGGTGCTGGCTAAGACTCTTGAGAGTCCCTTGGACTGCAAGGAGATGAAACCAGGCAATCCTAAAGGAAATCAACCCTAAATATGAATTGGAAGGAAGGATACTGAAGCTGAAGCTCCAATACTTTGGCCACCTGATGCAAAGAGACAGTTCACTGGAAAAAATCCTGATGCTGAGAAAAATAGAAGGCAGAAGAAGGGGACAATAGAGGACAAGATGGTTAGATGGCATCACTAAGTCAATGGACATGAATTTGAGCAGGCTCCTGGAGATGGTGAAGGACGGAGAAGCCTGGCATGCTGCAGTCCATGGGGTCATAAGAGTCAGACACAACCGAGCAACTGAACTGGAACTGGCAACTTTTAAAAAATTAATTGTGGTGATGGCTTTATAAAATCATGCAAATTTACTACTGTACCCTTACAACAGCTGAATTTTATGATATATAAATAAATCATACCTTGATTAAGCTGTTCCTTTTATTTCTTTATTTTTAGGGATTTTTTTACCTTTAAATTTTTAAATTACATACTACATTTATTTTTCAAAGCCATACCGTATAACAAAAGGCATAGGCATTGATGTTTCAACTTCAATTCTATTGCATATGTTTTTTTTTTTTATGTGTAAAGGGTTTTTATTAAAACAGAAATGCATTAAATATAAGAATTAAACTAGAAATTTTTAATTAATTAATTAATTAATTAATTTTTTTACATGTATGTTCCCAGATCATTCATATGCATATCCCTGGACCCTCCCCCACCCAGTTTGCATATGTTTTTCTCTCTTCCTTTAATAGCCTTCTTATTTAGTATTTGGTTTCGATAAAGCTGTTTTTTGGTTTTTTTTTAAGAATCAGCAAGATTTGGCAACTAACTAGCTGTCCTATAAAAAAGAGAAAAAGCAAGCAGAAGAAATCTAAAGAAAAAAAAAAGCACCTAAGTTTTTAACTTTAGCAATGTTGTGGATAGGAGTACTCTTTTACACTTCACTGAAAAGGCAAAGTGAAAGGAGAGGGCATAGGTTTATTGTGGGAAAATAAAGAATTTGCTTTGGGGCATACTAAATATTATGTATTATGTATTTGATATAAGGATGTCCAGTTGAAGATGTCCTATAAACAGTATCATCAAAAAGATTTAAAGTTCATTCATTCAACAAACATATACTCAGTGTACCAGGAATTGTTAGGGGAAACACTGACTGCAACTGCCCACCCTGGCCAAGCCCCATTGTAGCCATCTGCACGAGGTACTTTATGACAGGAAGTCCTGGTAAGAAACATAGACCTAACAAGTCACCACCAAACGGAAGAAATCGGAGAAAGTGAAAAGGATACACCATGTGTCCTACTGGCCTCTCAGAATTCTCCTCCTAGTATCTGTCTTGGCTGAGCAATGTATGAACCAATGGAAGGACCCTGAATCAAACCGAGGTAGTCCCATCACCATAAAACCTGAGGTTAATTGTTTAAAAATTAATTGTGGTGATGGCTTTATAAAATCATGCAAATTTACTACTGTACCCTTACAACAGCTGAATTTTATGATATATAAATAAATCATACCTTGATTAAGCTGTTCCTTTTATTTCTTTATTTTAGGGATTTTTTTACCTTTAAATTTTTAAATTACATACTACATTTATTTTTCAAAGCCATACCGTATAACAAAAGGCATAGGCATTGATGTTTCAACTTCAATTCTATTGCATATGTTTTTTTTTTTTATGTGTAAAGGGTTTTTATTAAAACAGAAATGCATTAAATATAAGAATTAAACTAGAAATTTTTAATTAATTAATTAATTAATTAATTTTTTTACATGTATGTTCCCAGATCATTCATATGCATATCCCTGGACCCTCCCCCACCCAGTTTGCATATGTTTTTCTCTCTTCCTTTAATAGCCTTCTTATTTAGTATTTGGTTTCGATAAAGCTGTTTTTTGGTTTTTTTTTAAGAATCAGCAAGATTTGGCAACTAACTAGCTGTCCTATAAAAAAGAGAAAAAGCAAGCAGAAGAAATCTAAAGAAAAAAAAAAGCACCTAAGTTTTTAACTTTAGCAATGTTGTGGATAGGAGTACTCTTTTACACTTCACTGAAAAGGCAAAGTGAAAGGCGCAGGCATAGGTTTATTGTGGGAAAATAAAGAATTTGCTTTGGGGCATACTAAATATTATGTATTATGTATTTGATATAAGGATGTCCAGTTGAAGATGTCCTATAAACAGTATCATCAAAAAGATTTAAAGTTCATTCATTCAACAAACATATACTCAGTGTACCAGGAATTGTTAGGGGAAACACTGACTGCAACTGCCCACCCTGGCCAAGCCCCATTGTAGCCATCTGCACGAGGTACTTTATGACAGGAAGTCCTGGTAAGAAACATAGACCTAACAAGTCACCACCAAACGGAAGAAATCGGAGAAAGTGAAAAGGATACACCATGTGTCCTACTGGCCTCTCAGAATTCTCCTCCCTAGTATCTGTCTTGGCTGAGCAATGTATGAACCAATGGAAGGACCCTGAATCAGAATGACTGGCCAAAGAGCCAGAAACTAGTCCCATCACCATAAAACCTGAGGCTTTGAGCCACGTGGCAGAGCAGTCCTCCTAGGTTCCCTTACCCTGCTGCTCTCCACTCAAATGTCCTTCCCAATAATGTCTCTTGCTTTGTCAACATATGTATTTCCTCTGACAATTCATTTCTGAGTCTTAAATAAGAGCTAACACTCGGGCCCAGGAAGGGCTTCCCCTTCCTACAACAGCATCATATTTGACTCAGAAAAGATTTGACCAGAAAGATCCAGTCCCTGCTTTCATGAAGCTCATATTCAGCGGTAAAAAATTTTTAAAGGAGAAGACTTCTTGGCTACATTATTATACAATTGAGAAGAATCAACAAAGAGGACAGTTTAGTCACTGGTGTGACTAAAATCAAGAAAGAATGAAGAGTACAGAAAGAAAAAAGAGGACGAAGGATTTTGATGAGATTTATATGATTATACATGCAGAAGCGAAGCCATGAAGAAGGCAGAAGTAACCACAATCAAGAGGGAACACCTGCCTCTGAAGGAGGGCAGATTTCAAGAAATACACTTTTGTAGTCAACAGTATAAAGTATCAAGGAGAGGAAGGAGGGAAAAATGCATGTGAATGGATTTAACTTAGCACTTCATTCATTCCAGAAATATTTTTGGAGTGCCTATTATACACCAGGTACTTTGGCTTTTATTCTGAATAAAGGCAGGAGACCCTGCAGAGATCTCAAGAGAGATTGTTACGATCTGATATTTTAAAAGGCCACTCAGGTGCTATGATGAAAAGATTGGAGACAGAAGGGCAGAAGTTGGGAGACCAGTTAGGAGGCTCCTGCAGTAAACTGAGCAAGAGATGATGATGACAGCAGGGGAGAGGAAAAGAAAAGGTCAGATTCTGAATAAATTGGAAAGGAGAGGACTTCCTGGTGGATTGCCTTTGAGGTGTGAGAAAAACAGCCAAGTCACACGAGACTAAGATTGTGGCCTTGACAATAGGGACTTACCATCAAATGAAATGAAGATGACTGCAGATGGAGACGGTGAGAGGATGACAGAGATCAAGAGCTCATTTGTAGACATATTAAGTTTGAAATGTCTACTAGAGACCAGAGTGAAGAGACTTAATATTCACGTGGATAGAGGAGCTGGAGTTTAGGAGAGAGGTGTGGATATTAAGAAGTCAGGGAGAGGAGAGCCAGCAAAGCAGAGTGAAACAGAGCACTAAGTATAAAGACAGAAAACCAAAGGAAGTGGTATGACCAAATCAAGAGATGAAAACACGATCACATAAGAAGAATATTCTATGACACCTTGAGTTTTCAATCAGGGGTGATTTTGGACCTAGAGGGACATTTGGCAATACCCGAAAACAGTTTTTGGCTTCCCTGGTAGTTCAGTCAGTAAAGAATCTGCCTTCAAAGCAGAAGACCTGAGTTTGATCCCTGGGTTGGGAAAATCCCCCAGAGAAGGGAATGGCAACCCACTCCAGTACTCCTGCCTGGAGCATCCCATGGACAGATAAGTCTGGTGGGCTATAGTCCACGGAGAGACATTTTTGATAGTCATGCTCAGGAGTTTGGGTGTGCTACCAGCACCTAGTAGGGGAGGCTGGCATAATGCCCTTGGGACAACCCTATTAGTTGCCCCACGCAGATTTCAAGTTTTGAGTACTAAAAGTATCAAGGAGAGGAAGGAGAAAAATCATGTGAATGGATTTAACTTAGCACTTCATTCATTCCAGAAATATTTTTGGAGTGCCTATTATACACCAGGTACTTTGGCTTTTATTCTGAATAAAGGCAGGAGACCCTGCAGAGATCTCAAGAGAGATTGTTACGATCTGATATTTTAAAAGGCCACTCAGGTGCTATGATGAAAAGATTGGAGACAGAAGGGCAGAAGTTGGGAGACCAGTTAGGAGGCTCCTGCAGTAAACTGAGCAAGAGATGATGATGACAGCAGGGGAGAGGAAAAGAAAAGGTCAGATTCTGAATAAATTGGAAAGGAGAGGACTTCCTGGTGGATTGCCTTTGAGGTGTGAGAAAAACAGCCAAGTCACACGAGACTAAGATTGTGGCCTTGACAATAGGGACTTACCATCAAATGAAATGAAGATGACTGCAGATGGAGACGGTGAGAGGATGACAGAGATCAAGAGCTCATTTGTAGACATATTAAGTTTGAAATGTCTACTAGAGACCAGAGTGAAGAGACTTAATATTCACGTGGATAGAGGAGCTGGAGTTTAGGAGAGAGGTGTGGATATTAAGAAGTCAGGGAGAGGAGAGCCAGCAAAGCAGAGTGAAACAGAGCACTAAGTATAAAGACAGAAAACCAAAGGAAGTGGTATGACCAAATCAAGAGATGAAAACACGATCACATAAGAAGAATATTCTATGACACCTTGAGTTTTCAATCAGGGGTGATTTTGGACCTAGAGGGACATTTGGCAATACCCGAAAACAGTTTTTGGCTTCCCTGGTAGTTCAGTCAGTAAAGAATCTGCCTTCAAAGCAGAAGACCTGAGTTTGATCCCTGGGTTGGGAAAATCCCCCAGAGAAGGGAATGGCAACCCACTCCAGTACTCCTGCCTGGAGCATCCCATGGACAGATAAGTCTGGTGGGCTATAGTCCACGGAGAGACATTTTTTGATAGTCATGCTCAGGAGTTTGGGTGTGCTACCAGCACCTAGTAGGGGGAGGCTGGCATAATGCTGAACAACCCATTATGCACAGAACAATCCTCTAACTCCTCCCCTGAAGTTGCCCCACCCACTGGCAGAAATTCAAACCTCTTTGAGGACTTTAGTCCTCTGGATGATAGAGATGCCACGGGTTGTCACTGGCAAACCAAAATTATCCAGTAGGACATAGGGCCACCTGTGGCATGATGCCGAGACTCCCAAGGAGGTGAGCTTACTGCTGCTTCTCCCCCTAAACCCATCCCATGCAGGCTGAGGACTAAAAAATCAAGGAGGAGGAAAGAAAGCATCAGGAAGAAAAATCCCTTCCTCTTGCCATGTTCCCTCCAGCAAACTCAACTGACAAAACTTAGTAATATGCCAGTTGGCAAAGGAGAAATGTTTCAGCGTACAGTTCCAGGATTACAAACCAGTGTGATGAAGGTGGATTTGAGGCAAAAAAACTGACAAGTGGCACACAGTCTCAGTTCATTTCTCAAAAGGATTTCAAGTGATCCTAACTTTAAAGAAGAAACCACTGCCCAGGAAAACCAAAGATAAAAATAAGAAAACATACAGTAATTAAAATTGGACCACAAAAAAAGAAAATTGGACCACAAACTTTGACTCAACTTCCATGTAATTAAATTTCTAAATAATCATGATTACTACTGTTTTTAAGCATAAGAAGTAAAGCTCGTCTTTTAAACTGGGACTATTATTCTCAACTATATACATAAAGATATAAAAGTCAAAGACCACAAGGAATATACTGCAAGTATTAGGTCACAATTGTCTAAATTGTAGGTTATCACTATTTACATGTTTGAATTTCCCAAAATTTTTTTCATAAGTATATATTACTTTGAAAATTATAGAATTTACTTTCTTTGAAGAATGATACCGAAAACAGTTTTGGCTTCCCTGGTAGTTCAGTCAGTAAAGAATCTGCCTTCAAAGCAGAAGACCTGAGTTTGATCCCTGGGTTGGGAAAATCCCACAGAGAAGGGAATGGCAACCCACTCCAGTACTCCTGCCTGGAGCATCCCATGGACAGATAAGTCTGGTGGGCTATAGTCCACGGAGAGACATTTTTTGATAGTCATGCTCAGGAGTTTGGGTGTGCTACCAGCACCTAGTAGGGGGAGGCTGGCATAATGCTGAACAACCCATTATGCACAGAACAATCCTCTAACTCCTCCCCTGAAGTTGCCCCACCCACTGGCAGAAATTCAAACCTCTTTGAGGACTTTAGTCCTCTGGATGATAGAGATGCCACGGGTTGTCACTGGCAAACCAAAATTATCCAGTAGGACATAGGGCCACCTGTGGCATGATGCCGAGACTCCCAAGGAGGTGAGCTTACTGCTGCTTCTCCCCCTAAACCCATCCCATGCAGGCTGAGGACTAAAAAATCAAGGAGGAGGAAAGAAAGCATCAGGAAGAAAAATCCCTTCCTCTTGCCATGTTCCCTCCAGCAAACTCAACTGACAAAACTTAGTAATATGCCAGTTGGCAAAGGAGAAATGTTTCAGCGTACAGTTCCAGGATTACAAACCAGTGTGATGAAGGTGGATTTGAGGCAAAAAAACTGACAAGTGGCACACAGTCTCAGTTCATTTCTCAAAAGGATTTCAAGTGATCCTAACTTTAAAGAAGAAACCACTGCCCAGGAAAACCAAAGATAAAAATAAGAAAACATACAGTAATTAAAATTGGACCACAAAAAAAGAAAATTGGACCACAAACTTTGACTCAACTTCCATGTAATTAAATTTCTAAATAATCATGATTACTACTGTTTTTAAGCATAAGAAGTAAAGCTCGTCTTTTAAACTGGGACTATTATTCTCAACTATATACATAAAGATATAAAAGTCAAAGACCACAAGGAATATACTGCAAGTATTAGGTCACAATTGTCTAAATTGTAGGTTATCACTATTTACATGTTTGAATTTCCCAAAATTTTTTTCATAAGTATATATTACTTTGAAAATTATAGAAATTTTCAACTTTCTTTGAAGTGTAACTGACCACTAAATATCAATGGATAGGATTAGGGTTGTATAGCCTCTTATGTAATAGCATTCTGAATTCCTTTGAAAGAGCATACATTAGAAGGAAATAATTTCTGCGAAGTAAACCTGAAGTTTTAGGTTATTTTCTAACAGCTGTGGATTTAGAAAGAATCAATCAAATGTTAATCCCTTCAAATGTTATGAACTATATATCAGCAAACATGGTGTTCTATTAAATAAATTATTTAAGAGTACAGTCTGAAATGAAGATAAAAAATACCCTAGAAATAAAAAATCAGCCAGATAAGCACATCTGATTATGGGTACCTCTCTGATAAAATTTATAGATCCACGACTACCTTGAAGTAGAACCTACTACCAGCTCTTCATTTAAAACGCACACACACACACACACACAAACACAAGGCCTTAACATAGCAACTGGTGCTTACCCCAAAAATCAAAGATAGCAAATTAAAACTACAAATACACCGTTTTTTGATCATAAGATTTCCAACCATGGAAGTAAATATGAAGCAACAAAAGTCTTCAACATTATAGTGTAAAAGGAATTCTTAATATTTATGATTATATAATCCTTTTTTATTAGATATATTGTAAATATCTTCCTCCACTTGACTTTTCACTTTCTTTATGGTTTCTTTGACCAACAGTTCTTAATTTTAAGGTGACCAAATTTAGTGATTTTGTTCCTTTATAATAAACAAAATTATTCCTGAAAAAAAAATCCTTCCCTATCGTGAGGTCATAAAGACATGCCTCTATATTGAAAAATCTAGAAATCTGTCCTACACATTTAAGTGAAGGGAACAGTATTGCACAGTGTTTAAAAAACAGAGACAGCAGAGCCAGACTACCCCGGTTCATGTATGACTCTGTTACTGTGACCCTGGCAAACTACTTGATTTCTCTGTGCTCACTTCAGTTTCCTTATGTAAAAAAAAAAAAGAGAGAGACAGAGAGAGAGATAATAACAGTACCTATCATTAAAGATAAATATGCAATCAAAGAAGTAATGTATGCAAAGTGCCAGGAAAAGGTCACATGTATTCTAAACACTACCTAAGTGTTAGCTGTTTTTATTAAGCCTTTAATCCACCTGAGCTTGATTTCTGTAGAGGCTGAGGTAAAGATCCCATTTCATTTTTTCCCATATAGATAACTAATTATTCCAGCAACATATAGTGAATAGTTTATCCTTTTCCCCCTAACGTGCAATGTTACTCTGAGATATATTAAGTTCCCATAAAGGTCTATTCCAGTCCTTCTCTTCTGCTTTTGGTCTATTTATCTATCTCTGTGCTGCTATTATACTGTCAATTTCAAAGTGTTGACAGTAATTTTTAAATTGCACAGCGTAAACCAAGCCTCTATCCCAACTTGTGCTTCTTACTTCTAGGATCACCTGTCCTTGCAAATTTCAACGTAAGTTGTCAAATTTCACTTCAAAAACTATAATTTTGAATGAAGTGACATGAATTTTCAAATCAATTTGTGAGAAACTGAATAGTCTCTATAAAGGACTTGTTTCTGTTTACCTTACATCTACATGTCTTTTTGTGTAATTATAAATGCTCTCTTAAAAAAATTTTCTTTGGCTTATTTGAAAACTATTCACTTTCAGTCATAACATCTGGCAATATTTCTGCGGACTGCTTGGAATTCTCTATGTAGACAATGCTATCACCCACTAATTTCTTTGCCATAAAATCTATTCAGTCTGACAATATCATCAATACACATGAAACATTTTGGCTAGAGTGTGCCTATTTTGTTTATCTTCAACATTTTTCTATCCTTCCTTTAGGTGTTCTCTTATCAATCGCATATATTAATAGCTAAATTCTGTTCTCCTTTTCAGTTTGACCTGTATCTTTTACCTTAAGAATTGAGTCCATTAATACTTAATTTGATAATTTGAACTTATTTTTACCATTTTATTTTTCTGTTCTTTATTTTTCTCACATTTTCTGTTTCTTTTTGTTGTTCTTATTGTTATTCAGTTGCTAAGTCGTGTCTCTGCAACCCCATGGACTGCAATATGCCAGGATGCCTTGTCCTCCTCTATCTCTTAGAGTTTGCTCAATTTCATGTTTACTGAGTCAGTGATGCTAGCTCACCATCTCATCCCCTGTGCCCCCTTTTCCTTCTGCCTTCTATTTTTCCCAGCATCAAGGTCTTTTCCAATGAGTCATATCTTTGCATCCGGTGGCCAAAGTATTGGAGCTTCAGTTTCAGCATCAGTCCTTCCAATGCAGGTTGATTTCCTTTAGGGTTGACTAGTTTGATCTCCTTGCAGGCAAAGGGCCTCTCAAGAGTCTTCTCCAGCACCACAATTTGAAGGCATCAATTCTTAGGTGCTCAACCTTCTTTATGGTTCAACCCTCACATCTGTACAGCACTACTGGGAAAACCATAGCTTTGACTATACTGACTTTTGCAGGCAAAGTCATCCATTCATTTAAAATGAGTTTCTGTTGTCATGCTTTAAAAAATAAGAAAAAAGAAGCATGTTTTAAATGTTTTATAACTTACAGATTAAGGTTGTCATACTGTCAGAAAAAGAAACCCAGTGAATGCTTTCTTGACTGCTCAACCTGAAATCCAATAGATGTTTTCTTGAGTGTTCAACCTAATACAACCACCATACTGAGTTTCAAAACATTTTCTAACTTAACAGAGACTCTATTCCAGTGGAAATTTTTCTTTGGAGCAAAAATTTAAGTTAGTTCACAGGAGTGGTGTTGAAATCAAAGATTTAAATGTGGCAATGCTTGGCGTAGAACAATTAGTCACATAACTGGTCTTGTGTGACAATTTGGAAACTATTTAAAAACATGAGATGATTTAATAATGTTCTATTCAAATCACGTTCACTTTCTACTCATACATCATGCATCATGAGTTACACCAAATTATACAGTAATTCTATTATAATTATGTCCCCAAACACCCAAAAACCCTACCTTAAGAATTGAGTCCATTAATACTTAATTTGATAATTTGAACTTATTTTACCATTTTATTTTTCTGTTCTTTATTTTTCTCACATTTTCTGTTTCTTTTTGTTGTTCTTATTGTTATTCAGTTGCTAAGTCGTGTCTCTGCAACCCCATGGACTGCAATATGCCAGGATGCCTTGTCCTCCTCTATCTCTTAGAGTTTGCTCAATTTCATGTTTACTGAGTCAGTGATGCTAGCTCACCATCTCATCCCCTGTGCCCCCTTTTCCTTCTGCCTTCTATTTTTCCCAGCATCAAGGTCTTTTCCAATGAGTCATATCTTTGCATCCGGTGGCCAAAGTATTGGAGCTTCAGTTTCAGCATCAGTCCTTCCAATGCAGGTTGATTTCCTTTAGGGTTGACTAGTTTGATCTCCTTGCAGGCAAAGGGCCTCTCAAGAGTCTTCTCCAGCACCACAATTTGAAGGCATCAATTCTTAGGTGCTCAACCTTCTTTATGGTTCAACCCTCACATCTGTACAGCACTACTGGGAAAACCATAGCTTTGACTATACTGACTTTTGCAGGCAAAGTCATCCATTCATTTAAAATGAGTTTCTGTTGTCATGCTTTAAAAAAAAAAAAAAAAAAAACAAGCATGTTTTAAATGTTTTATAACTTACAGATTAAGGTTGTCATACTGTCAGAAAAAGAAACCCAGTGAATGCTTTCTTGACTGCTCAACCTGAAATCCAATAGATGTTTTCTTGAGTGTTCAACCTAATACAACCACCATACTGAGTTTCAAAACATTTTCTAACTTAACAGAGACTCTATTCCAGTGGAAATTTTTCTTTGGAGCAAAAATTTAAGTTAGTTCACAGGAGTGGTGTTGAAATCAAAGATTTAAATGTGGCAATGCTTGGCGTAGAACAATTAGTCACATAACTGGTCTTGTGTGACGACAATTTGGAAACTATTTAAAAAACATGAGATGATTTAATAATGTTCTATTCAAATCAGGGCAGTTCACTTTCTACTCATACATCATGCATCATGAGTTACACCAAATTATACAGTAATTCTATTATAATTATGTCCCCAAACACCTCTTTTTGCATTTTAAAGAAATGCCACAAAGTCTAAATGCCATATATCACTTTGTGTAACATTACTTGGCCATTTTAACCAAAGGGGAAAAAAGCCAATTTGCAGTAGTAGAGGGCCTAGCTTATAAACAAATATAATGACTCCACATCTGATTGAAGAGTTTGAAGTATATTTTCCCCATTTATTTGTTCAAATATTTGAATGCCTACCTGTACTTATCACTAGAAATAGTATAGAGAAGTGTAATTTCCAATAGCAGCAGACTACTCCACCCTTCTTCTCTGGTCCTAACACTTTCTTTGGTTCCATTCTCAAACAAAATAAGAAGAAACAAGGAAATCGTTTTTCTCATATTCTATGTTATATTATAAAATAATATCTGATTCATGACTTGAATAACTGATACTCACAATGGTCTTGAAAAGCCCATGTCACCTTATATACTTTATAATTTTTCAGAAGGGCAGATAATGAATTGGCAGGAACAGTGATGCTGATGTTTCAGAACCAGTTGTTTAGGTTAGAAAAGAACCAAGGCAACTAACATACCTACCACCCATATCTCAATATACTCAGTTTTTTCTTGTTCTTACATATGTCAGTAACACTGCAAACGGCAGCAACTACGGGGAAAAAATGCTAGTGGAAGGTGACAAGGGGATTCTAAAATGTGCCAATTTAAAGTTTGCAAAAAAGTGAATGCTTTCTTGCCTGCTCAACCTGAAATCCAATAGATGTTTTCTTGAGTGTTCAACCTAATACAACCACCATACTGAGTTTCAAAACATTTTCTAACTTAACAGAGACTCTATTCCAGTGGAAATTTTTCTTTGGAGCAAAAATTTAAGTTAGTTCACAGGAGTGGTGTTGAAATCAAAGATTTAAATGTGGCAATGCTTGGCGTAGAACAATTAGTCACATAACTGGTCTTGTGTGACGACAATTTGGAAACTATTTAAAAAACATGAGATGATTTAATAATGTTCTATTCAAATCAGGGCAGTTCACTTTCTACTCATACATCATGCATCATGAGTTACACCAAATTATACAGTAATTCTATTATAATTATGTCCCCAAACACCTCTTTTTGCATTTTAAAGAAATGCCACAAAGTCTAAATGCCATATATCACTTTGTGTAACATTACTTGGCCATTTTAACCAAAGGGGAAAAAAGCCAATTTGCAGTAGTAGAGGGCCTAGCTTATAAACAAATATAATGACTCCACATCTGATTGAAGAGTTTGAAGTATATTTTCCCCATTTATTTGTTCAAATATTTGAATGCCTACCTGTACTTATCACTAGAAATAGTATAGAGAAGTGTAATTTCCAATAGCAGCAGACTACTCCACCCTTCTTCTCTGGTCCTAACACTTTCTTTGGTTCCATTCTCAAACAAAATAAGAAGAAACAAGGAAATCGTTTTTCTCATATTCTATGTTATATTATAAAATAATATCTGATTCATGACTTGAATAACTGATACTCACAATGGTCTTGAAAAGCCCATGTCACCTTATATACTTTATAATTTTTCAGAAGGGCAGATAATGAATTGGCAGGAACAGTGATGCTGATGTTTCAGAACCAGTTGTTTAGGTTAGAAAAGAACCAAGGCAACTAACATACCTACCACCCATATCTCAATATACTCAGTTTTTTCTTGTTCTTACATATGTCAGTAACACTGCAAACGGCAGCAACTACGGGGAAAAAATGCTAGTGGAAGGTGACAAGGGGATTCTAAAATTTATGTGCCAATTTAAAGGATTAATAATAGCCAAGAATAAGGTTAGAAGACTTTATACCATCAAATATCAAGACTTATTATACAGTCATAGTAATTAAGATAATACATAACTGGAGGGAGGACAGATAATAGAGCAGACGCTCTCCAGTTCAGCAGCCACCAGACACATGTGACTACTGAGCACGGGACGCGGGGCTAGTGTAACTAGTGTAATTAAAATTTGAATTTCTTTTGTTTGAATGCATTTAAATTTAAATTCAGCAACTGACTCAGTTATTGGAAAACTTTTAAGCACAATTTGGACCAATTAAGGTATGTGAAGCTACTCTTTCAACTGCAGATATTCTAAAACCTAAATACAGATCAAGTATTTCTGACGATCATTTTGTGCCAGAATTGCAATCTGCTGTAAATGTAAAATATATGCCAGGTATCAAAGACACAGTACCAAAAAATCCAAGATAATGTATAATTACATATTTATACTTACAAAGATTTTTGTATATTTGGTTAAATATATCATTAAAATAAACCTCATTAGTTTCTTTTTGCCTTTTTTAATGTGGCTACTAGAAAATATGCAATTACACATATGGCTCACATTTGTGACCTGCATTACACACCTACTATCTGGTATAATATGTCCAAAGAAGACTCACTCCTAAATATCTGACTTTTTTTTAACATGTATTTATTTATTTGGCTACACTAGGTCTTAGCTGTGGCATGTAAGATCTAGTTCCCTAACCAGGGACTGAAGCCGGGCCCCATGTATTGGGAGCATGGAGTCTTTGCCACTGGATCACCAGTTAAATCCCAAGATACCTGATTTAGAAGAAAAATTATACTGTAAGTGTGGTGGAGATAAGATGGTCTTTTCAATAAACGGAGTTGAGTGAACTGAACACCCATACAAGGAAAAAAAAAAGGAATCTTGAGCCCTTACATAATCAACAAATACCAACTCCAGCTGGACTATATATCTAAATGTGAAAGTCAAAACTATAAAGCTGTCAGAAGAAAACAAAGATTATTACCTTGGGCTGGGCAAATATTTCTAAACAGGATATGAAAAGCATTAATCATTTTAAAACTGATAAACTGAGCTAAACAAAAATTAAGCACTTCTCATTGAAAGAGATGAGTCCTAAGATAACAAGCTTTAAGATAATGAAAAGACAAGCTAGAGCTGGAAAAAAGCATTAGAGTAGGGTTAATACATGCAAGAGAGATGTGTGCCACATACACACACAGAAGATATCCATGGTATATACATTAATACCTCAACATTTGACCACTGTTTTCCTGTTAATATGTTCTGCTTAAGTTTACCATCAAAAATTTTTTCAGCAACTGACTCAGTTATTGGAAAACTTTTAAGCACAATTTGGACCAATTAAGGTATGTGAAGCTACTCTTTCAACTGCAGATATTCTAAAACCTAAATACAGATCAAGTATTTCTGACGATCATTTTGTGCCAGAATTGCAATCTGCTGTAAATGTAAAATATATGCCAGGTATCAAAGACACAGTACCAAAAAATCCAAGATAATGTATAATTACATATTTATACTTACAAAGATTTTTGTATATTTGGTTAAATATATCATTAAAATAAACCTCATTAGTTTCTTTTTGCCTTTTTTAATGTGGCTACTAGAAAATATGCAATTACACATATGGCTCACATTTGTGACCTGCATTACACACCTACTATCTGGTATAATATGTCCAAAGAAGACTCACTCCTAAATATCTGACTTTTTTTTAACATGTATTTATTTATTTGGCTACACTAGGTCTTAGCTGTGGCATGTAAGATCTATTTCCCCTAACCAGGGACTGAAGCCGGGCCCCATGTATTGGGAGCATGGAGTCTTTGCCACTGGATCACCAGTTAAATCCCAAGATACCTGATTTAGAAGAAAAATTATACTGTAAGTGTGGTGGAGATAAGATGGTCTTTTCAATAAACGGAGTTGAGTGAACTGAACACCCATACAAGGAAAAAAAAAAGGAATCTTGAGCCCTTACATAATCAACAAATACCAACTCCAGCTGGACTATATATCTAAATGTGAAAGTCAAAACTATAAAGCTGTCAGAAGAAAACAAAGATTATTACCTTGGGCTGGGCAAATATTTCTAAACAGGATATGAAAAGCATTAATCATTTTTAAAAACTGATAAACTGAGCTAAACAAAAATTAAGCACTTCTCATTGAAAGAGATGAGTCCTAAGATAACAAGCTTTAAGATAATGAAAAGACAAGCTAGAGCTGGAAAAAAGCATTAGAGTAGGGTTAATACATGCAAGAGAGATGTGTGCCACATACACACACAGAAGATATCCATGGTATATACATTAATACCTCAACATTTGACCACTGTTTTCCTGTTAATATGTTCTGCTTAAGCAAAATTTCACACAGCTGAAGTTTACCCATTCAAAAAAACAGGAATTCTATTTAGCCAATGTGGTAAAGACCCATCGGCCAGGGCTTCCCCTGGTGGTCCAGTGGATAAGGACACCGCCTTGCAGTGCAAGGGGCGCCGGTTCGAGCCCTGGCCTGGGAAGATCGCACGTGCTGCGGAGCAGCTGGACGGATGTGTCCAATCACTGAGCCGGCGCTCTGGAGCGCAGGCGCCCAGAGCTGACGCTCTGCGACAACAGACGCCACCACGATGGGAGGCCCGCAGGAGCCAAAGAACAAAGACGGATGAAAAATAGAGAAATGGAAGACCAATAGAAGTGGCCCGCCCGCTCCCCTCCCTCCCCAACCCAACCCCGCCCAAAAAAAATAAATAAATAAATAAATCTTTAAAAAAAAAAGACCCATCTGCCAATGCAGGAGACACAGAGATATGCGTTCAATTTCTGGCTCAGAAAGATCCCTTGGAGGAGGAAATCGTAATCCACTCCAGTAATTTTACCTGGAGAATCCTATGGACAGAGGACCCTTACAGGCTATGGCCCTTAAGGTCATGAAGAGTTGGACATGACTGAAGGGAGTATGCAATGCTGATTCACTTTAGAGACACTTACACATATTCCTGGTTCACAAAGTAAAAGTAATGTACACAAAATCAACATTTACATGATCACATAATGCCATTGCCTGAGTCAGTATATAAGATATATGTGTGTGTGTGTGTATATACATACATATATATACATTTTACATATATATATATATATATATATATATATATATCCTCAAGAAAAAAGTTTTCTCTGTTAAAGTAACAATAAATTAAAAATTTTAAATATTTTAAAACATAGTTGGGACTTTCAGTCCAGACAAGATGGCTTAGACCAAAATCTCTAAGTGAAACTGTAAGCCCTAACAATAATCAAGAAGACAACCAACAGAGACTCCTGAAGGTGGTAAAGGAAGGTTTTTTCCACAAAGATAACAAGCTTTAAGATAATGAAAAGACAAGCTAGAGCTGGAAAAAAGCATTAGAGTAGGGTTAATACATGCAAGAGATGTGCCACATACACACACAGATGATATCCATGGTATATACCTCAATACCTCAACATTTGCCCACTGTTTTCCTGTTACTATGTTCTGCCTAAGCAAAATTTCACACAGCTGAAGTTCACCCATTCAAAACAACAGGAATTCTATTTAGCCAATGTGGTAAAGACCCATCGGCCAGGGCTTCCCCTGGTGGTCCAGTGGATAAGGACACCGCCTTGCAGTGCAAGGGGCGCCGGTTCGAGCCCTGGCCTGGGAAGATCGCACGTGCTGCGGAGCAGCTGGACGGATGTGTCCAATCACTGAGCCGGCGCTCTGGAGCGCAGGCGCCCAGAGCTGACGCTCTGCGACAACAGACGCCACCACGATGGGAGGCCCGCAGGAGCCAAAGAACAAAGACGGATGAAAAATAGAGAAATGGAAGACCAATAGAAGTGGCCCGCCCGCTCCCCTCCCTCCCCAACCCAACCCCCGCCCAAAATAAATAAATAAATAAATCTTTAAAAAAAAAAAAAAAGACCCATCTGCCAATGCAGGAGACACAGAGATATGCGTTCAATTTCTGGCTCAGAAAGATCCCTTGGAGGAGGAAATCGTAATCCACTCCAGTAATTTTACCTGGAGAATCCTATGGACAGAGGACCCTTACAGGCTATGGCCCTTAAGGTCATGAAGAGTTGGACATGACTGAAGGGAGTATGCAATGCTGATTCACTTTAGAGACACTTACACATATTCCTGGTTCACAAAGTAAAAGTAATGTACACAAAATCAACATTTACATGATCACATAATGCCATTGCCTGAGTCAGTATATAAGATATATGTGTGTGTGTGTGTATATACATACATATATATACATTTTACATATATATATATATATATATATATATATATATATCCTCAAGAAAAAAGTTTTCTCTGTTAAAGTAACAATAAATTAAAAATTTTAAATATTTTAAAACATAGTTGGGACTTTCAGTCCAGACAAGATGGCTTAGACCAAAATCTCTAAGTGAAACTGTAAGCCCTAACAATAATCAAGAAGACAACCAACAGAGACTCCTGAAGGTGGTAAAAGGAAGGTATTTTGGTTTCAGATCCTGAAATGAGAGCAACACAGAGGCAGGGCATCTTAGGTGCCCCTCACCCAAGAGAAGTAAACCCAGTCCTGGCAGGCCCCCAATCACCAACCTACCACAGAAGGCAGTCAGGCAGGCTTACTCCCCTCCAGGATTCAATAAGTACCAAGCAAGCCACCATCAAAAGTAAGGGGGGTATAACTGGGAGTCCCACTAAGAAAGAGCAAACAGGGGAAGCAATCTCCTTCTCCTCTGAATCGGAGACTTCTTTGCTCTACCGAGAGACAATGAGATGTCCAAATGGCACTGGCAAGAAAAATTCCACAACAAGCAACCAGCTTAGGGAGTATCTTTGGCTCCACAGGCCTGAAACCCTCCTCTTCTCTACAGAGACACGAGTTCACCCAGTCTGGGGAAACTCTTTCCACCTCCTCTAGCAAAAGCAGCAGAACCAGCAGGAGCCCCAGTGGTACCAGAAAAGTTAAACAGAATAAAATAACACCACAAAGGTTCTAACTAGCACTGAAATCACAGCCCACAAAAGGAGGCAGAATGCCATGCTAAACGTTATCAAGGTGACTACTCGTTAAAACAAAATATTTAAATAGGACTAAAAATATTCAACATGATACACAAAAAGGTTAGTATGCAATAAAAAAGCACCTGTCACTGCAAAAACATACACATCACAACTCATATAAGAAAAGACAATAAAGTGCCATCAATACAACAGTAAATGAGACGTTGGGATTATCTGATAGGCAATATAAAGCAGTGATCATAAAGATACTTTATCAGTTTCATAGTCTCTTGAAACAAATGAAAAGCAAACACTTCAAAAATATATATATATACATAAATAATCATAATAT
Organism: Tragulus kanchil; assembly: GCA_022376925.1. Classification (NCBI taxonomy): domain Eukaryota; kingdom Metazoa; phylum Chordata; class Mammalia; order Artiodactyla; family Tragulidae; genus Tragulus; species Tragulus kanchil. Next base: position 134,590,342 of record JAIOJX010000024.1, read on the forward strand.
TCACTTATTTACACTGTATGTATAATAAATAGAATTACCATAAACTCCAGCAATTCCACTTTGGGTATTTATCTGAAGAAAACAAAAACACTAACTCAAAGATATATATACCCACGTTCAGTGCAGCATTGTTTACAATAGTTAAGATGTGGGAACAACGTAAGTATCCATTAATGATGAATGGATAAAGAAAACGTGATGTACGTATACAATTGAGTATTATTCTGTCATAAAAAAAGTATGAAATCTTGCCATTTGCGATAACACAGATGAACTTCAAGGGCATTATGCTAATTAAGTCAGAGACAGAAAGACAAATAATGTATGACCTCACTTATAATGTGGAAACTAAAAACAAAAACACCAAGTTCCTAGAAACAGAGAAAAGACTGGTGCTTCCCAGAAGCGGAAGGGTTGGGAGAAATGACGAAGGCAGTGAAAAAGTACAAAGTTCCAGTTATAAAAATAAACAAGTCATAAGGATGTAATGTATAGCATGGGAATTATACTTAACTCTGTATTGCATATTTGAAAGTTGTTAGGAAAGAGTAGATCTTAAAATTCTCATATAAGAAAAAAGAATTTTTTGCAACAATGTAGGATGACCAATATTAACTAGAATTATCGTAGTGATCATTTCTCAGTGTATACACATGTAGAATCATTATATTGTACATTAATTGTACCAATTATACTTCAATTTTTTAAAATTATGAGAAAAAGAAAGAAGATATAACAAGAAACTAAACAGTAATCACAGAACCAAAAAACACATCAACAGAAATTAATACTCTCTGGATGGGTTCAAGAGCACACAGGATATGACAGAGGATAGAATCACTACACTTGAAGAAAGAATAATCTAGGAACAGAGAAAACAGACTGAACACAACTGAACAAACCCTCAGGAACCAACAAAACTCTAATAAAAGAACCAACCTTTGTTACCAGCAGAGTCCTAGAAGGAGAGGAGAAAAGACAATAGAAATGAGAGTATTCAAGGAAACAATGGCTCAAAACAGCAAAACAAACAAATGTGCAGATGCAAGGAACTGAGCAAACACTAAACAGGATAAACCAAAGGAAACCCATGGCAAAATAAATCATAATTATCCTTCTGCAAACTAAAGACAAAGAAAACATCTGGAAAGCAGCCAGAGAAAAACAATGCATTATCTAAAAAGGAACACCAGTCTAAATGACCATGGGTTTCTCATCTACAACCAAGGAGGCCAGAAGGAAGGAACACACATCATTTGTCAAACACTGAAAGAAGAGCCCTGTCAACCACAGATTCTACATCCAGAGGGAACTATTCTTCAGGAATGAAAGGGGAAGACGGTATCAAAGAAAATTTCCTAAAAGAATTTGTCACTAACAGGTATACCCTTAAAGAACACCTACAAGAAGTTCTCAAAACAGAAAGGAAATGATAAAAATATTAATAATGAAATCCTGGAGCATTAACAATAACAAAAAGTAGAAACACGGGCACATACAATAGATTATCCTTCCCAAGGACTTTATAAATCATATTTGAGGGCTGAAGAAAAATTATAATGCCATCTGGTATCTGGTATTCAAATGTGAGGAAGATAAAGGAACCTAAATGGTAGTTAAAAGTGTAACACTGTAGTCACACTTTACTCAAAGTGGTAAAATGTTAATACCAGGAGACAAAATACACATATGTATGTGTGTATATTCAAAGCAACCATTACAAAAGCTATATATTATGTTCAAGTAACCCACATGAAGACAAGAGAAACAGGATGAGAACCAAAGGATACAAACAGAATACAAATAATAAAATGGCAGTCTTAAATTCTAACAATTTGACAATTACTCCTATGGACTGAATTGATGCCTTTGAACTGTGGTGTTGGAGAAGGCTTTTGAGAGTCCCTTGGACTGCAAGGAGATAAAACTAGTCAATCCTAAAGGAAATCAACCCTGAACATTCACTGGAAGGACGGATGCTGAAGCTGAAGCTCCAATAGTTTGGCCATCTGATGCCAAGAGACGACTCAATGGAAAAGAGCCTGATGTTGGGAAAAACAGAAGGCAAAAGGAGAAGGAGATGACTGAGGACGAGATGGCTGGATGGTATCACTGAGTCAATGGACATGAGTTTGAGCAAGCTCCGAGAGATGGTGAAGGACAAGGAAGCCTGGTGTGTTGCATGCAGTCCATGGGGTCATAAAAAGTTGGATACGACTGAGCGAATGAACTGAACTATGGACTGGGGCTTCCCTCATGACTCAGCGGTAGAAGAATCTGCCTGCCTGTAGTACAGGAGTTGCAGAAGTCACAGGTTCTATCCCTGGGTTGGAAAGATCTCCTGGAGAAGGGCACACATGCACTATGAATTGAATTGTCTTCCCCTGCTCCCATCCCTAAATTCATATGGTGAAGCCCTATTTGGAGATAGGGCCTTCAGGAAGTAGCTAAGATTAAATGAGGCTAACAACAACAACAAAAAGTGGGCCCTGATCCAATAGAATCAGTGTCCTTATTATAAGAAGAAAACACTAGAGAGTTCCATCCTCTCTCTACCCACAAAGAGGTCATATGAGCAAACAGCAAGATGGCAGCTGCCTGGAAGCAAACAGAAAATGTCTCAGAATTGAAAGCAAAATGAAAAGTTATACTACACAAACATTAATTTTTTTACAAAGCAGTAATGATTATATCAATATCTGATGAAGGAGATTTCAGAGCAAAAAAATTTCAAAAACAAAGGAGATTTTTAAAATTTTAATTAATTTATTTATTTTGGCTACTCAAAGTGGTAAAATGTTAATACCAGGAGACAAAATACACATATGTATGTGTGTATATTCAAAGTTCAAGTAAACCCACATGAAGACAAGAGAAACAGGATGAGAACCAAAGGATACAAACAGAATACAAATAATAAAATGGCAGTCTTAAATTCTAACAATTTGACAATTACTCCTATGGACTGAATTGATGCCTTTGAACTGTGGTGTTGGAGAAGGCTTTTGAGAGTCCCTTGGACTGCAAGGAGATAAAACTAGTCAATCCTAAAGGAAATCAACCCTGAACATTCACTGGAAGGACGGATGCTGAAGCTGAAGCTCCAATAGTTTGGCCATCTGATGCCAAGAGACGACTCAATGGAAAAGAGCCTGATTTTGGGGAAAAAACAGAAGGCAAAAGGAGAAGGAGATGACTGAGGACGAGATGGCTGGATGGTATCACTGAGTCAATGGACATGAGTTTGAGCAAGCTCCGAGAGATGGTGAAGGACAAGGAAGCCTGGTGTGTTGCATGCAGTCCATGGGGTCATAAAAAGTTGGATACGACTGAGCGAATGAACTGAACTATGGACTGGGGCTTCCCTCATGACTCAGCGGTAGAAGAATCTGCCTGCCTGTAGTACAGGAGTTGCAGAAGTCACAGGTTCTATCCCTGGGTTGGAAAGATCTCCTGGAGAAGGGCACACATGCACTATGAATTGAATTGTCTTCCCCTGCTCCCATCCCTAAATTCATATGGTGAAGCCCTATTTGGAGATAGGGCCTTCAGGAAGTAGCTAAGATTAAATGAGGCTAACAACAACAACAAAAAGTGGGCCCTGATCCAATAGAATCAGTGTCCTTATTATAAGAAGAAAACACTAGAGAGTTCCATCCTCTCTCTACCCACAAAGAGGTCATATGAGCAAACAGCAAGATGGCAGCTGCCTGGAAGCAAACAGAAAATGTCTCAGAATTGAAAGCAAAATGAAAAGTTATACTACACAAACATTAATTTTTTTACAAAGCAGTAATGATTATATCAATATCTGATGAAGGAGATTTCAGAGCAAAAAAATTTCAAAAACAAAGGAGATTTTTAAAATTTTAATTAATTTATTTATTTTGGCTATTCTGGTTTTCACCAAAGGAGATATTACACAAAGAAAAAAGATCAATCTACCAGGAAAGCAGGGAGGCTTTGGGGACTTCCAAGGCCATTCCAGGAGAAGGAAATGGCAACCCACTCCAGTATTCTTGCCTGGAGAATTACATGAACAGAGAAGCCTGGCAGGCTATAGTCCACGGGGTCACAAAGAGTCAGACACGACTGAGCAACTATCACTCACCAGGAACATAATGATCCTAAATATGCATGCACCAAAAAAACAGAGCTTCAAAATATAGGAAGCAGGGCTTCCCTGGTGGTCCAGTGGGTAAGGACACCGCCTTGCAGTGCAAGGGGCACTGGTTCGATCCCTGGCCTGGGAAGATCCCACATGCCGCGGAGCAGCTGGACTGATGTGTCCAATTACCGAGCCGGAGCTCTGGGGCGCATCCGCCCAGAGCCAGTGCTCTGCGACAACAGAGGCCACTGCGATGGGAGGCCCACACAGGCCCAAGAACAAAGACGGATGGAAATAAATAAACGAAAGCCCAATAGAAGTGGCCAAAAAAAAAAAAAAAGCAAAAATAGGAAGCAAAACGTGACATCTGAGAAGACAAACAGAAAAATCGACAATTGTAACTGGAAACTTCAATATCCCACCTCAGCAACTGACAGAACTACCAGAAAGAAAATCAGCAAGGCAGTAGAAGATCTGAACAACCAAAATTAACCAGGATCCAACTGACTTATGTAAACAGAACACCTCATCCAACAGCAGAATACACATTTTCTTTTTTTTTTTGGTGGGGGGCGGGTTGGGGAGGGAGGGGGTGGGCGGGCCACTTCTATTGGTCTTTTATTTATCTATTTTCATCCATCTTTTGTTATCTGGCCCGTGTGGGCCTCCCATTGCAGTGGCCTCTGTTGTCTCAGATCACTGGCTCTGGACACATGCACTCCAGAGCTCAGGTTCGGTAGTTGGACACATCGGTCCAGCCGCTCCGCGGTACGTGGGATCTTCCCAGGCCAGGGATTGAACCGGCGCCCCTTGCACTGCAAGGCAGTGTCCTTACCCACTGAACCACCAGGGAAGCCCCCACATTTTCTTTTTTCAAGCGTCCATGCATGGAACATTCACCAAGAGGCTATAAATTTTTGCGGATTTTTAAAAATTAAAATCATATACACTGCAATCAATTTAAAAGACAACAGGATAATATTTAAACGTGAAAATCAAGCAACACATTTGAAATAATCTAAATAATTCATGTGTTAAAGATGAAGTCTCAATGAAACTTTTTAAAATATATAAAACTAAATGAAAATGAGAATACAACATCCCCAAATAAGTGGGATGCAGCTAAAGCAGCACTGAAAAAAAAATGTGTAGCATTAAATATTTACATTAAACACAAGGAGAGGTCTCAAATCAATCATCTAAGTTACTACCACAAGAAACTAGAAAAAAATCAAAATAAATCCAAAGCAAGTGAGCAGAAGGAAGGAAATAAAGATAAAAGCAAATATCAATGACTTTGGAAACAACCAACAGAGAAAAATAAACAAAAACTAGTTCTCATACGTATCTGTAAACAACAAAACTCCATAAAAGTTAAAAGTAAAATTGAAGTTAAAAAAAAAAAGCACAGGGGGCTTCCCCTGGTGGTCCAGTGGGTAAAGACACCGCCTTGCAGTGCAGGGGGCGCCAGTTCGAGCCCTGGCCTGGGAAGATCCCACGTGCCGCGGAGCGGCTGGACTGATGTGTCCAATTGCCGAGCCGGAGCTCTGGAGCGCATGCACCCAGAGCCGACGCCACCGCGATGGGAGGCCCACAGGAGCCGGGGAACAGGGACGGATGAACATAGAGAAGCGAAAGACCAATAGAAGTGGCCCGCCTGCTCCCCTCCCTCCCCAACCTGACCCCCGCCCAAATATAAATAAATAAATAAATCTTTAAAAAAAAAAAAAAAAAGCACAGATATGCACCTGGACAACTCTCTGTTATTTAATAAAAGTATCCTCATCACCAAAAAAAAAAAAAACTAGTTCTCTGGGGGGGAAAATCATTGAAATTGATTAACTTCTACCTACAAGGACTAATAAAGATTAAAAAAAAGAGAGAAGACACAAATTACTAACATCAGGAATCAAATAGAGGGTAAACCAACAGATTCTGCAGCCATTAAAAGGATACAGGAAATACTATGAAAAATTTGACACTCATAAATTCAACAATGAAGTGAATTATTTCTCAAAACCATTCAGCTAAGAGGACATAGATAATCTGAATAGTCCTATAAACATCAAGGAAATGGAATTGGTAATTTAAAAGCTGTAAAAAAAAAAAAAAAAACCAAACCTCTAGGTGTAGAAGATTTCACAAGAGAATTTTATTAAATATTAAAACTAATTTTATATAATCTGTCAATGTTATTCTAGAAAATGGAAGGAAGAAACATTTTCACCTCATTTTATGAGGCCGTGGGATGCAGCTAAAGCAGCACTGAAAAAAAAATGTGTAGCATTAAATATTTACATTAAACACAAGGAGAGGTCTCAAATCAATCATCTAAGTTACTACCACAAGAAACTAGAAAAAAATCAAAATAAATCCAAAGCAAGTGAGCAGAAGGAAGGAAATAAAGATAAAAGCAAATATCAATGACTTTGGAAACAACCAACAGAGAAAAATAAACAAAAACTAGTTCTCATACGTATCTGTAAACAACAAAACTCCATAAAAGTTAAAAGTAAAATTGAAGTTAAAAAAAAAAAGCACAGGGGGCTTCCCCTGGTGGTCCAGTGGGTAAAGACACCGCCTTGCAGTGCAGGGGGCGCCAGTTCGAGCCCTGGCCTGGGAAGATCCCACGTGCCGCGGAGCGGCTGGACTGATGTGTCCAATTGCCGAGCCGGAGCTCTGGAGCGCATGCACCCAGAGCCGACGCCACCGCGATGGGAGGCCCACAGGAGCCGGGGAACAGGGACGGATGAACATAGAGAAGCGAAAGACCAATAGAAGTGGCCCGCCTGCTCCCCTCCCTCCCCAACCTGACCCCCGCCCAAATATAAATAAATAAATAAATCTTTAAAAAAAAAAAAAAAAAGCACAGATATGCACCTGGACAACTCTCTGTTATTTAATAAAAGTATCCTCATCACCAAAAAAAAAAAAAACTAGTTCTCTGGGGGGGAAAATCATTGAAATTGATTAACTTCTACCTACAAGGACTAATAAAGATTAAAAAAAAGAGAGAAGACACAAATTACTAACATCAGGAATCAAATAGAGGGTAAACCAACAGATTCTGCAGCCATTAAAAGGATACAGGAAATACTATGAAAAATTTGACACTCATAAATTCAACAATGAAGTGAATTATTTCTCAAAACCATTCAGCTAAGAGGACATAGATAATCTGAATAGTCCTATAAACATCAAGGAAATGGAATTGGTAATTTAAAAGCTGTAAAAAAAAAAAAAAAAACCAAACCTCTAGGTGTAGAAGATTTCACAAGAGAATTTTATTAAATATTAAAACTAATTTTATATAATCTGTCAATGTTATTCTAGAAAATGGAAGGGGAAGAAACATTTTTCACCTCATTTTATGAGGCCAGTGTTTCCATTTATGTTCACACTAAAACCTATACATGAATGTTCATACCAGCTTTATTCATAATAGTGATTAACTGGAATCAGTCCAGATGTTCAGTGGGCGAATGGTTAAACAAACTGTGGAACATACAAACCATGGACTGCTACTCAGCAATAAAAGGGAACAAACTATTAATACGTACAACAACTTGAAGGAATGTCCAGGATATTATGCTGAATGAAAAAAGTCAATCCCCAAAAGTTTCAAGTTGCATGACTACATTTACCTAACATTTTCAAAGGACAAAATTATAACAGTAGGAAACAGTGATGGCTGTGGGGTTAGGAAGAGGGAGGGGCCAGAAAGAGGTGAGTGTGTTTACAAAAAGGGCAACTAGAGGGATCCTAGTGATGAACCCGTCCTGCAGTCCTGTCTATGGTGGTGGATACACAAACCCATGCAAAGGATAAAAGTGTACAGAACTAACTACACCCATTCACACACATCAGTACAAGTGAAACTGGGGAAATCTGATGAGATTAATGGACTGGGTCAACACAGATATCCTAACTGTACTATAGCTGTACAAGATTTCATTCTCTCTAGGGAGAATTAGGGGAGAGGTATGTGGGATCTATTACTTCTTACAACTATGTGCATATTTAAAATTCTCTCCATAAAAATCAAAAAACAATAGTTGCTAAACTCACTCCCTTACAGACAATAAAAAGGGTAAAAAGACAGGTAGACAGGTCACTTTTCATCTACAGCTGTAAAGCTAATTCACACTAATGACAAGAGGGAAAATTCCAAAAACAACTTCCAAGGAAGCTCACAGTCCAGCAACCTGTCACCAAACCCCACACCAGATGATCAGTAAACAAGGCTAAATACAAATACATACAAATTAAAAAAAAAAAAAAAAATTCAAGGTAGTTAGTTATGGCACTAGAGTATTAACAAGAAATCAAGACAAGAGCAGACCAGACACACAAAGCAAAGGACCAGGAGTAATTATAGGCTCACAGTCCTTTATATCTGGTTTATTGCACATAGATACTGTTCACTTCTGAGATCTTTCCTAAGATAATCACAACAGCCTGTGAGACCTATTTAACTACAATTATTGGCATCCATCATTATAATATACAGTTCCCTGTTTTAAAGTTGGTTACTTATTATGGCCTGTATATAAATCAAAAGGCCGAATGTGTTAGTAGCTGTACGTTATATTAAGAGTAAAGTCCAAGGTGGGATGGGGGTGATATGCACATGATTAACCTGGGAACATACATATCTGTAAACAACAAAACTCTGTTGTTAAAAGTAAAATAAAAGTTAAAAAAAAAAAAATACCCTTTACACTCTAAAAAAAAAAAGAAACAGTCAAGTCCAACGCTTAGTATAGAATATTCTATTCTAAAAAAAAAAGGAAAATCGGGGTTAGGAAGAGGAGGGGCCAGAAAGAGGTGAGTGTGTTTACAAAAGGGCAACTAGAGGATCCTAGTGATGAACCCGTCCTGCAGTCCTGTCTATGGTGGTGGATACACAAACCCATGCAAAGGATAAAAGTGTACAGAACTAACTACACCCATTCACACACATCAGTACAAGTGAAACTGGGGAAATCTGATGAGATTAATGGACTGGGTCAACACAGATATCCTAACTGTACTATAGCTGTACAAGATTTCATTCTCTCTAGGGAGAATTAGGGGAGAGGTATGTGGGATCTATTACTTCTTACAACTATGTGCATATTTAAAATGCTCTCCATAAAACTCAAAAAGCAATAGTTGCTAAACTCACTCCCTTACAGACAATAAAAAGGGTAAAAAGACAGGTAGACAGGTCACTTTTCATCTACAGCTGTAAAGCTAATTCACACTAATGACAAGAGGGAAAATTCCAAAAACAACTTCCAAGGAAGCTCACAGTCCAGCAACCTGTCACCAAACCCCACACCAGATGATCAGTAAACAAGGCTAAATACAAATACATACAAATTAAAAAAAAAAAAAAAAATTCAAGGTAGTTAGTTATGGCACTAGAGTATTAACAAGAAATCAAGACAAGAGCAGACCAGACACACAAAGCAAAGGACCAGGAGTAATTATAGGCTCACAGTCCTTTATATCTGGTTTATTGCACATAGATACTGTTCACTTCTGAGATCTTTCCTAAGATAATCACAACAGCCTGTGAGACCTATTTAACTACAATTATTGGCATCCATCATTATAATATACAGTTCCCTGTTTTAAAGTTGGTTACTTATTATGGCCTGTATATAAATCAAAAGGCCGAATGTGTTAGTAGCTGTACGTTATATTAAGAGTAAAGTCCAAGGTGGGATGGGGGTGATATGCACATGATTAACCTGGGAACATACATATCTGTAAACAACAAAACTCTGTTGTTAAAAGTAAAATAAAAGTTAAAAAAAAAAAAATACCCTTTACACTCTAAAAAAAAAAAAAGAAACAGTCAAGTCCAACGCTTAGTATAGAATATTCTATTCTATAGAATAGAGAGGAGGGTGGGAATAATTCATGAATGAATTAAAGTCTATGGAACCTTGTGCCATTAAAAAGACACATCCACAGAAATTTTGCAGGCAGCTTCAGAGGGTCCTTGAAAGTCCTAAAATCAATTTACAGATCTTTTTACAAATCTTAGACTGTGCATCTTGAGAAACCTACTCCATCAATTTAGGTCAATAGTCTCTCTAAAGTAGATGGTTAAATTAGAATTTCTCAGAGCCCTTTCCAATGCTTTAATTGACTGATTTACACCCCAGTCAAACTGTCTGATTACTTCCCTTTCCTATATAGTGGCACAGGATTTTTAACTGAACATTTGGTTTATCTAACAGGATCCTTAAGCATATTTACCATTTGGGATAGATCTGAAATGGGGCCCCCTTGGTGGCTCAGTGGTAAAGAACCTGCTTGCTAACGCAGAAGACAGGTTTGATCCCTGAGTTGGGAAGATTGCCTGGAAAAGGAGATGGCAACCCACTTCAACATTCTCGCCTGGGAAATCTCATAGACAGAGGATTCTGGTGGGCAACAGTCCATAGGGTCGCAAAAGAGCCAGACACACCTTGGTGACTAAAAACAACAACAACAAAACAGAGACCTGAACTATAAGGAGGAAGCTTAGAAAAACCATGAAAATCTGTGGCTCCTGAGCACAGTCACAAGATCATTAGATAATGCGAAGCTCAGTCGCCTCAGGAAAAAAAAGTTAATGTCATGATGCTGCACTGTGCCAGACTGGTTAGAAATAGGTTCAGTTTCAGCAAAAATACTCTAAGCAAATGCAGCAGCCCTTCCCCCAAAAGTTTTAATCTATAACACTCATTAAAAATGTATGAAGGAGGGCTTCCCCTGGTGGTCCAGTGGGTAAAGACACCGCCTTGCAGTGCAAGGGGCGCCGGTTCAATCCCTGGCTGGGTGGATCATCCCACGTGCCGCAGAGAGGCTGGACCGATGTGTCCAATTACCCAGCCAGAGCTCTGGAGCTCATGCGCCCAGAGCCGGCGCTCTGCAACGACAGACGCCACCACGATGGGAGGCCCATCAGGAGCCAAAGAACAAAGATGGATGAAAATAGACAAATGAAAGACCAATAGAAGTGGCCCGCCTGCTCCCCTCCCTCCCCAACCCGACCCCCGCCCAAAATAATAAATAAATTAATTAATCTTAAAAAAAAATGTATGAAGGAAACAAATTAGGTACAAAATACATCATGAAATGTCTAAAAGTACGAAAAGTACACAAACTTCTTCAAGTCTCTCAATGCAGTCTTCACTGATGACCAGCATAAAAGTTACTTCCCAGTACACAGACCTTTATCTTAGATTCCCTAAGCTGAAGTACAGTTTTTGGGTGAAAGTGAACTACTAGATCTTCCAGTTGAAACCATAAGATATTCAACATGGATAAACTGACTTTATCTTACTACATGCCTCACCTACAGTCTTCACACAAGATCAATGATTTCTAAAAAAAAAAACCCTCTTATTTGGAAAACCGCAGAATTACAAATTCACACTTCTTTGCATAATAGTTTTTAGGAATGCAATCCATTGTAAAAAGCATAATTTTTTTCACCTAAAAGAAGTGGAGTGATTAAAATAAGTGAAAACATGTTTAACCCACAAGAATTTTTTACCAAATAGAATTGGGTCGCTGTCTTAGCAGTAAGTTCCTAAGTCTATCGCCCCTCTTTTCAATCTCTTTTATGCCTTGCCACAGCACTGAAAGCATGACAACAAAGCGGTAAATCAACTGATGGGCTCAAAAGTTGAATCGCTGAGGCAAAGGCCATGTTTCATAACCAAATGCTGAGAACTGGACTGTGCAAGAGAATCACTCAGTCTCAGAGATACCAAAGGTCTAAAGTTTGTCTAGATCCAGCCAAAGCTTAGATTGTACCTATAACAATTCCTGGAAGAGATCTTTTGTCTTCTGCTCAACCTTGCTGGTGTCTGGGACATGTTGCTTTCTGAGATTGCCCACTCTATCCTCACAGCTCTGTTACAAAGTTCTCTTCTAGTGGGTACAAATCTGTCTCTCTGTAATTTCCACCCACAAATTCTAATTCTATCCCGTGGGACCACATAGAAAAAGCCCAATCTTCCTTCCAATTCCACATGTCAGCCCTTCAAATATTTGACCATAGTTATTAAGTCTCCCATAACTGTTGTGGTTGACGAACACTGCTTCCTCCAAAGATGCCTGTGTCCTAATCCCCAAAACCTATCAGCTCATGCTCAATCTATCCAACTCTCTGCAACCCCATGAACTGCAGCCCACCAGGTGCCTCTGTCCATGGGATTTTTCAGTCAAGAATACTAGAGTGGGTTACTACTGCCTCCACCAAGGGATCTTCCTGATCCAGGGATCAAAGTCACATCTCCTGTGTCTCCTGCATTGACAAGTGGATTCTTTACCACTGAGTCACCTGGGAAGCCCAAAATAAAGTATTATCTTACATGGAAGATTCTGAAGATGCAATTAAATGAAAGGTCTTGTGATAGTGGATTCTTTAAACCACTTACCTGGGACCTACAGTCTTCACACAAGATCAATGATTTCTAAAAAACCCTCTTATTTGGAAAACCGCAGAATTACAAATTCACACTTCTTTGCATAATAGTTTTTAGGAATGCAATCCATTGTAAAAAGCATAATTTTTTTCACCTAAAAGAAGTGGAGTGATTAAAATAAGTGAAAACATGTTTAACCCACAAGAATTTTTTACCAAATAGAATTGGGTCGCTGTCTTAGCAGTAAGTTCCTAAGTCTATCGCCCCTCTTTTCAATCTCTTTTATGCCTTGCCACAGCACTGAAAGCATGACAACAAAGCGGTAAATCAACTGATGGGCTCAAAAGTTGAATCGCTGAGGCAAAGGCCATGTTTCATAACCAAATGCTGAGAACTGGACTGTGCAAGAGAATCACTCAGTCTCAGAGATACCAAAGGTCTAAAGTTTGTCTAGATCCAGCCAAAGCTTAGATTGTACCTATAACAATTCCTGGAAGAGATCTTTTGTCTTCTGCTCAACCTTGCTGGTGTCTGGGACATGTTGCTTTCTGAGATTGCCCACTCTATCCTCACAGCTCTGTTACAAAGTTCTCTTCTAGTGGGTACAAATCTGTCTCTCTGTAATTTCCACCCACAAATTCTAATTCTATCCCGTGGGACCACATAGAAAAAGCCCAATCTTCCTTCCAATTCCACATGTCAGCCCTTCAAATATTTGACCATAGTTATTAAGTCTCCCATAACTGTTGTGGTTGACGAACACTGCTTCCTCCAAAGATGCCTGTGTCCTAATCCCCAAAACCTATCAGCTCATGCTCAATCTATCCAACTCTCTGCAACCCCATGAACTGCAGCCCACCAGGTGCCTCTGTCCATGGGATTTTTCAGTCAAGAATACTAGAGTGGGTTACTACTGCCTCCACCAAGGGATCTTCCTGATCCAGGGATCAAAGTCACATCTCCTGTGTCTCCTGCATTGACAAGTGGATTCTTTACCACTGAGTCACCTGGGAAGCCCAAAATAAAGTATTATCTTACATGGAAGATTCTGAAGATGCAATTAAATGAAAGGTCTTGAGATAGAGAATCAGCCTGGATTATCCTGATGAGCACAGTGTAACCACAAGGGTCCCCATAAGGGGGACGCAGGAAGATCAGAGAGAAAGAAGCAGATGTGACAAAGAAAGCAGAAGCTGAGGTGATGCAATTTAAGGATGGAGGAAGGGGCCACGAGCCTAGGAATGAAGGCAAACTCTAGAAGCTGGAAAGAGCAAGAAAATACATCCTTCCATACAGCCTCCAGAAGGAATGCAGCCTTGCATTCTCATTTAGACTTCTGATCTCTAGGACTGTAAAGAATATAAATCTGTGTTCTTTTATGCCACTGAATTTGTAATAACTTGTTACAGCAACAGAAAAAGCTAACAGACCCATTTTCTTTCCCAACTAAAAGATTTTTTTAAACCATTCTTCAAAATCATAGTTTCAAGTCTCACCTTAAGACATTCTCAATCTTTCTTTCAATCTATCCCTGTATCCTACTCTCCTCACCCAGAATAGCTCTCAACTTTCTCTCCACCAAATGCTGTCTAAAGCCACATCCTTTTGGTACACTTGCATTTACCAAACCCATTCTCAGGGTAATTGCTCATAAACATTACATTGAAAGTAAACAACCATTCAGAATTCCCAGCAGTTCTGATCACCCAGAAGAGGAGAAGGCTTTATACCTCCTCTTTTCTCCTCCCCAAACTAAGTATAATAACATGAACCTGGAGAAGTCTCAAATTTTTCCCCATCTATATGGATTTTAAGAGATTACACAGATGACTTCTTCAACTGAAATTTCTAGTCATATAACTTCTTCATTAGTAAAACCATTGCAGAAATTAAAAATAAAAATAAAAGTAAAAGCTCCCTATATACATAACTAATGTTTCATAATACCATGTCTCCTAAACTCTATATTTTTAATTATTATACAAATTGTATCATTTACAAGAAAAATCAATCAAACAAAAGTACAGTATTAGTTAAGTGAAATGTTTTACAAAATATTTATATAGTTATATAATAGTGGGGCCTTCCCAAGTGGTGCAGTAGTAAAGAATCCGCCTGCCAAGGCAGGAGACTGAGGTTTGATCCCCGGGTCAGGAAGATCCCCTAGAGAAGGAACCGGTAACCCACTCCAGTATTCTTGCCTGAAGAATTCCGAGGACAGAAGAACCAGCAGGGGGTCCATGGAGTCCCAAAGAGTCGGACACAACTGAACAACTGAGTACACACAAATAATAGTTTTAGCCATCAACATTAACTTCTTCTAGCAGAATAATAATGCAGCAAAAAAGTGTTTGACAAATGCACTGAAATAAACATTGTACCTATAGTATAATCCACTTTATGCACATAAAAGTTTTCTTTACCACTTCTATTTATGGATGCTAGAATTATAGGATGTGATGGTGAATGTATGAAATAGAAAGCAGAGGAAAAGAAGGATCACAGACATTGTAAAAAGTCTCAGCATAAAGTGAGAAGAATCTGAACAGTGGAAGGAAAGTTGGGCAAAAGGGAGAAACTACTCATTTTCAGTTATTGCTGGTATATACAGTGTCCCATTGGGTACCTATGTGGGGGTGGGGAGCACGGTTTCTAAAAATTCATCCACACAGTATTTGAATAATTTGTTAATTTTAATCTATCTGGAAAGCAACGGCCTAGATAAAAAAAAAGCACCCAAAATTCCTTTCTCCTTTTGGCAGAAAGACTACTTGAACTACAGTTGCTTGCTTTGGCTATTACTATTACTTCTGTTCCTAAAAAAAACCAACTAACTAAGCATTTAGAAGAAAGCTACCTAAAACCGTAATAAGGAAGAAGATCTAGGATTAACACTTGCCCTATTTTCTGAAAACACCAAAAGTTTGCATCAGATTTTCACTATCTGACCTTCCAACACCTTTACTCAGATATTAGAAAATCTGTAATAATAATAATGTCATCTCATTAAGAAAATAATGTATCAAATCTCATATGACAATTGGAATTAGTGTTAGAAATGGGGAAGAAACTCTTAAGTCTTAATTATAGCACCTAGTAGTGTCTTATACATAATCATCATTATTTGAATCTGTTTCAGTAATGTATGTTAACTTGGATTGAAACAAGCTACTTTGTAGGACTATTGCTACTACTAAATGGTAAGTCTATTTTTTTTTTCATGTAGACATTAACTAGAATAGAAAATTCAACTTCATTCTTTAAAATTAACTTTTGCTCAAGTTTCAGAAAGAAAAGCAATGAATAAATCAATTCCCTTTAAAGAAGTCAGTTTTGTTTAATTAATTTTTTTATACAAAATGCATAGCTCATTTAACTCAGTTTTTCAAGAATCACTGTGACTTAAACACTCACTTTCAGATATTTACTTGAGGCTACAATAGATTATGGAAAACGAATCTAAGGCAGTAATTCACAAATGTACAAGGATACACATGAAAACCAGCCTTATTATGCACAATTTGCTTTCTCACAAAAGATAGAGATATCTAATTATACTATCATAATTTGCTTGTGAAAACTAAGATTTAAAAACAACAGTTTAAAAGTAAGGCATTTTGTGAATACTAAGATAAAGGCTGTGAATGTGTCCATTTAAAAGCCTACAGTTTTCAGAGTAGATTAATGTCAATGGATCCAAAGAGCTCAGCCTTAATATTGAAACATTACCACTCAACATAAGAGGAGATCAAGTTTCTGAGAGTTATGTAAGTTATATGATTTTATATTTGTTACTTTTAATCTATCTGGAAAGCAACGGCCTAGATAAAAAAAAAGCACCCAAAATTCCTTTCTCCTTTTGGCAGAAAGACTACTTGAACTACAGTTGCTTGCTTTGGCTATTACTATTACTTCTGTTCCTAAAAAAAACCAACTAACTAAGCATTTAGAAGAAAGCTACCTAAAACCGTAATAAGGAAGAAGATCTAGGATTAACACTTGCCCTATTTTCTGAAAACACCAAAAGTTTGCATCAGATTTTCACTATCTGACCTTCCAACACCTTTACTCAGATATTAGAAAATCTGTAATAATAATAATGTCATCTCATTAAGAAAATAATGTATCAAATCTCATATGACAATTGGAATTAGTGTTAGAAATGGGGAAGAAACTCTTAAGTCTTAATTATAGCACCTAGTAGTGTCTTATACATAATCATCATTATTTGAATCTGTTTCAGTAATGTATGTTAACTTGGATTGAAACAAGCTACTTTGTAGGACTATTGCTACTACTAAATGGTAAGTCTATTTTTTTTTTCATGTAGACATTAACTAGAATAGAAAATTCAACTTCATTCTTTAAAATTAACTTTTGCTCAAGTTTCAGAAAGAAAAGCAATGAATAAATCAATTCCCTTTAAAGAAGTCAGTTTTGTTTAATTAATTTTTTTATACAAAATGCATAGCTCATTTAACTCAGTTTTTCAAGAATCACTGTGACTTAAACACTCACTTTCAGATATTTACTTGAGGCTACAATAGATTATGGAAAACGAATCTAAGGCAGTAATTCACAAATGTACAAGGATACACATGAAAACCAGCCTTATTATGCACAATTTGCTTTCTCACAAAAGATAGAGATATCTAATTATACTATCATAATTTGCTTGTGAAAACTAAGATTTAAAAACAACAGTTTAAAAGTAAGGCATTTTGTGAATACTAAGATAAAGGCTGTGAATGTGTCCATTTAAAAGCCTACAGTTTTCAGAGTAGATTAATGTCAATGGATCCAAAGAGCTCAGCCTTAATATTGAAACATTACCACTCAACATAAGAGGAGATCAAGTTTCTGAGAGTTATGTAAGTTATATGATTTTATATTTGTCAAGTTCATATATTTAAACACTTTGGCAATTTATTGGTAGCTTATCTCAGGTTTGGTTTTGGTTTTTCATTTACTTACTGACTTGAAATTTAAGGCTGATTCAATTTTTAAAAATCATTTTATAGCCAGAATTAGTTCTGCTTTTACACACGATCCATCTGGTTATCTAAGGGAGGGTTTGAGTTTCGGAGATGGAAATTAGAGATGTTTACATATGGAAAAAAGGACCACACTTTGTGTTGATCCAAGCAATTACCTGTAGCAAAACTTTAAGCACAGAAGACAGAATACAACCAATCACTAACAAGTACTAGCATCCTCACTGGGCCATTTAACTACCTAAGAAGAGCTAATGTCCTGGTATATAATGATCATTTATCATTATGACAGATAATCCTGTGAGGTAAGGCAGGAGTTATCCTGTAGAATAATTTAGCAAATAATCCAAAATAATGGATGACCTTTGGAACCAAAAGAGGAAAAACCGCTTTTCAGCAAAAAGTTGTGACATTTGTCTAAAGCAGAAAATATAAATCCAAAAATACTGAAATAATATAGTATTATGAAAAAATATCCATTCCAGAACCAGAAAGATACAACCTGTTATAGAGATCCCCAAAAAAGGCTCACATTTTCTGACCAAGTCATCACATATCTAAGAATGTCATAGCCAAAGTTTAAAATAGAAAAAGAAAGAGAAATTATTGTGATTGCTTCTGAGTGGCCGGTGATTAGCAGTTGTTTTTTGTCCGATTTCTTCATAGAACTTCTGAATACAGAATTCAGAAGGGCTGGGACTCAAATTTAGATCTAATAACCAAAATCCAAGCACTAGATCTTTTTGTCAACTCCACTGAAGGGCTGTTACCCAGAAAAGTTGAAGCTTACATTTTAATTCTTACAAAGACTCTTGAAAAATACAGGAACTCCTCAATTAACTTATTTGGAACAAAAGAATACTGTACAAAAGCCTACAGTTTTCAGAGTAGATTAATGTCAATGGATCCAAAGAGCTCAGCCTTAATATTGAAACATTACCACTCAACATAAGAGGAGATCAAGTTTCTGAGAGTTATGTAAGTTATATGATTTTATATTTGTCAAGTTCATATATTTAAACACTTTGGCAATTTATTGGTAGCTTATCTCAGGTTTGGTTTTGGTTTTTCATTTACTTACTGACTTGAAATTTAAGGCTGATTCAATTTTTAAAAATCATTTTATAGCCAGAATTAGTTCTGCTTTTACACACGATCCATCTGGTTATCTAAGGGAGGGTTTGAGTTTCGGAGATGGAAATTAGAGATGTTTACATATGGAAAAAAGGACCACACTTTGTGTTGATCCAAGCAATTACCTGTAGCAAAACTTTAAGCACAGAAGACAGAATACAACCAATCACTAACAAGTACTAGCATCCTCACTGGGCCATTTAACTACCTAAGAAGAGCTAATGTCCTGGTATATAATGATCATTTATCATTATGACAGATAATCCTGTGAGGTAAGGCAGGAGTTATCCTGTAGAATAATTTAGCAAATAATCCAAAATAATGGATGACCTTTGGAACCAAAAGAGGAAAAACCGCTTTTCAGCAAAAAGTTGTGACATTTGTCTAAAGCAGAAAATATAAATCCAAAAATACTGAAATAATATAGTATTATGAAAAAATATCCATTCCAGAACCAGAAAGATACAACCTGTTATAGAGATCCCCAAAAAAGGCTCACATTTTCTGACCAAGTCATCACATATCTAAGAATGTCATAGCCAAAGTTTAAAATAGAAAAAGAAAGAGAAATTATTGTGATTGCTTCTGAGTGGCCGGTGATTAGCAGTTGTTTTTTGTCCGATTTCTTCATAGAACTTCTGAATACAGAATTCAGAAGGGCTGGGACTCAAATTTAGATCTAATAACCAAAATCCAAGCACTAGATCTTTTTGTCAACTCCACTGAAGGGCTGTTACCCAGAAAAGTTGAAGCTTACATTTTAATTCTTACAAAGACTCTTGAAAAATACAGGGAACTCCCTCAATTAACTTATTTGGAACAAAAGAATACTGTAACAGAAAGCAATCTGTTCAGAAGACAGACCAGGAAGATAACCCTTAGGCAAAAGAGGTGGAGGTGCCTGAGAAATGTGATGATAAAAGGGGGCTAAGAGCCACAGAGACCTTTGTACTTTCTGGATTCAGTTAAATTTGGCAGAGTAAGTTTTGTTATTGTTGTTCACTCACAAAGTCATGTCTGACAGTTCACAGCCCCGTGGACTATAGTCTGCCAGTCTCCTCTGTCCATGGAACTCTCCAGGCAAGAATTCTGGAGTGGGTTGTCATTTCCTTCCCCAGGGGATCTTCCCAAGCCACAGGATCAAACTCACATCTCCTGCCTTGGTAGGTGGATTCTCTACTGCTGAGGCACCAGGGAAGGCCAGAATAAATTGAATGGGGTAATCTAAGGAAAACTTCTTACAGCATCACTTGAAACTTCGTTATTTTGAGTCATATAGGAGGTTAAGGAAGGAAATACCCCTGAGAGGGTTTAGCAATCCCATCAGTTTAGGATAACTTAGTATGGAAGAGGTTAATCAGATAACTTTCCTGACACCTGTTACATGATGGAAACACACCAAGTGTGGGGAGTGCCAACCAGGGAGAGACGGTCAGGCCAATGTACAGTCACACAGGAAAACAGCACCAAGATGCAAAAAGGAGGGCAGAGTAGGAGGGGAAAGCCAGGGAGGGGGTTACCACACCCTAATTCCACTTTATAATCTTACGTTGACTAGCCCTAAGCCCTACCTCTCCTTAATAGAGATAGCGAAGAAGCCATACAATAGTTTAAGTCCGAATGTCTGGGAAAAAAGAAAGAGAAATTATTGTGATTGCTTCTGAGTGGCCGGTGATTAGCAGTTGTTTTTTGTCCGATTTCTTCATAGAACTTCTGAATACAGAATTCAGAAGGGCTGGGACTCAAATTTAGATCTAATAACCAAAATCCAAGCACTAGATCTTTTTGTCAACTCCACTGAAGGGCTGTTACCCAGAAAAGTTGAAGCTTACATTTTAATTCTTACAAAGACTCTTGAAAAATACAGGGAACTCCCTCAATTAACTTATTTGGAACAAAAGAATACTGTAACAGAAAGCAATCTGTTCAGAAGACAGACCAGGAAGATAACCCTTAGGCAAAAGAGGTGGAGGTGCCTGAGAAATGTGATGATAAAAGGGGGCTAAGAGCCACAGAGACCTTTGTACTTTCTGGATTCAGTTAAATTTGGCAGAGTAAGTTTTGTTATTGTTGTTCACTCACAAAGTCATGTCTGACAGTTCACAGCCCCGTGGACTATAGTCTGCCAGTCTCCTCTGTCCATGGAACTCTCCAGGCAAGAATTCTGGAGTGGGTTGTCTTTTCCCTTTCCCCCAGGGGACCTTCCCAAGCCACAGGATCAAACTCACATCTCCTGCCTTGGTAGGTGGATTCTCTACTGCTGAGGCACCAGGGAAGGCCAGAATAAATTGAATGGGGTAATCTAAGGAAAACTTCTTACAGCATCACTTGAAACTTCGTTATTTTGAGTCATATAGGAGGTTAAGGAAGGAAATACCCCTGAGAGGGTTTAGCAATCCCATCAGTTTAGGATAACTTAGTATGGAAGAGGTTAATCAGATAACTTTCCTGACACCTGTTACATGATGGAAACACACCAAGTGCGGGGAGTGCCAACCAGGGAGAGACGGTCAGGCCAATGTACAGTCACACAGGAAAACAGCACCAAGATGCAAAAAGGAGGGCAGAGTAGGAGGGGAAAGCCAGGGAGGGGGTTACCACACCCTAATTCCACTTTATAATCTTACGTTGACTAGCCCTAAGCCCTACCTCTCCTTAATAGAGATGATGCTGTTATTGAAGTCTTATCCCAGACATTCTACTTGCATTGGCCCAAACAGGTACTGATTATGACCGAACTAGCCAGCCTTCCTGTGGTAAGTAGAAAGAAGTCATAAATATCTCATTAGGGATCAATCAGAGGTATTAATGAAAAAATTCATATATATAACTTTATAAAACCATGTATATATTGTTTATGGAAAACTATATAAATAACAATGTCCCATCTCTTTGTTTCCAAAACTTAAGTTTTTTTAAAAAAAGGACACATAACTTGCTTAATTCAACAAGGTGAAGTCCTTTCATGTTCATACTGTTTGTAAAGAGAAAAGGTTTTAGAACACCAATTCCAAGTTTAAACACGTATCTCAAATAAGGTCAAACGGCTAATAATTTTGCCTTCTTCTTTCCTCTATACTTTCCTAATTCACACTAACAAAGAGTTCATTTCTCTTTGTCCAGGTCAAGTCTGGGAGAGGGAGCTCTGTATGTCTCTGGAACCTTCCATCAAGACAAACCTTGTCAAATGTACAGAGCTGCCTTTCAGGCTAGAACGCATTTCATTGATCAATGTGAATTTGAATATTTTCTCAACGTTGGTAATAGATCATTTCTATCAGTATAGCCTGCTGGGTGAAGTCTAAATTACTGGACTAAAAGGATATAAAATTAACAACGTATAATGGCAAAGTACAGAACTACTTAAGTATCCTGGGGTTGTAAAACATAGGAGCAAAAATGGCCACAAATGAATCCTAGAAAAAAAAAATCTCTGAAGGAAATAATGTTAGCACTGGATTCAGAACAAGTATGGCAAATACTTTAGTTTGGTAAAACATAGGGTGACAAGGAAGGAAATACCCTGAGAGGGTTTAGCAATCCCATCAGTTTAGGATAACTTAGTATGGAAGAGGTTAATCAGATAACTTTCCTGACACCTGTTACATGATGGAAACACACCAAGTGTGGGAGTGCCAACCAGGGAGAGACGGTCAGGCCAATGTACAGTCACACAGGAAAACAGCACCAAGATGCAAAAAGGAGGGCAGAGTAGGAGGGGAAAGCCAGGGAGGGGGTTACCACACCCTAATTCCACTTTATAATCTTACGTTGACTAGCCCTAAGCCCTACCTCTCCTTAATAGAGATGATGCTGTTATTGAAGTCTTATCCCAGACATTCTACTTGCATTGGCCCAAACAGGTACTGATTATGACCGAACTAGCCAGCCTTCCTGTGGTAAGTAGAAAGAAGTCATAAATATCTCATTAGGGATCAATCAGAGGTATTAATGAAAAAATTCATATATATAACTTTATAAAACCATGTATATATTGTTTATGGAAAACTATATAAATAACAATGTCCCATCTCTTTGTTTCCAAAACTTAAGTTTTTTTAAAAAAAGGACACATAACTTGCTTAATTCAACAAGGTGAAGTCCTTTCATGTTCATACTGTTTGTAAAGAGAAAAGGTTTTAGAACACCAATTCCAAGTTTAAACACGTATCTCAAATAAGGTCAAACGGCTAATAATTTTGCCTTCTTCTTTCCTCTATACTTTCCTAATTCACACTAACAAAGAGTTCATTTCTCTTTGTCCAGGTCAAGTCTGGGAGAGGGAGCTCTGTATGTCTCTGGAACCTTCCATCAAGACAAACCTTGTCAAATGTACAGAGCTGCCTTTCAGGCTAGAACGTACTTCATTGATCAATGTGAATTTGAATATTTTCTCAACGTTGGTAATAGATCATTTCTATCAGTATAGCCTGCTGGGTGAAGTCTAAATTACTGGACTAAAAGGATATAAAATTAACAACGTATAATGGCAAAGTACAGAACTACTTAAGTATCCTGGGGTTGTAAAACATAGGAGCAAAAATGGCCACAAATGAATCCTAGAAAAAAAAAATCTCTGAAGGAAATAATGTTAGCACTGGATTCAGAACAAGTATGGCAAATACTTTAGTTTGGTTATAATGGAGTATTCATATAGGGTGTTAACAAAGTAAGTTTGGGAAGAATTTGAAGAGACAGAGAGAGTAGAGAGAGATGGAGGATATTAAATGTTAGAACAAAGACAAATCCTAGCAAGGAAAGAACATAATGCTCTCTTGGTTTAATTTCCCTAAAATACAAATGATCATAAGTCAATACATAGTGAATGTTTACTTTATAAAAAGCAGAAAAATATCAACATAATTAGATTGACATTTAAGGACAAGCACATCTCCTATTTCAGTACCAACTTAAATCATTATTCACTTCCAGGTTTCATACTGACCTAATGGATACTGAGCTAGTTTATACCATCAGACAGAAGTTAAAATAGTATAGTCTCACTCCTTAGAAAATAGGCATTCACACAAAGCAAATGAAAAATCAGCAGCCTATGTCCATGTGCATATAATTTTTACCACAGAGCCTAGAGATTTACCTAGATTTAATCAATTTCTCTACATTTTCAAACTTCAGGTTTTATTACATTTTTAAACAAACATACAGCAAAAGATGGAGAGCACCTTTAGGAAACTGAAACAGAAGTCAAAGGCTAAATTCCTTGAAAGAAAGGAACTGAATCATCCCTTCCCATATCGCAGCCTGGCATGTGGCTTAGTGCATAGTAGGCATGTAAGGAACATTTGCTAATTAAATGCAAAGGCTTGCCAACTAGAGGATTAATGCTTGAAAGAATCCCAAGCTACATTCCTGGACCAAATATCTGAAAATGTTCACAATTCTACAACATCATATTGTACTTTCCAACAAGTTCTGTCTGTAATCCAATCAAATGCAATTGTGGTACCAACATCCTCTGCATTCTGTGTTTGAAGTTTGAGTCCAAGTGTTTTTAGCACATAAACTAGTTGGTAGCAAAACTTATCTTTTTTTCAAAATATACTTTTATTCTTATAAATTAAAATATATAGTCAAATCATAGCCCTAATGATGACCTGCAGGCTAATCCCAGATCCATCAGGATCTTAACATACCACTTTTCTCCAAGCCTCAATATTCTCATCTGTAAAATGAGGAAAATGGGCATTTAAAAGTTTTACTGAAAGAAATATACTGATGACTGCAATTTTCTTTGAAACAATTTTAAAAATACAAATAAGAATTAGATAAACATATAAGCAAGTAGAGTAAAATGTTCAGAAAATAATCTGGGCGGTGGATATACCTACTGTACAGAAAAAAAACCTCATCAACCCTCTCAAACTCCCATTCTCCCTATTTCTGGAAACTGTACCCATTGCTCAAAGCAAAAAATTAAAAGTCATCCTGAATGCCTCTTCCTCCCTCACTTGTAATCAGTCATCAAGTCCTATTACTTCCTCCTTCAAAACATCTCAAATCCACGCAATTCTATTCATCTGTCACTACTCTAGAGGCTTCCCAGGGGCGCTAGTGGTAAAGAGCCTGCCTGCCAATGCAGGAGACATAAGGGACATGGGTTTGATCCCTGGGTCAGGAAGATCTCCTGGAGGAAGGCATGGCAACCCACTCCAACATCCTGCGTGGGTCCCGGAAGATCTCCATGGAGGAAGGCAAACTTCAGGTTTTATTACATTTTTAAACAAACATACAGCAAAAGATGGAGAGCACCTTTAGGAAACTGAAACAGAAGTCAAAGGCTAAATTCCTTGAAAGAAAGGAACTGAATCATCCCTTCCCATATCGCAGCCTGGCATGTGGCTTAGTGCATAGTAGGCATGTAAGGAACATTTGCTAATTAAATGCAAAGGCTTGCCAACTAGAGGATTAATGCTTGAAAGAATCCCAAGCTACATTCCTGGACCAAATATCTGAAAATGTTCACAATTCTACAACATCATATTGTACTTTCCAACAAGTTCTGTCTGTAATCCAATCAAATGCAATTGTGGTACCAACATCCTCTGCATTCTGTGTTTGAAGTTTGAGTCCAAGTGTTTTTAGCACATAAACTAGTTGGTAGCAAAACTTATCTTTTTTTCAAAATATACTTTTATTCTTATAAATTAAAATATATAGTCAAATCATAGCCCTAATGATGACCTGCAGGCTAATCCCAGATCCATCAGGATCTTAACATACCACTTTTCTCCAAGCCTCAATATTCTCATCTGTAAAATGAGGAAAATGGGCATTTAAAAGTTTTACTGAAAGAAATATACTGATGACTGCAATTTTCTTTGAAACAATTTTAAAAATACAAATAAGAATTAGATAAACATATAAGCAAGTAGAGTAAAATGTTCAGAAAATAATCTGGGCGGTGGATATACCTACTGTACAGAAAAAAAACCTCATCAACCCTCTCAAACTCCCATTCTCCCTATTTCTGGAAACTGTACCCATTGCTCAAAGCAAAAAATTAAAAGTCATCCTGAATGCCTCTTCCTCCCTCACTTGTAATCAGTCATCAAGTCCTATTACTTCCTCCTTCAAAACATCTCAAATCCACGCAATTCTATTCATCTGTCACTACTCTAGAGGCTTCCCAGGGGCGCTAGTGGTAAAGAGCCTGCCTGCCAATGCAGGAGACATAAGGGACATGGGTTTGATCCCTGGGTCAGGAAGATCTCCTGGAGGAAGGCATGGCAACCCACTCCAACACTCCTGCGTGGAGAATCCCATGGACAGAGGAGCCTGTGGACTTCAGTCCATGGGGCCGCAGTCAGACATGACTGAAGCTACTTGGCACACATGCACACCACTACTCCATAGCAGTCCAAGCCAACATTCTTTTTTTTTTTTTTAATTTATTTTCCCCATCATCATGCCTCTTTCATTTATATTTATTTTCATCCATCTTTTTTTTATTCTTTGGCCTGTGTGGGCCTCCCATTGCAGTGGCCTCTCTCGTTGCAGAGCGCTGGTTCTGGGCACATGTGCTCCAGAGCGCTGATTCATAATAGGACACATCGGTCCAGCCACTCCGCAGCACATGGGATCTTCCCAGGCCAGGGATTGAACCGGTGCCTCTTGCACGACAAGGCAGACTCTTTACCCACTGGACCACCAGGGAAGCCCCCCATCATTGTCTTTCACCTGAACTAAAAGGTCTCCTTTCTTCCATTCCTGCCCCCTCCCAAATCATAAACGATGACTTTTTGAAATGCACACCAGACAATCATTTTCCAGGTGTACACTTTCCAGAGGCACTAAAAATAAATAAACCCAAGCCCCTTGCCATGGCTTACAGCCCTTGCTGGTGCCTGTCTACTTCTCTGTTCTCATACCTATCATTTCCACCTATTCCTTTACTAGGCGCCAGTCACAGTGGCCCTTCTATTCCAATAACACAGCAAGTTCTTAAATTAAGCTCTTGTACTTTACAGTTCTCTTTGGGATGTTTTCTCAAATTTTTCACATGGCAGACTCCTTCCATCAAAGTTGTTCAACTTGCAGCTACAAGTCTCCCCCTCAGAGAGACTCTCGCTGACCACCCGATCTAAACAAGACACTATCTCACCGTGCTGATCTATTCTTTTTAGAGCAGCAAAGGACCTCACCTATGAGCACAGAATCTGCAGTTACACTGCCTAGGTTCAGAGTCCAGCTCTTTAGTTCCTGTCTACAAATTGTGTGACTTAGCTTTTCTATGCCTTGGTTTGATCATCTGTAAAAAAAGGAAACAGTGTCACTCTGAGACTAGACATGGAAGAGAACACTTAAGAGCAATGCCTGGCACATAATGAGAGCTAGTTAAGTTTTTGCTACAGCATTTATTAAATTTTTTCTTGTTTATTATCCACATTTCAATGAAATGTTAACCCCATAAAAGAGATTTTTGTTTGCCTTGTTTATTATATCCCCAACGTCTAGAACATTATCAAGCATCTAGCAAAGCTCAATAAATCTCTCTGAAAAGTTATTATATTGTTACATTTGATTATAGTATTATTTCATTTGCTCTCAGTAAACACCCACTTACAATGCAGCTTTCTTCTTTTGCTTAAGTTCCAGAAATTATTTGGAAGAAATGAAGCCAAAAAGCAATATAAACATGGGATAGTAGCAATTCCATTAAGTTCTTACTTTGTGATTTAAAAATTCCTCTCATAAAAAAATTTTTTTTTTCATGTTGTTTACAAGAAAATAAGTTAGTCTCCTTTCCTTTCCTGAAGCATTAAAACACGGTTTTAAGTGCTCTCACTTTCTCATTTTCATAATAAAAGTCTAACATCAACATATCACCTTTCTGAGACTCACAAACTTAGTAAAACTCATGGTTGCAGGGAGAATGGGATGGTTGGGGACTTTGGGAAAGTCAAATACACACTGCCATGTTTGAAATGGAAAACCAACAAAAATTTATTGTATAGTACATAGAACTCTGCTTAATGTTATGTACCAGCCTGGATGGGAGGGAGGTCTCGGGGAGAATGGATACATGGATATGTATAGCTGAGCCCACTGACTGTTGACCTGAAATTAGGACAAAATTGTTAATTGGCTACACTCCAATAAAAATGTTTTGGGGGGGCTTTCCTGGTAGCTCACTGATAGAGTTCATCATCTGCCAACGCAGGAGACACGGGTTCAATTCCTGATCCAGGAAGATCCCATATGCCACAGAGCAACTAAGCCCATGAGCCACAACTACTGAGCTTGCGCTCTAGAGCCTCAGAGCCGCAACTACTGAGCCCATGTGCCCTAGAGCCCGAGTTCCACAACAAGAGAAGTCACTGTGACAAGAAGCCTGCTCACATCAGAGAGAAGCCCCCACTCCCTGCAACTAGAGAGGAGCCTGTGGCAGCGGTGAAAACCCAGAAGAGCCAAAAATAAATAAATAAATAAAATGCATTTCTAAAAAAAACATGTTTTTCGGTGTAAAACAAACAAAAAGCATATCCCCTTCCTTAGAAGTACACCTAAAGGCAAGTTAAACTGGATTGATGGTGTTGAGTAGGGGGCATGAGCAGGGAAACTATTCTAAGAAAGAGAACCATGTTCTTTCTGGTATCAGTTCTCTAGGACTGTGTCATCTATACATACAGGTGAATTAACAACTTCCTAAGTATGAGAAATATAATAAGATCAGTGATCCCAAATAAGTATTCTAAACCTGTTACAAACAAGTGTCATCGATAAAATAATGATGAAACCCCATTAAACATCACTAAAAATCCATTTGGATTTATATGACCAAAGGATGGGTTGAAGATTATAGCTTCTCCTCTGTCTTCTATTACATCTATTATTATAATCAAATAATTAGTTCTAAATTGTGATGTCTATGATACATTCACATGTATCAAATCCTATACTTCTATTTTGTTACATTATTAAAAATAAATAATAAACACCACCACCACCACACAGGTACTCTTGCTTCCCCTGGTGAAGAGATTGCTATAAAACTTGAAGTAAAAACTCTGGGCAAGAAAGGAACTAAGTGGCCCACATAGACTCCACTCTAGCACAACTGTTCTTTCAGGAAAATCATTCTGAGCAGTAAATTTATGAATATCTCACCGAAGCCGTGGTGGTGGTAGTTGAGTTGTAAGGTCATACCCGACTCTCTGTGACCCCATGGGCTGTAGCCCCACCAGCCTCCTCTGGCCATGGAATTCTCCAGGCATGAATACTGGAGTGGGTTGCTACTTCCTCCTCCAGGGGATCTTCCCCACCCAGGAATCAAACTTACATCTCTTGCATTGCAGGCAGATTCTTTTCATCACTGAGTCTACACCACTACTTAAAAAGAGGAGGTCCAGGACTTCCCTGGTGGTCCAGTGGTTAAGACTCTGCGTTCCCAAAGCAGGGGCCTGGGTTCGATCCTGGTTAGGGAACTAGATCCCACATGTTGCAACTAAGATCCAGTGGAGCCAAATAAATAAATTTTTAAAACCCTAAAAGAAAAAAAAGAGGGGGTCCACATAAGCACAAAGAAGAAATTCTGATCATCTATTTGCCTTATCTAGTCAGGCCCCCAGAGCTGGAAAAGGATCATGGAAGAACTGTGAGAACTCTAAGAACTCTAAGATCTCTAAGAACTCTAAGATCGTTTGCGTACATGTTTCTTCTTCAGTCACTACCAGTGACCATGATGGGGGAAGAACCGTAATGCAGGAGGAGAAAAGTTTGCTTGCTGCAGGAAGAAACATTGTATTTATTCCCATTTGGTATTTTCATGACAAAACATGTTTATATTGCTTACTTACAATAAGAGGTTCCTCAATACATTAAAAGTGCTGATGAAATTCTCATCTGCAGTACAATACTGTGACCGTGGATTAATATGCTACAATTACACAATGTTTCATTCTTTCATTTAGGAAGAGATTATCCCAAGAGATTATCTATTGGCCTTTCAAAGGTCTATTTCCAACCACTATTTTTTTTAATGACTTTTTAAAAAGACAGAGTTTGGTTTACTTAAAAGCCATTCAATTTGAACCTCTCAAACAGAATATCAAATAAACAGCAAAATATTATTTGTCTGGAGGACAGGCTTCTGGAATATTTCCAAATCCAGAAATAGGAAAAAAACAAAACAAACTATCATATACACACATGTTCTGACTGTAAAGACCAGAAAGGACAAACACAACAAAAGACAGAAGAATACCACCCTAGGTTTACACCCGACCCCGTGAGACTGGATAGTACACCAGGGAGAAGTTAAGAAGCACTGCAATTGGCCGGCAGGACCTATACAAGGTCGGTTTTTTTCTTTGGAAAGCAGAGAAGCGTGGGAGAAGCAATCAAAGTTAAGAGAAAACAAAACTGCAATGAGCAGCAAGCAGCTGATCAAAGGCAGCTGAGGCTGAAGCTGTGAGCTGCAGACACAGACAAGCCCGATCTATCTAGAGCTGACCTCTTAGCTGTTCCTGAAGGCATAGCAGGGAGCTACCCGAATAAAGACACCACCTATGTCTTAGGCATGGCCCTGAGGCTTAGGCGTGTGAGTGTGCTCAGTTGCTAAATTGTAACTCTTGCAACCCCAAGAACTATAGAGGGCCCACCGGGTCCCTCTATCCACAGAATTCTCCAGACAAGAACACTGGAGTGGGCTGCCATTTCCTTCTGCTGGGGATCCTCCCAACCCAGGGATGGAACCCGAGGCTCTTGAGTCCCCTGCAGTGGCAGATGGATTCTTTACCACTAGTGCCACCTGGGAAGCTCTGAGGCTTAGGGCATTTACACAATAACAAGCTATGTACGACAGTTACAACAGTCTGTGCATTGCTTACACATGAACAATAACACAGACTATATTTTAATATATTTATATGAATATATATATAAATATAGTCATCCCTTAATGGAGTGTTCAACCTTATTCTAATATAAAATATAATGGGGGAAAGGGTATGGACCAAAAACCAAAAGCTACAATCCACCCCCTGCCTGAAAATGCTCATACATCATACTTCTCTCTCCCTTTTTCACTGCGGTCTCTGTCCCAGAAAACCTGAACACAAAATGTGAACACTGTTGTCTCCTCTTCATGAGAAAAAGGCATAGAAGCACAATAAAATGAAATGTCAGCGTGTTCTATTAAGGCTGGTGACACAGAAACTCACAATTCCACACAATACCAAGAAGAGGGACTAAAACAGGGCTGGATCTCTTGGAACCTGGAGCTGCAGGGTGAGTCCAGAATGATTCTGGACTTTGGGACGGGTGTGCGGCCTTTCCCTCCAGTGCTCTGCTATTAACACCACTCAGCCTTGCATCATGTGTCAGTGTTTTCTGATTACTCATAGTTTCTTCTCCATAATTTTAGTTTGTACACAGTGCAGCAAGGCCTTTCCAACCCTGACTCTCCCTCCCCACCCTCCCAATCAGGGGTGTGTTTGGTAAATGCCAACAACTCCCGCCACAGCACTGCCCACGGTGCCAGTAGCTGGCAGGGTAAAACTGAAGCTGTGAGCTGCAGACACAGACAAGCCCGATCTATCTAGAGCTGACCTCTTAGCTGTTCCTGAAGGCATAGCAGGGAGCTACCCGAATAAAGACACCACCTATGTCTTAGGCATGGCCCTGAGGCTTAGGCGTGTGAGTGTGCTCAGTTGCTAAATTGTAACTCTTGCAACCCCAAGAACTATAGAGGGCCCACCGGGTCCCTCTATCCACAGAATTCTCCAGACAAGAACACTGGAGTGGGCTGCCATTTCCTTCTGCTGGGGATCCTCCCAACCCAGGGATGGAACCCGAGGCTCTTGAGTCCCCTGCAGTGGCAGATGGATTCTTTACCACTAGTGCCACCTGGGAAGCTCTGAGGCTTAGGGCATTTACACAATAACAAGCTATGTACGACAGTTACAACAGTCTGTGCATTGCTTACACATGAACAATAACACAGACTATATTTTAATATATTTATATGAATATATATATAAATATAGTCATCCCTTAATGGAGTGTTCAACCTTATTCTAATATAAAATATAATGGGGGAAAGGGTATGGACCAAAAACCAAAAGCTACAATCCACCCCCTGCCTGAAAATGCTCATACATCATACTTCTCTCTCCCTTTTTCACTGCGGTCTCTGTCCCAGAAAACCTGAACACAAAATGTGAACACTGTTGTCTCCTCTTCATGAGAAAAAGGCATAGAAGCACAATAAAATGAAATGTCAGCGTGTTCTATTAAGGCTGGTGACACAGAAACTCACAATTCCACACAATACCAAGAAGAGGGACTAAAACAGGGCTGGATCTCTTGGAACCTGGAGCTGCAGGGTGAGTCCAGAATGATTCTGGACTTTGGGACGGGTGTGCGGCCTTTCCCTCCAGTGCTCTGCTATTAACACCACTCAGCCTTGCATCATGTGTCAGTGTTTTCTGATTACTCATAGTTTCTTCTCCATAATTTTAGTTTGTACACAGTGCAGCAAGGCCTTTCCAACCCTGACTCTCCCTCCCCACCCTCCCAATCAGGGGTGTGTTTGGTAAATGCCAACAACTCCCGCCACAGCACTGCCCACGGTGCCAGTAGCTGGCAGGGTAAAAACACAGTGGCAAACCACTAGACACTATTTCTGCCGTGCAGACAGAGGTAAAGGGCTAGAGAGCACAGATGGGAGCAAAATCGAGTGACACAATTAGGAAATGACATGGAATCTTAAAAAAAAGAAAATAGCTGAACTCAAAGAAACAGAATGATGGCAGCCTGGGCCTGGGAGAAGTGGGGAAGCAGGCAGGGATGGGTGAAGGTACAAAGTTTCAGTGGTAAAATGAGTGAGGTCTGAGGACCTAATGGATAACAGGGTGACCAAGGCTGATCAATACTATATTAATATATAGTAACAATACTATATTGTATAGCTGAAATTCGCTAAGAAAGTGGAATTTAAATATCCTCACCCCCTGAAAAAGGAGAGTATGTGAGGGGATGGATGTGTTCATTAATTCAGTAGAATCCTTTCACAGCATACACGATGTCAAATCATCACATTGTTCACCTTAAACATATTACATTTTATTTGTGAATTATACTTCACTGAAGCTGGAAAAAAAATCATAAGAAAATGATGGTGAGTACTACCTGTTTTAAATGTAATCATTTTATACAACTTATTTTTTGTAATGCCTGTGGTGGACAAGCAACTCAAAAAATTCCTGAAAATGTGACTGTCGATCTCACGAGAAGAGGACAGCCGACTTCAGAGTATCACTGCAAAACCTCTGAGCGGAGGCTCCACCATAACTGAAACATCGTTCCTTTCTGTCTTAGTTCAAATTCCCAGGAAAGATTTTTAAAACCTGAACACAAAATGTGAACACTGTTGTCTCCTCTTCATGAGAAAAAGGCATAGAAGCACAATAAAATGAAATGTCAGCGTGTTCTATTAAGGCTGGTGACACAGAAACTCACAATTCCACACAATACCAAGAAGAGGGACTAAAACAGGGCTGGATCTCTTGGAACCTGGAGCTGCAGGGTGAGTCCAGAATGATTCTGGACTTTGGGACGGGTGTGCGGCCTTTCCCTCCAGTGCTCTGCTATTAACACCACTCAGCCTTGCATCATGTGTCAGTGTTTTCTGATTACTCATAGTTTCTTCTCCATAATTTTAGTTTGTACACAGTGCAGCAAGGCCTTTCCAACCCTGACTCTCCCTCCCCACCCTCCCAATCAGGGGTGTGTTTGGTAAATGCCAACAACTCCCGCCACAGCACTGCCCACGGTGCCAGTAGCTGGCAGGGTAAAAACACAGTGGCAAACCACTAGACACTATTTCTGCCGTGCAGACAGAGGTAAAGGGCTAGAGAGCACAGATGGGAGCAAAATCGAGTGACACAATTAGGAAATGACATGGAATCTTAAAAAAAAAGAAAATAGCTGAACTCAAAGAAACAGAATGATGGCAGCCTGGGCCTGGGAGAAGTGGGGAAGCAGGCAGGGATGGGTGAAGGTACAAAGTTTCAGTGGTAAAATGAGTGAGGTCTGAGGACCTAATGGATAACAGGGTGACCAAGGCTGATCAATACTATATTAATATATAGTAACAATACTATATTGTATAGCTGAAATTCGCTAAGAAAGTGGAATTTAAATATCCTCACCCCCTGAAAAAGGAGAGTATGTGAGGGGATGGATGTGTTCATTAATTCAGTAGAATCCTTTCACAGCATACACGATGTCAAATCATCACATTGTTCACCTTAAACATATTACATTTTATTTGTGAATTATACTTCACTGAAGCTGGAAAAAAAATCATAAGAAAATGATGGTGAGTACTACCTGTTTTAAATGTAATCATTTTATACAACTTATTTTTTGTAATGCCTGTGGTGGACAAGCAACTCAAAAAATTCCTGAAAATGTGACTGTCGATCTCACGAGAAGAGGACAGCCGACTTCAGAGTATCACTGCAAAACCTCTGAGCGGAGGCTCCACCATAACTGAAACATCGTTCCTTTCTGTCTTAGTTCAAATTCCCAGGAAAGATTTTTACTGGCCCCATTCATCTCTTCAATTCACAGAAATCATATGTTGCTGACCAGCCCCTGAACTGGCTGCCTCAGCTGAGGGGCCTTCCCTGGCCGGGATGCCTGCGGCTAGCTTGCAGGGGAGGTTGAGATCAAGTGATATAAAACACAGACGTCGCGGCAGCAGAGACAGCAGGTAGGACAGACACGAGTCAACCTTGAACAGGAGATCACTACAGATGTTAAAAATCCATCAGCCGGAAATCATTCCACCTACGGGCCACTTCAAAGAGAAGCTCACAGAAACAACAGTGAGTTATCAAGAAAGGGCTAGATTACATTTAACATACTACATATAATAAGAGGCACTAAGCCTCCATCTCCTTACAGAACACCTTCCTGAAATGCAGAGGTTAGAAAATTAAAAACTATATTTTCCAGGTTCCTTGACAGCTAGCAATCAGGATGAGAATTTGCATCTACCCTGAAGAGGCAGGACACAAAATGCAGAAGGCAGCAGTGAGGTAGGGCCCAATCAGCCTATTGCTTGTTGCTGCTGTCAGTTAGCAAAGACACGTCAGTGCCTAGTCTTCGGCTGTCAGTTAGCAAAGACACGTCAGTGCCTAGTCTTCGGCTTCGAGGGTATTGAGGGTATTGAGGGACGGAGGCAGGAGCAGTAGTGCCCGATTGAGCATTCCTGCTTCGAGTCACTAGTTCACAGGCATCAAGGAGAAGCTGTCACAGGGGTGGCCCGACGCTAAATTTCAAACTTCAAGCCGTCACAATGGCAACAGCAGTGACTGCTGTGATCCCTTTGATCACAGCGCCTGCGGTGTTTTCTTGCCGTGGTTTCAGCGGCAACCTCCTGATGGCCACTTTCCTGACTGTGGCAGAGGTGCCAGCTCCTGTGGCAACTTGCTCCAAGGTGTCCTGGAAGTCACATTCTCAGAGGCCTGGCCTGGAGCCCAGCCCTCCAGCTCTTCCAAAGTTTCCGCAAGCCATGCATTCCCTGCATTACACCCTTTCTGGTTCCTGCATTGAACGCTGACTGATACTGGGGGAATGACCGTATCCAGAAAGGGCGTTTTCAGGTCTGCACTGTGCTGTTCTTTCACCAAGGGCTCAAGGGAGATGCCTTCCTTCCCGTCAGTCTGCCTGGAACAGCCACCTCAAGCCCCCTTTCTTTTTTTTTTTTTTTAAAGATTTATTTATTTATTTTGGTGGGGGTGGGGGTGGGGAGGGAGGGGAGCAGGTGGGTCACTTCTATTGGTCTTTCATTTGTCTGTTTTCATCCATCTTTGTTCTTTGGCCCATGTGGGCCTCCCATCGCGGCGGCCTCTGTTGTCGCAGAGCACCAGCTCTGGGCACACGCGCTCCAGAGCTCTGGCTCGGTAATTGGACACGTCCGTCCAGCCGCTCCGTGGCACGTGGGATCTTCCCAGGCCAGGGCTCAAACCAGCGCCCCTTGCACTGCAAGGCGGTGTCCTTACCCACTGGACCACCAGGGAAGCCCAAGCCCCCTTTCTTCAGTGTTGCCTCATGCAGATGATACCCTCTCCTGCGCCCTGGCCAGCTCTCCGTGACCTGAGACACCTGCTTGCCCTGAACCCGGCAGGAGCACAGTCTCTCAGTCGTGGCAAACACATTAGCTCTCATTACAACCAGATGAGCTCAAGGACCCTGAACCCAAAAGTGCCCCTGCTGGTTCATCCACCACATCCCTGAGCATTCTCTGTCCCTGAAACTCATCTTCTCCCACTGCACCGCCTAGTCGGTAAAGAGAAGGAAAAACAAAAAAAAGTCAAAGCATAGCTGGCTCTAAATCAAAGGAATTCATCGCCCCTCCAAGGAGAGGCAAGGAGAAGCCAGTAACAGCCATCTACCACACAGCAGCTCCCATTCAGAAGGACTCTCCAGAAAACATCGTGAAGAATCTTTCTGATAAGAAAATTAAACTTTTCAAAACTAAAACAACAGCAAAAAAATACTTAAGTATTCAGTGGTTACACCAGCTAAGAATTTTCTGACTATTTAAATCTTAACCATAAGCTACAGCATTACGGAAGGCTAACACTGCCCTGAAAACCTGAGGCACATGACGATGAACAATTCTTTCTTACGCTCCAGCTTCTGGGTTACCACAGCTTCCAACGACACTCATGCATGCTGATGGCCTAACAAACTGAGTCAGCATGCTATACTTAATTCCAAAAGAATGCAGATTTCATAAAGGACAGAATATGTTTAGCCAGGCTAATTCTTTTTTCACAAGTTTCTTACAGAAATTCTTCTGCCAGAAACCAAACCAAGAGGAACCTGAGTTCCAGTCCCAGCTCTGCCAGCTTCCTCCTGAGCACAGGCACCTGCCATTGCTAAGCCTCAACTTATTTATCAAAGACAAAGGGTACTGGCTGGATTGCTCTGGTTCCTTCTAGTTGAATGACTGACTTTAAGCCCAAATAGAAAACAAGAGAGCACTTGAAGAATAAGAGGTGCCCATACTCCACAGCCAGCTTTAACTGCCTCTTCAAAGAAACTACCTTACTGTGCGGTACTTGAAGGCTGGAAGAAGAGAGACTGACTTCACACAATACCATGAGTAATTCTGTCTAGCTTGGCTAAGAGTCCGCGTGTTTATTAAAAATTCCGAATTCCAAAACTCACTCTTATCATTCCTCAGACCATTTTCTAGGCTGCTTGTCTCCAGATAAGTAAGGGTGCTCACACACATTTCTTCAGTGTTGCCTCATGCAGATGATACCTCTCCTGCGCCCTGGCCAGCTCTCCGTGACCTGAGACACCTGCTTGCCCTGAACCCGGCAGGAGCACAGTCTCTCAGTCGTGGCAAACACATTAGCTCTCATTACAACCAGATGAGCTCAAGGACCCTGAACCCAAAAGTGCCCCTGCTGGTTCATCCACCACATCCCTGAGCATTCTCTGTCCCTGAAACTCATCTTCTCCCACTGCACCGCCTAGTCGGTAAAGAGAAGGAAAAACAAAAAAAAGTCAAAGCATAGCTGGCTCTAAATCAAAGGAATTCATCGCCCCTCCAAGGAGAGGCAAGGAGAAGCCAGTAACAGCCATCTACCACACAGCAGCTCCCATTCAGAAGGACTCTCCAGAAAACATCGTGAAGAATCTTTCTGATAAGAAAATTAAACTTTTCAAAACTAAAACAACAGCAAAAAAATACTTAAGTATTCAGTGGTTACACCAGCTAAGAATTTTCTGACTATTTAAATCTTAACCATAAGCTACAGCATTACGGAAGGCTAACACTGCCCTGAAAACCTGAGGCACATGACGATGAACAATTCTTTCTTACGCTCCAGCTTCTGGGTTACCACAGCTTCCAACGACACTCATGCATGCTGATGGCCTAACAAACTGAGTCAGCATGCTATACTTAATTCCAAAAGAATGCAGATTTCATAAAGGACAGAATATGTTTAGCCAGGCTAATTCTTTTTTCACAAGTTTCTTACAGAAATTCTTCTGCCAGAAACCAAACCAAGAGGAACCTGAGTTCCAGTCCCAGCTCTGCCAGCTTCCTCCTGAGCACAGGCACCTGCCATTGCTAAGCCTCAACTTATTTATCAAAGACAAAGGGTACTGGCTGGATTGCTCTGGTTCCTTCTAGTTGAATGACTGACTTTAAGCCCAAATAGAAAACAAGAGAGCACTTGAAGAATAAGAGGTGCCCATACTCCACAGCCAGCTTTAACTGCCTCTTCAAAGAAACTACCTTACTGTGCGGTACTTGAAGGCTGGAAGAAGAGAGACTGACTTCACACAATACCATGAGTAATTCTGTCTAGCTTGGCTAAGAGTCCGCGTGTTTATTAAAAATTCCGAATTCCAAAACTCACTCTTATCATTCCTCAGACCATTTTCTAGGCTGCTTGTCTCCAGATAAGTAAGGGTGCTCACACACACCTTCCTGGGGAGTGAATTTTAGAGCAAGTGAACAGGAAACACAAGAACAAGATATCCTTTCTAGCACCAAGTATGCAATTGTCACAACTGTATTCGTCCTAGAAGCATCTGGGCTTTTACATATACCCACTGAAAATATTCTCTGACAAAGGTAGCCAGAAGTAAGACTGACTTTCTGTCTTGGGAACAACCGCTCTCTCATGCAGCTGATCTGTAAAGATTAATCTGCATCGCCACAACTTTGTTTAGAAACAGAACCAGGCAAGGAAGCTTTGATTTTAAGGACTTGGCCAGAGTTTTACTGCATGTAACACCCACTCAAACAATTCAGAATTGTGGAGTTTTTGCTTTTAATAAAGAAAAGGAAGAGGTTACTTCATTATATCTAAAACATCTCTATCTGGAACACAGAGAAGGAAGATTCAAAACTATGTCAGTTCACAGTCCTCCTGTGAGTCTGGGTGACTTTCTGCATGCTAATCTTTCCAAACCTCTGTCTCACGTGTAAAAGGGAGAAAATCATCCCCAACTCATGGAGAACAATATATAACATTTTTACAGGAATATATGTATACCAACACACATTTTTATCAAGCAAATGGCATAATGTCCTGACATCTCATGGTTACTTAGTAAATCTCATGGTTACTTGGCTAGCATTATCAATGACAAGCCCCCAAGTCAGAATATTCCTACCAGACTCAAAGCAAGACGCCAACTTACACAACCTTGAGTTGCCACCAAAGGAGGTTGACGGGTCACTTCACTCACGGGCATTACATTGTCAGGTAACTCTATTGGCTGCGCCATGACAGGCAGGATCTTAGCTCCCTGACCAGAGATCTAACCCATCGCTCCTGCAATCAAAGCAGGAATTCTTAACCACTGGACCACCACCGAAGTCCTTACGTAGCAAATTGGACTCTATTTAAAGGGAACTGAATCTTTCATTAGCAGGCACATTCTAACTTAAACACTGATATCAATGAATAGTGTTCATTGCTAAAATAATATTTTATAGAGTATTTTGCCCAAGGCTACAGAGGTGGGTTAACATATAGCTCTGTGAGGAAGACTATTATTTTGACAGATTTCATAACTTAATTAATCAATACATGGAAGTAATATTGGAGAACTCTGATCCTAACAGGCTTCTGGAGTAGTAGTAATTTTCCAAATAATGGTCTAAAGATACTTCAAGAGGGACATAAAATAATCTAAGAATCAAAGCCCCTGCTATGCTTCTTACTGACAAATCACACCCAATTCCATGGATGTTTGTTTTCATGCACAGTGAGTATGTTTATCAATAACCTCCTGACATTTAACATTCACTAAAGGTTCAACTACCAGACCACACTGGGCAAAACTGTGAACTCCTATTGTGTGTGTCATACATCAAGTGAAAGATGATGCTAAAATTGTTTTTATGACTAAGTAGAAGACACTAAGACAGTAATCAGAATATAAAAATGGTGTGAAACAGAATGCCTGCTCCTTCCTTTCAACCCTCCACCTCTATTTCAAGTACCACTGTGCAGGCAAGAAAAAAACTTAACCAAGACGGTCAGACTTTATCCTACAAATGTCAATAACTTTCCTGGTGATTAAACAGATTCACACTTCACTGTTAAGTATGAGTCAGTGAAGTAACTCCTTTTATGTATGACTTCTATGAAATCATGATTAGAAAGTATTATTAAGGAACCCATGGAAATAATGCAATAATAATTCAGTCTCAATTTATGTTTTAAAAGACCATTATTTTAAAAGCAAAACATCTTAGAAAGCAATTGGTTTAGAATTTCATTTTCAAAATGGTAAAAAGTTTTAAAATTAAACATTATTAAAAGGTTGACGGGTCACTTCACTCACGGGCATTACATTGTCAGGTAACTCTATTGGCTGCGCCATGACAGGCAGGATCTTAGCTCCCTGACCAGAGATCTAACCCATCGCTCCTGCAATCAAAGCAGGAATTCTTAACCACTGGACCACCACCGAAGTCCTTACGTAGCAAATTGGACTCTATTTAAAGGGAACTGAATCTTTCATTAGCAGGCACATTCTAACTTAAACACTGATATCAATGAATAGTGTTCATTGCTAAAATAATATTTTATAGAGTATTTTGCCCAAGGCTACAGAGGTGGGTTAACATATAGCTCTGTGAGGAAGACTATTATTTTGACAGATTTCATAACTTAATTAATCAATACATGGAAGTAATATTGGAGAACTCTGATCCTAACAGGCTTCTGGAGTAGTAGTAATTTTCCAAATAATGGTCTAAAGATACTTCAAGAGGGACATAAAATAATCTAAGAATCAAAGCCCCTGCTATGCTTCTTACTGACAAATCACACCCAATTCCATGGATGTTTGTTTTCATGCACAGTGAGTATGTTTATCAATAACCTCCTGACATTTAACATTCACTAAAGGTTCAACTACCAGACCACACTGGGCAAAACTGTGAACTCCTATTGTGTGTGTCATACATCAAGTGAAAGATGATGCTAAAATTGTTTTTATGACTAAGTAGAAGACACTAAGACAGTAATCAGAATATAAAAATGGTGTGAAACAGAATGCCTGCTCCTTCCTTTCAACCCTCCACCTCTATTTCAAGTACCACTGTGCAGGCAAGAAAAAAACTTAACCAAGACGGTCAGACTTTATCCTACAAATGTCAATAACTTTCCTGGTGATTAAACAGATTCACACTTCACTGTTAAGTATGAGTCAGTGAAGTAACTCCTTTTATGTATGACTTCTATGAAATCATGATTAGAAAGTATTATTAAGGAACCCATGGAAATAATGCAATAATAATTCAGTCTCAATTTATGTTTTAAAAGACCATTATTTTAAAAGCAAAACATCTTAGAAAGCAATTGGTTTAGAATTTCATTTTCAAAATGGTACAACATTAAGTTTTAAAAATTACATTAAGTAGACTAATAGTCATTTTCTCAATGTCAAAGATAATGAAATGATCCTCCAAAGTAGTCTGCTTATTCTAAGCATAAGCAGCAATGATTTAGAAATTCTTATTTGATATGAAAAATTCAAAGAAAGAAAAATCGAAGCAGCACTGTTAAATTGTGCACGTTTAAGGTATCTGCATCTCCATTTTTAAAAGAGCCAGCATTTAGATAAAGCAGTTTTTAGATAAAAACATCAAAATGATATATCTAAGGAAAATATATGAGTAAAATCAATGCCTCAGTTATGGTCTACAGCCAACATCTGGTTTTTAAAAATGAGAGCTTGACGACAACCGTGTACTGCTGTTACTTCAAAGCAGGAAAACTGAATGTTTTTAAAGAGGCCATTTCCTCAGTACTGTCCCACCAGCATTCATCTTTTGAGGAACTACCCCTCCCTTGTCTCTTGGGGTTCTGTACGGTTTTTAATCACACTGTGCTTTCTATACCCAACTGCAAAAGTGGACATGTCTCCCAGGCCTGACCAATCATGATACCCCAAGCTTCTGTCTCCACAGCTGGTCTGTGACGGGCACAAGGCCAATCAAAGTCTCTGTGTGAGATCAGATTTGTCACTGGAGTCCAGAAAAATAGATGAGAAGCTTTGAGGACTCTGTACGACCTGGGGGGTTGAGAGCCATCCCTCCTCCTACCCAGGGCCAAGCTCAGAAAGCAGCCAACCTGGGGGAGAGTCAAGTAACAGTCCTTGAGAACACGAGCTTAGCTGTTACTGTCCAATGCCTGAGTTTTCATGCACGTACGCCAATACATTTCTTCTTAGCTTAAATTAATCTCAGTAGTGTTTCTGCCAGGATTCACAGTACAGAATCCTTACCAATACAGAAACGACTGAAAATCCCTGGGAAACTAAGAAAATGTTGAATTCAAAACTCACTGTTAAGTATGAGTCAGTGAAGTAACTCCTTTTATGTATGACTTCTATGAAATCATGATTAGAAAGTATTATTAAGGAACCCATGGAAATAATGCAATAATAATTCAGTCTCAATTTATGTTTTAAAAGACCATTATTTTAAAAGCAAAACATCTTAGAAAGCAATTGGTTTAGAATTTCATTTTCAAAATGGTACAACATTAAGTTTTAAAAATTACATTAAGTAGACTAATAGTCATTTTCTCAATGTCAAAGATAATGAAATGATCCTCCAAAGTAGTCTGCTTATTCTAAGCATAAGCAGCAATGATTTAGAAATTCTTATTTGATATGAAAAATTCAAAGAAAGAAAAATCGAAGCAGCACTGTTAAATTGTGCACGTTTAAGGTATCTGCATCTCCATTTTTAAAAGAGCCAGCATTTAGATAAAGCAGTTTTTAGATAAAAACATCAAAAATGATATATCTAAGGAAAATATATGAGTAAAATCAATGCCTCAGTTATGGTCTACAGCCAACATCTGGTTTTTAAAAATGAGAGCTTGACGACAACCGTGTACTGCTGTTACTTCAAAGCAGGAAAACTGAATGTTTTTAAAGAGGCCATTTCCTCAGTACTGTCCCACCAGCATTCATCTTTTGAGGAACTACCCCTCCCTTGTCTCTTGGGGTTCTGTACGGTTTTTAATCACACTGTGCTTTCTATACCCAACTGCAAAAGTGGACATGTCTCCCAGGCCTGACCAATCATGATACCCCAAGCTTCTGTCTCCACAGCTGGTCTGTGACGGGCACAAGGCCAATCAAAGTCTCTGTGTGAGATCAGATTTGTCACTGGAGTCCAGAAAAATAGATGAGAAGCTTTGAGGACTCTGTACGACCTGGGGGGTTGAGAGCCATCCCTCCTCCTACCCAGGGCCAAGCTCAGAAAGCAGCCAACCTGGGGGAGAGTCAAGTAACAGTCCTTGAGAACACGAGCTTAGCTGTTACTGTCCAATGCCTGAGTTTTCATGCACGTACGCCAATACATTTCTTCTTAGCTTAAATTAATCTCAGTAGTGTTTCTGCCAGGATTCACAGTACAGAATCCTTACCAATACAGAAACTGACGTGAATTCGAAATTTCTTCCCCTTTCTGTGGAAATCTAAGCTACATACCACAAGATATCTACGGCTGCAAACTGGATAATCATATCCTAAGAGTAATATAAGGACAACAGAGTAACGTAACAGTGGATTTTTCTGGAATATAGTTATTTTACAATGTTGTGTTAGTTTCTGTTGTACAGCAAAGTGAATAAGCTATATGTATACATATATCTGGAGAAAGAAAAGGCAACCCACTTTAATATTCTCACCTGGAGAATCTCTGTGGACAAAAGGGACCAGCAGGCTACCATCCAA
The DNA here is from genome assembly GCA_022376925.1 of Tragulus kanchil. Taxonomy (NCBI): domain Eukaryota; kingdom Metazoa; phylum Chordata; class Mammalia; order Artiodactyla; family Tragulidae; genus Tragulus; species Tragulus kanchil. The sequence goes on from JAIOJX010000024.1 coordinate 134,633,763, forward strand.
AGGGTTATAAAGAGTCAGAAACAACTGAAGTGACTTAGTACAGTGTATACATATATACATATATATATATATATACGCACACACACACACATATATATATATATATCCCTTCTTTTGGGGATTTCCTTGTCATTTAGGTCACCAAAGAGCACCAAGTCTAGTTCCCTGTGCTGTACAATAGGTTCTCATTAGTTGTCTATCTTATACACAGAATCAATTGTGTATAAATGTCGATTCCCATCTCCCAACCTTTCCTCACCCCCATCCCCTCCTGGTGTCCGTAAGTTTGTTCTCTATGTCTCTGTCTCTATTTCTGCTTTGCAAATAAGTTAATCTATACAATTTTTCTAGATTCTACATATATATATTAATATATAATATTTGCTTTTTCTCTTTCTGACTTACTTCACTCTGTATAGATAGCCTCTAGGTTCATCTATGATCTCTGCAAAGGGCATAATTTCACTCCTCTTTATGGCTGAGCAATCTTCCACTGTATATATGTACCAGGTCTTCTTTATTCATTCCTCTGTTGATGGACATTTAGGTTGCTTCCATGTCCTGGCTCTTGTAAGCAGTGCTGCAATGAACACTGGGGTGCATGTATCTTTTTTCTCTGGGTATATGCCCAGGAGTGGGATTGCTGGATCATATGGCAGTTCTATTTTTAGTTTTTTAAGGAACTTCTACACTGCTCTCCATAGTAGCTATATCAGTTTACACTCTCACCAAAGTGTCAGAGGATTCCCTTTTCTCCATACCCTCTCAAGTATTATAGTGGATTTTTTAAAGTTATTCTCTTGGAGGAAAAGACAGATAGTTTAATATAGTTCTATTTAAATTCAGAAAAACAGCATTTATTAATAAATGCTTATTTTTTCTCCCTTTCGGGGTTTTTTTTTTAAATATTTATTTATTTATTTATTTATTTATTTATTTTTGGGCGGAGGTCGAGTTGGGAAGGGAGGGGAGCGGGTGGGCCACTTCTATTGGTCTTCCATTTCTGCACTTTCATCTGTCTTTGTTCTTTGGCTCCTGTGGGCCTCCCATCGCGGTGGCCTCTGTTGTTGCAGAGCACGGCTCTGGGCGCATGCACTCCAGAGCTCCGGCTCGGTAATTGGACACATAGCTCCAGCTGCTCCGCAGCAGGTGGGATCTTCCCAGGCCAGGGATCGAACTGGCGCCCCTTGCACTGCAAGGCGGTGTCCTTACCCACTGGACCACCAGGGGAAGCCCCGGGGAAGCCCCCTTTTGGGGTATTTTTATTTCCTAGAACTACTTCTGTTAAATGTCATCACGTATAGTAAAATCCCATTTTTCACAGTCACATGTAATTCCCAATCAGAACAACGAGATACAGGGTAACCTCTCACAAACTTCCCTGAAGCAACGAAAATAATTATGTGTTTAAAATTCTCCGCAAAAAAATAGAGCAAAGGGCCTAAGACGTCAGAAAGTTTTAATTAAGTAGATCAGTTACTGTTCATATTTCATACCCAAGATGAGAAGGGAAGCCTCTAAATAGAATGGATTTCAATTATTAACTCTGAAGCAAAATCTTTCCATTTCCAATTCCCAAATAAATTATAACAGAAAAGTTTAACTCCCTGTAATTCTTATTGAGTCTCTCAAACAATACATCCAGAGTAAGTGTTAGCAAAACAATGCACAATTGATCAGCATGGTCTCTCCATTCGCAAGTACTGACAGATGTCACAAGTCAAATTAAGGTCCTTGAATTGTAATCCACGCCCCCCTGTCTGTGCTGGAATGTCTGAAGATGGGATGGGAGTCTTACACTTTCGTGAGAGTATCAAGTGATACAGCCAACTGGGGAACAATATGGAGGTTCCTTAAAAAGCTAAACACCACATACACACACACACACCAAAACTACTGATACGGGCAATACTGTAGACCTTTCTGTACTGGACATTCCTGCCCCAATGTTTTTGTTCCTCTTCCGCATCTTACCTGCTACTGAGAGGATCTCAGTTCCACTCAACCAAAACATACCCACCTTTCAAAGCCAGGCTGAGTTCAAAATTTTTCATAACTCCCTCCCCAACCATCCAAGTCAGAAAACAAGGGCGGGCAGGAAGGACTCTAACAAGACATAAATAAGAATGAAACCTTTCTTTCACCCCGTGTGCACATCTAACTTCTATAATTCACTATGCACACCCAGGAAAGGATAATATTTTCCGATTGAAAAGATGGGTGTTTTTTTGTAAGACATATCTCTTTAATACAAGCAAACTACTTCATCTGTTGTTCAACCAAAATACAGCATGGCTGGAAAAGTGGCTTGTAAGACTCATCCTATAAACGGTACAATACAAACACAACATACACAAAAAACATTGTAATGTAAGTTACAAGCTGTAGGGTAAAATGCACTATAAACTGAGTAAGAATGCAATGTCTTTTAAAGGACTTTTCAAAAGATAATTCTGTTTATATTCGATATCTCTTTTTGTCATGACTTGAACACCCTTTGTCTCTAAAATTCAACTCCACACCACTTCTTAGAGCAGCATGCTGGGCAGCCAATTAATGATCCCAGTTTCCACCAAAATTCATACTAAAACTTACCTCGAGAGTTTTAAGTTCTAAGAGAAAAGTGAAAAAGCCAAAATTGTTACTACAGGTACTGCTTACCAATGAATCATGAAGCTCCCAATAACCAGAGAGCTTCCTGAAGACAGAGAGCATTTTGACTCATTTTTATAATCTATGTTTTTGTATCTCCAGTACTAGCTTGCATGGTGGATTCTCCACTAGAAGCGTGAGGAGGTTTGAATGTGTGCCAGTGACAGAACTTTTCCTTTTTCTCTTTATAAAGAAAAATAAGCCCTTTGGGGGACAACATTCTGAATAGTATTTGTTCAAGGTGAAGAAGAGCAATGAACTTGCCTCTCTTCCCCTACAGCCAAGGCTCTTTCATCACCAGCCTTCAAGCTCATGAAAATCTTGCCCATAGGAACAGTTTTGGATTGAGGGCATTCATTCTCTCTACCAAAATTTAGCACTGCAAGAGATTATTTCTCAAAATGTTAGAAAAGAAACAAAAATAATTAACTAATTAAAGGAGACACAGTTCTAGGTTTTCCCAAATGGCTCAGGGGGTAAGGAATCTGCCTGCAATGCAACACACACAGGAGATATGGGTTTGACCCCTGGGTCAAGAAGATCCCCCCTGGAGAAGGAAACCCACTCCAGGATTCTGCCTGGGAAATCCCATGAACAAAGGAGCCTGGTGGGCTACTCTCCATGGAGTCGCAAAGAGTCGGACACAATGCGCTAGGTGTTTATTTTGGGTAAAAAAACATATCTCTTTAATACAAGCAAACTACTTCATCTGTTGTTCAACCAAAATACAGCATGGCTGGAAAAGTGGCTTGTAAGACTCATCCTATAAACGGTACAATACAAACACAACATACACAAAAAACATTGTAATGTAAGTTACAAGCTGTAGGGTAAAATGCACTATAAACTGAGTAAGAATGCAATGTCTTTTAAAGGACTTTTCAAAAGATAATTCTGTTTATATTCGATATCTCTTTTTGTCATGACTTGAACACCCTTTGTCTCTAAAATTCAACTCCACACCACTTCTTAGAGCAGCATGCTGGGCAGCCAATTAATGATCCCAGTTTCCACCAAAATTCATACTAAAACTTACCTCGAGAGTTTTAAGTTCTAAGAGAAAAGTGAAAAAGCCAAAATTGTTACTACAGGTACTGCTTACCAATGAATCATGAAGCTCCCAATAACCAGAGAGCTTCCTGAAGACAGAGAGCATTTTGACTCATTTTTATAATCTATGTTTTTGTATCTCCAGTACTAGCTTGCATGGTGGATTCTCCACTAGAAGCGTGAGGAGGTTTGAATGTGTGCCAGTGACAGAACTTTTCCTTTTTCTCTTTATAAAGAAAAATAAGCCCTTTGGGGGACAACATTCTGAATAGTATTTGTTCAAGGTGAAGAAGAGCAATGAACTTGCCTCTCTTCCCCTACAGCCAAGGCTCTTTCATCACCAGCCTTCAAGCTCATGAAAATCTTGCCCATAGGAACAGTTTTGGATTGAGGGCATTCATTCTCTCTACCAAAATTTAGCACTGCAAGAGATTATTTCTCAAAATGTTAGAAAAGAAACAAAAATAATTAACTAATTAAAGGAGACACAGTTCTAGGTTTTCCCAAATGGCTCAGGGGGTAAGGAATCTGCCTGCAATGCAACACACACAGGAGATATGGGTTTGACCCCTGGGTCAAGAAGATCCCCCCTGGAGAAGGAAACCCACTCCAGGATTCTGCCTGGGAAATCCCATGAACAAAGGAGCCTGGTGGGCTACTCTCCATGGAGTCGCAAAGAGTCGGACACAAATGAGGCAAATGAGCACAGCTCTAGTCTTCAATAGCAAAACAGTTGTCCTCTGTCAAATCACGACCAACCAGAAACTGACTTGGAAATTGGCAAGAGTTTGAAAGCGGTGGGTAGTACAGAAGCGGTTCATAAAAATTAAGTTCTCCTACAACACATGCCCCAAACACTAAGTGCGCACAACATTTACAGAGTGCTTTGGGATTATGTAATAAACACATTCTATGAAACTAGTCACCTGAAAAGATTATGCACTGACTGCGTAACTCAGATACTTGAACAGATGGAAGAGATTTGTCTTACCATATATATCTACACACCGTATATATAAATTAGAGGCCAGGATGAAAAAAAGAAAAAAGTCACAGAAAGCTGTCTCTTAAAAGAAAAGGTTTTATGGAGTACATTCCAGGATCTCCGAAGAAAAACAATTTATAACCCTCAGGAACACAGTTATGTTGCATAAAAATCAGTTTTAGCACAAAACTGAAGAAAAGTAAACCCCATCTGAAAAGTCAAAGAGCCAGACGTTAAGGGTTGGTTTGTTCTGCCACTGTGGTTATTAAGCCCAGTCGTCACGTGAATTTAAGGTGTCAATGAAGAGTTCAGAAAGGAACAGAATAGAATTCCTTGAGTTACTGAAACCTACTTGAGACCCCAAAAATTGTTACCAAACTTTCTAAAAGCAGGAAGTTTCAAGTTTAAGGTTTATCAAATGTGACGCGATTTTCCCTAACAAAAGGGTTGCCCCGCCCACCCTCTTGTTTCTATTGTTTTAGTAAAGGTTAACAAGAAATTTTTTGTATTGCAAACCTAGTTTCTCTCATATTTCCCTTCTTTAAGTGTTACAATCACCTAAACCAAACAATTCCAAATTACCCGCTAAACCAAAAAGATTAACAAAAAAATCCAAAAGTAAAGTGAAGAAAGGAGCAGAGTTATTCATTATTGGCATAGCATAAACATCCTTTAACTTAAAAGCAGCTAGTAATGTTTCTTCACCAATGAGGAAAGTATTCCAAGGCAAGTGCTCATTTTAACGAAATTCTCTTATACACTGGATGTCTCATAGAGTTACTAGTGAAGACTTTTACCTACAGTTAATTAGCATTAAATAAGATCTGTTTCAAATTAGCGTTTTTAAATAAAAAAAAAAAAAAAAAAAACACTGTTCCTCGTGATTTTCATCTCCAGATACAGTATTGGGCAAGGTAGCTGAATGCACCATGTGCATGATAATGCAGTAGACAAGGATTTCACGGGCTTATTGTGTCAATGTACAATTTCTGGAATAAAGTCCAGATCATTCACAATCACTGGGATATGTGCTTAAAGTATACGAAGTAAACATTCCATAAAACTCTGCATGATCATAGACCGGGAAGTAGATATTTTTTAGAATACAATAGGGGACATTTTTTAAAATACAATTAACTATCTCTATCATTAATCAGAAGTTGTTTAAAAATATACTTTGACATAAAATCAAAGAAATAATCCTGGCCACAGGACAATATCATGGAACAATTCCACCAGAGGTCCAAAGTTCAACTTTTTTTACTACCAGGAAAATACAAAGTTCAAATTCAAATGAGAGGTTATCTCTTTGCAGAAAAACAAATGACAAGGTCATAATTAAGAAACAGGTGCTGATCTGGAACAAGAATCAGGTGGAATAGGCTAGTGCTGAATGCTAAGTACTACATCAACAGTAAGAATTCAGTAAGCAATTTCCTAATTCTCTTAGAAAAACCCTCATATTAGGAAGTATATTTTAAAGAATTACTTTCAAGTCTCCATTAAAGATTAGAACAGAAAAAAAAAAAAAAAACCTAAGCTAAAGCTAAAGACACAGTATTATAAAACCCCTGTTGAGTCAACCAGGTGATGGCACTGGCTTTGTCCGAGCTCCCTTCAGCATCTACTAGAGGAAAGGCAAAATCTGAGAGTCAGCCAGCTCATCCTCCCACCAGGGACTTTGTCAGAGGACAACACGAGGTCACTCCCTACTAACAATACATTTTATAGAAATGGCTGAATCCACTCTTGCATTGTGCTAGTTTCTAAATGGCATGTTAAAAACATAGTTGAATAAAGACTTTTTCCAAGATATACTTTAAAATACCTTATTACACTGAAAAATCCATTTCTTCTCACAAAGTTTAGATAAAAGAAGGGGGGAAAGACCCCCAGTGTGAACAGCAGATTCTTTTTTAAATCCCCTTACTCTGTCTTTTCACACTTTTCAAGTATAAGCCTAAGACAACAGAATCTTTGTCTCTTATGGAGATAATATATATGCTGTTTTAATCGCTGTTTTAAAACTCAAAGTTTTACAATTAACTTGTTCAAGTTCTTAGTTTCTAATATTTAAAGTCATGGGCTTAACCTGTAAAAGCCTTGCTATTTTATAGTGGATGTTTATGGAAAGTCACTTAAGAAAGCAATTCAATATAAGGCCTAACATAAGGCAGGGCTTTCCAGGTGGCTCTATGGTAAAAGAACCTGCCTGCTAATGCAGGAGACACAGGAGACTCAGGTTAGTTAGGAAGATTCCCTGAAGGAGGGAATGGCTACCCACTCCAGTATTCTTGCCTGGAGAAAATAAAAATTCTAGGTTGGAACAATTCCACCAGAGCTATTTTTACTACGAGGAAAATACAAAGTTCAAATTCAAATGAGAGGTTATCTCTTTGCAGAAAAACAAATGACAAGGTCATAATTAAGAAACAGGTGCTGATCTGGAACAAGAATCAGGTGGAATAGGCTAGTGCTGAATGCTAAGTACTACATCAACAGTAAGAATTCAGTAAGCAATTTCCTAATTCTCTTAGAAAAACCCTCATATTAGGAAGTATATTTTAAAGAATTACTTTCAAGTCTCCATTAAAGATTAGAACAGAAAAAAAAAAAAAAAACCTAAGCTAAAGCTAAAGACACAGTATTATAAAACCCCTGTTGAGTCAACCAGGTGATGGCACTGGCTTTGTCCGAGCTCCCTTCAGCATCTACTAGAGGAAAGGCAAAATCTGAGAGTCAGCCAGCTCATCCTCCCACCAGGGACTTTGTCAGAGGACAACACGAGGTCACTCCCTACTAACAATACATTTTATAGAAATGGCTGAATCCACTCTTGCATTGTGCTAGTTTCTAAATGGCATGTTAAAAACATAGTTGAATAAAGACTTTTTCCAAGATATACTTTAAAATACCTTATTACACTGAAAAATCCATTTCTTCTCACAAAGTTTAGATAAAAGAAGGGGGGAAAGACCCCCAGTGTGAACAGCAGATTCTTTTTTAAATCCCCTTACTCTGTCTTTTCACACTTTTCAAGTATAAGCCTAAGACAACAGAATCTTTGTCTCTTATGGAGATAATATATATGCTGTTTTAATCGCTGTTTTAAAACTCAAAGTTTTACAATTAACTTGTTCAAGTTCTTAGTTTCTAATATTTAAAGTCATGGGCTTAACCTGTAAAAGCCTTGCTATTTTATAGTGGATGTTTATGGAAAGTCACTTAAGAAAGCAATTCAATATAAGGCCTAACATAAGGCAGGGCTTTCCAGGTGGCTCTATGGTAAAAGAACCTGCCTGCTAATGCAGGAGACACAGGAGACTCAGGTTAGTTAGGAAGATTCCCTGAAGGAGGGAATGGCTACCCACTCCAGTATTCTTGCCTGGAGAATCCCATGGACAGAGGAGCCAGGTGGGCTAGAGTGCACGGAGTCTCACAGTTGAATTCGACTTAACAACAACAAAGCCTATTAAGAAACAAAAAACAGCATTTTTTAAAAGAAACAATTTGCTTTGAAAGAAGAATATGAACTCAGACGATATATAGTAGTATCCTTTAGAAATTAACGGAGCAGAATGTTTCTTTAAAAAATAAGTACAATATTCAGAACTTTATCATTAATGATTACAAAATGTGCTATATACCCAGTACACTTTGTTCTGGCTATACATTTAAGATAGGACAGTATGCAAGAGGGAAAATTTTTATTACTACAAAAATGTCAACTACATCCTGGGGCATATGATTTTTTTTAATACACTCTAAATTTCGAATCATATTCATAAGCTTCATATATAAAGGGTGAGAAAATGAATGACATGCCGACCAGACTAACATCAATGACACAATTTCCCAGTCTTCTAAAAGAATCACAGTAACTTGAGATTTTATCAACTTCCTCTTCAATCTATCATCTTTTAAACTATTTCTGAAAATAAGTAATACTCTCATATATACCCCTAATTAATCAAAACAAAACATAAGGCAATGATGCATATGTTCTCCTTATTCCCTTACTCATGGATGTGAACTAAATGGCACTTAGACCAGTAATGCTGTATGTATGGTATTTTGTATATTACACAGAGTGGCTGACTGGCTGAACTACTGTCCCCAAAGCTTTTCCTCTACCTTTCACCTATGGCTCTAAAAGTTTGAATTAAGAATTTTTTTAAACTCAAACAACTATACAGAAAGACCTTTAAAGTCTGCCAAAGTTTTAAAATTAACAATACAAAGAAAATCTCACATAAACCCATAAGCTTTATATGAATGTGATGGAACAGACCATATGAAGAAAATCTTAATCCAGATTGCACGGACATTTGAGTGTGTGTGTGATTACTCTCCAAAATACACACATGTATGGTTACTGCACCACAAACCATCCGTTCCCATTAAGCCTAAGGACTACTAAAAAGATATTCCCAAAGTGAGCTGCTGAGAAAAGAAAAGGGGGGGGAGGGAGAACAAAATGTTAAATTTTTCTCCAGAATTTTCTAGCATTTTGCAGTCCAGGGATGGACTGATTTTTCTAGCCTAAGTCATTCTTAAGCAGACCAGTATATTTTTTTCTGCACTCTGTATATTCAATAGAACACACTCAGAAAAAAAAAAAAAAACAGTTTCATTTCTAATAACGTTGTAGTCATAATGCTCTCCCCTTCAGACATTTCAGGAACCAGAACCACAAATCTACCAATGCTGAAATGACCAGCGACGTTGTCCACAACAAATACAATGAGGGCTATTACCTCCTATCAGATTTCAGTGTGCGCAGTCTGATCAATGCTTTGAAACTGGCGAGTATGCCATAAACGTAACGAGCTTTGCAGCAGATTTTACTAGCATAGAAGACACCAGAGCAACGGGGGCCCTTACAACCCACCACTTCAACAAAATCCCGCAAAATCAAAGATTTACAGATTTTGCTCCAGAAGGCACCTAGATCTTCTTTCGAAATTCAGACTATTCAACAGCTCCCTGCAAGAATACACCATTCTGCCACAAACTGCATATTGTATACCATCGGTACCCAGCCACCTGAACCACCTGGGCTTACAAAACATAAGGCAATGATGCATATTTCCCTTATTCACTACTCATGGATGTGAACTAAATGGCACTTAGACCAGTAATGCTGTATGTATGGTATTTTGTATATTACACAGAGTGGCTGACTGGCTGAACTACTGTCCCCAAAGCTTTTCCTCTACCTTTCACCTATGGCTCTAAAAGTTTGAATTAAGAATTTTTTTAAACTCAAACAACTATACAGAAAGACCTTTAAAGTCTGCCAAAGTTTTAAAATTAACAATACAAAGAAAATCTCACATAAACCCATAAGCTTTATATGAATGTGATGGAACAGACCATATGAAGAAAATCTTAATCCAGATTGCACGGACATTTGAGTGTGTGTGTGATTACTCTCCAAAATACACACATGTATGGTTACTGCACCACAAACCATCCGTTCCCATTAAGCCTAAGGACTACTAAAAAGATATTCCCAAAGTGAGCTGCTGAGAAAAGAAAAGGGGGGGGAGGGAGAACAAAATGTTAAATTTTTCTCCAGAATTTTCTAGCATTTTGCAGTCCAGGGATGGACTGATTTTTCTAGCCTAAGTCATTCTTAAGCAGACCAGTATATTTTTTTCTGCACTCTGTATATTCAATAGAACACACTCAGAAAAAAAAAAAAAAACAGTTTCATTTCTAATAACGTTGTAGTCATAATGCTCTCCCCTTCAGACATTTCAGGAACCAGAACCACAAATCTACCAATGCTGAAATGACCAGCGACGTTGTCCACAACAAATACAATGAGGGCTATTACCTCCTATCAGATTTCAGTGTGCGCAGTCTGATCAATGCTTTGAAACTGGCGAGTATGCCATAAACGTAACGAGCTTTGCAGCAGATTTTACTAGCATAGAAGACACCAGAGCAACGGGGGCCCTTACAACCCACCACTTCAACAAAATCCCGCAAAATCAAAGATTTACAGATTTTGCTCCAGAAGGCACCTAGATCTTCTTTCGAAATTCAGACTATTCAACAGCTCCCTGCAAGAATACACCATTCTGCCACAAACTGCATATTGTATACCATCGGTACCCAGCCACCTGAACCACCTGGGCTTACAAGAGTTAGGCTGTCAGCTCCGAGGCGTTGCTAGTGTACAAGAAACACTGAAACAGCTAAGCTCTCTCAGGTACGCTAGGTGGTAACCTGGGCACTAAGTACCTTAGTAGTAAAGATCCTTCCTTCCACTAGAAAATGCATTAAGACCGTTCCAAAGAAAATGTCACAATCCTGAGAATCTCTTCCACAAAGAAAAGAAAAAGGCTGGTTTAAGCTCTACTCAAAAACTGCGACGGGAGATGCAGCTACGAATTAAGGAAACCCAGCTTCTGGCGGCAAGCCTGTGACAGTTAGCAGCGCAGCCCGGCCAAGACAGAGCTCAGTTTTCCTATCGGCAAAATGGGAATCTGCACCGCCACCCCTCCCCCAGGACAGGGAGTCCGGCACACCCTGGAGATCTAAGATTACCCTGGATGACAAGCGGTGGGGTGGGGCTGCTGCTGCTGCTCCCCAGACGCCCACCCCGGACTCCCCCCACTTTGCGACAGAAAGGCACGGCTGGCGTACCTGGCTTCACAGTCTTGAGACGGATGGGCTCGCGGAAGTGGCGGATGACAGCCAGAGTGTCCCGATTGGTGAGCCCGCTGACAGGCGTCCCGTTCACCTCCAGCAGCACATCCCCGGGGCTGGGCGCCTTGCCCGAGACGACGCAGCAGGTGCCCCCGCCGGGCTCCTCGCGGAGCCGCCCCAGGTAGGGGAACTCGCCGCGCTCCGCGCCGCCCCGGATCTCGGCGCCCAAGTCGCCTGGGGCCCCGGCCCAGGACACCGCGCACTCCTGCACCTTGCTGAGCCAGTGCTTCTTCTTCTTCAGCGTCTTCGACATCCCGAACCCCGCTGCACCATGGGGGAGACCCCGCACGGGCGGCGGGGGCGCCGCTCCGGCCCCCTCTCTGCCTGGGGGCCCCGGGCGGCCCGCGCAGCCCGGCGAGGGGGGCCTCGCCGCTCCGGCGTCCCCCCAGCCGATCACAGCCCGCTGGGGGCCGGGCCGCCGAGACGCCCCTCGGACACCCCTCCCGGCGGCGCTCCCCGGGGCTGGCCGGGCTCCGCGAGGGCCGCCTGGGTTAGGCTGACGAAAGGAGAAGGGGATTGTCCCCGGGCGGCTCCAGAGGGGTTTCGGGCGGGGTCACAGCCGACGGCTGGCCCCCGGGCTCCGCGCGGGAGCGGCGGGAAAGGCAGAAGCAGGGGGGCGGGGAGGTGAAGGGAGAGAGCTGGAACGGGAAATATCCGTCGGGGGCGCGCAAAAGCGCGCGTAGACCCGTCGCAGGATCGATCGTGGCCGCTGCGGAGGCTGGATCGCCGGGACCAACGCCTGCCCAAGCTGCCAGGAAACTGCCGCTTTCAAACCCGCCGCAACCTCCTCCTCCTCCCTCTCCCCTTCCCCCCGCCCTCGCCCATCCCTCATCCAGAGCCCCGCCCCCTCCCGCCGCGCGGCGCCCGGCGCGCTGCCGTCACCGGCCAGGCGCTTGGGAACGAGCCCAAGCACTCGACTCTCTCGCTGGGGATTGGCCCCCGACGGGTAGGGGGCGGACCCCCGACGAGAATACTAACCATCTATTGGCTGATGGGAGCCGAGGAGGCGGGCACTGGGATGACTGAAGTTTAAAGAGGGTAGAAAAAAGAAGTTTGAGGAGTCAGGGAGGGCGAGGAGGGGCAAGGGGGTGGAACCGGCTCCAGAATGCAGGGCCGAGAGAGGCCCTCGGGGAGGCGGCCGGAGCCAGGAAAAAACTCGGATAGATAAAGCTGTCGAACTCCCCGAGGTGGAGGCGTGGCTGGCGAGGCGGGCGGAGCGGGGGCGGAGCCTGGGAGCCAGCTCTGGGCTCTAGCGGGTGTACTTCGAAGGGCAGACGTCGTGCTGAGTACGAGGGCAGAAGTGGTGGAGCCCTGGGATGGTCAGTTACAGCCGACCACTTAGAATGAATCTACGTGGGCTTCCCTGGTCGTCCAGTAGGTAAAGAGTCCGCCTTGCAGTGCAAGCAGCTCCGGTTCGATCCCTGGCCTGGGAGGATCCGACGTGCAGCGGAGCGGCTGGACCGATGTGTCCAACTACCAAGCCGGAGCTCTGGAGCGCGTGCGCCCAGAGCCGGTGCTCTGCGACAACAGAGGCCGCTGCGCTGGGAGGTCCACACAGACCAAAGAACAAAGATAAGTGAAAGATCAATAGAAGTGGCCAAAAAAAAAAAAAAAAAAATCATTAATTCCGTCAGCACAAGTTAGTGAACATCCTTGAAGGCAGACTCCGGAGTCTGGTTGTTGAGTCCTGCATACTGCTGTGTGACCTCAGGAAAACTAGACAACCTCTCTGGGCCACAGCAACTTCGGCAGGTAAGTGGAGCTAATGATACCCTCCCAAGTCGTTGTAAAGATTACATGAGGTACCTATGACATATCCGTATAGTGCCAGGCAGGGGGTTGGTACTTATTACCATTTAGTAGCTGATGAGGAAAAGGATGATTATGTGTCAGACACTGTGCTAGAATACTGGGGTTCAAGAATGAGGACGATGGAGGTCCTGCTCTCAAGAAGATCACAGTCTAGTAGGAAAGACTGACAAGAGAGCAGGGCTGGCAGGGGGTGAGGGGGAGGTAGGAAACGAGGTATAAGGTGGATTAGGAACCAGCTGGCAGACTTGGATCCTAAAGGAAATCAACCCTGAATGTTCATTGGAAGGACTGATGCTGAAGCTGAAGCTCCAATACTCTGGCCACCTGATGGAAAGAGACTCATTGCAAAAGAGCACGATGTTGGGAAAAATAGAAGGTAAAAGGAGAACTGGAGGACAGAGGCTGAGATGGCTGGATGGCATCACTGAGTCAATGAACCTGAGTTTGAGCAATCTCCGAGGTGGAGGCGTGGCTGGCGAGGCGGGCGGAGCGGGGGCGGAGCCTGGGAGCCAGCTCTGGGCTCTAGCGGGTGTACTTCGAAGGGCAGACGTCGTGCTGAGTACGAGGGCAGAAGTGGTGGAGCCCTGGGATGGTCAGTTACAGCCGACCACTTAGAATGAATCTACGTGGGCTTCCCTGGTCGTCCAGTAGGTAAAGAGTCCGCCTTGCAGCGCAAGGGGCGCCGGTTCGATCCCTGGCCTGGGAGGATCCCACGTGCCGCGGAGCGGCTGGACCGATGTGTCCAACTACCAAGCCGGAGCTCTGGAGCGCGTGCGCCCAGAGCCGGTGCTCTGCGACAACAGAGGCCGCTGCGCTGGGAGGTCCACACAGACCAAAGAACAAAGATAAGTGAAAGATCAATAGAAGGGGCAAAAAAAAAAAAAAAAAAAATCATTAATTCCGTCAGCACAAGTTAGTGAACATCCTTGAAGGCAGACTCCGGAGTCTGGTTGTTGAGTCCTGCATACTGCTGTGTGACCTCAGGAAAACTAGACAACCTCTCTGGGCCACAGCAACTTCGGCAGGTAAGTGGAGCTAATGATACCCTCCCAAGTCGTTGTAAAGATTACATGAGGTACCTATGACATATCCGTATAGTGCCAGGCAGGGGGTTGGTACTTATTACCATTTAGTAGCTGATGAGGAAAAGGATGATTATGTGTCAGACACTGTGCTAGAATACTGGGGTTCAAGAATGAGGACGATGGAGGTCCTGCTCTCAAGAAGATCACAGTCTAGTAGGAAAGACTGACAAGAGAGCAGGGCTGGCAGGGGGTGAGGGGGAGGTAGGAAACGAGGTATAAGGTGGATTAGGAACCAGCTGGCAGACTTGGATCCTAAAGGAAATCAACCCTGAATGTTCATTGGAAGGACTGATGCTGAAGCTGAAGCTCCAATACTCTGGCCACCTGATGGAAAGAGACTCATTGCAAAAGAGCACGATGTTGGGAAAAATAGAAGGTAAAAGGAGAACTGGAGGACAGAGGCTGAGATGGCTGGATGGCATCACTGAGTCAATGAACCTGAGTTTGAGCAATCTCCGGAGATGGTGAAGGACAAGGAAGCTTGGCATGCTGCAGTCCATGGGATCGCAGAGTTGGACAGGACTGTTGGGCTGGCATCTGGCATGCTACTTACTTGCTATCTGACCTTGGGCAAATCTCATTTTCAAGTTCACTTACCTGTGAAGGAGGTGGAGAGAGAAGTAACAGTGAATAAAGGACATGTTAGGTCCCATCCAACACTAATTTTTCACAAACTCTTCTTGAGCTTTCTCTCCTCCCTGATGTAGCTCACTCTCCCCTGTCTCTGTATCTAAAACAGTCCTATCCATCCTCAGCCCAAATGCCATCTCTTCCAGGTCACCTTCGCTGATATCTTATCCTCAGGTGGAAAGTGTTTCCTCCGAGCTATTTGCAATAAGACATTTATATAGTCTCCTGTCTCCCTTTAATGGTTGGGGAAAGCCCTTATTTAAACTATGAATAACTCCACAATCTTGCCACATCTCAGAGAGACTGGCCCAAGCTTCAACAGCTACAATAACTTTGTTCATACCATTGTATCAGTCAGGGCCTAGGTAGGAAACAAATGCTACTTTACAAAGATAGGGCCAGAGTGTGGGAAACCACTAGGGAAGTGTGGAACCCTGGGGCTACAAGCTCCTAGGTCTGGAGAAGCAAGGTGAAGGAGCAGGACCAAAACTTCTCACAGAAACAGCAGCTTGACAGGAGCCTGTGACCTTCAGTCATGGATGTAGTCAGCCTAAGAAATCACCCAAGGACAAAGCCAGAGGATTTCTCTCTCACCCACTTCTCTTCTACACCCTCCTGCTGGTACATCCCAATAGCCCCATCTAACCAGGAGCCAGAGAGCAAGAGAGCCTTTTGAAGAAGTTCCTATCAGTCAGTCACACAAAGAAGAGGAAGCAGAGCATCTAGAGAGGAAAAGGGGATATAACCAGCCAAGAGATCATGTGGATTACTCAGACTTACCCAGATCTGAGACAAAACTGGAATATTTCTTTTTCTGAACTATTACCTATACTAACAGATTCCTGGATGAAGTCTTAATAACTTCTGCTTCATTTAGTGTTGCAGCGATTCTGGACTAGATCCATCAGGACATCTTTAGGCACAAGGAATGGAATATCTAATAGTGGCTTAAAGCATGGAATTACTTATTACATCTTTCACGTAAGGTTCAAATAAGTCTTGGAGTTAGTTGCTGTGACAGCACAATCATATCATTAAGGACCCAAGCTCTTCTTGTGCCTGCTCTATAACATCATATTCAGAGCTGGGTTTTATCTCCAGGTTTCTCACCTTTAGATTGCAATGTGGCTGCCATGGCTCCAGACATCACATCCTCAGAGGTCACTGTACAAGCAGGAAGGGAAAAGGCACTGCTGCTACCATATTTATGAAGAGGAAAACTCTTCCCCAGACCGCCCTCACCCCAGCCATAGAATCTTACTTATTAGCCAGAAAATGGTCACATGCCCACTGCAGACCAATCACTGATAAGAAAATAGAAATGCCACAGTTTATTAGTCATGTGTCACTCTGAGCAAAATAGGGGCTCAGTTTCAGAGGAGAAAGGTGAAATGGTAGTTGGATGTCTACCACATGCCTCAACCCAAAATAAGTTACATTGACCCTTAACAGAACACTGCAGTAATTAGGAGCTTGAGTTCCTGAGTCAGACAGGAAATCTCAGCTTTTCTACTTACCATCTCTGAAACTTTGATTAAATGTTTGTCTAACCTCAGTTTCTTCATCCACAAAGTTCAGAACAGGAAATGGAGCTATTTGAGTCAAGCAAGCACTAAACAAAAGCACTCCGGTGACCTTCCAGTCATGGATGTAGTCAGCCTAAGAAATCACCCAAGGACAAAGCCAGAGGATTTCTCTCTCACCCACTTCTCTTCTACACCCTCCTGCTGGTACATCCCAATAGCCCCATCTAACCAGGAGCCAGAGAGCAAGAGAGCCTTTTGAAGAAGTTCCTATCAGTCAGTCACACAAAGAAGAGGAAGCAGAGCATCTAGAGAGGAAAAGGGGATATAACCAGCCAAGAGATCATGTGGATTACTCAGACTTACCCAGATCTGAGACAAAACTGGAATATTTCTTTTTCTGAACTATTACCTATACTAACAGATTCCTGGATGAAGTCTTAATAACTTCTGCTTCATTTAGTGTTGCAGCGATTCTGGACTAGATCCATCAGGACATCTTTAGGCACAAGGAATGGAATATCTAATAGTGGCTTAAAGCATGGAATTACTTATTACATCTTTCACGTAAGGTTCAAATAAGTCTTGGAGTTAGTTGCTGTGACAGCACAATCATATCATTAAGGACCCAAGCTCTTCTTGTGCCTGCTCTATAACATCATATTCAGAGCTGGGTTTTATCTCCAGGTTTCTCACCTTTAGATTGCAATGTGGCTGCCATGGCTCCAGACATCACATCCTCAGAGGTCACTGTACAAGCAGGAAGGGAAAAGGCACTGCTGCTACCATTTTTATGAAGAGGAAAACTCTTTCCCAGACCGCCCTCACCCCAGCCATAGAATCTTACTTATTAGCCAGAAAATGGTCACATGCCCACTGCAGACCAATCACTGATAAGAAAATAGAAATGCCACAGTTTATTAGTCATGTGTCACTCTGAGCAAAATAGGGGCTCAGTTTCAGAGGAGAAAGGTGAAATGGTAGTTGGATGTCTACCACATGCCTCAACCCAAAATAAGTTACATTGACCCTTAACAGAACACTGCAGTAATTAGGAGCTTGAGTTCCTGAGTCAGACAGGAAATCTCAGCTTTTCTACTTACCATCTCTGAAACTTTGATTAAATGTTTGTCTAACCTCAGTTTCTTCATCCACAAAATGGCTATAATAGCAGTACTCACCTAACCAACTTGTGAGAACTGAATGGAGCTATTTGAGTCAAGCAAGCACTTAACACACAGTCACATAAACAAACATGCCAGTGACTTTAGTTTGTGCTAAATATTAATGACAAGGCCAAAAGCATTGCTAAATCACCTTTACAACTTCGTAACTGTTCAATTTACCCCCCTTATAAGCTTAAGTTCAGTTTTTAAATAGTCGAAATAAGCTGCGAATCCCAGTGAATTAATTCTGGTAAGATACTATTCTGGAAATTACTTCATAATAAAGGAGTCACATTGCAAGTATTGCTCTCTAAAATGGCACCTAATCATATAATCAGATCATACCATATTTATCAGTTTCCCAAACCTAATGATTAGCTTAACAGTTGTGATTTTCGGGCTTCCCTGGTGGTCCAGTGAGTAGAGAATTCGCCTTGCAGTGCACGGAGCACCGGTTGGATCCCTGACCCAAGAAGATCTGACGTGCCACAGAGCGGTTGAACCAGAGTGTCCAGTTAGGAACCAGCGCTCTAGAGTACATTTGCCCAGAGCTGGTGCTCTGCAATGAGAGAGGCCACTGCAATGGGAGGCCCACCCAGGCCAAAGAATAAAGATGGATGAAAATAAATAAAAAATCAGTAAAACAGGCCAAAAATTTTTTTTAAAAGCTGTGATTTCCAACTAATATTAGTTGGAATGTGATAAGCTAAATAATAAGCAATCTGGTTTAATAAGTGATACAGTTGAATATAATGATCTCCAAGATTTCTCTGGGCTACCTCCATCTGTCCAATCTATGGAGATAAACAGAGATGTGGGACAGTATGCAGAATATAAGTGTTGGGTCCCACAATGGCTGCAGTAGCTTCAAATAACAATATGCAGTGACTTAAAGGAAGGAAGGAAGGATGTCTCTTTTCTTCATTTCCTTTTAGCAGATTGAGGAAACTTTCCTCCAAAGCCCCAGCAATACCTTTCCTCCATCTCACTGGCTGGACTCGCCCAGATGCCCTTTCTTGAATCAAAGAGGCAAAGGGTAAACAGATACTTTAATCAAGCTTCCTCCTTTAGTGCTCAGAGGACACTGCTGTATCTTATAAATGGCACTGCTGCATAGAATCTGAACACAGTTTGGTAGGGAAACGGTCTCTTAGCACATCTGAAGAGGAGAGATTGCTTGATTTGCTAATACCTACCACATATGGGCTTCCCTAGTGGCTCCAACAGTAAAGAATCTGCCTGAGGATGCAGGAGACCCAGGTTCGATCCCTTGATCAGGAAAATCTCCTAGAGAAGGGAATGGCTACCTACTCTAGTATTCTTTTACTATTAACACCAAAAAAAATATTGTGTATTGGGATATAGCCAATTAACAATGCTGTGACAGTTTCAAGTGAACAGTGAAGGGACCCGGCCATACACATCCATGGATCCATCCTACCCGAAGCCCGCTCCCATCCAGGCTGTCACATGATACTGATCAGCGTTCCCACGTGCTATACACCCACTCCAGCCTTTTCGCCTGGAGAATTCCATGGACAGAGGAGCCTGACGGGCTTCAGTCCACAGGGCTGCAAAGAGCCAGGCACGACTGAGCACACACATAGTATACTACATACACTCACATACGTGTTTTTTGACAGGGTGGAAAGTTCATTTTATTGTATAACATTGCTGAGTGTTCCCAAAGAAAGTTAAGTATTCCCTTTAAGTAGAAAACTTCAGAAGGGCAAGTATAAGTCCCCAGTTCTCTCAAATGACCCAGGCTTAGTTACGCCTCTTTGCATTCAGAGATGCATCGTATTCAGGTCTGTGCACCACCATCTCCACGGGCATCTCTCACCTCAACAGTGCCCCTGGAGCAGTGCATGGCTCTGTGACAAACCAAGGCAAGTGTAGGGGGAAATTTTTATTTATTTTTACACATTCTCACTATTTCTTTCATGGAAACCTGAATCTCTAATAACAGTAAATCAAATCATCATATTTACAATGAAGTCATTCTGAAGTATTAAGGTGGCAGAGCGTGGGGGGAGAAGTGGAGTGGAAAGATAAAAATAAATATTTGCCGTCTACACAGAATATCGGAACATTTATCCTGTTTTTATTTCCACAGATAATAAAATCACCTTGGATTTTTAAAAATTCTGATCCACAGAAATCTTCCACTGCCTTAGAAAACGTTCATGCTTACCTGTATTGTGGAAATGATATATGTAATGCAGCCTAACATTAATAAGCTAATTGAATTCAAGATTAATATTCTATTGTATCTTTACATTTTATTAGCATTTTTATTTGCCTAGGCCTCTGGGCCAATTTGAATGCTAATGCTAAAATATGCTCACTTATAAAAGCAATTACATGGAAAATTTTATTTCGTAGACAAACTAATTGGTTTACGAGAAGGGAATGGCTACCTACTCTAGTATTCTTTTACTATTAACACCAAAAAAAATATTGTGTATTGGGATATAGCCAATTAACAATGCTGTGACAGTTTCAAGTGAACAGTGAAGGGACCCGGCCATACACATCCATGGATCCATCCTACCCGAAGCCCGCTCCCATCCAGGCTGTCACATGATACTGATCAGCGTTCCCACGTGCTATACACCCACTCCAGCCTTTTCGCCTGGAGAATTCCATGGACAGAGGAGCCTGACGGGCTTCAGTCCACAGGGCTGCAAAGAGCCAGGCACGACTGAGCACACACATAGTATACTACATACACTCACATACGTGTTTTTTGACAGGGTGGAAAGTTCATTTTATTGTATAACATTGCTGAGTGTTCCCAAAGAAAGTTAAGTATTCCCTTTAAGTAGAAAACTTCAGAAGGGCAAGTATAAGTCCCCAGTTCTCTCAAATGACCCAGGCTTAGTTACGCCTCTTTGCATTCAGAGATGCATCGTATTCAGGTCTGTGCACCACCATCTCCACGGGCATCTCTCACCTCAACAGTGCCCCTGGAGCAGTGCATGGCTCTGTGACAAACCAAGGCAAGTGTAGGGGGAAATTTTATTTATTTTTACACATTCTCACTATTTCTTTCATGGAAACCTGAATCTCTAATAACAGTAAATCAAATCATCATATTTACAATGAAGTCATTCTGAAGTATTAAGGTGGCAGAGCGTGGGGGGAGAAGTGGAGTGGAAAGATAAAAATAAATATTTGCCGTCTACACAGAATATCGGAACATTTATCCTGTTTTTATTTCCACAGATAATAAAATCACCTTGGATTTTTAAAAATTCTGATCCACAGAAATCTTCCACTGCCTTAGAAAACGTTCATGCTTACCTGTATTGTGGAAATGATATATGTAATGCAGCCTAACATTAATAAGCTAATTGAATTCAAGATTAATATTCTATTGTATCTTTACATTTTATTAGCATTTTTATTTGCCTAGGCCTCTGGGCCAATTTGAATGCTAATGCTAAAATATGCTCACTTATAAAAGCAATTACATGGAAAATTTTATTTCAGTTAGACAAACTAATTGTCAAAATCTATATCACTGTTTCATACAGAAGTGTGCATTTTTGCCAAGAGGCGCACTTGCCTGCAAATGGCCAAACGCATCCAAAATTCACAGAACAATAGGAACCTTCAGAACCAAGTGCATGGCCAACACGCTTTGAGAAGGGTTAGTGAAGCAGTCAGATGTCAACCTTGCCAGGCAAAGCGGGACAAAGCAAACACTAAATGAAAGAGAAAATACCACAATACCCATCTTTCATTATTTAGCTTAACTATAACCTTCTACTCTAGACCAGCCCTGCTTTCCCCCAGCTGGATGTCATCTCATCCTTCCCCCAAACCAATAGCTTGTTGTCTCTGTGTGTTTTCTTTTCCAGTAGATCTCAAAATCCTTAAGAGCATGGTCCCCCCTTCTGATTCATTTGTGTACCCTCCATTGGGTTGAGCACTTTGTCTTTAGTGAGAGTTCATTTGTGCAAAATAACAGAAAGAGAGTACTTGCTATGAGCAGGCATTGTTTTGGATGCTGGTTTACAGCAATGAACAGACTTCCAAGGTCCCTCTTTTGATGGGGAAGACAAAAGTGCAGGGAAGGAGAAAGTTTCCCCAAGCTTCTTAGGACCCCTGGTTAGATCCACAAATTAGACTGGCAAAGAGAGATTAATGGGAGAAAAGTATACAAATTTATGTACTATAAATTTTATGTGACATGAGAACTTTCATAAGGAAGTGAAGACCAGAAGAAATAGTAACCTTGCTTTTATGCTATTGATTAAGAGCTAGAAATCCTGGAAAGATATAATAAAGAGGATGAGCTAAGTGCAGATGAGCTAAGGGGAGTTTAGCAAGGCCTGTTTGCTCAGATTCTTCCCCACTATCTGTCCATCTTGGAATTGAGGATGTTCTTTCCTGCAGGCATAGGAAGGAAAAGCTGAAGGCCAGATGAGCTGCTTCAGGGATGAAGCACACAGAGACAGAATTTCCTGCTTCTGCCATTTCTTCAGTCTCCTTCTACTTAAAATATTCAATGTGCTAAGTATTTTAGGGTATTGTGTCCTGAATCCCATCAACAGTAAACCCAAAACAAGTAAATGATCAAGATAGTTTCTCCTAGTAATGCTGGTAGGATGGTGTTCGGTCATTCAATCATGTCTAACTCTTAGCGACCCCACAGACTATAGACTGCCAGGCTCCTCTGTCCATGAACTTTCCCAGGCAAGAATACTGGAGTGAGTTGCCATTCCCTTTCCAGGGGATCTTCCCCACTCAAGGATCAAACCCATCTCTCTTACATCTCCTGCTTTGGCAGGCAGAGTTTTTCCCAATAGTACCACATTGGAAACCCCCCATAATGACAGTACTATGATTAAGAGATGAAATAGAAGTGATGGGTGATTAGGAAAGGACACAGACTACATTACATAGAGGTCACAGAGATTGTCTGGCTAAGGTTTCAGTTTTGCCAAGACCTGAATGACAAGTGAGAGGGAATTAACTGAGGACCTGAGATCCAAGAATTCCAGGCCAACTTCAGACCTTGGGTAGACTTGTGTCTGAATTTGAAGAACAGAGGAGTGCCAAGGTGGCTGGAGCCTGGATACCATGAGCGAGTGCTAGGAAAAGAAGGCTGGAGGCCAGATCACATACTGCCTTTCAGCCCAAGGCAAGGACCTTGAATTTATTCAGAGCACAATGAATTTTAAGGAGAGAAGTAGACGGATGATTCTGATTGCTACAGAGAGAAGAATGGAGGTGACAGCAGAAGCAGAGGCCAGAAAGAAACCTGGAATAGCCCCGGGAATTGGCTATGTGACATGAGAACTTTCATAAGGAAGTGAAGACCAGAAGAAATAGTAACCTTGCTTTTATGCTATTGATTAAGAGCTAGAAATCCTGGAAAGATATAATAAAGAGGATGAGCTAAGTGCAGATGAGCTAAGGGGAGTTTAGCAAGGCCTGTTTGCTCAGATTCTTCCCCACTATCTGTCCATCTTGGAATTGAGGATGTTCTTTCCTGCAGGCATAGGAAGGAAAAGCTGAAGGCCAGATGAGCTGCTTCAGGGATGAAGCACACAGAGACAGAATTTCCTGCTTCTGCCATTTCTTCAGTCTCCTTCTACTTAAAATATTCAATGTGCTAAGTATTTTAGGGTATTGTGTCCTGAATCCCATCAACAGTAAACCCAAAACAAGTAAATGATCAAGATAGTTTCTCCTAGTAATGCTGGTAGGATGGTGTTCGGTCATTCAATCATGTCTAACTCTTAGCGACCCCACAGACTATAGACTGCCAGGCTCCTCTGTCCATGAACTTTCCCAGGCAAGAATACTGGAGTGAGTTGCCATTCCCTTTTCCAGGGGATCTTCCCCACTCAAGGATCAAACCCATCTCTCTTACATCTCCTGCTTTGGCAGGCAGAGTTTTTCCCAATAGTACCACATTGGAAACCCCCCATAATGACAGTACTATGATTAAGAGATGAAATAGAAGTGATGGGTGATTAGGAAAGGACACAGACTACATTACATAGAGGTCACAGAGATTGTCTGGCTAAGGTTTCAGTTTTGCCAAGACCTGAATGACAAGTGAGAGGGAATTAACTGAGGACCTGAGATCCAAGAATTCCAGGCCAACTTCAGACCTTGGGTAGACTTGTGTCTGAATTTGAAGAACAGAGGAGTGCCAAGGTGGCTGGAGCCTGGATACCATGAGCGAGTGCTAGGAAAAGAAGGCTGGAGGCCAGATCACATACTGCCTTTCAGCCCAAGGCAAGGACCTTGAATTTATTCAGAGCACAATGAATTTTAAGGAGAGAAGTAGACGGATGATTCTGATTGCTACAGAGAGAAGAATGGAGGTGACAGCAGAAGCAGGGAGGCCAGAAAGAAACCTGGAATAGGAGCCCCATGAGAGAGGACCATGGTGTGGTAGGGTACAAACAATGAAGATGAAAATTTGTTGAATGCACAGTAGAAATCAGAAATTATAGTTTTAATTTCCTAGACTGATCACAGTTAAAGAAATATGCTACAATTGTATTTAATAAGAAGCTTTGTGAAATGTAATTGCTTTGTTGAAATGTCCCTTCACAGTAAGATAAGAGGGAAGTTAGAAAATAAAGTGGGAGAGATTCTTAATTAAGTTTAAATTTATACAGGTTCTTTTATTATGTTTATTGAGAAGAGTATCCAGAGAGATGGAATGTTAATTTCAAGGTTTTTGTTTAATTTCTTAGGAAGGTAACATGCACTCAAACCATATGAGGTTTATGAAAACATATATATATATATTTTTTTAATCTATCATGTGTGTTGTTATAAGAAGTGAAATTTGTTTCTTAACTTATAAAGAAGCTCACAAACTTGGTTCCAAAAGAGCTCTCCTATCATATAAAGTCTTTTGGGTTCTTTGACTAGTCAAAACTTCAGGCCCTTAAGTGTTATTTTCTTATTGCAGACTAAAAGCAAATGAACAGTACCTTCCATGGATTCTAATACAACGCACTATGTGACGCTCCCTTTCTTCAACAGAAGGAAAATTCTCATTTACTCTAATTAGGTGAAGTGTTTCCAAACGCACACTCCCAAATTTCAAAATTTCACAGACTACATTACATAGAGGTCACAGAGATTGTCTGGCTAAGGTTTCAGTTTTGCCAAGACCTGAATGACAAGTGAGAGGGAATTAACTGAGGACCTGAGATCCAAGAATTCCAGGCCAACTTCAGACCTTGGGTAGACTTGTGTCTGAATTTGAAGAACAGAGGAGTGCCAAGGTGGCTGGAGCCTGGATACCATGAGCGAGTGCTAGGAAAAGAAGGCTGGAGGCCAGATCACATACTGCCTTTCAGCCCAAGGCAAGGACCTTGAATTTATTCAGAGCACAATGAATTTTAAGGAGAGAAGTAGACGGATGATTCTGATTGCTACAGAGAGAAGAATGGAGGTGACAGCAGAAGCAGGGAGGCCAGAAAGAAACCTGGAATAGGAGCCCCATGAGAGAGGACCATGGTGTGGTAGGGTACAAACAATGAAGATGAAAATTTGTTGAATGCACAGTAGAAATCAGAAATTATAGTTTTAATTTCCTAGACTGATCACAGTTAAAGAAATATGCTACAATTGTATTTAATAAGAAGCTTTGTGAAATGTAATTGCTTTGTTGAAATGTCCCTTCACAGTAAGATAAGAGGGAAGTTAGAAAATAAAGTGGGAGAGATTCTTAATTAAGTTTAAATTTATACAGGTTCTTTTATTATGTTTATTGAGAAGAGTATCCAGAGAGATGGAATGTTAATTTCAAGGTTTTTGTTTAATTTCTTAGGAAGGTAACATGCACTCAAACCATATGAGGTTTATGAAAACATATATATATATATTTTTTTAATCTATCATGTGTGTTGTTATAAGAAGTGAAATTTGTTTCTTAACTTATAAAGAAGCTCACAAACTTGGTTCCAAAAGAGCTCTCCTATCATATAAAGTCTTTTGGGTTCTTTGACTAGTCAAAACTTCAGGCCCTTAAGTGTTATTTTCTTATTGCAGACTAAAAGCAAATGAACAGTACCTTCCATGGATTCTAATACAACGCACTATGTGACGCTCCCTTTCTTCAACAGAAGGAAAATTCTCATTTACTTGGCTAAGATTAGGTGAAGTGTTTCCAAACGCACACTCCCAAATTTCACAGTAAAAATGATTGGAAACATACCACACGAGCTTAAAATATGCACACCCCATTCAATAACTGAGTAGGGTGGCCTTTCTTAACAAAAATATCCAAATAAAATCTGTGTTTCTCTTTATTCAAAAAGCAAGAATCATTCTGTTAGATTTGGGGTAAGGGAGGGAAGAATTGAATTTCAGTTCAGAAACAAGGCAACATGGTAGATAGTATGTGTTCTGATGAAATGCTTCTGTACTTAGTACCTAAAGTTAATCTTGGCACATTTAAATATCTACTAACTGTCTGTTAAGAGAGTATATCTTAGAAGTTGTCATAAGAAAAAAAATTTGTAACTGTGTGGTGACGGATGTTAATTAGACTTATTGTGCTGATCATTTTGCAACATATGCATATGTATATTAAATTATGCTGTACACTTAAAACTAACGTAATGCTATAAGTCAACTATACAATAAACAACTGTCCATTCACAGTTTGATGGGTACATAGGAAAAAGAGAGCAACTGGTTATATCAATAGCAAACCTACAGAAGAACTAATACAAACAATACTTGGCTAATGTTCAGGTTACTGTTTCTGCTTGGTGTGTTAGAGAATCTTAACAGGTTGAAAATTTCACCTTGCAGGCTCTTAGACTAGACAGTGTTTCCTGCCTTCATGCGTATGTTGAAGTCTTAACCCCCAGTGTGATAATACTTGGTGACTGGACCTTTAAAGAGGTAATTAAGTTCAAATGAGGTCATAAAGGTGGGGCTCTAATTCAATAGGATTGGTGACCTCCTGGGAAGAAGAAGAAGAAATTTCCCTCCCACTTGACTCCACAACTACACTAGCCTTCTTGCAATTCCTTCAGGATACGAGGAATACTCCTGCTCAACTCTCCCTCTGACTAAACTGCTTTCCCCCCAGGTATTTTCATGACTCATTTCCTCACCTCCACTTGACATTGGGTCGAATGCCACTTAGGCACAGACTCCACTTGATCTACTTAAAAAATGTGACATTCTGTCAACTATTAAACCTCCATGCCCTCCTGTCTCTTTTATCGCCTTTGTCCACAGCATCTATAACTTTCTGATACACTATATAATTTACTAATGTCTCTTATTTTTGTCTGTCTCTACTCTAGAGTGTAAGTTCCACTAGGGCAGGGATCTTTGTTTCATTCACTGATTTATCCACAGTGCCTAGAACAGCACCTAGCTTATAGTTGGCACTCAAATAAAACTTATTTTCTCAAGTGCTTTCCCTTCAAAGTTCTTTCAATTACATTAACTATGCTCAGTAATTTAATCTTCATAATAACTTTAAAATAACTCAATTTTTTTAATAACCTTATTCAGTACCTATCATGCATATTCCTATTTAATAGTGGGTCACAAAGGTTACTGTAATCATCCACAGGTTTTTCAACATTTCGCACTAGTCAAAACTCAGATTATTTTAACTCCACATCTAGATTCTTTTCCTATACCATGATGGCCATTCTAAGACATTTTCACATAGAACAGTGTCAAAATACTCAAATTTAGAAATAGTGATCTCTAGTAAAACTGCCTCTGAATGGTTAAAATGAACAAAAATGAAAAAAACTCTAGTATAGAAATTTAGTATGGGTACATAGGAAAAAGAGAGCAACTGGTTATATCAATAGCAAACCTACAGAAGAACTAATACAAACAATACTTGGCTAATGTTCAGGTTACTGTTTCTGCTTGGTGTGTTAGAGAATCTTAACAGGTTGAAAATTTCACCTTGCAGGCTCTTAGACTAGACAGTGTTTCCTGCCTTCATGCGTATGTTGAAGTCTTAACCCCCAGTGTGATAATACTTGGTGACTGGACCTTTAAAGAGGTAATTAAGTTCAAATGAGGTCATAAAGGTGGGGCTCTAATTCAATAGGATTGGTGACCTCCTGGGAAGAAGAAGAAGAAATTTCCCTCCCACTTGACTCCACAACTACACTAGCCTTCTTGCAATTCCTTCAGGATACGAGGAATACTCCTGCTCAACTCTCCCTCTGACTAAACTGCTTTCCCCCCAGGTATTTTCATGACTCATTTCCTCACCTCCACTTGACATTGGGTCGAATGCCACTTAGGCACAGACTCCACTTGATCTACTTAAAAAATGTGACATTCTGTCAACTATTAAACCTCCATGCCCTCCTGTCTCTTTTATCGCCTTTGTCCACAGCATCTATAACTTTCTGATACACTATATAATTTACTAATGTCTCTTATTTTTGTCTGTCTCTACTCTAGAGTGTAAGTTCCACTAGGGCAGGGATCTTTGTTTCATTCACTGATTTATCCACAGTGCCTAGAACAGCACCTAGCTTATAGTTGGCACTCAAATAAAACTTATTTTCTCAAGTGCTTTCCCTTCAAAGTTCTTTCAATTACATTAACTATGCTCAGTAATTTAATCTTCATAATAACTTTAAAATAACTCAATTTTTTTAATAACCTTATTCAGTACCTATCATGCATATTCCTATTTAATAGTGGGTCACAAAGGTTACTGTAATCATCCACAGGTTTTTCAACATTTCGCACTAGTCAAAACTCAGATTATTTTAACTCCACATCTAGATTCTTTTCCTATACCATGATGGCCATTCTAAGACATTTTCACATAGAACAGTGTCAAAATACTCAAATTTAGAAATAGTGATCTCTAGTAAAACTGCCTCTGAATGGTTAAAATGAAAAAAAAAAAAAAAAACTGGCCTTATTC
This sequence comes from Tragulus kanchil, assembly GCA_022376925.1. Classification (NCBI taxonomy): domain Eukaryota; kingdom Metazoa; phylum Chordata; class Mammalia; order Artiodactyla; family Tragulidae; genus Tragulus; species Tragulus kanchil. The sequence goes on from JAIOJX010000024.1 coordinate 134,662,301, forward strand.
AATATTAGCAAAAACTCTAGATAACTGAGAATTCCTATACACTGCTAATGAGAATATAAATTAGTTCAGCCACATTGGTAAATTGGCAGGTTCTAATAAAGCTAGCGAATGTATACCCTAGGATTCATTAGTTCTGCTCCTGGGTGTATACCCATCAGAAAAGAGTATGTATGTTCTCCAAAAGATCTATACAAAAATTATTCATAATAGTCCTAAACTGGAAGCAGCCCAAATGTCCATTAAGATTAGAATGGCCACATAAATCTCGGTATATTCTTAGAAAACTACACAGCAATGGGAGAAAAACCCCGACACAACAGAATGGATAAATGTCATAGGCATAATTTTAAGCAAAAGTAAACATACACCAAAGTACATACTATATGATTCCATTGACTTGGATTTCAAGAACAGGCAAAACTAATACATGGTGATTAAATTTTGAACAATGATTACCTTTGAGGGAATATTAGTCTAAAGAGATCACAAAGGATTTTCTAGGGTCTAGGGTCTATGTCTTGATCTGGGTAGTGTTTAAAAGATATAAATATATGCAGAAATTAGCTGTACACTTAAGATTATACACTTTATTGCAAACCACGAGACCAACAAGGGCTTAATTTCCAAAATATACAAACAGCTTATGCAACTCAACAAAAAAATCCAATACAAATAGCTCATGCAACTCAACAACAAAAAAATCAAACACCCCAATCAAAAACAATGGCAGAAGGACAAAATAGCTTTTTGTCCTAAAGAAGACATACAGATGGTCAACAGGCAGATGAAAAGATACTCAGCATTGCTAATCATTAAAGAAATGCAAGGGCTTCCCCTGGTGGTCCAGTGGGTAGGGACACCGCCTTGCACTGCAGGGAGCGCCAGTTCAATCCCTGGCCTGGGAAGATCCCAAGTGCCACGGAGCGGCTGGACTGATGTGTCCAATCACCGAGCCAGAGCTCTGGAGCGCATGCGCCCAGAGCCAGTGCTCTGCGATGACAGACGCCACCTCGATGGGAGGCCCACAGGAGCCAAAGAACAAAGACGGATGAAGATGGAGGAATGAAAGACCAATGGAAGTGGCCCGCCCGCTCCCCTCCCTCCCCAGCCCGACCCCCACCCAAAATAAATAAATAAATAAATAAATCTTTAAAAAAAAACAACAACAACAAAAAAAGAAATGCAAATCAAATTTTCAATGACATACCGCCTCACACTGGTCAGAATGATCATCATTAAGAAGTCTACCAATAACAAAGGTTAGAGAGGGTGTGCAAAAGAGGCAACCACCTACCCTGTTGGTGAGAACATAGGCTAGTGCAGCCACTATGGAAACATGGAGATTTCCTTAAAAAACTAAAACTAGAGTTACGGTCCTACAATTCCACTTCTGGGCATATATCTGGAGAAAACGATAATTGCACTCCAATGTTTACAGCAGCAAAATTTACAACAGCCAAGACACAGAAACAATTGAATGTCCACTGACATGTGAAAGGATAAAGAAGTTGTGGTGTATGTGTGTGTGTGTGTGTGTATATATGTGTGTGTGTGTGGTGTATGTGTGTGTGTGTGTGTGTATATATATATATATACACACACACACACACACACACATACATACATACACATACACACTGGAATATTAGTCATAAAAAAGAAAGAATGCTATTTGGAGCAACATGGATGGACCTAGAGATTATCATACTAAGTAAATCAGAGAAAAACAAGTATTATATGATATCACTTCTATGTGGAATCTAAAAAAATAATACAAATGAACTTATTTACAAAACAGAAAGACTCACAGTCATAGAAACAGACTCATACTCATAGAAAATAAGTGTATAGTTACCAAAGGGGAAAGGGAGAGGAAGGGATAAATTAGGAGTTTGAGATTAGCAGATACAAACTATACATAAAATAAACAAGGTCCTACTGAATAGCATGAGGAACAATATTTAATATCTTCTAACAAACTATAGTGGAAAAGAATGTATACATGTGTATGTACAACTGAATTACTTCACTGTACACCAGAAACAGTACAAATCAACTATACTTCAATAAAAAATTGATTACAAAAATGTTTTAACTGTGCATGACAAAACAATTGCCAGATTTCCCTTTATATACAGAGTTCTTATACATTCATAAGCAAGCAAGGCAACACAAACTAAGTAGTCCAGTGGAAAGATAGGCTAGGTTATAGGAAACAAATAAACTGACTTTAAATATATGAAAATGGTATCAATTTTCAAACAACAATAAAATCCATTTTTCTCCTAACAGATGGGCAAAGATCAAAGGTTTCATAATAAATATGTTGCTGAGATGGGACTATAAATTAGAATACCCTTTCTAGTGGGTAATATGCTAACATCAGAATTTTTTAAATTTCAGTGCACTTCCATTATTAGGAACTTTCTAAGACTTATGAACTAGCAAGTACATTGCAGCACCGTATGCCTCAGAAAGTGTCTACAACAGAGGTTGGTTAAATGAATTGTAAAACACATTGAACAGAGTATTATGCAGAATAAGGTAGAACTTCATCTGCTGTTGGGGAAAGATCCCTAAGATCCATTTTTAAAGATATGGACATGCTTACTTCTATTGGGATTAAAAAGGGAGAGGAGGATGATAGGCAGCTTACATAAGCCCCTAGAGGCCTATGCCCTCTGGAGGAGACTGGAGTTAAAACTAATGGCTGTGGTTGTCTCTAGTAGTAAGACTGGGAGGCTGAAAGGGAGAAATACTTTTTACTGAGTACCCTCTTGCACTGTGAATTATTATTTCCTTTACAAAGTATACATATTCTTTTGGGGAAAAAAAAGAAGAAGAAAAATAGAAATACTATGTTTAAAGGAAAGGAGGAAGTGAAGTGAAAAAGAGGGAGTTGAGGGGAGGGGAAGAAAGTCTTGAGGACAAAGAAAAATCATCATGACTTGTGCTTCTGCATGCCTCACGTGGCCTAGCCCAGTGTCTGACACAGAGGATGCTGAGCAAATAAAACTCCTCTATCTACTCTACCCATCTTGAATCTCATCCAAGTTCAGATTAACGTTTTAAAACCAGATGACTTGGGCCAAGAGATAATTGGGCCAGGGAATTTTCTGGTTCTTGGAGATAGTCTATTCTGGTAAGAAATTAAACTTTACCTATTGCTTACTGACTTTAGATGAGATCAGGACAAATCAACATTTGTGGAAAAACACTATTACCCCAAGGCAGCACATTTCAAATCTGAAACTAGAGATAGACATGGTAGAAGTCACCAGGACAATTCAACAACTCTATATGTGCCAATTTTGGTCCTTCTAGTGATCCTAAATTTTTTTAAAATGAATACCTTTACTTTGATTACATTTTAATTAAAAGCTGAAATTGGGGAAAAAAAAAAAGGAGGTTACCAGGACAAGACCACCTGGACAAGACCACCTGGCAGAAATGTTATCATTGTTAGTTTTGGAAGAGGTCTGTAGCTCATTTGATTTCTAGATTTGGGATGGCTTTCAGAGAGCATTCTTGCCCATGTTTCACTTGATCTAGTGGGTTAATCTATACTAAAAGGAAGTTCTGTTCATGTGAATTTAAGCAAAGTTCTTACAGAATATGAATAGAGTAACGGCCAATGTAAATAGGTAGTAAAACTTGGAAAATTCTCAGGCATTTACTTTTTAATGTATTAGTCAAACTGCTCCCATTTTTAAAGATATGGACATGCTTACTTCTATTGGGATTAAAAGGAGAGGAGGATGATAGGCAGCTTACATAAGCCCCTAGAGGCCTATGCCCTCTGGAGGAGACTGGAGTTAAAACTAATGGCTGTGGTTGTCTCTAGTAGTAAGACTGGGAGGCTGAAAGGGAGAAATACTTTTTACTGAGTACCCTCTTGCACTGTGAATTATTATTTCCTTTACAAAGTATACATATTCTTTTGGGGAAAAAAAAGAAGAAGAAAAATAGAAATACTATGTTTAAAGGAAAGGAGGAAGTGAAGTGAAAAAGAGGGAGTTGAGGGGAGGGGAAGAAAGTCTTGAGGACAAAGAAAAATCATCATGACTTGTGCTTCTGCATGCCTCACGTGGCCTAGCCCAGTGTCTGACACAGAGGATGCTGAGCAAATAAAACTCCTCTATCTACTCTACCCATCTTGAATCTCATCCAAGTTCAGATTAACGTTTTAAAACCAGATGACTTGGGCCAAGAGATAATTGGGCCAGGGAATTTTCTGGTTCTTGGAGATAGTCTATTCTGGTAAGAAATTAAACTTTACCTATTGCTTACTGACTTTAGATGAGATCAGGACAAATCAACATTTGTGGAAAAACACTATTACCCCAAGGCAGCACATTTCAAATCTGAAACTAGAGATAGACATGGTAGAAGTCACCAGGACAATTCAACAACTCTATATGTGCCAATTTTGGTCCTTCTAGTGATCCTAAATTTTTTTTTAAAAATGAATACCTTTACTTTGATTACATTTTAATTAAAAGCTGAAATTGGGGAAAAAAAAAAAGGAGGTTACCAGGACAAGACCACCTGGACAAGACCACCTGGCAGAAATGTTATCATTGTTAGTTTTGGAAGAGGTCTGTAGCTCATTTGATTTCTAGATTTGGGATGGCTTTCAGAGAGCATTCTTGCCCATGTTTCACTTGATCTAGTGGGTTAATCTATACTAAAAGGAAGTTCTGTTCATGTGAATTTAAGCAAAGTTCTTACAGAATATGAATAGAGTAACGGCCAATGTAAATAGGTAGTAAAACTTGGAAAATTCTCAGGCATTTACTTTTTAATGTATTAGTCAAACTGGCTGGTATTATTGAAATAAGACAGAGACTACTGCTGTATGATTTTATTTATATGTGGAATCTTTAAAAACAAAAACCTTGAACTCACAGAAACAGACAGCAGATGGGTGGTTACCAGAGGTGGGCAAAGAGTATGGGAAATGGATGAAGGTAGGCAAAGGTATGAACTTCCAGGTATAAGATAACTAATTTCTAGGGATATATAGGATAGTTACAGTATAGTTAACAATAGTATTGTGCATTTGAAAGTTGCTAGAATACATCATAAAAGTTTTCATCACAAGAAAAAAATTCTTAACTATGTAAAGTGACCAATGTTAAACTTCCTGTGGTGATCTTTTCACAAAACATGCATATATCAAATCATATGTTGTACACAAACCAATGCAATGTTTTGTCAATTATCTCCATAAAACTGGAAAAATATTTTTTAAATAATCTTTTTGCTTAGATATTTTTATTACAACCAAAACAGTTTTACAGCCTTAACTGATTTAACAATGATCATGTAAAAGTCACCTAAGAGAGAAAACTGAATTATATGTGTATATATATATATGTGTGTGTGTAAATGATTTTTGAGGAAGATTTCACAAAAACTCAGAAACTCAGAATCATGTCAGCTTGTCCCACGCACTTGCCACAATTAATTGTCTAGAAAAGAGAGTAAAGATACTAGGCACTGAGTATTCTAAAAAAAAAAAAAAAAAAAAAAAAAAAAAATCCAACTAATTGTTTGGCATATCCCAAGTCTAAAACATTTAACCAGTCCCTTACTCTTTGCAGTTCTGATGCACTAGACTGAGAACAGCTGTCCTGAGTAGTGACCATGAGACAACAGAAAGCCATAGATATCTGAGAGAACCATACGTAGGCTCATAGAATTGTACACCTGGGGGAGTTAAAAATCACCCACTGCCTACTAATGCAGGGAGGTGGACTTGTGCCATTTTCAACAGCATGAAGTGAAATGTATATTTTAGATTAATCCTTAAGTAATGAACTATTAAATATATAAAAACAAGAGTCTTCCAACTCCTCTAGGTACCACAAGGGAGTTTCACCATGGTGGGCTTGCTCAGGGGGACACAGAAGCTTAACGAGTGACCCCGCCTTTTCTCCACCCTATAACTCAGATGAAGGGACAAATACTCGATTTTTCAAAGTACCTTTGAGGGATTTAATCATATGTTTCGATTCAATGTCTTAAGAAACCTGTGCAGTAGAAAAAAGAAACATAAAGGGGCTTCTCTGGTCGCTCAGTGGTGAAGAGTTCGCCTGCCAATGCAGGAGACACAGGTTCAATCCCTGCTCTGGAAAGATCCCACATGTTGCAGAGCAAATAAACCTGTGAGCCACAGCTATTGAACCTGTGCTCTAGAGCCTCGGAGCTGCAACTCTTGAAGCCTGTGTGCCCTAGGACCCGAGTTCCACAACAAGAGAAGTCCCTGCTTACCTCAACAAGAGAGTAGCCCCCACTCCCTGCAACTAGAGAAGAGCCTGTAAGAGCAGTGAAAACCCAGAATAGCCAATAAATAAATAAAATGGAAAAAAATATTAAAAGGAAGCGTTGAGTTACTAGGTTTTTATTTGGATCCTTGTCCTGTGCATCCATAGATAAGTGAGCTAAAAAGAAATCAATCTCAAAAAATGCTGATTTGGAGAGATTTGGTTTTTAAAAAATGACAATATTTGTCTATCAAGAAAAAGAATATTTTCAGCTATTAAAAATCTACAGAAAATAATTGACATTCAAGAACTGTTGAAGCTTAGAAACATTGAAGTCCAACTTTTTCTTACCAAAACTATCACCTCTCAAAGTTGCAGTAGTGCAGTGAATGCAGCATAGCTGAACCAAGGACAAGCTTATTCCTGGGATCTGAGTTCCCAGTTCTTAAAGTGTGTAATGCCTAGAGCTTTTAGGAAACCTCACACACTCTGTACTCAGCAAAACAGGCCTGCTATTGCTTCTTCCAACACCATCAAGGCAGAAACAAACACTGCAGGAGCACTGTGACTCGTGGAGGCAGATTTCTACCTTTTTTTAATTTTCAAACCATCCCTTACAGGCTGAGATACATTCTCTTGATTTCTTTTCACGAATCTCGGCACAGTGCTTATGTAACAACTTGGCCTTTTCACAAAAATTAAGCTCTGTGCTGGGACAAGTTGCTAGTTGTAGCAAGAGTCTTAAAATTTGAAATATTCAAACATATTATTTTTAAAGGTCTTGAGCACTCATTCAGATGATAAATTATGACATTTATACACAAACCAATCTGAATTCAAATGCAGCGGAATTGAGCATCGGGGGTGGGGGGGGAAAGGGGTCTATGAAGAAACATAAGGGGCCTGGTCAAGCCCCCAGTGGTGAAGAGTTCGCCTGCCAATGCAGGAGACACAGGTTCAATCCCTGCTCTGGAAAGATCCCACATGTTGCAGAGCAAATAAACCTGTGAGCCACAGCTATTGAACCTGTGCTCTAGAGCCTCGGAGCTGCAACTCTTGAAGCCTGTGTGCCCTAGGACCCGAGTTCCACAACAAGAGAAGTCCCTGCTTACCTCAACAAGAGAGTAGCCCCCACTCCCTGCAACTAGAGAAGAGCCTGTAAGAGCAGTGAAAACCCAGAATAGCCAATAAATAAATAAAATGGAAAAAAATATTAAAAGGAAGCGTTGAGTTACTAGGTTTTTATTTGGATCCTTGTCCTGTGCATCCATAGATAAGTGAGCTAAAAAGAAATCAATCTCAAAAAATGCTGATTTGGAGAGATTTGGTTTTTAAAAAATGACAATATTTGTCTATCAAGAAAAAGAATATTTTCAGCTATTAAAAATCTACAGAAAATAATTGACATTCAAGAACTGTTGAAGCTTAGAAACATTGAAGTCCAACTTTTTCTTACCAAAACTATCACCTCTCAAAGTTGCAGTAGTGCAGTGAATGCAGCATAGCTGAACCAAGGACAAGCTTATTCCTGGGATCTGAGTTCCCAGTTCTTAAAGTGTGTAATGCCTAGAGCTTTTAGGAAACCTCACACACTCTGTACTCAGCAAAACAGGCCTGCTATTGCTTCTTCCAACACCATCAAGGCAGAAACAAACACTGCAGGAGCACTGTGACTCGTGGAGGCAGATTTCTACCTTTTTTTAATTTTCAAACCATCCCTTACAGGCTGAGATACATTCTCTTGATTTCTTTTCACGAATCTCGGCACAGTGCTTATGTAACAACTTGGCCTTTTCACAAAAATTAAGCTCTGTGCTGGGACAAGTTGCTAGTTGTAGCAAGAGTCTTAAAATTTGAAATATTCAAACATATTATTTTTAAAGGTCTTGAGCACTCATTCAGATGATAAATTATGACATTTATACACAAACCAATCTGAATTCAAATGCAGCGGAATTGAGCATCGGGGGGGTGAGGAGGGTCTATGAATAAGGTGGCATAAAGAATTCTGGAACCTTGAACATCAAGAGGATTTGACTATAACTTGGTAACTGAGCAAAGTCCTGATGGATTAGAAAGCAGAGTAATCATATACCAAAGTAGTGCTTTTAGGCTATAGATGATATGAGAAAGGGAAGAAGTAGTTTGGTTTTTAAATTTGCATATGTGGTGAAGATTGAGAAAGTATCACAAATTATTAATAGTTCAGTAATTATCTGATACTTATCAATGCTTTTTATTTTATCAATCCATGTTAATTTTAATAATGCATATGTATTGCTTTGCAAAGAAGGCCTAGGTATATAAATGTTTATATTATACTGAAAAAATTCAAACAAATACTAGAATAGTAAGATGAATCCCACAGTCACCCAGACTAAACGATAATCAAGAGTTTGCCGCATTTGCTCCCTCTCCCTTTTTTCTTTCTTTCCTTTTATTCCTGTGTCAGTATCTTACCCTGGCTGGCTCCTGTGTCTTTCTGACCTGACCCATTAGTTCCTGATAGCTTCCTTGTTTTCCAGCACAGCAAGATGTCCAGACTCCTCTTAATTTCCTGCCACAGGCCTGAAATCAGCCTGTCTTTAGAGGTGCTCTGTTTCCTTTAAGCGGGTGAAAAATTATTTTAAGAAATAAAGGTTAAGCTAACACCAAATTTTATACAGAGGTAGTTCCCAGTTCTTAAAGTGTGTAATGCCTAGAGCTTTTAGGAAACCTCACACACTCTGTACTCAGCAAAACAGGCCTGCTATTGCTTCTTCCAACACCATCAAGGCAGAAACAAACACTGCAGGAGCACTGTGACTCGTGGAGGCAGATTTCTACCTTTTTTTAATTTTCAAACCATCCCTTACAGGCTGAGATACATTCTCTTGATTTCTTTTCACGAATCTCGGCACAGTGCTTATGTAACAACTTGGCCTTTTCACAAAAATTAAGCTCTGTGCTGGGACAAGTTGCTAGTTGTAGCAAGAGTCTTAAAATTTGAAATATTCAAACATATTATTTTTAAAGGTCTTGAGCACTCATTCAGATGATAAATTATGACATTTATACACAAACCAATCTGAATTCAAATGCAGCGGAATTGAGCATCGGGGGGGTGAGGAGGGTCTATGAATAAGGTGGCATAAAGAATTCTGGAACCTTGAACATCAAGAGGATTTGACTATAACTTGGTAACTGAGCAAAGTCCTGATGGATTAGAAAGCAGAGTAATCATATACCAAAGTAGTGCTTTTAGGCTATAGATGATATGAGAAAGGGAAGAAGTAGTTTGGTTTTTAAATTTGCATATGTGGTGAAGATTGAGAAAGTATCACAAATTATTAATAGTTCAGTAATTATCTGATACTTATCAATGCTTTTTATTTTATCAATCCATGTTAATTTTAATAATGCATATGTATTGCTTTGCAAAGAAGGCCTAGGTATATAAATGTTTATATTATACTGAAAAAATTCAAACAAATACTAGAATAGTAAGATGAATCCCACAGTCACCCAGACTAAACGATAATCAAGAGTTTGCCGCATTTGCTCCCTCTCCCTTTTTTCTTTCTTTCCTTTTATTCCTGTGTCAGTATCTTACCCTGGCTGGCTCCTGTGTCTTTCTGACCTGACCCATTAGTTCCTGATAGCTTCCTTGTTTTCCAGCACAGCAAGATGTCCAGACTCCTCTTAATTTCCTGCCACAGGCCTGAAATCAGCCTGTCTTTAGAGGTGCTCTGTTTCCTTTAAGCGGGTGAAAAATTATTTTAAGAAATAAAGGTTAAGCTAACACCAAATTTTATACAGAGGTAGTTCCTGGACCACTGTGGGGCCTACCATCCTGAGACTTGTGGGGAAAATATTAAAAACAGCCTTAAGTAAATGTAAATATGTAAGCAGTCTAAAAATGAATTTACTTTTTTTTTTTTTTGGGTGGGAGTCGGGTTGGGGAGGGAGGGGAGCGGGCGGGCCACTTCTATTTTTCATTTCTCTATTTTCATCCGTCTTTGTTCTTTGGCTCCTGCGGGCCTCCCATCGCGGTGGCGTCTGTTGTTGCAGAGCACCGGCTCTGGGCACATGTGCTCCAGAGCTCCGGCTCGGTAGTTGGACACGTCAGTCCAGCTGCTCCGCGGCACGTGGGATCTTCCCAGGCCAGGGATCGAACCGGTGCCCCTTGCACTGCAAGGCGGTGTCCTTACCCACTGGACCACCAGAGGAAGCCCTGAATCTACTTTTTAAAACAAAACAGATCTGTCATCATTAAAATCTTGCCCCAGCAGGTAACCCTTCTCCTAAGTATTCTTCTTTAATAATGCTTGAAGTAAACATTTCCAGCCAGCTTTTACTGGATAGAATTTAGCATCTTCTACAATAACACTCTTGTTTCATTTTCATATATCTTAGCAAGATGTTCAGTAATAAATAATACCTTCTCCTTTCTTCTTGAGGGAAGTTTTCATCCTTTAGCCTAAGCCTAAGCCTAAATAAAGTACCACTGCTCCCTTCACACCGTGAGCCAAGACTTTTTTAACCTATAAAGCAGTGATTCTTAATGTCTTCCTCCCCATCACAAATGAGGAATACTGAACGTTGTGTGTATTTAATATCTAAACCATAAGAAGTGTTTACTATATGTGCCAGTCCTATTTTCAGTCCTTACATGCATTAACTCTTTAATTTCCTGCCACAGGCCTGAAATCAGCCTTTTCTTTAAAAGTTCCTTATAGCTTCCTTGTTTTCCAGCACAGCAAGATGTCCAGACTCCTCTTAATTTCCTGCCACAGGCCTGAAATCAGCCTGTCTTTAGAGGTGCTCTGTTTCCTTTAAGCGGGTGAAAAATTATTTTAAGAAATAAAGGTTAAGCTAACACCAAATTTTATACAGAGGTAGTTCCTGGACCACTGTGGGGCCTACCATCCTGAGACTTGTGGGGAAAATATTAAAAACAGCCTTAAGTAAATGTAAATATGTAAGCAGTCTAAAAATGAATTTACTTTTTTTTTTTTTTGGGTGGGAGTCGGGTTGGGGAGGGAGGGGAGCGGGCGGGCCACTTCTATTTTTCATTTCTCTATTTTCATCCGTCTTTGTTCTTTGGCTCCTGCGGGCCTCCCATCGCGGTGGCGTCTGTTGTTGCAGAGCACCGGCTCTGGGCACATGTGCTCCAGAGCTCCGGCTCGGTAGTTGGACACGTCAGTCCAGCTGCTCCGCGGCACGTGGGATCTTCCCAGGCCAGGGATCGAACCGGTGCCCCTTGCACTGCAAGGCGGTGTCCTTACCCACTGGACCACCAGAGGAAGCCCTGAATCTACTTTTTAAAACAAAACAGATCTGTCATCATTAAAATCTTGCCCCAGCAGGTAACCCTTCTCCTAAGTATTCTTCTTTAATAATGCTTGAAGTAAACATTTCCAGCCAGCTTTTACTGGATAGAATTTAGCATCTTCTACAATAACACTCTTGTTTCATTTTCATATATCTTAGCAAGATGTTCAGTAATAAATAATACCTTCTCCTTTCTTCTTGAGGGAAGTTTTCATCCTTTAGCCTAAGCCTAAGCCTAAATAAAGTACCACTGCTCCCTTCACACCGTGAGCCAAGACTTTTTTAACCTATAAAGCAGTGATTCTTAATGTCTTCCTCCCCATCACAAATGAGGAATACTGAACGTTGTGTGTATTTAATATCTAAACCATAAGAAGTGTTTACTATATGTGCCAGTCCTATTTTCAGTCCTTACATGCATTAACTCTTCAATCCTGGCAACAACCCTATGAAGTTGGTTTTTAAATTGTTCCCAGGTGGCACTATGTGGGTTGGATTCCTGGGTTGGGAAGATCGCCTGGAACAGCAAATGGTAACCCACTCCAGCATTCCTGCCTAGAAAATTTCATGGACAGAGGAGCCTGGCCAGCTGCAGTCTTTGGGGTCACAAAGAGTTAGACATGACCAAATGAGTTTCTACTATTCTACTACTATAGTTGATTTACTCATTTTTATAGATAAAAGACACGAAAGAGAAAAGGAAAGTCATTAAGGATCCCAAGACTATTCAGCTGTAATGAGATGGAGCCAGAATTTTGAATTTCAGGTAAGCTGGCAACAGACTCACTCAGGTTTTTTCTTTCCTCCCCTCCCTAAACAAACAGAAAAATCCCAAATCTCCAAACCACCACTGGAAAGAAATTATTCTGTTTAAGAGTGAAATACCAGGGCTTCCCTGGTGGCTCAGTGGTAAAGAGTCCACCTGCCAATGCAGAAGACACGGGTTTGATCCCTGAGCCAGAAAGATCCTACATGCCTCTAGAAGCAACTAAGCCCATGTGCCAGAACTACTGAGCCCCTAAACTAGAGCCTGGGAACCACAAGTACTGAAGCCCATGTGCCTTAGTGCCCATGCTCCACGACAAGAGAACCTGCTCCAATGAGAAGCTCTCACACTACAACGATAGAGCAATCCCCGCTCTCCACAACTAGCGAAAACCCCTGTGCAGCAATGAAGACCTAGCACAACCAAAACCAAAACAAAAAAAAAAACCCAGTTAAGTACCAGAACCCATCACTTGATAAATAAGAAAATAAGGTGCCCACTATTACCATTAGATTGTTCTGGCTTACCTAATAACGAAACATTCAGTTGACAACTCTGTTGTTGTTACCCAGGTAGCACAGTGGTCAAGAATCTGCCTGCTATTGCAAGAGATGAGGATATGACAGAGTACACATGCATATACACACAGTTATATTTACTGAACTTTTACTATCATTAGAAGGGCACTTTTCTCACTGTATTATTCAAGCTCCATGTAGGCAAGGACAATATCTTCTTCTTTGTATCTCAGACATCACTCCTGGCACATAGGAAGGAAATATATGAATAGGTTTTGAATGAATTAAAGTGGATAAAGAGCTCCGGATTTTTTCTTTTTTTCCACAATCACAAGTTTTTTTATTTTGCTTTTTTGATTCTATAGAGTTTTGTTGTTTACAGATATGCATCATTCCAGCTTAGTCACATTAGATTTTTTCATTAAATGCACATTACACCTAGGTATGGGTGACTATGTAACAATAGGGAAAGGGGCAGGGCACAACTTTTCACAGAATGACATCACCCAAGGACACAATAGAAACCCATTAAATTCAAATGAGTCTGAGATGACAGACTAGACTTTGATCCTCAATCAGCAAGCTAAATGACACACCCAGAGGCACCATGACAGTTCTGCCCCTTCCCCAAAATAGGTGGAAAAATCCTCTTATTAGTATATGAAATGACAGCCCCTAAAAGCTAAGAATGCCACATTTTCTGGGTCGCTGCACTTGCCCTCTGCCACGTGGGTTCAAGTTCCAAACAGGGTTTTGGCTGGGTTCAAGTCCTGGCCACGTAGGTTTAAGTCCCAAACTAGGTTTTGGGTTTAAGTCCCAAATCCGAGGTAAACGGTTTCAAGCATATTGGGTCTAAATCCAGGCACTTCTGAAAGTGAAGGAGGGTTCTAGCATTAATTATACAGAAGAGCAGCAACAACAAAACCAAAGCCACCTTATTTGAGCAGTTTTGCTGCATAAACCAGTACGGCTAATCAAATCAACTGAGTCCCAAGGCAGGGTAATTTATGAACAGTTAGTGTACTATATTGTAGAAGAATAAAGACTATTTTGCAGTATAAATTTGTCAGACAGACCTGTAGTTCCTCTTTACCTGTTTTCATGACCCATTAGTGGAAGCTTGGTCTGTCATCTTTTAAGTCCTTTATTTATGCTGCTCTATTGCAAACAACCTAAGTATCTGCTGATACTGCTTATATTCTTAGTCTCTGTTCTCCGCTGAAGCTTTAAAATAAACTATGGGGCTTTCCTGGTAGCTCAGTGGTGAAGAGTTCACCTGCCAATGCAAGCGACATGGGTTTGATCCTCAGATCCAGGAAGATTCCACATACTGCAGAGCAACTAAGCCCGTGAGCTACAACTACTGAGCCCATGCTCTAGAGCCTCAGAGCTGCAACTAATGAGACCATGTGCCACAACTTCTGAAGCCAGTGTGCCCTAGAGCCTGAGTTCTACAACAAGAGAAGTCACCACAACGAGAAGCCTGCTCACCTGAACTAGAGAGTAGCCCCCACTCCCTGCAACTAGAGAAGAACCTGTGGTAGCAGTGAAAACCCAGAGTAGCCAAAAATAATAAATAAAATAAACTATGAATTCAATGGGCTATTTTTATAATCAAACTCTAGGAGCATTTACATATATATCTTATTTTTATGATTAAACTTTGGGTTCACCCATATATGTTGAAAATCAAATTGTCCAGTCATGTCTGACTCTGCAACACCATGGACGAACCATGGAACTCTCCAGGCAAGAATAGGTGGAAAAATCCTCTTATTAGTATATGAAATGACAGCCCCTAAAAGCTAAGAATGCCACATTTTCTGGGTCGCTGCACTTGCCCTCTGCCACGTGGGTTCAAGTTCCAAACAGGGTTTTGGCTGGGTTCAAGTCCTGGCCACGTAGGTTTAAGTCCCAAACTAGGTTTTGGGTTTAAGTCCCAAATCCGAGGTAAACGGTTTCAAGCATATTGGGTCTAAATCCAGGCACTTCTGAAAGTGAAGGAGGGTTCTAGCATTAATTATACAGAAGAGCAGCAACAACAAAACCAAAGCCACCTTATTTGAGCAGTTTTGCTGCATAAACCAGTACGGCTAATCAAATCAACTGAGTCCCAAGGCAGGGTAATTTATGAACAGTTAGTGTACTATATTGTAGAAGAATAAAGACTATTTTGCAGTATAAATTTGTCAGACAGACCTGTAGTTCCTCTTTACCTGTTTTCATGACCCATTAGTGGAAGCTTGGTCTGTCATCTTTTAAGTCCTTTATTTATGCTGCTCTATTGCAAACAACCTAAGTATCTGCTGATACTGCTTATATTCTTAGTCTCTGTTCTCCGCTGAAGCTTTAAAATAAACTATGGGGCTTTCCTGGTAGCTCAGTGGTGAAGAGTTCACCTGCCAATGCAAGCGACATGGGTTTGATCCTCAGATCCAGGAAGATTCCACATACTGCAGAGCAACTAAGCCCGTGAGCTACAACTACTGAGCCCATGCTCTAGAGCCTCAGAGCTGCAACTAATGAGACCATGTGCCACAACTTCTGAAGCCAGTGTGCCCTAGAGCCTGAGTTCTACAACAAGAGAAGTCACCACAACGAGAAGCCTGCTCACCTGAACTAGAGAGTAGCCCCCACTCCCTGCAACTAGAGAAGAACCTGTGGTAGCAGTGAAAACCCAGAGTAGCCAAAAATAATAAATAAAATAAACTATGAATTCAATGGGCTATTTTTATAATCAAACTCTAGGAGCATTTACATATATATCTTATTTTTATGATTAAACTTTGGGTTCACCCATATATGTTGAAAATCAAATTGTCCAGTCATGTCTGACTCTGCAACACCATGGACGAACCATGGAACTCTCCAGGCAAGAATACTGGAGTAGGTAGCTTATCCCTTCTCCAGGGGATCTTCCTGACCTAGGGATCAAACCCAGGTATCCGGCATTGCAGGCGGATTCTTTATTGTCTGAGCCACAAGGGAAGCCACCATATGTGCTAGGGGTGGCAAAACTTGATAGGCAATTCAGAAAGTCTTTACTATTTCTAGTGTTTTTTTAAAAAAAAGTGTTCATCTTTCAGTCTCTGAACAAAAAAAATCAGTATTTATGGTTTCTATGAACTTTTCTCATATTCTGGCAATGGTGGTGAAAATCTGCTTGTCTCTATTCCTATATACGATTTAGCTTTTCTGCTTTATCAACACAGCCTTTTAAGTCTCCTGTGAGCTAGAGCAAGGATATAATATCATTCGCAGTGTTATTTGCAAACATAAAAGGAAGTGTCGGTATATGGCTCATAGACACCACTTACGTTCTATTGTAGACAAAGAAGCCAGGAACATAATCATAGTAGTTATAGATTTAAATGGTTTGCCATTGTTCCATAAAACACTTGTTTTCATTTACCCCTCCAAGTCTACTTGAAGTAGACCAGCTACTGTGAAGCAGAAAATATTATCAATTAGAGCACCAGTGTGTTAGTCCTGAATCACAGGGCTTCAATGCCCTGGTGTGTTATGATACCCAAAGCTGTACCCTGCTTACCGCCCCAGCACACATATCGCAGCAGGACTAGATGTGTTCAGAGGCTAGATGTGTACTGAAAATTAATAGACAGCAAAACCAAAAAGGCAAAAAGAAACAGGTTTCTTAGAAGGTAAAAATTTGGAAGATCAGAACAATAGGAATAAGAAACTGATGAATGACCCACCACTCTTTCCCCTTTAAGGACAGGAAGACCTACACCTTTAAATGGGCAAAATTTGGAGTGACTAATAGGCAAATTAGTATCTCACATCAAACTCATTATGTCTAAAATTGAACTCATTTCTTCTTTTCTCTCCCACCCAACTCCAGCTTCATGGTCAATGGTAGATCACTAAAAACCCATTTTTATGATTAAACTTTGGGTTCACCCATATATGTTGAAAATCAAATTGTCCAGTCATGTCTGACTCTGCAACACCATGGACGAACCATGGAACTCTCCAGGCAAGAATACTGGAGTAGGTAGCTTATCCCTTCTCCAGGGGATCTTCCTGACCTAGGGATCAAACCCAGGTATCCGGCATTGCAGGCGGATTCTTTATTGTCTGAGCCACAAGGGAAGCCACCATATGTGCTAGGGGTGGCAAAACTTGATAGGCAATTCAGAAAGTCTTTACTATTTCTAGTTTTTTTTTAAAAAAAAGTGTTCATCTTTCAGTCTCTGAACAAAAAAAATCAGTATTTATGGTTTCTATGAACTTTTCTCATATTCTGGCAATGGTGGTGAAAATCTGCTTGTCTCTATTCCTATATACGATTTAGCTTTTCTGCTTTATCAACACAGCCTTTTAAGTCTCCTGTGAGCTAGAGCAAGGATATAATATCATTCGCAGTGTTATTTGCAAACATAAAAGGAAGTGTCGGTATATGGCTCATAGACACCACTTACGTTCTATTGTAGACAAAGAAGCCAGGAACATAATCATAGTAGTTATAGATTTAAATGGTTTGCCATTGTTCCATAAAACACTTGTTTTCATTTACCCCTCCAAGTCTACTTGAAGTAGACCAGCTACTGTGAAGCAGAAAATATTATCAATTAGAGCACCAGTGTGTTAGTCCTGAATCACAGGGCTTCAATGCCCTGGTGTGTTATGATACCCAAAGCTGTACCCTGCTTCCCGCCCAGCACACATATCGCAGCAGGACTAGATGTGTTCAGAGGCTAGATGTGTACTGAAAATTAATAGACAGCAAAACCAAAAAGGCAAAAAGAAACAGGTTTCTTAGAAGGTAAAAATTTGGAAGATCAGAACAATAGGAATAAGAAACTGATGAATGACCCACCACTCTTTCCCCTTTAAGGACAGGAAGACCTACACCTTTAAATGGGCAAAATTTGGAGTGACTAATAGGCAAATTAGTATCTCACATCAAACTCATTATGTCTAAAATTGAACTCATTTCTTCTTTTCTCTCCCACCCAACTCCAGCTTCATGGTCAATGGTAGATCACTGGGAACACTAGACATTAAAGTCCAAGTCTCTTTCTGGGCTTCCTAGGCGTTTCAGTGGTAAAGAATGTGCCTGCAATGCAGAGGATGCAGGTTTGGTCCCTGGGTTGGGAAGATCCCCTGGAGAAGGGAATGGTAACCCACTCCACTATTCTTGCCTGGAGAATCCCAGAGGAGCCTGGAGGGCTACAGTCTATGGGTTTGCAGAGAGTCAGACAGGACTTAGCGACTAAAACAACAACAAGCTTCTTTCATCTGCAAGCAATCCATCTACAGGTACTATATATATATATATATATATATATATATTTTTTTTTTTTGTCTTGAAATATTTATGGTATCTAATGTTCATTTCTCATTTCCATTGTCTCATTCCAGTCCAGCGTTCACTGATTCATCCACAGACCATTAGAACAGCTTTTCAGCTGATCCCCTCATCTGCACATGATCCCCTATTTCCAATTCATCCTACATACTCTGTAAGTGGCACTCTTCCCAAAATACCACTTTTGTTTCCTCCTCTAGGGAGGCTCATCAGCTCCATCACTTCAAGGGTTTCTGAAATCCAGATGCCCTTCATCCTCCTCCATCTTATTCCTCTGGTTCTGAATATTTATTCAGAGTTCTCTGACTTGGTCAAGTTCTTCTCTACACAAACCAACAACCTACAATCCCTCCCAGCAGTTCCTTGGCCCCCTGCCTGACACGCCCTTATTTTCTCCACTGCCATCAAATAAATCAGTAAATAATCAGCAGGTTCAAGATCTACCTCCAACCCTTTTTTGTTTGACCAGCGTTTGCCTCCTTTCACCCACAAGCGAAGCACTGCTGTCACTGTGGGTGGTTTATTCAACCTCCAACAGGGAAGTCAGAGAGGCGGCAGTAGCTCCTGAGTCAGATATCTTCTTTCAAAAAATGTGACCTTAGGTTACTTAACCTCTCTCAGCCCCAGTTTATTAATCTATAAAATGAGAACTATAGTAGGAGTCACTTTATCAAGGTCCAAATGAAGGGGTCAGCACTGTGCTTAATATGGGAAGTGCCCAATAAATGTTAGATGTTGTTCCTATTCCGGAGACATTTGCTGAGTCCTGGCTCAAGGGCCGTGACTCTGGGAGCTCACAATCTAGTTAAAGAGAAAGATGGTCTGTATATGTGGACCCACAGGGCAAGAGAGGTGGAGTCAGGAATGGCAAGGGAACTAAGGAATCCAGGAGTTAACAAAATCCAGTCGGGTTAACAAAGAAAGACTGCGGTTCCTTTGGGAAATGTTGGGTTTGCCATCAACAGAGTCATGTTTGGTTAGCCCCTCCAGATTTGCTTTTTTTTTGGTGGGGGGTTGCACCATTTGGCACATGGGATCCCAGTTCCTTGACCAGGGATCAAACCTGTGCTCCCTAAAGAGGAAGCACGGAGTCCTAACCACTGGACCACTGGGGAATTCCACCTCCAGATCTGCTTTTCATCTCCTACTCTGCCTTGGGATCCAGGAGTACCAACCTGAGGGACAATAGCCTGCCGTGTCCTCTGGTTTTTGTTCGAGTTTGGCCTAGGGAATTAAGCAGGAGGCAGGAAGGAGGGAGGAAAGTGAGGTCTGGGTATTTATTCCTTTATTTATTATTTATTTATCCATTTATTTTTGATGCCATCACTTTGAGCTGCCTATATCCCTTGGTGAAAATGTTAGTCCCTCAGTTGTGTCTGACCCTTTGTGATCCCATGGACTATAGTCTGCCAGTCTCTTCTGTCCATGGAATTCTCTGGGCAAGAATACTGGAGTGGGTTGCCATTTCCTTCTCAAGATCATCTTCCTGACCCAGGGATAGAACCCAGGTCTCCTGAATTGCAGGCAGATTCTTTACCATTTGAACCACTAGGAAAGCCAATTACTATTCTCTCAAGGCAGTCTGCTCTCCACCACTCTTGTGAGTTCTGGAAACTCCTCCATCTCCTCACCCCCTGGGATTTAGGGCTGGTGAAAGCCCAGCTTTCACTAGTTCCCTATGGTTCTTCTCCCAAATCTCTATAAATAGTCTCTTGGTAAATAAGCCCTCCTGCAATTATCCCAATTTGCACATGCCATCTGTTTCCTGTCGAGGCCCTCACTGAAAAGTTACCTTAGGTTACTTAACCTCTCTCCGCCCAAGTTTATTAATCTATAAAATGAGAACTATAGTAGGAGTCACTTTATCAAGGTCCAAATGAAGGGGTCAGCACTGTGCTTAATATGGGAAGTGCCCAATAAATGTTAGATGTTGTTCCTATTCCGGAGACATTTGCTGAGTCCTGGCTCAAGGGCCGTGACTCTGGGAGCTCACAATCTAGTTAAAGAGAAAGATGGTCTGTATATGTGGACCCACAGGGCAAGAGAGGTGGAGTCAGGAATGGCAAGGGAACTAAGGAATCCAGGAGTTAACAAAATCCAGTCGGGTTAACAAAGAAAGACTGCGGTTCCTTTGGGAAATGTTGGGTTTGCCATCAACAGAGTCATGTTTGGTTAGCCCCTCCAGATTTGCTTTTTTTTTGGTGGGGGGTTGCACCATTTGGCACATGGGATCCCAGTTCCTTGACCAGGGATCAAACCTGTGCTCCCTAAAGAGGAAGCACGGAGTCCCAACCACTGGACCACTGGGGAATTCCACCTCCAGATCTGCTTTTCATCTCCTACTCTGCCTTGGGATCCAGGAGTACCAACCTGAGGGACAATAGCCTGCCGTGTCCTCTGGTTTTTGTTCGAGTTTGGCCTAGGGAATTAAGCAGGAGGCAGGAAGGAGGGAGGAAAGTGAGGTCTGGGTATTTATTCCTTTATTTATTATTTATTTATCCATTTATTTTTGATGCCATCACTTTGAGCTGCCTATATCCCTTGGTGAAAATGTTAGTCCCTCAGTTGTGTCTGACCCTTTGTGATCCCATGGACTATAGTCTGCCAGTCTCTTCTGTCCATGGAATTCTCTGGGCAAGAATACTGGAGTGGGTTGCCATTTCCTTCTCAAGATCATCTTCCTGACCCAGGGATAGAACCCAGGTCTCCTGAATTGCAGGCAGATTCTTTACCATTTGAACCACTAGGAAAGCCAATTACTATTCTCTCAAGGCAGTCTGCTCTCCACCACTCTTGTGAGTTCTGGAAACTCCTCCATCTCCTCACCCCCTGGGATTTAGGGCTGGTGAAAGCCCAGCTTTCACTAGTTCCCTATGGTTCTTCTCCCAAATCTCTATAAATAGTCTCTTGGTAAATAAGCCCTCCTGCAATTATCCCAATTTGCACATGCCATCTGTTTCCTGTCGAGGCCCTCACTGATACACCATGTTGATCTGGCTATGTGATTTCAGGTCTAGAATTTGGAAGAGTGGTCTCTAAGTTGAAGCTGGCAGAGGGAACAAGATCTCTGACTGAGAGGGAGTAGATGAGGCAAGGAATATCAGAGGAAGAACCTGGGGTGACCTCCATGTACTCCAGACAGTGGAGAAAGAACTCAGCAGCTTCCAGTGTGAAAGTAATGGCAACTCCCTTTTCTCATGACCCTGATGATCCTCAAGAACATCTTTCCAGAAGGATGTAGAAATGCAATCGTCCTATTGACAGAGCAATCATTTTAAAACATCAAGGTGCCCAAGGGCTTGGACTTGCAGGAAGATTCTTAGTTCGTTATGCATACTTATCTGTATAGGAAAATCACCTTTCAAAGTATTTTTTTTTTAACTAGGTAAGATATTTGCACATGATTCAAAAATAAAGAAGGGACAATATTGAGTCTCTTTCCTATCCATACCCTTTCACCTTGTTTCTCATGAGTGCCAAGTTATTCCAGTCATGTCCGACTCTTTGTGACGCTATGGACTACAGCCTGCCAGGCTCCCTTGTCCATGGGATTTTCCAGGCAAGAATACTGGAGTGGATTGCCATGCCCTCCTCTAGGGGATCTTCCTGACCCAGGGATGGAAACGGCATCTCTTAAGTTCCCTGCATTGGCAGGTGGGTTCTTTACCACTAGGGCCACTTGGAAAGCCAGCCCTCTGCTTTCTCCATTGTCACTTTTTATTAGTCGCTTATCTCTTCTTATATTAATGTAGATATAAGCTAATATAACTAGACGCTATATTCTTATATTTCCTCCATCTTATACAAAAGGTATTATACTAGGTGCACTCTATCTTTTGCTCTCCTCTGGAGTGGTTCTTCATTACTTTTTTGTTGTTGTTGTTAATAATTGCATAAAATTCCATAGGGGAGAAGCAGCACCATTTATTTACCGGGATGCAGAGGCACTTCTATGAGCTCTGCCTACCAGCCACAGGTCCCAGGTCCCTCCTTAAAGTTCTGAAACTTTCCCCATCCCTGCAAATGTCCTACCACCAGCTGCTCTTTGGAACTTTGTCTCCCTCTCAGTGGAGAAAACTGAGGCCTTCATGAGGAGCTTCCTCAATTTCCTGCTGCTTTTGTTCAGTCGCTCAAGTCAGGCCCTTCTGTCCTCTACTATCTCCTGGAGATAATTTCCTGTTAGCAAATTTAAACACCCACCTGCATCTGCACTGATCCCCTTCTCCATTCAGGCTGCAACAGGGGAGACTTTTCACCTCCTGGTTAATGCCCATTCTTCCATCTCTGATAAAGATCCTGTCTCCTTCCAGTGTTCTCAGGACCTTCTGCTATCACTGACTGTAGAGCCTCCCATCTATTAACCTTCTCTCTCACAATACAACCATCCCCATAATTTTTTTTTTCTCTTTCTCTCTCCAGTTACTACTGCCCTATCCCTCTGTTCTTCTTGAGCCAAACTTTCTGGGAGAGCTGTCCACAAAGTTTCAATTTACCTGCTTGTTACTCCTCAGTCCTCTTAGCCCAACCCCACTCCCATCAAACCACAGAGGCTTTTCACACTCAGCTGCAACCACTCTCAGGTCATTCAACGAAACTTTCAGGCTTAGCTGACTTCACAGCAACACTTGACACATTCTCTGATCCTCTCTCTTTTGGAGATATTCCCTTTAATGACACTACGCTTTCCTGGACTTTTTATGTGGTTACTTCTTTTCTGCATAGGAGGACTGCTTCTGAGTCCCTAGTCTGGTGTTCCACAAATAGAGCCCGGGGTGGGGGTTTGAGCGAGACATCCAGACTCACTTAGGTGAATTTCAAGGGGTGATAAATAACTCCAGAAATAATAACATTTAATGTAAGATTTCTAAAAATTCAGTTAATGCCAAGAAATCCACACTGAACAAAATAAAGATTTTAATGAAGTCCAGTGCTGTGCTGGCTCAGATTGGAGCCTGAGGCAAAGGGAAAAAAGCATGCCTCTATCTACATGTTTTTATGTATTTTGTAACAATTAGCTTGTGTTCTCTGAACATTAGAAGGTTGGAACAGTATTGAAAATTTAAAAAGTAAATGTAGTAACATATTTTTAAGTTTTAATGTATAACCACCAAAAAAGAATTGATTGTGTGGATGAACCTAGAGACTATAGCCATAGTGAAATCAGAAAACATCATATATTAACAGAGATGTATAGACTCTACAAAATGGTACTGATGAACCTATTTATACAACAGCAATGGAGACACAGGTAGAGAGAACAAACTATGGACTTGGGCTAGCAAATTTAAACACCCACCTGCATCTGCACTGATCCTTCTCCATTCAGGCTGCAACAGGAGACTTTTCACCTCCTGGTTAATGCCCATTCTTCCATCTCTGATAAAGATCCTGTCTCCTTCCAGTGTTCTCAGGACCTTCTGCTATCACTGACTGTAGAGCCTCCCATCTATTAACCTTCTCTCTCACAATACAACCATCCCCATAATTTTTTTTTTCTCTTTCTCTCTCCAGTTACTACTGCCCTATCCCTCTGTTCTTCTTGAGCCAAACTTTCTGGGAGAGCTGTCCACAAAGTTTCAATTTACCTGCTTGTTACTCCTCAGTCCTCTTAGCCCAACCCCACTCCCATCAAACCACAGAGGCTTTTCACACTCAGCTGCAACCACTCTCAGGTCATTCAACGAAACTTTCAGGCTTAGCTGACTTCACAGCAACACTTGACACATTCTCTGATCCTC
This sequence comes from Tragulus kanchil, assembly GCA_022376925.1. Taxonomy (NCBI): domain Eukaryota; kingdom Metazoa; phylum Chordata; class Mammalia; order Artiodactyla; family Tragulidae; genus Tragulus; species Tragulus kanchil. The sequence goes on from JAIOJX010000024.1 coordinate 134,686,237, forward strand.
TCTCTTTTGGAGATATTCCCTTTAATGACACTACGCTTTCCTGGACTTTTTATGTGGTTACTTCTTTTCTGCATAGGAGGACTGCTTCTGAGTCCCTAGTCTGGTGTTCCACAAATAGAGCCCGGGGTGGGGGTTTGAGCGAGACATCCAGACTCACTTAGGTGAATTTCAAGGGGTGATAAATAACTCCAGAAATAATAACATTTAATGTAAGATTTCTAAAAATTCAGTTAATGCCAAGAAATCCACACTGAACAAAATAAAGATTTTAATGAAGTCCAGTGCTGTGCTGGCTCAGATTGGAGCCTGAGGCAAAGGGAAAAAGCATGCCTCTATCTACATGTTTTTATGTATTTTGTAACAATTAGCTTGTGTTCTCTGAACATTAGAAGGTTGGAACAGTATTGAAAATTTAAAAAGTAAATGTAGTAACATATTTTTAAGTTTTAATGTATAACCACCAAAAAAGAATTGATTGTGTGGATGAACCTAGAGACTATATACATAGTGAAATCAGAAAAACATCATATATTAACAGAGATGTATAGACTCTACAAAAATGGTACTGATGAACCTATTTATACAACAGCAATGGAGACACAGGTAGAGAGAACAAACTATGGACTTGGGCTGGGTGGGATGGAAAGATATACAGTAACATATGTAAAATAGTGGGAATTTACTGTATGACTCAGGGAACTCAAACCAAGGCTCTGTGACAAACTAGAGGGGGGGGATGGGGTGGGAGGTGGGAGGCAGACTCAACAGGGAGGGGACATATGTGTACCTATGGCTGATCCATACTGATGTACGGCAAAAACCAACACAATATTGTAAATATTCTTAAAGAAAAAAAGCAAAGAAAAAATGCAAGTATTCCTCCCCCCAAAGAGTGGACTATGATTTTAAGTTAATTAAAACTCATTTAAGATTGTCATCTGGTCAAAAGAAATTTTAAGACATGGCAATTCTGTTATCACATTTGAAAAATAAGGTAATCAAAGTAGTAGAGTTTGAAAATATTGGCAAGCTTGCTTCCATTAAAGCTAAGGATGATGGGACAGGGAGGGAGGTCGGGGGAGGTTTAAGAGGCAGGGGCACCATGTATACCTATGGCTAATTCATGTCAATGTTTGACAGAAACCAACACAATCCTGTAAAGCAATATCCTTCGATTAAAAAAGTAAATTTAAAATTAATAAAGCAAAGGCACTTTTGCACAGCAAAAGAAACCATAAACATTAAAAGACAACCCTAAGAATGAGAGAAAAAATTGCAAATGAAACTGACGATGGATTAGTCTCCAAAATACACAAGCCGCTCATGCAGGAAGTACCATGAAAATACCAGGGAAAAAAAAAACACCAACGTAAAGATGGGCAAAAGAGAAACAGACATTTCTCCCAAGACGTACGGATGACTAACAAACACATGAAAAGATGCTCAACATAATGTATATTAGAGAAATGCAAATCAAACCTACAGTGAGGTATCACCTCACACCAGTCAGAATGGCCATCATTTAAAAATCTATAAACAAACTCTGGAGAGGATGTGGAGAAAGGGGAACCCTCTTGCACTGTTGGTGGGAATGTGAGTTGAAACAACCACTATAGAGAACAGTATGGAGATTCCTTAAATAACTAAGAATAGAATTACCATATGATCCAGCAATTCCACTGTCAAGCATATACCCTAAGAAAACCATAATTCATATACCCCAGTGTTCATTGTAGCACTTTTTTACAATAGGTAAAACCTAGATTGTCAAGAGATGAATGGATACAGAAATTGTGGTATACATACACAATGAAGAATTACTCAGCTATAAAAAAGAACATATCTGAGTCAATCCTAATGAGGTGGATAAATCTAGAGTCTATTATACAGAGTGAAATTAAGTCAGAAAGACAAATATTGTCTATTCCATATTGCATATGAAATCTAGAAAGATGGCACTGATGAACCTACTTGCAGAGCTGAAGTGCAGACACAGAACAGACTTGTGGACATAATGGGGGAAGGAGAGGATGGGACAAACTGAGAACAGCATGGAAACATATATATTACCATATACAAAATAGATAGCCAGTGGAACTTTGCTGTGTGACACAGAGAGGTCAACCCAGTGCTCTGTGACAACCTAGAGGGGTGGGATGCGGCAGGAGATGGGAGAGAGTTTCAAGAGGGAGGGAGCCTATGTATACCTATGGGTGATTCATGTTGATGTATGGCAGAGACCAACACAATATTGTAAATCAATTATCCTCCAGTTAAAATAATAAACTAAAAATAGAAAAAAAAAAATGCACAAAGTAGCACTCAGGGGCAGAAGGAAGGCCCTGCTGGGCCTGGACCCAGGCCTGCCTGCCATGGATGTTGACTGTTATTAAATGCTCTTTCTACACCTCTTGAAATGATTGTGTAATTTTTCTTATTTATTCTATTAGTGAGTTATACTGATTGAATTTTTAACATTAAATCAAACTTACATAATCAAAGGGCTCATCATTTTCCCCTTTGTCTCAAATTCCAATAAGGCACATCAGGAAACTCAAGAAATATCACGTTTTATTCTTTTAAATCAAAGATCAGACTTGTTCCACCCAACCTAGAGAGAAATTTAACCTTCGTTATTTTTGGAGTTTCCCAAAACTCCAAAAGAGAACTGGGCAGAGACGTGGAAGCCATCATATCCCCAGTGTACAGGAGAGCGCCTTCTGCCCACTGGCCATCAATTCCTATTACCTCAAACATGCTTGCCCAGGTCCACCAGGGTCTTCAGGACCACAGGTTCTGCTGCATCTCAGGCCTCTGAAAGGTCCTGGGGCCTTTGCTAAGGTTGAGAACTTACACCTTCAATTCAAGACCCTCCGGGCCTCTCTCCCCTTGCCTCATGGTTTATCTTCCTCTCCTGGACCTTTACTGAAAACTGCAAGATGCTTTAACATCAGAACCCTTTTACCTTAAGCCCTGCCAAGATCCCTGAATTCAGGAATAATAGACCTGGATATCAGTTTTAAAATGGGAGGAAAGGGGAAAATAAGAGCACATATTAATACTTCCACAGTCTTGCCACATCAGCCTTGGTAGCCGACTCCTTTTCCTCCTTCTCGCTGATCCTCCAGTGCAGTAGTCCTGCAGGGCTGAAGTGCAGACACAGAACAGACTTGTGGACATAATGGGGGAAGGAGAGGATGGGACAAACTGAGAACAGCATGGAAACATATATATTACCATATACAAAATAGATAGCCAGTGGAACTTTGCTGTGTGACACAGAGAGGTCAACCCAGTGCTCTGTGACAACCTAGAGGGGTGGGATGCGGCAGGAGATGGGAGAGAGTTTCAAGAGGGAGGGAGCCTATGTATACCTATGGGTGATTCATGTTGATGTATGGCAGAGACCAACACAATATTGTAAATCAATTATCCTCCAGTTAAAATAATAAACTAAAAATAGAAAAAAAAAAATGCACAAAGTAGCACTCAGGGGCAGAAGGAAGGCCCTGCTGGGCCTGGACCCAGGCCTGCCTGCCATGGATGTTGACTGTTATTAAATGCTCTTTCTACACCTCTTGAAATGATTGTGTAATTTTTCTTATTTATTCTATTAGTGAGTTATACTGATTGAATTTTTAACATTAAATCAAACTTACATAATCAAAGGGCTCATCATTTTCCCCTTTGTCTCAAATTCCAATAAGGCACATCAGGAAACTCAAGAAATATCACGTTTTATTCTTTTAAATCAAAGATCAGACTTGTTCCACCCAACCTAGAGAGAAATTTAACCTTCGTTATTTTTGGAGTTTCCCAAAACTCCAAAAGAGAACTGGGCAGAGACGTGGAAGCCATCATATCCCCAGTGTACAGGAGAGCGCCTTCTGCCCACTGGCCATCAATTCCTATTACCTCAAACATGCTTGCCCAGGTCCACCAGGGTCTTCAGGACCACAGGTTCTGCTGCATCTCAGGCCTCTGAAAGGTCCTGGGGCCTTTGCTAAGGTTGAGAACTTACACCTTCAATTCAAGACCCTCCGGGCCTCTCTCCCCTTGCCTCATGGTTTATCTTCCTCTCCTGGACCTTTACTGAAAACTGCAAGATGCTTTAACATCAGAACCCTTTTACCTTAAGCCCTGCCAAGATCCCTGAATTCAGGAATAATAGACCTGGATATCAGTTTTAAAATGGGAGGAAAGGGGAAAATAAGAGCACATATTAATACTTCCACAGTCTTGCCACATCAGCCTTGGTAGCCGACTCCTTTTCCTCCTTCTCGCTGATCCTCCAGTGCAGTAGTCCTGCAGGGCTGGGCCCAAGGCCTCACACCATGCTCACTCCAAGGTAATCTCAATCATGTCCCTGGCAGGGTTTCCATCTATAAGCCTATGACCTCCCTATTTGTTTCTCTGGCCCAGACCTCTGACTGACCCCCCAAACAACGTGTCTAGCTGCTCAATACTTCCATCTGGATAGCTGTCAGTGGCGGTAAACTCAATATAGCCAGCGCCACACTCACAGTCTCCTCCCTCCAATCCAGTCCTTTCCCAGCGCAGTCAGAGGAGTCATCCTAGCGTCATCCAGTGGCCTTGACCCCCATTTCCCACCATTCCTGAATCCCATCCACTTTCTCTCCCGCCAAGCTCTCAAATTTTAAACAGCTCCGTTTCTGGACTTCCTTGGTGATCCGTTCGTTAAGAATCCGCCTGTCAATGCAGGGTACGTGGGTTTGATCCCTGCTCCAGAAAGAGTCTACAGAATCTTTGGCAGAGCAACTAAATCCATGAGCTGCAACTACTGAGCCCACATGTTCTGGAACCCACACTCATCAACAAGAGAACCAATGGCAATGGGAAGCCTATGCACAACTAGAGAATAGCGTCCACTCACCACAACTAGAGAAAAGCCTGCATGATGCAATGAAGATCCAGCACAGCCAAATAAAATAATTAAAAAAAAAAAAAAAAGCTCCATATAGGGATTCCCTGGTGGCCCAGTGAGTAAAGAATCCTTCTTCCAGTGCAGGGGGCACCGGTTCAATCCCTGTCTCAGGAAGATCCCACGTGCTGCGGAGCAGCTGGACCGATCTGTCCAACTAGGAGCCAGTGCTCTGGAGTGCATGAGCCTGGAGCCAGAGCTCTGCAAGGAGGGAGACCACTGCAATGGGAGGCCCACACAGGTCAAAGAACAAAGAAGAATGAAAATAAATAAATAAAAAACCAATAAAAAGAGGCCAAAAAAAAAAAAAAATCCCCTAAGATGATGGCATTCGGTCCTATTACTTCATGGCAAATAGATTGTGGGAAAAAACAAAAAAAACCTCCATATCTGCTGCCTCTACTCCACTCTCAGCTAGCAGCGTATCTTGCCTATTGTTAAAACCTCTTAATTGCTCTTCCCTGCACACTGCCTGGGCCTCTTCCAATGTCATCTTCAGAATTCACTAGAGCAACCTTCTGAAATACATATCTGAACTCCACAAGGCTTTCTCTTCTCCCAGAAATACACCAAGCCGAGTGATGGGCCTGCTTGGTCTGGCCTCCCCACTTCTCTCATCCACAGCTCACCTTGCTCCATCTTCTTCCTCTCAGCTCCCTGAGCCCCAGCCACACAAGCTGTTCTTCCCTACGCACGTGTTTCTCATTTTTGTCATTACATACTCATTTGCATGATTATATGATGAATGTCTGACATTCCCTCTAGTCTCTGTGCTCTGTGAGAACAGAGTCTATGTGTCCGCAAGGCCTCACACAGAGCCTGCGACATTATGTCTAAATGCCTGGGGGAAAGTTACTGAATATATCACATTCTTTCTCTGAGAGTTAAACCCTTCTGAAGCTTAGAAGTACATTTGTAAGGAATTTTGCTCTTTTAATAACAATTGAGAATTGCAGTGTTCCAGACACAGTTTTTAAGTGCTTTACATGTATTAACTCAGTTAATCCTCACTGTAAGCCTAGAAGGTAAACGCTGTTTTTATCCCCATTTTAAAGATACTGAAACCGAAGCACAGAGAGGTCAGACAACTCGCTCATGATCTCGTAGCTAATAAGCAGTGGAGCTAAGGCGCTAATCCCCCAATTCTGTGTTGGGCCTTGTGTCTATTTGGCAAGTATTACTGAGCAAAGTACCATGACAGGAATGAACTAGAACCTCTTTAAGAGAGGGACGTAAGGAAAATAAAAGAGGTTAATGTCTGTTAAAATGGAAGAGACATTATGCAGAGTGCATGGGATCTTACAGAACCCTCTCAAAAAACGGAACAAGCTAGGTGTAATTATTCCCATTTTAGAGATAAGACAGGGCAGGCTGAGAAAGTTTTCATAAATGGTCAAATCACAGAAGCAGTAGAAGGCATACCTGGAAAAGCCAAATCAGCGCAGTTCTAAAGTTAGTGCTCCTTGTGGCATGTGAAGCTGCCTCCAGAGAAAGCTGCCTCCAGAGAAAGCTGCCTCCAGAGAAAGCTGCTTGAGCCTGCGTTCTTCCCACCACACGCTGGTTGAGGGATTTATCTGCCGGTTCAGTCATCCACAGCTGCGAACATGCATCAGAATCACCTGGAAAACTTGTTGAAAGTATGGACTCCTGGGTTTTGCCATTCCAGGTTCTAGTGTGGAGTAGGGCCCTTTAACCTGAGGCCCCATAAAAAAAATGGCACCCAGGTGATTCTCATCTACACTTAGTCTGGTGGTTCCAAAACTTGAGCGCCAAAAAAGAGTCACCTGAACGGGTTAATCAAGAACACATTGCCGGGCTCTGCTCCTAGAATTTTCTGATTCAGAAGATCTGGGGAAGCCTGAGCATTTTCATTTCTAACAAGCTCCTTGATGATGCAGAGACCAACTTTTGAACTCCACTAAGTGTCCCAGGACAAGACTCTGAGGCACACTTAGCTGGTCTTATTTAATTCATTCTTGATTGCACCACTTTTTCAGTCATTTCTAAAATATACATGCCTCCACTCTGCCATCCCTCAACACCTTCCTCTTTGAGAACTGTAGCAAAAAGCAGACTTGGGAACTTGGAGAAAATTTATTTGGGGGTGAAATCCTTCGGCAGCTTTAGATAGAGAAGCTTCTGCTTTCAAAATAATGTGACTTTTGACCATGTACAAACCGCCAAAAAAATTAAATATCTCTAAGTAGGACTGACTCCAGATAATAAAAGCAATACTTTCATTTTTAAACCTGTCCTGTATTTGTGTGTATTTCTGTGAGCATATCCAATAAAATATAATTTGCATTTAAAGTTGTTTGACTTTTAGAAGCCTTGGAGGACAAAGTATCAGACATATCCAATTTAATAAAGGAGTATATTTTAAATGAAAATAAAAAATAGATATAAAAAGTTCATCTTGTTCCACTGGGAAAATCATCTTAAATTACCTAATGTCTAAGATGCAGAAAGATAATGTGTGTGTGTGTTAAGTGCAGTATGAGTGTGTTAGCTTTGCTTGATTTCATGGTCCAAACTCAGTTTAAGTGTACAGAATAAGCAAAAAAGCATTAAAGGTGAAGATGCCATGATTCAGGGCCTATTTACTTGATGAATTTTTGATATGTTAGGTAATCTTTTCAGCATATGTGATCTATGAAAACATTTTCCATGAAGGCATTTGGTGAATGAGTTTCTGATGAAATATACTTCCAGACTTCAGTATCTTCAGAAATAATTCAGTCCTTTCATATTTTTGAATATAGAAAATGATTCATGTTGCTTACAGGCATCCACAAGGAGAGCTGTCAATGTTCCATCCTAGAAGGCCCTTACCAAGACTGATGTCTCCACAAAGCCTCCTCTTTTGACCCTCCAGGTTCCCATTCCTGGGAACCCATTCCTGCAAACCCATTCCAATGAATATGAGTCCCATTCCAATGGACTCACATCACCCAGAATTCCTCTTTGCTGTGGTAATGAAACTCAGACATCCAATTTACCTTTCTAACTCTCGAATAGCTTTATTGATTGAAAATCAACTCATCTTCATTTATTTCCCCTTTCTTTTTACTACTTTCAGCTTAAATACAAATAAAGAACTCTTCTTTCTTCTTGCAGCTATCCACAGGAAGTAAGTATTTTAAAATGATCAAATCAAATGTCTTGGTGTGTAGGGAATTATGTTTTTGGAGACTCCTATGGTCAAGGGTTCTGAGAATCCAACTGGCCATGATGTTTTTTGTGTTTTTTTTTTTTTTTTTCTTTTCTCTACTAAAATAAACCCAAGTTGAGGAAAATCTGAGAGAAGTGTAAGACTGAACTAACTGGACTTTTACACACAGGCAATATGGTAGAGGACAGACCTATCAAGCTCATAATCAGACTGCATGAGTTCAAATTCTGCTTCCTACAGTTTACTTGTCATGTACACTTGTATAGATTACTTTACTTCTCTGTGTCTCATCTGTAAAATGAGATTCTAATGGCACCTACCTAAGCCAAAGTAAAAAAAAAAGATATAAAAGTTTTCATCTTGTTCCACTGGGAAAATCATCTTAAATTACCTAATGTCTAAGATGCAGAAAGATAATGTGTGTGTGTGTTAAGTGCAGTATGAGTGTGTTAGCTTTGCTTGATTTCATGGTCCAAACTCAGTTTAAGTGTACAGAATAAGCAAAAAAGCATTAAAGGTGAAGATGCCATGATTCAGGGCCTATTTACTTGATGAATTTTTGATATGTTAGGTAATCTTTTCAGCATATGTGATCTATGAAAACATTTTCCATGAAGGCATTTGGTGAATGAGTTTCTGATGAAATATACTTCCAGACTTCAGTATCTTCAGAAATAATTCAGTCCTTTCATATTTTTGAATATAGAAAATGATTCATGTTGCTTACAGGCATCCACAAGGAGAGCTGTCAATGTTCCATCCTAGAAGGCCCTTACCAAGACTGATGTCTCCACAAAGCCTCCTCTTTTGACCCTCCAGGTTCCCATTCCTGGGAACCCATTCCTGCAAACCCATTCCAATGAATATGAGTCCCATTCCAATGGACTCACATCACCCAGAATTCCTCTTTGCTGTGGTAATGAAACTCAGACATCCAATTTACCTTTCTAACTCTCGAATAGCTTTATTGATTGAAAATCAACTCATCTTCATTTATTTCCCCTTTCTTTTTACTACTTTCAGCTTAAATACAAATAAAGAACTCTTCTTTCTTCTTGCAGCTATCCACAGGAAGTAAGTATTTTAAAATGATCAAATCAAATGTCTTGGTGTGTAGGGAATTATGTTTTTGGAGACTCCTATGGTCAAGGGTTCTGAGAATCCAACTGGCCATGATGTTTTTTGTGTTTTTTTTTTTTTTTTTTCTTTTCTCTACTAAAATAAACCCAAGTTGAGGAAAATCTGAGAGAAGTGTAAGACTGAACTAACTGGACTTTTACACACAGGCAATATGGTAGAGGACAGACCTATCAAGCTCATAATCAGACTGCATGAGTTCAAATTCTGCTTCCTACAGTTTACTTGTCATGTACACTTGTATAGATTACTTTACTTCTCTGTGTCTCATCTGTAAAATGAGATTCTAATGGCACCTACCTCAAAGGGGTTACTCCAAGGAAGAAAAGCCACTTGGAACAATGCCTTGCACATAATGAATGCTCGGTAAGTATCAGCAGTGCTTATGTTGCTACCATTGTTATTGAAAAGTTCATACAATGTTAGCACAGAAATGAGAAGCAATTTGCTTTGAAAGGGATAAGTATCAATGATGGCTGGATTCCTGAAAAATGTCCCTAATACTTGTTTAAAAGAAAACAGGATAATTACTAGTTTGACTCTAAATTTAAATGAGAAAGTTCCTTTCTGTAGGAAGTTACTTTTTTTTTTTTTTTTAAAGATTTATTTATTTATTTATTTGAGGAAGGTGGGGTGGGGAGGGAGGGGAGCAGGCGGGCCACTTCTATTGGTCTTTCATTTATCTATTTTCATCCATCTTTGTTCTTTGGCCCCTGTGGGCCTCCCATCGCAGTGGCCTCTGTTGTCGCAGAGCACCGACTCTGGGCACATGCGCTCCAGAGCTCCGGCTCGGTAATTGGACACATGGGTCCAGCCGCTCCGTGGCACGTGGGATCTTCCCAGGCCAGGGATCGAACTGGCGCCCCTTGCACTGCAAGGCGGTGTCCTTACCCACTGGACCACCAGGGAAGCCCAGGAAGTTACTTTTTAAAAAATCTTTATTTATTTACTTATTTTTGGCCATGCTGTGCAGCATGTGGGATCTTAGTTTCCCAACCAGGGATCAGAACTTTGACTCCTGGTGTGGAAGAGTCCTGACCACTGGACCACCAGGGAATCCCGGAAGCTACTTCTTAATGCCAAGAAAGCTAAATGTTATAAAATGTATAATAAGCACACTATAACTCAAAAATATTCCTTCAAAAAGCCTAGATTTTAGTTATATGAAGTCATTTCTTCTAAAAAAGTTGAGGAAAATCTGAGAGAAGTGTAAGACTGAACTAACTGGACTTTTACACACAGGCAATATGGTAGAGGACAGACCTATCAAGCTCATAATCAGACTGCATGAGTTCAAATTCTGCTTCCTACAGTTTACTTGTCATGTACACTTGTATAGATTACTTTACTTCTCTGTGTCTCATCTGTAAAATGAGATTCTAATGGCACCTACCTCAAAGGGGTTACTCCAAGGAAGAAAAGCCACTTGGAACAATGCCTTGCACATAATGAATGCTCGGTAAGTATCAGCAGTGCTTATGTTGCTACCATTGTTATTGAAAAGTTCATACAATGTTAGCACAGAAATGAGAAGCAATTTGCTTTGAAAGGGATAAGTATCAATGATGGCTGGATTCCTGAAAAATGTCCCTAATACTTGTTTAAAAGAAAACAGGATAATTACTAGTTTGACTCTAAATTTAAATGAGAAAGTTCCTTTCTGTAGGAAGTTACTTTTTTTTTTTTTTTTTTAAAGATTTATTTATTTATTTATTTGAGGAAGGTGGGGTGGGGGGGGGGGGGGGCAGGCGGGCCACTTCTATTGGTCTTTCTTTTTGTCCATTTTCATCCATCTTTGTTCTTTGGCCCGTGTGGGCCTCCCATCGCGGTGGCCTCTGTTGTCGCAGAGCACCGACTCTGGGCGCATGCGCTCCAGAGCTCTGGCTCGGTAATTGGACACATGGGTCCAGCCGCTCCGTGGCACGTGGGATCTTCCCAGGCCAGGGATCGAACTGGCGCCCCTTGCACTGCAAGGCAGTGTCCTTACCCACTGGACCACCAGGGAAGCCCAGGAAGTTACTTTTTAAAAAATCTTTATTTATTTACTTATTTTTGGCCATGCTGTGCAGCATGTGGGATCTTAGTTTCCCAACCAGGGATCAGAACTTTGACTCCTGGTGTGGAAGAGTCCTGACCACTGGACCACCAGGGAATCCCGGAAGCTACTTCTTAATGCCAAGAAAGCTAAATGTTATAAAATGTATAATAAGCACACTATAACTCAAAAATATTCCTTCAAAAAAAGCCTAGATTTTAGTTATGATGAGAAGTCATTACATTACTACCTTGAGACATTTGCTGAGAGAGAAGCACAATTATATAATCAAGTATAATGAATGCATATTCATTTATTTATATTGCAACTTATTCTAGAAAGGAATAGAGGCTGCTATAATGAGTGAATCATAAGAGAAACATAAAGAAAATCTTCTAATGTAGTAGGCTAGCTCTCAATGCATACAGAATACATCATGAAAAAACACTGCGAAGGAATACAAATGAAAAATAGAAAATGCTCCTATGTTTTCATTACTGGCCCCATATTTCCTTTCTTGAAGAATCATAATTTTATTTGAATCTTTCCTATCCTTCATTCCCATATTCAGTTGGTAGCCATGACTTCTTAGTTTTGCCCTTGTAGTATTTCTTGGATCCACATCTTTTCTTAATTTCCACTGCCAAGCCCTCGTTTGTGTTATCTCTTTAATATTAATAGTTTCCTACTCATCTCTTTGCCCCAGTCTCTCCCCTCCTCATCCTCCTTCCCTTCTCTCCTGTCACTATAATTCAAACAATACAATGCTACTGAATGAGTTTTTCTAAAGTACTAATACATCTGTGGTCTCTGGTCTTGTCTTTTGCTTAGTAAGAATCTTCCGCGACTCCTCACTGCTTTCTGTTTTTAATACATTTAATTTGTACCTCTTCTATGTAATCTTTTCTTCCTTATAATCAATTTTATATACATTTGAGCTTCTTGACTAGCTAGTAAGCTCCTTTCATCATATCCCCTCCCCCAACATCTAGCATGTTGTCTTAAGTTATCAATAAATGTTGAAAGAAAAAAGTAAATAAAACCCGAGTAGAAAACTTTATCTTGTAGATTTGCATCTCTAACTGCTACAACTATATCTTTATAATGATATGATTTGATGAGGACAAAGATAGCTTAAAATGACCAAGTTAAGAAAATGTAGCTAAGACCTTAATTACAGATCTGCAAAACGGTCACATAATTCCTTTAAATGAAACAGAACACATTTTCATCTTGTTGCCTGCTATGTAAGTTGTGTCAGTCAAAATATTACTCAAAGGTTAAGGAAAGTCAGTAGAATGGAAAAAAGCAGTAGTCGAAAATAAAAACACTTTGAAAGATGGTGTAACACCAGAGATCCTAACGTAAATGATAAACTAGAAAGCCCTTACATGTAAGCTAGCAAGCCATTTAGTAGGTTGGACACTTCTGAGAAAATTTATTAATACATGACCTCTGAAAGAGAGAAATTCATTTATACATTTACGATTCTGCAGACAAACAGCATTCTTGGCTTGTGCATTTACATGTTGTGTTACCCCAGAGTACAATTATATGAAGATGAATTTTTAGCTTGCGTACAATTTGCATTGTAGCATGTTCAGTCTCAGAAGGAAGTTTATCTGGGGATTTCACCAGATGTTAAAAGGAGCTTAGAAAAATAAGCAATCGTTTTAATAACATTAGTTTTGCCCTTGTAGTATTTCTTGGATCCACATCTTTTCTTAATTTCCACTGCCAAGCCCTCGTTTGTGTTATCTCTTTAATATTAATAGTTTCCTACTCATCTCTTTGCCCCAGTCTCTCCCCTCCTCATCCTCCTTCCCTTCTCTCCTGTCACTATAATTCAAACAATACAATGCTACTGAATGAGTTTTTCTAAAGTACTAATACATCTGTGGTCTCTGGTCTTGTCTTTTGCTTAGTAAGAATCTTCCGCGACTCCTCACTGCTTTCTGTTTTTAATACATTTAATTTGTACCTCTTCTATGTAATCTTTTCTTCCTTATAATCAATTTTATATACATTTGAGCTTCTTGACTAGCTAGTAAGCTCCTTTCATCATATCCCCTCCCCCAACATCTAGCATGTTGTCTTAAGTTATCAATAAATGTTGAAAGAAAAAAGTAAATAAAACCCGAGTAGAAAACTTTATCTTGTAGATTTGCATCTCTAACTGCTACAACTATATCTTTATAATGATATGATTTGATGAGGACAAAGATAGCTTAAAATGACCAAGTTAAGAAAATGTAGCTAAGACCTTAATTACAGATCTGCAAAACGGTCACATAATTCCTTTAAATGAAACAGAACACATTTTCATCTTGTTGCCTGCTATGTAAGTTGTGTCAGTCAAAATATTACTCAAAGGTTAAGGAAAGTCAGTAGAATGGAAAAAAAAGCAGTAGTCGAAAATAAAAACACTTTGAAAGATGGTGTAACACCAGAGATCCTAACGTAAATGATAAACTAGAAAGCCCTTACATGTAAGCTAGCAAGCCATTTAGTAGGTTGGACACTTCTGAGAAAATTTATTAATACATGACCTCTGAAAGAGAGAAATTCATTTATACATTTACGATTCTGCAGACAAACAGCATTCTTGGCTTGTGCATTTACATGTTGTGTTACCCCAGAGTACAATTATATGAAGATGAATTTTTAGCTTGCGTACAATTTGCATTGTAGCATGTTCAGTCTCAGAAGGAAGTTTATCTGGGGATTTCACCAGATGTTAAAAGGAGCTTAGAAAAATAAGCAATCGTTTTAATAACAACTCAGGTAAGGTGACGATAACCATCTCTTAGTATCTATAACCATTATAAGGATTAAGGTTTGTGTCTTTCCATAAAATGGTAATACCCACAGCTACTTCTAGGGATTATAATTGTTGCTATATAAATCTCTGAAATATTTCTCTTCATGGTATCCTAAAAGTTTATTGAATTGAATCTGAATGAAAGATAGGAGCTATATTACATTCAAATTTTTCATATAAGGTATGTATTTGGAAAACAAATCCCGTGAGTGTGAGCTAGATTTAATAACTTGCTTTCAAAGAATAGAATATGGAAACAGGAAAATAGTAACTTTCAAGTGGAATCACTCAGCAAACACCATCGTAACCAAGTGATGAAGATAAACACCTTCAGTGAATTCTAAGCATCACTGAAGAGCTTCATGTCTGTGGGATTCTTTCCAAAAATTTGTACCTCCAGTTTAATCAGTTAAAAAAAATCAGATGAAGCCAAACTGAGGGGCGTTCCACAAAATACCTGGCCAATACTCCTCCAAACCATCAAGGTTAGAAAACAAGGAAAGACTGAGAAATTATCCCAATGAAAGGAGATAGTGGACACATGAGAGCTAAGTGCAAGGTGGCCCCCAGGATTGGATCCTCAATTAGAAAGAGGATGTTGATAGAAAATGGATGAAATCCAAATAAAGCCTAGAGTTCAGTTAATAGTAATGTACTACAATTGGTTTCTTAGATTTAACAAATGCACTATGGAAACAGAGAAGTGTTAACAATAGGGGAACCTGGTGAAGGGTGTGACAACTCTGTGTAGTATAGTATCTCTGCGACTTGTCTATAAACCTAACATTTTTGCAAAATAAAAAGTTTATTTAAAAAAATCTTAGCTCTTCTGCCTGTGACACACAGCAGACAGCCAGCCCCTTGGTGCCATTGCTGTCTTATGCTGCATTGTATCGCAGGAGCACTGGTTAACAATGCTGTTTGGTGAAATGGACAAGAATGTGAATAGGAGAAAGAAGTTTCAAGACAGGACACAGAAAGCTTGAAGAAAATCAAAAGCTTTGGAAATAATGCCAAGCAAATACATATCTATCTACTCCATATATTGTGATTTCATTTAAATAAAAGTAATTTCTATGTTTATTCTTCTCTCAGGAAAAACTATGTCCTCTTATCATGGCAAAGAATCTTAAACTACTATTCTTCTCTGGGGAGAGCTATGTTTTGTTGGATTGTGTATAACAAGGTTGCAGCCTACATGTACCCTCAGAAAGAATATCTGAGCATTTCAATTTTTTTTTTGTTTTGCTTTGTTTTTAAATAGAATTTGGCTGCTGGCTTCTTTTAAATGTGAGCAAACAAGATGCCATTTTAAAAAATTGATATAATCCTAAAACTGAAGATCAGAAGTCCATGTCATCCTTGTTTCCTCGGTGACAGATTGTCCTTGCTGAATATTCATGATGACTATGACTAACCATTCTTGAATGTTTACAAGAATATAATTACATTACTACCTTTGGGAGGCTACTTTGCATTCCCGTTGTAAAATTTCTTGATTGATTTTAATAGTCCTATAAGTGAATTTTGTTCATTACTACCAATTTACATTTTACCACTACTTTTAATAGGTTTTATTCTTGTCATACCTTTGCAAACACTAAATCATCAGTTAACCCATATTTTTCTTTCAAAGGGAAAATTTCAAGAACTACTGTGTTTTCTGAGTAAGTACCAAGATGAAGGCCTTTGTATCAAATCCATTATTGAAAGATTCATTCATCACTGTGCTGGGATGATTGTAGGTAGCTCCTGAAATTCACAAACTGTGCTACTCATTGAGTTTGCCACTAGGTAAAGTGTTGCAACATCAAGCCATATTTTCCTGTGGATTCAAGTAACAAATGTTACCTGATTCTCAGTAGAGATAGAAGGAAGGAGCTAAGTCTCTTTGGACTAGGACAAGCAGTGACAATGACAAACATAAAGTCAGAACATCAGGATTCAATAGAGCCTGAACCCCTGGCAGGGAATGATACAGGAAGACAGGCTGTATTTGTTTTTCAAAAGCTTTCTTCCTGTCTGTTGCTTCCTGTCCTCACACCATGGGACCTTGCTGGGACAGAGAAAAGATTTCCTAGGAAAAAGATGGGGGTGGTGGGGGGGGGAGCTCATCATCCTGCCTTCCCTCCTTCTCCTGTCACCTGGGCTACAAGGCAAAGATCCATCAGAAAGCTGGCCTCAAAGACTTAAACTCATTGGTATTGCTGGCTCTGCTCTTTGGGTTGGGCCCTAGAAGAACACCTGCTGTGCACGGTGCAGAGAATGGCAATATTTACCTTGCACGCAAGAAAAGAACTTTAAAACTTCTTATGTTCAGTTGCTGAAATGTGAAAGAGCTGCTGTCTCCAACAAGGCGTGCATGATTTTCCTTACATTAAAACTCATTTGTGTCACTTTAAAAAGCAGCTTTCCATGTGGATATTTTTTCCTTACATGAAAAACATTTCTGCTTCTAAGACAGCACCATTGCATCGCTGTAAACCTACTATTCCTTGATCTATATTCAATTCAGAGCCTGGTTCTTCATGGGTCCCTTGGTTTTCTTTCTTTTACAGGTAATTTTGCTTATATTGCTCTGCTTTGTTTCTGCTCTGACTGTGCATTTGCCAAGGAAGCCCACCGGAATGGAAGCTCTGAAAAATGGAGACAATTTCTTATGAATATTTGTATCTCCAGAATCTAGCACAGGGCTTGACACATTAAGATCTCTTTCATTCCTATTAATTAAAATATACAGAAAGTCATTTTCTTTTCCCTTTCTTTCTGTTGATGTCTGCCACTACAGTATACACCAGAATTCAGGGCTCATACTTTGGATAATTCTGCGATATCAAGGGTTGTTTCTGAGTAAGTACCAAGATGAAGGCCTTTGTATCAAATCCATTATTGAAAGATTCATTCATCACTGTGCTGGGATGATTGTAGGTAGCTCCTGAAATTCACAAACTGTGCTACTCATTGAGTTTGCCACTAGGTAAAGTGTTGCAACATCAAGCCATATTTTCCTGTGGATTCAAGTAACAAATGTTACCTGATTCTCAGTAGAGATAGAAGGAAGGAGCTAAGTCTCTTTGGACTAGGACAAGCAGTGACAATGACAAACATAAAGTCAGAACATCAGGATTCAATAGAGCCTGAACCCCTGGCAGGGAATGATACAGGAAGACAGGCTGTATTTGTTTTTCAAAAGCTTTCTTCCTGTCTGTTGCTTCCTGTCCTCACACCATGGGACCTTGCTGGGACAGAGAAAAGATTTCCTAGGAAAAAGATGGGGGTGGTGGGGGGGGGTGCTCATCATCCTGCCTTCCCTCCTTCTCCTGTCACCTGGGCTACAAGGCAAAGATCCATCAGAAAGCTGGCCTCAAAGACTTAAACTCATTGGTATTGCTGGCTCTGCTCTTTGGGTTGGGCCCTAGAAGAACACCTGCTGTGCACGGTGCAGAGAATGGCAATATTTACCTTGCACGCAAGAAAAGAACTTTAAAACTTCTTATGTTCAGTTGCTGAAATGTGAAAGAGCTGCTGTCTCCAACAAGGCGTGCATGATTTTCCTTACATTAAAACTCATTTGTGTCACTTTAAAAAGCAGCTTTCCATGTGGATATTTTTTCCTTACATGAAAAACATTTCTGCTTCTAAGACAGCACCATTGCATCGCTGTAAACCTACTATTCCTTGATCTATATTCAATTCAGAGCCTGGTTCTTCATGGGTCCCTTGGTTTTCTTTCTTTTACAGGTAATTTTGCTTATATTGCTCTGCTTTGTTTCTGCTCTGACTGTGCATTTGCCAAGGAAGCCCACCGGAATGGAAGCTCTGAAAAATGGAGACAATTTCTTATGAATATTTGTATCTCCAGAATCTAGCACAGGGCTTGACACATTAAGATCTCTTTCATTCCTATTAATTAAAATATACAGAAAGTCATTTTCTTTTCCCTTTCTTTCTGTTGATGTCTGCCACTACAGTATACACCAGAATTCAGGGCTCATACTTTGGATAATTCTGCGATATCAAGGGTTGTTCATAGACTTGAGGTGAGTAATAAAGTGGCTTTCCTGTTGGCTCAACATAGGTTCTCACAAATGACCTGATTCTGCAGCAAATATCTATTACCTCTGGGTGTCTGCTATCCACTGTGCTCTTTCTCTCGGGGCCACTCCTTGTCTAACTTCTCATGTTGTCAAGGTGTTCAGTTGCTTCTATTTCTGACTTCATTTGCAGTAGAAGTAGGACAACTTAGAAAACCTAAAGCAGCCTCTAGAAAGTGGAAAGCAGACTGGTGAATCACATCATAACTCCAGTGAAGGGATTCAACAAAGGTAGGACCCAGGCCAACCAAAATTGTGAATCAACCATCTGATTATGTCCACCAGAGGAAGGAATTTCATAGATAAAGATAAAATAGTTGGAACCTATAACAAGTTAGTTGCAGACTTCTCTGTTACCTAAATTCTACTGCATTATCAGGGCCCCTTTCCCAGTTCTAAAATATCCTTTCAAAAGTCTTGGTAGCTTTGATACTGCTATTTCACTAAAGTGGAACACATGTCTCCCCATTTTTATCTCTTTCCACTGAATCATCCATTGGTAGCTCAGCCCTGTCTCAGTCTAGATTCCCTTCAGTTGTCCCCTTTTCCCTCACTCCCAACACCTTTGACTATTTTGTTTTGTTTCCAACCAACATTATATTGTGGGAAAATGTATTTGGTCTTAAGATTCCAGGAACAATTCCCACTGAACATAGTTCCTTTTCCTAACTCCTGTTGACTCACTGAGTTGGGGGTGGGGTCTGCTCCCCATTTCCTTTTCTAAAGTACTGTTCCTCCAACTTGTGTCTCTGTATTTCCACGATGACCCTACTATACTTAATATTTCAAAGGCTCAAAAGCAACTCCTTATCTTTTATATTCTTTCCCCTTGTGCCACATTCAGGAACTCATTTCTGTGTCCAACCTATTTTCATGCATTCCAACCAGTCACCTTGATGCCAGTCTCTCATTCTCCCACTTTGAACCCATTGTTCCCTCCATGCACATACTGCTAATTTAATGTAAACGTCAATTTTGATCTAGAAAGAAAAAGAAGAAAAAAGAACAAGAAGAAGAAAGGGGTCAGGGAGGAGAAGGAAAAGAATAAAGAGGAGGAGGAGAAGGAAAAATCGAAGGTTTGTGTGCTTATTGGAGTAAGCTCAAACTCCTCAGCCTGACATCTGTGGCTACCTGTAACATAGTCCCAACATTTAACTCCAGTCTTATCTTTTCAGTGTTCTCCCCTTCAACTGGTACAGACTATATACTTTTCCACTTCAAGGGCTTGCTTCTATTTCTGACTTCATTTGCAGTAGAAGTAGGACTTAGAAAACCTAAAGCAGCCTCTAGAAAGTGGAAAGCAGACTGGTGAATCACATCATAACTCCAGTGAAGGGATTCAACAAAGGTAGGACCCAGGCCAACCAAAATTGTGAATCAACCATCTGATTATGTCCACCAGAGGAAGGAATTTCATAGATAAAGATAAAATAGTTGGAACCTATAACAAGTTAGTTGCAGACTTCTCTGTTACCTAAATTCTACTGCATTATCAGGGCCCCTTTCCCAGTTCTAAAATATCCTTTCAAAAGTCTTGGTAGCTTTGATACTGCTATTTCACTAAAGTGGAACACATGTCTCCCCATTTTTATCTCTTTCCACTGAATCATCCATTGGTAGCTCAGCCCTGTCTCAGTCTAGATTCCCTTCAGTTGTCCCCTTTTCCCTCACTCCCAACACCTTTGACTATTTTGTTTTGTTTCCAACCAACATTATATTGTGGGAAAATGTATTTGGTCTTAAGATTCCAGGAACAATTCCCACTGAACATAGTTCCTTTTCCTAACTCCTGTTGACTCACTGAGTTGGGGGTGGGGTCTGCTCCCCATTTCCTTTTCTAAAGTACTGTTCCTCCAACTTGTGTCTCTGTATTTCCACGATGACCCTACTATACTTAATATTTCAAAGGCTCAAAAGCAACTCCTTATCTTTTATATTCTTTCCCCTTGTGCCACATTCAGGAACTCATTTCTGTGTCCAACCTATTTTCATGCATTCCAACCAGTCACCTTGATGCCAGTCTCTCATTCTCCCACTTTGAACCCATTGTTCCCTCCATGCACATACTGCTAATTTAATGTAAACGTCAATTTTGATCTAGAAAGAAAAAGAAGAAAAAAGAACAAGAAGAAGAAAGGGGTCAGGGAGGAGAAGGAAAAGAATAAAGAGGAGGAGGAGAAGGAAAAATCGAAGGTTTGTGTGCTTATTGGAGTAAGCTCAAACTCCTCAGCCTGACATCTGTGGCTACCTGTAACATAGTCCCAACATTTAACTCCAGTCTTATCTTTTCAGTGTTCTCCCCTTCAACTGGTACAGACTATATACTTTTCCCCTTTTGTGGGATTTTTTGCTTTTAGTAATCGTAGTAATAGTTGCAATTTATAGGGTACTACACCCAGATATTGCATTAAGCACTTTGCATTTCATTAATTGAACAACAGTATAAGGTAGGAACTATTATCCCATTTTAACACATGAAAATATTGTTATAGGGAGTTATAGGGATTACCTAAATCTTATGGCTATTAAGTGGTAGATCTCGATCTGAAACCTATTATCTATCTCCAAAATCCACACTCTTCCTTTGTTGAAACATATGTACCCCTCTTACAAAAATCCTTCCTATCTTCCTAAAACCATCTCGAATGCATCTTCCTTCACCAAACCATTTTTACCCCTCTGACCAAAGGGTATCCTGTACCCCTCACAGTACTTGAATCGAACCTCTACTGTACCAGAAAATTTTTGCCTTAGCATAAAGTTTTACAGATACTTAATCTTTTCAAAGCCAAATTGATAATAGGATATGGTTTCTACCCCATTGAGGCTTACATACCATGTGTTTCTTATTGCCTTTTTGTATTCCCTTTGAGCACAGTAGGCATTGTTACATGGTTATTGCCCTGAGTCAATATCCATCTGTCGTCAATCATCCATTGAGACACTGGGCAGTTTTGTGGAGGTATCTGACAGAATGCTTTCCTAGACCTTCGTTCTCAGAATATCGCAGCCACGATGGCATCCTGAAACTCATTTTCATAGTTGTCATTTGTGTAAAAAAGGAGAGGCTCTTTACTCAATTTTTTTGCTCAACTGAAATAACAAGCTGTTTACTTATATCCCTATGTATAATCAAAGGATCTATGTCATCAGTTGCTTTTTTGAAAGTCCCACTTCTAGAATCTGATGTGAAGACAGCTTGTTTTTCGCACAACAGCACTGGGGGAACACCAGACTTGAGGAAGGAGAGGCGAAAGTGACAGAAAGTGGCAGAATCAGGTTTTAAATCTAGGTGCACTTATCTTGCTTACAAGTACAATCTTGCTATTTTGACAATACATCTGGCCTCTGGGATTAGAATTTGTATTTTCCCAACACAATTTAGCTGCCCTTTGGTGATTTAAGATGGAGACTCTCTGTTGTTTTTCTTGTTTTGATTTTAACATAGAAACGCCCCACCATTTGTCCAAGGGGAATCTCTTTTAAAAACTGTTTTAGATTCTACCCATGTTAAGGATTAATACAAACAGTTGACCTTATCATTTGTCATTATTCCTATTACATTTCAAAAGACAACTTTAAGTCTCAGGTTTACCCTATTGTCTTCACTCCTATATCTTCTGTTCATGTAAACTGAAATTAAGTGCACCATAAAGAACAACACTTATCTGCCCACATATTCTGTCTTTAACCAGCATTTTTTCAACCAGAGACAGATCCAGTTTGCAATCTAGTATAGTGCATATGGGACAGAAAAAACAAATGTAATTTGCATGGATATGAGCATCTTCCTTCACCAAACCATTTTTACCCCTCTGACCAAAGGGTATCCTGTACCCCTCACAGTACTTGAATCGAACCTCTACTGTACCAGAAAATTTTTGCCTTAGCATAAAGTTTTACAGATACTTAATCTTTTCAAAGCCAAATTGATAATAGGATATGGTTTCTACCCCATTGAGGCTTACATACCATGTGTTTCTTATTGCCTTTTTGTATTCCCTTTGAGCACAGTAGGCATTGTTACATGGTTATTGCCCTGAGTCAATATCCATCTGTCGTCAATCATCCATTGAGACACTGGGCAGTTTTGTGGAGGTATCTGACAGAATGCTTTCCTAGACCTTCGTTCTCAGAATATCGCAGCCACGATGGCATCCTGAAACTCATTTTCATAGTTGTCATTTGTGTAAAAAAGGAGAGGCTCTTTACTCAATTTTTTTGCTCAACTGAAATAACAAGCTGTTTACTTATATCCCTATGTATAATCAAAGGATCTATGTCATCAGTTGCTTTTTTGAAAGTCCCACTTCTAGAATCTGATGTGAAGACAGCTTGTTTTTCGCACAACAGCACTGGGGGAACACCAGACTTGAGGAAGGAGAGGCGAAAGTGACAGAAAGTGGCAGAATCAGGTTTTAAATCTAGGTGCACTTATCTTGCTTACAAGTACAATCTTGCTATTTTGACAATACATCTGGCCTCTGGGATTAGAATTTGTATTTTCCCAACACAATTTAGCTGCCCTTTGGTGATTTAAGATGGAGACTCTCTGTTGTTTTTCTTGTTTTGATTTTAACATAGGGGAAACGCCCCACCATTTGTCCAAGGGGAATCTCTTTTAAAAACTGTTTTAGATTCTACCCATGTTAAGGATTAATACAAACAGTTGACCTTATCATTTGTCATTATTCCTATTACATTTCAAAAGACAACTTTAAGTCTCAGGTTTACCCTATTGTCTTCACTCCTATATCTTCTGTTCATGTAAACTGAAATTAAGTGCACCATAAAGAACAACACTTATCTGCCCACATATTCTGTCTTTAACCAGCATTTTTTCAACCAGAGACAGATCCAGTTTGCAATCTAGTATAGTGCATATGGGACAGAAAAAACAAATGTAATTTGCATGGATAATGAGAAATTTATTAAAATGGATCTTCCAGTAAGTCTTCATTGCCTTTAGAATGGCATGCAAATTCCTTCAGAAGATACATACTGCTCTTCATAAAACTATCCTTTCTTTACCATTTCAGACACTTCTGTCACCATTTTCTCTTCTCATCTGTATTCCAGACATGCTGAACTTCAGGTCTTCCCAGAAGACATGCTTTTTCCCACCTTTGAAACTCTGCACATGTAAACTTACCTAACTAACCTGTATTAGGCCTTCAGAGTTAAACCAAACTAACACTGCACTTCCTTCTTTTCTTCCTTACTCCACGTCCTAACAATCAGGCTCACCTCGCTTATTTCACACTCAGGAGCACATGTCCTGTTGACATGCAATTGCCTGTTGCTTGCTAGTCTTCCAATCAGCATGTGAACCTCTCCAAGGGCAAGGACTATGTATTGTACACTCAGTCCCAGGACCTCATGGATAGGTTCTTACTAGGTTTTTACCTGATGAATGAATAAATGGATGAAAGATTGCACTCTTTTCTAGGATGAGACAGTCAGCTTTGTACCTTTTAGGTCTAGATATTCTCCATGACCTTACTATTCCTCAAAGGATTTGGAAGACTGAAATATAGTAGTTTAGTAGCATCCAGATTATTAAAATACTTGGGTAACTGCCAGATTTCTTTTTATCACAAGCATATTTTGCGTCTGGGTATTTTATTTGCACAGGAGCAATTCTTCTGGGAAATAATATAGGCATTCCTAGTGAATACACCATCAAGAGAGATGGATCAGCCTAAATTAATCTAAGAAACTAAATATAACTGAGTGGAGAAGAAATAATGCTTACCGCTATTAAGAGGAAAAGCACACTCTATATTTTTTCTGTAATCAATTGCAAATTTACATTTGATAACTCCGGCTGTTGTTTAATCAAAAATGATTATCTCCCTTGATTAGGAGGGTTTTTTTTTTTTTCCTTAAGGAAAAGGAATTGCTAATTAGTTTGCTATCACTCTGTTGAAGGTGTTTGCAATTAAATTGAGGAGATAAGGAAAGTTGCAAATGATTCACGTGCTGAAATGTAGTTTCTAAATACTGAAAGAGTTCCTCTTTCAAACTATGTGAAGTTTTAAACCTATTTTTAAAAATGTAAACCTTACTACCTAAAAAACCATTCTTAAAGAAAAAGAAAATCTGTAAAACTCCTGGTTGAGATGAAAGAGACTGATCATTCAATTTTTTGTACACTGGTACCTAAAAAGGAAAGCAAAATGCTATTGTGTATTTAGGTATGTGTAGATAAAGTTATGATATTTGGCTCTTTTGAACTTGTTCATTGTCTTCATTAGTATGACACTGACTATGTAAAACAGCTTGAGGTTGCAAAGAGTCAGACATGACTTGGTGACTGAACAACAACATTTAACAGCTACTTCTGACCTAATCAGAAGTAGCTGAGTCAGTCTTTATATCTGTCATTTATTTTTCACAGAGAAAAATCTGCAATGATGCACTGGTTTCTTTGATAATATTTGAAGATGTTTCTTTCTTGGAAACATGAACTGCCTAATATTTTAAAAAATGTATTTTATTGAAGTATAGCTGATTTACAGTGTGGTATCAGTTTCTGGTGCATAGCAAAGTGATTCAGGGATAATGAATTGCCTAATTAATTTTGTTCCATCTTAACCATTTTAAGTGTCCAGTTCGGTAGAGTTACCTATATACACATTGTTACGCAACAGATCTCTAGAATTTTTTCAACTGACAAAGCTGAAGCTTTATATCCATTGTATACTTCCCTGCTTCCACCCCTACCACTCCCAGCCCTGAAAACCACCATTCTACTGATTCTTTCTGGATTTTTTTCCCTCATTTTAAAGACATTGTGGTAAAGTACATATAACATTAACCATTTTGAAATGCATAGTTCAGTGGTATTAAATACATTCATGATTTACCACATTACCACATTCATCTCCAGTACTCTTCTCATCTTGTAAAACTTAAATTCTATACCTATTGAATGATAACTCTCCATTTACCCTCCCCCAGGCCCTAGAAACCACCATTATAATGTTTTGTTTCTAAAATCCCTACATTTTGAGGGTACAGAAACTGGCAACCTGACCTTAAAATTCATATGGAATTATAATGGCTCAGAATAGCCAAAACAAACCTGAAAAAGAAGAGACTGAAGGACTTATACTTCCCCAGCTTCAGAACTTACTACAAATCTATAATGATCAAGACAGTGTGATTCTGGCATAAATACAAAGATCAATGGAAAAGAATTAAGAACCCCCAAATATACCGTTACATTTATGGTCAATTGATTTTTGACAAAAATACAAAGAAAAATCAGTAGCAAAGGAACAGTCTTTTCAACAAATTGTGCTGGGACAGTTGGATATACACAAGCAAAAAAATAAACTTGAACCCCTTCCTCACATCATACCCAAAAGCTAGCTTGAAATGGATCAAAAAGTCCAAATGTAAGCAATTAAATTAAAACTTTTAGGAGAAAGCATAGAGAACATATTTATGAGCTTGGATTAGGAAAGTAATAAAAGACAAATTGATAAATTAGATTTAATCAAATTTACTATACCATCAGGAAAATGAAAAAAAAATCCACAGAACTGGATAAAATATTTGCAAATTATATAGCCAATGAGGGACATTTATCTAGAATATATTAAAAAGTCTTGCAACTCAATAATAAAAGACAACTACATCTAAAAATGAGCAAAGAATTTGAGTAGGCATTTCTCTAGAGAAAGTATACAAATGACCACTAAGTGTTTGAAAATATGATTAATCTTGTTAATCATTAGAGAAATGAAGATCGCAGTCACAATGAGATACTACTTCATACTCCCCATAATGACTACAACAGTCGGACAGACAGTAACAAGTGTCAGTGAGGATATGGAGAACTTATGCCTCTCATACACTGTTGAGTGTAACGTGAGTGGTACTACCATTTGGAAAACAATTTGGCAGTTTCTCAAAATGTTAAACACAGGCCAATTAAATACATTCATGATTTACCACATTACCACATTCATCTCCAGTACTCTTCTCATCTTGTAAAACTTAAATTCTATACCTATTGAATGATAACTCTCCATTTACCCTCCCCCAGGCCCTAGAAACCACCATTATAATGTTTTGTTTCTAAAATCCCTACATTTTGAGGGTACAGAAACTGGCAACCTGACCTTAAAATTCATATGGAATTATAATGGCTCAGAATAGCCAAAACAAACCTGAAAAAGAAGAGACTGAAGGACTTATACTTCCCCAGCTTCAGAACTTACTACAAATCTATAATGATCAAGACAGTGTGATTCTGGCATAAATACAAAGATCAATGGAAAAGAATTAAAAACCCCCCAAATATACCGTTACATTTATGGTCAATTGATTTTTGACAAAAATACAAAGAAAAATCAGTAGCAAAGGAACAGTCTTTTCAACAAATTGTGCTGGGACAGTTGGATATACACAAGCAAAAAAATAAACTTGAACCCCTTCCTCACATCATACCCAAAAGCTAGCTTGAAATGGATCAAAAAGTCCAAATGTAAGCAATTAAATTAAAACTTTTAGGAGAAAGCATAGAGAACATATTTATGAGCTTGGATTAGGAAAGTAATAAAAGACAAATTGATAAATTAGATTTAATCAAATTTACTATACCATCAGGAAAATGAAAAAACAATCCACAGAACTGGATAAAATATTTGCAAATTATATAGCCAATGAGGGACATTTATCTAGAATATATTAAAAAGTCTTGCAACTCAATAATAAAAGACAACTACATCTAAAAATGAGCAAAGAATTTGAGTAGGCATTTCTCTAGAGAAAGTATACAAATGACCACTAAGTGTTTGAAAATATGATTAATCTTGTTAATCATTAGAGAAATGAAGATCGCAGTCACAATGAGATACTACTTCATACTCCCCATAATGACTACAACAGTCGGACAGACAGTAACAAGTGTCAGTGAGGATATGGAGAACTTATGCCTCTCATACACTGTTGAGTGTAACGTGAGTGGTACTACCATTTGGAAAACAATTTGGCAGTTTCTCAAAATGTTAAACACAGAGTTACCACATGACCCTGCAATTCTATTTCTAAGCATCCACAAAGAAGAAATGAAAACAAATGTCCTCACAAGGACTCATGTGCAAATGCTCATAGCAGCATTATTCACAACAGTCAAAAAGTGGAAATAACACATAATCATCAATGGTGAATGGATTAAAAAAGTGGAACAATGAAATATCATTCACCAATGAAAAGAATCAAAGTACTGGTACATTTCAGCATGGATGAGTGTCAAGAACATCTTGTTCAAAGAAACCAGGCACAAAAGAACACATATTACAGGATTCCATTTATATTAAGTAACCAAAAAAGCAAATCGGAAGAGGCAGAAAATATTTTAGTAATTCCCAAGGACTGGGGGAGGGAATGGAAAGCGACTAAATGGCCAGGAGATTTCTTTCTCTGGTGATGAAAATCAGCACTGTGTAAAATCAGACTGTGATGGTGGCTGCACAGCTCTGTAAATATACTAAAATCATATTCTTAAAATGAATGAATGTTGTGAAATATTAAGTATACCTCAGCAAAGCTGCTTATAAGAACATTTTTTAAAAAGCTATATGAGAGATGGAAAGGACCATTTCTGGTCCTAAGAATCACCCAGCCTCTAACCCTTTCATTTAATAGATGAAATAAACGAAGTCAAGTCAGGCTCAGTGAGGTGCCTAAGGTCATAAGAGCAATTATTATCCTAGCACGACACGGAACCCAGGTATTGAGAAGCTAGCATACTTACCAAGTCTCTTTCTTGGATATATATTCTACTGAATCTAGGAGAGGAGACATTTTACCATGTCACAGCATGTAGCATATTTCCTGTATGGCCTTTAATACACCTTGCCATTGTCCTTTGTCTCTGACAGGACAAGCAGCTCCATGAGAAATGATCCTTTTCCATTTTTGTTCACTATTTTATCCTTAGAGCTTGGCACAGAGTGCGGAGCAAGGTGGACACAAAACAGTAATAATATTTGTTAAATGGGTGAATAAACGAATAAACTGATGGACCTGAAGTCCAAACATTTACAATAGTCACTGTGTACTGATGCTCCAAGTGGAATCTTCTGAGGGCAAAGCTGGGTGACACCAGGCACAGAGGTCTTCAGAGACATACATTACCCTCAGCAACCCACAATCCACCCCAGTATTCTTGCCTACAAAATTCCATGGACAGGAGACTGGTGGGCTGCAATCCATGGGGCTGCAGAGTCAGACACGACTGAGTGACTGAGCAAGCAAGGCAAGGCTGAGTGCTTCACTGGATTTTTAAAATAAGAACCAATAGCTTCTTCAGATTGGAAAGAGGGGTGGTATCAAAGGAAAAGACCCTCTTGGCTTTGGCTAACTACAGAAAGAAGAAGAGAACTTCAGGGGAGCCCTCCCCTGAGAGAACAAAAGCCTCTAAAAAGCATATTTTTTTTTTAGACCAGAACAGCTGATGTAAGATCTTATAGGATCTGCAGCAGCTCAGTTGGTTCCTTGTGTTATCTTTCCGAATTAGCTAGAGAAAGGACTGGTGATGAAAATCAGCACTGTGTAAAATCAGACTGTGATGGTGGCTGCACAGCTCTGTAAATATACTAAAATCATATTCTTAAAATGAATGAATGTTGTGAAATATTAAGTATACCTCAGCAAAGCTGCTTATAAGAACATTTTTTAAAAAGCTATATGAGAGATGGAAAGGACCATTTCTGGTCCTAAGAATCACCCAGCCTCTAACCCTTTCATTTAATAGATGAAATAAACGAAGTCAAGTCAGGCTCAGTGAGGTGCCTAAGGTCATAAGAGCAATTATTATCCTAGCACGACACGGAACCCAGGTATTGAGAAGCTAGCATACTTACCAAGTCTCTTTCTTGGATATATATTCTACTGAATCTAGGAGAGGAGACATTTTACCATGTCACAGCATGTAGCATATTTCCTGTATGGCCTTTAATACACCTTGCCATTGTCCTTTGTCTCTGACAGGACAAGCAGCTCCATGAGAAATGATCCTTTTCCATTTTTGTTCACTATTTTATCCTTAGAGCTTGGCACAGAGTGCGGGAGCAAGGTGGACACAAAACAGTAATAATATTTGTTAAATGGGTGAATAAACGAATAAACTGATGGACCTGAAGTCCAAACATTTACAATAGTCACTGTGTACTGATGCTCCAAGTGGAATCTTCTGAGGGCAAAGCTGGGTGACACCAGGCACAGAGGTCTTCAGAGACATACATTACCCTCAGCAACCCACAATCCACCCCAGTATTCTTGCCTACAAAATTCCATGGACAGGAGACTGGTGGGCTGCAATCCATGGGGCTGCAGAGTCAGACACGACTGAGTGACTGAGCAAGCAAGGCAAGGCTGAGTGCTTCACTGGATTTTTAAAATAAGAACCAATAGCTTCTTCAGATTGGAAAGAGGGGTGGTATCAAAGGAAAAGACCCTCTTGGCTTTGGCTAACTACAGAAAGAAGAAGAGAACTTCAGGGGAGCCCTCCCCTGAGAGAACAAAAGCCTCTAAAAAGCATATTTTTTTTTTAGACCAGAACAGCTGATGTAAGATCTTATAGGATCTGCAGCAGCTCAGTTGGTTACTTGTGTTATCTTTCCGAATATGAGCTAGAGAAGAGGACATATATGGGGTGGGGGGTGGAGAGAACCCAGGGATGGGCAAGAGTCACACAATTTCAAATGTTTTTGAATTGTCTCAACAGTTGTTTGTTTGTTTAGTTGTTTTAATTTTGGCTTCTTTTATTAATTTTTTATTTATTTACTTTTCATCCATGCTCATTCTTCAGCCTCTGTGGGCCTCCCATTGCAGTGGCCTCTCGTTGCAGAGCACTGGCTCTCGGTGCATGTGCTCTTCCAGAACGCTGGCTCATAACTGGACACACTAGTCCAGCTGCTCTGCGGCATGTGGGATCTTCCCGGGCCAGGGATCGAACCGGTGCCCCTTGCACTGCAAGGCAGACTCTTTACCCACTGGACCACCAGGGAAGCCCCAATAGTTTTAAGTATCATGAAGATGGCCTAGAAAACAGCCAAATACAGAACTTCCAATTATTAATACAAATATAAGACGATGAATGATTTTGCCTCCTAATTAAACAACCTTTTGATCTCTGCACTGGCAGTGCATTTTTGTACTCTTCACAGTTCCCATCCCAGGGAACGTGTGCTGCTAGGGGAGATTAAGTGCTGACTTCATTTGGGCTCTCAGGGTGCAAGTAACACAGGATAATCTGCTGTTTTAGGGGAAATTTGTGTGTGTGTGTGTGTGTGAGAGGATATGAGGCAGTTCTTAAATCTTAAAGAGAAAGGTAAGGAAGCAGGACCTCAAAAGAAATAGAAACTTGAATAATTTCAAGAATCCAAAGGACAGAAAAGAACAGAGAGTCGCTTCAAGTCCTCACAGTTGGAATATATCTGTATTATCATTTCCCAACACTGTGTCAAATCACTCTCAGTACAAATTCCAGAAGAGTCTGATTGGTCAAGATTGATCACATGCCCATCACTTAGCCAGGGAAACCAGGCAGCTTCATTAACAGTCAGTCCCATCAAGACTGCATGTGGCAAGGAGGAACAATTCCCTAGAGGAAAAACGAATTCCCAGAATAAGAGTGAATACAAGCTACAGACATCCCATAAGAGTGTGAACTAGACAGGGCTTATGAGAGGCATAGCCTTAACCAAGTTGTGGAGCATTTCTGTTACATTTTCAAAGCAGGGAATATTTAAAGAGAAGTTTCTGCAAGAGATGTCTGCAAAATCCTTCTCATCGCATCTACAGAATCAAGCAAAATCAGACCTTCTAATTTGATCTTCTCAAAGTTCAACTGTTGTTCTCTTAAATAAATTCTAGATCTTGAGGTAGTCAGAAGGAACTTCTTTTATTAATTTTTTATTTATTTACTTTTCATCCATGCTCATTCTTCAGCCTCTGTGGGCCTCCCATTGCAGTGGCCTCTCGTTGCAGAGCACTGGCTCTCGGTGCATGTGCTCTTCCAGAACGCTGGCTCATAACTGGACACACTAGTCCAGCTGCTCTGCGGCATGTGGGATCTTCCCGGGCCAGGGATCGAACCGGTGCCC
The DNA here is from genome assembly GCA_022376925.1 of Tragulus kanchil. Taxonomy (NCBI): domain Eukaryota; kingdom Metazoa; phylum Chordata; class Mammalia; order Artiodactyla; family Tragulidae; genus Tragulus; species Tragulus kanchil. The sequence continues at coordinate 134,717,562 of JAIOJX010000024.1, forward strand.
CTTGCACTGCAAGGCAGACTCTTTACCCACTGGACCACCAGGGAAGCCCCAATAGTTTTAAGTATCATGAAGATGGCCTAGAAAACAGCCAAATACAGAACTTCCAATTATTAATACAAATATAAGACGATGAATGATTTTGCCTCCTAATTAAACAACCTTTTGATCTCTGCACTGGCAGTGCATTTTTGTACTCTTCACAGTTCCCATCCCAGGGAACGTGTGCTGCTAGGGGAGATTAAGTGCTGACTTCATTTGGGCTCTCAGGGTGCAAGTAACACAGGATAATCTGCTGTTTTAGGGGAAATTTGTGTGTGTGTGTGTGTGAGAGGATATGAGGCAGTTCTTAAATCTTAAAGAGAAAGGTAAGGAAGCAGGACCTCAAAAGAAATAGAAACTTGAATAATTTCAAGAATCCAAAGGACAGAAAAGAACAGAGAGTCGCTTCAAGTCCTCACAGTTGGAATATATCTGTATTATCATTTCCCAACACTGTGTCAAATCACTCTCAGTACAAATTCCAGAAGAGTCTGATTGGTCAAGATTGATCACATGCCCATCACTTAGCCAGGGAAACCAGGCAGCTTCATTAACAGTCAGTCCCATCAAGACTGCATGTGGCAAGGAGGAACAATTCCCTAGAGGAAAAACGAATTCCCAGAATAAGAGTGAATACAAGCTACAGACATCCCATAAGAGTGTGAACTAGACAGGGCTTATGAGAGGCATAGCCTTAACCAAGTTGTGGAGCATTTCTGTTACATTTTCAAAGCAGGGAATATTTAAAGAGAAGTTTCTGCAAGAGATGTCTGCAAAATCCTTCTCATCGCATCTACAGAATCAAGCAAAATCAGACCTTCTAATTTGATCTTCTCAAAGTTCAACTGTTGTTCTCTTAAATAAATTCTAGATCTTGAGGTAGTCAGAAGGAACTAACATTCTTAAGCAAATTAACATGTGATGATAACATAACCCAGGCTACTGCTTGAGACAGAACTTCCCAAGTGGCACTAGCAGCAAAGAACCTGCCTGCCAATGCAGGAGACCTTAGAGATGTGGATTCAACCCCTGGGTCAGGAAGATCCCCTGGAGAAGGAAATCGCAACCCACTCTAGTATTCTTGCCTGGAGAATCCCATGAACAGAGGAGCCTGGCGGGCTACAGTCCATAGGATTGCACAGAATTGGACATGACTGAAGCGATTTAGCATGCACTGTTTAGGACATGCTTTTTACAGTTCAGACACAATGACCACATTATTTCATTTAAACCTATCAATAACTGGTGAGGCTGCACTGGACCCCTATTAGGTAGAAAGTCCAGTTTCTTCCACACAAAAGGTAATGATCAAGAAATATGCCTAAAATGCCCACAAAAGGCATTGCCTTGGGATTCAAACTCATGCTGGTCTGATTTCAACAGCCATTTTTGGACTAAAAACTTCTAGTACCTTTACCACAAAAAATCAACTATACATTCTTTTGTTACTTTTGTTTTAAAATCCAAATTAGTTTAAGTTGACTTATTTCTGTTTGAATGGTAATATTGTTAAGGCTATAAAAAAATCTACAAAACTTCAAAATTAAAAATCAGTCTTAAGATCCTAACCTTAACATATACAAAAATTAACCTAAGATGGATCAAAGACCTAAAGTAACAACTAAAACTGTAATACTTTTAGAGGAAAAACACAGGAGAAAACCTTCATCAAATTGGATTTGGCTTCTTGGATATGATACTAAAGGTACAGGCAGTAAAAGTAAAAACAGACAAATGAAACTAAACTGAACTTTAAACCTTCTGTACATCAAAAGAAACAATCAACAGAGAAAAAAGGCAACCCATGGAATGGAAGAAAACATTTACAAATCATATACCTGATAAGGGATTAATGCTTAGAATATATAAAGAACTCCTACAACTTAGCAACAAAAATAACCTGGTTTAAAATGACAAAGAACTTGATAGTTCTTCAAAGAAGATGTACAAATAGCCAGAAAACAGATGAAAAGATGCTATTTACCACTAACCATTAGCGAAATGCAAAGCAAAACCATGATGCGCTGCCACCTTATACATATTAGACTGGCTATTATTGAAAACAAAACAAACAAAATGACAGGTGCTGGCAAGGATGTGGAGCACCTGAAACCCTTGTGCACCATTGGTGAAAATGTAAAATGGTTTATCAACTATGGAAAACAATCTAGAGGTTCCTCAAAAGATAAAATACAAAATTAATGTATGATATAGGAGTTCCAGTTCTGGGTAAATATGCAAAAGAATTAAAAATAGAATCTTGAAGAGACACTTATACACCTGTGTTTATTGCAGCACTGTTCACAATAGCCAAGAGATGGAGGCAACCCAAACGTCCGCTTATGAACGATAAACAAAATGTGGTACATGTTTACAATGGAATATTATCCAACATTAAAAAAGAAGGAAATTATATCACATGCTACAACATGGATGAACCTTGAGGCCATGATGCTAAGTTAAATAAGTCAGTCACAAAAAGACAAATAACTATATGGTTCCACTTACATGAAGTGTCCAAAGTAGTTAACTTTTACAAACAGAAAATGTAACTGTGGTCACCACAGGGTGCAGGTGGAGGGGGAAGTGGGTGGTATGATTCAATGGGTGTAGAGTTTCAGTTTTGTAAAATGGAAAAGTTGTGGGAATCTGCTGCACAACTGTGCATCTATTAACACTACTATACATGTAGAAAAGGTTAAGATGGTATATTTTATATGTTTTTAACTAAACAAGTTATAAAAAAATCTACAAAACTTCAAAATTAAAAATCAGTCTTAAGATCCTAACCTTAACATATACAAAAATTAACCTAAGATGGATCAAAGACCTAAAGTAACAACTAAAACTGTAATACTTTTAGAGGAAAAACACAGGAGAAAACCTTCATCAAATTGGATTTGGCTTCTTGGATATGATACTAAAGGTACAGGCAGTAAAAGTAAAAACAGACAAATGAAACTAAACTGAACTTTAAACCTTCTGTACATCAAAAGAAACAATCAACAGAGAAAAAAGGCAACCCATGGAATGGAAGAAAACATTTACAAATCATATACCTGATAAGGGATTAATGCTTAGAATATATAAAGAACTCCTACAACTTAGCAACAAAAATAACCTGGTTTAAAATGACAAAGAACTTGATAGTTCTTCAAAGAAGATGTACAAATAGCCAGAAAACAGATGAAAAGATGCTATTTACCACTAACCATTAGCGAAATGCAAAGCAAAACCATGATGCGCTGCCACCTTATACATATTAGACTGGCTATTATTGAAAACAAAACAAACAAAATGACAGGTGCTGGCAAGGATGTGGAGCACCTGAAACCCTTGTGCACCATTGGTGAAAATGTAAAATGGTTTATCAACTATGGAAAACAATCTAGAGGTTCCTCAAAAGATAAAATACAAAATTAATGTATGATATAGGAGTTCCAGTTCTGGGTAAATATGCAAAAGAATTAAAAATAGAATCTTGAAGAGACACTTATACACCTGTGTTTATTGCAGCACTGTTCACAATAGCCAAGAGATGGAGGCAACCCAAACGTCCGCTTATGAACGATAAACAAAATGTGGTACATGTTTACAATGGAATATTATCCAACATTAAAAAAGAAGGAAATTATATCACATGCTACAACATGGATGAACCTTGAGGCCATGATGCTAAGTTAAATAAGTCAGTCACAAAAAGACAAATAACTATATGGTTCCACTTACATGAAGTGTCCAAAGTAGTTAACTTTTACAAACAGAAAATGTAACTGTGGTCACCACAGGGTGCAGGTGGAGGGGGAAGTGGGTGGTATGATTCAATGGGTGTAGAGTTTCAGTTTTGTAAAATGGAAAAGTTGTGGGAATCTGCTGCACAACTGTGCATCTATTAACACTACTATACATGTAGAAAAGGTTAAGATGGTATATTTTATATGTTTTTTTAACTACAAGTTTTTAAAAAGCACTGTTGGCTCAGGTTAAGTCTGTGGTCACATGAATTCTTCAGTTCCTAACACATTGCTTACCATCAAGTCCAGTCACTGTCATCCTGTACCTATGAGACGGGGTATTTTATTTTTAATCTTAAGTGGAGGACTTTCCATTTATTTCTTTAAAATTCATCATTCAGAGCTTTAACTCATCATTTCAAGTCTGAGATAATGTAGCCTCTTTATGTCATTGACTAGTCTCACCAAATTTGTATGATCTGAAGCATTTGTTTAATACATCTCATGTAACTCTGTCCAAGTTACTGAAAATAGGACTTAGCAACCAAGGTGAAGATCCACAAATGACCTCTCTGCAAGCACTTGATCTGTAATTTTGTTTTTAATATACTTGTTCAACTAACCCAGATGTGTGTTTATCAAAGTTTTATGGATTATTTGCCATGTGCCAGGCACTTGATGATGATACAATTATGAACACATACCTGCCCCCTCCACACACGAACACACATACACACACATAGACTCTACTGTCTCTTTCTTCAGTAGTCCATATTTCTGTAGTTATTAACAAATATATAATAAAAGACTATAAAATGCTTCTCTGAAATTTCAGAAACAATGATTCTTAATATTAAATACCCAAAATAGCAGTTGTGTAGCAAAGGTAGGACTTCCCAGGTGTTGCTAGTGGTGCAGAACCCACCTGCCAATGCAGGAGATGTTAAGAAACAAGGGTTCAATCCCTGGGTTGGAAAGATCCTCCTGGAGGAAGGCATGGCAACCCACTCCAGTATTCTTGCCTGGAGAATTCCATGGACAGAGGAGCCTGGCAGGCTACAGTTCATAGGGTCACAGAGTCGGACATGACTTAAGCAACTTAGCATGCATGTATAGGAAAGGTGATGTCTGCCTTCCCCTCAAATTCAGGTTGACTGGCTGTTTTCTATGACTGCTATGACAAATTCCTACGGATGCATTTAAATTTGCTTCACACTTTTCTGGCCTGGCTCGCCCTAAACTATTTAGAAAAAATTTTAACCAATTGTTAAACAGTCTTCTTGGTGAACTTAAATATTCAGCAAAGAAGTGAAGATTCTGTTTGATTTGAATTTGTATAGTTCATTAAACCCATGGTTTTCATTACAGTAATATTTAGAGGACTAATTATCCCTAGTAATTACAGAGTATGAAGCAATTTAAATGTAGTTTAAGCACAGGTTAGAAGCAAATTTACCTATTAAATTATAAACATTTTACTTTTGCTGGTCACTGAATCATTTAAAAGTGCACATGCCACTTAATTTCAAAGATGAGAAAAACATGCAATGGCAGTAGTTCAGAATAGTCTGAACTTTTCTTAAAAACATCAAAACCTTTGTATTTTCAAGCTATAGTTTCAAGGTGATTTTCAAAAATTTATCTCACTAAATTTTTCACAAAGTTAGACTCCAGAAGCTTAATGAACATTTAAAATAGAAATGAGCAACTTTTACTCCAAAAAAGGATTCAGTTTGCTAGTTTGGACAATGATAATACAGTACTAGGTTGAACCAATTATTATTAAGTAAAAAATGATAGAAAATTAGCAATTTCATATAGTATATATATCCCAGCATATGGTATGGCTTTAAAAATAGAAATTCATTACCCAAAATTTAAATAGAAATTAGAACATTACATGAGATTTGGAAAAATCTGTAATTTCACCATACAAATCCAAATTCTATAATGATTTCTATACATTTTCTCCAATTATTTTCTCTTATACATATTTTTACATGCTTGTAGTCATACTGTACATAAATGTTTACATGCATATAATTTAAAATCTTACATTTATAACTAAAAATAATCTTTATCTTTATAATTTTAAATAATGCCCAATCCACTAATTAAATTTACTGTATTTATTTACTCATTCTCATATTGTTAAGTACTTAGGCTGCTAGTTTTTTAATTTTACAAATGCTGTTTTGATGAACATTTTGAGTTGCTAAGAAAAGCTGCCTTATATTTATATAAGCCGTTTAAAAAATCTATGCCTCTGTATTTTTCCACTGTTTGAATTTTTTAATGAAGTAAATTATGATGAATACTCTAGGTACATCAGGAGATAGAAAGCAATTCCATAAGTTTTTCTCTGTAATTTGCTATTACCACTCAAAACTGATTTCTTTCGTAGTCATTAATTCATAATGACAACATAATAGCAATTTTTCAGAGCTTTCCCCCAATTGAAGCAATAGAAAGTTTAGGGAAAAAAAACAGGTTAGAAGCAAATTTACCTATTAAATTATAAACATTTTACTTTTGCTGGTCACTGAATCCTTTAAACGTGCACATGCCACTTAATTTCAAAGATGAGAAAAACATGCAATGGCAGTAGTTCAGAATAGTCTGAACTTTTCTTAAAAACATCAAAACCTTTGTATTTTCAAGCTATAGTTTCAAAGGTGATTTTCAAAAAATTTATCTCACTAAATTTTTCACAAAGTTAGACTCCAGAAGCTTAATGAACATTTAAAATAGAAATGAGCAACTTTTACTCCAAAAAAGGATTCAGTTTGCTAGTTTGGACAATGATAATACAGTACTAGGTTGAACCAATTATTATTAAGTAAAAAATGATAGAAAATTAGCAATTTCATATAGTATATATATCCCAGCATATGGTATGGCTTTAAAAATAGAAATTCATTACCCAAAATTTAAATAGAAATTAGAACATTACATGAGATTTGGAAAAATCTGTAATTTCACCATACAAATCCAAATTCTATAATGATTTCTATACATTTTCTCCAATTATTTTCTCTTATACATATTTTTACATGCTTGTAGTCATACTGTACATAAATGTTTACATGCATATAATTTAAAATCTTACATTTATAACTAAAAATAATCTTTATCTTTATAATTTTAAATAATGCCCAATCCACTAATTAAATTTACTGTATTTATTTACTCATTCTCATATTGTTAAGTACTTAGGCTGCTAGTTTTTTAATTTTACAAATGCTGTTTTGATGAACATTTTGAGTTGCTAAGAAAAGCTGCCTTATATTTATATAAGCCGTTTAAAAAATCTATGCCTCTGTATTTTTCCACTGTTTGAATTTTTTAATGAAGTAAATTATGATGAATACTCTAGGTACATCAGGAGATAGAAAGCAATTCCATAAGTTTTTCTCTGTAATTTGCTATTACCACTCAAAACTGATTTCTTTCGTAGTCATTAATTCATAATGACAACATAATAGCAATTTTTCAGAGCTCACATTCTTCCACCAAACTTTCCACTGAGCTTGTAATTAAAATGTCAGAATTTATTCCTGTCCTTAAAAACATCTTTTCCTTTTTTTTGCTTCTGATGATTGATTCAAAATTCAATTTTATAAATCTTAATTCTCACATCTTCTGTTTCAGTTGCAAAATGAATCCTCAAAATAAGAAAGAGTTTGGAATTTAAAATCTAATCTTGGGGCTTCCCTGGTAGCTCAGTGGTAAAGCATTCGCCTGCCAATGCAGGAGGCACAGGTTCGATCCCCGATCCGGAAAGATCCCACATGCTGCGGAGCATCTAAGCCCATGAGTCACAACTATGGAGTCTGTGCTCCAGAACCTTAGGGCCACAACTATTGAGCCCATGTGCTGCAACTATGGAAGCGCGTGTGCCCTAGAGCCCAAGTTCCACAACAAATGACTAATCTGGGATTACACATACTTGTAAACAACAAAACTCTGTAAAAACAAAAAAAATTTTTTTAAAAAGAAATCGTGTCAACAAACCTGTTTACCTCAACTGGAGAGTAGCTACCATTCCATGCAACTAGAGAAGAGCCTGCCGCAGCAGTGAAAACCCAGGATAGCCATAAATAAATAAATAAAATATTTTTTTAAAAAATCTATTCTTATTAGGTTGATATATACGGGGTCAGATATTGTTGCTTTTTGACATTTTTTTTTACATACTGAAAAATAAAACATTGAACTGTGCAGCCAGAAGCTTACAGTTTTCTATTGGACTACTGACACATTAGAATTATTACATTTTAAAGAGTGTTACTTCTTTATATTTTAAAAAGAGAATGTGTTCAGTTCATCCTTAAGTTAGATTCATACAGCGTCCTGGGCTGGCCCAGATGTTATATCCTCACATGTGAAAGTAGAAGAGACGGCCAAAGCAACGGAGACACAGACATGTGTCTGAGAGAACAGACTTGTGGACACAGCGAGGAAGGAGAGGGTGGGGTGAACTGAGAGAGTAGCATGGAAGCATAAACATTACAATATATAAAACAGCCAGTAGGAATTTGCTGTATGACTCAGCGAGCTCAACCAGGGCTCTGTGAAAACCTAGAGGGGGGGGATGCAGTGGGAAGTGGGAAGGAGGTTCAAAAGGGTGGAGCCATATATATATATATATATATACTTATGACTGATTCATGCTGATGTATGGCAGAGGCCAACACAATATTGTAAAGCAGTTATCATCCAATTAAAAATAAATAATTGAGTGCTTGCTTTGACAGCACATAAACTAAAATTGGAACAATACAGAGAAGATTAACATGGCCCCTGTGCAAGGATGACGCGCAAATTTGTGAAGAAAAAAAAAAAATAAGTGAAAAAGAAAACTAGCCAAGTCTAGTGTAAACTAGAAATATTCACAGTGCAACCCGATCCGAAAGATCCCAATCTGGAGCTAAGCCCATGTTTGACCTCCAGAACCTTAGGGCCACAACTATTGAGCCCATGTGCTGCAACTATGGAAGCGCGTGTGCCCTAGAGCCCAAGTTCCACAACAAATGACTAATCTGGGATTACACATACTTGTAAACAACAAAACTCTGTAAAAACAAAAAAAATTTTTTTAAAAAGAAATCGTGTCAACAAACCTGTTTACCTCAACTGGAGAGTAGCTACCATTCCATGCAACTAGAGAAGAGCCTGCGCAGCAGTGAAAACCCAGGATAGCCATAAATAAATAAATAAAATATTTTTTTAAAAAATCTATTCTTATTAGGTTGATATATACGGGGTCAGATATTGTTGCTTTTTGACATTTTTTTTTACATACTGAAAAATAAAACATTGAACTGTGCAGCCAGAAGCTTACAGTTTTCTATTGGACTACTGACACATTAGAATTATTACATTTTAAAGAGTGTTACTTCTTTATATTTTAAAAAGAGAATGTGTTCAGTTCATCCTTAAGTTAGATTCATACAGCGTCCTGGGCTGGCCCAGATGTTATATCCTCACATGTGAAAGTAGAAGAGACGGCCAAAGCAACGGAGACACAGACATGTGTCTGAGAGAACAGACTTGTGGACACAGCGAGGAAGGAGAGGGTGGGGTGAACTGAGAGAGTAGCATGGAAGCATAAACATTACAATATATAAAACAGCCAGTAGGAATTTGCTGTATGACTCAGCGAGCTCAACCAGGGCTCTGTGAAAACCTAGAGGGGGGGGATGCAGTGGGAAGTGGGAAGGAGGTTCAAAAGGGTGGAGCCATATATATATATATATATATACTTATGACTGATTCATGCTGATGTATGGCAGAGGCCAACACAATATTGTAAAGCAGTTATCATCCAATTAAAAATAAATAATTGAGTGCTTGCTTTGACAGCACATAAACTAAAATTGGAACAATACAGAGAAGATTAACATGGCCCCTGTGCAAGGATGACGCGCAAATTTGTGAAGAAAAAAAAAAAATAAGTGAAAAAGAAAAAACTACCCAAGTCTAGTGTAAACTAGAAATATTCACAGTGCAACCTATTTTCCACCTCTGGGCCTTACCTCTAAGCATGTCTGCAGTCCACAAGTTAACTGAGTTCTAGAACTTGTGATTTGGTTGAATAACTACTCGCCATTATTCTACCTCTGAAATGTTACAAGGTGAGTAATATAGGCCCCTTTGTTTTATTTAACAATGGATGTAGAAATACATGTCATCTATCACTCACTCCCTTTAACAATTCTTGATGCTAATACTCAACAGTTGACAATATCTACAGAGTTAACAAGAACATTATATCTAGAATTAGAATGAGCCATTTTTATAGAGAATGTCCCAGTCTACTTTCTGTCCACTACCAAATATTCTATGAAGACACATTGTTCAATTTGACAAATATTCAAGTGTCTTCTCTATGCAGGGTAAGATGTCCGTTAAAGAAAGCTATGCCCTTGAATTTGTACATTTTTCCCAGTCTAACGAAGGGCTAAATTCTTCCAAAACACATCCTGTGGCTGAGAATGTTTTTGTTAGTAGTTATGCAACCTTATGAAAAAGCATGGTCTTCTCCAAATTGGATACACTATAAATTGAAGACATTAGTCATAGCTGGTGCTTTTTTCTTCCATTTGAAACACACACACTTTAATACTTCCTTTCAGGCCAGATTTTAAGTGGTGTATTGAAATATTGGAGAAGAAATACCATATGTGAAAAAAAAAAACTTGGACAGATAATATTTTAAAAAGTAACCTGCATCAGAAGGAGGAGAAAGAGCAGTGCCATTTTCTCACATTTCAACCCCCCAGGCATCCACATATAATTTAACAAAATGCAATATGATACAGTCCTCATTTGTATACTCAGCGTGTAATCACTGAGCACTTGTCATGGATGTCACACTGTAATCATCACTATGGGGATACAAGGGAAAGAAGGGCCCATCTTTGCCCCCAGGCAGAGTGGACAGCTGACTACCACACAGACAATAGTGCTTCCGGAAGGTGCAAGAGAATGTCCTGGGAGGACTGTAGGGCCTGGACTGGATTAAGAATGAGCAGGATTTAGCTAGGGGAGGAGAGCCAGGGATGGCACCCTGGACTGCGAACATTTAAGAAAAGGGGAATCATGAGACAGCATCTCAGGGCTGGGAAGTCCATAATGGACAGACTGAAGTGGAGGGTCAAGCCATGGAAAAGTCAAGTGGAATGAGATTTGGGGCAGGAAGGGCCAGGGAAGGTACTGACTCACTGCTACTCAGTCTATGCCAGGCCCTTTATTTATCGTACTGAATTCTTCCAACAAGCCTATTACTTCCCAGCTTCACAGAGGAGAAAATTGAGGCGCAGACAGATTCTGTGACTGTTTTCAAGCCTGGCAGGTGACAGGATCAGGATTCACACTCGAGTCTGTCTGCACACCCTTGGTCTTTCTGCTGCACTAGTTCCTCTAAACGTTTTGTCGAAGGGCTTGAGCTTGTTTATGGTTCAATGTGTGAGTATGGGACTGAGGAATGCATAGCCAAACGTGGTGTCTTATCCTATGAGTGCATTACCCTTCAATGGCCCGAGATCCTAAATGAAGATAAAACAATTCCAAAAATGCAGTGGACATACGGACATTCTGGGGAAGGAACAGTGCGTGGGAGGCGTGAAGGAAGTAGCATGAAGGCCTGTACTATCACATGTGAAGAAAATAGCTATAGTTATTGCTCTGTGAGAAAAGGGGATCCTGCAGGGGTGCTGTGCGACAGTCTGGAGGGGTGGGATGGGGGGGATATACATTTGACTAATCTGGGAACATACATATCCGTAAACAACAAAACTCTGTAAAAGTTAAAAGTAAAATAAAAGTTTAAAAAAAACTTGGACAGATAATATTTTAAAAAGTAACCTGCATCAGAAGGAGGAGAAAGAGCAGTGCCATTTTCTCACATTTCAACCCCAGGCATCCACATATAATTTAACAAAATGCAATATGATACAGTCCTCATTTGTATACTCAGCGTGTAATCACTGAGCACTTGTCATGGATGTCACACTGTAATCATCACTATGGGGATACAAGGGAAAGAAGGGCCCATCTTTGCCCCCAGGCAGAGTGGACAGCTGACTACCACACAGACAATAGTGCTTCCGGAAGGTGCAAGAGAATGTCCTGGGAGGACTGTAGGGCCTGGACTGGATTAAGAATGAGCAGGATTTAGCTAGGGGAGGAGAGCCAGGGATGGCACCCTGGACTGCGAACATTTAAGAAAAGGGGAATCATGAGACAGCATCTCAGGGCTGGGAAGTCCATAATGGACAGACTGAAGTGGAGGGTCAAGCCATGGAAAAGTCAAGTGGAATGAGATTTGGGGCAGGAAGGGCCAGGGAAGGTACTGACTCACTGCTACTCAGTCTATGCCAGGCCCTTTATTTATCGTACTGAATTCTTCCAACAAGCCTATTACTTCCCAGCTTCACAGAGGAGAAAATTGAGGCGCAGACAGATTCTGTGACTGTTTTCAAGCCTGGCAGGTGACAGGATCAGGATTCACACTCGAGTCTGTCTGCACACCCTTGGTCTTTCTGCTGCACTAGTTCCTCTAAACGTTTTGTCGAAGGGCTTGAGCTTGTTTATGGTTCAATGTGTGAGTATGGGACTGAGGAATGCATAGCCAAACGTGGTGTCTTATCCTATGAGTGCATTACCCTTCAATGGCCCGAGATCCTAAATGAAGATAAAACAATTCCAAAAATGCAGTGGACATACGGACATTCTGGGGAAGGAACAGTGCGTGGGAGGCGTGAAGGAAGTAGCATGAAGGCCTGTACTATCACATGTGAAGAAAATAGCTATAGTTATTGCTCTGTGAGAAAAGGGGATCCTGCAGGGGTGCTGTGCGACAGTCTGGAGGGGTGGGATGGGGGGGATATACATTTGACTAATCTGGGAACATACATATCCGTAAACAACAAAACTCTGTAAAAGTTAAAAGTAAAATAAAAGTTTAAAAAAAAATTCCAAAAATGTGCTAGCATCATTAGATCACAAATCTCATGAATCTAAAGATTTATGATGATAAAAAAAAAAATAGGCTGCAGTTCAAGAGTGCTTGGTTTTACACATTATGTAATTTAACATCACATTTTAATTTAGTTATACAGAATGTGTCCTAGTTAAATGCTGTTCTGAAAATCTTTCGGGTCTTCTCTGAAATTATCTACCCTGAACTTTATGCCAGTTTTTTTTTTTTTTTTTTTATGCCAGTTTTCTGACATAAAGTGTAAACTGTTCTGGAGAAGGATGAATACTGGATTTTTTTTGTTTGACAATAATATTTACAGGCATTATCTGGTCTCACTTGCTGAAGACTGGTATTTTGAAACCATAGGACAACATAGGTTCTATATACATACATACATATATATATAAAAATAAAATGAAAAAAAATCTGACTCCTGAAAAAAAAGAATCCCTTTTTGTCTGCAGTGCTTTCGCACTGTTCCTCTGTTGGACACCATAACAGCTGTAATATATTGTACATGAAAAAAGGAAAGTGGTGGTTAAATATTCATGGGCACTAGCTATTCAGTGTGTGTTTTTATTATTTTTGGCAAACAGCAGGCTATCTAATAAGTCATTTCACCCAGCTTACAAATGTCCAGTATCTAATTTTTATCTATCGCTGACAGATTTCTGCTTTTTCTTAAAAAGAAGGCATCAGCCTTGCCTTCACTTAGCCTTTCAGCCTCTTGAAAGCCCATTTGAAGGTCTTAAGTGCTTTGGTTTTAGGATCTCAAGTCTCAAGAGTGAGCAAACTGCACCAAGTGTAGACCAGAGGGAACATGGAAACAATCTGTTGTCCCCAGGAGTAGAGTCCCTCCAAGATACAAACCAGGGTTAATGGGATCGAAAGGTCAAGGGAAAAATTCTGCTCATCTATTTCCTGTTTTATTGTTATAAAAAGGATGGCATTTTCCAGAGGTTATTTCCTTAGCAAACCTTAGAGAAAATGAAGCAGAGAAAAGGGGAGAATATTTCTTAAAATGTGCTTACCTTTGGGCCTAGCAGGGCCTTCTTAAAATGTGTTTACCTTTCGGCCCTACTAGGCCCCACAAACTATGCAACTGATCTCTGAAGTACAGGATAAAAAAAGCAGCTCATTTTGCTCTAAGCAAGTCTCCTATCAAGCTGGCTGAAGAAAAGAAGGCAATACCAGAAACCAAAAGAAATGAGGGAGGAGGAAACAAAGGAAACAGTCAATAGTAACGCACCTTTTCATGACTAACAGTGATGCAGAAGCAACCTGTTCTCAAGGGAGAAGGAGAAATACAGCTGGAAAGAGAATCATATATTTGCCACCTCTTCCCCATAGCTACATTTAATCCAAATTCTATATCCCTTGTTTATACCCTCCCTCTTTTTGCCCTGCTATGTGCTGGTACTCATTTGGACACAGTCTGTAACTTTGTTTATACAATCCACAATTGCTACTGGTATCAAAGGTAAAGGATCTTATGTTGATACTATTAAAACCAAGAGTCTATTTCTTTGTTCTCCAATTTGGACATAAATAAAATCAACTAGATGAGAAAAGCAAAGGCTATTTATTCTGAGCAAGGGAGTCAGCCACCAGTTTTGGTACAGACTCAAAGGCAGACAGAGGAGTAGGAAAGCTCTATAGTGGAAAGAGGAAGGCTTCAGATGGGCCCTGTTGGGAGGCTGCTGGCCTGGGGAAGCTGTAGGCAGGCCAACCAGAAGAAGGGTACCCTATGTGATTGGTTAATGGGGTCTATTTGGCTTTCTCTGGCTGGTTCCAAGTTGGAAGCAGAGATGAAAGTTAGGGAGGTTCTCAGTGATTAATCATGTCTTGGCTCTTTGGGGCTGACTGTTACAGAAGTCATTATTTAGCTTCCTGGATGGTAACAGAGATAATAATCTGACTTCCTACAAGTCTGACTTCCAGTAGGGTTGGCTTCCTGGGCTGTTGGTTGTTGAAAAGTGGTTTGCTTCCTGAGCAGGTTGGGCTGCAGGTTGTGGGTCAGAGTGTTTTGCTTTTATTTTCCAGAGGTTATTTCCTTAGCAAACCTTAGAGAAATGAAGCAGAGAAAAGGGGAGAATATTTCTTAAAATGTGCTTACCTTTGGGCCTAGCAGGGCCTTCTTAAAATGTGTTTACCTTTCGGCCCTACTAGGCCCCACAAACTATGCAACTGATCTCTGAAGTACAGGATAAAAAAAGCAGCTCATTTTGCTCTAAGCAAGTCTCCTATCAAGCTGGCTGAAGAAAAGAAGGCAATACCAGAAACCAAAAGAAATGAGGGAGGAGGAAACAAAGGAAACAGTCAATAGTAACGCACCTTTTCATGACTAACAGTGATGCAGAAGCAACCTGTTCTCAAGGGAGAAGGAGAAATACAGCTGGAAAGAGAATCATATATTTGCCACCTCTTCCCCATAGCTACATTTAATCCAAATTCTATATCCCTTGTTTATACCCTCCCTCTTTTTGCCCTGCTATGTGCTGGTACTCATTTGGACACAGTCTGTAACTTTGTTTATACAATCCACAATTGCTACTGGTATCAAAGGTAAAGGATCTTATGTTGATACTATTAAAACCAAGAGTCTATTTCTTTGTTCTCCAATTTGGACATAAATAAAATCAACTAGATGAGAAAAGCAAAGGCTATTTATTCTGAGCAAGGGAGTCAGCCACCAGTTTTGGTACAGACTCAAAGGCAGACAGAGGAGTAGGAAAGCTCTATAGTGGAAAGAGGAAGGCTTCAGATGGGCCCTGTTGGGAGGCTGCTGGCCTGGGGAAGCTGTAGGCAGGCCAACCAGAAGAAGGGTACCCTATGTGATTGGTTAATGGGGTCTATTTGGCTTTCTCTGGCTGGTTCCAAGTTGGAAGCAGAGATGAAAGTTAGGGAGGTTCTCAGTGATTAATCATGTCTTGGCTCTTTGGGGCTGACTGTTACAGAAGTCATTATTTAGCTTCCTGGATGGTAACAGAGATAATAATCTGACTTCCTACAAGTCTGACTTCCAGTAGGGTTGGCTTCCTGGGCTGTTGGTTGTTGAAAAGTGGTTTGCTTCCTGAGCAGGTTGGGCTGCAGGTTGTGGGTCAGAGTGTTTTGCTTTTATTAATATAGTCTGGCCATTCTCTATCTGTGTATTCAGTCCCTCACAAGACACCCCTTAATATAACAGGGCTTTGTTGATTGGTTAGAATAGATTTCCTATTTCAAATGATCCCTATATAGCACATTTTCTTCCCTCCTAGTTCAGGTAGCAATTCTTTTTCATACTTGTACCAGGTCATGTATTACTTACGTCACAGTCTTACTGAAGAGGCAATATTAGCCAATTCATTCAGAGAGTTAACGCATTAGAAAAAGAAAATAACCTGACCAAACCACGTCTTTCATAATTCCTTTGTTCTGCTTCAGGGAAAACAACATGTGCCCTCTCAATTTCCCCTCAGATATAGAAACTGCAGTCATCAATTGCCTTGGAGATGTCACCACCAATCTTTTCTGGAGACAGAGGGGGCCGATCTTGGGGGCCAAGACAGATGTGGCACCAGCTTCCCTCAGTATAAGAGATAGAACTCTTTCAGGTCAAACTTAGGAAGCATGGTGGAAGTGTCTGGTGTCAGATGAACTTGGATTTGGGATGAGGGGAAAAAAGCTGCACCTTGTGGGGCTTCCCTGGTGATCCAATGGGCAAAAAGTCTGCCTTGCAGTGCAAGGGGCACCGGTTTGATGGCTTGTGAAGATCCCACATGCCGCAGAGCAGCTGGACTGGTGTGTCCAATTACAAGCCAGCACTCTGGAGTGCACGCGCCCAGAGCCGGTGCTCTGCAACAAGGGAGGCCACTGCAATGGGAAGCCCAAACAGGCCAAAGAATAAACATGGATAAAAGTAAATAAATGAAAGACCAATAAAACTGGCCAAAATTAAAAAAAAAAAAAAAGAAAGCTTCACCTTGGTCTTCTTCTATAGGTGAAAACCAAAAGCTAACCATCAATTCTTAACAAATAACTGGGCATCACTTCCCTGCTTTAACTTTGCAGAGTAAGAATATTGTGTCTAATGGAGCTTTAGTTACACTGTGATTTCACCTGACAGCTATGGCGTTCTGGTTGATGGTTGTTATAATGGTATTTGATGAGTTTTAGAGTCTTAACTGAATTAGTAGAGAAAAAGTGGTTTGCTTCCTGAGCAGGTCGGGGGTTTTGCTTTTATTAATATAGTCTGGCCATTCTCTATCTGTGTATTCAGTCCTCACAAGACACCCTTAATATAACAGGGCTTTGTTGATTGGTTAGAATAGATTTCCTATTTCAAATGATCCCTATATAGCACATTTTCTTCCCTCCTAGTTCAGGTAGCAATTCTTTTTCATACTTGTACCAGGTCATGTATTACTTACGTCACAGTCTTACTGAAGAGGCAATATTAGCCAATTCATTCAGAGAGTTAACGCATTAGAAAAAGAAAATAACCTGACCAAACCACGTCTTTCATAATTCCTTTGTTCTGCTTCAGGGAAAACAACATGTGCCCTCTCAATTTCCCCTCAGATATAGAAACTGCAGTCATCAATTGCCTTGGAGATGTCACCACCAATCTTTTCTGGAGACAGAGGGGGCCGATCTTGGGGGCCAAGACAGATGTGGCACCAGCTTCCCTCAGTATAAGAGATAGAACTCTTTCAGGTCAAACTTAGGAAGCATGGTGGAAGTGTCTGGTGTCAGATGAACTTGGATTTGGGATGAGGGGAAAAAGCTGCACCTTGTGGGGCTTCCCTGGTGATCCAATGGGCAAAAAGTCTGCCTTGCAGTGCAAGGGGCACCGGTTTGATGGCTTGTGAAGATCCCACATGCCGCAGAGCAGCTGGACTGGTGTGTCCAATTACAAGCCAGCACTCTGGAGTGCACGCGCCCAGAGCCGGTGCTCTGCAACAAGGGAGGCCACTGCAATGGGAAGCCCAAACAGGCCAAAGAATAAACATGGATAAAAGTAAATAAATGAAAGACCAATAAAACTGGCCAAAATTAAAAAAAAAAAAAAAGAAAGCTTCACCTTGGTCTTCTTCTATAGGTGAAAACCAAAAGCTAACCATCAATTCTTAACAAATAACTGGGCATCACTTCCCTGCTTTAACTTTGCAGAGTAAGAATATTGTGTCTAATGGAGCTTTAGTTACACTGTGATTTCACCTGACAGCTATGGCGTTCTGGTTGATGGTTGTTATAATGGTATTTGATGAGTTTTAGAGTCTTAACTGAATTAGTAGAGATTCCCCCCACACACACACACTGCCATCAGATTAGAAAATAGGTTAGAAAATATCCATAATTGATATATTCGTATAGTAATCTTATCAGTAACATAGACTCAAAGTTTAAGGCCTGGATCATGAAACAAGAATTGTTGTCATTACTGAGATTTATTAAGTAGCACTTAAAAATAAATGCTAAAATCTTTGATGAAATATACAATTACTCTAAAAATACATATAATTTATAGACGAGACTAGACAAGACAGAATATGTATGATTCTAAAGCCTCTAGCAGGGGCTTCCTGGTGGTCCAGCGGTAAGGACACCACCTTGCAGTGCAAGGGGCACCGGTTCGATCCCTGGCCTGGGAAGATCCCACGTGCTGCGGAGCAGCTGGACTGATGTGTCCAATTACCAAGTCAAGCTCTGGAGCGCATACACCCAGAGCCAGTGCTCTGCGACAACAGAGGCCACCGCGATGGGAGGCCCACATGGGCCAAAGAAAAAAGATGGATGAAAATGGACAAATGAAAGACCAATAGAAGTGGCCCGCCCACTCCCCTCCCTCTTCAACCTGCCCCCCTTCAAAAATAAAAATAAAAATAAAGCTTCTAGCAGCCATATTCATGATTTCTGCTCATGCTGCTGTGAACTCACTGTTTTCTTTCTTCCCCAGCACTCCTGCCAATGCCAGCATCCTAGGCCAAGTTCTCACTCTTTTACATTCTAGGTTGTTGCAACAGCCTCTTCCCAGCCTTTACCCCAGTTCTTCAATACAGCTTTCAAGAAAAGTTTTCTCTTGACACACCCTTTCCATTACATCCTCAAAGTCTCAGCCACTCAGTGGCATAATAAACATATGTGTATCAGGTATTGTGCTACTTTATGTGCACAATAGTGTTAGAAGTTGGATTCTACTATTTGGAGAAATGGAAACTACTACTGAGAAGGTTAATCAACTCACTTAAGATTTTAACACAAGGTGTGGACCTCAAAGCCCAGTGTCTTCTCTTAACCACAAAGCTCTTCTGCATGGGAAAGAGCACAGTATGGCGTTCTGGTTGATGGTTGTTATAATGGTATTTGATGAGTTTTAGAGTCTTAACTGAATTAGTAGAGATTCCCCACACACACACACTGCCATCAGATTAGAAAATAGGTTAGAAAATATCCATAATTGATATATTCGTATAGTAATCTTATCAGTAACATAGACTCAAAGTTTAAGGCCTGGATCATGAAACAAGAATTGTTGTCATTACTGAGATTTATTAAGTAGCACTTAAAAATAAATGCTAAAATCTTTGATGAAATATACAATTACTCTAAAAATACATATAATTTATAGACGAGACTAGACAAGACAGAATATGTATGATTCTAAAGCCTCTAGCAGGGGCTTCCCTGGTGGTCCAGCGGGTAAGGACACCACCTTGCAGTGCAAGGGGCACCGGTTCGATCCCTGGCCTGGGAAGATCCCACGTGCTGCGGAGCAGCTGGACTGATGTGTCCAATTACCAAGTCGAAGCTCTGGAGCGCATACACCCAGAGCCAGTGCTCTGCGACAACAGAGGCCACCGCGATGGGAGGCCCACATGGGCCAAAGAAAAAAGATGGATGAAAATGGACAAATGAAAGACCAATAGAAGTGGCCCGCCCACTCCCCTCCCTCTTCAACCTGCCCCCCTTCAAAAATAAAAATAAAAATAAAGCTTCTAGCAGCCATATTCATGATTTCTGCTCATGCTGCTGTGAACTCACTGTTTTCTTTCTTCCCCAGCACTCCTGCCAATGCCAGCATCCTAGGCCAAGTTCTCACTCTTTTACATTCTAGGTTGTTGCAACAGCCTCTTCCCAGCCTTTACCCCAGTTCTTCAATACAGCTTTCAAGAAAAGTTTTCTCTTGACACACCCTTTCCATTACATCCTCAAAGTCTCAGCCACTCAGTGGCATAATAAACATATGTGTATCAGGTATTGTGCTACTTTATGTGCACAATAGTGTTAGAAGTTGGATTCTACTATTTGGAGAAATGGAAACTACTACTGAGAAGGTTAATCAACTCACTTAAGATTTTAACACAAAAGGTGTGGACCTCAAAGCCCAGTGTCTTCTCTTAACCACAAAGCTCTTCTGCATAGAGGAAAGAGCACAGGCTTCAGCATCAGAGAGGCTTGGGCTTGAGCTGTTTCTGCCACTTGCTAGTTATGTGGCCTGGTGCAACTTAACCTATATGGGCCCCTGTTGTTACGTATATAAAAGGTGAACATTTTGAGCACTGGTGATGTAGCAGACCTAGGGTTCAAACCAGGTATCAAGTGTGCCTCTTAACCATCATGAAAGACAATTTATACTAAGTGCCTTATATCCAATCAGGAACAGAGTGGGTACTTGATAAAGCTGGTTAACTAGTGAAAATAACCTCTTAGACTGGTTCCCAATATTTTCCACTGGGTAGGCCCTCTTCCTCCCTACTAACTCTTCAGTCTCTCCAGGCTAACCTCTCTAATCTTAACAGCCCTGGAAGTAAGACTGAAACAAAGCAGAGCATGAGGTAGGGGTCAGACCACCTGGGTACCAGTCCTGGCTCCACCTTATGAGGATGATCAGTCATTGGCCTAAGGGAAAGCAACATGTCACCAATGTGAAAGCTGCATAGCTCTGGACCCTCGGAGATTTAGAGGAGATGGAGCGACTGCCTTCATGTGTTGATGGGTTGCCATATGGAAGAGTGGGTATATGTGGGTCATACGTATTTTTGGAAACTGCAGAAGGCAAAGCTACATTCATCGTGTATTCAATAAATATTTAGTAAGTAACTGATACATACTAGTCACTGGTCTCAATATTAGGGATATAGTAGTGAACATGACACATAGATTCCTTCCAGTGGCTATGATTCCATAGGTAATTTGTAATTGTTCGCTTGACGCATTTATGTTGTCTCTGTTACATCTAGTTAATAAACTCCTCACGGGTGTGAAGCTTACTTTCTTCCTTTCAAATATCTCTTCCTATTACCTAAATATAAACAGTCAGGAGTTTCCTTAAAATATACTCTTGTTTAGGAGATCAAATAGAGAGGCCACCCTCACATTGTGAGGGCAAAGGAATTGTTTCAAGGCACCCAGCGTAACACTGGTATTTCATTCTAGAGAAAAAGTGTATCCCATTGGCAATATCCACATGGTTAATCAACTCACTTAAGATTTTAACACAAAAGGTGTGGACCTCAAAGCCCAGTGTCTTCTCTTAACCACAAAGCTCTTCTGCATAGAGGAAAGAGCACAGGC
This sequence comes from Tragulus kanchil, assembly GCA_022376925.1. NCBI lineage: Eukaryota > Metazoa > Chordata > Mammalia > Artiodactyla > Tragulidae > Tragulus > Tragulus kanchil. The sequence continues at coordinate 134,738,880 of JAIOJX010000024.1, forward strand.
TTCAGCATCAGAGAGGCTTGGGCTTGAGCTGTTTCTGCCACTTGCTAGTTATGTGGCCTGGTGCAACTTAACCTATATGGGCCCCTGTTGTTACGTATATAAAAGGTGAACATTTTGAGCACTGGTGATGTAGCAGACCTAGGGTTCAAACCAGGTATCAAGTGTGCCTCTTAACCATCATGAAAGACAATTTATACTAAGTGCCTTATATCCAATCAGGAACAGAGTGGGTACTTGATAAAGCTGGTTAACTAGTGAAAATAACCTCTTAGACTGGTTCCCAATATTTTCCACTGGGTAGGCCCTCTTCCTCCCTACTAACTCTTCAGTCTCTCCAGGCTAACCTCTCTAATCTTAACAGCCCTGGAAGTAAGACTGAAACAAAGCAGAGCATGAGGTAGGGGTCAGACCACCTGGGTACCAGTCCTGGCTCCACCTTATGAGGATGATCAGTCATTGGCCTAAGGGAAAGCAACATGTCACCAATGTGAAAGCTGCATAGCTCTGGACCCTCGGAGATTTAGAGGAGATGGAGCGACTGCCTTCATGTGTTGATGGGTTGCCATATGGAAGAGTGGGTATATGTGGGTCATACGTATTTTTGGAAACTGCAGAAGGCAAAGCTACATTCATCGTGTATTCAATAAATATTTAGTAAGTAACTGATACATACTAGTCACTGGTCTCAATATTAGGGATATAGTAGTGAACATGACACATAGATTCCTTCCAGTGGCTATGATTCCATAGGTAATTTGTAATTGTTCGCTTGACGCATTTATGTTGTCTCTGTTACATCTAGTTAATAAACTCCTCACGGGTGTGAAGCTTACTTTCTTCCTTTCAAATATCTCTTCCTATTACCTAAATATAAACAGTCAGGAGTTTCCTTAAAATATACTCTTGTTTAGGAGATCAAATAGAGAGGCCACCCTCACATTGTGAGGGAAAAGGAATTGTTTCAAGGCACCAAGAGTAACACTGGTATTTCATTCTAGAGAAAAAGTGTATCCCATTGGCAATATCCACAAAATAACTGTAACTGAGCAGGACCCTATAGGGCCTTCCCAGGACAGATCCCTCCCCCATATCCTCTGCTTTGGCTCCTCTGTGAAGTACGTAGATAATAGTATCTGATGTAAAAAAAAAAAAAAAAAATCTGATGTATACTTCCTGAGTTGGTTTATAGATGCTAAAACCATCAGCAAATGGAAGAGATTAACTATTGATGATTATCAGCCTCCAGATGTACTATGCCCAAGGATTGACAATGTTAACCCCTGTGACACTGCCCTATGACCTCCGCATCAACCACAAGCTGATCACATACTCTGCGACACCCCCTCACTTCTGTCTTTTAAAAATGCTTTGCTGATATATATGGAATCTAGAAAAATGGTACTGATGAACATTTGCAGGGCAGGAATAGAGACGTCAACAGAGAACAGACTTCTGGACACAGAGGGGGAGGAGAGGGTGGGACAAACTGAGACAGTAGCATTGAAACATATACATTACCACACATAAAATATACAGCTACTGAGAAGTGGCCGTATCATACAGGGAGCTCAGCTCAGTGCTCTGTGACAACCTGGAGGGCTGGGATGGGGCTGAGGGGTGGGAGGAAGATTCGAGAGGGAGGGGATGTATGTATAGCTATGGCTGGTTCATGTTTTGTATGGCAGAAACCAACACAAGATGGTGAAGCAATTATCTTCCAACTAAAAAAAAATATTTTTTTAATGCTTCACTGAAACCCTTTGCAGATTTCCAGAGTATTTTGAGCACAAGCCACTCATTCTCCTTATTTGGCCCTGAAACAAACGTTTCTTTGCTCCAAACTGTGAAGTTTCAGTGTGTTTGGCCTCACTGTGCATTGGGAACACGAACTCGATTCAGCCAAAGCAGCTCAGTAACTGCTTAATAAAGTCATCTTGATTTTTTAAAGAAATGATTTGTGGGCTTAAGGACAAAATGTTTGAAATCTAAAGATGAAGGGTTTGCTGCTGGGAATATACCTAGGTCAAGAATAATGGAAACAAGTAACTCACCAACCAAGAGGGGCTGGTCCAGCCCTCAGGCTTTGGAAAATTCAAATGAGTCACACACCTGGAACACTGAGGGCTCTCGTGCCTAAACAGTCAATTCCATCTCTTTTAATGAATAAGGAGCACAACATACAAACCAATCTTACTATTATTTTTTAAATATAAAAAATATCTCTACCACTCAAACCTCTGGAATTTGAAATGTAAACAATCCTTATTTTCTAACAGGAGGAATACAGCATTGGAAGAACAACAAGACTGAACAAAAGCAGAAATTCTTTAAAGGAACCTTTGGAAGAAAAGGAAGGGTTTCTTACTTAACGATAGGTTCAAGATCCTGAAAATGATGAGCAAGAACAGGGGGCAAGGAGGGGGCAGAATATTTCAATGAGACATATTATTGCTTGTGATGAGCCAGTGCCTCTGCTGCTGGCTTCCAGAAAGGAGATTTTCTCCTCCCCTTTTGCCTCCACTAACAAAAAAAAATCAGGACTTCTACTTTGAAAGAGCATTGGGGGGGTGGGACAAACTGAGACAGTAGCATTGAAACATATACATTACCACACATAAAATATACAGCTACTGAGAAGTGGCCGTATCATACAGGGAGCTCAGCTCAGTGCTCTGTGACAACCTGGAGGGCTGGGATGGGGCTGAGGGGTGGGAGGAAGATTCGAGAGGGAGGGGATGTATGTATAGCTATGGCTGGTTCATGTTTTGTATGGCAGAAACCAACACAAGATGGTGAAGCAATTATCTTCCAACTAAAAAAAAATATTTTTTTAATGCTTCACTGAAACCCTTTGCAGATTTCCAGAGTATTTTGAGCACAAGCCACTCATTCTCCTTATTTGGCCCTGAAACAAACGTTTCTTTGCTCCAAACTGTGAAGTTTCAGTGTGTTTGGCCTCACTGTGCATTGGGAACACGAACTCGCATTCAGCCAAAGCAGCTCAGTAACTGCTTAATAAAGTCATCTTGATTTTTTAAAGAAATGATTTGTGGGCTTAAGGACAAAATGTTTGAAATCTAAAGATGAAGGGTTTGCTGCTGGGAATATACCTAGGTCAAGAATAATGGAAACAAGTAACTCACCAACCAAGAGGGGCTGGTCCAGCCCTCAGGCTTTGGAAAATTCAAATGAGTCACACACCTGGAACACTGAGGGCTCTCGTGCCTAAACAGTCAATTCCATCTCTTTTAATGAATAAGGAGCACAACATACAAACCAATCTTACTATTATTTTTTAAATATAAAAAATATCTCTACCACTCAAACCTCTGGAATTTGAAATGTAAACAATCCTTATTTTCTAACAGGAGGAATACAGCATTGGAAGAACAACAAGACTGAACAAAAGCAGAAATTCTTTAAAGGAACCTTTGGAAGAAAAGGAAGGGTTTCTTACTTAACGATAGGTTCAAGATCCTGAAAATGATGAGCAAGAACAGGGGGCAAGGAGGGGGCAGAATATTTCAATGAGACATATTATTGCTTGTGATGAGCCAGTGCCTCTGCTGCTGGCTTCCAGAAAGGAGATTTTCTCCTCCCCTTTTGCCTCCACTAACAAAAAAAAATCAGGACTTCTACTTTGAAAAATGCTCTCATTAAGACCAGTAATGAGAAACAGATCTTTTAATTGAAATTCTTTAAATCATTTTCAAATCTCCATCTAGTGTATATATATATATACACATATATATATACACACATATATATACATATATACAAAAAATTAAGTTAGAGATGATCAGACAATTCAAATCAAAAAAGAAAAGAAAAGAAAAATCCCAAACTTGCCTTTTGTGTTCTTTGTGTAGATCTATTAATGATTATACAGAAGGCCTACAACAATGTTCACTGTCTCAGCAATTGCTTCATGTGGGCAGTAGCAATCACTGCAAAATTATTAGTTTTTTCTGTTGGGAAGATCCTCTAGAGAAGGGAATGACTATCCACTCCAGTATTCTTGCCTGGAGAATTTCATGGCTTATCCATGGGGTTGCAAAGAGTCAGATGCAACTGAGCAACTTTCACTTTTTTTGTATTTTCAGTGATATATTATAGTGACATAATCAGTTGAAATAATTTTGTAGATTTTTTAATAGGACTGTTGCATAAAAGCTTGGCTTCTGGAGCCGAGCTTTACAAATTCTTCCCAGAGCCCCCTTCTTCATATTTACCTAGGCTAATAACTATTTGGTCTGTGACCGTTTGTGTGTACGCACCCATGCTTGTGTATCACTTCAAACAGATGAGTCTAACTAACCTTTACAGGCTGCTTGGTGAGTGACACACAAATGCCACCTTATTTTACAGAGGAGGGGCAGCACCCTGGTAAAGGAACTGTAATACCTTCAGTCAACCCAGGATAGGCCACTGGACACCTTCGGCTTCTGTTTTAATACCTTTCAGTTTCAACCCAAAAAAAGATACAGGAGGAATACAGCATTGGAAGAACAACAAGACTGAACAAAAGCAGAAATTCTTTAAAGGAACCTTTGGAAGAAAAGGAAGGGTTTCTTACTTAACGATAGGTTCAAGATCCTGAAAATGATGAGCAAGAACAGGGGGCAAGGAGGGGGCAGAATATTTCAATGAGACATATTATTGCTTGTGATGAGCCAGTGCCTCTGCTGCTGGCTTCCAGAAAGGAGATTTTCTCCTCCCCTTTTGCCTCCACTAACAAAAAAAAATCAGGACTTCTACTTTGAAAAATGCTCTCATTAAGACCAGTAATGAGAAACAGATCTTTTAATTGAAATTCTTTAAATCATTTTCAAATCTCCATCTAGTGTATATATATATATACACATATATATACACACATATATATACATATATACAAAAAATTAAGTTAGAGATGATCAGACAATTCAAATCAAAAAAGAAAAGAAAAGAAAAATCCCAAACTTGCCTTTTGTGTTCTTTGTGTAGATCTATTAATGATTATACAGAAGGCCTACAACAATGTTCACTGTCTCAGCAATTGCTTCATGTGGGCAGTAGCAATCACTGCAAAATTATTAGTTTTCTCTGTTGGGAAGATCCTCTAGAGAAGGGAATGACTATCCACTCCAGTATTCTTGCCTGGAGAATTTCATGGCTTATCCATGGGGGTTGCAAAGAGTCAGATGCAACTGAGCAACTTTCACTTTTTTTGTATTTTCAGTGATATATTATAGTGACATAATCAGTTGAAATAATTTTGTAGATTTTTTAATAGGACTGTTGCATAAAAGCTTGGCTTCTGGAGCCGAGCTTTACAAATTCTTCCCAGAGCCCCCTTCTTCATATTTACCTAGGCTAATAACTATTTGGTCTGTGACCGTTTGTGTGTACGCACCCATGCTTGTGTATCACTTCAAACAGATGAGTCTAACTAACCTTTACAGGCTGCTTGGTGAGTGACACACAAATGCCACCTTATTTTACAGAGGAGGGGCAGCACCCTGGTAAAGGAACTGTAATACCTTCAGTCAACCCAGGATAGGCCACTGGACACCTTCGGGCTTCTGCTTTTATCATGTATCCAATGGAAATAGTCATATATAAAGATATGCTACCAGAACAAACTATTTTAAAATCATAACTGTGAATTGATAGCGCAGAAAGGAGTTTCACCATTATAAAATACCTTTCTGATACTGGAGCCTAGATTTCCTTGGAATGATTCAATGGGGAAGAATGGGTTCTCAACAAGAAATGGTCTTGATAAGAAACACAGTTGGGAGAAGGAAATGGCAACCCACTCCAGTATTCTTGTCTGGGAAATCTTATGGACAGAGCCAGGTGGGCTGCAGTCCATGGGGTTGCACAACTGAGCATGCATGTGTGAAGGGGGTGGAGGGAGATGGGCTGGTAGCAATAAACAGGTAGAACCAAAAGAAAAAAAGAAAACACACTTTATCCTTGAATGATACATGTTTGAAATGCATGGGTCCACTTATACCTGGAATTTTTTTCCAATAAATATACAATTTACTCTCTACTCATGGGTTTCAAATCCATGGTTTCAACCAATTGCAGCCAACAGAGGATCAAAATTTATCAAATCCTCCAATGCAAAACCTGAGGGCACAGAGGGCCAGCTGTCCTAGGAGTGGTGGACTGTGAACACTGAGACTTTATCACTAATACAGGAGACCCTGCGGGTCCAGGCATTTCTTACAGCAGTTTGCTTTCTCCAAATTCCTTTAACTAGGCCTTTAAAAACAAAACAAAAAGCCTTAGGGTTTTAGTGGCTATATCTTCTAAACTCTAAAGACTGACTTTGCATAAAAGCTTGGAAATAATTTTGTAGATTTTTAATAGGACTGTTGCATAAAAGCTTGGCTTCTGGAGCCGAGCTTTACAAATTCTTCCCAGAGCCCCTTCTTCATATTTACCTAGGCTAATAACTATTTGGTCTGTGACCGTTTGTGTGTACGCACCCATGCTTGTGTATCACTTCAAACAGATGAGTCTAACTAACCTTTACAGGCTGCTTGGTGAGTGACACACAAATGCCACCTTATTTTACAGAGGAGGGGCAGCACCCTGGTAAAGGAACTGTAATACCTTCAGTCAACCCAGGATAGGCCACTGGACACCTTCGGGCTTCTGCTTTTATCATGTATCCAATGGAAATAGTCATATATAAAGATATGCTACCAGAACAAACTATTTTAAAATCATAACTGTGAATTGATAGCGCAGAAAGGAGTTTCACCATTATAAAATACCTTTCTGATACTGGAGCCTAGATTTCCTTGGAATGATTCAATGGGGAAGAATGGGTTCTCAACAAGAAATGGTCTTGATAAGAAACACAGTTGGGAGAAGGAAATGGCAACCCACTCCAGTATTCTTGTCTGGGAAATCTTATGGACAGAGCCAGGTGGGCTGCAGTCCATGGGGTTGCACAACTGAGCATGCATGTGTGAAGGGGGTGGAGGGAGATGGGCTGGTAGCAATAAACAGGTAGAACCAAAAGGAAAAAAAAGAAAACACACTTTATCCTTGAATGATACATGTTTGAAATGCATGGGTCCACTTATACCTGGAATTTTTTTCCAATAAATATACAATTTACTCTCTACTCATGGGTTTCAAATCCATGGTTTCAACCAATTGCAGCCAACAGAGGATCAAAATTTATCAAATCCTCCAATGCAAAACCTGAGGGCACAGAGGGCCAGCTGTCCTAGGAGTGGTGGACTGTGAACACTGAGACTTTATCACTAATACAGGAGACCCTGCGGGTCCAGGCATTTCTTACAGCAGTTTGCTTTCTCCAAATTCCTTTAACTAGGCCTTTAAAAACAAAACAAAAAGCCTTAGGGTTTTAGTGGCTATATCTTCTAAACTCTAAACCAGATATATAATTTGACCTGGGATGTTGCCCTGTGACCAAGTATAAGAGATATTTTGTGGGACCTACTATATAGTACAGGGAACTATACTCACTATCTTGTCATTACCTGTAATGAAAAAGAATCTATAATGCATAACCAAATCACTTTGCTGTACACCTGAAACTAATACAACATTGTAAATTAACTATGCTTCAAGTTTGAAAAGATATTTTGAGACATGTGTATATATGTTTTTTGGCCACACTGGGTCTTCACTGAGGCACGGGGGCTTCTCTAGCCGTGGCATGCAGGCTCAGTTGCCCTTGGCATGTGGGATATAAGTTCCCAGACCAGGGACTGAACCCAAGTTCCCTGCATTGGAAGGTGAATTTTTATCCACTGGACCAACAGGGAAGACCCCTGTGAGCTATGTTGTGGACATCAAACTACTGGAATTTATGGGACTTTTTTTCCCCATGGGAAAGAATCAGAATATTTGAAATCTAGAAATTCCCTGATAATCAAGGGTTTATGGAGACAATGCTTATAACAGATAACCCACAAATGTTTAGTTTTTAGAAGCAGAGTTCAACTTTAAATGGAGAAAACTCATTTCCAACTTGGTTAATATGAGCTTGAATGAGGCAAATGTGTTTTCTATCTGATAAATTAAAATGAAGAGAAAAAAGGTAGAAGAGCAAACATCCCTTTATCATCAAGTGATGATCTCAGGATTTCCTTCTGAATCCTGTGATCCTTTGAAGGCATTGCTCTCCTTTTGAAATGCATGGGTCCACTTATACCTGGAATTTTTTTCCAATAAATATACAATTTACTCTCTACTCATGGGTTTCAAATCCATGGTTTCAACCAATTGCAGCCAACAGAGGATCAAAATTTATCAAATCCTCCAATGCAAAACCTGAGGGCACAGAGGGCCAGCTGTCCTAGGAGTGGTGGACTGTGAACACTGAGACTTTATCACTAATACAGGAGACCCTGCGGGTCCAGGCATTTCTTACAGCAGTTTGCTTTCTCCAAATTCCTTTAACTAGGCCTTTAAAAACAAAACAAAAAGCCTTAGGGTTTTAGTGGCTATATCTTCTAAACTCTAAACCAGATATATAATTTGACCTGGGATGTTGCCCTGTGACCAAGTATAAGAGATATTTTGTGGGACCTACTATATAGTACAGGGAACTATACTCACTATCTTGTCATTACCTGTAATGAAAAAGAATCTATAATGCATAACCAAATCACTTTGCTGTACACCTGAAACTAATACAACATTGTAAATTAACTATGCTTCAAGTTTGAAAAAGATATTTTGAGACATGTGTATATATGTTTTTTGGCCACACTGGGTCTTCACTGAGGCACGGGGGCTTCTCTAGCCGTGGCATGCAGGCTCAGTTGCCCTTGGCATGTGGGATATAAGTTCCCAGACCAGGGACTGAACCCAAGTTCCCTGCATTGGAAGGTGAATTTTTATCCACTGGACCAACAGGGAAGACCCCTGTGAGCTATGTTGTGGACATCAAACTACTGGAATTTATGGGACTTTTTTTCCCCATGGGAAAGAATCAGAATATTTGAAATCTAGAAATTCCCTGATAATCAAGGGTTTATGGAGACAATGCTTATAACAGATAACCCACAAATGTTTAGTTTTTAGAAGCAGAGTTCAACTTTAAATGGAGAAAACTCATTTCCAACTTGGTTAATATGAGCTTGAATGAGGCAAATGTGTTTTCTATCTGATAAATTAAAATGAAGAGAAAAAAGGTAGAAGAGCAAACATCCCTTTATCATCAAGTGATGATCTCAGGATTTCCTTCTGAATCCTGTGATCCTTTGAAGGCATTGCTCTCCTTTCTGATTTGTCTTAGTTTAGAGAAAGCGGTCTGAAGTAAGAGTTAGGGAGGTCAAGGGCAGGAATTATTAATATTAAAAAGGTAAATCTGTGTTGTAAGCTACACAGATCAAATATTACAGAACATTTCACATGAATGACTACTGTTAGGTGTCATTCGGGGAGGTGATGGCAGACGTAGATGAAAAATGTAGGTTCTCTTGGGTTATTTAAACCTTGAAAATTCTGGTTTTGAATATCATTTGGGTCTAGCAGATTTAGTAGGAGTAAAGGCAGGGAGAGGAGCAAGAGATGAAAATTATTTTTTAGTAAAAACATGGAAGAAGAAAGGGATAGTGTTTACATGCAAAATTTAGCTTCCTAGTAACCAAGGCAAAGAAGAAAATATGATGAGTTACATAACTTCTTTTTCCTAGTAGAAGCCAACAGGCCAATTATTCAGGAGAGACAAACCAACCTTTTTTGACATTGAGCTCTGAATGTAATTTGTCACAGAGGATTTTGCATAAAGGACCCTGAACAATTTAATGGATGTATTTTCCATTTAGGAGAGATTTTACATACCTATGAGAGCTGAGCTGTTAGAGGAATGCTCTTTTGTTCAGGCTAGAAAAGACAGAATCTTTCTCTCCCTCTCATCCCCCACTTACCAGGCCCCCACCCAAACACATTCTAGTCCAGCCGCACATGTCTTCAAAAGGCATGTAGCCCAGATGGGGCAGGGCCATAGAGAAACCACAATTAACGTCATTATTCACGGCATTTCAGGGAGGTGATAAGAGGTATATTCCCTTTGAAACCAGCAGAACCATTCATCCTATCCCAGCAGCCTACATACTGAAGGTGGGATTCCTAGCAGCTGTTTCATTTTGTTGCCTGTTCTGCCATTCTCTCTCCCCCAGAGGAGTAAGAAGGAATGAAAGGGAGGGGTGAAAGTTGCTCACATTTTCTCTTCTACCCAGCAAGGTCTGTGGCTAGAGTCAGTCTTGGCCGGAAGGAAAGATCTGAATCTCCATGAGGTGATCCTAAGCGGGCAGGGAGGTGACAGCAGATGTAGATGAAAACCATAGGTTCCCTGGGCTATTGGTGCTATAAAACATGACAGTTTCATAGACAGAGAGGTGAGAGAGCACAGAGGTATGTGCTTTTCAGAATGCTACCCTCAATGCTTGACTGCTTATTAAAGACCCATCAAAACAAAAACCTGAACAGGCTGCTAACTGGTGCTTGGTGGATTAACACTGAGTTGGATCCCATGTTCTGAAATTCAAAGTTTCTTCGAAGTTAGCATACTAGGAAACCACTTTGCAAATCATGCAACTGTGAATTGTGGGCGTGTCCTACTGCTATATTTAAAATGGAGAGCCAAGGAGGACCTACTATTCAGCACAGGAAACTCTGCTCAATGTTACCAGGTAGCCTGGATGGGAGGGGAATTTGGGGGAGAACGGATACAGGTATATGTATGGCTGAGTCCTTTGGCTGTTCATCTGCAACTATCAAACATTGTTAATTGGCCATACTCCAATATAAAATAAAAGGTTTAGCAACATTTTAGATGATTCCTAAATGCTCTGTGATGGAAGAAGAATTGACTCATTCTTTAGGATGTAGTAAGGGGGAGAAAAAAATCTTTTTTCATGACAAACATACAAATAATAATACCCCACACCCACAATGAATGGAAAAAAAGAAACATGTAAGTCACATGAATTTGCCAACGGTAATTTTTTCTTCTAAAGATTCAGTTCTTTTCAGAAAGCTCATAGCACTTCTGTTGCTTTGATAGGAACTTACACCTTAGTAGTCTTACTATTGGGGTACTACTTTAAAATATTCAAAATGAGGCTATATCATTAATGCACCCATCATCATCATCATCATCATCATCATCATCATCATCATCATCAATTTTGTTAATGTTACTTTAGCGGCTTCTCAGTCTGAGGGCCCTGAAGTCCTCAGTAGGAGAATGAGTCTCCTGCTTCCTCTTAGGATCTCTCAGGGTTGACTTGGGAGGACAGTGTCCTGCCCTCAAGGCCTTCTAGGATCACATTCTGACTCTTGCCCCAAGCTGGAAAATTGGTTTTCCAGGCATGGATGTGGAACATATACCGAGTTCTTGGAGGAGGCTTCTTTTTACCTCAGGGCTTCTTAGAAAAGCTAAAAACAAATCACGCATCACACTCATTAAAGAGTATGTAATAGAAATGCACTGCTATTTAAAGGTAGCTCTAGCACTTGATGGGAATCTAATGACTTTCCTGCTATCACATCTGTGTATATTTATAAACTTGTCTCAGCACAGAAACACGCGTCATCACTGATGCCTTGAAAGTAGCTGAGGTTACGATGTGGGGGTGAACATGAGACTTAAGCACAAGATGAATCTCCTGAAAAGGTCAGTGGGGTGGAGAAGAGTAAGCGTTCCAGCCCAGCAACTCTCCACAATGCATTTTTGATGCAATGACTAATTATTGTGATTATTTTCATGGGCAAAGCCTCCTTTAGAGCTAAATACATTCATTTTCCCTTTTCCTCCCTCAAAAGTACTTCAAGCCTTGGAGAAATGCCATATGTTTTCTACCTATACATAGGAAATGTGCTTTCATAGGTTTCCACAAATGGTGAGCTATCTTTCTTCCCACTGCTCTGCTGTCTGTGAGGCAGTCGTCCTCTCTGTATCTGTTCTAGGAAGCCAAATGGAACTGAATGAAAATGATGAGCACCTGAGTTGATAAAAATCCTCATCTGACCTTTGGGAGAACTAGGTTGTGAGTCCAAGGGTTCTCCCAAAGGAGAACATCATACATTGACACACTGCCACAGAAGGAAGCAGTAAAAATAGATATTATAGATTTTAAAAAGTTATTTTTTGACCGTAAAAGATTCCTCTCTACAGTTTTACAGATTTATATCAAATATGGCCTCTTTCTTGCACGTTTTTCCAAAGAACCTGCAGAAGACAATGTGGTCTTAGAGCTGACACACCCACGTGGTGGAAAGAATGAAAGAGTAACAGAACTAGGTAAGAAAGATCACTTATAACACCATCATCACAACTCCTTAAATTCTAGTAACACCTTAGACTTTACAAAGGGCTTTCCCCGTATTCTTGCTAGCTCTTTGTACACCTAGGGGGTGACACACCCATTGAACTTCAAACTACCTGAGTATAGATGAAAAGCATACTTCCCAAGCTACAACCTGGGAAAAACAGTACAGTTTTCCAAATGGTGAGATGTCCACACTATCATAAAGACAAATGTTAAGATTGGGTCTTCAGGGAAAAAATGGAGAGGAGACCTGGGGGAATATTAAACAGATTATCATGTTCTTTCTCTTTCTAGTTCATCCCCAAATTTTAACTCAGGACACAACTATCTTGGTTTGCCTTGTTTGAATTCATGTTATTGCTGAATTCATCTGCATTGTTTGAATTCATGGTATAATTGTCAGTTATTTATTTGTTCAGGCAACTAGGTAGTCAATTTGATTTTTCAGTTTTTGAACAAAATCTTTGACATATTAAAATACCTGATGAATGAAAGATACTGGGACCACCCTTCTTTTTACACGAATGACTTATGAGAGTGATCCTACATGGAAATAACACTTCCTTTCAGGTTGCTGAAGTCAGTTTAAATACATCTAAGCACAATACATTCATTTGGTCAATGAATTAGTACTTTATGCTTTCATTTTCCTGTGAGCATCTTTCTCCCATCTTGCTGTCTGTGAGGCAGTCGTCCTCTGTATCTGTTCTAGGAAGCCAAATGGAACTGAATGAAAATGATGAGCACCTGAGTTGATAAAAATCCTCATCTGACCTTTGGGAGAACCCTTGGACTCACAACCTATGGCCAGTAAGCTATAGGTTGTGAGTCCAAGGGTTCTCCCAAAGGAGAACATCATACATTGACACACTGCCACAGAAGGAAGCAGTAAAAATAGATATTATAGATTTTAAAAAGTTATTTTTTGACCGTAAAAGATTCCTCTCTACAGTTTTACAGATTTATATCAAATATGGCCTCTTTCTTGCACGTTTTTCCAAAGAACCTGCAGAAGACAATGTGGTCTTAGAGCTGACACACCCACGTGGTGGAAAGAATGAAAGAGTAACAGAACTAGGTAAGAAAGATCACTTATAACACCATCATCACAACTCCTTAAATTCTAGTAACACCTTAGACTTTACAAAGGGCTTTCACACGTATTCTTGCTAGCTCTTTGTACACCTAGGGGGTGACACACCCATTGAACTTCAAACTACCTGAGTATAGATGAAAAGCATACTTCCCAAGCTACAACCTGGGAAAAACAGTACAGTTTTCCAAATGGTGAGATGTCCACACTATCATAAAGACAAATGTTAAGATTGGGTCTTCAGGGAAAAAATGGAGAGGAGACCTGGGGGAATATTAAACAGATTATCATGTTCTTTCTCTTTCTAGTTCATCCCCAAATTTTAACTCAGGACACAACTATCTTGGTTTGCCTTGTTTGAATTCATGTTATTGCTGAATTCATCTGCATTGTTTGAATTCATGGTATAATTGTCAGTTATTTATTTGTTCAGGCAACTAGGTAGTCAATTTGATTTTTCAGTTTTTGAACAAAATCTTTGACATATTAAAATACCTGATGAATGAAAGATACTGGGACCACCCTTCTTTTTACACGAATGACTTATGAGAGTGATCCTACATGGAAATAACACTTCCTTTCAGGTTGCTGAAGTCAGTTTAAATACATCTAAGCACAATACATTCATTTGGTCAATGATTTTTAAATTCAGAATCCCAGAATTTTTTAAACATTGGGACAGGGTAGAAAATAAAAAACAGAGGGATGATAAGATATCTGTTCACTCAATGACAACATGTGGGAGCAGACAAAAAAATTCATGAGTACAGATTTCAGAAAGTTTGGTTTAAAATGGCATTGGAACATGCTAATATCTTAAGGAAGACTATAAATGTCAGTGTATTTTATACTGTCTTCACTCATAATAGCTCCTCTTACACTCAAATTATGGCTATTTATTACTTAACAAATTAGGGTGTTTAGATATCTTCAGCCTTATCTAGCGATATAACAAAGACCCACCATTATGAGCTTCCCTTTCAGGCATTTTGGAAACAATCCAGAAATAGACTCTATCTTTGACTGCACAGCATATCTTAGTGAAATAGTTATAATGGTAATTATTCTTATTTATTGTATTCTCCTTAAAGATGCTTTAAATGCATATTTTACATTTCATTACTCTGTGGCATAATGCAGCATCATAAACTCAAACATGAAACCACTTTGTGTTACTGCACAAGTACTAAATATCTTGATAAAATGGTAGATTCTCTTTAAATGGCACCTTGCGAAGAACTATTTTTCCACATCTCTCTAGGTCTTGCATTTCATAACGTGATTCTTTTCAATTTTAACAGCAATTGGCTTTGCATAAAATCTTAAAGTTGAGAAGTATATTCGCTGAGAGGCATGCTTTCAGCTACCAGCCGCAAAAAACTTGACAAATAGTATCTTTAAAAAGTAAGAGGTTTATCGGGCCCTGACAGCTTCTGTGTATCCTCTTTCACAAATAGCCTTTGCCGTCATTATCATAACACGGCCACTGCACCCGGGCCTCCCCTCTGCACTCCAGATCAGAAGAGACGGGGTGGGGCTTCCCTGGTGGTCCAGTGGGTAAGGACACCGCCTTGCAGTGCAAGGGGCGCCGGTTCAATCCCTGGCCTGGGAAAATCCCACGTGCCGCGGAGCGGCTGGACTGATGTGTTCAATTACCGAGCTGGAGCTCTGGAGCGCATGCGCCCAGAGCCGGAGCTCTGCGACAAAAGACGCCACCGCGATGGGAGGCCCACACGGGCCAAAGAACAAAGATGGATGAAAATAAACAAAAGAAAGACCAATAGAAGTGGCCCGCCTGCTCCCCTCCCTCCCCACCTCACCCCCACCAAAATAAATAAAAAGAAGAGACGGGGTGGTAAAGGACAACAGGAAAGAGGCCTTACAGGTAAGCCAGCTGAGTCTGTCTCTGTTTTCCTCTGTAATTAAGATATAACTCATATACCATAAAACTCACCCCTTTAAAGTGTATAATCCAACAGTTTTTAGTATACTTACTAGGTTGTGCTCTACCACTTCTATCCAGTTCCAGAACACTTCCATCATTCCAAAAAAAATCCACACTCATTAGCAGCCGGTTCCCGTTCCCACCCCTACTTCCTGCGCTAGAGTTACTAGCAACCACCAGGTACTCTCCATCTCCAGGCCTGCTCTGGACCTTTTCTATCAGTGAAGCCATATGATGTGTTGCCTTTTGTGACTGGCTCCCTCTGTGCCTGGTGTCATTCATTCAGCATAATATTCTCAAGGTTCATCTACTGAATGCAAGTATCAGTGCTTTGTTTCTTTTTGACCGAATAACGGTCCATTGTATGGATAGAACACATTGATATATAGAGTTGCCTCTACTTTGGGGCTACTACGAATCATGCTGCTATGAATATTTGCATACAAGTTTTTATGTGAACATATGGTAACTCAATGTTCTAGCTATTTGAGAAGCTGCCAAACTGTATTCCGAAGTGGTCACATCATTTCACAATCTCACCCGAAGAGTCTGTCTCTTATGAAATCTTTTCTCAACCTCTCCCACCCCACCCCCCACCCCAGAGACATCTACAAATATGTCATTGGCCAGAACTGGGTTATGTGGCTATTCCTGTCTTCAACTGAGTCTGGGAAAGGGGATATTCTAGCCTTCAAATCTCTATTATAGAGAAGCGAGGGAGGTTTGCATAGGAAGTCACCTCTTCAAAAACCCTGACAGAGGGGCATCTCACCCTGCTGGAACACAGCATTCAAGATAAGACTCCTATCTCTTGAGGGAACCCCCCCCCCCCACTCCACCTTTGCATGGATCTCATTGTTAGTTCTTCCTGTGTACCAAATAATGGATCTGATATTTTCCCTTCAGAAATAACAAAACAAAGAGAAAGCAGGAATGCAAATGAAATAGAGTCATTAATAATGTAAATGTAATGTTCCGACTATTGTTGCAGAGCTCACAGGAGGGTTTGGTAATTGTTTATCTTCCTCTTTTCTACCCTCAGCCCACCTCCTGTCTTTCCCTTCTTTCCTCTGCAATGGCATGGCAAGAGGATACATTTTGTTGTTCTATTAAATTACACATTTTTAGGACATCAGGGATGGTGTTGTCTAATTGACTTCGGTCCACACCTGCTACAGCTTATGCGTATGCAAGCATTAATGACTTTTTTTTCCACAGAAGAGAAGGAAGACTACTAGTGACAGAAGAAACCACTCACAGACCCACCGCAGGATTATAAGCACGCTGGGTGCTTAATGAGTTGCTGAATAATATAACACTGCTTAAGTTCTTTAGCTGCCTCATGATTAAATGCTATAAATATTTATGATTTATTACCGATGCTTTGGATAGGATAGGTGGAAGACTCACGGATCACAGTGATTCTAAAGGAAAACAAGAAAATAAAACTATATAAAGCTACGGACTTTTCACATTGATATATAGAGTTGCCTCTACTTTGGGGCTACTACGAATCATGCTGCTATGAATATTTGCATACAAGTTTTTATGTGAACATATGGTAACTCAATGTTCTAGCTATTTGAGAAGCTGCCAAACTGTATTCCGAAGTGGTCACATCATTTCACAATCTCACCCGAAGAGTCTGTCTCTTATGAAATCTTTTCTCAACCTCTCCCACCCCACCCCCCACCCCAGAGACATCTACAAATATGTCATTGGCCAGAACTGGGTTATGTGGCTATTCCTGTCTTCAACTGAGTCTGGGAAAGGGGATATTCTAGCCTTCAAATCTCTATTATAGAGAAGCGAGGGAGGTTTGCATAGGAAGTCACCTCTTCAAAAACCCTGACAGAGGGGCATCTCACCCTGCTGGAACACAGCATTCAAGATAAGACTCCTATCTCTTGAGGGAACCCCCACTCCACCTTTGCATGGATCTCATTGTTAGTTCTTCCTGTGTACCAAATAATGGATCTGATATTTTCCCTTCAGAAATAACAAAACAAAGAGAAAGCAGGAATGCAAATGAAATAGAGTCATTAATAATGTAAATGTAATGTTCCGACTATTGTTGCAGAGCTCACAGGAGGGTTTGGTAATTGTTTATCTTCCTCTTTTCTACCCTCAGCCCACCTCCTGTCTTTCCCTTCTTTCCTCTGCAATGGCATGGCAAGAGGATACATTTTGTTGTTCTATTAAATTACACATTTTTAGGACATCAGGGATGGTGTTGTCTAATTGACTTCGGTCCACACCTGCTACAGCTTATGCGTATGCAAGCATTAATGACTTTTTTTTCCACAGAAGAGAAGGAAGACTACTAGTGACAGAAGAAACCACTCACAGACCCACCGCAGGATTATAAGCACGCTGGGTGCTTAATGAGTTGCTGAATAATATAACACTGCTTAAGTTCTTTAGCTGCCTCATGATTAAATGCTATAAATATTTATGATTTATTACCGATGCTTTGGATAGGATAGGTGGAAGACTCACGGATCACAGTGATTCTAAAGGAAAACAAGAAAATAAAACTATATAAAGCTGCTTATTTATAATACTGCTCAAATGGGTTATGTAATTTTTCAGAAGCAGGCAGAGGTAAAGCTATTCAGCAGCCATGCTATTTAAATTGTTTCTTTTATAATTATATATATTTCTCATGAGTATAGTTATAAGTTATGGTATATTGGGGAGTTAACAGTTTCCACTTTCTACTAAGAACCCACTCATCTTTGAAGGTTTCAGGCTGCAAGATCAAAGAACTCAGCCTTAGGTTTATTGCATGTCCATTCTTGCAATAAATAAGTGTCATTTGTATACTCAGTGACTGTCATAGACTCCATAGACTGTAGCCCACTAGGCTCCTTTGTCCGTGGAATTTTTCAGGCAAGAATACTGGAGTAGGTTGCCATTGCCTTCTCTAGGGGTTTTTCTTGACCCAGGAGTCAAACCTACATCTCCCAAGCCTCCTGCTTTGGCAGGCAGACTTCTTACCACTAAGCCACCAGGAAAGCCCGCTGTATGTGCCAACCAAGGACTAATAAATGGTGGTCTTTCCCCTAAAGTCAGAAATCAGGTCTCTGAGAAGCAAGGTGAGCATGTAGCTGTATCATTATCCCCAGGTGCATATAATTACCCACTTCTAAAACTCTTTGCTGTTTCCTTGGTTCTGCTGGCTTAGAGAATTTATACTCAGAAAACGAACATTTGCATGAGGTACATGGCAGTCTTATGTGGGTTCTGTGATGCGAATTCCAAATTCAGATAACTGTGTTTGATCCCTAACTCCATCAAAAAAGCACCATGGCCCTCAACAAGTTATCTAATCTCTCTGTGCTTCAGTTTCTTCATGGTGTTTCTGTGGATGAGTGAGGTAATACATGTGAAGCACTGGCCAAGAGCAACTGCTCAATTAAATATTATGTATTAGGGTTTCCCTGGTAGCTCAGTGGTAAGGAGTTTGCCTGCCAATGTAGGAGACACTGGTTTGATCCTTGATCTGGGAAGACCTCACATGCTGAGAAGCAACTAAGTCCGTGAGCCACAACAATCATGCCTGTGCTCTAGAGCCTTGGAGTCACAACTATTGAGCTCGTGTGCCGCAACTACTGAAGCCCATGTGCCCTAGAGCCCGAGTTGCACAACAAGTAAAGGAAAACAAGAAAATAAAACTATATAAAGCTGCTTATTTATAATACTGCTCAAATGGGTTATGTAATTTTTCAGAAGCAGGCAGAGGTAAAGCTATTCAGCAGCCATGCAACAAGAAGCAACTGCAACAAGAAGCCTGCTCACCTCAACTGGAGAGTAGCCCCCACTTCCTGCAACTAGAGAAGAGCCTGTGGCAGCAGTGAAAACCCAGAATAGTCAATAATAAAAAAAAAAATACTATGTATTGTTATCTCCATTAAAAGGAATCATAAGCAAACCTTTTGACGTGCAATATGCCTTAGGACAGAGTAGACATCTCTGAACACTGTAAATTTAACATATACAGAAAAAGAAAATCTTTAAAAAAAATTTTCCCCTGGAACTGCTTCTGTACCCTAACATCTATATCGTATCTCACTGCATCTTTCTATCCACACTTAAAGAGTGTTATTTGTTATTATTCTCTTCATTTTACTATAAATATGAGGAAGCAAAGAACTTGAGAGATGAAATGATTTGTCTAAGAGCACAAAATCACTAAGTGGCAGAGTCAAGATTTGAAACAAGTTCTTTGGCTCAATCAAGGTATGCACAAAGTGGTGACAAGAATACGTTTTCATTCTGTCATCGTAAGAAATGGAAAGGCGGCTTGTGGGTTAGGGGAGAGGATGGAAAAGAGCACCTTCCTGTGATTCTCAGTGAAGGGAAGGATGGGTTGTCCTTGAGAGGGGGTCAGCACAGCCCTCCTGTCCTCCTGTTCTGCAGACATTCATCACACGATGGGTTTATGCGAATTCCAAATTCAGATAACTGTGTTTGATCCCTAACTCCATCAAAAAAGCACCATGGCCCTCAACAAGTTATCTAATCTCTCTGTGCTTCAGTTTCTTCATGGTGTTTCTGTGGATGAGTGAGGTAATACATGTGAAGCACTGGCCAAGAGCAACTGCTCAATTAAATATTATGTATTAGGGTTTCCCTGGTAGCTCAGTGGTAAGGAGTTTGCCTGCCAATGTAGGAGACACTGGTTTGATCCTTGATCTGGGAAGACCTCACATGCTGAGAAGCAACTAAGTCCGTGAGCCACAACAATCATGCCTGTGCTCTAGAGCCTTGGAGTCACAACTATTGAGCTCGTGTGCCGCAACTACTGAAGCCCATGTGCCCTAGAGCCCGAGTTGCACAACAAGTAAAGGAAAACAAGAAAATAAAACTATATAAAGCTGCTTATTTATAATACTGCTCAAATGGGTTATGTAATTTTTCAGAAGCAGGCAGAGGTAAAGCTATTCAGCAGCCATGCAACAAGAAGCAACTGCAACAAGAAGCCTGCTCACCTCAACTGGAGAGTAGCCCCCACTTCCTGCAACTAGAGAAGAGCCTGTGGCAGCAGTGAAAACCCAGAATAGTCAATAATAAAAAAAAAAATACTATGTATTGTTATCTCCATTAAAAGGAATCATAAGCAAACCTTTTGACGTGCAATATGCCTTAGGACAGAGTAGACATCTCTGAACACTGTAAATTTAACATATACAGAAAAAGAAAATCTTTAAAAAAAATTTTCCCCTGGAACTGCTTCTGTACCCTAACATCTATATCGTATCTCACTGCATCTTTCTATCCACACTTAAAGAGTGTTATTTGTTATTATTCTCTTCATTTTACTATAAATATGAGGAAGCAAAGAACTTGAGAGATGAAATGATTTGTCTAAGAGCACAAAATCACTAAGTGGCAGAGTCAAGATTTGAAACAAGTTCTTTGGCTCAATCAAGGTATGCACAAAGTGGTGACAAGAATACGTTTTCATTCTGTCATCGTAAGAAATGGAAAGGCGGCTTGTGGGTTAGGGGAGAGGATGGAAAAGAGCACCTTCCTGTGATTCTCAGTGAAGGGAAGGATGGGTTGTCCTTGAGAGGGGGTCAGCACAGCCCTCCTGTCCTCCTGTTCTGCAGACATTCATCACACAATGGCAATACAGGTCCCCTTTCTCCAGTTTCCAAAATCAACTATTTTTAAATACAAAGCTCCACTGATTTTGAATCACAAAGGCAGGACATTCAAGCAAAATTATAGTTTCCTTTTAACTGATAAGTGTAGTCAGAGTCTAAGAACCTTTACATTATACACTGAAGTGCTTTACTATTGAATTTACTCGGCATTTAAGTGGAGGATAAATATTTCACAATTTCTAATACGTTAATGGCAATGAAGAAAGCAAAAGGTTGCTGGAAATTCGTGACTGGCAGCCTGGTGTTCTTAGCCAGCTAGTGAAGTCTCTCCCTCACACACAGCTGCCTCGTGTACCAAGGCTCAAGTCAGGTATTCATGTCACTGAGGAGATGTCATCTGGTTCCTTATTTGAAAAAGGATTCTTAATACCTCATCACTCTCACATCTCTCTAGCTTTGCTTCAGACAAAAAGAAATTAGATAATCAAGTCACATACAGAGAAGAGAATATTTATAATACTCATGAGAGCAAAACCTTTTCAGGCCTGAGTGGAAGGTTACTCAGTCTCCCTGAAACATAACGTCCTGACTAGAGGGAACAAAAAAGCTAGCAAAACCAACCTGGCTCACCGTACCATTCTAAAGGGCCCCAAAGTGAAAGGTATAACTATTCCAGCAGGTGAGGTCCATGGCGATGGATAGCATTTATGAAACATCTCCTACCTGTCAGACACACTGCTTATCTGGTTTACTAGCTCTTGTTGCTATTGTTCAGTTGCTCAGTTGTGTCTCATTCTTTGTGACCTCGTGGACTGCAAGCACATCAGGCTTCCCTGTCCGGCACTATCTCCCAGAGTTTGTTCATGTTCATTGAGTCAGTGATGCCAACCAACCATTTCATCCTCTGTCATCCCCTTCTCTTCCTGCCCTCAGTCTTTCCCAGGATCAGGGACTTTTCTAATGAGTCAGCTGTTTGCATCAGGGGGCCAAAGTATTGGAGCTTCAGCTTCAGTCCTTACAATGAGCATTCAGGGTTGATTTCCTTAAGGATTGACTGGTTTGATCTCCTTACTGTCCAAGGGACTCTCAACAGTCTTCTCCAGCATCACAGTTTGAAAGTATCAGTTCTTCAGCACTCAGCTTTCTTTATGAAAAAAATCTTTTAACAGTTCTTCTCTTTTTAGCATCACAGTTTGAAAGTATCTTCTAGTATTCAAGCAAAATTATAGTTTCCTTTTAACTGATGGCTAAGAACCTTTACATTATACACTGAAGTGCTTTACTATTGAATTTACTCGGCATTTAAGTGGAGGATAAATATTTCACAATTTCTAATACGTTAATGGCAATGAAGAAAGCAAAAGGTTGCTGGAAATTCGTGACTGGCAGCCTGGTGTTCTTAGCCAGCTAGTGAAGTCTCTCCCTCACACACAGCTGCCTCGTGTACCAAGGCTCAAGTCAGGTATTCATGTCACTGAGGAGATGTCATCTGGTTCCTTATTTGAAAAAGGATTCTTAATACCTCATCACTCTCACATCTCTCTAGCTTTGCTTCAGACAAAAAGAAATTAGATAATCAAGTCACATACAGAGAAGAGAATATTTATAATACTCATGAGAGCAAAACCTTTTCAGGCCTGAGTGGAAGGTTACTCAGTCTCCCTGAAACATAACGTCCTGACTAGAGGGAACAAAAAAGCTAGCAAAACCAACCTGGCTCACCGTACCATTCTAAAGGGCCCCAAAGTGAAAGGTATAACTATTCCAGCAGGTGAGGTCCATGGCGATGGATAGCATTTATGAAACATCTCCTACCTGTCAGACACACTGCTTATCTGGTTTACTAGCTCTTGTTGCTATTGTTCAGTTGCTCAGTTGTGTCTCATTCTTTGTGACCTCGTGGACTGCAAGCACATCAGGCTTCCCTGTCCGGCACTATCTCCCAGAGTTTGTTCATGTTCATTGAGTCAGTGATGCCAACCAACCATTTCATCCTCTGTCATCCCCTTCTCTTCCTGCCCTCAGTCTTTCCCAGGATCAGGGACTTTTCTAATGAGTCAGCTGTTTGCATCAGGGGGCCAAAGTATTGGAGCTTCAGCTTCAGTCCTTACAATGAGCATTCAGGGTTGATTTCCTTAAGGATTGACTGGTTTGATCTCCTTACTGTCCAAGGGACTCTCAACAGTCTTCTCCAGCATCACAGTTTGAAAGTATCAGTTCTTCAGCACTCAGCTTTCTTTATGACCCAACTCTCACATCCATACATAACTACTTTGAAAAATCATAGCTTTGTTTATATGGACGTTTGACAGCAAGGTGATGTCTCTGTTTTTTAATACACTGTCTAGGTTTGTCACAGCTTTTCTTCCAAGGAGCAAGCACCTTTTAATTTCATGGTTAAAGTCACCATTGGGAGTGATTTGGGGCTCGAGAAAATAGTCTGTCACTGTTTACATTGTTTTCCCATCTATTTGCCATGAAGTGATGGGACTGGATGCCATGATCTTGGCTGCTTTTTTTTTTTTTTTTTTTTTGGCCACTTCTACTGGTCTTTCTTTTGTTTCCATTTTTGTTCTTTGGCCTGTGTGGGCCTTGCATCGCAGTGACCTCTCTTGTTGCAGAGCACCAGCTCTGGGCGCATGTGCTACAGAGCTCTGGCTCAGTAGTTGGACACATTGGTCCAGCTGCTCCACGGCACATGGGATCTTCCCAGGCCATGGATCGAATCGGCACCCCTTGCACCGCAAGGTGGTGTCCTTACCCACTGGACCACCAGGGAAGCCCAGATCTTAGTTTTTTGAATGTTGAGTTTTAAGCCAATTTATTCAGTCTTCTCTTTCATCTTCATTAAGAGACCCTTTAGTTCTTCTTCACTTTCTGCCATTAGGGTGGTGTCATCTGCATATCTGATGTTACTGATATTCCTCCCAGTCATCTTGATTACTAGCTCTACTAAATACTGTATTTGGTTTACTCCTACAAGCAGCCCCAAGAGGTAGAAAAAATATTATCCATATTATCTTCATGTTAGAGATGTGGAAGTGCTTCTAGGTAGCAGTGGTAAAGAACCCATCTACCCCTAAGATGCAGGTTTGATCCCTAGGTTGGGAAGATCCCTGGGGAAGGGCCCCTTTTCCTGACCTTTTCCCCAGTCTTTCCCAGGATCGGGTTTTCAGCTGTTTGCATCAGGGGGCCAAAGTATTGGAGCTTCAGCTTCAGTCCTTACAATGAGCATTCAGGGTTGATTTCCTTAAGGATTGACTGGTTTGATCTCCTTACTGTCCAAGGGACTCTCAACAGTCTTCTCCAGCATCACAGTTTGAAAGTATCAGTTCTTCAGCACTCAGCTTTCTTTATGACCCAACTCTCACATCCATACATAACTACTTTGAAAAATCATAGCTTTGTTTATATGGACGTTTGACAGCAAGGTGATGTCTCTGTTTTTTAATACACTGTCTAGGTTTGTCACAGCTTTTCTTCCAAGGAGCAAGCACCTTTTAATTTCATGGTTAAAGTCACCATTGGGAGTGATTTGGGGCTCGAGAAAATAGTCTGTCACTGTTTACATTGTTTTCCCATCTATTTGCCATGAAGTGATGGGACTGGATGCCATGATCTTGGCTGCTTTTTTTTTTTTTTTTTTTTTGGCCACTTCTACTGGTCTTTCTTTTGTTTCCATTTTTGTTCTTTGGCCTGTGTGGGCCTTGCATCGCAGTGACCTCTCTTGTTGCAGAGCACCAGCTCTGGGCGCATGTGCTACAGAGCTCTGGCTCAGTAGTTGGACACATTGGTCCAGCTGCTCCACGGCACATGGGATCTTCCCAGGCCATGGATCGAATCGGCACCCCTTGCACCGCAAGGTGGTGTCCTTACCCACTGGACCACCAGGGAAGCCCAGATCTTAGTTTTTTGAATGTTGAGTTTTAAGCCAATTTATTCAGTCTTCTCTTTCATCTTCATTAAGAGACCCTTTAGTTCTTCTTCACTTTCTGCCATTAGGGTGGTGTCATCTGCATATCTGATGTTACTGATATTCCTCCCAGTCATCTTGATTACTAGCTCTACTAAATACTGTATTTGGTTTACTCCTACAAGCAGCCCCAAGAGGTAGAAAAAATATTATCCATATTATCTTCATGTTAGAGATGTGGAAGTGCTTCCTAGGTAGCACTAGTGGTAAAGAACCCATCTACCAATGCAGGAGACATAAGAGATGCAGGTTTGATCCCTAGGTTGGGAAGATCCCCTGGGGAAGGGCATGGCAACCCAACTCCAGTATTCTGCCCTTGAGAATCCCCTGGACAGAGGAGCCTGATGGGTTACAGTCCATGGGGTTGCAAACACTCCAACATGGCTGAAATGACTTAGCACAACACAGACATGTGGAAACTGAGGTTTAGAGAAGATATGGAACTAACACCATGTCATACAGACATTAGATGGCATAACAAGGCCTCACACCCAAGGCTGTCTGTTATCTAAGCCCACTCTTTTCAACTTCCTACATCTTCTCCTTCATTCTTTGGAATGAGTGACACCCTCCCCACCATATACCATTGAGGAGTTTACTAGTTATCTGCTGCTATATAATACATTACCACACAGTGGTTTAAAGCCACACACATATTCGCTGTGGGTCAGGAATCTGGCCATGACTTAACTGGTTCCTCCACTTTAAAGTCTCTCAGGATTGCAATCAAGGTGTCAGTCAGGAGTGGGGTCCCATCTGAGGCTTAACAGGTGAGGGATCTGCTTCTGGGCTCACATGGTTGTTGGCAGCACTTAGGTACTGACAAGTTGTTGGACTGGGTGCCTCAATTCCTGAGGACCACTGGCAACAAGAGGCTGCCCCTAGTTCCTTGCTTTGTGGTCCCCTCCATGTGGCAGCTGACTTAATCAAAGCCATGGAGGAGAGAGTCAATGGAGTAAGTCTGGTGGTGAGGTGGAAGCTATGATCGTATGTAACATAATCACAATGGTGACCTTCCACCACCTTCACCAATTTCTGGTGAGGTGCGCCCCAAGGCCTATGATAGCCATTTTTCTTTTTCCATCTTAAAACCTTTAGCTCTATTTTAGGGTGGTGTCATCTGCATATCTGATGTTACTGATATTCCTCCCAGTCATCTTGATTACTAGCTCTACTAAATACTGTATTTGGTTTACTCCTACAAGCAGCCCCAAGAGGTAGAAAAAATATTATCCATATTATCTTCATGTTAGAGATGTGGAAGTGCTTCCTAGGTAGCACTAGTGGTAAAGAACCCATCTACCAATGCAGGAGACATAAGAGATGCAGGTTTGATCCCTAGGTTGGGAAGATCCCCTGGGGAAGGGCATGGCAACCCAACTCCAGTATTCTGCCCTTGAGAATCCCCTGGACAGAGGAGCCTGATGGGTTACAGTCCATGGGGTTGCAAACACTCCAACATGGCTGAAATGACTTAGCACAACACAGACATGTGGAAACTGAGGTTTAGAGAAGATATGGAACTAACACCATGTCATACAGACATTAGATGGCATAACAAGGCCTCACACCCAAGGCTGTCTGTTATCTAAGCCCACTCTTTTCAACTTCCTACATCTTCTCCTTCATTCTTTGGAATGAGTGACACCCTCCCCACCATATACCATTGAGGAGTTTACTAGTTATCTGCTGCTATATAATACATTACCACACAGTGGTTTAAAGCCACACACATATTCGCTGTGGGTCAGGAATCTGGCCATGACTTAACTGGTTCCTCCACTTTAAAGTCTCTCAGGATTGCAATCAAGGTGTCAGTCAGGAGTGGGGTCCCATCTGAGGCTTAACAGGTGAGGGATCTGCTTCTGGGCTCACATGGTTGTTGGCAGCACTTAGGTACTGACAAGTTGTTGGACTGGGTGCCTCAATTCCTGAGGACCACTGGCAACAAGAGGCTGCCCCTAGTTCCTTGCTTTGTGGTCCCCTCCATGTGGCAGCTGACTTAATCAAAGCCATGGAGGGAGAGAGTCAATGGAGTAAGTCTGGTGGTGAGGTGGAAGCTATGATCGTATGTAACATAATCACAATGGTGACCTTCCACCACCTTCACCAATTTCTGTTGCTTCGAAGCAAGTTACAGACCCCGCTCACACTCCAAGGGAGGGGAATTACACAGGATATGAATGATAGAAGTTTGAGGGGTACCTCTTAGTATTAGCTACAGGGAGTTAGGTCAAATATTCTGTGTTTTCCTTTCTTTTTCTACCAGCTCCACCAACCTGTCATAAATGTCCTTGTCCATGATCAAAAAAAGGCATATAAAGGCTTCCTTGGTGGCTCAGTGGTAAAGAATCTGCCTGCAAATGCAGGAGAGGTGGGTCCCATCCCTGGTCTAGTTCCATGTGATCTTGCATGCCATGGAGCAACTAAGCCTCTGTGTCACAACTAAGCCTGTGCTCTAGAGTCCAGGAACCTCAGCTCCTGAAGCCCATGTACCCTACAGCCCCTGCTTTGCAACAAGAGAAGCCACTCCTAAAAGACTTCAGTGCATTGCAACTAGAGAGTAGCCCCCTCTCACCAAAACTAGAGAAAGTCCATGCAGCAACAAAGACCCAGCACAGCCAAAAACAAATAAATCAACAAAATTACTGACAAAGGAAAAAATAATACCAACTGAGATGTTTATCTCTTGCCAGTTGTTAAAAAACAGTATTACTTCTTAAGATTTGGGCCTTAATTCTTTTCTTTAATATATATTTTTTAAACTTTTATTTTACTTTTAACTTTCACAGAGTTTTGTTGTTTACAGATATGTATGTTCCCAGATTAGTCATATGTATATCCCCCCCATTCCACCCCTCAGGCCGTCACACAGCACCCTGAAGGATCCCTTTTCTCACAGAGCAATGACTATAGCTATTTTCTTACCCCCCCAGCCGTCAGTCAGGAGTGGGGTCCCATCTGAGGCTTAACAGGTGAGGGATCTGCTTCTGGGCTCACATGGTTGTTGGCAGCACTTAGGTACTGACAAGTTGTTGGACTGGGTGCCTCAATTCCTGAGGACCACTGGCAACAAGAGGCTGCCCCTAGTTCCTTGCTTTGTGGTCCCCTCCATGTGGCAGCTGACTTAATCAAAGCCATGGGGGGAGAGAGTCAATGGAGTAAGTCTGGTGGTGAGGTGGAAGCTATGATCGTATGTAACATAATCACAATGGTGACCTTCCACCACCTTCACCAATTTCTGTTGCTTCGAAGCAAGTTACAGACCCCGCTCACACTCCAAGGGAGGGGAATTACACAGGATATGAATGATAGAAGTTTGAGGGGTACCTCTTAGTATTAGCTACAGGGAGTTAGGTCAAATATTCTGTGTTTTCCTTTCTTTTTCTACCAGCTCCACCAACCTGTCATAAATGTCCTTGTCCATGATCAAAAAAAGGCATATAAAGGCTTCCTTGGTGGCTCAGTGGTAAAGAATCTGCCTGCAAATGCAGGAGAGGTGGGTCCCATCCCTGGTCTAGTTCCATGTGATCTTGCATGCCATGGAGCAACTAAGCCTCTGTGTCACAACTAAGCCTGTGCTCTAGAGTCCAGGAACCTCAGCTCCTGAAGCCCATGTACCCTACAGCCCCTGCTTTGCAACAAGAGAAGCCACTCCTAAAAGACTTCAGTGCATTGCAACTAGAGAGTAGCCCCCTCTCACCAAAACTAGAGAAAGTCCATGCAGCAACAAAGACCCAGCACAGCCAAAAACAAATAAATCAACAAAATTACTGACAAAGGAAAAAATAATACCAACTGAGATGTTTATCTCTTGCCAGTTGTTAAAAAACAGTATTACTTCTTAAGATTTGGGCCTTAATTCTTTTCTTTAATATATATTTTTTAAACTTTTATTTTACTTTTAACTTTCACAGAGTTTTGTTGTTTACAGATATGTATGTTCCCAGATTAGTCATATGTATATCCCCCCCATTCCACCCCTCCAGGCCGTCACACAGCACCCCTGAAGGATCCCCTTTTCTCACAGAGCAATGACTATAGCTATTTTCTTCACTTAGGATAGTACAGGCCTTCATGCTACTTCCTTTACACCTCCCACCCTCTGCTCCTTCCCCACAATGTCCATATGTCCACTGACCATGTCTTTCTCTCCATCGCTTCACTGCATGTGCCATCATCACCATTCTACTAGATTCCATATATATGTGTTAGTATATTGTACTTGTCCTCTTTTTGACTGACTTCACTTTTTATGATAGGTTCTAGAGCCAGCCACCTCATTAGGGCTGATTCTTCTGCATTTCTCTTTACAGCTGTGTAGTATTCCATTGTATATATGTACCAGAGCTTCTTTATCCATTCATTTGTCGATGGGCATCTAGGTTGTTTTCATGTTCTAGCTATTGTATAGAGAGCTGCAATGAGCATTGGGGTACAGGTGTTTCTTTCAGTTTTGATGTCATCAGGGTATAAGCCTAAGAGTGGGATTGCTGGGTCATAGGGTGCTTCTATTTTTAGTTTTTTAAGGAATCTCTGTACTGTCTTCCATAGAGGCTGTATCAATTGACATTCCCACCAGCAATGCAAGAGTGTTCCCTTTTCTCTGCACCCTCTCCAGCATTTATTGTCTGTCGATTTTGTGGATGATGGCCACTCTGACGGGTGTGAGGTGATATCTCATTGTAGTTTTGATTTGCATTTCTCTAATTATAAGTGAGGTTGAGCATCGTTTCATGTGTTTTGGGGCCATCTGTATGTCCTCTTTGGAGAGGTGTCTGTTTAGGTCCTTTTCCCATTTTTCGATTGGGTTGTTCATTTTTCCGGTGCTGAGTTGTCTGAGTTGCTTGTACATTTTGGAAATTAGTCCTTTGTCTGTTGCTTCATTTGCTATGATTTTCTCCCATTCTGTGGGTTGTCTTTTCAGCTTTTTTGTAGTTTCTTTTGCTGTACAAAAGCTTTTAAGTTTCATTAGGTCCCACATGTTCATTTTTCTTTTTAGTTCCGCTATTCTAGTAGGTGGGTCAGAGAAGATCTTACTTTGATGTATGTCCTTGAGTGTTTTGCCTATATTCTCCTCTAAGAGTTTTATGGTATCTGGTCTTTCTAATATTTTTTAAAAATTTTATTTATTTGTTGACTATTCTGAGTTTTCACTGCTGCTACAGGCCCTTCTCTAGTCGCAGGGAGTGGGGGGCTACTCTCTAGTTGAGGTGAGCAGGCTTCTTGTTGTGGTGACTTCTCTTGTTGTGGAACTCGGGCTCTAGGGCACACAGACTTCAGTAGTTGCGGCACATGGTCTCAATAGTTGCTGCTCTGAGTGGAGACTCGGGCAGCGGCGGTGTGCGGTTCCCGTGGAGAAAGGCGCTTGGTGTAAATCTCCCCTCTTCAGTGTCTTTACTCGGGAATTGTCATAAAGTTAAGAAAATATGTCTCAAAGATATGACTCCAGGACCACTATATTTTCTCCAGAAGGTCGCCTGTACCAAGTTGAATATCCCATGGAAGCTATTGGACACGCAGGCACCTGCTTGGGAATTTTAGCAAACAATGGTGTTCTGCTTGCAGCAGAGAGACGCAACATCCACAAACTTCTTGATGAAGTCTTTTTTTCTGAAAAAATTTATAAATTGAATGAGGATATGGCCTGTAGTGTGGCAGGCATAACTTCTGATGCTAATGTTCTGACGAATGAACTGAGGCTCATTGCTCAAAGGTATTTATTACAGTATCAGGAGCCAATTCCTTGTGAGCAGTTGGTGACAGCACTGTGTGATATCAAGCAAGCTTATACACAGTTTGGAGGAAAACATCCCTTTGGAGTTTCATTGCTTTACATTGGCTGGGATAAGCACTATGGCTTTCAGCTCTATCAGAGTGACCCTAGCGGAAATTATGGAGGATGGAAAGCCACATGCATTGGAAATAATAGTGCTGCAGCTGTATCAATGTTAAAACAAGACTACAAAGAAGGAGAGATGACTTTGAAGTCAGCACTCGCTTTAGCAATCAAAGTCCTAAACAAGACCATGGATGTTAGTAAGCTCTCTGCCAAGAAAGTGGAGATTGCCACACTAACGAGAGAGAATGGAAAGACTCTCATCAGAGTTCTCAAACAAAAGGAAGTGGAACAGTTGATCAAAAAACACGAGGAAGAAGAAGCTAAAGCTGAGCGTGAGAAGAAAGAAAAAGAACAGAAAGAAAAGGATAAATAGAAGACAAAATCAGGGATTTTATAACTCAGTTGGGGCACCATTTCAGTGTAAAAGCTATCCTACTCTTCCACGTTGAGAAAACCTTGACTTTTTTTCTTAACTTGTCTAGTGGGAAAATTGGATGGTACCAGCGGAACTGGGTCCTTGTTATTTCTGTTCAGGTGAATATTGTAATAATGATTACTCTTTATGGACATCTTAATCACCCTCTTCCCCTGCCCCCCCCCTTTTCTTTTGAATAATAAAAAAAGAAAGAATGGAAATGGTAAAAAAAAAAAAAAAAAAAAAGTTGCGGCTCTGAGGCTCTAGAGCACAGGCTCCACAGTTGAGGCTCACGGGCTTAGTTGTTCCTCAGCATATGGGATCTTCCCAGATTGAATCTGTCTCTCCTGAACTGGCAGGCGAATTCTTCACCACTGGGCTACTAGGGAAGCCCCAAAACTTGGGCCTTAATTCTTATTAGTTGTATTACCATCTTGTTTCTGAAAATAGTCATTATTTATAGTACCCTGGGGAAGTGTACATTTAGTGGGGTTAGCAGGGTCAGGAAACAGATATATGGCCTTAGTTCTACACTCTGTGTATGAGTCCTAGTAGCCTTCCAGTCTAGCCTTCCCGTCCAGACCCAAGTCTAGAGTTACCTCTAGCAGAAATGCAAGCAGAGAAGTCCACAGAATTGCTCTAGCACAGGCTTCTGGAGACCTAAAGGTGAAGCCTTACAGTAAACTGAGAACATGATACTTACAAGGAGAAATTGGCTATAGAAGTTACAGCTCATTGCTTTTCAATGTCTCAGACCCCACTGTACCATTGGGATGTAGCCTGCTTGAATTATAGAAACTTAAAAAATCTTTCCATCACTATTATGCATATGTCTGTGTGTGTGTGTATATATATATATATATATATGTACATATATTCATGACGTTCAAAATTTAGCACTATGAATTCTCACGGCTGCTGCAAAACTGTTCATTCTCCACCATTTTGATGCATGCTGCATCCAAAAGAAGCTCTGGAAGTCTTCCAGTGCCCAGTTACACTGGGGGGATACAGTCCCACCCATCGTCCCTCTCCCTGTGATTTCTTCAGTAACTTCAGCAAAGAGTGACATTGGTGTACCAAGGAAAAGCTAACAGATTTTTTTCTATAAATAACTGGTTGGCAGGGCTGTGGTGACAATTTATATAATAGAACTCATGCTTAAATAATAAGGTAACAGCTTTGGACTGTGATGTTTTAAATGTTTTATTGAAATGCAGACTGATTAACAGGCGAGATTCTTCTTCTAATTATTTTAATTATAGGCTCTTAATGACAAGAAGCTGTAGAAATAAAAACACGTTAAAATTACATTTTTAATTAAGTGGCACCTGGAAGTCCCAACTTCTCCAAAGCAAGCAGGGATAATCTATTGTTACCTAGAAACAATGCATGTGTACATAGTGGTTAAGATATTCGTTGAGGAAATAGGATTATTTATGCCCCAATTTCTCCGAACTCAAGTAGAATGAAGAAGATGGGTAGTGCGAGAAAAGGACACTAGACTCAGTCAAGAGGCTGATTTTTAGCTGTGGCTCTGTTAAACTGCTTGTCTATGTGACTGTTTCATCTCTCTGGGCCTCAATTTTTCATATGTGAAATGTGGAAGTTGAAATAAATGAGC
The DNA here is from genome assembly GCA_022376925.1 of Tragulus kanchil. NCBI lineage: Eukaryota > Metazoa > Chordata > Mammalia > Artiodactyla > Tragulidae > Tragulus > Tragulus kanchil. Next base: position 134,771,701 of record JAIOJX010000024.1, read on the forward strand.
TTTTCAAGTATTCATAGCAGGACTATTTACAATAGCCAGGACACGAAAGAAACCTAAATGTCTATCAATAGAGAAATGGATGAAGAAGATGTGGTACACATATACAATGGAATACTACTCAGCCATTAAAAATGAAATAACACCATTTGTAGCAACATGGATGGACCTAGAGATGATCATGCTAAATGAAGTAAGTCATACAGAGAAAGACAAACAGCATCCTTATACGTGGAGTCTGAAAAGTGCTACAAATGAACTTATTTACAAGACAGAAGTAAACTCATAAACATAGAAAACAAACTTATGGTTACCCAAGTGGAAAGGGGGTGATAAATTAGGAGTTTGGGATTAACAGATACATACCACTATATATAAAATATATACAAGGACCTACTTTATAGCACAGGAAACTATATTCAACATTTTATATAACCTATAATGGAATAAACTCTCAAAAGGAATAAATACAGGTACTTCTCTTTTGGTTCAGTGGCTAAGACTCTGCCCTCCCAATGCATGGAGCCTGGGTTCAATCCCTGCTCGGAGAACTCCACAACTAAGACCTAGTGCAGCCAAATAAATTTAAAAAAAAATTTTTTTTAAAGAATATATATATATATATGTATGTATAACAACCACTTTTCTCTTTTTCTTTTTTTTTTTTTTTAATTTTGGCTTCTTTTATTGATTTTTTTTATCCATTTATTTTCATCCATCTTTATTCTTTGGCCTGTGTGGGCCTCCCTTTGCAGTGGCCTCTCTCCTTGCAGAGCACCAGCTCTGGGCGCATGTGCTCCAGAGTGCTGGCTCATAATTGGACACACCAGTCCAGCTGCATCACAGCATGTGGGGTCTTCCTCTGCCAGCGATTGAACCGGTGCCCCTTGCACTGCAAGGCAGACTCTTTACTCACTGGACCACCAAGGAAGCCCAACAACCACTTTTCTGTATACTCGAAACTAACACAATATTGTAAATCAACTGTATTTCTATAAAAAAGAAATTAATGAGTTCTAAACTCTCATAAACTTTATAATTCTGTGATTTAATTACTCTATTATAGTGATAAACTTTTAGGAAAAAATAGATTAATCATATCTGCCACGAAATATTAACCTGCACACATAATGATGTCAGTTTTTAGGATATAGACAGGGATTTGCATGAAATTTATTGAAATCAAATGTTATTTGGATATATATCTATGTATCCAACACTGCTCTGAGAAGGTAGGTGAGACAGTGAGGTGGAGAAAGGAGAGTATTCACCCACTTATCCATTCATCCATCCAGTTGCTCCTACCAGGCAAGGTCTCATCAATAAGGTGACATTTGACAAGAAACAGAGAATGAGAGAGTAAGCCATGCAGATTATCTTGGGTCTGAAAAGTGCTACAAATGAACTTATTTACAAGACAGAAGTAAACTCATAAACATAGAAAACAAACTTATGGTTACCCAAGTGGAAAGGGGGTGATAAATTAGGAGTTTGGGATTAACAGATACATACCACTATATATAAAATATATACAAGGACCTACTTTATAGCACAGGAAACTATATTCAACATTTTATATAACCTATAATGGAATAAACTCTCAAAAGGAATAAATACAGGTACTTCTCTTTTGGTTCAGTGGCTAAGACTCTGCCCTCCCAATGCATGGAGCCTGGGTTCAATCCCTGCTCGGAGAACTCCACAACTAAGACCTAGTGCAGCCAAATAAATTTAAAAAAAAATTTTTTTTAAAGAATATATATATATATATGTATGTATAACAACCACTTTTCTCTTTTTCTTTTTTTTTTTTTTTTAATTTTGGCTTCTTTTATTGATTTTTTTTATCCATTTATTTTCATCCATCTTTATTCTTTGGCCTGTGTGGGCCTCCCTTTGCAGTGGCCTCTCTCCTTGCAGAGCACCAGCTCTGGGCGCATGTGCTCCAGAGTGCTGGCTCATAATTGGACACACCAGTCCAGCTGCATCACAGCATGTGGGGTCTTCCTCTGCCAGCGATTGAACCGGTGCCCCTTGCACTGCAAGGCAGACTCTTTACTCACTGGACCACCAAGGAAGCCCAACAACCACTTTTCTGTATACTCGAAACTAACACAATATTGTAAATCAACTGTATTTCTATAAAAAAGAAATTAATGAGTTCTAAACTCTCATAAACTTTATAATTCTGTGATTTAATTACTCTATTATAGTGATAAACTTTTAGGAAAAAATAGATTAATCATATCTGCCACGAAATATTAACCTGCACACATAATGATGTCAGTTTTTAGGATATAGACAGGGATTTGCATGAAATTTATTGAAATCAAATGTTATTTGGATATATATCTATGTATCCAACACTGCTCTGAGAAGGTAGGTGAGACAGTGAGGTGGAGAAAGGAGAGTATTCACCCACTTATCCATTCATCCATCCAGTTGCTCCTACCAGGCAAGGTCTCATCAATAAGGTGACATTTGACAAGAAACAGAGAATGAGAGAGTAAGCCATGCAGATTATCTTGGGGAAAAGAGCTTAAAGAGAGAAAGAGCAGGGCTTCCCTGGTGGCCCAGTGAGTAACGACACAGCCTTGCAGTGCAAGGGGTGCCAGTTCGATCCCTGGCCTGGGAAGATTCCACGTGCTGCGGAGCGGCTGGACCGATGTGTCCAACTACCGACCCGGAGCTCTGGAGCACATGTGCCCAGAGCCGGTGCTCTGCAGTGACAGAGGCTACTGCAACGGGAGGCCCACACAGGCCAAAGAACAAAGATGGATGAAAATAAATAAATGAAAGACCAATAGAAGTGGCCAGAAAAAAAGGAAAAAAAAAAGGGGAAAGAGCAATCACAGAGGCTCGAAGGCAGAAGTAGCTGTGTTTTGTCCAAGAACTACCAAGGAGGCCAGTATGACTAACGCAAGGTGAGAGAGGAAGAAAGCAACAGGAGACTAGTCATGGAACTAGGAAGGAGCCAGGACAAGGAAGGCACTTCGAACAAATCTATTCTGCTCAGCACTGGTCATATACTTTTATCTGTCTTCAAGTCCAGAAAAACATCAGTGACCAGTCAGTCTCTACTATGCCTCATCTGCCCCTCTCGCATTCTCTTTTTCAGGACCTCCTATTAGGTAGGAGCACTAGAGAAGGAAGTAGCAACCCACTCCGGTATTCTTTTTTTTTTTTTAATTCTTTATTTTAAAGATTTTACAGAGTTTTGTTGTTCATCAACATGTATGTTCCCAGATCATTCATATGCACATCCCTGGACCCTCCCCCCACCCAGTTCCCCTCCCCCACCCCTCCAGACCATCACCCCAAGTGATTGTAGGTACTCCTATTCCCTTAGCACAATGACAATAGCTATCTTTTCCACACATGACAGCATAGATTTCCATGTTACTCCCTCCATGCCTCCCTCCCACTGTTCGGTCTCCACAATGTCCTTATGTCTATTCTCTGTTTTTCATGAGTTCACTGCGTGTGTTATCATGACCATCTTACTAGATCCCATATATATGAGTTAGTATACTGTACTTGTCTTTCTCTTTTTGACTTACTTCACTTTTTATGATAGGTTCTAGAGCTAGCCACCTCATTAGGACTGAGTCTTCTGCATTTCTTTTAACAGCTGAGTAGTATTCCATTGTATATATGTACCAGAGCTTCTGGATCCATTCATTTGTCGATGGACAGCTAGGTTGCTTCCATGATCTGGCTATTGTATAGAGAGCTGTAATGAACACTGGGGTACAGGTGCCTCTTTCAGTTTTGATTTCATCAGGATATAGGCCTAATAGTGGGATTGCTGGGTCATAGGGTGCTTCTATTTTTAGTTTTTTAAGGAATCTCCATACTGTCTTCCATAGAGGTTGTATCAGTTTACATTCCCACCAGCAATGCAAGAGGGTTCCCTTTTCTCCACACCCTCTCCAGCATTTGTTGTCTGTCGATTTGTTGATGATGGCCATTCTGACGGGTGTGAGGTGGTATCTCATTGTGGTTTTAATTTGCATTTCTCTAATGATAAGCGAGGTTGAGCATCATTTCATGTGCCTTTGGGCCATCTGTATATCCTCTTTGGAGAGGCGTCTCTTTAGATCTTTTTCCCATTTTTTGATTGGGCTGCTCATTTTCCCTGTGCTGAGTTGTCTGAGTTGCTTGTAGATTTTGGAGATTAATTCTTTGTCTGTTGTTTCATTTGCTATGACTTTCTCCCACTCTGTGGGGTATCTGCTCAGCTTTTTTGTAATTTCTTTTGCTGTACAAAAGCTTTTAAGTTTCATGAGGTCCCACATGTTCACTTTTCTTTTCAGTTCCACTATTTTAGTAGGTCCACTCCAGTATTCTTGCCTGGAGAATTCCATTGACAGAGGAACCTTGCGATCTACAGTCCATGGAGTCGCAAAGAGTCAGACATGACTGAGCAACTAACATACACACATTAGGTTGGAGATGTTCCACTATTTTCTGTTTTCTACCTGACATTTCTTAGTTTAATCCCTTACCATTCAATGCTGCCTCCTGCATGGGTTTTCAGCACTATTTTCCAATTCTTTATTTGTTTAAATATGTCCAATCTAGAATTTATCCTATTTTATTTTGATTTCAATTATTGCATTTTTTACTCCTAGGATTTCTAATTAGTTATTTTTTTATATCCATCTGTTCTTGTTTCATCTGACTATTGTGTTTTAGAACTTCTTGCTCTTGTTTTTTCGGAGTGCTATCCCTTCTTTTATCTCTGTGATGATCTTAAACATACCTCTTTTAGACGTTTTTATATGAATCTTTTATTTTTATCTCATCTGGAGTAAATACATCTCCTAGCTATTTATATTTTTTGTTTCACTTTTCTCCATGTGTTTTGGAATTTGAAGGCTCATCATGGGTAGCAGGTTTTATTGTTTTTCTCTGTTTTCCCAAGGTCTGAAAATATTTGTGGTTGCTTTATCCTGGCCCCTCAAGTTCCAGTGTAAATCTTGGCCTTCTTTCCTTCCTCCCTTTTCCTTTTTTCCTCCCTCCCTCCTTTTCTCTCTTTCTTTCCTTTTTCTTCCTCCCTCCCTCCCTTTCTTCCTGCTCTCCTTTCTGTTCAGAAATTTCTGTCTCATTGAAATTTTGACATAATCTAGTTAACAACTCAGTAAGTTGTTGCACCCATCTTCTTGCTTCAAGGTGAGAGTTATTATTTCCCACCTTTCAAGATACTCACCTTCATATACTCCACTGCTCCAGGAAAGAGTCCATGGCATAATTTTCATCTTTCTTTTATGGGTAAAAGGAGTTCACTCCATGAACTGGCTTGTTGTTGTTGTTTCATTTGCTATGACTTTCTCCCACTCTGTGGGGTATCTGCTCAGCTTTTTTGTAATTTCTTTTGCTGTACAAAAGCTTTTAAGTTTCATGAGGTCCCACATGTTCACTTTTCTTTTCAGTTCCACTATTTTAGTAGGTCCACTCCAGTATTCTTGCCTGGAGAATTCCATTGACAGAGGAACCTTGCGATCTACAGTCCATGGAGTCGCAAAGAGTCAGACATGACTGAGCAACTAACATACACACATTAGGTTGGAGATGTTCCACTATTTTCTGTTTTCTACCTGACATTTCTTAGTTTAATCCCTTACCATTCAATGCTGCCTCCTGCATGGGTTTTCAGCACTATTTTCCAATTCTTTATTTGTTTAAATATGTCCAATCTAGAATTTATCCTATTTTATTTTGATTTCAATTATTGCATTTTTTACTCCTAGGATTTCTAATTAGTTATTTTTTTATATCCATCTGTTCTTGTTTCATCTGACTATTGTGTTTTAGAACTTCTTGCTCTTGTTTTTTCGGAGTGCTATCCCTTCTTTTATCTCTGTGATGATCTTAAACATACCTCTTTTAGACGTTTTTATATGAATCTTTTATTTTTATCTCATCTGGAGTAAATACATCTCCTAGCTATTTATATTTTTTGTTTCACTTTTCTCCATGTGTTTTGGAATTTGAAGGCTCATCATGGGTAGCAGGTTTTATTGTTTTTCTCTGTTTTCCCAAGGTCTGAAAATATTTGTGGTTGCTTTATCCTGGCCCCTCAAGTTCCAGTGTAAATCTTGGCCTTCTTTCCTTCCTCCCTTTTCCTTTTTTCCTCCCTCCCTCCTTTTCTCTCTTTCTTTCCTTTTTCTTCCTCCCTCCCTCCCTTTCTTCCTGCTCTCCTTTCTGTTCAGAAATTTCTGTCTCATTGAAATTTTGACATAATCTAGTTAACAACTCAGTAAGTTGTTGCACCCATCTTCTTGCTTCAAGGTGAGAGTTATTATTTCCCACCTTTCAAGATACTCACCTTCATATACTCCACTGCTCCAGGAAAGAGTCCATGGCATAATTTTCATCTTTCTTTTATGGGTAGAGGAGTTCATAGAAGTACTGGTGTCACTCCATGAAACTGGCTCTCTTCCCCATCTCTCATAGGGCACGTCTGGTCCCCTTTACCACACAGATACTCACAGCTCCTAGCCTGTGCCTGCCTTTACACCTAGCAGTCCATGACTTCAACCCTGCTTATGATATTGCATTCTTCTTTTGTCTTTGGTCCATACAAAGACTTACTATGTTTTTCAATATGGCCATTTGTGTTTTGGTTTCTTTGAAAAATTTTTTTTAATTAATTTTTTTTACTTTTGGCCTCTTTTATTGGTTTTTTTATTTATTTATTTTCATCCATCCTCATTCTCTGGCCTGTGTGGGCCTCCCATTGCAGTGGCCTCTCTCATATCAGAGCACCGGCACCGTCTCTGGGCACATGCGCTCCAGAGCACTGGCTCATAATTGGACACATTGGTCCAGCCGCTCCGTGGCACGTGGGTTCTTCCTGGGCCAGGGATCTAACTGGTGCCCCTTGCACTGCAAGGCAGAATCTTTACCCACTGGACCACCAGGGAAGCCCCTCTTTGAAAATATTTTTATCTACATTGTTATGTGTTTGGAGCCCAAGGACAGGGTGTGGATTTAAAAGTGTTAACTTGCACACCACCTTCAAGAGGAATGTGAGACACAAGATAGGTCAGAAAAAATGTATAGGCCTGAGTAGGCTCGGTGGAGGTATAATCCCAGACCTGACATCAGGAACATGTAGGACGTGTACATGGAAATGAGTGGAAATATTCTGGCTAGAAAAAACAATAGCAGCTCAGAGCCAGGTGATCCCAAGGTCAGCGTTAGATGCCCTTTGTGTATGCTCCTGCAACACACTGTTCCTCCCTTCTGGTCATACTCATTATTCCTTTGTAATGCTCTGAATGCAGAATTATGTATGTCTTTTTTTTTTTTAATTGGAGGATAGTTGCTTCACAATATTGTGTTGGTTTCTACCATACAACAACATAAATCAGCCATATGTATACATAAGCCCCCTTCTTCTTGAACCTCCCTCCCACCCCTCTAGGCTGTCACAGAGCATGGAGCTGAGCTCCCAGTGTTATACAACAACTTCTCACTAGCTATCTGTTTTCCGTATGGTAGTGTGTATGTTTCAATGCTATTCTCTCAGTCCGTCTCACCTTTTCTTTCCTGTGCTATGTCCACAAGGCTGTTCTGAGTCTCTATTCCTGCCTTGCAAATAGGTTCATCAGTACCATTTTTCTAGAGTCTATGTATAGGCATTAATTTATGGTTCTTTTCTCTTTCTGTATAACAGGCTCTAGGTTCATCTACCTCACCAGAACTGACTCAAATTCACTCCTTTTATGGCTGAGTAATATTCCATTATATATATATATATATGCCATAACTTCTATCCATTCGTCTGTCAATGGAGATCTAGGACTTCCATATCCTAGTTACTGTAAATATTGCTGCAATGAACATTGGGGTACAAGTGTCTTTTTGAATTATGGTTTTCTCAGGATATATGCTCAAGAACTGTGTACATTTTTTTTTTTTTTTTTTACCGTGTCTTCTCTACTATAGTGCCTGCACAGAGTAGGTACCAGTAAATATGTGTGAGATAAGTGAATAAGTATTAGGCAGATAAATCATAGTGTGAAAAAAATACACGGACCATAGGTAACTTCACCAAACACTAAGCATTAGTCTTTTTCTTTTCAGCTGATCAAAACCCAGTTCCCACTCTTTTCTAGCAGTGCCATAGTTTTTTGATAAATTAATAGGTCAGAAAAAATGTATAGGCCTGAGTAGGCTCGGTGGAGGTATAATCCCAGACCTGACATCAGGAACATGTAGGACGTGTACATGGAAATGAGTGGAAATATTCTGGCTAGAAAAAACAATAGCAGCTCAGAGCCAGGTGATCCCAAGGTCAGCGTTAGATGCCCTTTGTGTATGCTCCTGCAACACACTGTTCCTCCCTTCTGGTCATACTCATTATTCCTTTGTAATGCTCTGAATGCAGAATTATGTATGTCTTTTTTTTTTTTAATTGGAGGATAGTTGCTTCACAATATTGTGTTGGTTTCTACCATACAACAACATAAATCAGCCATATGTATACATAAGCCCCCTTCTTCTTGAACCTCCCTCCCACCCCTCTAGGCTGTCACAGAGCATGGAGCTGAGCTCCCAGTGTTATACAACAACTTCTCACTAGCTATCTGTTTTCCGTATGGTAGTGTGTATGTTTCAATGCTATTCTCTCAGTCCGTCTCACCTTTTCTTTCCTGTGCTATGTCCACAAGGCTGTTCTGAGTCTCTATTCCTGCCTTGCAAATAGGTTCATCAGTACCATTTTTCTAGAGTCTATGTATAGGCATTAATTTATGGTTCTTTTCTCTTTCTGTATAACAGGCTCTAGGTTCATCTACCTCACCAGAACTGACTCAAATTCACTCCTTTTATGGCTGAGTAATATTCCATTATATATATATATATATGCCATAACTTCTATCCATTCGTCTGTCAATGGAGATCTAGGACTTCCATATCCTAGTTACTGTAAATATTGCTGCAATGAACATTGGGGTACAAGTGTCTTTTTGAATTATGGTTTTCTCAGGATATATGCTCAAGAACTGTGTACATTTTTTTTTTTTTTTTTTTACCGTGTCTTCTCTACTATAGTGCCTGCACAGAGTAGGTACCAGTAAATATGTGTGAGATAAGTGAATAAGTATTAGGCAGATAAATCATAGTGTGAAAAAAATACACGGACCATAGGTAACTTCACCAAACACTAAGCATTAGTCTTTTTCTTTTCAGCTGATCAAAACCCAGTTCCCACTCTTTTTTTTCTAGCAGTGCCTCATAATTTGTCATTCTTTCTCAAAACTGCAATAAAAATGCTTCACTTAAAAGTCTCCAACAAGTTCCCAGGCACCAAATGCAACTACTATCCGTTTTCAATTTGCGCCCCATCAACCTCTCTGCAGTGCACCTCGGACCTCGGCTTTGGCACCACCACACTGCCTTGTTCTGCAGGATTTGTCACAGATGTGGGGCCAGACAGCTGAAGACACAAACACCTGCTCATGAGCAAGCATTTGACCAGGAGCCTGAACAGGGAGAGGCCTGCTGAAGGTGTGATTTTAGAAAATTCAATCTGAATGTGAGAGGCAGGGCCGACTGAAAATGGCCAGACAGGAAGGAAGAGCCTAAGACACTTGCACACGGCTTGTCTTGCAGATCTATCTGGTGTCTTTCTTCTCCATGAGGCATATCCTGACCTGCGCATCTCCTTGGTACTCAATTGTGTGGCCTGGATTTTAACCCTTCTTCCTGGGACAGGAACCCCATTGACTGACATTTTGTAGAACTCTTGCCATACCCATTCTCTATGATCCAGTCTTGTCTCTGCCTGCTATCTGGGGCACTGCTGCTTGGGAGTGAAGACTGGTCACCTCCCTACCAAACACCCCTATGTCGCTCTCTCTCTTCATTCACTGAGACTTTTGAAATGAGACCTAGGATGCTGACTGGGCCATCCAGCTTCTCTCTTCACACCCAGCCCTTGCTTCCTGGGTCCAGGTTACCACTTCCCTGCTGGGGGAATGTCTGGCAGTTGTTGCTGGACTCTGCCTCTCTACTGGTTCTGTCCTTCATTGCTTCCCAGGTGGCACTAGTGGGAAAGAATTTGCCTGTGAGTGTAGGAGCTTTAAGAGTCACAGGTTTGATCTCTGGGTCAGGAAGATCACCTGGAGGAGGGCAGGACAACCCACTCCAGTATTCTTGCTTGGAGAATCCCATGGACAGAGGAGTCTGGTGGACTATGGTCCAGGGTTGCAAAGGGTCAGACATGAATGAAGTGACTTAGCATGGATGCACTTGTTGCTGAGGATCTGAAAGCTTTGCACTCTATGCCTCTGTGGAGTAGGGACAAAATAGAGGTGGGGGGTTGTTGGAGTCCAGTTTTAGAAATGTTGGAGTAGCAATCAGGTTAACTGAACAAGATTTTAAAATGTTCCCAAGGCGGAAACCCATTAGCAATCCTAGGCTACAAGGAGATGATGGAGCATTTTAAGTAAATTATCCAAACCAAGGCACAAGGCCAGGGCTAGACTTGTAGTCAGAAGATCTTATGGTTTGCTCCAGGAGGCTGGGTTGTAGCTTCAGAAATCCCTGTTGTCTGAGGTCAAAGTTGGTCACATTTATGAGAGCAAGGGTTAAGCTTGTCAGTAGGCATCAAAATGGCTAGCTATCCAGACTGAGACCAGTAACAGAGTTAGGAACCAGGCATAGCTTGCAGGGTGCCATGTATATACCAGGGCATGTGTATATACATTTAATTTGGAAATATAACATATATATATATATATATGACATACAACTCATATATAATTTACATATCAAACTGTGTTAAAGGTATAAACACTGTGACTCAAAATCTAAATATCCCTTCTCTCTCTGTTGGTACTTTCTTATTCTAAAAGTATTGCCCATGTAGTATTCATGTTCTTTTTTCAGTTCCCTGAGTTACTTGAGAGCTTTTTGTCCTGGGGCCTGATGAGGATCTTAGGGACCCCTTTAAAGGCTGTAGTTAACAAACAACTCACATTAGATGAGGATTTTTCATTTGGCAGCCCATCTCATGGAAGCCCCAGATCTCTGCACTCAAATGTCCTGTTACTAGCTTTATTCTTTCTTTCCTTTTTCTTTTTTTGTCCTAGGTTACCTTTCTAAACCCTGGTTACTCAAGTGACCCCTTTTCCTCTCTCTGTCGCTTCCCACTATCTCTTTTCTTGCTTTTATTAGTACCCCCAAGGGTGGTGGGTATCTTTCTCAGCCTAAGCAGCAGCCTGCAGTGGGCACTGCTTGGGCCTGGGTGGGCAGGGAGAGTTTGTGAATCCCAAGCTTAGACTAGGAGATGAATATCAGCGGATTTACTTAACCTGCTTCTCATAAGACACCTGACTGTGCCTTTTTGTTGTTTCTGTTTCCCGATGCCTTCATGGAATTTGGGCATTTTATCTCATTGAGGTAATTGATTCATCATCTGTTTCAAATCCCTGTATTTCCCAAGTTGATGATACAAGGCATTAAAAAAGCAGGAAGCTGGCTCTGCTACAAGAAACTGACAGTGATCTCATGTTCTCTTAGACTTATCTCATTGTGAATTCTGAGTCCAAAATCACTTCCACTCTTCCTGGCTCTGGGTTTCACCTGCCTCCTTCATTTTCCTTTGAATCTGATCGAGTGAGCAGGCTGTGTTATACATTCACACAGAAAAATTTCTCCTTGAAATTGGCTGACGTGGCCTGAAAAAGAGATGAATTTTTCTCCTCTCCCTTTATCTTTCCTCCCTCTCCTCACGTTCCCCCTCTTTGCCCCTCATTGCCAGGTTAGCACAGTCTTCTAAAGATATCCTAGCTATTTCTGGAAATGCTATTCTTACAAACCAAAATGGTTTGGATGCTTTAGAAGGGGTGAAAGAGCTACAAAATGATTCACTGGCTCCTCTTCAGCTGTTCCCTCCTTTGAGTGTGCCAGACACTGTGCCAGCTACCAGAATTGTTTGTAACCCCCAAGTGTAAATTAGTTCCCCTTTTGTGACTTGTATGACTTAGGGTAAAATTGTCCAAGCCTCCCACGCTAACTTTTTCCATTTGGTACCCAGCAGCCATTCATTGGAGTTGTAATTAATTAACAGTGGTCACTACAGGGCCCTTTATTGGAAATTTGGTATCTGGGACAAGAGGTACCGGAAAAAATCCCACAATATTTCCTGTGCAGATGCAGCGTGGAGCAAAGAATTCATCTGAGTTTTCTACAGAGTGTACTTTTTGTGTAACTAAATTATACCCCCTGGTCTCTCTGAAGCTCTCTTTACTTTCCTGCTCACTTCTGTTCCTTTATATAATCTGCGAGAAAAGTTTTTCTCCTGATTTGTCAGGGCTCTTTGCATACCCATCTTCATGTCCGTATCAATGTCGGCTCTTATCTTCCTCCCTCTTCACAGTCATAATCAGCTTCATCGTTGCCCAGTGCTGAGGTTTTGGGTCTTTTGTGGGATTTTTCTTATCTCTGATTATTTTGTGGGCTCTCTTATTTACCTCCTACATTGCAGCACACAAAGTCCTCTAGAAGAGGCTGCATAGTGTTTTCCTGCTTAACACTGTGTGGGTTTGGACTTTTCGATTCCATTTTGTTTCAAGGGTTGGAGAGCATGGCTGGTCAAATTCATAAGGAGGCTATGTGGACCTGGGTGCCAGCTTACAAGTTCCCTCCACAGGCGCCCCAGTGCTGGAGCCTGCCCTCCTTTCTCTGTTTCCCTGCCCCATTCCCGGCCGCCCCCCCGTGACATTCCTTTGATCTTACCCCCCACCCGAGTCGAGTCAGGCTGTGTTATACATTCACACAGAAAAATTTCTCCTTGAAATTGGCTGACGTGGCCTGAAAAAGAGATGAATTTTTCTCCTCTCCCTTTATCTTTCCTCCCTCTCCTCACGTTCCCCCTCTTTGCCCCTCATTGCCAGGTTAGCACAGTCTTCTAAAGATATCCTAGCTATTTCTGGAAATGCTATTCTTACAAACCAAAATGGTTTGGATGCTTTAGAAGGGGTGAAAGAGCTACAAAATGATTCACTGGCTCCTCTTCAGCTGTTCCCTCCTTTGAGTGTGCCAGACACTGTGCCAGCTACCAGAATTGTTTGTAACCCCCAAGTGTAAATTAGTTCCCCTTTTGTGACTTGTATGACTTAGGGTAAAATTGTCCAAGCCTCCCACGCTAACTTTTTCCATTTGGTACCCAGCAGCCATTCATTGGAGTTGTAATTAATTAACAGTGGTCACTACAGGGCCCTTTATTGGAAATTTGGTATCTGGGACAAGAGGTACCGGAAAAAATCCCACAATATTTCCTGTGCAGATGCAGCGTGGAGCAAAGAATTCATCTGAGTTTTCTACAGAGTGTACTTTTTGTGTAACTAAATTATACCCCCTGGTCTCTCTGAAGCTCTCTTTACTTTCCTGCTCACTTCTGTTCCTTTATATAATCTGCGAGAAAAGTTTTTCTCCTGATTTGTCAGGGCTCTTTGCATACCCATCTTCATGTCCGTATCAATGTCGGCTCTTATCTTCCTCCCTCTTCACAGTCATAATCAGCTTCATCGTTGCCCAGTGCTGAGGTTTTGGGTCTTTTGTGGGATTTTTCTTATCTCTGATTATTTTGTGGGCTCTCTTATTTACCTCCTACATTGCAGCACACAAAGTCCTCTAGAAGAGGCTGCATAGTGTTTTCCTGCTTAACACTGTGTGGGTTTGGACTTTTCGATTCCATTTTGTTTCAAGGGTTGGAGAGCATGGCTGGTCAAATTCATAAGGAGGCTATGTGGACCTGGGTGCCAGCTTACAAGTTCCCTCCACAGGCGCCCCAGTGCTGGAGCCTGCCCTCCTTTCTCTGTTTCCCTGCCCCTCATCTTCCCATGGAGACCTCATGGTCCCTCATCTCACACCCCTAGGTCCCTCGTGCTGTCCCAAATATACAAGGGGACAGTTTTGACTTGCACTGATGCCCGACCCTGCTCTAGGTGCTGGGGATACAAAGATAAACAGACTCAGGCCTTCATCTCAAGGAGCTCTCAACCTTTTATGGAAGATATACACACAGACTCAACAGTCAAACTCAGCAACTGTGAAGCTCCATGGTGGCTCAGACAGTGAAGAGTTCAGCAGTTGTGAAGGGTCATGACAGTTGCATGCATGGGGCTATGGGAGCACACAGGTACACAGACGATTTTCAATGGAAATGGGGAATAGAAATTTCTAAAAGTAGGTTCTTAAGCTTTGACACATTCTACACTTTGGTGTATAGATGAGGATGGAATTGGAGGCAGGGGGAGGGGGAAGGATTGGTCTCCCAGAGAATATACTCTTTGAGCAGATTGCACCCTTTACACACTAAGATTAAATAATAGGGCTTCCCTGGTGGCTTGCTGGTAAAGAATCCACCTGCCAATGCAGGAGACAGCGGTTCCATTCCTGGTCCAGGAAGACTCTACATAATGTAAAGCAACCAGCCCATGCACCACATCCACTGAGCCTGTGCTCTAGAGCTTGTGAGCCACAACTACTGAGCCCACGTGCTGCAACTACTGATGCCTGCATGCCTAGAGCCCATGCTCCACAATAAGAGAAACCACCAAAATGAGAAGCCTGTACACCGCAACTAAGGAGTAGTCCTTACTTGCTGCCACGAGAGAGAAGCCTGAGCAGCAATGAAGACACAGCACTAGCTTAAATAAATATTTTTTAAAAAATTAAAAAGATTAAATAATGGAGGAGCACTTATAGCACTCCTAACAAACAGGACATTTCCAAACAAACAAGAAAGGAAAGGCCGTTATTAATGGAGGGAAAAACAACTGCAGAGGTGGAGCTGGTGCTTCAAGGTGACAGCAGCATGATGGGAAGTAGATGACCATGGGGAGACGCTCAAATTCATAGGGGTTCCCTCATCCTCACACCCCTAGGCCCTCCTTTCTCTGTTTCCCTGCCCCTCATCTTCCCATGGAGACCTCATGGTCCCTCATCTCACACCCCTAGGTCCCTCGTGCTGTCCCAAATATACAAGGGGACAGTTTTGACTTGCACTGATGCCCGACCCTGCTCTAGGTGCTGGGGATACAAAGATAAACAGACTCAGGCCTTCATCTCAAGGAGCTCTCAACCTTTTATGGAAGATATACACACAGACTCAACAGTCAAACTCAGCAACTGTGAAGCTCCATGGTGGCTCAGACAGTGAAGAGTTCAGCAGTTGTGAAGGGTCATGACAGTTGCATGCATGGGGCTATGGGAGCACACAGGTACACAGACGATTTTCAATGGAAATGGGGAATAGAAATTTCTAAAAGTAGGTTCTTAAGCTTTGACACATTCTACACTTTGGTGTATAGATGAGGATGGAATTGGAGGCAGGGGGAGGGGGAAGGATTGGTCTCCCAGAGAATATACTCTTTGAGCAGATTGCACCCTTTACACACTAAGATTAAATAATAGGGCTTCCCTGGTGGCTTGCTGGTAAAGAATCCACCTGCCAATGCAGGAGACAGCGGTTCCATTCCTGGTCCAGGAAGACTCTACATAATGTAAAGCAACCAGCCCATGCACCACATCCACTGAGCCTGTGCTCTAGAGCTTGTGAGCCACAACTACTGAGCCCACGTGCTGCAACTACTGATGCCTGCATGCCTAGAGCCCATGCTCCACAATAAGAGAAACCACCAAAATGAGAAGCCTGTACACCGCAACTAAGGAGTAGTCCTTACTTGCTGCCACGAGAGAGAAGCCTGAGCAGCAATGAAGACACAGCACTAGCTTAAATAAATATTTTTTAAAAAATTAAAAAGATTAAATAATGGAGGAGCACTTATAGCACTCCTAACAAACAGGACATTTCCAAACAAACAAGAAAGGAAAGGCCGTTATTAATGGAGGGAAAAACAACTGCAGAGGTGGAGCTGGTGCTTCAAGGTGACAGCAGCATGATGGGAAGTAGATGACCATGTGGCTTGAGAGACTGAGGAGGTCAATTGGGAATGGGAAAGTCCTGCAGCAAAGCTGCCTATAAACGCCCATCATGAGGTAGGGTGGGAGGACCAGGACCAGGTGAATCTGGGGCCATATTTACTTAACAGAGCCAGAAGAAGCTATATTCTAATGTTTTTTCAAATGCTTGGCTATGTTTCATAGAAAAATAGATACTTGGCATGGAAAATATATACATACACATGAAAATTTTATTCTCATACATGATTCACTCTGATCTTTTCTATTTAATTATGTCCTATCCTTTTTTCATATTTTAGCTTTTAAAAAAAATGCTAGTCATGACTCTCTAAGCTTATCTCATGACCCAATGAGTTATGCTTCAAAGTTTAGAAGACCACTGAACTAAAATAAAAGGACAAGATTAAATTATGGTCAAAGAGGGAAGTAGGATCAACTAGAGCAAAGGAAACCAGGAACTTACCAGGAAAGACAGAAACAAAGTACACATGTTAGGGTATCATTGATGAACCAGACAAGGGTGTCAGGAAGCAGTTTTTACAGTGATACCTGCACATCATGGAGTGGTCTGGTTAGCTGAAATGTATGGAGCTCAGGAAGATGACAAAAGACCTTATGCATCAGTTAAGGGATTTTTTTTACTGTGGAGGTAATTAGAGACACTGAGGAGTTTTAAATAGGTACATCAGTCAGCTGTTGCTGAGTAACAAAACACTCCAAAGCTTAGAGACTTCAAGCTATTTTTTTTTCTCACAAATCCACAAGTTGGCTAGGCACTTCTGCTCCCCTGGGCAGGGTCTGCTATGCATGTAGGCAGCTGGCAGGTAATCTGGAGCCTGACTCATCTAGGATGGCCTTGATTATAACAACTTGTCCTTCTCCACGTGTCTTTCACCTCCCTCAGCAGGCTAGTATGGCATGTTCTTTATGGTGCTAGAAGAGGTCCAAGGGAGGAGGAAATGTGCAAGTGCTTTTTGAAGTCTCTGTGGTGGCAAGTTTCTTATTACCCCCTTGGCAAAAGCAAGTCATGTGTCGAAGTCTAGAATCAATATGGAAACAGACTACTTCTAGGAGTATGGGCACAGAGAGGCATGAATGATTGTGCCATTAGTAAAGAAGAAACAGGTCAGATGCATGTTTCAGAAAGATGAGCCCTTCAGGATTGGAGAGAGGTGAGGCTGGGGGCAGGAAGGCCAGGTGGCAGGATGCCTTAGTGATCCAGATGAGAGATAAAGGTTCAAACTAAAGGACTAGGTTGTGGAGGAAGGGAATACTGGAGTTCTAGGGAGTCAGTGAATCATACCCTCTTTCCCTCTTGAGTTCAGAACCAATTCAGAGATGGACACACGGATCAAACAGACAACCCATCAGAGAATGTGGCTTACCATCTGCTGCCAGAAGAGCTTTCTCAAATTCTTTGGACTCTGCTATTCTTCCTCCCCCAGGCTAGACCTTGGGATAACCCCTGCCAGGCTCTGAAGAGTAGATATAGGTCTAGGAGAGAAGAGAGAGAAAAGGCGATGAAATCTTTCAATCGTTAAAAGACTGGACCTATGCAGAGATTCAGCTTCCAACCAGGAATAAGTAGAGTCAAAGAAAAGGCCAGGAATGGCATCTAGTACAGGAGTCACAGATTTTCCTGTAAAGGAACAGAAAGTAAATAGTTTACACTTTGCAGGCTATTTGGTCTCTGTTGCTACTTCTCCATTCTGCCATGGTAGTATAAAAACAGACACAGGCAATACATAAATGAATGAGTGTGGCTGTGTTCCAATAAAACTTTATATACAGACACTGAAATTTGAATTTCCTAGTGTCACTAAATAGTCTTTTGATTTATTTTTGATCGCTTAAAAAAAGGCTAAGAAGCATTCTTAGCTCATGGTCTATACAAGAACAGGCAGTGGGCTGGATTTGGGCTATGAGGACTTGCCAAGTGGAAGTCCTTCCACAAGAAAATCTGAAGTCAGAAGAAGGGGATTCCTGGGTGCCTGCAGGAGACATACTCAAAATGCTCCTGAGGAAAACTAAAAATGAGATTATTACTGAGGTGTGGTCAGGGTTCAGGGAAACTAACAAGGGACAATGTAGTACCATGGGGGTGGCAACACTGGGAATGGCTACTTTTTTCCCACCTGAGGCCTGATTTGCCAAGGGAAGGAGTCTCTCTCAGATCCAGAGAGAAGAGCTGTCCTGGAGAGGCCTGCCCCACAGAAGCCTGCATGGCCTTTCAGTAGAAGTCACAAAGAAGCTGTGGTGACCTGGCAGGGAGTCAGTCTAGGATACGTATCAGTATTCTGACTTCACATTCTTTCTGTCCTTTGATCTACTTCTGGTACTTTCTGTTAGCCAAACACAAGTGGAAACCAGAGGGCAAAAGAGCCCACTGATGTCCATACAGGTGAGTCTCCCAGGTCAGGCAGGAGGCAGAGTAGGGCTGAGAGTGGATATGGAGCAGCCTCCAGCATATCGCCTAACCAGCACCAACAAGAGGGAGGAGGTGGAGGGAGCGGGTGACAGAACGATTATGTTCTCTCAGGAGTCTAAGTTTCTCAATCATAAAATGAGAGGCTAAGGTTAAGTGCTCTTTAAAAGCCAAGTCTAACATTTTTTGGTCTATGAGATGTTTCTGAGATTCTCTGGGTCTTTCTTCCTTGATTCCTGGCCCCATCTTGATTCCCACAGGCCTTCACTATCTTCTAATGCCCTCATTCCAAGATTATGTAACAGTGTAAAGTGTTAGCCTCAGGACTGGAAAAGATCAGTTTTCATTCCAGTACCAAAGAAAGGCAATGCCAAAGAATGTTCAAACCACCACACCCATTGTACTCATTTCATATGCTAGCAAAGTAATGCTTAAAATCCTCCAAGATTGGGCTTTGACAGTACATGAACTGAGAACTTCTAGATGTACAAACTGGATTTAGAAAATGCACAGAAAGCAGAGATCAAACTGCCAACATCATTGAATCATAGAAAGAGCAAAGGGAATTTCAGAAAAACATCTACTTCTGCTTCACTGACTATGCTAAAGCCTTTGACTGTGGATCACAACCAACTGTGGAAAATTCTGAAAGAGATGGGAATACCAGACCACCTTACCTGCCTCCTAAGAAACCTATATGCAGGAAGCAACAGTTAGAACCAGACATGGAACAACAGACTGTTTCCACATCGAGAAAGGAGTATGTCAAGGCTGTATATTGTCATTTTGTTTATTTAATTTATATGCAGAGTACATCATGTGAAATGCTGGACTGGATGAAGCACATGCTGGAATCAAGACTGCTTGGAGAAATATCAATAACCTCAAGTATGCAGATGACACCACCCTTATGGCAGAAAGCAAAGAGTAACTGAAGAACCTCTTGATGAAGGTGAAAGAGGAGAGTGAAAAGGCTAGTTTAAAACTCACAATTGGGGCTTCCCTGGTGGTCCATTGGGTAAAGAGTCCACCTTGCACTGCAAGGAGCACCGGTTTGATCCATGGCCTGAGAAGATCCCACATGCTTCAGAGCAGCTGGACTGGTGTTGCCAGTTGTAAGCTGGTGCTCTGGAGCGCATGTGCCCAGAGCTGGTGCTCTGCAATTAGAGAGGCCACTGCAATGGTAGGCCCACACAGGCCAAGGAAACATTCAAAAAATAAAGTGGAATCCAGTCCCATCACTTCATGGCAAATAGATGGGCAAACAGTGGCAACGGTAACAGACTTAATTTTGGCTCCAAAATTACTGCAGATGGTGACTGCAGTCATGAAATTAAAAGACGATTGTTCCTTGGAAGAAAAGCTATGACAAACCTGGACAGCATGGTAAACAGCAGAGATGTCACTTGACTGACAAAAGTCCATATAGTCAAAACTATGGTTTTCCCAGTAGTCATGTATGGATGTGAGAGTTGAACCATAAAGAAGACTGAGTGCCGAAGAATTCATGCCTTTGAACTGTGGTGTTGGAAAAGGCTCTTGAGAGTCCCTTGGACTGCTAGGAGATCAGACCACTCAATCCTAAAGGAAATCAAACCTCAATATTCATTGGAAGGAATTCTGCTGAAGCTGAAGCTCTAATACTTTGGCCACCTGATGTGAAGTGCCAACTCATTGGAAAAGAGCCTGATGTTGGGAAAAATAGAAGGCAAAAGGAGAAGGGGAAGACAGATGACAAGATGGTTGGATGGCATCACTGAGTCAATGGACGTGAGTTTGAGCAGGCTCCGGGAGATGGTGAAGGACAGGGAAGCCTGGCCTGGTGCAGTTCAAGGGATTGCTAGAGTCAGATATGACTGAGTGACTGAACTGAACTGAAAGTGTTAGTCACTCAATTGTATCTGCCTCTTTGTCACCCCCATTGACTGTAGCCCACCGGGCTCCTCTGTCCATGGAATTTTCCAGCCAAAAACCCTGGAGTGGGTTGCTATTTCCTTCCCTAGGGGATCTTCCCAGCTCAGGGATGGAACTCGGTCTCCTGCATTGCAGGCAGATTCTTTACCATCTGAGTCACCATGGAAGCCTATTTCTCCAAAATGCAAGTCAATTTTATTTTGGTCTGACTGTGCAGGACTTGGCAGGTCTCTTCCCCATTTGATCTGGAGAGTTCAGATCAAACTCTCTATGTATGGCTATAATCTTGGCTCTCTTTAATTTTCAAAACTTGCACAGCTTTTTCACAAACTGCTGTCAAGCTATGCCAACTGATTTCTTCCACCTTTTATTATTATTATTATTATTAAATTTTGGCCTCTTTTTATTGGTACTTTATTTATTTATTTTCATCCATCTTAATTCTTTGACCTGTGTGGGCCTCCCATCTCAGTGGCCTCTCTTGTTGCAGAGCACCAGCTCTGGGCACACGCGCCCCAAAGCGCTGGCTCGTAATTGGACACACCAGTCCAGCTGCTCCACGGCATGTGGGATCTTCCCGTGCCAGGGATTGAACTGGTGCCCCTTGCACTGCAAGGTGGACTCTTTAACCACTGGACCACCAGGGAAGCCCCTCTTCCACCTTTTTTACCTGTTATTTTCTTTAGCTACATCACTCTACCTTTCCTCCATATTGGCAAATACAGAATATCATTTTTGGAACCTGTCATCATTTTTGTGAGCGGTGCTGTTTTCCAAACCTCTCCCCAGTGTAAACACAACCTAATGAGGGCTATTTCTTATCTTGTAGAAAATGACTTCTACAAAGAGAAGTTCAAGTCAAGTCAAGAGAGCAAGGTGAGGGGGCCAGGAGATGGGAAAGTAAGACAGTTCATTAGCATTTACTAGTGTCTCTTCTGGTACTAATCTTTTCCAAAATCATGTGAGGTAGGTTTTTTTTTTTTGCCAATTTGCTAGTGAGGAAACAGAATTTTCAGAGAGGTTAATTACCTGAACTGCCACAAGGCCACACTGTGACTGGGGGACACAGCTGGTTTTTAAATCTAACGCTCCTTGGCTCACACACTGGTGTTTTGGTCAGATGAGCCTGTGGGATCCCCAGCTCTTACCATGTCGGTAATAAATACTTTTCCACTGAGTCTGCTTTTTTTCAGTGGACTTGTGTCCTAACCCAGAATGACCAGAGAATGGCAGAATCTTAAAAATACCAGATGCCCACTTAATAAAATGAAAGGGTGGAGTTACACAGCTTTTTCTGGCTCCCAGATGTCCCTTCCTTTCCAAGCATTAGTCTTCTCTTCTTCAGGGATGATGAACAAAGATTACTAAGGACATGGGGCACCTCGTTTCTCATTTTGTACCTCTTTACAGCACCTTAGAAAAACAAATTGATACGAAACTCACGTTAACATAAAATTAATCATTTTACGGACTTTTCTGGTGGTTGACTCTGCGCTTTGACTTCAGAGGGCATGGGTCCCGTCCCTGGTCCAGGAAGATTCCATATGCTATGGAGCAATTAAAGACTGTGAGTTCCAACTACTGAACTCTGCACACCCTAGAGCCTGTGCTCCACAACAAGAGAAGGCACCACAATGAGAAGTCCTTGCACTGCAATTAGAGAATAGTCCCCATTGGTCACAGCTAAAGAAGGCCCACACCAAGCAACAAAGGCCCAGTGCAGCCAAAAATAAACAAATAAATAAAAATTTTAAGTGTAAAATTCAGTGATATATATTAATATTATATTTACAATGTTGCACAGTCAGTGACTCTATCAAGTTACCAATGCTCAGTACATTTTGCCTCATATTTGGTAGATGTTTATCTACCACACTGGACAATTCATTTCTTGAGGCCAAGGACTGTGCCTATTTCATCTATGGATTCTGAGAGTATCTTGTATTCCGTAAATTCTAGGAATTCCAGATGCCCTCTTCTCTATTTCTTCTTTAGAACTGCACTTTAAAGGCTGGCTTTGCTATCAGAATCTAGACCTTCTTGCCATCTATCTTCATTATGTCACTGAGTCCAAACAGCAAGCTTCATGGTGAAGAGCAGTCTTTGTCCTGTCTTCTTTAAAGACATCCTTTTCATCTGACTGTGCATTGCCCATGTGGGGATTAATTTGCATTGAGCCATGGTTAAAATCTAAATGCATCTCCAAATTCATATTCTGTTTCTAAGCAAACAACCATAAATCTGAATACTGGAACTCATTAAATAATTAATTTTTAGGATGTCTTTCACTTAGGATAACAGCAATTTTTAAGTACATAAATATAAACTCTGATCTCTTTCAGGGATGAAATGGGCAGAATCTTAAAAATACCAGATGCCCACTTAATAAAATGAAAGGGTGGAGTTACACAGCTTTCTGGCTCCCAGATGTCCCTTCCTTTCCAAGCATTAGTCTTCTCTTCTTCAGGGATGATGAACAAAGATTACTAAGGACATGGGGCACCTCGTTTCTCATTTTGTACCTCTTTACAGCACCTTAGAAAAACAAATTGATACGAAACTCACGTTAACATAAAATTAATCATTTTACGGACTTTTCTGGTGGTTGACTCTGCGCTTTGACTTCAGAGGGCATGGGTCCCGTCCCTGGTCCAGGAAGATTCCATATGCTATGGAGCAATTAAAGACTGTGAGTTCCAACTACTGAACTCTGCACACCCTAGAGCCTGTGCTCCACAACAAGAGAAGGCACCACAATGAGAAGTCCTTGCACTGCAATTAGAGAATAGTCCCCATTGGTCACAGCTAAAGAAGGCCCACACCAAGCAACAAAGGCCCAGTGCAGCCAAAAATAAACAAATAAATAAAAATTTTAAGTGTAAAATTCAGTGATATATATTAATATTATATTTACAATGTTGCACAGTCAGTGACTCTATCAAGTTACCAATGCTCAGTACATTTTGCCTCATATTTGGTAGATGTTTATCTACCACACTGGACAATTCATTTCTTGAGGCCAAGGACTGTGCCTATTTCATCTATGGATTCTGAGAGTATCTTGTATTCCGTAAATTCTAGGAATTCCAGATGCCCTCTTCTCTATTTCTTCTTTAGAACTGCACTTTAAAGGCTGGCTTTGCTATCAGAATCTAGACCTTCTTGCCATCTATCTTCATTATGTCACTGAGTCCAAACAGCAAGCTTCATGGTGAAGAGCAGTCTTTGTCCTGTCTTCTTTAAAGACATCCTTTTCATCTGACTGTGCATTGCCCATGTGGGGATTAATTTGCATTGAGCCATGGTTAAAATCTAAATGCATCTCCAAATTCATATTCTGTTTCTAAGCAAACAACCATAAATCTGAATACTGGAACTCATTAAATAATTAATTTTTAGGATGTCTTTCACTTAGGATAACAGCAATTTTTTTAAGTACATAAATATAAACTGAGATCTTAGAAATTGAGGCAGATGATAGGTATACATCTTCAGTGTGGAATTGGAAAAAAAATTAGTGCATTTTGTTTTCTAAATTATAGTTTATCAGTCAAGAGGTTAGCTTTGAAAAAAGAAGACCCTAGCTTATGTTGTATTTTCTACAAATTATCAAATGGAAAGCAAATCTTCCAGTTATTGTTACAGGCTGTTTGGTCTCCAGAAATAGCTATAAATTAGACCCATTCACCATCGGAAAGCTCTGAGTTTTCTGTATTATAATTCTATACAATTTACATGCTATGCAAATCATGCTCTACTGAATACCATCTAATACATTTATTCTCCCTCAAAATTAGTTAAACACTGCCTTCCCTTCCATTACATCAACCCCCTGCAAATGCAGATGTAAGAGCTCTTATCTGACACGTGCTATTGCTTCTTCACTCCTCTTTGCCAAAAAATATATGACTGGATGATGGCAAAAAATCTAGAGCCTCATTTTGCAAAAACCTAATTTAACATATGGATGAAGCTCAAGGTATGTTGGAGGAATGATTAAATAGAGGCCAAGTTTCCGGAAGCTGAAGGTGGGGACTTGGGAATAGAGCACAAAAGTACAAGGACTAAATTTACTTATATTGGTGTGACCTTTTTAAAAATGTGTATAGGGGAAATTGACTTAATTCTAGAAGAGCACTGCTCACCCCTTATCTTACTGTACTCTTGTATTACTGGAATAATTCCATTACTAGGATGTGTTGGAGGGCAGTCACTCTAAGTCTTCGGGCTTCAATGACACTATTTGATGGGAAGGAACTGGCGTAAACAGAAGATTCCTTATACCTTAAACCCAGGTATGCGAAGCTCAGCAGCTACTTCACTGAGAAACATAAGGGATAATGCTATAGAGCTGGGTCAAGTGAGAAATGGGTTTGACCTCTCTCAAGTAAAATTCAGTTGCAGCAATCTGAAAGTGCTCTCTGTTGGAGTAATTTAGCTGAGAAAGGGTCCCAGAGCTCAATTAGGAAGCAATCAACCCCATCATCAACAAATCTTAAGCTGTGAAAACTATGGAAGCCACCTCCCTCCCACACACTCTCCCAAATTCCCTGTGGATGACTTTGAAGTACAGAGCAAGGAAACTGTCCAAGAAGGGACAGCAGGCAATGACAGGAATGTTTGGATTGGTGGGACTGTGAGAGGCATCATTTCTCGGAATCCATCCATCCGTTCCATGTGATGGAACAAGCTGTATCACTTCGTGTATAGCTGCAGCTCTACATAAACAGACAGGGCTCAGGTCCCTTCTCTTTCAGCTGTGTGAGCTTGGGTAAATTAAGCCTTCTAAATCTCAGTTTCCTCTTTTTGTAAAGTGAAGATACGATTATTACCCAATTCACAGAGTTATTCAAGACTTAGAGAAAAGAAACCTTACACGATGGCTGAGAACAAACATTCAGGAAATGCTAGTTACTCTTGACTGTCAGAGCCGCCCTATTGTCTCCTGGCTTGTTAGAACTGGAATGACCAACCCCATTTACTTAATCCAAGAAATGCCTCACCTTTCCGTGTACCAGAAGTTCTTCAGAAGCCCTAAATGTATTTGAATATTAAGCATCTAGACAGGTCTCGCATATAAGCCTAGACTCATTTTTGGAGTAGCTTGGTCTTACCTCTAGAGTAATGCTTCAGTGAACTTCAGTGGCCATGGCTCTTTAAGGGCTCATTGATCTGTAAGAGGTTTATACCTCTACTCTATATCTATAAATCTCTGACAGATTTCCTTCCTGGAAATGGGTTTACCCTGATACCTTCTCAGGTAAATCTCTTTTTTTTTTTTCAGTTAAAGAAATGGTGCTTCATTTGTGTGAAGTATCTTTACAATAATGGCCCTCAATGGCTCTCACTTCCCCACACTCAAGCCTTTGGGCAGTGCCTTCCCACACTGTCAACTTGCTTTGGCTAAAGAGAATTAGCAAATTTGATCCAAGTAGGCCGCACAATAGGCCTAACTCTCTCTTGGCTTTTTTTTTTTTTTTTTTTTTTAGTATTTATTTATTTTATTGGATTGTGGCTGGTCTTAATCTTGGCATGCAGGATCTTCAGTCAGGGTATGTGGAATCTAGTTCCAGCTTTGGGAACATGGAATCTTAGTCACTGGACCACCAGGGAAGCCCCTGTTTTGTTTTCTAAACACTTTTCGGTTATTGTTTTGACCACACCCTGCAGCATGTGGGATCTTAGTCCCCGAACCAGGGATCAAATTCACACCACCTGCATTGGAAGCAGTGTCATCATCACTGGATGGTCAGGGAAGTCCCTGATTCTCTCTTGTTCCTGTGACTCTTTTGGCACCATGTGAAGAAACTCAAGCTAGCCTACTGGAGATGAGGATTTAGCTAAAGGCCAGCACCACCATCCCCCTTATGTAAGTGAGGCCATCTAGGATTATCATCAGGTCCCACCTGAGCTGTCAGATAAGCACAGCCACATGCATGGCTCCAGGCAAAACAAAGCCTGGAAGAGCCCCTCCCTGAGTCCAGTTCTAATTGTTGACCTACTGAGTAATGAGGAAATAAAATGGTGGTTGTTTTAAGCTAGTAGGTGCTCGGTAGGTTTGTTAAAGTAATAGATAACTGATAAAATTGAAATTAAAATTCATAAATACAGTGACAATTTCAGCCTCTTTAATGTGCTTCTAGCAAAGCAAGCTAGAATAAATAAAGCATTTTGCTGCTTGATAAAAGAATGAGAGATTCACTGGGACAAATTCAGAAAGTCCATTTATTCATTCTAGTTGATGCTAGGCAAATAAGAAAAGAAATGAGGTCTATGTGATTTTCAAAAAGTACAGGTGACGAAACCTGCACCTGAGCAGAGTGAGAATTTCTGAGTGGTAGGAGAGAGATTTGCTGGCAGCAAGAACATGCCAGGCTCCTGCGAATAGCTCCCTGACATCATACTGTGTGTTTGTGCAGCACGGATTCCTCCTGACGCTTACTGTGCGTGATCACACAGGCATTTTCGGCTGTTTCTGAAGAACATAAATTTTCACCTGTCAAATGGATGTAACCAAGTGGTTGCGTAGAATCTGGGCACACAGCTGAGAAATACAGCTGCCTTGCCTCTACTTACGACAAGAAAGTAAAGGGGGAATTTACCCTAAAAGAGTCTGAAGGACTCAAAATGATGATGAGAAACAAAAGAAATGGATGTTTTCTGAGCAGAGAGATCCTACAGAATGCTCTGCCTTCCATGTGGTTCTGGCTCAACAGGTCAAAAGTCAACAACTGTCAATATTCAGCGACTTTCCCAAACAAACAAAAACTAGTGAGCAGAATGGGAAGGGAGTTATATTCTTAAGATGACACCAAAATTATCAAGACTGTGGGTGGGGGAGGTGGTGACATAAATAAAATTTTTAGGATTCAGTAGGGATGCCAAGATTCCATAACATCCCCCCAGGGAACAGAATGAAATAGTTGTTAAACACTTGGTTCTGAAGAAGACACTGAGGAGACTGCAGTTGATGCTGGTAGTAACAGAAGGGAATGGCAGGGTAGAGAAGAGACACAAATGGGAAAAACACTTAGGCTTCATTTAGAGTTCTTCCAACACTCACAATCTATAATTATTCTTTTTTTCTATGGGGACACCTCCTTGAAGGGAGGGGAGATTTTTACCTAAAGGGATTCCAAGGTTGTTTTTAAACTTTAATAACACAAAGGTAGCAAGGCCATTTATTGTGCCCCAACCCCAGCTCACTAGCCCTTTTTATGTTGTTGTACCTCAGCTCTAAACTAAGGCACTCGACAACTCCCCCCAGTACCCCCTGCCACACACACCCACACACCCCCCCCCCCACACACAGAGCCCACATCCTTGAGTAAAATGCTAGCTCCCACACAGGCTCCCAAATTGGACATGTGACTGAGGTTAAGCCCCGGGCACATTCTAGTCACCAAGGGTGGGCACATGACCCCATCAAGAGCAAATGACATGCCTGGGTTTGAGGCACGTGGCTCTGTTTTTGCTGGAAGCTGAGGGTTGCAGCTGCTGTTTCCTACCCCGTACAAAGAAGGAAGATGGCCATATCATGTGGACCATTGCTTGAGATGTGAATCTAGCCACCTCCGAACCTATGCTTACCCAAGGATGTTTCATTTATAGAAACCAATATACCCCATTTTTGCTTAAGTCTCTTTGGATTAGATTTTCTGTGACCTGCAACCAAGAGAGTACTAATGACACATCCCTAATCAGATTTTTCCTCTACGGAATGGGGGAAGCTTGCTAGAAGGTAACATCTATCTGCAACCTATAATTCTGATTTTAAGAGAATAATGGAGGAGTAGAAGCCTGATGATATTCTGAAGCAAAACAGGTCTTTCTAGATAAACTGCTCTCCATACTTGTAATCAATTCGATGAAAGGTACTAAGTGCCCACTCTGCTTTAAGTACATGTTATCTCTTCCTTTCTGCATCGCTGAGGATGGTGACTATGTATCATTACCTTGAATGCCATTTACATCATGGGTCAAAATGTGCCCTTGAGTATAATACTGGTATAGTGATTTGAATTTAGTAGGTGAAAAAGCAATTAAAGCAAAAAAAGTGCATTATCACCTTTCAAAGAGCTTTTGTTGGACTTGCGTGAATGTCGCCTCCACCTTTATGAATACTGCCCAGTACTGTGTGTTTTAATGAGAGCTATGTAGCCATAAAATATTCTTGTCTTGCAAATTTTCTATTAACTTTTAACACATGGGGAATGCTTGCTTAGCAGCAAGAAAGTACTGAAAATGCCAAGGAAATGAATGGCTTTGTGCTGTACGACTGAAACATGTCCACTGATATTTAAAGCCCCACATCCCAGGACATCACTCATCTCTGCTGACTGAAACTCAAAGGCTTGGATCTGTGAGGGAAATCAGGCTGTTTCTCAGCTCTCTCCCTGTTGGTCGTGTGGTTTTTTCTTTCTTTCTTCTTCCCTTCCTTTCTCTCTCTCTCCATCCTTCTCCCCTACCTTATTCCAGGTTTCCTGGGATTAATTGAGAATGTTACTCATAAGAGATAAAAGGAGTTTATACATATGGAAGAGATTATAATTTGTCAGGATATATTTCATATTTCTTAGGGAAAAAAAATCCCCAATGTACTAAATATCCATGTCTCATTTTAAATATTCATGTGAAATCTACATTCATTGCCCTTGAAACCCACAGTTTTCAGTGTCTTTGAGGCGGACCTCACAGACCCTGTGTGACATTCGTGTGATTATACATCAATGTCACCTCCAAGTACGGCCATCTGGGGCCTCCTGGTTCCTGCCGTCCTGCAGGAGACGACTGTCAGGGAAGGCCGGGTGGCAGTGCCAACCAGGCCACGCATGGAGCTACTTGAGGACCCTCGGCGTGCCTTTTGTGCCATCTCAGATCACCAGGGGCACCGGGACATATTGTATTCTTTGTTCCTGAGAATAAGGGCACGGTCTTACACAGAGATCTGATCCATTCACAGTGGCTTCACGCCTACATTGTACAGTCCTCACTTAATTTCTCCACAAACATGTTAAGTACTCCCTGGGCGCCAGGCACGGAGAGGAGCTACAGATATTTACCTGCTGCTCAACCTCGCCTTTAACTGAAAACACCTGCCACTATCTCATTCCCACCCCGCCCAAACGAAAGGAATGACAACAACACAGCAACAGCCAGAAGGGCTCTCATTCTCACCTCTACATTCTCAACCACGTCCCTGGAAGGAAAAACCTCGGTCCTGAGTCTCTATTCCTGAGTTTCTCACCATGTTTAATCATCTATCAAGTTCGACCATTTATCTGCCTGCTTCACATACCTCAGATCAACAGACCGCTCCATCCCCATGAGCCGGGCCTGGGCTCAGGCCCTCAGAACCTTTCCTGGAGAGCCTCCCTCAGGAGTCTCCTGCTGCTGTCTATCCACATGACTTGGCCAGCAGTAATGTTTTCACGTTCAAATCTGATAGTCTTCCTTGCTTGCAAACCTCCGTAGTCCCCTCCCTGCCTGAAGGATCCACACCCACCTTCCCCCCATGACCAGGTCCTTCTAATCTGGGTGTTGCCCACTTCTTCCACAGCCTCCTTCCCGATCCCTTCTCACGTGCTTGACTCTCTCACTGCACCAGGTCTCACACCTACAGTACCTGCCTCGGGTGCTGTGAATATGATGCTCTCTGCTCCTCAGAAGCTCTTGTCTCCCTCCCAGCTTGGAGAGCTCCCGTTCCCTACTCAGCCTTCAAGGGCCAGCTTGGGGTCACCTTGGGAGGCCTCCCCTAGTTTTTCTGAAAAGTTGCTAGTATCCTTCTCTGTTCTTCCCAAATCTTTCAGGTGCATGTGACTCCAGCTCGTTTCACACCCGCCATAATGGTGTGTTTACACGTTGAGCTTAGCTTTGTGAGCTCCCAATGTGTCATTTTCTCCCTGTTTTCCCAGGAAACAGAAGCAGCACAGAGCTTAGCTTGCAGTAGGTGCCCACTTGGTGCTGTGTGGATGGCAGAGAAACACAGAGAATGCTTCCTATCCCTCTTATCCTCCCCTCCTATCAAAAAGGTGCAGAAAGGACTTCTCTTGTGGCACAATGCATAAGAATCCACCCAGTCCATAGGGTCACAAGAGTCAAACACCACTGAAGTGACTTCTTACGCACACCAATGCAGTGGACATGGGTTCAATCCCTGGTGCAAGAAGATTCCACACGCTTCAGAGCAGCTAGACCCATGTGCTGCAGTTGCTGAAGCTCAAGTACTTACAGCCTGTGCTCCACAAGAGAAGGCGCCACAAAGAGAAACCTGAGAACTGCAACTAGAGAGTAGCCCTGCCTGCCACAACTAGAGAAAGCTCGTGCAAAACAACAAAGATCTAGCACAGCCAAAAAATAATAAATTCATTAATTTTTTAAAAAGTGCAATCAGATATGTACATTATTTGTGAAAAATAACAAGCAACGTATGGTAATAATCAGAGGCCAGTGAATGGGTACTGCCACAGACTTTGGAGAAGAGAGGTATTATTTGGGGATGGGAAGTCAAGAAAGGATTTGATTCAGACCTTGGAGAGTTGTCAGTAGGTGGAGAGGAGGAAGAGGGAGGACATAAAGGAAAAAAGGAAGATAGTGAACTAAGATGCTAAGACAAGAAAACACAGGGCATGCTCAGGGCCAGAAAGGGGGTTGGTGGGCCAGGTTGTGAACATGAAAGGCCATGTCAGAACATGGACTTCCTCCCATAGGCAGCTGAAAGCTTTTTTGAAAATGGTATTTTTAGGAATAATCAGCAGGATGGGCTCAGATTAGTCAAGTTAGGAAGCTATTATTCAGTCTGGGGCTGAGGGGATGAGCCCTCATTCATGGAAGCAACAAATCACAAAAGGAATTGGAAAGAAAGGGTAGAGAACAACCTTGAGGATGAAACTGACTGGCCAGGTAGAAAGGAACAGACACAGATGACCCAAAGACTTTTAGTCAGGGAGGAAAAAAGAATAACTCTGACCAATAAGAAAGTTAATGCTGTCGTTTGAGAGAACATAGTGAACTTGTTTGCGACTGGTGACATCTGAGAAACTGCACAATATCTGAAAAGAAATGTCCAGCAGGCAATGAGAGATTGAAGATGATATTGTGTGGTGGGCACGTGCAGAGGTCTACCCAAACTGGGCGTGCATCATGGTTGCACCAGTTACTACATTGATGGCTTTAGTCTCAGTTTCCTCATCTGAAAAGGGACACAAGTGTCATATTTGTCTCACAGGGCTATTGGGAGGATAAAAGAAATAATGCACATGAAATTACCCCAAACACCCAGTGTCTGTCATATGGTAAGAGTTCAGTAAATATTGGCCGTTATCACTGATAACTAAAATCAAGTACTTACAGCCTGTGCTCCACAAGAGAAGGCGCCACAAAGAGAAACCTGAGAACTGCAACTAGAGAGTAGCCCTGCCTGCCACAACTAGAGAAAGCTCGTGCAAAACAACAAAGATCTAGCACAGCCAAAAAATAATAAATTCATTAATTTTTTAAAAAGTGCAATCAGATATGTACATTATTTGTGAAAAATAACAAGCAACGTATGGTAATAATCAGAGGCCAGTGAATGGGTACTGCCACAGACTTTGGAGAAGAGAGGTATTATTTGGGGATGGGAAGTCAAGAAAGGATTTGATTCAGACCTTGGAGAGTTGTCAGTAGGTGGAGAGGAGGAAGAGGGAGGACATAAAGGAAAAAAGGAAGATAGTGAACTAAGATGCTAAGACAAGAAAACACAGGGCATGCTCAGGGCCAGAAAGGGGGTTGGTGGGCCAGGTTGTGAACATGAAAGGCCATGTCAGAACATGGACTTCCTCCCATAGGCAGCTGAAAGCTTTTTTGAAAATGGTATTTTTAGGAATAATCAGCAGGATGGGCTCAGATTAGTCAAGTTAGGAAGCTATTATTCAGTCTGGGGCTGAGGGGATGAGCCCTCATTCATGGAAGCAACAAATCACAAAAGGAATTGGAAAGAAAGGGTAGAGAACAACCTTGAGGATGAAACTGACTGGCCAGGTAGAAAGGAACAGACACAGATGACCCAAAGACTTTTAGTCAGGGAGGAAAAAAGAATAACTCTGACCAATAAGAAAGTTAATGCTGTCGTTTGAGAGAACATAGTGAACTTGTTTGCGACTGGTGACATCTGAGAAACTGCACAATATCTGAAAAGAAATGTCCAGCAGGCAATGAGAGATTGAAGATGATATTGTGTGGTGGGCACGTGCAGAGGTCTACCCAAACTGGGCGTGCATCATGGTTGCACCAGTTACTACATTGATGGCTTTAGTCTCAGTTTCCTCATCTGAAAAGGGACACAAGTGTCATATTTGTCTCACAGGGCTATTGGGAGGATAAAAGAAATAATGCACATGAAATTACCCCAAACACCCAGTGTCTGTCATATGGTAAGAGTTCAGTAAATATTGGCCGTTATCACTGATAACTAAAAATGATATCATTATCATTGATAAAAATTCTTCAGAGTGTGGGAAATATTTTTATTCTATTTTCCCAATAATTATGCAAGATGAGGAGTATTATTATTATTATCACACTTTTGAGTGAAGAAACCATTGCTCAGCAAGATTGACTTCACAAAGTCGTTGTTGGTGTTCAGTCACTAAGTCGTGTCTGACCCTCTGGGACCCCATGAACTGCAGTGCAGCATGCTTCCCTGACCTTCACAATCCCCTGGAGTGTGCTCAGACTCTATTGATTCAGTGATGCCATCCAACCATCTCATCCTCTGTCACCACCTGCTCCTCCTGCCCTCAATCTTTCCCAGCATCAGGGTGTTTTCCAATGAGTCAAGTCTTTTTTTTTGGCGGGGCGGGGGACGGGAGGGGGTTGGTAAATAGAAGTTTTTATTGGCTCATGTTGAGTCAAGTCTTCACATTAGGCAGTCAAAGTATTGGAGCTTCAGCATCAGTCTTTCCTGAATGTATATTCAGGGTTGATTTCCTTTGGGACTGACTGGTTTGATCTCCTTGCTGTTCAAGAGACTCTTAAGAGCCTTCTGCAACACCACAGTTCAAAGGCATCAATTCTTTGTGCTCAGCCTTCTTTAATAAGTACCAGAGCCCAAACTCAAAATGAGTTTTCTGTGGCCACACCTGTGCTATTCTACTGAACTTGATGACAGTGATTTAGATGGGGATTTAGATTGTGGAGAGAGGAAAGGGAGCCAGTCACATAATATCTGAGAACCACCAAATTTTAGCACTGGGTTTTGATGTAAAGTTCTTGTTGCCACAGTGATGATCCTACTTGAAGTATACCAAAGCTATCAAGTCCAGTGAACAATAAATTCTTAGAGAAGCAGATTCTTAAAGGTTCTTTAGTCTCTGCCAAGTGTTTCTTTGACTTGGGTGCTCCAATGCCCATCTCACTCCCACCATCCTTCCAAGGCTCAGGTATATATTCAGAGACAAGGCTTCCCCTTTAATCTAGAACACAGAATGCTAATAACAGTCTGATACCTGTCAGAAAGAATTTAATCTGGTTGGAACAGCCTGTAAACCTCACATTTCAAGTGATTCCTCCAACATTAAAAAGACTGACAAATTATGTTGAAGATGAAATTGACAATGAGTTTCTGTCTGGTAGCTATGAAAATTCTTATGACTGACCCCTTTCTGTCTTTGAATTACTGCTTAGCTTTCTGTCTGTACATATGGAAAGAAGAATTCTTTGGGGACGTTGCCAGATAGAGCTGGCTTACCTTGGATTCCTGAACAGATGGTATGTCTAAGAATAGACTCCAAGGGGAGACGATGAGAGCTGAGTGGAACCATAAGAACTGGGCATTTTGTTCACTTTTTCCAATAACTCTTTTGATTTAAGACGTGAATAAAGTCATGGCATAATGCCATACAGAATGCATAGTGAAGAGCCCTGGAGAAATGATAGGCACTTTTGAGAAAGCTCTATTATTAAAAGAATGTGAGGCTTGAGATGGCCGAATCACATTCTTCCATCAAGGCATCCAGGTAGGAGGCTGGTCTGTTGGTTTTATGAAAGGTGGAGACAGGAAACTTCACATTCTAATCCTACCTTGGAATGCTGATTCCATCATGGCCAAGGGCATTTTTAAAATTATTTCCTTGTCCCTTTTCCCACATCTATAAAAAGGAGTTAATCAAAGATGTTGCTGACATTTAATTAGTTAATACTGTAAAGTGCTTTGAAGATGAAGTGAAGATTATAACTATCCATGGCTAAGTCCTCTGTTTAAGAAAAGTGGGGTTGAAGTTAAGATTTAACAAATCATATTATTCCCCAATAGGTTGGGGCAAATGAAGGTGGTTTAGCATTGACAGGTAACTTTCCCTGATATTACTCAGGAATTGTAGTTGGAGGTATGGGACCCTCTTCTTGGGCTTTTCAGAATTTTGTTCAGAAGAGCAAAGGGAAATAGTTTGTTTTCATCAGAGAACTCTCCAAGTGCCAAAATTCTGAAAGCAATTCTCCCACCATCCTTCCAAGGCTCAGGTATATATTCAGAGACAAGGCTTCCCCTTTAATCTAGAACACAGAATGCTAATAACAGTCTGATACCTGTCAGAAAGAATTTAATCTGGTTGGAACAGCCTGTAAACCTCACATTTCAAGTGATTCCTCCAACATTAAAAAGACTGACAAATTATGTTGAAGATGAAATTGACAATGAGTTTCTGTCTGGTAGCTATGAAAATTCTTATGACTGACCCCTTTCTGTCTTTGAATTACTGCTTAGCTTTCTGTCTGTACATATGGAAAGAAGAATTCTTTGGGGACGTTGCCAGATAGAGCTGGCTTACCTTGGATTCCTGAACGGATGGTATGTCTAAGAATAGACTCCAAGGGGAGACGCATGAGAGCTGAGTGGAACCATAAGAACTGGGCATTTTGTTCACTTTTTCCAATAACTCTTTTGATTTAAGACGTGAATAAAGTCATGGCATAATGCCATACAGAATGCATAGTGAAGAGCCCTGGAGAAATGATAGGCACTTTTGAGAAAGCTCTATTATTAAAAGAATGTGAGGCTTGAGATGGCCGAATCACATTCTTCCATCAAGGCATCCAGGTAGGAGGCTGGTCTGTTGGTTTTATGAAAGGTGGAGACAGGAAACTTCACATTCTAATCCTACCTTGGAATGTTGATTCCATCATGGCCAAGGGCATTTTTAAAATTATTTCCTTGTCCCTTTTCCCACATCTATAAAAAGGAGTTAATCAAAGATGTTGCTGACATTTAATTAGTTAATACTGTAAAGTGCTTTGAAGATGAAGTGAAGATTATAACTATCCATGGCTAAGTCCTCTGTTTAAGAAAAGTGGGGTTGAAGTTAAGATTTAACAAATCATATTATTCCCCAATAGGTTGGGGCAAATGAAGGTGGTTTAGCATTGACAGGTAACTTTCCCTGATATTACTCAGGAATTGTAGTTGGAGGTATGGGACCCTCTTCTTGGGCTTTTCAGAATTTTGTTCAGAAGAGCAAAGGGAAATAGTTTGTTTTCATCAGAGAACTAAAATTTGGAAATATGAAGAGAAATTAAAATGGATTTTGAATTTGCTGTTGCTATATGTAGAGAAAAAGGTGGCTTTGGGCTCTGAAAACCTTATTTTTGGTAAAGTTCCACTTTGTACTACAAAACAAAAATGCATTTTGCAAGCAAATAAAAAAAGAAGAAATAAAAATGGATACAAGTATTTGTATTATGTCTCTACTCTCTCCAGTCCCTCACCTGCAGGATAATGTGGTCATGAACTCAAAAGTGAGCCCACGTTTGCCTCAATTCTTCCTAGCTGTGTGAAACTAAGCAAGTTACTTTGCTTCTTGGAATCTTAGCTTCTTTCATTCCTTCCTCCTGGGATGCCACAAGGAGGAACTAGGCGTTGATACTGAGTACCTGGCATGTAGTTTCTCGTTGACTTTTTACAGTAACTTCTATCTTATTTCTCTTCTGCCTTTAGCCCAGACTATCTCTCTCAGGAGCCTATGAAATACCAGGATGGTGGATTACTATGTTCCATTCAGACCTGGTGTTGTCCTATTTACTTTCCATATTTTCATGGGAGAATCCTGAGTGCTCATTTCCACTATGAAATAGCATTCCAGGAGAGGAGACTCTGTTTTCAGCCAAGGTTATTTCAAGAGGAAACTCATGTCAAAATAATTTTTAAAGACCCTAGATTATTTTTAAATCCAAGATCTCAGTGCAGCTGTCTCTATTCCACTGCTTTGCAACTGACATTCTGATATTAAATTCCTGAGAATGAAAACTCTCTGAAAAAAAAAACTTTTGACATGGCCAAGGGCATTTTTAAAATTATTTCCTTGTCCCTTTTCCCACATCTATAAAAGGAGTTAATCAAAGATGTTGCTGACATTTAATTAGTTAATACTGTAAAGTGCTTTGAAGATGAAGTGAAGATTATAACTATCCATGGCTAAGTCCTCTGTTTAAGAAAAGTGGGGTTGAAGTTAAGATTTAACAAATCATATTATTCCCCAATAGGTTGGGGCAAATGAAGGTGGTTTAGCATTGACAGGTAACTTTCCCTGATATTACTCAGGAATTGTAGTTGGAGGTATGGGACCCTCTTCTTGGGCTTTTCAGAATTTTGTTCAGAAGAGCAAAGGGAAATAGTTTGTTTTCATCAGAGAACTAAAATTTGGAAATATGAAGAGAAATTAAAATGGATTTTGAATTTGCTGTTGCTATATGTAGAGAAAAAGGTGGCTTTGGGCTCTGAAAACCTTATTTTTGGTAAAGTTCCACTTTGTACTACAAAACAAAAATGCATTTTGCAAGCAAATAAAAAAAGAAGAAATAAAAATGGATACAAGTATTTGTATTATGTCTCTACTCTCTCCAGTCCCTCACCTGCAGGATAATGTGGTCATGAACTCAAAAGTGAGCCCACGTTTGCCTCAATTCTTCCTAGCTGTGTGAAACTAAGCAAGTTACTTTGCTTCTTGGAATCTTAGCTTCTTTCATTCCTTCCTCCTGGGATGCCACAAGGAGGAACTAGGCGTTGATACTGAGTACCTGGCATGTAGTTTCTCGTTGACTTTTACAGTAACTTCTATATTATTTCTCTTCTGCCTTTAGCCCAGACTATCTCTCTCAGGAGCCTATGAAATACCAGGATGGTGGATTACTATGTTCCATTCAGACCTGGTGTTGTCCTATTTACTTTCCATATTTTCATGGGAGAATCCTGAGTGCTCATTTCCACTATGAAATAGCATTCCAGGAGAGGAGACTCTGTTTTCAGCCAAGGTTATTTCAAGAGGAAACTCATGTCAAAATAATTTTTTAAAGACCCTAGATTATTTTTTAAATCCAAGATCTCAGTGCAGCTGTCTCTCTATTCCACTGCTTTGCAACTGACATTCTGATATTAAATTCCTGAGAATGAAAACTCTCTGAAAAAAATAACTCACTATAAAGAGGGAAGGCCTAGGATTGCCAAGTATGGACTTTTAGCACTGTCTACTGTCAAAATGATCATGGATCTCTTGTTTGAAGGGAAGGAGCCCAAGTAGGCATTTGTGTGGGACTTTTGTGGGTAGCACTGTGTTCCCAATAAATTTCCACTAAGATTCACGGGTACCCAGAATGGTTAAAGCTGAAGTTGAGGGGAAGTTTAGAGTTGGAGATGGGAGAAGTTGTTCCTCTATATCCTATTACACTGATGGGGATGCAGTTCCAGGATCCCAAAAGATGTCCACACAAAATATATCAATCATTCACCAAACAAGTGCATATCACTCAGCTCTATCCATTCATGAGCTTATCTTTGTGTGACCACTGTTGTAGGAAAAATCCATCAGGATTTAAGTTATAGCTATCCAGATGTCAAAAGGTATAAAAAGAACACCCTAAAAGATAAAACTTCAAAAAAATTAAACTTCAAAACTGGGATAGGGAATAGGTTGAATAAAAAGATGGATGGACCAAACACGTCAGGGACAGAGAGTGGACTGTAACACTTGTATTGTTGAGAGGTACGCCAATGAGATTAGCATGAAATTGCTGATCTCGCCTCCCCGCCCTGGCTCTCTTCATTAATATCACAAATGCTGTCACCAGTGACATCTTTGAATAGAGGAGAAAAATATGGAAAGACAAGCAGAGAAAGATATTGAGTATATTTAATACTTTAAATATATTTCAATGTGTGATCATAGGTTGATTTTACCAATCATGAACCTGCTGCAGCTTGATTTATAAAGCAATTAATTGCACCAGGATTACTGATTTGAGTTACATGGTATTCAGGAAACAGAGAACAAGCAAGTGAGGAAGGTTGTACAAAGCCACACATTCAGACCTGGTGTTGTCCTATTTACTTTCCATATTTTCATGGGAGAATCCTGAATTTTTAAAGCATCCCCTTTTTAGAGTTATTTCAAGAGGAAACTCATGTCAAAATAATTTTTTAAAGACCCTAGATTATTTTTTAAATCCAAGATCTCAGTGCAGCTGTCTCTCTATTCCACTGCTTTGCAACTGACATTCTGATATTAAATTCCTGAGAATGAAAACTCTCTGAAAAAAATAACTCACTATAAAGAGGGAAGGCCTAGGATTGCCAAGTATGGACTTTTAGCACTGTCTACTGTCAAAATGATCATGGATCTCTTGTTTGAAGGGAAGGAGCCCAAGTAGGCATTTGTGTGGGACTTTTGTGGGTAGCACTGTGTTCCCAATAAATTTCCACTAAGATTCACGGGTACCCAGAATGGTTAAAGCTGAAGTTGAGGGGAAGTTTAGAGTTGGAGATGGGAGAAGTTGTTCCTCTATATCCTATTACACTGATGGGGATGCAGTTCCAGGATCCCAAAAGATGTCCACACAAAATATATCAATCATTCACCAAACAAGTGCATATCACTCAGCTCTATCCATTCATGAGCTTATCTTTGTGTGACCACTGTTGTAGGAAAAATCCATCAGGATTTAAGTTATAGCTATCCAGATGTCAAAAGGTATAAAAAGAACACCCTAAAAGATAAAACTTCAAAAAAATTAAACTTCAAAACTGGGATAGGGAATAGGTTGAATAAAAAGATGGATGGACCAAACACGTCAGGGACAGAGAGTGGACTGTAACACTTGTATTGTTGAGAGGTACGCCAATGAGATTAGCATGAAATTGCTGATCTCGCCTCCCCTCCCTGGCTCTCTTCATTAATATCACAAATGCTGTCACCAGTGACATCTTTGAATAGAGGAGAAAAATATGGAAAGACAAGCAGAGAAAGATATTGAGTATATTTAATACTTTAAATATATTTCAATGTGTGATCATAGGTTGATTTTACCAATCATGAACCTGCTGCAGCTTGATTTATAAAGCAATTAATTGCACCAGGATTACTGATTTGAGTTACATGGTATTCGCAGGAAACAGAGAACAAGCAAGTGAGGAAGGTTGTACAAAGCCACACATCTCAGATGTGCTACCTTATCTCCAAAATGCTTCACCATGGAAGGAAGATTGGGATGGCTCAGCTCTCAAAGTTCTCAGTCATCACCAAGGGAGGAGCATGCCCACTACTCACTGCATTGGGGAAGATCAGCAACCTCTTGGGTTCTTGGGCCTGAGTGAAAGGAGATACGTGGTCAAGAACAGGGGCAAGAATGGAGAAGAGATCCATAGCCAGACTCTATTTCACTTTCCCATTAACCATCTTCCAGTCTGTTCCAAATCCCTGACCATGTAAGAGAAACAGAAAGCCATGCCACAGAGTCCGTTGCTGTGAGTTGAACACAATTTCCTGGGGGATCCTCAGTCTTGGTCCTCCTTGGCTCAGGTGCGGGTGTGGGGTGACAGCAAGTGGGGTTGTTCTCAGGCAGTGAGTCTTGTGCCACAGAGGAAGGTTTTATTCCACAGAGAAAATCCACACTATCACTATATCCTTGACATAGAACCATGTACTGTGTTGCCTGAATTTCTTTAGTGTCTGTATTTTCAGGAATGGAATGAATATTCATCTTGTTTCCTTTTTATACTCCAGGGATACTGTCCCAGAATACCATCTGCAAACACCATGCACCTTTCATGGCTGCACACTTTTATGTACACACTCATTTTTCCCAGGATCTCCTCTCTCACCTCTGCACTGTGTTCCTAGCCCACCCTTCTAGGTCCAAGTCAAAAATCACCTCCTACAAGAAGCCAGAGTGCCATGTATTTTTCTCAGTTATAACTTTTTCAAACTGGCATAGTGCAAACATTCATTCACATGTGTATGTTTCTCACAAACTTCAAATACCTTGAGGACATAAAATCTGATATTCGATTGAAAAAAAACATTCCATGACTAACTCATTCTTTGCCATATAAAATACATCTAGGGATTTCCCTGGAGATTCCATGGTTAAGACTGTGCTTCCCATGAAGACAACATAGGTTTGATACTTGGTTAGGGAACTGAAATCCTGCATCCCTCATGCTGTGCAGTGTGACTGCACACACATCCAAAATACATACATATCATATATATAAATATTTATATATATACGTAAGACATAATAAATGTTAGCAGGATGAAAAAATGAATGAAAGAAATCCCACAGCCATAAATAAAGTAACTGACAGGGAAAATATTTTCAGCTGGCACATGAAATTATTACTCATCATAATTTATAAAAATATTTTTCAAATAATGAGAAAAATATGAAACAACAATGGAAGAACAAAGGGAAAACATTAACAATTAATTAAAGAATAAATACAAATAGCAAAGAAAATTTATGAACACATTTCTACTTCATTATCAAAGAGACAAATTAAAACAAGCAGAATGTATTTTTTCCTCCATCAACTTGGCAAAGAAAAAACCATAATGTTCAGTATTGTTGAGGGTCTAGTAAGGCTGGTTTCCTGGTGAATATGAAATATAATATTTATGGAAAGCACTTTGCATATGTGTATGCAGGTTATCAAAAGTCTTAAAGATGTTTGTCCTAATAATCCTAATAATCCCAGCTCTAGGATTATTAGGACAAATATATAAAGCTTATTTCTCTAAAGAAATAAGTAGAAATGTAGTATATATATGTATATCTATATGGATAACATTTAAAATGTTTATAATCTCCTTGTTTCCTTTTATACTCCAGGGATATTTTCCCTGCAAACACCATGCACCTTTCATGGCTGCACACTTTTATGTACACACTCATTTTTCCCAGGATCTCCTCTCTCACCTCTGCACTGTGTTCCTAGCCCACCCTTCTAGGTCCAAGTCAAAAATCACCTCCTACAAGAAGCCAGAGTGCCATGTATTTTTCTCAGTTATAACTTTTTCAAACTGGCATAGTGCAAACATTCATTCACATGTGTATGTTTCTCACAAACTTCAAATACCTTGAGGACATAAAATCTGATATTCGATTGAAAAAAAACATTCCATGACTAACTCATTCTTTGCCATATAAAATACATCTAGGGATTTCCCTGGAGATTCCATGGTTAAGACTGTGCTTCCCATGAAGACAACATAGGTTTGATACTTGGTTAGGGAACTGAAATCCTGCATCCCTCATGCTGTGCAGTGTGACTGCACACACATCCAAAATACATACATATCATATATATAAATATTTATATATATACGTAAGACATAATAAATGTTAGCAGGATGAAAAAATGAATGAAAGAAATCCCACAGCCATAAATAAAGTAACTGACAGGGAAAATATTTTCAGCTGGCACATGAAATTATTACTCATCATAATTTATAAAAATATTTTTCAAATAATGAGAAAAATATGAAACAACAATGGAAGAACAAAGGGAAAACATTAACAATTAATTAAAGAATAAATACAAATAGCAAAGAAAATTTATGAACACATTTCTACTTCATTATCAAAGAGACAAATTAAAACAAGCAGAATGTATTTTTTCCTCCATCAACTTGGCAAAGAAAAAACCATAATGTTCAGTATTGTTGAGGGTCTAGTAAGGCTGGTTTCCTGGTGAATATGAAATATAATATTTATGG
Source organism: Tragulus kanchil (assembly GCA_022376925.1). Lineage (NCBI taxonomy): Eukaryota > Metazoa > Chordata > Mammalia > Artiodactyla > Tragulidae > Tragulus > Tragulus kanchil. Next base: position 134,814,004 of record JAIOJX010000024.1, read on the forward strand.
AAAGCACTTTGCATATGTGTATGCAGGTTATCAAAAGTCTTAAAGATGTTTGTCCTAATAATCCTAATAATCCCAGCTCTAGGATTATTAGGACAAAGTATATAAAGCTTATTTCTCTAAAGAAATAAGTAGAAATGTAGTATATATATGTATATCTATATGGATAACATTTAAAATGTTTATAATATCAAAAATTGAAAATAAATATTCAAAATTAAAATGGTCTAAAAGTTAACTCCATGTGATGGGATATCATACAGTCATTAAAATATGCTTATAAAAAATATTTCATAGGAAACTATTTCTCATATAACATTCTGAAAAACAGTGAGATACAAAATTGTATCTGCTATATGTTTTCAGTTTTATAGGAACATACATATCTCTAAACAACAAAACTCTGTAAAAGTTAAAAGCAAAATAAAAGCTTTTTTTTTTAAAAAAAAGATAGCTGGACACATAGATATTGATATTTAGAAGAAAAAATTCCCAGAATGACATATACCAATGTGATTTGTATATGTCCAGGTAGAGAGGATATGAGTGGCTTTTACTTTCCTTTTTTATAATCTTATAATTGTCTTGTTTTCTATGTTTTTCATAATAAGCTCTTATACTAGGACAAAAAAGAGCTATCTGTATGTTTATATTAAAATTTTTGAAAAGAACTATGAGATATCAGTACTGAACTATCAAAATGGCTTAAAAATAGTGATAACACCAAATGCTATTGTAAGGATGCAGAAAAACTGGATCATTCATATATTACATGGTGGAAGTGTAAAACAGTACACCCATTTGGAAAAGCATATGGCACTTTTTTATAAAACATATACTTACCAAATAGACCAGCAACAGTAGTTTGGGGCATTTATCTTAGAAAAATAATAATTTCACACAAAAATATATTCACAAGGACTTTCCTGGTGATCCGGTGGCTAAGATTCTGAGCTCCCAATGGAGGGGTACTGGACTTGATCTATGGTCAGGAAATTAGATCCCATGTGTGGCAACCAAGACGCAGAACAGCCACATAAATAAATAAAAATAAATATTAAAAACATTTTTAAAAACCTATACACAGGTGCTCATAGGAGCTTTATTTGTAAATGATAAAAACTGGAAATAATCCAAACGTCATTCAGTAAATGAACAGTAAAACAAATTATGGTACCTTCATTCCATGGTATACTACTTGGGAATAAAAAGGACAAACTAAGCTATGGATACACGTGACAGCTTAGATGTATCCCAGGGAACACACTGAGCAAAAAAAAGTGTCAATCTCAAACATTTACCTACTGTATGATTTATATGGCATTCTTTTGTGGGTGTGTGTGACTGTGCTGGGTCATAGTTGTGGCATGTGAACTCTGAGCTGTGGCATGTGGAATATGGTTCCCTGACCCAGGGTCAAGCTTGAGCCTCCTGCATTAGAAGCTTCCAGTGGACCACCAGGGAAGTCTCTATACAGCATTCTTGAGATGACAAATTATAAAGATGGTGAGCAGATGGATGGTGGCCACAGGTTACAAGCGGAGGAGGGTGGGCGGTAGCAGTGCCTATGACAGGTTGCCCAGGGGGCTTCGTGGTGGAAGCACTCTGTACTTTGACTGGTGGTGGTCATACAGATCCACACAGGTGACGAAAAGGCATAGAACCACACCCACACCCACAACTGTTTGTAAATGTGGTAAAAGCTGAGTAAGGCTGGTACATCACACCAATGTCAGTTTCCTGGTTGTGATATTGCACTTCCATTATCCAAGATACGAATATTGAGAGAAACCAGGTATATGGTATAGGAATCTCTCTGCATTGCACTTTATAATTGCATGTGAATCTACAATTATCTCAAAATTAAGAGTAAAAATCAAACAAAAAAAAACGGGACAGGAACCTATAAGTTAAACAAGACTTAAGAGACATGTCATCCAACTGCAATGTGTCTGTTTTTTATCTGGATCATGATTCAAACAAAGTATAAAGACATATGACTTGGTTATCATCAAAAAATCTACAAACAATAAATGCTGGAGAGGGTGCGGAGGAAAGGGACCCATCCTGCACTATTGGTAGCCACTTTGGAAGACAGTAAGGCAATTCCTTAAAAAACTGGAAATAACAGTATCATATGGCCCAACAATCCCATTACTGGGCATATATCTTGAAAAAAACCATAACTGAAAAAGACACATGTACCCCAATGTTCACTGCAGCACTATTTACAATAGCTATGACATGGAAACAGCCTAGATATCCAACAACAGATGAATGGATAAAGAAACTGCAGCACATATATACAATTGAGTATTACTTGCTCATAAAAAGGAAAGCATTTGAATCAGTGCTAATGATGTGGATGAACCTAGAGCCTAATACAGAGTGAAGTCAGAAAGAGAAAAACAAGTATCATATTTTAATGCATATATATGGAATCTAGAAAAATGGTACTAATGAACATATTTGTAGGGTAGCAATGGAGACACAGACATAGAGAACAGACTTATGGACACGGTGGAGACAGAGATGAGAGGGTGGGATGAATGGAGAGAGTAGCATGAAAACATATAGACTAATATATGTAAAACAGAGAGCCAGTGGGAATTTGCTGTATGATTCAAATAATCTGTGACAAGCTAGAACGGTGGGATGGGGTGGGAGATGTGAGGTGAGAGGGAGGCTCAAGAAGAAGGGGACATATGTATACCTATGGCTGATTCATATTGATGTATAACAAAAAAACAACACAATATTGTAAAGCAATTATTTTTCAGTTAAATTTAGAAATAAATGAGATTTTTGTAAGACACTACAAATGTGAACATTGACTACATGGTTGATTCCCTTAAGGAATTATAGGCTTGTTTTTTTTAGACATAATAATGGGGTTACTAAATGAAATAGGAATACCAGACCACCTTACCTGCCTCTTGAGAAACTGGTATGTAGATCAGGAAGCAACAGTTAGAACCAGACATGGAACAATGAACTGGTTCCAAATTGGGAAAGGAGTACATCAAGGCTGTATATTGTCACTTTGCTTATTTAATTTATATGCAGAGTACATCATGTGAAATGCTGGACTGGATGAAGCACAAGCTGGAATCAAGATTGCCAGGAGAAATATCAATAACCTTAGATATGCACATGACACCACCCTAATGGCAGAAAGTGAAAAGGAACTGAAGAGCCTCTTGATGAAGGTAAAAGAGGATTGTGAAAAAGCTGGCTTAAAATACAATATTCAAAAATAACAGATTATGCCCAACATTTTGGCTATTTGAAAAAAATATGAGACACATGTACCCCACCTAGCAGCCTAAACCTATACAAAAAGATGAATGGATAAAGAAACTGCAGCACATATATACAATTGAGTATTACTTGCTCATAAAAGGAAAGCATTTGAATCAGTGCTAATGATGTGGATGAACCTAGAGCCTAATACAGAGTGAAGTCAGAAAGAGAAAACAAGTATCATATTTTAATGCATATATATGGAATCTAGAAAAATGGTACTAATGAACATATTTGTAGGGTAGCAATGGAGACACAGACATAGAGAACAGACTTATGGACACGGTGGAGACAGAGATGAGAGGGTGGGATGAAGGGACGGAGTAGCATGAAAACATATAGACTAATATATGTAAAACAGAGAGCCAGTGGGAATTTGCTGTATGATTCAAATAATCTGTGACAAGCTAGAACGGTGGGATGGGGTGGGAGATGTGAGGTGAGAGGGAGGCTCAAGAAGAAGGGGACATATGTATACCTATGGCTGATTCATATTGATGTATAACAAAAAAACAACACAATATTGTAAAGCAATTATTTTTCAGTTAAATTTAGAAATAAATGAGATTTTGTAAGACACTACAAATGTGAACATTGACTACATGGTTGATTCCCTTAAGGAATTATAGGCTTGTTTTTTTTAGACATAATAATGGGGTTACTAAATGAAATAGGAATACCAGACCACCTTACCTGCCTCTTGAGAAACTGGTATGTAGATCAGGAAGCAACAGTTAGAACCAGACATGGAACAATGAACTGGTTCCAAATTGGGAAAGGAGTACATCAAGGCTGTATATTGTCACTTTGCTTATTTAATTTATATGCAGAGTACATCATGTGAAATGCTGGACTGGATGAAGCACAAGCTGGAATCAAGATTGCCAGGAGAAATATCAATAACCTTAGATATGCACATGACACCACCCTAATGGCAGAAAGTGAAAAGGAACTGAAGAGCCTCTTGATGAAGGTAAAAGAGGATTGTGAAAAAGCTGGCTTAAAATACAATATTCAAAAATGAAGATTGGGCTTCCCTAGTGGTACAGGGGGTAAAGAGTCTACCTTGCAGCGCAGGGGGCACTGGTTTGATCCCTGGCCCATGAAGATCCCATGTGCCATGAAGCAGCTGGACTGGTGCGTCCAATTACGAGCCAGCGCTCTGGAGCATATGTGTCCAGAGCCCATTCTCTGCAAGGAGAGAGGCCACCGCAATGGGAGGCCCACACAGGTCAAAGAACAAAGAAGGATCAAAATAAGTAAATAAAAAACCAATAAAAGAGGCCAAAATTTAAAAAACAAACAAAAAATGAAGATCATGGTATCCACATGGTATCCTATCATTTCATGGCAAATAGATGGGAGAAAAGTAGAAACAGTGACAGATTTTATTTTCTTGGGCTCCAAAATCACTGAGGATGGTGACTGCAGCCATGAAATTAAAAGATGATTGTTCCTTAGAAGAACAGTTATGACAAACCTGGACAGCATATTAAAAAGCAGAGACACCACTTTGCCAACAAAGGTCTATATAGTCAAAGCTATGGTTTTTCTCAGTAGCCATGTATGGTTGTGAGAGTAGGACCATAAAGAAGGCTGAGCGCCAAAAACTTGATGCCTTTGAACTGTGGTGCTAGAGAAGACTCTTGATTGAGAATCCCTTGGACTCCAAGGAGATCAAACCAGTCAGTCCTAAGGAAGGACTATTCATTGGAAGGACTGATGCTAAAGCTGAAGCCCCAATACTTTGGCCATCTGATGCAAAGAGACAACTCAATGGAAAAGACCCTGATGTTGGGAAAAATAGAAGGCAGAGGGAAAAGCGGATGACAGAGGACAAGATGGTTGGATGGCATCACCAACTCATTGGACATGAGTTTGAGCAAGCTCCAGAAGATGATGAAGGACAGGGAAACCTGGCGTGCTTGCACTCCATGTGGTCACAAAGAGTCAGACACAACTGAGCTGAACTGAATGCTGTTGTGATTACGTTCTTTAAAATGAGTCCTTATCTTTTAGAGACTCAAGCCAAAATATTTAGAGATAAAGCCAGGTGATATCTATGTGAGTTTCAAAAATGTGATGGCATCTCTCCAAAGACATATACATTGCCCAAAAAACACATGAAAAGATGTTCAATGTCACTCATTAATAGAGAAATGCAAATCAAAACTACAATGAGATATCACCTCACACCAAGTAGAATGCCCATCATCAAAAAATCTACAGATAGGGCTTCCCTGGTAGCTCAGTGGTGAAGAGTTCGCCTGCCAATGCAGGAGACACGGGTTCAATCCCTGATCCGAAAAGATCCCACATGCTGTGCAGCAACTAAGCCCATGAGCCACGACTACTGAGCCTGTGCTCTAGAGCCTTGGAGCCACAACAATTGAGCCCATGTGCCACAACTATTGAAGCCCGTGTGCCCTAGAGCCCGAGTTCCACAGGAGAAGTCAGCGCAACAAGAAGCCTGTTCACCTAAACTAAAGAGCAGCCTCCACTCCCTGAAACTAGGGAAGAGCCTGCAGGAGCAGTGAAAATCCGGAATAGCCAAAAATATATAAATAAATGACATTTAAAAAAAAATCTATAGACAATAAATGCTGGAGAGGGTGTGGAGAAAAGGGAACACTCTTGTACTGTTGGTGGGAATGTAAGTTGATACAGTCACTATGGAAGACAGCATGGAGATTCCTTAAGAAACTAGGAATAGAACCACCATATGAGCCACCAATTCCACTATTAGATATATACCTGGAAGAAATCAAAATTGAAAAAGACACATGTACTCCATTGTTCAATGCAGCACTATTTATAATAGCTAGAACATGGAAGCAACCTAGATGTCCATCGACAGATGAATGCATAAAGAAGCTGTGGTACATATATATAATGGAATATTTGGAAAGGCGGAAATGACAGAGGACAAGATGGTTGGATGGCATCACCAACTCATTGGACATGAGTTTGAGCAAGCTCCAGAAGATGATGAAGGACAGGGAAACCTGGCGTGCTTGCACTCCATGTGGTCACAAAGAGTCAGACACAACTGAGCTGAACTGAATGCTGTTGTGATTACGTTCTTTAAAATGAGTCCTTATCTTTTAGAGACTCAAGCCAAAATATTTAGAGATAAAGCCAGGTGATATCTATGTGAGTTTCAAAAATGTGATGGCATCTCTCCAAAGACATATACATTGCCCAAAAAACACATGAAAAGATGTTCAATGTCACTCATTAATAGAGAAATGCAAATCAAAACTACAATGAGATATCACCTCACACCAAGTAGAATGCCCATCATCAAAAAATCTACAGATAGGGCTTCCCTGGTAGCTCAGTGGTGAAGAGTTCGCCTGCCAATGCAGGAGACACGGGTTCAATCCCTGATCCGAAAAGATCCCACATGCTGTGCAGCAACTAAGCCCATGAGCCACGACTACTGAGCCTGTGCTCTAGAGCCTTGGAGCCACAACAATTGAGCCCATGTGCCACAACTATTGAAGCCCGTGTGCCCTAGAGCCCGAGTTCCACAGGAGAAGTCAGCGCAACAAGAAGCCTGTTCACCTAAACTAAAGAGCAGCCTCCACTCCCTGAAACTAGGGAAGAGCCTGCAGGAGCAGTGAAAATCCGGAATAGCCAAAAATATATAAATAAATGACATTTAAAAAAAAATCTATAGACAATAAATGCTGGAGAGGGTGTGGAGAAAAGGGAACACTCTTGTACTGTTGGTGGGAATGTAAGTTGATACAGTCACTATGGAAGACAGCATGGAGATTCCTTAAGAAACTAGGAATAGAACCACCATATGAGCCACCAATTCCACTATTAGATATATACCTGGAAGAAATCAAAATTGAAAAAGACACATGTACTCCATTGTTCAATGCAGCACTATTTATAATAGCTAGAACATGGAAGCAACCTAGATGTCCATCGACAGATGAATGCATAAAGAAGCTGTGGTACATATATATAATGGAATATTTCTCAGCCATAAAAAGAAATGCATTTGAATCAGTCCTAATACGGTGGATGAACTTAGAACCTAATATACAGAGTGAAGTAAGTCAGAAAGAGAAAGATACATATTGTATACTAACACACATATATGGGACCTAGAAAGATGGTGCTGATAAATGTATATGTAGAGCAGCAATGGAGAAACAGACAGAGAACTGACTTATGGACATTGAGGGGATGGAGGAATGGGCAAGATGTATGGAAAGAAAAACATGGAAACTTACACAATCACATGTAAAACAGACAGCCAATGTGAATCTGCTGTAAGCCTAAGGGAACTTACGCAGGGGCTATGGAACAACCTAAAGGGGTGGAATGGGGAGAGGGTGGAAGGATGTTCAAATGCAAGGGGTCATGTGTATACTTATGGCTGATTTCGGTTTATATATGGCAGTAAACAACAAAACTCTGCAAAAGTCAAATATAAATAAATTTTTTTTAATGTGATGGGAAAAGATGCTAAGGTGGAGATTAGTTAAGCTTGGGGTTCCCAGGTGGCTCAGTGGTGAAAGATCTGCCTGCCAATTCCGGAGAGGCAGGTTGAATCCCTGGGTCAGGAAGATCCCCTGGAGAAGGAAACAGCCAACACACTCCAACAGTTTGCCTGGAAAATTTCATGGACAGCGGAGCCTGGTTGGCTACAGTTCTTAGGGTCACAAAATAGTTAGACACAGTTTAGTGAATAACAAGTTGCTTAGCCACAGGTAGGTATGAAACTGATGTACAGTATGAAAGTGAAAGAAAGTGTTAGTTGCTCAGTCACGCGGACTCTTTGCAACCCCATGGGCTATAGCCTGCCTGGCTCCTATGTCCATGGAATTCTCCAGGCATTGGGGTGGAAAAAATTGTAAGTTGATACAGTCACTATGGAAGACAGCATGGAGATTCCTTAAGAAACTAGGAATAGAACCACCATATGAGCCACCAATTCCACTATTAGATATATACCTGGAAGAAATCAAAATTGAAAAAGACACATGTACTCCATTGTTCAATGCAGCACTATTTATAATAGCTAGAACATGGAAGCAACCTAGATGTCCATCGACAGATGAATGCATAAAGAAGCTGTGGTACATATATATAATGGAATATTTCTCAGCCATAAAAAGAAATGCATTTGAATCAGTCCTAATACGGTGGATGAACTTAGAACCTAATATACAGAGTGAAGTAAGTCAGAAAGAGAAAGATACATATTGTATACTAACACACATATATGGGACCTAGAAAGATGGTGCTGATAAATGTATATGTAGAGCAGCAATGGAGAAACAGACAGAGAACTGACTTATGGACATTGAGGGGATGGAGGAATGGGCAAGATGTATGGAAAGAAAAACATGGAAACTTACACAATCACATGTAAAACAGACAGCCAATGTGAATCTGCTGTAAGCCAAAGGGGAACTTACGCAGGGGCTATGGAACAACCTAAAGGGGTGGAATGGGGAGAGGGTGGAAGGATGTTCAAATGCAAGGGGTCATGTGTATACTTATGGCTGATTTCGGTTTATATATGGCAGTAAACAACAAAACTCTGCAAAAGTCAAATATAAATAAATTTTTTTTAATGTGATGGGAAAAGATGCTAAGGTGGAGATTAGTTAAGCTTGGGGTTCCCAGGTGGCTCAGTGGTGAAAGATCTGCCTGCCAATTCCGGAGAGGCAGGTTGAATCCCTGGGTCAGGAAGATCCCCTGGAGAAGGAAACAGCCAACACACTCCAACAGTTTGCCTGGAAAATTTCATGGACAGCGGAGCCTGGTTGGCTACAGTTCTTAGGGTCACAAAATAGTTAGACACAGTTTAGTGAATAACAAGTTAAGCTTAGCCACAGGTAGGTATGAAACTGATGTACAGTATGAAAGTGAAAGAAAGTGTTAGTTGCTCAGTCACGTCGGACTCTTTGCAACCCCATGGGCTATAGCCTGCCTGGCTCCTATGTCCATGGAATTCTCCAGGCAAGAATACTGAGCCACCAGGGAAGCCTGATGGTATCATGTAACAGACTATTTTTGTGTAACCACTAAATTTTCCATAATAAAACTTTTCTTAAAGACAAAAATTTAAAAGGCCGACTCTCCAAGGAAACCCTTCCAAAGTACCTATCTACTTATCAGTAAAGCATGTGGCTTCCATCTGAGTACCTTGAGTACTAGGCACTGTGCAAGGCTTTAAAGATAAGGCCATAAAGAGGCTGCTCCTTCCCAGGGCTCAAAGGCTAATAGGAGCTGAGAGGCTGTAAAAACAAATATGTACATTTCTAGATGGTATGTGCTAGTAAGGATTGTACATAGCGAAGGAACTGCCTGTTCTTTGCACCAGGGAAATGTCTCTGGGCAGAATCTTGAAGGACAGTGCCACAGCCTGAGTCTATTACAGTGGGGTGGGGAGTTCTTTAAACCTGGACTCGATTCCTAAGTAGGACTGAGCATCACCTGTTTTCACATCAATGCTTTTCATTTCAGAGCCCCTTCCAAACCAAATTATATTACATCCTTATTGTCAACTGACTCTGCTGTCACCTTCAGGGAGTAGCTGCAACAAGGCTAATGATGTTTACTGAAGTCTTTCAGTTCTCCTAACAAGATGATTTGAGCTCAGATTCAATCTCTCTCATCACCAACTACCACCTCCAAGGTCCTTGAACCTTTCAGCTGTGGCTCCATTATCTGGATATTGAATTGGAGGGAAACTGCTAAATGAGCCTTTTCAAAAGAGGGAAACTTGCTTAAATATATCTTATGGGGGGGATAAAAAGAGACAGGATGTATTGCATTTGATGAGGAAAGGGATTCATTTCACCTTGATAAAATGGAAAGGCAAATGAGAATAAGTTGCTTCATTCATTCACTCTCTCTCCCTCCCTCCTTTTCTCCCTCTCCCCCTGCCCCCAATCCTTCTCTCTCTCTCTCTCTCTCAAATTGTATTATGTCTGCTGCCTAATCAGTTGTAAGGGCACAAAGGATGCCATACGGTTAACAGTATTAAGGCCATAAATTACGTTTCATAGAGTGGTTCTTCCACAAAGACACTTGGCAAGACGCACTATGATTAATGTCACACTGGGGAAGATGTGATGAAGGTGAAAACAGAAAAGGGGGGGGGCAGAAAATGAGACCAGGAGACGACAGTGACGGCAGCCTCTTTGGCACTTGGCCTGAGGGACCAGTACTCTCAGACTTCACAACCAGGGAACAACATCTGCCTAGCTTAGAAAAACAAAATACCCAGCCCTTCAGAAAAGCATTAACCTCAGTCCTGGATATTGTTGTTGACATGCATTATTTATCAGTGCTGTGTTCCATTATTACTAAATAGAGATTCAATAGATTAAAACATAAAAGACCTGCAGAAATCACAATCACCAAATAAAGGTAAATCTTCTACTGGGACTGACCATGAGGCCCGGCCACTAGAGCAACACATTTGTTTCTGGCTTTGCCATTTGTCACTATTGATTCTGCCTGTGAGAGAGGACAAGCCCCCACAGCCGTGACAAAGAATGATTTATCCTCCCTCACGATACCATTTGCAACCTTCAGTCTCATTTGACTCCTTACCTCAGGAGTCTTTATTCTAATAGGAGAAACCATAAAGGAATTAGGCTTTTGTCTCGGAAGTCTGCCTGTAATTATCTTCAGTACCAAATGATTCCAAAAGCTGGAACAGAAATGATTTTGAAGGAGACAAAGCCTGGCCCCAGATAATCTGTTTGAATCCAGTGCACAACTGACTGTGCCTGGAAGCAGAGAAGGCAGGTCTGCGATGCTGCGAACAAAAGATGCGGCTCTCACTTGAGTCCACCATAGAGCTTTCACCTTTCCAAGGAGCTGTAAAAAGGGATTCAATTATCTTATGGGGGGGATAAAAAGAGACAGGATGTATTGCATTTGATGAGGAAAGGGATTCATTTCACCTTGATAAAATGGAAAGGCAAATGAGAATAAGTTGCTTCATTCATTCACTCTCTCTCCCTCCCTCCTTTTCTCCCTCTCCCCCTGCCCCCAATCCTTCTCTCTCTCTCTCTCTCTCAAATTGTATTATGTCTGCTGCCTAATCAGTTGTAAGGGCACAAAGGATGCCATACGGTTAACAGTATTAAGGCCATAAATTACGTTTCATAGAGTGGTTCTTCCACAAAGACACTTGGCAAGACGCACTATGATTAATGTCACACTGGGGAAGATGTGATGAAGGTGAAAACAGAAAAGGGGGGGGGCAGAAAATGAGACCAGGAGACGACAGTGACGGCAGCCTCTTTGGCACTTGGCCTGAGGGACCAGTACTCTCAGACTTCACAACCAGGGAACAACATCTGCCTAGCTTAGAAAAACAAAATACCCAGCCCTTCAGAAAAGCATTAACCTCAGTCCTGGATATTGTTGTTGACATGCATTATTTATCAGTGCTGTGTTCCATTATTACTAAATAGAGATTCAATAGATTAAAACATAAAAGACCTGCAGAAATCACAATCACCAAATAAAGGTAAATCTTCTACTGGGACTGACCATGAGGCCCGGCCACTAGAGCAACACATTTGTTTCTGGCTTTGCCATTTGTCACTATTGATTCTGCCTGTGAGAGAGGACAACCCCCCACAGCCGTGACAAAGAATGATTTATCCTCCCTCACGATACCATTTGCAACCTTCAGTCTCATTTGACTCCTTACCTCAGGAGTCTTTATTCTAATAGGAGAAACCATAAAGGAATTAGGCTTTTGTCTCGGAAGTCTGCCTGTAATTATCTTCAGTACCAAATGATTCCAAAAGCTGGAACAGAAATGATTTTGAAGGAGACAAAGCCTGGCCCCAGATAATCTGTTTGAATCCAGTGCACAACTGACTGTGCCTGGAAGCAGAGAAGGCAGGTCTGCGATGCTGCGAACAAAAGATGCTGCTCTCACTTGAGTCCACCATAGAGCTTTCACCTTTCCAAGGAGCTGTTCACTTACTACATCCACATGGTTTAACAGCCTGGTCTTCCAGTTAGGAAAAATCATTCTGGGGGGTGGAAAAATGGCTTAATTATCCCAGTTGTCTTTTATTTTGAAAATAAGGAAAAACAACCCATTCTAAGCAAATCATAATGGGTGAGATGAAAAAATATTTTCCCAACATAATCCATTAAATGCCTGTAGGCTTCTATCAAATAACATCCTGAGGCACTAGGCGATCCACGTCCATGTGTCAACATCCACAGAGTGCCTGATCTTTATCAGACACCAGGCTATGTACTGGGGACACGGTGACAGGCAAGATAATCCCTCTGTCTTAGTCCATTTGGCCTGCCATAATGAAAATATCACAGATTGGGGTGGAATGGGGCTTAAAAACAACAGAAATTTATTTCTTGCAGCTCTGGAGGCTAGAAGTCCAAGATAAAGGCACCAGAAGATTCAGTGCATGCTAAGAGCCAGCTTCCTGGTTTGTAGACATCTGTTTTCTCCTATCCTCACAGGGCAGAAAGGATGAAGGAGCTCTCCAGGGCCTCTTCCATAAGGGCACTAATTCCGTTCATGAGGGCTCCACCATCAAGACCCATTTACTTCCCAAAGACCCTGCTTCCTTCACCATTTGCATTGAGGGTTAGGATTCCAACAGGTGTCGTTTTAAGGGGACACAAACATGTGGTCTACAGCAACTTCTCTCATTGAAGCCTGGCAAGAGAGATAGTCACTGAGCAAATAATCACATAATTAAGTCACTGAAATTGCGGAAACAGGTGGGTCGTTATTAAGAGAGTGAGTTTACGATACCATTTGCAACCTTCAGTCTCATTTGACTCCTTACCTCAGGAGTCTTTATTCTAATAGGAGAAACCATAAAGGAATTAGGCTTTTGTCTCGGAAGTCTGCCTGTAATTATCTTCAGTACCAAATGATTCCAAAAGCTGGAACAGAAATGATTTTGAAGGAGACAAAGCCTGGCCCCAGATAATCTGTTTGAATCCAGTGCACAACTGACTGTGCCTGGAAGCAGAGAAGGCAGGTCTGCGATGCTGCGAACAAAAGATGCTGCTCTCACTTGAGTCCACCATAGAGCTTTCACCTTTCCAAGGAGCTGTTCACTTACTACATCCACATGGTTTAACAGCCTGGTCTTCCAGTTAGGAAAAATCATTCTGGGGGGTGGAAAAATGGCTTAATTATCCCAGTTGTCTTTTATTTTGAAAATAAGGAAAAACAACCCATTCTAAGCAAATCATAATGGGTGAGATGAAAAAATATTTTCCCAACATAATCCATTAAATGCCTGTAGGCTTCTATCAAATAACATCCTGAGGCACTAGGCGATCCACGTCCATGTGTCAACATCCACAGAGTGCCTGATCTTTATCAGACACCAGGCTATGTACTGGGGACACGGTGACAGGCAAGATAATCCCTCTGTCTTAGTCCATTTGGCCTGCCATAATGAAAATATCACAGATTGGGGTGGAATGGGGCTTAAAAACAACAGAAATTTATTTCTTGCAGCTCTGGAGGCTAGAAGTCCAAGATAAAGGCACCAGAAGATTCAGTGCATGCTAAGAGCCAGCTTCCTGGTTTGTAGACATCTGTTTTCTCCTATCCTCACAGGGCAGAAAGGATGAAGGAGCTCTCCAGGGCCTCTTCCATAAGGGCACTAATTCCGTTCATGAGGGCTCCACCATCAAGACCCATTTACTTCCCAAAGACCCTGCTTCCTTCACCATTTGCATTGAGGGTTAGGATTCCAACAGGTGTCGTTTTAAGGGGACACAAACATGTGGTCTACAGCAACTTCTCTCATTGAAGCCTGGCAAGAGAGATAGTCACTGAGCAAATAATCACATAATTAAGTCACTGAAATTGCGGAAATCATTGGAGATATGCAGGTGCTGTGAGAAAGTATGACAAGGGTCTGGCTGGTCTGAGCACTTGAGGAAGGCTTCTCTCAGCAAGTGATGTTTAAGCCGAGAGCCAAAGGAGTTAGCAACAAGTGGAGGGGAACATACAAGGAGGTGGGAAGTGGTAAGGTCTCTTTCTCCAAAAGCTCCCAATGGAGCTGGAAGCCAGGAACCTGAATGAGTAGCTCTGACACTCTACTGACTGTTCAGTGCTCTATGGGCAATGTGCTGTGGGGCCGTGCATGGATTCCTGCAGCGTGAGCCTTCCTGAGTCTCATCCTGAACACTGGCTGCAATACAGGAAACAGCAAAAGTGAACATGTGACACTGTGGAACGAGAACAAGAGAGAGAATTATTCTCCTTGGCTTGTTTGCTGATGTTCTGTCAGCGCTTGATAAATAGAAAATATGTGACTGTCCTTATTATTTCCTCACTCAGATAAGACTTTAGTTTTTAATCTCTCTTTTGAAAGATAAAAGTGAGGACTTGGCAAAGATGCAACATATTCTAGATCTGAAACATTAAAAAATTTCTTCTTTTAGCTCCAGTGCAGCAAAATGTGCCAAATATAGTGAGTGTTATTATTATTATTTAAAAAAGAAGAGCATGGTGGGGCTTCCCTGATAGCTTAGTGGTAAAGAGTTCACCTGCCAATGCAGGAGACATGAGTTTGATCTTTGATCCGGGAAGATCCACATGCAGCGGAGCAAATAACCCCATGAGTCACAAGTATGGAGCCTGTGCTCTAGAGCCTCGGAGCCGCAACTGTTAATCCCATGTGCCACAACTACTGAAGCCCGTGTGCTCTAGAACCCGAGTTCCATAAGAAAAGTCACTGCAACAAGAAGCCTGCTCACCTCAACTAGAGAGTAGCCCCCACTCCCTGCAAGTAGAGAAGAGCCTGTAGCAGCAGTGAAAACCCACAATAGCCAAAAATAAATAAATAATTTTTTTTTTTTTAAAGAAGAGCATGGTGGTTGTATAAGGTGATGTAACATGTGATTGAAAGCAGACCAAACCTTCTGCAAACTCTTCATTCAATTCACCCAATAACTATTTAATGAGTATCTACTACAAGCCTGACAGAGACAGTCCTTGGCCTCATGGAGCCTGCACTGCTGTAGGAAAGATCAGAAACAGACATAACTTTAGGCAGTTGTAAGTGCTATGAGAAAATAAAGTGGATCCAGGCAATGGAGAAAGAGGGGAATGATGATAAAGAGAACCCACTAGGATATACGAGTCAAGAAAGTTCTCCTGCAGGATCAGCTTCATGAGTGTGTTATCAGTGCCACTTCCACAAACTACCACGCTTGGCCTCTGTGCCTAGGCTTTCATCCTCTGCAGCTGACATCTTTAAAATTTAAATAACATTGTTTCTGAGCTTGTGATTTGCCAGTGAAGTCTCACAGAACAATGGCGCATGCGCTTTGGGCTTGGAGCTTCACTTCCTGCAGGGTCGTTCCTCCTGCCACCTCCCTTGGGTCCTTGGCTGCCCACTCCCCAGGCTCCAAGCAACTAGAGATACCCCTTGCCTTGGTGGGAGCCTAGGTGCCAGTTTAGCAAGAGTGAGGCAGGCACAGGTGGGGGCACCTATGAAGGTCTGAACTTAGCCCAGGAGTATCCTTGTGCCCAAAGGAGCATGACAGTAATTGGCAAGTAAAACACACCATCATAAGTCAAGAAAGATCATGAAAGGGAAAGTTTTTCATCCTGCTTCTTGAACAAGGGGCCCTGCCCCATGTTTTTATGGTGCATTGGGCCCTGCAAATTACGAAGCCCTGCCTTCCTAAGGAGAACATTTGAGCAGAGACTGAAAGAAGGGGAAAATGTGGGTGTCAGCACACCAAGCAGGAAGCTTTCAGTGCAGAGGCCCTCAGGCTGGAACAAGCTTGACGAGTTGGAGGAACAGCGGGAAGGCTGGTGTGGCTGGAGTGTCGCCAGCAAGGGGGGAGGGTGAGATGATGAGCTGAGACGTAGCCAGGGGCCAAGGGTGTGGGCCTTTCTAGGTTAGGATAAGGAGGGTGGCTTCCAGTCTAGAATAGAAGCTGGGGGAGCATTTTAGGCAGGAAAATTATACACTCTGATTTAGATGTTTGAAGGCAGGTTTACATTTTTTTAAGCCTGTCTTTTTTTTAAGAGGGGGTGATATTGATCTTATTTTTAGTTTATTAGTGAATGAATTCATATGTATTCCATCTTGTCACTGAAGGATTGGGTGACCTGAATGGAGACGGCACTAGAGGCATGGATGCCCGTGCTGTGAAAGAGAAGAGGTAGAGTGATGTGAACCCCCACCCCTCAGATCCTGGGGGAAGCTGGTGTGAGTGGAAATAGAAAGGAGGTGAGTTGACAGGGAGAATCTGAGGCCTTCATTCTCTTCTGTGAACTGAGAAGCGAAGTCAAGTGCTAGAGGGGAGGGTGAGTGGGGAAGGACACTTTAGGGAGAAAAGAAGATCTGGAACATCTTTTGAGAGCAGGAGTCAGGGTCTTTATTGGCTGCCTTAAAATTTAAATAACATTGTTTCTGAGCTTGTGATTTGCCAGTGAAGTCTCACAGAACAATGGCGCATGCGCTTTGGGCTTGGAGCTTCACTTCCTGCAGGGTCGTTCCTCCTGCCACCTCCCTTGGGTCCTTGGCTGCCCACTCCCCAGGCTCCAAGCAACTAGAGATACCCCTTGCCTTGGTGGGAGCCTAGGTGCCAGTTTAGCAAGAGTGAGGCAGGCACAGGTGGGGGCACCTATGAAGGTCTGAACTTAGCCCAGGAGTATCCTTGTGCCCAAAGGAGCATGACAGTAATTGGCAAGTAAAACACACCATCATAAGTCAAGAAAGATCATGAAAGGGAAAGTTTTTCATCCTGCTTCTTGAACAAGGGGCCCTGCCCCATGTTTTTATGGTGCATTGGGCCCTGCAAATTACGAAGCCCTGCCTTCCTAAGGAGAACATTTGAGCAGAGACTGAAAGAAGGGAATATGTGGGTGTCAGCACACCAAGCAGGAAGCTTTCAGTGCAGAGGCCCTCAGGCTGGAACAAGCTTGACGAGTTGGAGGAACAGCGGGAAGGCTGGTGTGGCTGGAGTGTCGCCAGCAAGGGGGGAGGGTGAGATGATGAGCTGAGACGTAGCCAGGGGCCAAGGGTGTGGGCCTTTCTAGGTTAGGATAAGGAGGGTGGCTTCCAGTCTAGAATAGAAGCTGGGGGAGCATTTTAGGCAGGAAAATTATACACTCTGATTTAGATGTTTGAAGGCAGGTTTACATTTTTTTAAGCCTGTCTTTTTTTTAAGAGGGGGTGATATTGATCTTATTTTTAGTTTATTAGTGAATGAATTCATATGTATTCCATCTTGTCACTGAAGGATTGGGTGACCTGAATGGAGACGGCACTAGAGGCATGGATGCCCGTGCTGTGAAAGAGAAGAGGTAGAGTGATGTGAACCCCCACCCCTCAGATCCTGGGGGAAGCTGGTGTGAGTGGAAATAGAAAGGAGGTGAGTTGACAGGGAGAATCTGAGGCCTTCATTCTCTTCTGTGAACTGAGAAGCGAAGTCAAGTGCTAGAGGGGAGGGTGAGTGGGGAAGGACACTTTAGGGGAGAAAAGAAGATCTGGAACATCTTTTGAGAGCAGGAGAAGTCACCTTGGGATAAGAGGAGAGGACACTGGCAAATCCTTCCCACTTCTGAAAGTAATCTCCTCACCTATATTCTGGATCCCACACTCGCTTTCCTCCACACTGAATCCCACTCTCCTTAAAAAGGCACAGATTTAGAAGAAAAAAAATTTTTTTTTTCCTTTTGGTCGCACCACTATATGGCTTGTGGGATCTTAGTTCTCTGACCATGGATTGAACCTGGGACCCCACAGTGACAGTATTGAGTCCTAACCACTAGGCAGCCAGGAACTTCTAACAGCTTTATAGTTTTTTGTTTGTTTGTTTTAATTTTGGCCTCTTTTATTGGTTTATTTATTTATCTTCATCCATCTTTATTCTTTAGCCCACGTGGGCCTCCCACTGCAGCGGCATTCCCCCACTGCAGAACACTGGCTCTAGGTGCGTGCGCTCCAGAGCGCTGGCTGGTAATTGGACACACTGGTTCAGCCGCTCTGGCACGTGGGATCTTCCCGAACCAGGGATGGAACTGGCGCCCCTTTCACCTCAAAGTGGACTCTTTACTCACAGGACGAACAGGGAAACCCAGCTTTCCAATTTTTTTTTTTTTAATTAATTTATTTATTTTTGGATGGGTGGGGGAGGGTTGGGGAGGAAGGGGGTGGGCGGGCCACTTCTATTGGTCTTTCATTTCTCTATTTTCATCCGTCTTTGTTCTTTTGGCCCGTGTGGGCCTCCCATCGCGGCGGCCTCTGTCGTCGCAGAGCGCCGGCTCTGGGCGCATGCGCTCCAGAGCTCTGGCTCAGTGATTGGACACATCAGTCCAGCCGCTCCGTGGCACGTGGGATCCTCCCAGGCCAGGGCTCGAACCGGCGCCCCTTGCACTGCAAGGCAGTGTCCTTACCCACTGGACCACCAGGGAAGCCCTAGCTTTCCAATTTTTAAACCACAAAATGCCTTGTGACAGCCCTGTTTCAGTCATTTTCTGTCTTACGTTTCATCTCTATCTTTAAACATCTGGCGCTTTCTCCGTCTGCTGTTCCATATTCCCCCCACGAATTCCTTCATCTCTTGCCATACGATTTTACTGCATCATGTTATGGAAATTTCCCTTAAAGATCACCTACAGTTTTCGCCCTATTCTTGTCTTAAATTGTATGTGAGTACACGTGTTGTATGTGTACTTAATTTATAAAGATCTTTTTGCCTCCACCTCTTATTTAAAACTCTTGTTCTGGACTTCCCTGGTAGTCCAGTGGTTAAGAATCTACCCTG
Source organism: Tragulus kanchil (assembly GCA_022376925.1). NCBI lineage: Eukaryota > Metazoa > Chordata > Mammalia > Artiodactyla > Tragulidae > Tragulus > Tragulus kanchil. Next base: position 134,833,093 of record JAIOJX010000024.1, read on the forward strand.
CATTGCAAGGTGGGTTCCTCAAAAAATTAAGACTAGAGTTAACATATCCAGTAATCTCACTTTTGGGTATATTTGCAAAACAATTGAAAGCAAGGACTCAAAGAAATATTTGTACATCCTTGTTCATAGCAGCATTATTCACAACAGCCAAAAGTTAAGATGCAGTCTAAATTGTATCCCATTGATGGGTGAATGCATAAATAAAATGTGGTATATACATAATAATGGTATATTATTCAGCTTTTAAAAAGGAAGGAAATTATGGCACATTTTACAACATGGATGTTGGCTTCCCAAGTAGCTTAGTGGTAAAGTATCTGCCTGTTAATCCAAGAGACACCAGAGACAAGGGTAGGCTCCCTGGGTCAGGAAGACGCCCTGGAGAAGGAAACAGCAATCCACTCCATTATTCTTGCCAGCTGGCTACAGTCCATGGGGTCATGAAAGAGACAGAAATGATTGAGTGCATGCACACACACACACACAACATGGACACAACTTGAGGGCACTAAGCTAAGTGAAGTAAACAAGCATGAAAGGACAAATATTGTGTGATTCCATTTATATTAGACACATAGAGTAGTCAAATTCATAGAGACAAAGTAGAGCGGTGGTTGTCAGGATCCTGGAGGATGAGAGAATGGGGAATTAATATTTAATGGATGCAGAGTTTCAGTTTTGCAAGGTGAAAGAGTTCTGTGGAAGGATGGTTGCACAACAATGTGAATGTACTTCACCCACTGAGCTGTACACTTTACAATAGTCAAATTGTAAAAATTTAATAGCATGAATATTTTTCTACAGTTTAAAAAAAAAATCCCTTTCCTGTTTCCAAACTTGGACTTTATTATTCTTGAGTTCACCATGCTAGCAACCATGGAGCTAATATTCACTGTGCCCTATCTTTATCCTCCACACATGATGCATCTCATCAATTTCATCTTTCAAGCTCAATCACTGATACATTCCTTCTTCGTCATTTCTATTGATTTATTCAGCCAAGACACAGACTTTGAAGTGATGTCAGAAATCTAGTTTCCCCTTCCTCCCATGGCTGGAATTCTCTTGAATGTTCTTTGGTCAAGACGATTCAGTCATTCATTCGTTCAACAAATATTTATTGAGAATCTATTATGCATACAGGAACGGGGCACTGGACAGAGAAGGCAATGTTCCTGTCCTCATGAAATGTATGGTGAAGTCAGATAGACAGACTACAGATGAATAAATTTTAAAAATCATTTAAGATACTGATGACTGGTAGAGAAGAACCAAAACACACTCTAATGTAGGAGAAAGTGATGGTGGAGGAGGGAGTACGGAATTCTTCTTTAGACTGAGTGGTTGGAATGTCCTCTCTGAGAAAGTGACATTTCAGTTCAAACCAAATGATGAGAAGGAGATAATCATGCTAAGCACCAGGGGTAAGCAGGCTAGGGACATCTAGTATGAGGACCCTTGGGTATGAACCTGGCTTATTTAGAGGGAAAACAGAAAAGGTTGGTGCGGTTCAAATGCAGTGAATTTAAAGAAGAGCCATAAAAGATGAGTTTGAAGAGGCAGCCAGGGCCAGACCACATGGGGCTCTTTAGGTTAGGCTGAGGAGTTGGAACTTTATTCTAAATTCACGGTGAAGCCATAGGAGGATTAAAGCAATAGTGTGAATTGTTTTCCTTTTATAAGATCACCCTGGCTACTGATGAGAGGGAGAGCAATCAGGAAGCATTTGCAGGAGTCCAGCTGATGGACAATGGTGGCCTGGACTGTATGAGGGCAGTGGAGGTCGAGGCAAGCAGACAAATACATGTTCAAAATATTATGGAGATGGAAATGATAGGAAATGTAGATAGACTGGGTGTGGGATAAAGGAAAGGGAAGAACTAAGGATAACCCCTAGGTTTCAGCTCAAGTAATGGATGGACAGTGATGTTATTTCATGGGGTGAGGAGTCTGGTGGGATTGATTAATGAGAGGAGAGAAGCAAGCATCTCCTTACACATAATGGGACAATCACTGCACAGACAGGCTCTCTTGCCACTGATAATAAAAGAGTCTCATATTGAGTCCAAATGGTTTCCTTCAAATTTATTCATTTATCCTAGTTCTTCTCCTTCAACAAAAAGAATTAAGTCTTTGAAGGTTGATGTCAGAAATCTAGTTTCCCCTTCCTCCCATGGCTGGAATTCTCTTGAATGTTCTTTGGTCAAGACGATTCAGTCATTCATTCGTTCAACAAATATTTATTGAGAATCTATTATGCATACAGGAACGGGGCACTGGACAGAGAAGGCAATGTTCCTGTCCTCATGAAATGTATGGTGAAGTCAGATAGACAGACTACAGATGAATAAATTTTAAAAATCATTTAAGATACTGATGACTGGTAGAGAAGAACCAAAACACACTCTAATGTAGGAGAAAGTGATGGTGGAGGAGGGAGTACGGAATTCTTCTTTAGACTGAGTGGTTGGAATGTCCTCTCTGAGAAAGTGACATTTCAGTTCAAACCAAATGATGAGAAGGAGATAATCATGCTAAGCACCAGGGGTAAGCAGGCTAGGGACATCTAGTATGAGGACCCTTGGGTATGAACCTGGCTTATTTAGAGGGAAAACAGAAAAGGTTGGTGCGGTTCAAATGCAGTGAATTTAAAGAAGAGCCATAAAAGATGAGTTTGAAGAGGCAGCCAGGGCCAGACCACATGGGGCTCTTTAGGTTAGGCTGAGGAGTTGGAACTTTATTCTAAATTCACGGTGAAGCCATAGGAGGATTAAAGCAATAGTGTGAATTGTTTTCCTTTTATAAGATCACCCTGGCTACTGATGAGAGGGAGAGCAATCAGGAAGCATTTGCAGGAGTCCAGCTGATGGACAATGGTGGCCTGGACTGTATGAGGGCAGTGGAGGTCGAGGCAAGCAGACAAATACATGTTCAAAATATTATGGAGATGGAAATGATAGGAAATGTAGATAGACTGGGTGTGGGATAAAGGAAAGGGAAGAACTAAGGATAACCCCTAGGTTTCAGCTCAAGTAATGGATGGACAGTGATGTTATTTCATGGGGTGAGGAGTCTGGTGGGATTGATTAATGAGAGGAGAGAAGCAAGCATCTCCTTACACATAATGGGACAATCACTGCACAGACAGGCTCTCTTGCCACTGATAATAAAAGAGTCTCATATTGAGTCCAAATGGTTTCCTTCAAATTTATTCATTTATCCTAGTTCTTCTCCTTCAACAAAAAGAATTAAGTCTTTCCTCTTTTCTATGTGACAGTCCTTTTCTTTGCCTATGTTGAGGAGAATGATTATGGCCCTCTGGGTTTTCTCTTCTCTGAGCTAAATATCCCTAATTTACTTACGTTTTTTTAATTCCTGGATCACTGCAGATTCAAACTCATCTTCCTTCTACCTCACTCCAATTTATCATGCAAAATTCAGCAAGCTCTATCTTCTTACTATACCAGCTATTAACCACCTATGGCTAGACACTGTCCTGGGAAATTATATGTAATAGGTGCTAACATTAGATTTTTCTATTTCAGTTCTGTTAAGAAAAAAAGACAAGAGGTGCTATATCTTATACACTATCATGCAGAATTTTCATAGCTAGCAGCTGAGAAAAAGCCTTAAACTCTCTGTCCACACCTTCAATATGTAAGATTTGAGGATGGAGTCTGAGAGATCTGTGCAAAGGATAATGTGTGACCTGGCTCTGAGTCCTGTTCCTGCCAAGGGCAGGGGGAAGATGCTTCTCTTTCATGTAATTTAAGAGAAAGGGGCTTCAGAGAATCACTTGGCAAGTGTGATGTGTGAACAGCGAGGCTAGGAGGGCATCATGTACTGGAGACTGAGTCCTGCCTGGAAAATCTAAAGTCTAAAGATGGGCTGGCTAGTTGTTCTAATGACCAAGGTAGAGAGAAGCAGTGGCTGTATCAGCAGCCTATCCAAACAGCAAGTGTGGGGGCAAAGAATGCAAGGCTACTTCTCATGGAACTGGACCATGTGGGGATGAGGGCTGGCGTGGAGCCATTTTGAATTCGGCCCAAGAGAACCAGCTGGAGGTCTGTGCAGCAAGGGCTGCTGGGAAACTGGGACTGAAGAGGGTGTCATTCAGAGGAAATTGCAATATCTGTGTCACAGGAAGTGTATTGAATCTTCCCAATGAAGCCTCCCAAGAATCTCTGAAAAGGTCCAGAAAAGAGTCAGCTTTAAGATGGGCCCTGCCTGGGACTTCCCTGATGGACCAGTGGTTAAGAATCCACCTGGCAATGCGTGGGATGTGGGCTCAATCCCTGACGGGAAACCTAAGATCCCACATGCCACAGGGTAACTAAGCCGATATGCTGCAACTATGGAGCCCATGTGAGAAAACCAGAGAATCCATGCACCATAATGAAAGATTTTACGTGAGGCAACAAAGATCCCTCGTGCCACAACTAACACCCAACACAATCAAATAAATAAATAAAATAGGTCCCCAAATAGAGAGGCCATGTTGGGGCAGTACTAGTCAAAAAGGAACCTCCCTGGTTCCTTTAGCTGTCATCCTCTATTCGTCTTCAACTTCAGAGAGGCCAGAAATTACACTTAGCTACAAGGGTGAGACAAGGTGAGAGCAGTAGGTGAGCAAAAGAAACAGTACACCCCTCCTTCTCCTTTCCACAGAAGGACCAGCTGGGAAATAGGAGAGGTTCAACTTTGAAATTCTGATTATTACATGACCTGCACACTATTAATTACTGAGCTAAAAGTGTGATTATGATTTTAAAAGACTCTAAGAATGAGCAGAACTTGCCCCATTTTTAAGACACAGTGAAAGTTCAAAACAAAGTCCCTTTCTGATCACATTTCAAGAGTCCTCTCTGTGCAACATTCGGGTTGCACACAAATGAAAGAAGTTTTCACTCTGTCATTCTCTTGCTTAAGGACTTCCTTCAGTGTCTTTGACTTTTAGATTAAATTCGAACTCCAAAGCATGGAATCTGATGTCCTCTGTAAGCTGATCTCACATACACTTTTCAGCTAAACCTCCCGCAACTCTGTATCAGCAGCCTATCCAAACAGCAAGTGTGGGGGCAAAGAATGCAAGGCTACTTCTCATGGAACTGGACCATGTGGGGATGAGGGCTGGCGTGGAGCCATTTTGAATTCGGCCCAAGAGAACCAGCTGGAGGTCTGTGCAGCAAGGGCTGCTGGGAAACTGGGACTGAAGAGGGTGTCATTCAGAGGAAATTGCAATATCTGTGTCACAGGAAGTGTATTGAATCTTCCCAATGAAGCCTCCCAAGAATCTCTGAAAAGGTCCAGAAAAGAGTCAGCTTTAAGATGGGCCCTGCCTGGGACTTCCCTGATGGACCAGTGGTTAAGAATCCACCTGGCAATGCGTGGGATGTGGGCTCAATCCCTGACGGGAAACCTAAGATCCCACATGCCACAGGGTAACTAAGCCGATATGCTGCAACTATGGAGCCCATGTGAGAAAACCAGAGAATCCATGCACCATAATGAAAGATTTTACGTGAGGCAACAAAGATCCCTCGTGCCACAACTAACACCCAACACAATCAAATAAATAAATAAAATAGGTCCCCAAATAGAGAGGCCATGTTGGGGCAGTACTAGTCAAAAAGGAACCTCCCTGGTTCCTTTAGCTGTCATCCTCTATTCGTCTTCAACTTCAGAGAGGCCAGAAATTACACTTAGCTACAAGGGTGAGACAAGGTGAGAGCAGTAGGTGAGCAAAAGAAACAGTACACCCCTCCTTCTCCTTTCCACAGAAGGACCAGCTGGGAAATAGGAGAGGTTCAACTTTGAAATTCTGATTATTACATGACCTGCACACTATTAATTACTGAGCTAAAAGTGTGATTATGATTTTAAAAGACTCTAAGAATGAGCAGAACTTGCCCCATTTTTAAGACACAGTGAAAGTTCAAAACAAAGTCCCTTTCTGATCACATTTCAAGAGTCCTCTCTGTGCAACATTCGGGTTGCACACAAATGAAAGAAGTTTTCACTCTGTCATTCTCTTGCTTAAGGACTTCCTTCAGTGTCTTTGACTTTTAGATTAAATTCGAACTCCAAAGCATGGAATCTGATGTCCTCTGTAAGCTGATCTCACATACACTTTTCAGCTAAACCTCCCGCAACTCTAAACAGAACACTTGACTTGAGTCTGGTGTTCTTCTGTGGGTTGTTATACCAGTCAATATGCATTGGACATTTATTTTTTTTAATGTTTATTTATTTATTTGGTTGCACAGGGTCTTAGGTGTAGCATGTGGGATCTAGTTCCTGACCAGGGCTTGAACCCCCGGGCCCTGCATTGGGAGTGTAGAGTCTTAGCCACTGGACCACCAGAGAACTCCCTATTGGACATTTATTATGCTAAGCATTGTACCATTTAATCCTCAAAACAATCTTTTGAAATAGGCATTATTACCATTGTTACTATTAATAATATTATTATTATCTCCATTTTACAGATGAAAGATTTGAAAGGAGTAATACATGGTAGGGCTGTAATTGGAATCCAGGCAGTCTGACTCCAGAGCCTACAGTCCTGACTGCTAAGCACACTGCTTCCTCTCTATGCACACACACTCTGTTTTCAGATCTACTTTTGGCATATCCCCCTGCCCTCCCTTCCTCGGCTTATGCCAAATATCTTTCAAATTCTTCCTCTGATGTGAAACTTCCCCTAATTATTTCACAGTTACTTCTATACTCCAAACTCCCAAAGTATTTACTCCACATCAAGGACTTTACATCTTGAAGTCATGTTGTTTGTTTTCCCTGTTATCATTTGGGTAAGTAAGTTCCTTCAAGGATAAGATCTGTTGCGACTTACCTGGAAGTTCAGTGGTTAAGACTGTGTTTCCACTGCAAGGGGTGCAGGTTCAATCCCTGGCCAGGGAACTAAGATCCCACATGTTTTGGGACACAGCCAAAAATAATAAATAAAGGGCTATTTTTGTATTCACCAGGGCAATGGTTCTAGCAAAACACAGCTCACAGAGAAGAAATGTAAATGACATGGAAAGTTCAAAACAAAGTCCCTTTCTGATCACATTTCAAGAGTCCTCTCTGTGCAACATTCGGGTTGCACACAAATGAAAGAAGTTTTCACTCTGTCATTCTCTTGCTTAAGGACTTCCTTCAGTGTCTTTGACTTTTAGATTAAATTCGAACTCCAAAGCATGGAATCTGATGTCCTCTGTAAGCTGATCTCACATACACTTTTCAGCTAAACCTCCCGCAACTCTAAACAGAACACTTGACTTGAGTCTGGTGTTCTTCTGTGGGTTGTTATACCAGTCAATATGCATTGGACATTTATTTTTTTTAATGTTTATTTATTTATTTGGTTGCACAGGGTCTTAGGTGTAGCATGTGGGATCTAGTTCCTGACCAGGGATTGAACCCCGGTCCCTGCATTGGGAGTGTAGAGTCTTAGCCACTGGACCACCAGAGAACTCCCTATTGGACATTTATTATGCTAAGCATTGTACCATTTAATCCTCAAAACAATCTTTTGAAATAGGCATTATTACCATTGTTACTATTAATAATATTATTATTATCTCCATTTTACAGATGAAAGATTTGAAAGGAGTAATACATGGTAGGGCTGTAATTGGAATCCAGGCAGTCTGACTCCAGAGCCTACAGTCCTGACTGCTAAGCACACTGCTTCCTCTCTATGCACACACACTCTGTTTTCAGATCTACTTTTGGCATATCCCCCTGCCCTCCCTTCCTCGGCTTATGCCAAATATCTTTCAAATTCTTCCTCTGATGTGAAACTTCCCCTAATTATTTCACAGTTACTTCTATACTCCAAACTCCCAAAGTATTTACTCCACATCAAGGACTTTACATCTTGAAGTCATGTTGTTTGTTTTCCCTGTTATCATTTGGGTAAGTAAGTTCCTTCAAGGATAAGATCTGTTGCGACTTACCTGGAAGTTCAGTGGTTAAGACTGTGTTTCCACTGCAAGGGGTGCAGGTTCAATCCCTGGCCAGGGAACTAAGATCCCACATGTTTTGGGACACAGCCAAAAATAATAAATAAAGGGCTATTTTTGTATTCACCAGGGCAATGGTTCTAGCAAAACACAGCTCACAGAGTAAGAAATGTAAATGACATGGAAATGTACAAAAAGATGCTAGGCCTCATTATAATAATAATAAAAAATACTTGGAAAGTTTCATCGAGCTACTATTTACCACCTGTCAGAAAGACAGCAATCCAAAAGTGTGACATTTTCTGATGCCAAGGTTGCGGGAAAATAAGACCTCTCATACATTGCTAATGGGAGTGCAAAAGGATACAGCTCTCATGGAAGGGAATTTGGCGGCCTAGCAACATTACATGTGCCTTCCTTTTAACCTGGTAATCCCCCTTCTGTCAATTCATCCTAAAGATACACAGGCAAATAACTGAAATGAAGTATGTCCAAAGCCATTCTTTGCAGAAATATCTGTAAAAGTAAAAGACTGGAGAGAAACCAATGTCAATCAACAGAGGCCTGGTTGAATAACTGTAGTGCCTTTGTATAAAAGAGTGCTGTGCAGGAATGAGGAAGAATTGCTACCAAGTGCTTTGGATGATCTCCAGATTCTATTGTTAGGTGAACAAAGCAAAGTGAAGAAAAATGTGTACCATACACTATTGTTTGTGTAAAAAAGGTAAGAGTATGACTATTTTATATATTTGCGTTATTTTTCAAAAAGAAACAATGTAAGAATAAACTACACACCAAAAAAAAGTTATTTCTCATGGGAAGAAATCAACAGAGAGGAAACTGGAATGAAAGGAGATCTCCCTAAAGGTACCTTGCTTTATAGTTTTAACCTTGAAACCAATTATTTTACATAATTCCAAAGTAAAAGTAAGCCAAAAGAAAATGTTAGAAACAAACTGAAACCTATGTGCACACACACACACACACACAAGTTTCCCTGGTAACTTAAACAGCAACAATCTGCCTGCAGCACAGGAGACCCAGTTTGATCCCTGGGTTGGGAAGATCCCTTGGAGAAGGAAATGGCAAACCACTCCAGTATTTTTCCCTGGAGAGATGAGCCTGGAGGGCTACAGTCCACGGGGTCACAAACAGTCAGACACAACTAAGCAACTAACTAACTTACTAGCTTTACACACATATATTTACTTATTGATATATTTATTTATAGGAATTGAACAATTGACTTGTTACTGTCTGAATGGGAGATTGCGGATAAACAAAAGGAGGAAGCCAGAATTATCCGGGGTTTTTGGGGCTATAATGCTAGGCCTCATTATAATAATAATAAAAAATACTTGGAAAGTTTCATCGAGCTACTATTTACCACCTGTCAGAAAGACAGCAATCCAAAAGTGTGACATTTTCTGATGCCAAGGTTGCGGGAAAATAAGACCTCTCATACATTGCTAATGGGAGTGCAAAAGGATACAGCTCTCATGGAAGGGAATTTGGCGGCCTAGCAACATTACATGTGCCTTCCTTTTAACCTGGTAATCCCCCTTCTGTCAATTCATCCTAAAGATACACAGGCAAATAACTGAAATGAAGTATGTCCAAAGCCATTCTTTGCAGAAATATCTGTAAAAGTAAAAGACTGGAGAGAAACCAATGTCAATCAACAGAGGCCTGGTTGAATAACTGTAGTGCCTTTGTATAAAAGAGTGCTGTGCAGGAATGAGGAAGAATTGCTACCAAGTGCTTTGGATGATCTCCAGATTCTATTGTTAGGTGAACAAAGCAAAGTGAAGAAAAATGTGTACCATACACTATTGTTTGTGTAAAAAAGGTAAGAGTATGACTATTTTATATATTTGCGTTATTTTTCAAAAAGAAACAATGTAAGAATAAACTACACACCAAAAAAAAGTTATTTCTCATGGGAAGAAATCAACAGAGAGGAAACTGGAATGAAAGGAGATCTCCCTAAAGGTACCTTGCTTTATAGTTTTAACCTTGAAACCAATTATTTTACATAATTCCAAAGTAAAAGTAAGCCAAAAGAAAATGTTAGAAACAAACTGAAACCTATGTGCACACACACACACACACAAGTTTCCCTGGTAACTTAAACAGCAACAATCTGCCTGCAGCACAGGAGACCCAGTTTGATCCCTGGGTTGGGAAGATCCCTTGGAGAAGGAAATGGCAAACCACTCCAGTATTTTTCCCTGGAGAGATGAGCCTGGAGGGCTACAGTCCACGGGGTCACAAACAGTCAGACACAACTAAGCAACTAACTAACTTACTAGCTTTACACACATATATTTACTTATTGATATATTTATTTATAGGAATTGAACAATTGACTTGTTACTGTCTGAATGGGAGATTGCGGATAAACAAAAGGAGGAAGCCAGAATTATCCGTGTGGTAATAAATTAGAGTTGGAGACATTAGTTGTAAATTCATATTTAGCTCAGTACAGATACAATAGTTGTAAGAAGAAATATTTATAGACCTGTATGTGTGTGTGTGTGCATATATATATATATATTGGTATGCATCTGTGTATTTCCTTGAACTGCCAACTGCTTAGAAGCACTTATACCCCAATAGCAACAAGCACACCTAATACCCAGATCTTGGTTCCTATTACCAATTCTTTAACAGAAGGAACCATGGTTCCTTGGTGGAAACGGCCAATTCTAGGACTAGGGTGGGAAATATAGAAAATAGTCCTGGAGTATCTTGTAGTGCTAGAAATGAAGGAAAGTGCATAAAAATGTTATAGAAGTGTGTCAAAAGGACATAAAAGCCAACTGAAGATCTCCCGATAGCCAAAATGGAACCAACATGAGTAAGAAAGTAAATGAAGTAGAATTGAATTACAGCATAAAGTATAAAATAAATTATATAAAATTAACTAAATAGGAAAACAAACAGGGGAGACAAATCTCCCATGCAAAAGAATTCCAAATAGTTTATGTAAATACCCAGCCTCAAGGATATAGGGTATAACTCCCTATTCCTTAAGTATGGGCTTTGAGTAATGACACCTTTCCAGAAGTCCAGCATGGAAATGAGGATAAAAGAGTAACCTTATAGTAGAGAAATCTGACAAATACTACCTAAGGCAGGTGCTCAAGGCTAACAGCAACAGTAATCAGTCATGTTGATAGCATGTACCCTTGATATGATGCAGTAAAAATGAGTAAAAATGGCACTGAACCTCTGTGGATCTTCCTCCTCAAAACATATCATTTCATCTCGTTATGAGAAAAATACCTGACAAATTCCAATTGAGGAACATTCTACAAAAACCTGACCAGTAATTCTCAAAATCGTTAAGGTCATTAAAAACAAGGAAAGTCCAAGAAACTGTCACAGCCAAGAAAAACCCAGGAAACATGGTGACTGAATGTAACAGGAAGTCCTGGGTGGGATCTCAGAACAGAGAAAGGACATGAGGTAAAAACTGAAGAAGTCTGAATAAAGCATGAACTTGAATAAGGTCTCAATACGGGTTCATTAATTGTGACAAATGTACTACACTAACACAATATGTTAATAATAGGGGAAACTGGGTGTTGGGTATATGTGAACTCTTCACCCAGGAATGATAAGCAACTAGTACCCTGGATCCCAGATTGTAATCTCTAAACACCCTTTCCCAATAAGAGAAATCAGGACTCCTTAGAGAAATGGATAATTACAGTTCTGAAGTAGATGAGCCTGGAGCAACTTGTTATACTTAAAAGCAAGGAAATTATGTAGACAGGGATCACAATAAAAAGCCCCTAGTAATATAGGACCCTACTTGAAGTCACTTCCATTGGTCAATGAGAAAAAAATTAATAACTACAATGGATTAAAACATATCAAATACTATATGGTACAACATGGGAACACAGACAACATTTTATAATAGCTTTAAAAATGTGAATTATAAATTATATAAAATTAACTAAATAGGAAAACAAACAGGGGAGACAAATCTCCCATGCAAAAGAATTCCAAATAGTTTATGTAAATACCCAGCCTCAAGGATATAGGGTATAACTCCCTATTCCTTAAGTATGGGCTTTGAGTAATGACACCTTTCCAGAAGTCCAGCATGGAAATGAGGATAAAAGAGTAACCTTATAGTAGAGAAATCTGACAAATACTACCTAAGGCAGGTGCTCAAGGCTAACAGCAACAGTAATCAGTCATGTTGATAGCATGTACCCTTGATATGATGCAGTAAAAATGAGTAAAAATGGCACTGAACCTCTGTGGATCTTCCTCCTCAAAACATATCATTTCATCTCGTTATGAGAAAAATACCTGACAAATTCCAATTGAGGAACATTCTACAAAAACCTGACCAGTAATTCTCAAAATCGTTAAGGTCATTAAAAACAAGGAAAGTCCAAGAAACTGTCACAGCCAAGAAAAACCCAGGAAACATGGTGACTGAATGTAACAGGAAGTCCTGGGTGGGATCTCAGAACAGAGAAAGGACATGAGGTAAAAACTGAAGAAGTCTGAATAAAGCATGAACTTGAATAAGGTCTCAATACGGGTTCATTAATTGTGACAAATGTACTACACTAACACAATATGTTAATAATAGGGGAAACTGGGTGTTGGGTATATGTGAACTCTTCACCCAGGAATGATAAGCAACTAGTACCCTGGATCCCAGATTGTAATCTCTAAACACCCTTTCCCAATAAGAGAAATCAGGACTCCTTAGAGAAATGGATAATTACAGTTCTGAAGTAGATGAGCCTGGAGCAACTTGTTATACTTAAAAGCAAGGAAATTATGTAGACAGGGATCACAATAAAAAGCCCCTAGTAATATAGGACCCTACTTGAAGTCACTTCCATTGGTCAATGAGAAAAAAATTAATAACTACAATGGATTAAAACATATCAAATACTATATGGTACAACATGGGGAACACAGACAACATTTTATAATAGCTTTAAAAAATGTGAATTATAAATGTAGCATAACCTTAAAAATTGTGAATCACTATATTGTACACTTGTAACTTATAATACTTTATAGTAACTATACCTCAGTTTAAATAAGTGAAAGAAAAATAAATAAGATATATCAAATATATAAAATTCTCTGAGTCCATAATTTCCTTTTTCCTCCAATCTCCAACCAAGAAAGAAAACTTCATTGGTCATCCATTTCAGAATACTACTGTATCAACCATTCTGATAAATGTGAAAATGGTAAAGGCAAAAATTAAGATTTTTATCTTGCCTATCCTATACAGACTGTATTTCTTGATAACCAAGTAGTTTGTGAAGGAAATTTCTTCTATACAAAAGAATCATAGCTAATAAATACAGGAGGAAAGATAGAACTGGAAAAAAAATCACCATTTTATAACTTCTTATGAAACAATAGAATTAGGCAATGATCAAATTGGTTGCTAAAACTATTAACTAAAATTTCAAAACAGATAGACCAGACTGACAACACTTAAATCCACTGAGCAATCTTAACTAAAAGTGAAATAGTTAGCTATGTTTTTCACTTGTGGAATATTCTTACCAAAAATACTTAACCTAATCAAGCTTATGACTGTCCACTGATAGAAAATAAGAGAGATGGGGGAACATGTCAAAAATAGCTCCATGAGAGGACACACTCAGACCCAGAATAGGGGAGACTCTATAGACAGATAATTTGAGTTTCCTCAACAAATAAATAATGTTAACACAATGGAGAAAGCTTGCTCCAAACTTAAAAAGACATACCAACCAAACACGTGTGGATCTTTTGGATCCTGATTTAAATGAATCAAATACAAGAAGAAGAAGAAAAAAGAGAGAAACATTTTTGAGACTACTATGGAAAACTGAAGATGGACCAGGAATTTAGCAACGTTAAGAGATTTTAGTTAATGTTGCTGAATGGGATGACAGCAGTGTGATTATGTTTTTAAAAAACTGAAAGTCCCAAGCTTCCCTGGTGATCCAGTCGCTAAGAAGCAGCCTGCCAAGGCAGAAGACACAGGTTCAATCTCTGATCTGGGAAGATCTCACGTGCGGCGGAGCAACTAAGCCCATGCACCACAACTACCGAGCCTGTGCTCTAGAGCCTGAGAACCACAACTACTGAGCCCATGTGCCGCAACTACTGAAGCCCCCTCCCTGCAGAGCCAGAGCCTGTGCTCTGTAACAAGAGAAGTCACCGCAGTGACAAGCCTGAGCACTGCAACTACAGAGTAGCTCCTGCTTGTTGCATCTAGAGAAAAGCCAAAGAAGCCACAAAGACCCAGCACAGCCAAAATAAACAATTTCTTTTTTAAAAATTGAAAGTCCCTATTTGTTAGGATAAGATCCTACCTGGTGAACAGATGCCTGAGATCCACTTTAAATATTGCAGCCCCACCTCCTCCAAAAAAGTAGATAGAATTGAAATAAGAACAATAGAATGCTGATAGTTACTGAAGCTGAGTGGTAGGTAGATGCATGGGGTCCATCACCCTGTTCTTTGTAATGCTGTGTGTCTTTAATATGTTCATGATAAGCAGTTTTTCTAAATCTTTTTTAATTTAAAAAAAAATGGGGCCGGTTTGGAGGCCCCAAGGAGATTTTGATTCTAGATTTGAGATCTGTTAAACAAGCAGCCCAGTGACTCTGATGCAGATAGTCTAGAAACAGATTGAGGGAATCTTCTCTAGTATCACACTGCTCCAGATAGTAAACAAACCCTCAACACATATTAATTGATTGCTTTCGATCAGGAATTGAAGTTGGAAAATTCTTTCCATATGGGAAAGATCAAGTGTGAGAAGAACTTGCAAAAGGAAGTACTTCTTGGACCTGACCAGATGCCCGCCTCCTAGGGTCTCATTCTGTCATCATTTCAGTATGAGCCCATTTTATACCAGGCTGTTCTGAATGCCCCAGACTTCTTAATTGAAGGATCAGCTGGATTCCAAAGACTTCCTCAGTGGGTACCAATTCTGCTGTTCTCTTTCCTCCAGCTGTTGGGCATAGGTACAGCTTCTTCAGTCTGTTGAGTTGCAAGGTCTAGTAGTCTCCCTTTCTCTTCTTCCCAGATGCCAAGAAAAGCATGCTTTCTGAGGCTTGTAACCCTTCCAGCCTCTCATTTTGCTTAGATGCATATTTTCACTCACTTACCGACAGCAATAAAGAAGGACATCCTCAGAGCCTGTGCTTCTGTTCAGTGGTCCCCCAAGAACTAAGAAAGCAGATCTATTTAGGTAAACCAGACGTGAGAATCCTCCTGGGGCACCTGAGCTACTGAGTAATTGGGCCGCAGCTGCTTTTCCTCCTCCTGTACTCATTCCTGGTCCAGCTTGCAGACTACAGGGATTTACCAGTTAATTGGCTGTTTCTATGATTGTCATTCACTTAGGCACACTTCCCTGCTCTTTGTACTACAAAATGCTTCTTTGGAAATTATTTGCTTTCCTATGGATCCTGAAGAAAAATGAGCAACACTAACACCTTTAGGGTTTGTTGAAGAGAGGCCTGTCTCTCTGGGGGAGATGGTGTATGTTGTGGGAGCTGAGGTGTTGCTGTGAACAGGGAGTGGAATGGAGCTGGGCCTGGCGTCCTGGGTTACACATTACATAAAGAAGCTGGACGAGATGCATGTCTCAAAACCAGTTGGACAGGTTGAGTTTCTTTTCATCTCTCATCATGCAGTTGAACGGAGGAAACTTTCAACTTCATCAGGTGAATGGTTTACCTGGAATTGTTGGTAAAGGTTAGCAGCTGGGGCTTAGCTTCCATAGCTCTTCATTCTTTGGTTGAGGTGCTGGACACCCCCACCAGAGGCAAAGTGACAGAACTGAGCAAGAGGTCTGGGGGGCACCCACCAAGTATCAGTTCAGTTTGAGACCTGGGCTGCCAATGACTTTTCACGTGGTTTCTGACATAAAAGGAATAATGGGGAACTGTTGCCAAAATCAATTCACTGTGTGTGTTTGTGTGTCTCCTGCCACAGGTTACATCATGGGATTGGATTTTGGTGGTCACTTCATCTCATCACTGAGCATCAGGCTGCCGCCCCACTCTCTGCCAATCTGGCCCAGAGCCTCCCTCCCTCACCTCTACAGTGGAAAGTTCTGGAGTAATTTTGAGTGTGGCTCTTCTCTGTGCTTTGTGATTTTTTTTTTTAATGGGAATTTTCCCATTCAGGAATCCTAATTTGCTCCTAGGAGATGAGATGATTCTTTTGGCTCCCACAACCTCTAGATTTCCGCACACCATTCTCTGTTTACCAAAGGAACACTCCAGTCTAGGAGCCAAGGAGAAATCTATTCCAGGCTCTCTTACTCAAAGACAAAAGACCAGTAGATCTGTAAACTGAAAGGGAAGTCTGGGGGTTGGATTTCAGTAAGAGCCTCTTTTGACTCAAGAATTCATGCCAGTGATAGATGAGGTCAACTGGATAACTACAGGTACGGTGCAAATATGTAGCATGTGCCTGCTACTCAGTAGCCTTTTTTTTCTCTCTTCACTACCCAGGGTGGCAGAAAAGAGTATTTAAAACTCCCAACGCCTGGACTGTTCCCCAGATCAATTAAACTTCTATCTCTAGGGAAGGTTTTGTTTTTGTTTTCTGCTTTAACTCCCCAGGTGACTCCAAAGGGCTGCAGGGTCCAGAATCACCACTCTAGAGGAAAGACACATGGGCTTGGAATACAATGATTAACTTTCAAAAAAAAAAATTATGTTTTTACATATTAGGCTGTGCCTTGTCTTAACTGTGGCACATGGAATCTTCTAGTTGGCAATATGTGAGATCCAGTTCCCTAACCGGGGATAGAACCCAAGCCCCTGCACTGGGAGCACAGAGTGTTAGCCACCGGACCACCAGGGAAGTTCCCAAATAATAACTTCTCAAATCCTGCCTTTGCCATTAATGAATTTGTTGACCTATAAAACTACATAGGTGACTCTGTCCTAAGATAATTTGAGCTCCAAATTTCTTTTTAATTTTTTAGGGGAAGGCAAAGTGACAGAACTGAGCAAGAGGTCTGGGGGCACCCAAAATCAGTAAACTTTTCACGTGGTTTCTGACATAAAAGGAATAATGGGGAACTGTTGCCAAAATCAATTCACTGTGTGTGTTTGTGTGTCTCCTGCCACAGGTTACATCATGGGATTGGATTTTGGTGGTCACTTCATCTCATCACTGAGCATCAGGCTGCCGCCCCACTCTCTGCCAATCTGGCCCAGAGCCTCCCTCCCTCACCTCTACAGTGGAAAGTTCTGGAGTAATTTTGAGTGTGGCTCTTCTCTGTGCTTTGTGATTTTTTTTTTTAATGGGAATTTTCCCATTCAGGAATCCTAATTTGCTCCTAGGAGATGAGATGATTCTTTTGGCTCCCACAACCTCTAGATTTCCGCACACCATTCTCTGTTTACCAAAGGAACACTCCAGTCTAGGAGCCAAGGAGAAATCTATTCCAGGCTCTCTCTTACTTAAAGACAAAAAGACCAGTAGATCTGTAAACTGAAAGGGAAGTCTGGGGGTTGGATTTCAGTAAGAGCCTCTTTTGACTCAAGAATTCATGCCAGTGATAGATGAGGTCAACTGGATAACTACAGGTACGGTGCAAATATGTAGCATGTGCCTGCTACTCAGTAGCCTTTTTTTTCTCTCTTCACTACCCAGGGTGGCAGAAAAGAGTATTTAAAACTCCCAACGCCTGGACTGTTCCCCAGATCAATTAAACTTCTATCTCTAGGGAAGGTTTTGTTTTTGTTTTCTGCTTTAACTCCCCAGGTGACTCCAAAGGGCTGCAGGGTCCAGAATCACCACTCTAGAGGAAAGACACATGGGCTTGGAATACAATGATTAACTTTCAAAAAAAAAAATTATGTTTTTACATATTAGGCTGTGCCTTGTCTTAACTGTGGCACATGGAATCTTCTAGTTGGCAATATGTGAGATCCAGTTCCCTAACCGGGGATAGAACCCAAGCCCCTGCACTGGGAGCACAGAGTGTTAGCCACCGGACCACCAGGGAAGTTCCCAAATAATAACTTCTCAAATCCTGCCTTTGCCATTAATGAATTTGTTGACCTATAAAACTACATAGGTGACTCTGTCCTAAGATAATTTGAGCTCCAAATTTCTATTATATAATTCTCTTTCAACCGGTCTGTCTTCTGGAAACGAAAAGCATCCGAGAACCAGCTGTTTTCCCGTAACACCTGGAACATCTCTGAAGCTGTCTACAGTGTCAAAAGACAGGTGTAATTGGGTCAGTGTGTTGCTGAGTCTAGATTGCCTTACCAGGCTTAAGTAAACAAGTAGTGTGATTTACAAAGGAAAAACACAGGCTACCTGGTGTTTCTGATAGCTTGGGGCCTACCGACTAGTTTCAAATGAGTAGAGAAATTTTTCTTAATGCGTATGTAAGTTCTTTTGCTGTTGCTATTCAGTAGCTAAGTTGTGTCTATCTCTCTGCAACCCCATGGACTTCAGCAAGCCAGGCTTCCCTGTCCTTCACCATCTCTCAGAGCCTGCACAAACTCATGTCCATTGACTCAGTGATGCCATCCAGCCATCTCATCCTCTGTCGTCCCCTTCTCCTTCTGTCTTCTGTTTCTCCCAACATCAGGATCTTTCCCAATGAGTTGTCTCTTCGCATCAGGTGACCAAAATATTGGAGCTTAAGCATCAGCATCAGTCCTTCCAATGAATAGTCAGGGTTGATTTATTTTAGGATCGAGTGTCTTGTTCTCCTTACTGTCTAAGAGCCTTCTCCAGCACCACAATTCAAAAGCATCAATTCTTCAGTGCTCAGCCTTCCTTTATGGTCAGACTCTCACAACCATACATGACTACTGGAAAACCATAGCTTTGACTATACGACCTTTTTTGGCAAAATGATGTCTCTGCTTTTTAATACACTGTCTAGGTTTGTCATAACTTTTCTTCCAAGGAGCAAGCATCTTTTAATTTCATGGCTGCAGTCACCATCCACAGTGATCTTGGAACTCAAGAAAATTAAATCTGTCACTACTGTTTCTACTTTTTCCCTACCTATTTGCCATACAGTGATGGAACCCGATATCATGATTTTCATTTTTTGAATGTTGAGTTTTAAGCCAGTTTCTACATTTCCACCAGGAAGTTCCCAAATAATAACTTCTCAAATCCTGCCTTTGCCATTAATGAATTTGTTGACCTATAAAACTACATAGGTGACTCTGTCCTAAGATAATTTGAGCTCCAAATTTCTATTATATAATTCTCTTTCAACCGGTCTGTCTTCTGGAAACGAAAAGCATCCGAGAACCAGCTGTTTTCCCGTAACACCTGGAACATCTCTGAAGCTGTCTACAGTGTCAAAAGACAGGTGTAATTGGGTCAGTGTGTTGCTGAGTCTAGATTGCCTTACCAGGCTTAAGTAAACAAGTAGTGTGATTTACAAAGGAAAAACACAGGCTACCTGGTGTTTCTGATAGCTTGGGGCCTACCGACTAGTTTCAAATGAGTAGAGAAATTTTTCTTAATGCGTATGTAAGTTCTTTTGCTGTTGCTATTCAGTAGCTAAGTTGTGTCTATCTCTCTGCAACCCCATGGACTTCAGCAAGCCAGGCTTCCCTGTCCTTCACCATCTCTCAGAGCCTGCACAAACTCATGTCCATTGACTCAGTGATGCCATCCAGCCATCTCATCCTCTGTCGTCCCTGCTCCCTCTGTCTTCTGCTTCTCCCAACATCAGGATCTTTCCCAATGAGTTGTCTCTTCGCATCAGGTGACCAAAATATTGGAGCTTAAGCATCAGCATCAGTCCTTCCAATGAATAGTCAGGGTTGATTTATTTTAGGATCGAGTGTCTTGTTCTCCTTACTGTCTAAGAGCCTTCTCCAGCACCACAATTCAAAAGCATCAATTCTTCAGTGCTCAGCCTTCCTTTATGGTCAGACTCTCACAACCATACATGACTACTGGAAAACCATAGCTTTGACTATACGACCTTTTTTGGCAAAATGATGTCTCTGCTTTTTAATACACTGTCTAGGTTTGTCATAACTTTTCTTCCAAGGAGCAAGCATCTTTTAATTTCATGGCTGCAGTCACCATCCACAGTGATCTTGGAACTCAAGAAAATTAAATCTGTCACTACTGTTTCTACTTTTTCCCTACCTATTTGCCATACAGTGATGGAACCCGATATCATGATTTTCATTTTTTGAATGTTGAGTTTTAAGCCAGTTTTTTCACTATCCTCTTTCACCTTCATCAAGAGGCTCTTTAGTTGCTCTTCACTTTCTGCTAAAAGTGTGGTACCATCTGCACATCTAAGGTTGCTGATATTTCTGTCGGCAATCTTGATTCCAATTTGTGATTCATCCAGTCCAGTGTTTCACATAATGTACTCTACATAGAAGTTAAATAAGTAAGGTGATAATATACAGCTTTGACATACTCATTTCCCGATTTGGAACCAGTCCTTTGTTGCATATCCAGGGTTTTTTGGGGGTTTTTTTGGTTTGTATTTTGGCCTCTTTCTTTATTGATTTTTATTTATTTATTTTCATCCATATTTATTCTTCGGCCTGTGTGGGCTTCCCATTGCAGTTGCAGTTGCTCTCTTGTTGCAGAGCACTGGCTCTGGGTGCATGCACTCCAGATCTCTGGCTCGTAATTGGACACACCGTTCCAGTCGCTCCACAGCCATGTGGGATCTTCCCTGGCCATGGATCAAACTGGTGCCCCCTGCACTGCAAGGCAGACTCTTTACCCACTGGACCACCAGAGAAGCCCACATATCCAGTTCTAACTGTTGCTTCTTGACCTGCATACAGGTTTCACAGGAGGTAAGGTGGTATGGTATTCCCATGGCTTTAAGAATTTTCCACAGTTTGCTCTGATCCACACAGTCAAAGGCTTTAGCGTAATCAGTGAAGCAGAAGTAGATGTTTTTCTGGAATTCCCTTGCTTTCTCTATGACCCAACAGATGTTGGCAATTTGATCTCTGGTTCCTCTGCTTTTTCTAAATCTATCTTGTACATCTGAGGTTATCAGTTCATATACTGCTGAAGCCTGGCTTGAAGGATTTTCACCATTACCTTGTTAGCATGTAAAATGAGCACAAATGTATGGTAGTTTGAACATTTTTTGGCATTACCTTCCTTTGGGATAGGAATGAAAACTGTCCTTTTCCAGTTCTGTGGCCACTGAGTTTTCCAAATTTGTTGGCATATTGACACAGCACTTTAACAGCATCATCTTTTAGGATCTGAAAAATCTCAGCTGTAACTCCATCACCTTCACTAGCTTTGTTTGTAGTAATGCTTCCTAAGGTTCAGTAATGGTAACACATGCAGTGAAGCAATGGAAAAACAGACATGGACAGTAGACATATGGACATTGTGGGGAATGAACAGTGGGTGGGAGGCATAAAGGAAGTAACATGAAAATCTGTACTATCATATGTGAAGAAAATAGCTATAGTCATTGCGCTGTAAGAATAGGGGATTCTGCAGGGGCGCTGTGCAACAGTCTGGAGGGGTGGGATGGGGGGATATACATATGACTAATCTGGGAACACACATATCTGTAAACAACAAAACTCTGTAAAAGTAAAATAAAAGTGTAAAAAATAAATAAATAAATAAATAAATAAATAAATTCTCTGGCTGTGCTAGTTTCCAGTTCCTCTGATACTCAGTTAGGGAGAAATATACCTTCTCAAGAATGCCTTAAAATAAAAATAGACTACCCCTTTCCCCATTAGGGGAAATTTAAATACTTGAAAAGCTAGGGATAGTATGCTATCCAAAATATTCATTTTTGTCTGGTCTGAACTTTAATTAGATATTACTATGTTGCCTAAACAAATAGAGAGAAGCTTTAACTCTTGAACTAAGGTACAGTTAGTCAGGCATAAAAGACTCTAAAGGAATAGTAATTGTTTTAAAAAAGATAAATTGAATTGAACCAGAGAAGCGGAAAATTACCTTTGTTGGGAATCATCTTCATTGTTTAAGAAAGGGAGGGCTTGTTGCAATTGGAACAACTAAGTAAGTGTGGTGGAGGGAGGCCCATACCAGTTTCTCAGCCAAACATGAATCCCAAAGGCAGACACTCGAAGCCCAGTAGCACTCAGGTAAAGGCATTAAGATACTGTCTTTCTGGACTCTCTAACCTGCAGGCCTGCAGGGAACCAGTGCCAGGGGTTGTTTGGGCATCTTCCAGCAAGGATTCCCAATGTTATTAGTAAATGTTATCTCACAGGGTGTGTCGGGAAACTGCCACCATGAAGGTAATTTAAATTCGGTTGGAATTTTTAAAGCAAACCCTCGGGGCAGAGGTGAGGTGGCATTCCCCTCTGTGAACTCCACTGCACCCTGCAGGGTGCTTGACCAAAGCATGAGCTCAGTGTGTGCAGAAACTTGCATCCACAGCTCTGTGAGTCAAGCAAAATCAAACTCAACGTGCTCTGTCACAGCTACAGAAGCGCTGGGAATCGTTGACCCGGAGTGCCAACGCTCTTTCCAGGAGGAGGTACTCAGCAATGGAAAACAGACATGGACAGTAGACATATGGACATTGTGGGGAATGAACAGGGGGGAAAATCTGTTACTATCATATGTGAAGAAAATAGCTATAGTCATTGCGCTGTAAGAATAGGGATTCTGCAGGGGCGCTGTGCAACAGTCTGGAGGGGTGGGATGGGGGGATATACATATGACTAATCTGGGAACACACATATCTGTAAACAACAAAACTCTGTAAAAGTAAAATAAAAGTGTAAAAAATAAATAAATAAATAAATAAATAAATAAATTCTCTGGCTGTGCTAGTTTCCAGTTCCTCTGATACTCAGTTAGGGAGAAATATACCTTCTCAAGAATGCCTTAAAATAAAAATAGACTACCCCTTTCCCCATTAGGGGAAATTTAAATACTTGAAAAGCTAGGGATAGTATGCTATCCAAAATATTCATTTTTGTCTGGTCTGAACTTTAATTAGATATTACTATGTTGCCTAAACAAATAGAGAGAAGCTTTAACTCTTGAACTAAGGTACAGTTAGTCAGGCATAAAAGACTCTAAAGGAATAGTAATTGTTTTAAAAAAGATAAATTGAATTGAACCAGAGAAGCGGAAAATTACCTTTGTTGGGAATCATCTTCATTGTTTAAGAAAGGGAGGGCTTGTTGCAATTGGAACAACTAAGTAAGTGTGGTGGAGGGAGGCCCATACCAGTTTCTCAGCCAAACATGAATCCCAAAGGCAGACACTCGAAGCCCAGTAGCACTCAGGTAAAGGCATTAAGATACTGTCTTTCTGGACTCTCTAACCTGCAGGCCTGCAGGGAACCAGTGCCAGGGGTTGTTTGGGCATCTTCCAGCAAGGATTCCCAATGTTATTAGTAAATGTTATCTCACAGGGTGTGTCGGGAAACTGCCACCATGAAGGTAATTTAAATTCGGTTGGAATTTTTAAAGCAAACCCTCGGGGCAGAGGTGAGGTGGCATTCCCCTCTGTGAACTCCACTGCACCCTGCAGGGTGCTTGACCGAAAGCATGAGCTCAGTGTGTGCAGAAACTTGCATCCACAGCTCTGTGAGTCAAGCAAAATCAAACTCAACGTGCTCTGTCACAGCTACAGAAGCGCTGGGAATCGTTGACCCGGAGTGAACCCAGAGACGCTCTTTCCAGGAGGAGGTACTCAGCAAAACTTTCCTTCTTGTCCCCAGAAAAAAATCTTACTGAGACGGAGGACATGCATGGCTTATTCAGTACCATGTGCAAATGGTCCTTGGTTTCTTTCTTCACATAGCTGAGGGCACAGAATAACAACCCTTGGAGATACTGATGTAATAACATCCATTGGTGACTGCTGGACCCTCGCCTGCTCCCATCACCCACCACCTCACAACAGCAATTGCAGAGCAGGCCAGTCCTGCCTTAGTCCTTGTCCTCTCCAGGCATCTCCTCCTACCTCACAGCTGCCTTCTTTTTCAGGCTCCTCTGCTGGCCCTTGGCTCGCTGCTTGACTAGCACAGGAAAGCACTGAGCGTAGTCCTGAGCACTCCTCTCCTATGTGTCACCCTCCCCCTTGGGGGCGGCATCCATGGCTGGGGCTTGAAGGACTACCTCTGTGTAAGCCCTCCTTCATCTCTGTCTTCAGCTCAGACTTGCCTCTGAGCTGCACATGTATCAGCCATCTGCTAGATATCCACAAGGGGGTGTCCACTAGAAATCCGAATCCTTGATTCCTGCTCCCACTGTGTTCTCCACTAAGTAAAGTGGGAGCACCTAGGGACTCAGAGCAAAACCCAGCGTCATCCTGATCTTCCCCTTTCCCTCCTTCTCTCTAATCCACCAGCGAGTTCTGCTAGGTTTATCTCTCAAATATATTCTTAATCCTCCCTCAACTCTGTTTCCACTTTCGCCATCCTCTCTGGCCCAGATTACTCTAATAGCCTTCTGGCTGACCTTCCCCTTCACTCTCCCTCCCTACAAGGCCTGCTCTGCACAGCAGGCTTTCAAAATGTAAATCAGATCATGTTAATCGCCTTATTAGTAAATGTTATCTCACAGGGTGTGTCGGGAAACTGCCACCATGAAGGTAATTTAAATTGGTTGGAATTTAAAGCAAACCCTCGGGGCAGAGGTGAGGTGGCATTCCCCTCTGTGAACTCCACTGCACCCTGCAGGGTGCTTGACCGAAAGCATGAGCTCAGTGTGTGCAGAAACTTGCATCCACAGCTCTGTGAGTCAAGCAAAATCAAACTCAACGTGCTCTGTCACAGCTACAGAAGCGCTGGGAATCGTTGACCCGGAGTGAACCCAGAGACGCTCTTTCCAGGAGGAGGTACTCAGCAAAACTTTCCTTCTTGTCCCCAGAAAAAAATCTTACTGAGACGGAGGACATGCATGGCTTATTCAGTACCATGTGCAAATGGTCCTTGGTTTCTTTCTTCACATAGCTGAGGGCACAGAATAACAACCCTTGGAGATACTGATGTAATAACATCCATTGGTGACTGCTGGACCTCGCCTGCTCCCATCACCCACCACCTCACAACAGCAATTGCAGAGCAGGCCAGTCCTGCCTTAGTCCTTGTCCTCCCCAGGCATCTCCTCCTACCTCACAGCTGCCTTCTTTTTCAGGCTCCTCTGCTGGCCCTTGGCTCGCTGCTTGACTAGCACAGGAAAGCACTGAGCGTAGTCCTGAGCACTCCTCTCCTATGTGTCACCCTCCCCCTTGGGGGCGGCATCCATGGCTGGGGCTTGAAGGACTACCTCTGTGTAAGCCCTCCTTCATCTCTGTCTTCAGCTCAGACTTGCCTCTGAGCTGCACATGTATCAGCCATCTGCTAGATATCCACAAGGGGGTGTCCACTAGAAATCCGAATCCTTGATTCCTGCTCCCACTGTGTTCTCCACTAAGTAAAGTGGGAGCACCTAGGGACTCAGAGCAAAACCCAGCGTCATCCTGATCTTCCCCTTTCCCTCCTTCTCTCTAATCCACCAGCGAGTTCTGCTAGGTTTATCTCTCAAATATATTCTTAATCCTCCCCCTCAACTCTGTTTCCACTTTCGCCATCCTCTCTGGCCCAGATTACTCTAATAGCCTTCTGGCTGACCTTCCTGCCTTCACTCTCCCTCCCTACAAGGCCTGCTCTGCACAGCAGCCAGAGTGAACTTTGCAAAATGTAAATCAGATCATGTTAATCGCCTGATTAAAACCCTGCAATGTTATCCCAGGAATTCAAGGATATCTGGTTCTGTAAAACACCATATTAACAGATTAAAGGGGGGGGGGGGGAATACATGATCATCTCATCTGACACAGAGAAAGCATTCAATAAAATTCAAATTAAAACTCTTGGCAAACTAGAAATAGAAGAGAACTTCCTTAATCTGATAAAAGGTACATCTATTGAAATACTGAAGTAAATATAATCGTACTTAACAGTCAAACTCTAAAACCATTTCGGGCTTCCCTGGTGGTCCAGTGGGTAAGGACACCACCTTGCAGTGCAAGAGGCGCAGGTTAGATCCCTGGCCTGGGAAGATCCCACGTGCCGTGGAGAGACTGGTCCGATGTGTCCAATTACCGAGCCCGGGCTCTGGAGCACATGCGCCCAGAGCGGGTGCTCTGTGACAACAGAGGCCACCGCGATGGGAGGCCCACACGGCCCAAAGAGCAAAGATGGATGAAAATGGACAAATGAAAGACCAATAGAAGTGGCCCACCTCCCTCCCCACCCTCACCAAAATGAGTAAATAAATAAATCTTTAAAAATAAATAAATAAATAAAACCATTTCTACTGGAGTCAGAAAGAAAACAAATGTAACTTCTGCGAATATCACTGCTTCAAGTTAACCTCATTTTGAAAGTCAGAGTCAAGGTGAAAACTCTATTCAACAAACATTTATCAAGTGCCTGTTATGTGCTCAGAGCATTTCTTGGTTCTTTGGATTCACCAATGAATAAAGCAGGTGAGACAATACTGGGCATATATTTTAGTGAAGAAAGGCAGAAAATAAATAATAGATACTATTATGGGCTGAACTATGTTCCCCGAAAATGCATATGTTGAAATATTAACTCCCAGTGCTTTAGAGTGTGACTATGTTTACCAATAAAATCTTTAAAGAGGTAATTATGTTAAAATGGGGGTTTTGCTATTGTTCAGTCACTAAGTCATGACTGACTCTTTACCACCCATAGACTGCAAAACACCAGGCTCCTCTGTCCTCCACTGTCTCCTAGATTTTTTTATTTTTTTAAGTTTTGGCCTCTTTATTGGTCCTTCACTTATCTGCTTTCATCCATCTTAATTCTTTGGCCTTGTGGGCTTCCCATCAGGATACTGGTTCTGTAAAACACCATATTAACAGATTAAAGGGGGGGGGGGGAATACATGATCATCTCATCTGACACAGAGAAAGCATTCAATAAAATTCAAATTAAAACTCTTGGCAAACTAGAAATAGAAGAGAACTTCCTTAATCTGATAAAAGGTACATCTATTGAAATACTGAAGTAAATATAATCGTACTTAACAGTCAAACTCTAAAACCATTTCGGGCTTCCCTGGTGGTCCAGTGGGTAAGGACACCACCTTGCAGTGCAAGAGGCGCAGGTTAGATCCCTGGCCTGGGAAGATCCCACGTGCCGTGGAGAGACTGGTCCGATGTGTCCAATTACCGAGCCCGGGCTCTGGAGCACATGCGCCCAGAGCGGGTGCTCTGTGACAACAGAGGCCACCGCGATGGGAGGCCCACACGGCCCAAAGAGCAAAGATGGATGAAAATGGACAAATGAAAGACCAATAGAAGTGGCCCACCTCCCTCCCCACCCTCACCAAAATGAGTAAATAAATAAATCTTTAAAAATAAATAAATAAATAAAACCATTTCTACTGGAGTCAGAAAGAAAACAAATGTAACTTCTGCGAATATCACTGCTTCAAGTTAACCTCATTTTGAAAGTCAGAGTCAAGGTGAAAACTCTATTCAACAAACATTTATCAAGTGCCTGTTATGTGCTCAGAGCATTTCTTGGTTCTTTGGATTCACCAATGAATAAAGCAGGTGAGACAATACTGGGCATATATTTTAGTGAAGAAAGGCAGAAAATAAATAATAGATACTATTATGGGCTGAACTATGTTCCCCGAAAATGCATATGTTGAAATATTAACTCCCAGTGCTTTAGAGTGTGACTATGTTTACCAATAAAATCTTTAAAGAGGTAATTATGTTAAAATGGGGGTTTTGCTATTGTTCAGTCACTAAGTCATGACTGACTCTTTACCACCCATAGACTGCAAAACACCAGGCTCCTCTGTCCTCCACTGTCTCCTAGATTTTTTTATTTTTTTAAGTTTTGGCCTCTTTTATTGGTCCTTCACTTATCTGCTTTCATCCATCTTAATTCTTTGGCCTGTGTGGGCTTCCCATCACGGTGGCCTCTCTTGTCACAGTGTACCAGCTCTGGGCACGTGTGCTCCAGAGCACTGGCACACGAGTGGACACACTGGTCCAGCCGCACTGCAGCACATGGATCCTCCCGTGCAGGGATCAAACTGGCGCCCCTTGCACTGCAAGGTGGACTCTTTACCCACTGGACTGCCAGGGAAGTCCTGTCTCCTGGAATTGGCTCAAATTCATGTTCATTGAGTTAGTGATGCTATGTAACCATCTCATCCTCTGCTGCCCCCTTCTCCTTTCGCCTCCAGGATCTTTTCCAATGGATCAGGTGGCTAAAGACTAGAGCTTTAGCATCAGTCCTGCCGATGAATATTCAGGGTTGATTTCCTTTAGGATCGAAAGGGGTGGCCTCCTTGTGGTCCAAAGACTCTGAGGAGTCTTCTCCGGCGCCACAGTTCAAATGCACCAGTTCTTCAGTGCTCAGTCTTCTTTCTGGTCCAACCCTCACATGAGGGCTATGGAGGCCCTAATCAATCTGACTGGTGTCCTCAAAAAAGGAAATTTGGACACATAAGTGACACAGGTGTTAAGACCCTGTGGTCTTTCCTATGGTTAAGACCCCATGCTTTCACTACTGGGAACACAGGTTCAATCTCTGTTTGGGCAAGTCCTGCATGCCAAACAGTGCAGCCAAAAAATAAATAAATAATAAATAAAGGGAGAGTGAGAGAACCACCAGTAGTAGATGGGCACAAAGGAAAGACTATGAGCAAGCAAAGACGGGCACTGTGTATGAGTCAAGCAGAGAGGTCTCAGGAGACACCAAACCTGCCAACACCCTGATTTTGGAATAGATTTCTATTGTTTAAGATACTTGGTCTGTGGTATCCTGTTGTGGTAGTCCCTATAAGCTTATATACACACAATAAATAAAGTAATTGTATAGCATATTAGAAAGTGATTTTTTAAAAATCCATGAAACAAAAAGCAGAATTAAAGAAGGTCAAGGGTACTGGGAAGAAGGGTTATGGATTGCGATAGTATGTTAGGTGGTCAGAGCAGGCCACATTGAGGAGAAAGATGAGATATGAGAACAGGAAAGCAAGAAGGTGGAGGGGGGTTTGTCACATTATTATCTGTACCTTTTGGTTGGCCTGATATATTTCATCGTAATTGCTTTTAATTTTATTTTTCCTTTAAGCCTTCCATCTTTGCCAGCATTAATTTCTTCTTTAAATGTTACTAAAGTGTAGTCGATTTACGGTGTTTCAGGTGTATAGCAAAGTGATTCAGTTATATAATCACTGATTCTGTTCCATTATATGTTATTACAAGATATGGAATATAGTTCCCTGTACTGTACAATAGATCCTTATTGTTTATCTATTTTATATAGAGTGGTGTGTATCTGTTAACCCAAAACTCCCAATTTTTCCTCCTGTTTTCTTCTATATCTGTGGATCTACATCATAGCATTCTTCAAAGATTGGATTAGAGGACTTGGCAACTGGATATCACTGGTTATTATTACAAGAGTGCGGAACAGACTAAGAGGGCAAGGGTCCTTGGGACACTGTGACTGCCAGAGTATGGGCGGTGAGGAGCGGAAGGCTTTGGGATGACTTTCTGGGACAAGTGGCTGGAGAAAGATGGTACCAGTACCAGCACACAGGATGAGGACAGCTGCAGGAGTGAGAAGCTGGCAAGGGGACCCAGAACTCTGGGTGAGATCCTCAAGCTCAAGTAATTTTTGAGGTCCTAGTTGGTGTTCAATGCCAAAAAAAAAAAAAAAAAAGTGATGAAAATGTGTGTCACAACTATGATTCTGTAATGCTCATCCAGTTCTTGAGAGTAGTCTCCTTTCTGGTTAAACACCAAGGGCAGGACCCCAAGATCGAGTTGAGATCATATTCCACTGCAGGTCCTCAGGGCTCAGGTGCTATACACACCCCTGGATTCCATGCTCAGAACCTCTAGAAACTTGCCTCTCACCTGGCCCTTCTCCCACCTCTCAGGGATGTTACCACAGAGAAGACTCTTAAGAAAGCAGCCAGTCAGCAGCTTTTAAATAAATGCCAAATTCTAAAATAGACTTAGACTGGCAAAGTAGTTTTAAAGAGCGTATAGAGTTCCCTAATTCCCATACCTAGATTCCTCTCCTATTAACATATTATTTTAGTATTTATCACAATTAATGGGGCTTCCCAGGTGACTCAGTGGTAAAGAATCCACCTGTCAATGTAGGAGACACAGGAGACTGAGGTTTGATTCCTGGGTCAGAAGATCCCCCGGAGAAGGCAAGGGCAACCCATGTCAGTATTCTTGCCTGGGAAATCCCATGGACAGAGGAGCCTGGTGGGCTACAGTCCACAGGGCTGCAAAGACTCAGAGTCAGACACAACTGAGCGCACACACACAATTAATGAACGAATACCAATACCTTATTATTAGCTAATAGCCATACTTTATCCAAGTTTCCTTATATTTTTGTCTACAATCCTTTCCCTGTTTCAGGATCCTAGCCAGCATCTCCCATGACATTGAGTCACTGTGGCCCTTGGCGTCCGCCCGACTGTGACCATTTCACAGACTTTCCATGTGTTAGATGACCTTGAAGATTTTGAGGAGAGCTGGTCAGGTATTTTGTAGAATGTCCCTCAGTTGAGATTGGCCTAATGTTTCCCTTCCCTGTCCCTACTTTTTTTTTTTTTTCTAAGAAGTAAAAGTTGTCTCCCTTCCCCCTGAACACAAGGAGAGAACAACCACTGGTTAGAGCCTGAGGTGATCGGGGGAGCCTCAGGATGTCTCTGCAGAACTCTGTCTGGCTCTGGGAAGCTCAGTCTAGAACAAGCCCTCATTTACGGACGAGGAAGCAGCTCTGCCAAGCACCCCTCTCCTCTCCACCTCTCTGGGCAGGGCCTTACCAGTTCACCTCCTCATCGCAGTTGTGTACACCACCTTTCCACGTGAACTTCCTGCCCCACAGGAATCTACACACAATCTCTTATTGCTCTGACCTCCCCCCTCCCCATGTGACTGTGTTAGTCACTCAGTTGTGTCCAACTCCTTATGACCCCAAGGAATGTAGCTAGTCAGGCTCCTGTGTCCATGGAATTCTCCAGACAAGAACACTGGAGTGGTAACCATTCCCTTCTCCAGGCGATCTTCCCAACCCTGAGATCAAACCTAGGTCTCGTGGATTCAGGCAGCTTCTTTACGTGGGGGTTCCCCGGAAAGGGCAAACAAGACGACTAATAGAGTTCCCTAATTCCCATACCTAGATTCCTCTCCTATTAACATATTATTTTAGTATTTATCACAATTAATGGGGCTTCCCAGGTGACTCAGTGGTAAAGAATCCACCTGTCAATGTAGGAGACACAGGAGACTGAGGTTTGATTCCTGGGTCAGAAGATCCCCCGGAGAAGGCAAGGGCAACCCATGTCAGTATTCTTGCCTGGGAAATCCCATGGACAGAGGAGCCTGGTGGGCTACAGTCCACAGGGCTGCAAAGACTCAGAGTCAGACACAACTGAGCGCACACACACAATTAATGAACGAATACCAATACCTTATTATTAGCTAATAGCCATACTTTATCCAAGTTTCCTTATATTTTTGTCTACAATCCTTTCCCTGTTTCAGGATCCTAGCCAGCATCTCCCATGACATTGAGTCACTGTGGCCCTTGGCGTCCGCCCGACTGTGACCATTTCACAGACTTTCCATGTGTTAGATGACCTTGAAGATTTTGAGGAGAGCTGGTCAGGTATTTTGTAGAATGTCCCTCAGTTGAGATTGGCCTAATGTTTCCCTTCCCTGTCCCTACTTTTTTTTTTTTTTCTAAGAAGTAAAAGTTGTCTCCCTTCCCCCTGAACACAAGGAGAGAACAACCACTGGTTAGAGCCTGAGGTGATCGGGGGAGCCTCAGGATGTCTCTGCAGAACTCTGTCTGGCTCTGGGAAGCTCAGTCTAGAACAAGCCCTCATTTACGGACGAGGAAGCAGCTCTGCCAAGCACCCCTCTCCTCTCCACCTCTCTGGGCAGGGCCTTACCAGTTCACCTCCTCATCGCAGTTGTGTACACCACCTTTCCACGTGAACTTCCTGCCCCACAGGAATCTACACACAATCTCTTATTGCTCTGACCTCCCCCCTCCCCATGTGACTGTGTTAGTCACTCAGTTGTGTCCAACTCCTTATGACCCCAAGGAATGTAGCTAGTCAGGCTCCTGTGTCCATGGAATTCTCCAGACAAGAACACTGGAGTGGTAACCATTCCCTTCTCCAGGCGATCTTCCCAACCCTGAGATCAAACCTAGGTCTCGTGGATTCAGGCAGATTCTTTACTGTCTGAGCCACCAGGGAAGCCCTGCCGCCCATACACCCACTTGAATCTATCACTGCTGAGCAAACATATTAACTTCAGTTCAGTAGACAGGTCAGTGGGTCAAGGACCACTTTGAGAAGTTAGCCAGAAAAACACACATATGGCTTGTTCCACTATTTCAAGGGTTCACAAACCCTCTGAGAATGAAACATGAGGAACCCCCGATACAGGACAATATCTGGAATATATACACTTACTATGAATCAGATGTTTTGTCTCCCTAAAACTCATATGCAGAAGTCCTGCCATGTGATGGAGGTGGGGTCTTTGAGAGGTGATTGGGTCCTAAGTGTGGATTAGCGTCCCTGTATAAGAGACCCCAGTGAGCTCTCAGGCTCCTTTTGCAATGTGAGGAGACACCAAGAGGCACCCCATGACTCAGAAGAAAGCCCAAGGCCCTCTCCAGAACCCAACCATGGTGCGCCTGATCTCAGACTTGCAGCCTTTTCGAACCGTGAGAAATAAACTTGTCTTTTACAAATCCCTTAGTCTATGGTGCTGTCACAGTAGCCCGAACAGACTAACACAATATTCTAAATGAAACGAGAGGCAATAGGTCTCACCTGTTGCTTAAGATGAGTAGGTGCACTAAACACTCAGATTTGTGAAAGCCCAGGCTCCAGGGTCCAGTGCATGCATCCTAAGCCACTTCAGTCACATCTGACACCATGTGACCCTATGGACTGTAGCCCATCTTATTCCTCTGTTCATGGGATTCTCCAGGCAAGAATACAGGAGTGGGTTGCCATGCTCTCCTCCAAGGGATCTTCCTGGTCCAGGGATCAAACCCACATCTCCTTTGGCTCCGGCACTGCAGGCAGATTCTGTACTGCTGACCCACCGTGGAAGCCCCCTCTTACTAGTCCTGCCACTTTGTTGAATCCTCTGTGCTCGCCTGTCAAATGAGGATAATGTCCAACTCAGAGTTTGGTGAGGACAGAGTGGGACAAAGCCCAGCACAGTCAGCGTCAGGCCAACCTCGGCAGATGGTGCAGTTACTATTATTGCTGCTGTTGTTGCTTGCAGGCATGAACACCACAGCCTGTTCTTTTCGCCCTGTACCATCCTCACTCGCCAGCAGACCACAGGTGGAACCAGATCTAACACTTTTCCAGGATATGTACCATTTGAGGCAACAGCCAAAGAGGAACATTTCTCAGCTGACAGAAGCTCAGGAAGCAGCTCAAAACTCGAAATAACGCTTGAAGACAGGGGGCATTTGGGGTTTCATCAGGACTGCCTCAGCTAGAGACTAGGTCTCTTAGGGAAGGTCTCAGCATGTCCTTCTGCTATGCAATACTTTTCAAACTGCAGGCTGCGGCCCATTAACAGATACTGAAATCAACTGAGCAGGTCATGACTGGCGCCCCCTTTCCCCCCAAAAGAAATAAAACTAGAATAGATCAGAGGGCATTATCTGTAGAAAGTGTAATATTGTTTCAGGAAATTTGTTTGTGTGAGTGGTGGCCATAGTGGGTGGGGGAGGTGTTTGTCCATCTGCTGGGTCATGCTGGAAAATGTTTTTCAAGAGTCAAAAATCAAAACCTTTGTGAACCTCTTCTTTGTAATATGTGAAGAGACTGAGGTTTAAGGGGTTTATTAAGCCCACCCCAAGGAAGAAAAGGGTTCCCAGGTGGCACTGGCGGTGAAGAGTCCACCTGCCAATTCAGGAGAGGTAAGAGGCATCGGTTCCATTCCGGAATCAGGAAGATCTCCTGGAGAAGGAAACAGCAACCCACTCCAGCATTCTTGCCTGGAGAATCCCATGGACAGAGGAGCCTGGTGGGCTACAGTCCATAAGGTCGCAAAGAGTCAGTCATGACTAAAGCGACTTAACACTGCAAGCAAGGAACAAAGGAAAAGGGAGCATTTTTTAGAACCAAGAGATTGAGGACTAGGGGTAGGGCCTGGGTGTGGAAGTTGCTGGAATCTGTCGCTCCAGCACAGGCCCCACCCACCCCACAGGTTATTGTTTTATCCTTTTCTGGCTCCTTTTAGGGATTAGCAGTTTAAAAAGGACATCAAGCTCTTAAACAATGAGGACTTGTTTGTCTGCAGTGGCAGCAAGAAGGGAGGGCGTGTAGCTGGTGCTGCAGGGCTTGAAGCCCAAGGGACCGAGTAGGAGGCGTGGCGGCTGTTAACGAGGCCGGCCAGCGGCAGCGAGAGCGCCTGGCCTGAGCGGGGGCGTCTGATCCAGTGGCACCTCCGCTTCTGCGGCTCCTCCAGCCTTCCGGGTAGAGACGGAACAGAGCCCTTCAGCCCGCCGGCCCTCGATTCCTCTGCAGCATAATGCCACTCCCCCTGGCGCTCTGGAGTCCACACGTCCTGAATTCCTTCCCACACCATCACGCCGCCCTCTTCCTTGCAGCCTCAGATGTTTCCCATTGACTTTCTTCTCTTTGGAGAATTCCTTCAGGTCTTGTCTTTCAGGCCTCATCTTAAAAGTCACCTCCTACCTGCCAGCCCCAGGTAGTTGCCTCTCTGGTGTGATTCCCGCGGTGTAGGTGCCTGTCCCTGTTCCAAGACTGAGGTCGGAGGCAGGACCCAGATCTAGCTCACAGCTACATTCCTGCCTCTCTAAAGCGCAGGAACACCCAGCCACACCTGAGTCATTGTTCATGAAATGACCAGGTCCAGGGGAAAAGGCTGAGCTTTCTCCTCCGGTCAAATTCTGTTTGCTCTGAATGCAGGCATTTCCCGGAATCTGAGCCACGAGGGGTCGAGGAGAGCAGGATATGCTGGTTCAAGGACAGAACTGAGTCAGAGAGGCCAAGAGACCACAGCAAGTCTGAGGTTGGCACTGCCTAGCCAGGTGGGTGGGGCTGCAGGATGATGCAGAACCGGCTGGGGCGACTCCTCCGCCTTTGATGGCCCTGGCTGTGCAGGGGCGTTGGGGCCCAGCTCCTGTCCCCGGGGCACCTTAAAGGAACCTCAGGACCTCTGACTCCCAGTTCAAAGGTGGGAAAATTCAAGGTGTGTTTAGGGTGTGGGAATGAGAACAGAGATTGAGGACTAGGGGTAGGGCCTGGGTGTGGAAGTTGCTGGAATCTGTCGCTCCAGCACAGGCCCCACCCACCCCACAGGTTATTGTTTTATCCTTTTCTGGCTCCTTTTAGGGATTAGCAGTTTAAAAAGGACATCAAGCTCTTAAACAATGAGGACTTGTTTGTCTGCAGTGGCAGCAAGAAGGGAGGGCGTGTAGCTGGTGCTGCAGGGCTTGAAGCCCAAGGGACCGAGTAGGAGGCGTGGCGGCTGTTAACGAGGCCGGCCAGCGGCAGCGAGAGCGCCTGGCCTGAGCGGGGGCGTCTGATCCAGTGGCACCTCCGCTTCTGCGGCTCCTCCAGCCTTCCGGGTAGAGACGGAACAGAGCCCTTCAGCCCGCCGGCCCTCGATTCCTCTGCAGCATAATGCCACTCCCCCTGGCGCTCTGGAGTCCACACGTCCTGAATTCCTTCCCACACCATCACGCCGCCCTCTTCCTTGCAGCCTCAGATGTTTCCCATTGACTTTCTTCTCTTTGGAGAATTCCTTCAGGTCTTGTCTTTCAGGCCTCATCTTAAAAGTCACCTCCTACCTGCCAGCCCCAGGTAGTTGCCTCTCTGGTGTGATTCCCGCGGTGTAGGTGCCTGTCCCTGTTCCAAGACTGAGGTCGGAGGCAGGACCCAGATCTAGCTCACAGCTACATTCCTGCCTCTCTAAAGCGCAGGAACACCCAGCCACACCTGAGTCATTGTTCATGAAATGACCAGGTCCAGGGGAAAAGGCTGAGCTTTCTCCTCCGGTCAAATTCTGTTTGCTCTGAATGCAGGCATTTCCCGGAATCTGAGCCACGAGGGGTCGAGGAGAGCAGGATATGCTGGTTCAAGGACAGAACTGAGTCAGAGAGGCCAAGAGACCACAGCAAGTCTGAGGTTGGCACTGCCTAGCCAGGTGGGTGGGGCTGCAGGATGATGCAGAACCGGCTGGGGCGACTCCTCCGCCTTTGATGGCCCTGGCTGTGCAGGGGCGTTGGGGCCCAGCTCCTGTCCCCGGGGCACCTTAAAGGAACCTCAGGACCTCTGACTCCCAGTTCAAAGGTGGGAAAATTCAAGGTGTGTTTAGGGTGTGGGAATGAGAACAGAGTGGTTGGAGCAGTAAGCCAGCGGAGAAGGAAAGGCCAGAGGTGGGGGGGGGGGGCGTAGCTGGGAGGCCACCTCAGGGGATAGGTCTTCTCCAAGGCCATGGGAGACCACCACAGGGGGAGGTGGGCTCCAACCACCACCCGCTACAGCTGCAAGCTTTTGCAAAATTGCAGACAAATTTTGGTATGTTTTTCTAGGAAAGAGACCATAACTTTGATCAGATCCTCAGAAATATTGTGACCACAATCAGCAAACAAGCCCTGTGTAGGTTTCTGAGCAGGCTTCTGGACTATCGCTCTGGCAACCGGGAGCTTCTCTAGGCTCCCTGGTGGAAAAACATGTTGCGTGACAAGATGTGTGTAAATATTTGAGATCTGACATTTGGTTGCTTAATAAGATTGCCTGCCTCTCCACGTAAGAGTTAGACTTTTTATTTTCTAAGAGAGGTAGCCCCCAGCATGATCTACATGCCTGTTATGTTTGCAAGGACCTCGGTGCCTCCAGCGGGAAGAATTCTTTTCCTTTGCTCCTTCCTCCGCGGCTGACCCTGACTCCACCTGGGACTCCCAGTCACGGGCCCTGCTGGTCCAGTGCTGGGTCATTTATTTGTTCATTCAATAAATGTTTCTTGAGTGCTGACCATGTGCTAAGCACTGGGTGGTGAGGAGGCTTCTTGACCTCAAGTAAACCACAAGGCAGTCGGGGAGATGGATGGGAATTAGGTAACTGCAGTCTGCAACCAAGAAAATAAATGTGGGGTTCCACTCCAGCTTGCGGGGAGGAGAACAAGTGGGCCTGGGCCATCTGCAACAGGACTGATGCCAGCAGGGTGGAGGGGAAGGCCACCAACATGAGGCCTTGTCTTCTTTCTATGCCAGAATGCCTAGCAGTCCATTGAGTTTGACACTCCTCAGATACACAGAGGAATCCCACTTCAGCCCTCTGTCTAATCTAAGACTAACTGCAGTTGGCTTTTGCATGGTTCGTGTGTGTGTGCGTGTGTGTGTGTGTGTTTCCTTTTCTTTATAGGTTCTGGGAGGCACAGGGAGAAAGGAGCTAGCCTAAGGAGAAACTCAAAATGCGTTGTTAATGTAGTCAAGTTCATTGCTTTTAAGAATGAGGACATTTGTCTCCCTTCGGCCCAGGGATGACCAGCTGGTAGATGCCTCTTCTCCCACTCACTTCTCTGCTGGCATCTGTGCGTGGGTCTGCCAGACAGCGGTCCCTTGACAGAACACCCGTCCTCCCCACGGTAGTCCCGGGGGCGATGGTGAGACAGGCTGCCCTCCCGTTTTCCATCCTCTCCCTTGATGTTTCACCCTGCTCCCCACAACACGAGTGTACCAGGGGTCCTTGATGTGTCAGACTTAGCTGATTGGTTGGGGATCAGAGGGAGAATTACTGCACCAGAGGGAAAATCTGCCCATTTCATATGATTCTCCTGATCCACGAGTAATCCAACCTTCCATAAGGAAGCCCCAATGGGACTCCTCATCTTGCTTGCCTACCCTCAGGTCTCCCCTCTCCAGGCTTCAGGGCACTCTCCTCTTTAGGGAGTCTCCTTTCTGACCCACACAGTTGATTTCAACCTAGGTGTCCTCCTCCTCTCCCTATCTCCCTAGATGGACATGGTGATTTCTTGTGATACTTTAGCCAAAGGCTGATGCACTTGGTCCCCCTATACTAATCGTAGAACTGGGATGTGGGAGGGGCTGTAGGGAAGGAGTAACAGGGGAGCCCATCGGCTGAATCAGAGGGCCCTTGCTCAGGGGCTGGCACAGAACAAGAGTTCTTCCTGTCTATCAGTAGGGTAATTGTCATTCAAATACAACTACATGTCCTAAAGAAAATCTTTAGGGGCTTCCCTGGTGGTCCAGGGGGCAAAGAGTCCGCCTTGCAGTGCAAGAGACACCAGTTCGATCCCTGGTCTGGGAAGATCCCACCTGCCAAGCAGTGGCTGGGTGGGTGTGTCCAATTATGAGCCAGTGCTCTGGAGCGCATGCGCCCAGAGCCGATGCTCAGCAACGAGAGAGGGCACTGCAGTGGGAAGCCCATACATGCCAAAGAATAAAGATCAATGAAAAATAAATGATGACTTATAGGCAAAAAAAAAAAAAAAGTTTTTTTTTTTTTAAAGAAAATCTTTAACTGTCAGAAATAGTACCATCTAGATCCACATCGAGGGAGGCAATCATTGCTCTAAGTGCCATGGAATCCACACAGATCCCCACCCACCAGTTACTACACAGAGCAGTGTTCTCTGGTGCTGCTTTCCCGCCCTGAACCTGGTTTCTAGGCGGTGCCTTTGGGTCAACAGAAATCAAAATACACTTTGGTGCACTATGTGATAGCATTCAATTCTGCTATAGAGGATAACCACCCTGGTGGCTCCATCAGTAAAGAATCTGCCTGCAAAGCACAAGACTCAGGTTCAGTCCTTGGGTCAGGAAGATCCCCTGGATGAGGGCAAGGCAACCCACTCCAGTACTCTTGCGTGGAGAATTCCATGGACAGAGGAGCCTGGCAGGCTGCAGTCCACAGGGTCACACAGACTCAGATATGACTGAGCGACTACCACTTTCACTCTCATAGAAGATAAGAGAAACAAACAGGATTGTTACTACTGATAAGAAGTCTTAGAAAGCAAATAGCTTTTGAACTATGAGCAAAATCCATGAGATGTGTTAAAAAGAGTAAGTTAAGAATCTATAAACAGAATAAAGAAGAGAGTTTCTTGTAGATAGAGAGGAATGGAGATATCAGTTCATATGGTACAAAGTATGCCAGGATAACAGCTATTTCACCTCCAAACTGGCCAATCTGAATACTCCTGTACTTTTCCCACTTCAGCCTCATGTGTGCTCTGCCCTAGAAATGAAGATAAAACCCTTGGCCACAGAGCAGGCTGATCAGTGAGCTGTATCTACTGGCCAGGTGTCCCTAGACCTGTAATCAGTAGAGCGTGTGTGTTCTGGCTCCAGGCCAAGGCCCAGTGTTCACCTTTGTATTAGTCAGGGTTTTCCAGAAAAATGGAACCTACGTGTATGTACATATATGTGTGTGTATTTATTTGTATATACAATAGACATATATGTGTGTATATATAGACAGATAGATAGATAGATAGATAGAGATAGAGGGAGAGATGTATTTTAAAGAATTGGTTCAATTGATTCTGGAGGTTGGCAAGTCCAAAATCTGTAGAGAAGGCTAGTAGGCTGGAGACACAGGGAAAAGTTGCAGTGTGAGTCTGAAGACAATCTTCTGGCAGAATTCCCCCTCTATCCAGGAAGGTCATTCTTCTTCTTAAGGTCATCAATGAATGAATGAGGCCCACTCACATTATGGGCTTCCCTGGTGGCTCAGATGGCAATGTGGGTCGCCTGCAATGTGGGAGACCTGGGTTCAATCCCTAGGTTGGGAAGATCTCCTGGAGAAGGGAACAGCCACCCACTCCAGTGTTCTTGCCTGGAGAATTCCATCGACAAAGGAACCCGGCAGGCTGCAGTCCATGCAGCTGTAGAGTCAGACACAACTGAGCGACTTTCACTTTCAACTTCAACACCCACATTCTGGAGTGCAACCTGCTTTATTCAAAGTCTACTGATGTTAATGTTAGTTTCCTCCAAAACATACCTTCACAAAAATATCTACAATCGTGTTTGACCAAACATTTAAATACTGTAGCCTGGCCAAGTTGATACATACAATTGACTATCACAAACCTCAGCTCTGGTTCTCATAATCTCTCCATCCCTGGGTGAGGCTGATGTAGCTAAGAAAGATACAGAAGGGGCTTCCCTGGTGGTCCAGTGGGTAAGGACACCACCTTGCAGTGCAAGGGGCGCCGGTTCAATCCCTGGCCTGGGAAGATCCCACGTGCTGCAGAGCAGCTGGACTGATGTGCCCAATCACCGAGCCGGAGCTCTGGAGCGTCCAGAGCCGGTGCTCTGCAGCGAGAGGGGCCGCTGTGATGGGAGGCCCATACAATCCAAAGAACAAAGAAATAAAAGTGAAAGACCAATAGAAGTGGCCAAGAACCAAAAAAAAAAAAAAAAAGAAAGAAAAGACACAGAAGTGTGAGCATTGCACAACCAGAAGCCAGACAGAGTGGTCCCTCTCCCTACTTGCACCCTAATAAATGTGCTAACCTGCCTCATTTCTTTCCCCCTTGCTTATGTTTTAAATGCATTTAATAAACTGTATTATTGGAACTTTTTTAAGATTTATTTATTTATTTTGGTGGGGCTGGGGTGGGGAGGGAGGGGGACGGGCGGGCCACTTCTATTGGTCTTTCATTTCTCTATTTGCATCCATCTTTGTTCTTTGGCCCGTGTGGGCCTCCCATCGCGGTGGCCTCTGTTGTTGCAGAGCGCAGGCTCTGGGCACATGCGCTTCAGAGCTCTGGCCCAGTAATTGGACACATCAGTCCAGCTGCTCCACGGCACATGGGATCTTCCCAGGCCAGGGATTGAACCGGCGCCCCTTGCACTGCAAGGTGGTGTCCTTACCCACTGGACCACCAGGGAAGCCCCTTATTGGAACATTTTAATCGGATGTGTGGCCCTTTTCTTCCTTGACCTCTGGAATAGCTCATACCACCGCATACAGTAATTCCTCACACTGCAATATCCAAACAGCTAGCATCAGTTTTGCAATGACATTTTTCTATACATTAGACCACATCCATTTTTATTCTCTGTGCACAGTGGGCATGGGAATAGGAGTATTGGGGATTCAAATGCTCACCCATCACTGGGTTAATGACTTTTATTCTACTTATAAAACTTCCCAAAAATATTTGACTGTGGTTTTCAGGGACTGAAAGTCTGGGGAGAAGCTAAGAAATCACCTTCTGTCCTGCAGCAGTTGGTTATGAGGAAGAACAAGAACACGAGTCAGGGATTCTGGTCAAAAACAGAAAATACAAACTGAAGTTGCCAGATCCATCTGCCTCCTCACCAACTCCTACAGGCACCCCAACTCCAGCCTCCATGGAGATCCTCTCCAGGTTGGAAAGGGAGTCCATGCCCTCCCTACTTACAAGATGTAGACAAGAACCAGAAGGGACATCAGCTGGGAATTAGATGCCTTAAAAGCAGGGATTTGTTTTTCTTTGAACCCCAGCACCTGCATCCTGCCTGGCACGTGTGAACGTTTGCTAAACTGAAGCGAAGCCAGCTGACTGGCCTGCAGTGAGGGAAGGCTTGCTTCTGACGACCCATGTTGGAAATTTGAACACAACTGTCCCCAGAAACACTGTTACAAATACATGATGATTATGTGCTTAGTACCATGACACAGCCCCGAAGGAGTTCAGTAGGCTTTTGTCAACCAATCTTCAGACATAACTGGCCTATATAACACTTTTTTCCTATAGAATATGCATTACAATCTTTAATTTACTTAAGAATTCATTTATTCATAAACTGAGACCTGCCTGTGCACATCACGCCTGTTGTCAGCCGACCCCTCAGTTCCAGCATGTCCGCCTACTGGTGAGTATATGCGAAAGGGTTCTGGTTCACCGATTCCATCACTTCCCTCCACCTGACGGGTGCATGCCGTGACTTTGCACTCCATCCTGCGCCTTGTAGCTTAGGTGCCGTAACACCCCAAGGCAGCAATTGCACCTTAGTTTCACAACTTCCTCTCAACGTACACCATCGGGCCCCAGGAAATTATAAATGCAAGAAACAGAGTAGTCACCACACTGCTTCTTAGGACAGACTTGTTTCCCACTCACACCTTCTCCCGGGAATGTGAGAGGGGCAGGTTGTGAAAGGTGGGTGCCAGGGATGAGGGTGTACAGCAGGGCTTGCAGCCCCAACCCCCCCAGTGCTCCCACTCATTCTCCAGTAGAGGGAGCCAGTACGTGGAGATCCTCTTTCCACCCATCACTGAAAAGATCCTGCCTCACTCAACCCTCCAGTCCCGTAGGAGAGGGCCTTCTGCGTTTCAGAATTAATATGCTTTACAGGGAAAAGACTCATTTTACTGAACATTCATTTAAATATCTTGAATGAATGAAACATGTTAAATGATTGTGAACTGTAGTGCTTT
This sequence comes from Tragulus kanchil, assembly GCA_022376925.1. Classification (NCBI taxonomy): domain Eukaryota; kingdom Metazoa; phylum Chordata; class Mammalia; order Artiodactyla; family Tragulidae; genus Tragulus; species Tragulus kanchil. The sequence continues at coordinate 134,875,547 of JAIOJX010000024.1, forward strand.
GTACAGTATAAGCCCACGCAAACTTTGGAAGAGTAGCCTAGGAAACAAATTCTGAAGAATAGTTTTGCAACTTTTTTTTTTTTTTTAAGATTTATTTACTTATTTATTTTGGGTGAGGGTTGGGTTGGGGAGGGAGAGCGCTCCAGAGCTCCGGCTCGGTAGTTGGACACATCGGTCCAGCCGCTCTGCGGCGCGTGGGATCTTCCCAGGCCAGGGCTCGAACCGGCACCCCTTGCACTGCAAGGCGGTGTCCTTACCCACTGGACCACCAGGGGAAGCCCAGTTTTGCAACTTGTTATAGTCAAGTTAGATCAGTGGTTCTCAGCTGAGGACAATTTTGCCTTGCAGGAGACATGGGGCAATTTTTGGAGACATTTTAGATTTTCATAACTGGGAGGGAATGGGGAGAGGTCTAAGATGGTGCTAAATATCCTGCAATGCACAGGATGGCACCCCCATCCCCACCCCAATACACACAACAAAGAATGATCCAGCCTAGAATGTCAGTGGTGTTAAAACTGGGACCCCTAAATTAGATGGATGTCTGTGATCTGTCAACATTATGATGCTATCCAGGGCAATATCCAAAGACCATTAACAAACCTAGTATTTTACATCACAAAAAACACCTAGCATTTGCGAAGATTACAATGTATATCAAGGCAAATGACTTTCTTCTGAATTTTATTCATTATTGGTTTATACTGCATAGGTTTTTACACTATGATTTAAAAAATTTTAAACTGTCCTTAACGTTTCATCTCTCGCTATCAACCATTTTTCACAAATAAATCAAATTTATATTACTCAAAGCAAGTAATTATTGAGAGAAGAGGAGAAAAACTACAAGTATATTGAGATCCAGTGGCTAGTTTATTCACCAAACTGGTGACTGCAGCAGAGTGTCTTTTCTGTAAACAACTGCATCCTACACACACCATCCTACCTGCTCTTCTTATGGACTCCATTCCTCCCGAGAGGTAGGGCCTCGGCTTCCTCTAGCTGAATCTGGGAGAGTTTATGGCTAGGGCAAAATTAAATTATGTGACTCCTGAGGTGAGGTCATAAGAGGAATACAGCTTCTTCTTGCTTCTTTAGAAGCCTGTCCACCATGCTGGGAGGAAGCACAAGCAGCCACATACGTCAGTGTTCTGGCCAAGAGCCCCAGCTGAGGAAGTGAGGTCTCAGCTGAAAGCCAGCACTAACCACCAGACAGGTGAGGGAGCAGGCTTTTAGGTGGTTTCTGTCCTCTGTCATTGAGTCACCCTGCCTTCCAGTCTTTTCAAATAAGGAAGGACCCAGATTTTGTAAGACAGAGACAAGGTGTTCTTATGCCCTTTCCAAGTTTCTGACCCACAGAATCCATTAGTATAATCAAATTGTGATTTTAAGCCGCAAAGTTTTGGAATAATTGCTATGTAGTAAGATACAAGTGGAACAGTAATTCTTCCTATATACATATAAACTTTATCCTGCAGTAACACTTGCAAATTACTATACATTATAGATTCCTCAGGAAAGTTGGTAAGTGGCCAAAATGACAAATTCCAAATTTCTAACGTCAACCAAAGTGGTAAATAAGAGGAAAACTAGCTACCAAATTCCTAACTTGTTCTTAAGGCAGACATCACTAATTAACCATAGAACTCTTTCTGGATGAGCAGGGATCCAGTCTTAAAACCCTTCTCAACAAAGCACGCAGCCAAACACATTGACAATCACCTGATTGGGCTTGGCACACCATTCGAAACCTCTTTGCCATCCTCAATCTTTCTTTGTAAGAGTTGAGGCTGGTTTCCAGTGGCTAATTCCCAGACAGACAGACTCATCGACTGTTTAATCAGGTGCACACAAAAGGATGTGTGGCTTTGCAGCACCTGTTTGCAAAAACTCTGCTTTATTAGCTCCGTAGGTGAATATGGCTGGGATCTTTAAAACCATGATTTTTTAAGAATATGGCTATACAACAACAAAAGCAATCTACTGGTGCCCAAAGCCACTTTTATTAAAAACAAACAAACCCCAATCTCCAGTAACATCAGAAAAATGTTTAACTGCTATAAAGAAAACAGTGGAAGAATCCCTAAAAAGGAAAAAAAGACTAATATGATGAGATGGACCCATATGCCTAGTCTGTGATTGAAGATTGTCAACTTTGTAAGATGGTGCAGAGGCAGAATCTTAATTTGAGCTGGATGAGTCAAGCACACGGGGAAAGTGGATGTTGGTACATGTATTATTTTGAAGTTTGTTCAATGCACCTTGTTATACCAGGTCTAGGGAAGAGCATGAGGTGAATGTTTCAACGTTAGAATTGTCAGTGTTCTGGCCAAGAGCCCCAGCTGAGGAAGTGAGGTCTCAGCTGAAAGCCAGCACTAACCACCAGACAGGTGAGGGAGCAGGCTTTTAGGTGGTTTCTGTCCTCTGTCATTGAGTCACCCTGCCTTCCAGTCTTTTCAAATAAGGAAGGACCCAGATTTTGTAAGACAGAGACAAGGTGTTCTTATGCCCTTTCCAAGTTTCTGACCCACAGAATCCATTAGTATAATCAAATTGTGATTTTAAGCCGCAAAGTTTTGGAATAATTGCTATGTAGTAAGATACAAGTGGAACAGTAATTCTTCCTATATACATATAAACTTTATCCTGCAGTAACACTTGCAAATTACTATACATTATAGATTCCTCAGGAAAGTTGGTAAGTGGCCAAAATGACAAATTCCAAATTTCTAACGTCAACCAAAGTGGTAAATAAGAGGAAAACTAGCTACCAAATTCCTAACTTGTTCTTAAGGCAGACATCACTAATTAACCATAGAACTCTTTCTGGATGAGCAGGGATCCAGTCTTAAAACCCTTCTCAACAAAGCACGCAGCCAAACACATTGACAATCACCTGATTGGGCTTGGCACACCATTCGAAACCTCTTTGCCATCCTCAATCTTTCTTTGTAAGAGTTGAGGCTGGTTTCCAGTGGCTAATTCCCAGACAGACAGACTCATCGACTGTTTAATCAGGTGCACACAAAAGGATGTGTGGCTTTGCAGCACCTGTTTGCAAAAACTCTGCTTTATTAGCTCCGTAGGTGAATATGGCTGGGATCTTTAAAACCATGATTTTTTAAGAATATGGCTATACAACAACAAAAGCAATCTACTGGTGCCCAAAGCCACTTTTATTAAAAACAAACAAACCCCAATCTCCAGTAACATCAGAAAAATGTTTAACTGCTATAAAGAAAACAGTGGAAGAATCCCTAAAAAGGAAAAAAAGACTAATATGATGAGATGGACCCATATGCCTAGTCTGTGATTGAAGATTGTCAACTTTGTAAGATGGTGCAGAGGCAGAATCTTAATTTGAGCTGGATGAGTCAAGCACACGGGGAAAGTGGATGTTGGTACATGTATTATTTTGAAGTTTGTTCAATGCACCTTGTTATACCAGGTCTAGGGAAGAGCATGAGGTGAATGTGCCCTCTCTTTTTCAATTTTCTGTTCAAGAATTTGATGTCTTCACCTTGCAATTGACAGTTAAATTTCTCTCTCTCATCTATCAGGGATTCTGAGAAGCCAAAAGTTATTTATTTTTAAAAGCAATGTAATAACAGTTATTTGAAGAAAATGACCAGGTGATTGAATTCCTGGGCAGGCAGGCAAACCACATGTCAAAGGTACTTTCTAACTGAAGATTCTGAAGACATCACAGTCAACTTACTCTTTCTGAACTCTGAGTCAAGTCACCTTTCGAAGGTGGGCAAGAGTGGGGACAAAAAGGAAAAGTCATGTTGACTAAAATTCTCTAATTGTTGTTTTGAGAACATTTAAAAATCATAATTAAGCCAAGGCAATAACCCTAGGAATATTTTAGAGATCTTTAAAAATTGTCTTCTGCATCTCTTGCCTGCTTTCCTGTGTCCTTTTTCACCTTTATACCACCCCTGCCCCCACCATCCCAGCTTTCCTTCCATTCCTTTTCCAAAAAACTCTGTATCTTCACACTTCCTCTTGGACACTAAAGCTGTCCTTTTCCTCCCCAGTCTCTTTCAGGGCTTCTCATCTCTGTCCCAATCCCTAGAAAAACTGTGTGATTCCTCATCTAATCTTAGAGACAGATCTGAGCTGAGGTTTCTTGTAGTCTCTTTCCTATTAAGAGTCACTGCCCTATAAGGAAACATAATTGAGAGCCAGATAAATAATTAAAAGCAAATAAATCTTATTGTTTTATCTATTAGGAAGACTACATAAAAATTAAAAATTCCAAAGGATGTAAAAAATATCTATGGACATTAAACTCTCATGATCCTTTGAGAGATATATTGTGCCCTTTTCCTGATGTGGATATGGAGGCTAAGGCCTGTCAAGAGATTCTGTCAAGCTCCCAGGATTCAAACCCAGACAAAGTGAACTGCAAAGCACATGCTCTTAACTGCCATACCTCAGTGCTTCTTGGCACATACCTTGGCTTTGAGAGAATTAATAGGCAACTTGAAGAAGTAAGGGCATTACCATCCTTATTCCTGAGAGCCAGTACTAAAAAAAGGCACATGTTTGCAACTGTGGCTGTGCTGGGACACTTAGGAAATGGTTTGCTTTGGATAGCTAAGGGCTTACTAATTTAAACACCAATTTTTAAATGTGCATGGAAATTTTAAGTGCATTATGTAATGTCTTGCCTTCTTACGCTGGATATTCTAAACATAATTTAGCCTTTAGCCTTTCCTTATATACTCCAGCTTCACCAATGTGAACATTAGCTGCAGTTAACGAGGCTCTAAGACAGCAATGCCCTGGGGACTGCTGAAGTACATACGGTGGATTTTAACCTACATTTTAAGTGGTCCCAGACTACAGTGCTATTTGAGGTCTGGTGTCTGCTTTTCATAGATTCTCTGCCATGCCATCAGCCCCTTGGTTATCGACTCTGAGTGCTATTAGCATCTGTCTGCATCAGTCTTCCTTTGCCCCCTCTTAGATTTGCCGCTTATCATCCACAGTGGAAGTGAAACCAAGATATTTAGGTCTGCTTTGTCTAGGGGGAGAAAAAGTAAATGCTCATTTAATGGCTGAGAGGATTTCTAGTGAGTAGGGAACACGAATTTTCGTGAATAGAACTAGTAGTATCTTTTTTAACTTCCTGATTCTCTGGGTCAATAATGGATGAGATTGTCAGTTAACCGATGTACTGGCATATCCATTGATATAGCCCCCAAAAAGCTTCCTTTAAGGGAAACCATCCATCAGCCACAGCCTATGACTTCGAGGGCCACACTTTGCCTGTTTGATGATGATCTTTTCCTGGTTACACACACTGCATTGATACTGATGGGAGAGCACCTGACCCAAGGGCAACCAGGCCACAGATTGGCCAACCACCATGAGAAAAAGATAAGCTGAGCTTAGCTCATCCAACTCCGGAAAATACATTGAGGCAAGTAAGTGAGAAGCGATATCTGAAACAAAAAATTCACAATGTGAGCTGTGGTGCATGGGGCCGTGTGGTATCATGAGCCATCTGAGATGATGAAGCAGCACAATCTCTAGGAAAGCTAGAAAAAAGGAGGAAAAGGAAGCAAATGCATGGAGTGAGGCAGAGATGCCCTGCAGGGGGTTAAGATAGAGAGAGAATGTCCTACTTCATGTGTATCTTAACTCCCAACACCAGTTTTCTCAAGGCAACTTGAGTGAATCTCTGTGTCTTTCACTCCAAAGAAGCTAACTACTACAAAAATCAGTTTCTTGAGAGCTAAATTGTTGGTGTGACTTCCAATATATTTTGGACCCGTGCAAACAACAAAACACAATTTAATCCCACAAGAGAAATAACATAATTGGAAATGGAGACACTGAAAGTCAGAATTAACACAAAAGACAAGCGTGTATGAAGAAAAGATAATTATGCAAAATACAGAACCAGCATCCTAATATAGCTTGAATAGTCAACCCATCAATACAGACACAAAGCTTACGAGATGAAAATGTACAACAGCCAGAAGAAAACTCTTGAGTCCTAAGTTTCTTTTTTAATTAAGCAATTACAACCTGCATTCAGCTCCTGGTTATGCGGGTTTGTGTATGTGCGTGTGTAAGGGGAGCACCATATGGGGGAGGGCAGGGGTGTGATCATTCCCAGGAGACCCTACAGCAGCCTGTGTAAAGAGGCACAGCTGGCCGGCAGCTCCCATGGGAGCCCCACAGGGAAGAAAGCGACTAGAGGCAGATGGCTACAGAAATGAGCCAAACCTGAGGCCAAGATTCATCTCACCCATTCTCTGTGGCTCTGAAGAATGGGACCCAGTTGATCCTTTATTACCTCCACAGAGGTTAGCAAGGCCTGAGGGAGGTCCTCTGACCTCTGTTCTGATAACATAAGGCAGTCAACCTAAGGTTGGAAAACAATAGCTACCCATCTCCTCTGTGCATTATGCATTGCTCAAAACTAGTCTCCTGGGCTTTTGCAAAAATTGTCTTGGACTCACACACAAGACAAAGGAGGAGCAGGGGTCTGCCTGGGCATTTTGCCAACAAGGAATATCTGAAACAAAAAATTCACAATGTGAGCTGTGGTGCATGGGGCCGTGTGGTATCATGAGCCATCTGAGATGATGAAGCAGCACAATCTCTAGGAAAGCTAGAAAAAAGGAGGAAAAGGAAGCAAATGCATGGAGTGAGGCAGAGATGCCCTGCAGGGGGTTAAGATAGAGAGAGAATGTCCTACTTCATGTGTATCTTAACTCCCAACACCAGTTTTCTCAAGGCAACTTGAGTGAATCTCTGTGTCTTTCACTCCAAAGAAGCTAACTACTACAAAATCAGTTTCTTGAGAGCTAAATTGTTGGTGTGACTTCCAATATATTTTGGACCCGTGCAAACAACAAAACACAATTTAATCCCACAAGAGAAATAACATAATTGGAAATGGAGACACTGAAAGTCAGAATTAACACAAAAGACAAGCGTGTATGAAGAAAAGATAATTATGCAAAATACAGAACCAGCATCCTAATATAGCTTGAATAGTCAACCCATCAATACAGACACAAAGCTTACGAGATGAAAATGTACAACAGCCAGAAGAAAACTCTTGAGTCCTAAGTTTCTTTTTTAATTAAGCAATTACAACCTGCATTCAGCTCCTGGTTATGCGGGTTTGTGTATGTGCGTGTGTAAGGGGAGCACCATATGGGGGAGGGCAGGGGTGTGATCATTCCCAGGAGACCCTACAGCAGCCTGTGTAAAGAGGCACAGCTGGCCGGCAGCTCCCATGGGAGCCCCACAGGGAAGAAAGCGACTAGAGGCAGATGGCTACAGAAATGAGCCAAACCTGAGGCCAAGATTCATCTCACCCATTCTCTGTGGCTCTGAAGAATGGGACCCAGTTGATCCTTTATTACCTCCACAGAGGTTAGCAAGGCCTGAGGGAGGTCCTCTGACCTCTGTTCTGATAACATAAGGCAGTCAACCTAAGGTTGGAAAACAATAGCTACCCATCTCCTCTGTGCATTATGCATTGCTCAAAACTAGTCTCCTGGGCTTTTTGCAAAAATTGTCTTGGACTCACACACAAGACAAAGGAGGAGCAGGTGGGTTGCCATCCATCCAGATGATGCCATTGATCCCAGAGTGTCCTGCAGGAATAGAGGGGCAGAGGCCAGACTGAAAGAGAGCCAAGGTTGCCACAAGGAATACAAGGGAATGGATCAGATCAGAAGGACTGAGAAAGATGATAATCAAAACTGAGCCGCAAGATGAATAACTAAGGTAGGTGAGAACAACACGTCCAAGTACTAGGTATCCAGGGATGAATTATTCAGGTCTGCATCTGAAAAACAGGCTATGCCTGGAGAGATCAGAGAGGGCAATCACAGAATGGCCAAGACAAGAACTGGGCTCTAACAAGGGGTAGTGTTAGTTGCTCAATCATGTCCAACTCTTTTAGAGCCTCATAGGCGACAGCACATGGAATTCTCGAATATTGGTCTGGGTTGCCATTTCCTTCTTCAGGGGATCTTTCCAACCCAGGGATTGAACCCATGTCTCCTACATTGGCAGGCAGATTCTTTACCATTGAGCCACCAGGGAAGCCCAACACAATTAATGGTCAATTAAGCTATAACAAAGGAGGCAAGACTGTAAGTGATGCTAAGGAAACTAGCAGCTATATGTAAAAAAAAATGATATTAGGACATTTTCTAACACCATACACAAAAATCGACTCAATATGGATTAAAGACCTAAATGCAAGACCAGATATTATAAAACTATTCAAGGAAAATATGGGCAGAACACTCTTTGACTCTTTGATAAACTGAAGCAGTATCTTTTTCAATCCACCTCCTACAGTAATAAAAATAAAAATAAAAATAAACAAATGAAACCTAACTACACTTAAAATCTTTTGCACAGCAAAGGAACCCATAAAAAAAAAGACAACTGATAGAATGGGAGAAAATATCCACAATGATGTGACCAATTAAGGCTCAATCTCCAAAATACACAGACATCTCATGCAGCTCAATATCAAAAGCCAAACACCTCAATCAAAAATAGACATTTCTCCAAAGAAGACATACAGATGGCTAAAAGGCACATGGAAAGATTCTCTGCATTGCTAATTTTTAGAGAAATGAAAATTAAAACTACAACGAGGTTTCACCTCATACCAGTCAGAATGGCCATCATCAGAAAGTTTACTAAAAATCAGTGCTGGCCACAGTGAAGCAATGGAAAAAAGACATGGACAGTGGACATATGGACATTGTGGGGAATGAACAGTGGGTGGGAGGCATAAAGGAAGTAGCATGAAGGCCTGTACTATCATATGTGAAGAAAATAGCTATTGTCATTGCACTGTGAGAAAAGGGGATCCTGCAGGGGTGCTGGCCAGGAGGGACAGGATAGGGGGTATATACATATGATTAATCTGGGATCATACATATCTGTAAACAACAAAACTCCGTAAAAGTAAAAAGTAAAATAAAAATTAAAAAAAAAAAATCAGTGCTGGCAAGGGTGTGGAGAAAGGGAACCCTTTTACATGTTGGCAGGACTCTAAATTGGTACAACCACCAAGAAGAACTATATGGAGTTTCCTTAAGAAACTAGGAATAAAACTAGTATATGACCCAGCAATCCTTGGCAGCAATCTTGGCATATACCCCAAGAAAACCATAATTCAAAATGACACATGTACCCCAGTGTTTACTGCAGCACTATTTACAACAGCCAAGACATGGAAGCAACCTAAGTGTCCACTGACAGGGGAATGACGAAAGAATATGTAGAACATATATACAATGGAATATTAGTCATGAAAAAGAATGAAATAATGCCACTTGCAACAACTTGGATGGACCTAGAGATTAGCATATTAAGCAAAATAAGACAGACAAAGGCAAATCTCATACGATACCACTTCTACGTAGACTGTATACAAGTGTTACCAATGAACTTATTTACAAAACATAAACAGACTCACAGACTTCAAAAACGAACTCATGGTTACCAAAGGGAAAAGGTGGAGGGATGGATAAATTAGGAGTTTGTGATTTTAACAGATATACACTACTACTGTACACAGAAAAGACAATCAACAAGGACCTACTGTATAGCACAGGGAACTCTACTCAATATTCTGTAATACCCTATATGAAGAAAGAACCTGAAACAGAATGAAGGTATGTATATGTATGACTGAATCACTTTGCTATATACCCGAAGCTAACACAACACTGTAAATCAACTATACTCTAATATTACATTTTTTTTTTTAATTAAAAAAAAAAGAGCCAGGGTAGAGATGGGCTGAAAACCAAGAACTTTCAGAAACTACAATCACTGCCTACAGTAGATGGTTAACTTAGGGGGACAAAGCAGGATGTGGGGCAACAAAGATGGGCCAAGAGAGAGAGGCCATGTAAGAGAGTGCAACAGAACTGAAAAAACATGGTCCAAGCAGTTACTATCTTCTCCTCCAAATTTTCTTCCTTCTAACAATAAGATCACCACCAAAACCTAAAACATGATTGATGTAATCTTGAAACAGGTAAGACAGCTTCATGAGATTATAATTAACAAGTCTTGACTCTAGAAACTAAATTTGCACGTCCATGGTGGCTTCACTAAGTCCCTCTTAACCATCATGTCAACAGATCTTTTAAAACTGACTCTTGGGGGACTTCCCTGGCAGTCCAGTGGTTAAAATTCAGTGCTTACAATGCAAGAGACACAGGTTCAATCCCGATGAGGGAACTGAGGTCCCATACTGTGTAGTGGCAAACTAGAAAAGAATATACCCCAAGAAAACCATAATTCAAAATGACACATGTACCCAGTTTTCCAGCACTATTTACAACAGCCAAGACATGGAAGCAACCTAAGTGTCCACTGACAGGGGAATGACGAAAGAATATGTAGAACATATATACAATGGAATATTAGTCATGAAAAAGAATGAAATAATGCCACTTGCAACAACTTGGATGGACCTAGAGATTAGCATATTAAGCAAAATAAGACAGACAAAGGCAAATCTCATACGATACCACTTCTACGTAGACTGTATACAAGTGTTACCAATGAACTTATTTACAAAACATAAACAGACTCACAGACTTCAAAAACGAACTCATGGTTCCCAAAAGGGGAAAAGGTGGAGGGATGGATAAATTAGGAGTTTGTGATTTTAACAGATATACACTACTACTGTACACAGAAAAGACAATCAACAAGGACCTACTGTATAGCACAGGGAACTCTACTCAATATTCTGTAATACCCTATATGAAGAAAGAACCTGAAACAGAATGAAGGTATGTATATGTATGACTGAATCACTTTGCTATATACCCGAAGCTAACACAACACTGTAAATCAACTATACTCTAATATTACATTTTTTTTTTTAATTAAAAAAAAAAGCCAGGGTAGAGATGGGCTGAAAACCAAGAACTTTCAGAAACTACAATCACTGCCTACAGTAGATGGTTAACTTAGGGGGACAAAGCAGGATGTGGGGCAACAAAGATGGGCCAAGAGAGAGAGGCCATGTAAGAGAGTGCAACAGAACTGAAAAAACATGGTCCAAGCAGTTACTATCTTCTCCTCCAAATTTTCTTCCTTCTAACAATAAGATCACCACCAAAACCTAAAACATGATTGATGTAATCTTGAAACAGGTAAGACAGCTTCATGAGATTATAATTAACAAGTCTTGACTCTAGAAACTAAATTTGCACGTCCATGGTGGCTTCACTAAGTCCCTCTTAACCATCATGTCAACAGATCTTTTAAAACTGACTCTTGGGGGACTTCCCTGGCAGTCCAGTGGTTAAAATTCAGTGCTTACAATGCAAGAGACACAGGTTCAATCCCCGATGAGGGAACTGAGGTCCCGCATACTGTGTAGTGTGGCCAAAAGGACTAGAAAAGAAATACGCCAACAAGAGTAGAGGAAAGCAATAGTTGCTTAAATGACCTCATTTACTTAGTAAAATAAACATCTACTGAGAATTGGAGTGGATGAAAAATATAATTTTATGGAGACAGAGAGAAAAAAACACGAGCCCTAGCATGAGGCACACTGGAGAGGTGGGCAGTGTCACCTACACATCTGCCTCTAGGACTCTGAGAGTCCTACTTGCAGGAAGACTGCTAAGTTTTCCAGGTAAACTGGGATGAGGTCAGCACATGAGGAGACTAAGGAAGCCCCTGCCCGGGGTACCGTCCTGGGGAGCATGGAACTCACCTTGATTTGAGAGAACACAGAGACACTTGACATCACCCTCCCTGCTCAACGACCGGACCCTGCAGTAGCATCTGGCCCGCCTGACACTTCCTCCTTTCAGAAGCATTTCTTGGATTCTGGGATATTATGCTTTCCCTGCCTTCCTTTTTTTCCCCCCTTCTTCTTCTTCATTCATGGCTACTCTTTCTAAGAGTTCCTTTTTTTTTTTTCCCTTAACTTTTGCTAGAAAACATTTTCCATCATGTACAAAAAGGAGAGAAAATAATGCAGCAAAGCCCCATGTGCCCAGCATCAACCTTCAACAGTGATTAATTCAGGGCCTCTTGTTTGTCCTAGACTCCCACCCTTCTGCTCTCAAGGTTATTTGGGGGCTTTTGTGGACTTTCTTACCAAAGGGGGGTAAGAGAGTGCAACAGAACTGAAAAAACATGGTCCAAGCAGTTACTATCTTCTCCTCCAAATTTTCTTCCTTCTAACAATAAGATCACCACCAAAACCTAAAACATGATTGATGTAATCTTGAAACAGGTAAGACAGCTTCATGAGATTATAATTAACAAGTCTTGACTCTAGAAACTAAATTTGCACGTCCATGGTGGCTTCACTAAGTCCCTCTTAACCATCATGTCAACAGATCTTTTAAAACTGACTCTTGGGGGACTTCCCTGGCAGTCCAGTGGTTAAAATTCAGTGCTTACAATGCAAGAGACACAGGTTCAATCCCCGATGAGGGAACTGAGGTCCCGCATACTGTGTAGTGTGGCCAAAAGGACTAGAAAAGAAATACGCCAACAAGAGTAGAGGAAAGCAATAGTTGCTTAAATGACCTCATTTACTTAGTAAAATAAACATCTACTGAGAATTGGAGTGGATGAAAAATATAATTTTATGGAGACAGAGAGAAAAAAACACGAGCCCTAGCATGAGGCACACTGGAGAGGTGGGCAGTGTCACCTACACATCTGCCTCTAGGACTCTGAGAGTCCTACTTGCAGGAAGACTGCTAAGTTTTCCAGGTAAACTGGGATGAGGTCAGCACATGAGGAGACTAAGGAAGCCCCTGCCCGGGGTACCGTCCTGGGGAGCATGGAACTCACCTTGATTTGAGAGAACACAGAGACACTTGACATCACCCTCCCTGCTCAACGACCGGACCCTGCAGTAGCATCTGGCCCGCCTGACACTTCCTCCTTTCAGAAGCATTTCTTGGATTCTGGGATATTATGCTTTCCCTGCCTTCCTTTTTTTCCCCCCTTCTTCTTCTTCATTCATGGCTACTCTTTCTAAGAGTTCCTTTTTTTTTTTTCCCTTAACTTTTGCTAGAAAACATTTTCCATCATGTACAAAAAGGAGAGAAAATAATGCAGCAAAGCCCCATGTGCCCAGCATCAACCTTCAACAGTGATTAATTCAGGGCCTCTTGTTTGTCCTAGACTCCCACCCTTCTGCTCTCAAGGTTATTTGGGGGCTTTTGTGGACTTTCTTATGAAGTGATATATATATATTGCTCTTATTTATTTTTATTGAGGTATAGTTGACTCATGATATTATAATAGCTTCAGATGTTCAATGTAGTGATTTGATATTTTTATACATTACAAAATGATCACCACTCTGAGTCTAGTTACCATCTGTCACCATACAAAGCTATTACAATATTACTACATTCTCTATGCCGTACATTACATTTCACATCTGTCCGATTGTGCACCGTTGGTGGGAATGTAAACTGGCAGACACACCCTGTGAGTAGAGAGTTCCTCAAAAAATTCAAAATAGAACTACCACGAAATCTAACAATCTCACTTCTGGGTATTTATTCAAAGAAAATGAAAACATTTAAAAATTTGAAAAGATATATGTACTCCAATGTTCACTGCAGCATTATTTATAATAGTCAAGCTATGGATGCAAACTAAGTGTCCATCAACGAATGAAGATGTGATATTACTCATCCACAAAAAGAATTATTACTCAACTATAAAAAAGAGAAGGAAATCACATCATTTATGACAACATGGCCAGACCTACAGTGTGTTATGCTAAGTGAAATAAGTCAGAAGGAGGAAGACAAATACTTAAGACCTTACTTATGTGTGGGATCAAAAAAACAAAAGAGCAAACACACACACCAAAAAAAAAACAAAAAACAAACAGAAAAAGACTCACAGATACAGAGAAAAAACTGGTGGTCGCCACTGGGGATGGAGGTGGGAGGAGGGCAAAACAGGTGAAGAGGATTAACAGTACAAACTCACAGTTATGAAATAAATTAGATTCATAGATTATTTTGATGTGAATCCCAATCATCACATCAGTAAAACAATGTGTGTCTCTGTAGACTTCTTTCTTAAAATCATAATCTCCATTCCATCAATCACACTCCCCACAAAATTAACAACTCCTTAAGACTGTCATATACCTAATCAGTTCTCACATTTCCCCAGTTGTCCAATAAACGGTCTTGTTGTTTAATGGCTTATTTGTTTGAATGGAAATCCAAATGAGGTTCATATATTGCTGCTGTTTAATATGTCTCCTAAGTATCTTATAATTTATAGAATCTCTCTCCAAGTGTTTTTTCTTTTTCTTAAAATTTTTCTATTGGAGAAACTAGATATTTTTTATCCTATGGAGTTTCCCTCAAGTTAGATTGTGCTGATTACATCTCATGATTTCTTTAACATGTTACTCTATTCTTTTGATTGCATACAAATTGGTCATTATGTCTAGAGGTTTAATTAGATTCAAGCTCGCCTTTTTGGCAATCTTTCATAGGTGGTGTAGGAAGTATGCAATGTTTGACTGAGTCTTTAACAATATCAGAAAACACTGGCGATCACTGTCAGCTAGTTGCTGGCCCCGAGGTACCTATGAGAAAATCAGCCTGCCTGCTTCACCTAAGCACCACTGAGGGCAGCTGAGTGACCATGGTCATCTCATGACTCCAAACTTGTTCTCTGGCTCACAGAATGAGAATGACCATATTACCTGATTCAGGATTTTCATGAAGACTAGAGAATATGACACCTGTGGAGTTACCGACAGGCAAATGTTTCATGGGTGTGAGCGACTGTCTGTATTTCCACGGTTAGAGCAAGGTGTTCATTCCCAGCACTCGGAGAACACAGCCCAAGGATCTCAACTAAAAAGAGAAGGAAATCACATCATTTATGACAACATGGCCAGACCTACAGTGTGTTATGCTAAGTGAAATAAGTCAGAAGGAGGAAGACAAATACTTAAGACCTTACTTATGTGTGGGATCAAAAAAACAAAAGAGCAAACACACACACCAAAAAAAAAACAAAAAACAAACAGAAAAAGACTCACAGATACAGAGAAAAAACTGGTGGTCGCCACTGGGGATGGAGGTGGGAGGAGGGCAAAACAGGTGAAGAGGATTAACAGTACAAACTCACAGTTATGAAATAAATTAGATTCATAGATTATTTTGATGTGAATCCCAATCATCACATCAGTAAAACAATGTGTGTCTCTGTAGACTTCTTTCTTAAAATCATAATCTCCATTCCATCAATCACACTCCCCACAAAATTAACAACTCCTTAAGACTGTCATATACCTAATCAGTTCTCACATTTCCCCAGTTGTCCAATAAACGGTCTTGTTGTTTAATGGCTTATTTGTTTGAATGGAAATCCAAATGAGGTTCATATATTGCTGCTGTTTAATATGTCTCCTAAGTATCTTATAATTTATAGAATCTCTCTCCAAGTGTTTTTTCTTTTTCTTAAAATTTTTCTATTGGAGAAACTAGATATTTTTTATCCTATGGAGTTTCCCTCAAGTTAGATTGTGCTGATTACATCTCATGATTTCTTTAACATGTTACTCTATTCTTTTGATTGCATACAAATTGGTCATTATGTCTAGAGGTTTAATTAGATTCAAGCTCGCCTTTTTGGCAATCTTTCATAGGTGGTGTAGGAAGTATGCAATGTTTGACTGAGTCTTTAACAATATCAGAAAACACTGGCGATCACTGTCAGCTAGTTGCTGGCCCCGAGGTACCTATGAGAAAATCAGCCTGCCTGCTTCACCTAAGCACCACTGAGGGCAGCTGAGTGACCATGGTCATCTCATGACTCCAAACTTGTTCTCTGGCTCACAGAATGAGAATGACCATATTACCTGATTCAGGATTTTCATGAAGACTAGAGAATATGACACCTGTGGAGTTACTGACATGCAAATGTTTCATGGGTGTGAGCGACTGTCTGTATTTTCACGGTTAGAGCAAGGTGTTCATTCCCAGCACTCGGAGAACACAGCCCAAGGATGCTGAGCCGATCCTGTCATCACCACAGGCTTACTGCAGCCATCGACAGAGTCGTTTCCCAAGAAGGAGAGCCATCCTTCTGCCTCGAGGAGCCTGCTGATGCTTACGTCATCCTCAGTCTGCTCTGCAGAGAGGGCTGCTGGGAGCCCCCGGGAGCTGGTGATGGAATCAGCAAGACAAGTGCCAGGTCATCTGGGGACCTGGGTGGTTGTGCTTCTCCAGGAAGGGCTCAAGGAGGCAGAAAGGGTTAAGGGTGCCCTTTCAGCTCATCTCTACACTAGGATGCCTTTTCTTTGGAAACTTCTACTTAGAAACATGTTTACTCGTCCTCTGGTTCTGGCAAGTTAGCAAATTATTGTAATTTAACCCTATAGTCAGGACAGTTGGCTGCTCGTTTATCATGATAAGCATTTTATAAGGCTTTGTAAAAACCATTCAGACTTATTGAGGGCCTAAAGGCATTTGTCTCAAAACTGGCTGCGAGTTTGATTTCTAGATTTCTGTGCATATTAAATCTTTATATTTCCATTTACATCCTCTTAATGGCCTCCATTCCGTAGAGAATCCTGGAGTCTTTGGTAGAAGTTATAAAGCTAAGAGACCATCTGTAAGTCAATCTACTTCTGTTGTAAAGGTAAATCTAATTTTGTTGGCCCAACACCTGAAATTGAGCTTCTTAGCTTTGGAGTCTGTCCTCTCCAGCCTTCACTCAGCGGAAGGCTGGGCTAGCTAGCACGTCCCTCAGAGATAACGTACCAGTCTTTGGCTTTTCTCCTTTTGAGGCCTAAATAAAATGCTGTACTGTTTCTCGTTGTCATAGGTGAAACTTGTTTTTACAATATCAGAAAACACTGGCGATCACTGTCAGCTAGTTGCTGGCCCCGAGGTACCTATGAGAAAATCAGCCTGCCTGCTTCACCTAAGCACCACTGAGGGCAGCTGAGTGACCATGGTCATCTCATGACTCCAAACTTGTTCTCTGGCTCACAGAATGAGAATGACCATATTACCTGATTCAGGATTTTCATGAAGACTAGAGAATATGACACCTGTGGAGTTACTGACATGCAAATGTTTCATGGGTGTGAGCGACTGTCTGTATTTTCACGGTTAGAGCAAGGTGTTCATTCCCAGCACTCGGAGAACACAGCCCAAGGATGCTGAGCCGATCCTGTCATCACCACAGGCTTACTGCAGCCATCGACAGAGTCGTTTCCCAAGAAGGAGAGCCATCCTTCTGCCTCGAGGAGCCTGCTGATGCTTACGTCATCCTCAGTCTGCTCTGCAGAGAGGGCTGCTGGGAGCCCCCGGGAGCTGGTGATGGAATCAGCAAGACAAGTGCCAGGTCATCTGGGGACCTGGGTGGTTGTGCTTCTCCAGGAAGGGCTCAAGGAGGCAGAAAGGGTTAAGGGTGCCCTTTCAGCTCATCTCTACACTAGGATGCCTTTTCTTTGGAAACTTCTACTTAGAAACATGTTTACTCGTCCTCTGGTTCTGGCAAGTTAGCAAATTATTGTAATTTAACCCTATAGTCAGGACAGTTGGCTGCTCGTTTATCATGATAAGCATTTTATAAGGCTTTGTAAAAACCATTCAGACTTATTGAGGGCCTAAAGGCATTTGTCTCAAAACTGGCTGCGAGTTTGATTTCTAGATTTCTGTGCATATTAAATCTTTATATTTCCATTTACATCCTCTTAATGGCCTCCATTCCGTAGAGAATCCTGGAGTCTTTGGTAGAAGTTATAAAGCTAAGAGACCATCTGTAAGTCAATCTACTTCTGTTGTAAAGGTAAATCTAATTTTGTTGGCCCAACACCTGAAATTGAGCTTCTTAGCTTTGGAGTCTGTCCTCTCCAGCCTTCACTCAGCGGAAGGCTGGGCTAGCTAGCACGTCTCCCTCAGGGAGATAATACCGTAGGCACAGTCTTTGGCTTTTCTCCTTTTGAGGCCTAGGAATAAAATGCTGTACTGTTTCCTCAGTATATGTTCATTTTAAGAGTTTGAACTCTGGGTCAGACTAAGCTTATTAGTTGTTTAGCCCTGAGAAAGCGGCCTAACCTCTCTGAGACTCAGTTTCCTTGTTTGTAAGACAAGACAATAAAAAATCATTGCTGTTGTTGTTATTGTAGGGATTAAATGAAATAATGCAGATGAAGTACTGAGCACAGTGTCTGGCAAATTTTAAGGACTCAATAATTGTTAGCTATTATCATCACGACAGTTGTTACCAGACTCTGGTTCTGACTGGCCAGGTATTACGTCACAATTTACAATGTTTAGTTGGAGTGGATGGACCTACAGATTGTCATACTGAGTGAAGTAAGTCAGACAGATAAGAACTATCGTATGTGGAACCCAAGAAGAAACTAACTTATTTACAAAACAGAGAGAGACTCAGAGATATATGGTTGCCGAGGAGGATAGATAGTTTGGGGGTTTGGGAATGGACATGTACACACGGCTATATTTAAAATGGATAAGCAACAAGGACCTACTGTACAGCACATGGAACTCTGCTCAAGGTTATGTGGCAGCCTGGATGGGAGGGGAGTCTGGGGGAGAATGGAGACATGCATATGCAGGGCTGAGTCCTTTCACTGTTTACTTGAAACTATCACAGCACTGTTAATCAGCTATACCCCAATATAAAATAAAAAGTTAAACAAGAAAAAACTCATTATAAAACATACATTTAGTTGGAATATTACTCAACAATTAAAAGGCACAACTCTTGATACATGCAACAATTGAGATGGATATTGTGCTGAGTGAAAAACGTCTTTCTCACAGAGTCATCTATTGCATGATTCTGTTTATATGATATTCTTCAAATGATCAAATTATAGAGATAGAGAATAGTTTCAGGGTCACCAGGGTTAACGTTAGGGATGGGGTGACTGGAGTATGTGACTGATCATAAAGGTGCAACAAAAGGGAGATTTACGATAATGGAATTGTTCTGTATCTTGATTGCAGTGGTCGTCACGCGAATCTACATATGTGATAAAATGGCATACAACTAATACATCCACACTGCACCAATGTCAATTTCCTGTTTGATACTGGATTACAGTTGCATAAATATAACCATTTGGGAAAACTGGGTGAAGGGTCAGTGGTAACTCTCTGCACTGTCTTTGCAACCTCTTGTGTATCTAGAATTTTTGTAAAATAGACACTTAAAAAATAATACCTAGGGAAGAGGGGCAAGATGGTGGAGGAATGAGAGGAGGATTTTGCCAGCTCCCCAACAGAATCACCAGAACTAATCAAGAAATGAAACACCACCAAGAAACCAGCCTCCAGACGACAAAAGAAGTTCTCAGTTCTACAAGGGACAGAGAGTGAGCAGCCCGAACTTTCCCGGAACTCCCATACCCCAGCTCCCACACCAGACCGGGTGGAGAAAGCACTGGGAAGTGCACCAGGGTGACAGAAAGCAATGCTCAGCGTGAGAATCCCACCAGGGTCAGTACTGTGACAGGGACATGCCAGCTTCCTCTATGCTCCACCTGTAAAATCCTTTTATATCTACTACTATCCTCTCTATAAATATTTCCTACCTTGCTGTCTCTAACGTTCTCTTCCAGCTGTACTAAAAAACTACATACTAATCTCTGTTAACCTAACCCTACAAAATTCTTGCAACGGGAATCTATTCCTTCTCATTACATATACACTCTCCTCCTTCTCCCAATACATGTCTTAGTTAAAAACTGCATTCATTGCAATATTCCCAGCTGAGACCTTGCTCTAGATCTGTTTTTCCAGCCAGTGTTTTAATTAATTTAGAGTGTTAATGGTCAGGTACCAACTTTGATTACGTTGTCTGCCAGAAAAATTTCCTGTACTTTATCCCTTGAAGACTGTTCAGTTGTGTTTATTGGTGTGCATGTATGTATATTTTTCCATTATTTTAGAAAATATTTGCATGATTTTATGACTGTCATCTACCAGGGATGTACCTTTTGTCCCTCATGTGCCTATATTTGAACTAATAGCACTGAACACCATAGTAAACCATAGAGCCTACACTACCCAGCCAGAGATCAAACCAAGGATCCTCAGAGTGGAAGCCCTGACTCCAAGACCCTAGACTATCAAAGAACACACAACACTAGAGATTATTCACCTGCAAACAAGACCCAGCACCACCTAAGACACAAACCACCGAACCCTTCTACAAGGACAGAAGCCAAAAGGAAGGGAGAATTCAACCACGCAGCTGGGGGAGGAAATACTTCCATCACACACACACAAAGAAATCAAAATCAATATAAAAATGAAAAGACAGGGTTTCCCTGGTGGTCCAGTGGGTAAGGACACGGCCTTGCAGTGCAAGGGGCGCCAG
Organism: Tragulus kanchil; assembly: GCA_022376925.1. Taxonomy (NCBI): domain Eukaryota; kingdom Metazoa; phylum Chordata; class Mammalia; order Artiodactyla; family Tragulidae; genus Tragulus; species Tragulus kanchil. The sequence continues at coordinate 134,895,950 of JAIOJX010000024.1, forward strand.
TTCGATCCCTGGCCTGGGAAGATCCCATGTGCCGCGGAGTGGCTGGACCAATGTGTCCAATTACTGAGCCGGAGCTCTGGAGCGCATGTGCCCAGAGCCGGTGCTCCGGCTCAACAGAGGCCACCATGATGAGAGGCCCACATGGGCCAAAGAACAAAGATGGATGAAAAATAGACAAATGAAAGACAAATAGAAGTGGCCCACCCGCTTCCCCTCCCCAACCCACCTCCCCAGAAAATAAATAAATAAATAATAAAAAAGAAAAGACAGAGAAACACCTCACAAATGAAGGAACAAGTCAAAGAAACACAGTTACAAATGACAGAAGATGAGACTGACAAATTATCTGAAACAGAATTCAGAAAAGCAATACTAGCAAGGATCCAAAACTCTGAAAACAGAATATTAGAGGAAATTAGTACACTGAGAAGAGACATGCAAGAAATGAAAAATAAACAAATAGAGACAAATAACTCAGCTGCTTAAAAATACTATAGAAGGACTCAACAGTAGGGTATCAGAGGCAGAAGAATGGATAAGTGAGCTGGAAGACAGAATGGTGGAAATAACTGCTGAAGAACACAACAAAACTGAAAGAATTAAAAGAACTGAGGATAGCCTCAGAGACCTATGGGACAATATCAAACACACCAACATTAGAATTATAGCAGTCCCAGAAGAAGAATATGGAAAGAAAGGCTGTGAAAAAAATTCCTGAAGAGATTAGAGTTGAAAACTTCCCCAACATGGGAAAGGCAATGGTCAACCAAGTCCAAGAAGCACAAAGAGTTCCATACAGGATAAACCCCAGAAGAAACACACCAAGGCACATTCTAATCATGCTGACACAGACTAAATATAAGGACAGAATATTTAAAGCAGCAAGGAACAAACAACAAATAACTTAGAAAGGAAACCCTCTACGTTTAACCTCTGATCTATCAACATAAACCCTGAAGGCCAGAAGAGAATGGCAAGACAGCTAAAAGAGAATAACCTACAACCAAGAATTCTCAACCCAGCAAGGATCTCATTCAGAATTGATGGAGAAGTCAAAAGCTTTACAGACAAGCAAAAGCTAGAAGAATTCTGTACCACAAAACCAGTCTTACAACAAGTGTTAAAGTGCCTGATACAGCCAATAAATGCAAGAGTCGGAGAAGCCCTACAAATCAAGCCCCAAACATCTAAGAAGATGACAATAGGAACATTTGTATTAATTATTACTTTGAACGTAAATGGACTAAATGCCCCAACCAAAAGACACAGAGTGGCTGAATGGATTCAAAAACAAGACCCATATATATGCTGTTTACAAGAGACTCACTTCAGACCTAACGACACACATAGACTGAAAGTGAGAGGATGGAAAAAGATATTCCATGCAAATGGAAATCAAAAGAAAGCTGGAGTAGCAATCCTCATATCAGACAAAATAGACTTTAAAATAAAGAAGATTATAAGAGACAAGGCAGGTCACTACATCACGATCAAGTGATAGATCCAAGAGGAAGACAAAACAAATAGAGACTAACTCAGCTGCTTAAAAATACTATAGAAGGACTCAACAGTAGGGTATCAGAGGCAGAAGAATGGATAAGTGAGCTGGAAGACAGAATGGTGGAAATAACTGCTGAAGAACACAACAAAACTGAAAGAATTAAAAGAACTGAGGATAGCCTCAGAGACCTATGGGACAATATCAAACACACCAACATTAGAATTATAGCAGTCCCAGAAGAAGAATATGGAAAGAAAGGCTGTGAAAAAAATTCCTGAAGAGATTAGAGTTGAAAACTTCCCCAACATGGGAAAGGCAATGGTCAACCAAGTCCAAGAAGCACAAAGAGTTCCATACAGGATAAACCCCAGAAGAAACACACCAAGGCACATTCTAATCATGCTGACACAGACTAAATATAAGGACAGAATATTTAAAGCAGCAAGGAACAAACAACAAATAACTTAGAAAGGAAACCCTCTACGTTTAACCTCTGATCTATCAACATAAACCCTGAAGGCCAGAAGAGAATGGCAAGACAGCTAAAAGAGAATAACCTACAACCAAGAATTCTCAACCCAGCAAGGATCTCATTCAGAATTGATGGAGAAGTCAAAAGCTTTACAGACAAGCAAAAGCTAGAAGAATTCTGTACCACAAAACCAGTCTTACAACAAGTGTTAAAGTGCCTGATACAGCCAATAAATGCAAGAGTCGGAGAAGCCCTACAAATCAAGCCCCAAACATCTAAGAAGATGACAATAGGAACATTTGTATTAATTATTACTTTGAACGTAAATGGACTAAATGCCCCAACCAAAAGACACAGAGTGGCTGAATGGATTCAAAAACAAGACCCATATATATGCTGTTTACAAGAGACTCACTTCAGACCTAACGACACACATAGACTGAAAGTGAGAGGATGGAAAAAGATATTCCATGCAAATGGAAATCAAAAGAAAGCTGGAGTAGCAATCCTCATATCAGACAAAATAGACTTTAAAATAAAGAAGATTATAAGAGACAAGGCAGGTCACTACATCACGATCAAGTGATAGATCCAAGAGGAAGACATAACAATCATAAATATCTATGCACTCAACTCAGGAGCACCCCAATACATAAGACAAACACTTTCAGACATAAAAGAAGACATCGACAATAACACAATAATAGTAGGAGACTTTAACACTCCTCTCACACCAATGGACAGATCATCCAAACAGAAAATTAATAAAGAATCACAAGCCTTAAATGCCACACTAGAAAAGATGGACCTCATTGGTATCTTTAGGACCTTCTATCCAAAAGGAGAAGAATACACTTTCTTCTCAAGTGCTCATGGAACATTCTCCAGGATAGACCACATCTTGGGCCACAAATCAAATCTCAGTCAATTCAAGAAAATTGAAATTCTATCAACCATCTTCTCGGACCACAATGCAATGAGAGATCAACTATAGGGGAAAAAAAAAAAAAAAAAACAAAACACTAAAAACACAAGCACATGGAGAGTAAACAACACATACCTGAAAAACAAACTGATTACCAAGCAAATCAAAGGAGAAATAAAAAAATTCCTAGAAGAAAATGACAATGAACACACGATAATGCATACCCTATGGGATACCGCAAAAGCAGTTCTAAGAGGAAAGTTTATAGCAATACAATCCTACCTCAAGAAACTAGAAAAATATCAAACAAATTACCTAACCCTACGATTAAAAGAATTGGAGAAAAAAGAACAAAAACACCCCAAAGTTAGCAGAAGAAGAGAAATCATGAAGATCAGCACAGAAATAAATGAAAAAGAAATGAAAGAAACAATAGTAAAGATAAATAAAACAAGAAGCTGGTTCTTCGAAAAGGTAAACAAAATTGACAAACCACTGGCCAAATTCATCAAGAAAAAAAGAGAGAAGAACCAGATCACCAAAATCAAAAATGAAAAAGGAGAGATTACAACAGATTATGCAGAAATCCAAAGGATCCTAAGGGACTATTATGAACAACTCTATGGCAACAAACTGGACAACCTGGAAGAAATGGACAGTTTCTTAGAGAAGATTAATCACCCAAGACTCAACCAGAAAGAAATAGAAACCATGAACAACCTAATCACAAGCTCAGATATTGAATTTGTGATTTAAAAATCTACCCAAAAATAAAAGCCAGGGCCAGATGGCTTCACAGGTGAATTCTACCAAACATTTAAAGAAGAGCTAATGCCCGTCCTGCTAAAACTCTTCCAAAAAATTGCACAGGAAGGAACACTTCCAAACACATTCTATGAGGCCACCATCACCCTGGTACCAAAGCCAGGCAAAGACAACACAAAAAAAAGAAAATTATAGGCCAATTTCACTGATGAATCTAGACGCCAAAATCCTCAACAAAATCCTAGCAAACAGAATTCAACAACACATCAAAAAGCTCATACATCATGATCAAGTTGGGTTCATCCCAGGCATGCAAGGATTCTTCAATATCCGCAAATCGTCAATGTGTTACACCATATCAACAAATTGAGAGACAAAAATCACATGAACATCTCAATAGATGCAGAAAAAGCCTTTGACAAAGTACAGCATCCATTTATGATAAAAACTCTTCAAAAAATGGGCACAGAAGGAACCTATCTCAACATAGTGAAAGCCATCTATGAGAAGTCCACAGTGAACATTATCCTCAACGGTGAAAAACTGAAAGCAATTCCTCTCAGATCAGGAACAAGACAAGGGTGTCCACTTTCACCATTACTATTCAACATAGTCCTGGAAGTTCTAGCAACAGCAATAAGAGAAGAGAAAGAAATCAAAGGAATCCAGATTGGAAAGGAAGAAGTCAAACTCTATTTGCAGATGACATGATATTATACATAGAAAATCCCAAAGACACTATTACAGAGCTACTAGAGCTAATCAACGAATTCAGCAAAGTCGCGGGATACGAAGGCAATACACAGAAATCACTGGCATTCCTATAGACAAACAATGAAAAGTCAGAAAATGAAATCAAAGAGGCAATCCCCTTCACCATCGCAACCAAAAGAATCAAATACCTAGGAATAAACCTACCCAAAGAAACAAAAGAACTGTACACAGAAAATTACAAGACACTCATGAGAGAAATTAAAGAAGACTTAAACAGATGGAGAGATATTTCATGTTCCTGGGTCGGAAGAATCAATATTGTGAAAATGACCATACTACCAAATGTCATCTACAGATTCAGTGTGATCCCTATCAAACTACCAATGACACTCTTCACAGAACTAGGCCAAACAATAACACAGTTCATATGGAAATACAAAAGACCTCAAACAGCCAAAGCAATCCTGAGGAAGAAGAATGGAGCTGGAGGGATCAGCCTCCCCAATTTCAGACTCTACTACAAAACAATAGTCCTCAAGACAGTATGGTACTGGCACAAAAACAGAAATATAGACCAATGGAACAAGATTGAGAACCCAGAGATAAACCGACGCACCTATGAGTACCTTATTTTTGACAAAGGAGGCGAACATATAAAATGGGACAAAGACAGCCTCTTCTTTTTTTTTTTAATTTTGGCCTCTTTTATTGTTTATTTATTTATTTATTTTCATCCATCTTTATTCTTTGGTCTGTGTGGGCCTCCTATTGCAGTGGCCTCTCTTGTTGCAGAGCACTAGCTCTGGGTGCATGCACTCCAGAGCACTGACTGGTAATTGCACACACAGGTCCAGCCGCTTCACGGCATGTGGGATCTTCCCATGCCAAGGATTGAACCAATGCCCCTTGCACTGCAAGGCAGAGTCTTTACCCACTGGACCACCAGGGAAGACCAAAAGACAGCCTCTTCAACAAATGGTGCTGGGAAAATTGGACAGCTACATGTAAAAAAATGAAGTTGGAACACTCTCTGACACCAAACACAAGGATCAACTCAAAATGGATTAAAGACCTAAATGTAAGACCAGAAACCCTAAATCTCTTAGAGGAGAATATAGGCAAAACACTCAAGGACATACATCAAAGCAAGAGCCTCTCTGATCCACCTACTAGAATAGCAGAACTAAAAACAAAAATTAACATGTAGGACCTAATGAAACTTAAAAGCTTTTGTACAGCAAAAGAAACTACAAAAAAGCTAAACAGACAACCCACAGAATGGGAGAAAATCATAGCAAATGAAACAACAAAGAATTAATCTACAAGCAACTCAGACAACTCAGCACCAGAAAAATGAATGATACAATCAAAAAATGGGAAAAGGACCTAAAGAGACACCTTTCCAAAGAGGACATACAGATGGCCAAAAAACACATGAAATGATGCTTAACCTCGCTTATAATTAGAGAAATGCAAATCAAAACTACAACGAGTTATCACTTCACACCAGTCAGAATGGCCATCATCAAAACACACAGTGTTTTGGTAACACACGCAGTGAAGCGATGGAAAGACAGACATAGAGAACAGACATATGAACACTGTGGGGAATGTGCAGGGAGTGGGAGGCATAGAGGGAGGGAGTAACCTGGAAACCTATACTATCATATGTGAAAAAGACAGCTACTGCCATTGCCATTCGGGAATAGGAGATCCTGCAGGGGCGGGGTGCAATGGCCAGGAGAGGTGGGATGGGGGGAACTGAGAGAGGGGAGGGGGCCAGGGATATGCATATGACTGATCTGGGAACATACATGTCTGTGAACAACAAAACTCTGTAAAAATTTTTTAAAATTAAATAAAATAATAATACCTAGGACTTCTCTAGTGGTCCCATGGTTAAGAATCCACCTTGCAATGCAAAGGACATTAGTTTGATCCCTGGTCCAGGAGGATCCCATGTGCTGGGGAGCAACTAAGCCTGTGTATCACAACTACTGAGCCCAAGCTCTAGAGCCTGTGAGCCCCAACTACTGAGCCTGTGTACACAAAGCCCATGCTCTGTAACAAGAGAAACCACCACGAGAAACCATCCATTGCAACAAGGACCCATCACAGCCAAAAAATAAAACAAAACAAAATAAATCTTTAAAATAATACTTAGTGTTTACATCAGAAAGTCTTAACACAGCTCATAGCTGAGCCACATAGCATACTACGATTACAGTTCCTTTCTCGTGACATTTTTTTCCTCTAGATTTAAAAAATCGCCTCATATTTTACTTGCTTTGATTTGCTGTTTACCTAGTACTAGTTCTTCCCAGATTCTGTCAAAACTGTGAAATACCTCTCAATGTGGTCACATACATTGGAAAACCTCAGCTCCATTTTTTATTACTTTATATGAGAGCTAAGGGGCTAAAATAAAATGGAAAACATAAAGTTCTGTGAAAATAAAACCCTGGAACTCTCTGCCAGCTCCAACATGAATTTGCTGTGCTCTGGGCTGATTCTGCACCCGTTACCATAGGAAAATATCAAGTCAGCTCTGTGCTGGTGGTCATTTAGACGCTAAGTCATGTCCAACTGTTGCGACCCCACAGACTGTAGCCCACCAGGCTCCTCTGTCCATGGGGTTTCCCAGGCAAGAGTACTGGAATGGGTTGCCATTCCCTTCTCCAGGGGATCTTCCCAACCAAAGGATCAGACCCATGTCTCCTACATTAAAGGAGATTTCTTTAGCTCTGATCCACCAGGGAAACCTGTTTGTCTCTATACCCGAGTCTTAAAATTATGGACTTGACAGGATGCTGAGATTTCAGCATATGTAACAATTTTTTTCCACATACCTGTATTTCCTGATTGTGCTGCTAGTAACTTATATGATTTGTGTTGCACCGTCTTTATACCTCCTGTCACAGAAGGAAGGGGGAGGGCACACAGTCCAGAAAAAAATGGACAAATAAAAGGTCTAACTCCTAGATGTGTGAGCACGCATGGAATCCTGCAGAGTATTCCGTCAGACCTGCACTCCTCTGCAGTAGACAGTCTTCACACAGTGGTTACGGGGCACCAACAGTGGTTCGTCTGTAGTAAAATCTTGACCCTCCTTTGTACATGAAGTCAGGGTTTCCATCCCAGGTTGCTGCCAGGTACACAAGATCATCAGAGCCCAAGCTCTAGAGCCTGTGAGCCCCAACTACTGAGCCTGTGTACACAAAGCCCATGCTCTGTAACAAGAGAAACCACCACGAGAAACCATCCATTGCAACAAGGACCCATCACAGCCAAAAAATAAAACAAAACAAAATAAATCTTTAAAATAATACTTAGTGTTTACATCAGAAAGTCTTAACACAGCTCATAGCTGAGCCACATAGCATACTACGATTACAGTTCCTTTCTCGTGACATTTTTTTCCTCTAGATTTAAAAAATCGCCTCATATTTTACTTGCTTTGATTTGCTGTTTACCTAGTACTAGTTCTTCCCAGATTCTGTCAAAACTGTGAAATACCTCTCAATGTGGTCACATACATTGGAAAACCTCAGCTCCATTTTTTATTACTTTATATGAGAGCTAAGGGGCTAAAATAAAATGGAAAACATAAAGTTCTGTGAAAATAAAACCCTGGAACTCTCTGCCAGCTCCAACATGAATTTGCTGTGCTCTGGGCTGATTCTGCACCCGTTACCATAGGAAAATATCAAGTCAGCTCTGTGCTGGTGGTCATTTAGACGCTAAGTCATGTCCAACTGTTGCGACCCCACAGACTGTAGCCCACCAGGCTCCTCTGTCCATGGGGTTTCCCAGGCAAGAGTACTGGAATGGGTTGCCATTCCCTTCTCCAGGGGATCTTCCCAACCAAAGGATCAGACCCATGTCTCCTACATTAAAGGAGATTTCTTTAGCTCTGATCCACCAGGGAAACCTGTTTGTCTCTATACCCGAGTCTTAAAATTATGGACTTGACAGGATGCTGAGATTTCAGCATATGTAACAATTTTTTTCCACATACCTGTATTTCCTGATTGTGCTGCTAGTAACTTATATGATTTGTGTTGCACCGTCTTTATACCTCCTGTCACAGAAGGAAGGGGGAGGGCACACAGTCCAGAAAAAAATGGACAAATAAAAGGTCTAACTCCTAGATGTGTGAGCACGCACATGGAATCCTGCAGAGTATTCCGTCAGACCTGCACTCCTCTGCAGTAGACAGTCTTCACACAGTGGTTACGGGGGCACCAACAGTGGTTCGTCTGTAGTAAAATCTTGACCCTCCCTTTGTACATGAAGTCAGGGTTTCCATCCCAGGTTGCTGCCAGGTACACAAGATCATCATCCCTCCGCCAGGGCGACCACCTCCCTGCCTGACAACACTCCCACCCCCCATTCCCTTCTCCAGTTCCCTTAGCCATTTTCATTCTCTTTGTCTCCAATCCCCACCCAGGCTCTACCCCAGTTACTGGTCACTTTAGCAAATTTTAATCCTGCAATGGGATGGGGGAAGGAGAATGTAAGAGCTTCAGATCATAAAACTGAAAGAAGGCAGGCTAGAGACCCTTGCGGGGGTGTGCCCTCAGATGGAATGCTTAAAAGACCAGCAGAACTATCTCATTGCTAAATTTAACCTCATTCTGATTCTCTCACATCTTATTAGACCAAAGAGTCTCTTATCTCCTGCCAGATTTAGATTATTTTACAAAAAGTGACCTTCTCTTAGGCACCACAAAAAGAGGTAGAGAGGAAATTCATCAGACTTGAATAAAGAGAAGTTAAAAAGTTCTGAGGTGGAAGAGAGGAAGCTAGTCACAGCAGAAGGGGTGACCGTGTACTCATTCTCTCAAAATAAAATATGAGTTCGCGAGTGCCCTCGGGTCCAGAGAAACCAGTGAAGCGCGGTGCCCACCACACCTGAAAGTCCCCCACTGAAGACTCTTGCTCACTCTCTACGAGTCCATGTGGGAGTGTGGGAAATCTCAGAAGCATGAGTATGTACAACAAATTCAAAAGAGCTTTAAAATTCTGTCGGGTGGAAATAAACCTGTCGCCTCAGAAATTCTAAGGCAAAACCCTCCCAACAAGCCATGGAGCAATCTAGGGATGAAACACAAATACATTTAACAGGCCCCAAACTGCAGCATGTAACATTTTTTTTCCACATACCTGTATTTCCTGATTGTGCTGCTAGTAACTTATATGATTTGTGTTGCACCGTCTTTATACCTCCTGTCACAGAAGGAAGGAGGAGGGCACACAGTCCAGAAAAAAATGGACAAAGAAAAGGTCTAACTCCTAGATGTGTGAGCACGCATGGAATCCTGCAGAGTATTCCGTCAGACCTGCACTCCTCTGCAGTAGACAGTCTTCACACAGTGGTTACGGGGGCACCAACAGTGGTTCGTCTGTAGTAAAATCTTGACCCTCCCTTTGTACATGAAGTCAGGGTTTCCATCCCAGGTTGCTGCCAGGTACACAAGATCATCATCCCTCCGCCAGGGCGACCACCTCCCTGCCTGACAACACTCCCACCCCCCATTCCCTTCTCCAGTTCCCTTAGCCATTTTCATTCTCTTTGTCTCCAATCCCCACCCAGGCTCTACCCCAGTTACTGGTCACTTTAGCAAATTTTAATCCTGCAATGGGATGGGGGAAGGAGAATGTAAGAGCTTCAGATCATAAAACTGAAAGAAGGCAGGCTAGAGACCCTTGCGGGGGTGTGCCCTCAGATGGAATGCTTAAAAGACCAGCAGAACTATCTCATTGCTAAATTTAACCTCATTCTGATTCTCTCACATCTTATTAGACCAAAGAGTCTCTTATCTCCTGCCAGATTTAGATTATTTTACAAAAAGTGACCTTCTCTTAGGCACCACAAAAAGAGGTAGAGAGGAAATTCATCAGACTTGAATAAAGAGAAGTTAAAAAGTTCTGAGGTGGAAGAGAGGAAGCTAGTCACAGCAGAAGGGGTGACCGTGTACTCATTCTCTCAAAATAAAATATGAGTTCGCGAGTGCCCTCGGGTCCAGAGAAACCAGTGAAGCGCGGTGCCCACCACACCTGAAAGTCCCCCACTGAAGACTCTTGCTCACTCTCTACGAGTCCATGTGGGAGTGTGGGAAATCTCAGAAGCATGAGTATGTACAACAAATTCAAAAGAGCTTTAAAATTCTGTCGGGTGGAAATAAACCTGTCGCCTCAGAAATTCTAAGGCAAAACCCTCCCAACAAGCCATGGAGCAATCTAGGGATGAAACACAAATACATTTAACAGGCCCCCAAACTTCCCTGGTGGGATGTGATCTACATTCAAGAGAAAACTCATCAGCAATATCTCAGGTAAGCCTTGCATCCCCTGTCTTCTGTAATCTCTCAAGGTTCTTCAGTATATTAAAAACACTTCTCAGGGGCTTCCCTGGCAGTCCAGTGGGTAAAGACACCGCCTTGCAGTGCAAGGGGCGCCAGCTAGATCCCTGACCCTGGAAGATCCTATGTGCCGCTGAGTGGCTGGACCTATGTATCCAACTACCAAGCCAGCACTCTGGAGCGCATGCGCCCAAGAACCGGTGCTCTGCAGCAAGAGAGGACACTGTGATGGGAGGCCCACACAGGCCAAAAGAGCAAAGATGGATGATGAAAGACCAACAGAAGTGGCCAAAAAAAGAAAAAAAAAAACACTTCTTAGGAACGTTATAAGAAAAATGACCTTCTAAAGTACAGCTCCGGGGCTTCCCTGGTGGTCCAGTGGGTAAGGACACTGCCTTGCACTGCAAGGGGCGCCGGTTCGATCCCTGGCCTGGGAAGATCCCACGTGCCGCGGAGCGGCTGGACCGATGTGTCCAATTACTGAGCCGGAGCTCTGGCGTGTGTGCGCCCAGAGCCGGTACTCTGCAACGACAGTGGCCACCGCGATGGGAGGCCCACAGGGGCCAAAGAACAAAGATGGATGAAAATGGACAAATGAAAGACCAATAGATGTGGCCCACCTGCTCCTCACCCTCCCCACCTCACCCCTCCCAAAAATAAATAAATCTTTAAAGTACAGCTCCCTGTATAATAGTTTTTTTTCTATGTCCATTCCATCACTCCTTTCAACAAATGTCATGATCCAAGTACAGAAGTCCCGGGGAATCCCTCGGCATCTTAAAGTCTTTTGAACTTGTTAATTCAATTTAAGAGATAGCCTGGGTAACCCATAGAGAAGGCACTCCACACCTCTTCTTCATATGTGGGGTATTTCCTTAAGTGTACGAAAGACCTTGGAAAGTCTTAATCAAGATTATTCACCTTGGCAAGACAGCCAACGGTGACAGATGAAACCACATCTGTGTATTTGCATAAGACAAGAAGAACTGTGATTTTACTCTGGAGGCAGAATGAGGGCTGGGTGCAATCCTCTAACCTAATTACTGCAAGTAGAGAGCAATTTTTCACCACACAGCACAAATTTGTCAAGAGTCTCTGTTTTAGGATCTTCTCTCCATCTCTTTCCTTCTCTTTTTTGCTATGGTATTTAGCCGCTTGTGTAGACAAACTGTCAACCACACAAAAATAGTTCTGCTGAAAGAATTTTCATTAAAAATCCAAGCAAGTCAGAACCTTACGGGCAAATGTATGAATCATAGGGATGATGAGCAATTCATTATTTCTTTATTTTTGTGCCAAAGGTTGTTTCCTTAATGATGGAACGATGAGGACCCCCTTACCTCCTTCAACATCTTTGAATACAAGACAGAATTCATTTCCTGTCTCCTTCCCCCTCCCACCCCTTCCTCGCTCTGAAGCCTCTTCTAGAATGTCTAAGAAGTCTTAATCTCTGCCCCTTTTCTGAGTTTTAACAAAATTAAAATCTCCTGATCTTCAGCCCATCTTGTTTTCTGTCTTGATTCCCTTTTATTTTAAAAAAAACTTTTTTTCTGTGTGTATATATATAAAGCAACAATAAAATGAGCTTATCTCTGGGGAAGTAGGTGTGGGCAAGAGAGGACTTCTAATTTTGCTTCCTTCAGCACTCTTACAATTCTGTTTTGCTATAGAACATATTACTTCTATAATTTTAGATCATATTTCTAATTATAAGTAGTAAATATTTATTGTAGATAATTATTAAAATAGGGAAATGTATGTTCGTGTGCTCAGTCGCGTAATCACGTTCAACTCTTTGTGACCTCACGGACTGTCGCCCACCAGGCTCCTCTGTTCATGGAATTTTCCAGGCATGGATAGTGGAGTGCCCTCCCCCAGGGGTCTTCCTGACACAGGGATTGAACTTGCATCTTTTCCATCTTCTGCATTGGCAGGTGGATTCTTTGCCACTGTGCCACCTGGGAAGCCCCAAAATAGACAAAAGTGAAAAGCAAAAACTCAAAGCCATTCCTGCCCTTGACTGTACCTGGTGAGCCATTCTCCATGGTGCACATACTCAGCACCTCCCAGGAGGGGCCCTCAGGGCTTCCTCAGGGTGGGAAGGAAGAGAACAGATGGGGAAAAATAACATAGGGTCTGGACATTTTTTATAATCTTTCAATCAGTCCTATACTTTGTTTCACCAGTACCCCCTGCCCCATCCCTCCCTTTCCTAGAAATGGACAGGCTCACCATGGCCCCCTGACCAGTGGGCACTTTGTGGTCATCTTTTTGATGCATCAAGTCAGTCAGTGCTCTTCTGTCTGCTGTCAAGCTTCTAAAATTTTGCCTACATTTCTAATGTGCTATTGCTTCCTCCTAGTCTTCACCCTTCCAGGCTTTTGCCTTTTTGAGCCTTTGAATGTAACTTTACAGGGTTTTCCAAGGATACAGACCATTCAATGTGCCACATTTAACTAGGAGGGCCCATATTCTGTTTAAAATATCTTTAATATTTTTAGGGCTTCCCTGGTGGTCCAGTGGGTAGAGAGTCCACCTTGCAGTTTTAACAAAATTAAAATCTCCTGATCTTCAGCCCATCTTGTTTTCTGTCTTGATTCCCTTTTATTTTAAAAAAAACTTTTTTTCTGTGTGTATATATATAAAGCAACAATAAAATGAGCTTATCTCTGGGGAAGTAGGTGTGGGCAAGAGAGGACTTCTAATTTTGCTTCCTTCAGCACTCTTACAATTCTGTTTTGCTATAGAACATATTACTTCTATAATTTTAGATCATATTTCTAATTATAAGTAGTAAATATTTATTGTAGATAATTATTAAAATAGGGAAATGTATGTTCGTGTGTGCTCAGTCGCTTAATCACGTTCAACTCTTTGTGACCTCACGGACTGTCGCCCACCAGGCTCCTCTGTTCATGGAATTTTCCAGGCATGGATAGTGGAGTGCCCTCCCCCAGGGGTCTTCCTGACACAGGGATTGAACTTGCATCTTTTCCATCTTCTGCATTGGCAGGTGGATTCTTTGCCACTGTGCCACCTGGGAAGCCCCAAAATAGACAAAAGTGAAAAGCAAAAACTCAAAGCCATTCCTGCCCTTGACTGTACCTGGTGAGCCATTCTCCATGGTGCACATACTCAGCACCTCCCAGGAGGGGCCCTCAGGGCTTCCTCAGGGTGGGAAGGAAGAGAACAGATGGGGAAAAATAACATAGGGTCTGGACATTTTTTATAATCTTTCAATCAGTCCTATACTTTGTTTCACCAGTACCCCCTGCCCCATCCCTCCCTTTCCTAGAAATGGACAGGCTCACCATGGCCCCCTGACCAGTGGGCACTTTGTGGTCATCTTTTTGATGCATCAAGTCAGTCAGTGCTCTTCTGTCTGCTGTCAAGCTTCTAAAATTTTGCCTACATTTCTAATGTGCTATTGCTTCCTCCTAGTCTTCACCCTTCCAGGCTTTTGCCTTTTTGAGCCTTTGAATGTAACTTTACAGGGTTTTCCAAGGATACAGACCATTCAATGTGCCACATTTAACTAGGAGGGCCCATATTCTGTTTAAAATATCTTTAATATTTTTAGGGCTTCCCTGGTGGTCCAGTGGGTAGAGAGTCCACCTTGCAGTGCATGGGGCACCGGTTCAATCCCTGGCCCAGGAAGATCCCACATGCTGTGGAGCAGATGGACCAGTGTGGCCAATTACCAGCCAGTGCTCCGGAGCGCATGCACCCAAGAGCTGGTGCTCTGCAGAGAGAGAGGCCACTGCAATGGAGGCCTACACAGGCCAAAGAATAAAGATGGATGAAAATAAATAGATTTTTTAAAAAATAATAAAACAGGTTAAAATTTAAAAATATATATCTTTAATATTTTTAATGACTGCATAATAACCCTTGTATGTAGATGTATGATAATTTACTAGGCCATATCTTACAGGTACATTTTTGACTATATTGTTTATTTCCTTAGAATAAGACACTCCATGAGCACCTGCTGGACCTAGGAATGTGAGCAATGTGAAGACTCTTTGCAGGGACTTCCTCACATGTATTTGACATTCCAACAGTGGCTCACGTCAGAGGTCTCTGCTCTGTCTCTGTAAGCCACCCTCTCCCTGGATGTTCCACGGTCTCTCACATGGCTTCTCTTTGAAGAGTGGTCCTCAGTTCTGTTTGATTTTCCTTCTGGTTGGCTGCCATTCCCCACACATAGCTCCTCTGGGCCTTGGGGGAAACCACTTCTTGCTCTGAGCTCACAGAACCAGGATCAGAATGTATTTCTGAAATACTCTACAGGGCTCCCTTCCAGTAATGTTTTGCATTTTGCATTTAGCCTGAATTTCCATTTTGGCTCTTCTGTATAGGCAGCTTCATCAGGATTTTTATAATCTTTCAATCAGTCCTATACTTTGTTTCACCAGTACCCCCTGCCCCATCCCTCCCTTTCCTAGAAATGGACAGGCTCACCATGGCCCCCTGACCAGTGGGCACTTTGTGGTCATCTTTTTGATGCATCAAGTCAGTCAGTGCTCTTCTGTCTGCTGTCAAGCTTCTAAAATTTTGCCTACATTTCTAATGTGCTATTGCTTCCTCCTAGTCTTCACCCTTCCAGGCTTTTGCCTTTTTGAGCCTTTGAATGTAACTTTACAGGGTTTTCCAAGGATACAGACCATTCAATGTGCCACATTTAACTAGGAGGGCCCATATTCTGTTTAAAATATCTTTAATATTTTTAGGGTTTCCCCTGGTGGTCCAGTGGGTAGAGAGTCCACCTTGCAGTGCATGGGGCACCGGTTCAATCCCTGGCCCAGGAAGATCCCACATGCTGTGGAGCAGATGGACCAGTGTGGCCAATTACCAGCCAGTGCTCCGGAGCGCATGCACCCAAGAGCTGGTGCTCTGCAGAGAGAGAGGCCACTGCAATGGAGGCCTACACAGGCCAAAGAATAAAGATGGATGAAAATAAATAGATTTTTTAAAAAATAATAAAACAGGTTAAAATTTAAAAATATATATCTTTAATATTTTTAATGACTGCATAATAACCCTTGTATGTAGATGTATGATAATTTACTAGGCCATATCTTACAGGTACATTTTTGACTATATTGTTTATTTCCTTAGAATAAGACACTCCATGAGCACCTGCTGGACCTAGGAATGTGAGCAATGTGAAGACTCTTTGCAGGGACTTCCTCACATGTATTTGACATTCCAACAGTGGCTCACGTCAGAGGTCTCTGCTCTGTCTCTGTAAGCCACCCTCTCCCTGGATGTTCCACGGTCTCTCACATGGCTTCTCTTTGAAGAGTGGTCCTCAGTTCTGTTTGATTTTCCTTCTGGTTGGCTGCCATTCCCCACACATAGCTCCTCTGGGCCTTGGGGAATCCACTTCTTGCTCTGAGCTCACAGAACCAGGATCAGAATGTATTTCTGAAATACTCTACAGGGCTCCCTTCCAGTAATGTTTTGCATTTTGCATTTAGCCTGAATTTCCATTTTGGCTCTTCTGTATAGGCAGCTTCATCAGGATTCTGGTCCTTTGCTTCTCAGTCTTGTTACCACTGCCGCTTATGCTGTGATATGCTCTCTGTTCTTCTACTTGTTGGGGGGATGAATATTTGTGCCTTAGTCTCAGTAGTCTGTGTATCAGAATCTCTCAGGCAATTGCATGACTAAATCTGCCTATGATTTTGTTGGTCTACCCTCAGTTGAAAGAGAGCTTGCATAAAACGTCAATGTGTTCTGTATATAAATATAATCTGTCTGCCAAAAATTTGCAGAGGAAAATGCTCAAGCTGCTATATTTCTTACTGTTTATCTGAGTGAGCTTATTGATTTGAGTAATTTGGAGGTGGGGGAAAGAGGTGTTCAGGCAGTGCATCGTGGGCTCTCCTATTTCCGGGGATATGTGGACTCTCAGAATATTCTTTCACATGTGAAGCCTAATTCTAAACAACCCTGACAGTTTCCTCATGGGTGGGGCCCCCTGGGGTCTTGATTCCATATACTCTTTCAGTAAAGAAAGTACCACTGATACTGCACCATTTAATATCTGAAGTCATGGAAATATAGCACTAATTTTAGCTTTTAATGATAACATCCAAGATGGAGATTAAGCTGCATGAAATTCTCTGGTTTTTTTCTTGCTCTTTTTGATAGTGTTAATGCCATTTCATATTTTCTTTCTCTACCTATTTTTTGGTTAGGTGCCAGCTTGTCTGTTTCTATTGTTCACTCTATATACCAATTTCATTCTCCCTCTCATGTTTTCTCTCCCATTAGTTTTTTCTACCTTTCTTTCACTCTTCTTTAACAGGTTCTAACTGAATTCTTCTAGCATCTACATTTTGCTCTGTAATATTGAATAGCTGTCATTTCATTCCTACCTTCAGTAGTTTTTGGTTCTCTTTGAAGAGTGGTCCTCAGTTCTGTTTGATTTTCCTTCTGGTTGGCTGCCATTCCCCACACATAGCTCCTCTGGGCCTTGGGGAATCCACTTCTTGCTCTGAGCTCACAGAACCAGGATCAGAATGTATTTCTGAAATACTCTACAGGGCTCCCTTCCAGTAATGTTTTGCATTTTGCATTTAGCCTGAATTTCCATTTTGGCTCTTCTGTATAGGCAGCTTCATCAGGATTCTGGTCCTTTGCTTCTCAGTCTTGTTACCACTGCCGCTTATGCTGTGATATGCTCTCTGTTCTTCTACTTGTTGGGGGGATGAATATTTGTGCCTTAGTCTCAGTAGTCTGTGTATCAGAATCTCTCAGGCAATTGCATGACTAAATCTGCCTATGATTTTGTTGGTCTACCCTCAGTTGAAAGAGAGCTTGCATAAAAACTCAATGTGTTCTGTATATAAATATAATCTGTCTGCCAAAAATTTGCAGAGGAAAATGCTCAAGCTGCTATATTTCTTACTGTTTATCTGAGTGAGCTTATTGATTTGAGTAATTTGGAGGTGGGGGAAAGAGGTGTTCAGGCAGTGCATCGTGGGCTCTCCTATTTCCGGGGATATGTGGACTCTCAGAATATTCTTTCACATGTGAAGCCTAATTCTAAACAACCCTGACAGTTTCCTCATGGGTGGGGCCCCCTGGGGTCTTGATTCCATATACTCTTTCAGTAAAGAAAGTACCACTGATACTGCACCATTTAATATCTGAAGTCATGGAAATATAGCACTAATTTTAGCTTTTAATGATAACATCCAAGATGGAGATTAAGCTGCATGAAATTCTCTGGTTTTTTTCTTGCTCTTTTTGATAGTGTTAATGCCATTTCATATTTTCTTTCTCTACCTATTTTTTGGTTAGGTGCCAGCTTGTCTGTTTCTATTGTTCACTCTATATACCAATTTCATTCTCCCTCTCATGTTTTCTCTCCCATTAGTTTTTTCTACCTTTCTTTCACTCTTCTTTAACAGGTTCTAACTGAATTCTTCTAGCATCTACATTTTTGCTCTGTAATATTGAATAGCTGTCCATTTCCAGTTCTCTACCTTCAGTAGTTTTTGGTTCTTAATTTTCAAGGAAGATGACTGAAGTCTTTTTATGTCTTTCTTTTTAAAATATAAATTACTTTTGAATCCTTTGTTTTTTGGCTGTATTTTTTCCCTCTCTGGGTCAGTATCACCTAGGGACAAGGTTTCTGGAAATAACTAAGCATTCCTGGACCAATGTTTCTTAAACGTTATGAAGACTTTGCTACGTATCCCAATCATTTCCATATGGCCATATATCCTTATTCTTTTCCATTTAAAGAGTCTTAACATAAAAATAAGACATATTGGGACTTCCCTGGTGACCCAGTGGCTAAGACTCTGCACTCCCAATGCAGAGGATGCAGGTTTGATCTCTGGTCAGGAACTAGATCCCACGTGCTTCAACTAAAAGATCCCGCACGCTTCAACTAAGACCTGGAACAGTCAAATAAATAAATATTTTTTAAAAAAAATAAGATACAGGGCTTCCCTTGCAGTCCAGTGGGTAAGGACACTGCCTTGCAGCGCGGGGGGCGCCGGTTCCCTGGCCTGGGAAGATGCAACATGCCACAGAGCGGCTGGACCAGTGTGTCCAACTACCGAGCAGGAGCTCTGGAGCACATGTGCCCAGAGCCAGTGCTCTGTGACAAGGGAGTCTGCTGCAATGGGAGGCCCACACAGGCCAAAGAACAAAGATGGATGAAAATAAATAAATGAAAGACCAATAGAAGTGGCCAAAAATAAATAAATAAATAATAAGATACACTGCAAATTCAGATTAAAAAAAAAAAAAAACTAACATGTATTAACACTATCAGGCACTCCTCTAGGGGTTTTACAGTAATCACCCCCTTCAAACTTAGTCCAAATGTCCCCTTGGTGAGGTTGTTCTGGGCCACCTTTTCTAAGAGGAAAACCACCTGACTTTTCCAGGTCTCTCCTGCTTTGTCTTCAGCCCTATCTAACATATTATATTTTTCATTATCTAGCTTCTTTCGTCTCCCTCTCATGTTTTCTCTCCATTAGTTTTTTCTACCTTTCTTTCACTCTTCTTTAACAGGTTCTAACTGAATTCTTCTAGCATCTACATTTTTGCTCTGTAATATTGAATAGCTGTCCATTTCCAGTTCTCTACCTTCAGTAGTTTTTGGTTCTTAATTTTCAAGGAAGATGACTGAAGTCTTTTTATGTCTTTCTTTTTAAAATATAAATTACTTTTGAATCCTTTGTTTTTTGGCTGTATTTTTTCCCTCTCTGGGTCAGTATCACCTAGGGACAAGGTTTCTGGAAATAACTAAGCATTCCTGGACCAATGTTTCTTAAACGTTATGAAGACTTTGCTACGTATCCCAATCATTTCCATATGGCCATATATCCTTATTCTTTTCCATTTAAAGAGTCTTAACATAAAAATAAGACATATTGGGACTTCCCTGGTGACCCAGTGGCTAAGACTCTGCACTCCCAATGCAGAGGATGCAGGTTTGATCTCTGGTCAGGGAACTAGATCCCACGTGCTTCAACTAAAAGATCCCGCACGCTTCAACTAAGACCTGGAACAGTCAAATAAATAAATATTTTTTAAAAAAAATAAGATACAGGGCTTCCCTTGCAGTCCAGTGGGTAAGGACACTGCCTTGCAGCGCGGGGGGCGCCGGTTCCCTGGCCTGGGAAGATGCAACATGCCACAGAGCGGCTGGACCAGTGTGTCCAACTACCGAGCAGGAGCTCTGGAGCACATGTGCCCAGAGCCAGTGCTCTGTGACAAGGGAGTCTGCTGCAATGGGAGGCCCACACAGGCCAAAGAACAAAGATGGATGAAAATAAATAAATGAAAGACCAATAGAAGTGGCCAAAAATAAATAAATAAATAATAAGATACACTGCAAATTCAGATTAAAAAAAAAAAAAAAACTAACATGTATTAACACTATCAGGCACTCCTCTAGGGGTTTTACAGTAATCACCCCCTTCAAACTTAGTCCAAATGTCCCCTTGGTGAGGTTGTTCTGGGCCACCTTTTCTAAGAGGAAAACCACCTGACTTTTCCAGGTCTCTCCTGCTTTGTCTTCAGCCCTATCTAACATATTATATTTTTCATTATCTAGCTTCTTTCGTCTCTCTCTCTGAAATATATGCTCCCTAAGAACATTGTTTTCATGGGTTTTGATCTTGCTATGTATCTCAGCAGTTAAAACCGTACCCCGGTAAGTAGTAGGTCCTCAGTAAATACTTGTTGAATGAGTAAATGAATCCATTTAATCTTCACCACAACCCTGTAAGGTACCTGCTATTATTGCCTTCATTTTAAAGATGAGAAACTGAGGCACAGTCCACTTAGATAACTTGCTAAGGTTACATAACTTGTAAGTGGAAGAGCTGGTACCCTAACCCCCAGAAGCCTGGTTCCACAGACCTTGCTCTTTATATATACAATTTTACTAATTTATTTATTTTTGGCTGTGCTGGGTCTTCGTTGCTGTGCAGGCTTTTCTCTAGATGCAGTGAGCAGCAGCTACTCTCTAGTCGTGGTGAATGGACTTCTCATTGTGGTGGCTTCTCTTGTTGCAGAGCATGGGCTCCAGGAATGAGGGCTTTAGAAGTTGCTACACGTGAGCTCAATAGGTGCAGCTCCCAGGCTCTAGAGTACAGGCTCAGCAGTTGTGGCACATGGGCTTAGTTGCTCTGCAGAATGTGGGATCATCCTGTACCAGGGATCTAACCTGTGCTTCCTGCATTGGCAGGCAGATTCCTAACTGCTGGGCCACCAGGGAAGTCCCATAGACCTTGTTCTTAACAACTAATAATGCTCAGGTACTCACTATCTGCATTTATTTTTATTATTTTTTGTTATAGTATCACTTTTTTTTATGTTTGTTTCATTGCGGTCTAGTTGATGTACAATATTATATAAGCTTCAGATATACAACATAGTGATTTACAATTTTTAAAGGTTGTAGTCAATGCATAGTTATTATATATTGGCTATATTCCCTGTGTTGTACAATGTATCCTTGTATCTTATTTATTTTATATGTAATAGTTTATAACTCTTAATTCCTTACTCCTATCTTGCAGGGCAGGATAGAAAACCTGAACAGACATTTTTCCAAAGAAAACATACGGATAGCCAACATGCACATAAAAAGATGCTCAACATTGTTAATCATCAGAAAAATGGAAATTAAAACCACAAAGGGATACTACCTCATACCTGTCAGAATGTGTGTGCGCTAAGTCACTCAGTCATACCTGACTCTCTGTGATCCTATGGACTGTAGCCTGCCAGAACAATGGAGTGGGTTGCCATGCTCACCTCCAGGGGATCTTTCTGACCCAGGGACTGAACCCGCATCTCTTACATGTACTGCATTGGTAGCGCCCAACGGAAGCCCAGTCAAACGGCTATCACCAAAGGCAACGCAAATAACAATGGCTGGCAAGTGGGAGCGTAAATTGGTGCAGTCACTGTGGAAAACAGTACAGAGGTTTCTCAAAAACCTAGAAGTAGAACTACCACATGACCCTGCAATTCCACTCTGGGTATAAATCAAAAAAAAAACAAACACCAATCTCAAAAGATACCTGCACCTCAATGTTCACAGCTGCACTGTTTACAGCAGCCAAGATATGAAAGCAATCTAAGTGTCCATCAATAGATGAACAGATAAAGATGTGGACGGGGGGTGTATATATATATATACACACATATACATGCATCATTGCTTACTCATGTCTGACTCTTTGTGACTCCATGGACTGCACCTGCCAGGCTCCTCTATCCAAAGGATTTTCCAGGCAAGAATACTGGAGTGGGTTGCCATTTCCTACTCCAGGGAATTTTCTCAACCCAAGAATCAAACCTGGGTCTGTTGCATTAGCAGGCAGACTCTTTACCACTAGCGCCACCTGGAAAGCCCATACATACATACACATGTATATGTGGCATATGTGTGTGTGTGTGTGTGTGTGTGTGATATGCACACAAACACACTAAACTACTACTTAGCCATTTCAACAAACAAAATTTTGCCATTTGCAGAAATACACATGGACCTAGAGGGCATTAAATCAGACAGAGAAAGACAAAAATCTAAGAAATATAACAAACTAGTGAATGCAACAAAAGAGAAGCAGAATCACAGAGAACTCATGGTTACTAGTTGGGAGAAGGGGTGAGGGAAAGACACATTTATTTCTTAAAGGAAAAAATCTTCAGAGGAAAAAATCTTCAGTAGATGCTCCTTTTGTAACTTTTTCAGATTCTGGTCCCTTCCAGCTCTCCTCAAATGCAACTACTGTCCTGAGCTGAGGCGTACCCAGCTTCAGGTATGCATCTCCTATTTGGAACTATCTTCCAGGTGGTTTCCGAGCCACTAGTGAGACCTGTGTGTGGAGGTGGAAAGGACTACACAACTGAAAACTCCCTGAATCCATGACACGAGACAAGCACGGACTGCTTTTGTTCCTTTCACTCTCCTATTATGATTATTTTTTTCTTTTCTACTTACACTCATTTTTCTCACTGAAAATAGAAAACCTGATCAGACTGGAATAGCAGTCCTTCTTGCTGTAGTTTTTTCCCCCAAAGACAGGATGAATTTGAGCCTCGTCAGAAAGCCATCTGCTGTGTACGCCCAGACCTCTTCAGAGCCAGAAAAAGAAAATGAGGGAGGGGAAAGCCCTGACTTACTTGTCTTAAAACAAAGAGCTGTGGCTTGAGAGCTCTGTACCTTTGACAAAGGTTGATCACTGAGCAGTGTGCCCGACTAGGAATATAGGACATGAGGAGTTTTGCGTTGTGCATTGTGACCTTGTGGAACTTTGCTACTAATAAAGAAGATACTTAACGAACAGGGAAGGAGGCTCCAAGTCCAGCCCTCAGGGTTTGTGCCAATTCTCTATGGAAGACGGCCATTGGATTTGTGCTTTGCTGCCCATATCATCCTTGCCATGCTCTCTGCTGGTTTCATTTCACTCATTGTTACTCCTGTTGTATCAGAGCTTGCCAGTCTCTCTTTTTTTATTATTTTGGCCTGTTTTATTGGGTTTTTATTTATTTATTTTCGTCCATATTTATTCTTTGACCTGTGTGGGCCTCCCATTGCAGTGGCCTCTCCCGTTGCAGAGCGCTGGCTCGTAATTGGACACACTGCTGCTCTGTGACACATGGGATCTTCCTGGGCCAGGGATCGAACCAGTGTGCCTTGCACTGCAAGGTGGACTCTTTACTCACCAGAGAAGCCCAGACCTTGCAAGTCTTGATGCAGGACTACCATGGAAGGATGCTAGGAGGTCTTTAGGAAACACTTCCTTCAGTCCATGGGACTACCCTTACTGCCAAGGGGTACCCTTACACTGGTTGTTGCTGGCAGATATTAAGCTAAGGGGCTGCCTACTCCTGATTTCTGTCGAAATACTTCATTCTTTACTTTTCTCAGGTCACCACAGCAAAAAAAAAAAGTAGCACGAAAACCCAGGTCCAAAATTAAGTATTTTCATACTCTTAAGAACATTTAAATATTAATTTTTTCCAATTTACTTTCAGTGTCAATTTTTATAAGTACAAAAGTAATTTAAGCTGCATGTAGGGCTTCCCTGGTGGTCCAGTGGGTAAGGACACGGCCTTGCAGTGCTAGGGGCGCCAGTTCGAGCCCTGGCCTGGGAAGATCCCACGTGCCGCTGAGCGGCTGGACCCATGTGTCCAATTACTGAGCCGGAACTCTGGAGCACATGCGCCCAGAGCCGGTGCTCTGCAACAAGAGAGGCCACCGCGATGGAAGGCCCACAGGAGCCAAAGAACAAAGATGGCTTGAGAGCTTTTGTAACCTTTGACAAAGGTTGATCACTGAGCAGTGTGCCCGACTAGGAATATAGGACATGAGGAGTTTTGCGTTGTGCATTGTGACCTTGTGGAACTTTGCTACTAATAAAGAAGATACTTAACGAACAGGGAAGGAGGCTCCAAGTCCAGCCCTCAGGGTTTGTGCCAATTCTCTATGGAAGACGGCCATTGGATTTGTGCTTTGCTGCCCATATCATCCTTGCCATGCTCTCTGCTGGTTTCATTTCACTCATTGTTACTCCTGTTGTATCAGAGCTTGCCAGTCTCTCTTTTTTTATTATTTTGGCCTGTTTTATTGGTCTTTCATTTATTTATTTTCGTCCATATTTATTCTTTGACCTGTGTGGGCCTCCCATTGCAGTGGCCTCTCCCGTTGCAGAGCGCTGGCTCGTAATTGGACACACTGCTGCTCTGTGACACATGGGATCTTCCTGGGCCAGGGATCGAACCAGTGTGCCTTGCACTGCAAGGTGGACTCTTTACTCACCAGAGAAGCCCAGACCTTGCAAGTCTTGATGCAGGACTACCATGGAAGGATGCTAGGAGGTCTTTAGGAAACACTTCCTTCAGTCCATGGGACTACCCTTACTGCCAAGGGGTACCCTTACACTGGTTGTTGCTGGCAGATATTAAGCAAAGGGGGCTGCCTACTCCTGATTTCTGTCGAAATACTTCATTCTTTACTTTTCTCAGGTCACCACAGCAAAAAAAAAAAGTAGCACGAAAACCCAGGTCCAAAATTAAGTATTTTCATACTCTTAAGAACATTTAAATATTAATTTTTTCCAATTTACTTTCAGTGTCAATTTTTATAAGTACAAAAGTAATTTAAGCTGCATGTAGGGCTTCCCTGGTGGTCCAGTGGGTAAGGACACGGCCTTGCAGTGCTAGGGGCGCCAGTTCGAGCCCTGGCCTGGGAAGATCCCACGTGCCGCTGAGCGGCTGGACCCATGTGTCCAATTACTGAGCCGGAACTCTGGAGCACATGCGCCCAGAGCCGGTGCTCTGCAACAAGAGAGGCCACCGCGATGGAAGGCCCACAGGAGCCAAAGAACAAAGATGGATGAAAGTAGACAAATGAAAGACCAATAGAAGTGGCCCGCCCACTCCCCTCCCTCCCCACCCCACAATAAATAAATAAATAAATCTTTAAAAAAAAAAAGAGCTGCATGTAAAATACTTAAATAAGATATAAATATGCAACTTAGAAAATTGAAGACCTTTCCTATCCTACCTCATAGGAAACTGTTCATGTATCATTGGACAGAAATGTTAATCAAACAGGCTGATGTGTATCCTTCCAGGCTTTGTCACCATTCACATGCTTTTCCATTTATGTAAAACTCCATGTTTAGCATACTCTGTGCTTCCCACAGTAATTGCTTTTCTCTTTTACCTCTGGCTTCCCATTTAACATGGGGCTTCCCAGGTGGCGCTAGTGGTAAGGAACCCACCTGCCAATGGAGGAGACTAAGAGAAGTGAAGTGGGTTTGATCCCTGGATTGGGAAGATCCCCTGGCGGAGGGCATAGCCACCCACTCCAGTATTCTTGCCTGGAGAATCCCATGGACAGAGGAGCCTGGTGGGCTACAGACCATAAGGTCGCAAAGAGTTGGACACAACTGGACACAGCCAAGCACCCATTTAACATGACTTTCCTCCAGGCAACAGTCTCCACAAGGACCTACACCCTGTCTTATGTAGCTGTTGTAGCCCCAGTGTTTAACACCACACCTGGCACACAACTGGGGCTCAGCATAAACTTGCTAAGTGAATAGTCTCACTCTGGCCATGGGAAGCAGGCAGAACAGGCTCTGAAATGCCTTCCTAGTGATAAGGAAACAGACTCAAACAATTCATGACTTGTCTACAGTCACAACTATTAAATAGTGGAGCCAAATCTTGACCCAGGTCTTTCAATTCCAAATCAAAAGATCTTTCCATCCAAGTACCTCTTCCCCTTAATAATTGTCATTGAATCACAACCACACTCCCAGAGGCTTCACTGTGTCCAATTTACCTCCAAGAAGTCTCCATTTCAAACAGAGGGGAAATGCATTCTGTTTGAGGGTGGGGATTATTTCTTGAAAATGAAGTATAGTTGGTTTACAATGCTAATTAATTTCTGCTTAACCAGAAAGGGATTTTTATATATCTTTCTTTTTATACACTTTTCCATTATGAATTATCACAGGATACTGAATATACTTTAGTATCACGGGATACTTCATATAGTTCCCTGTGCTACACAGTAGGAACTCATTGTTTACTAAATGCATTCAGTTTTGACATTTTTGAGTTAGAAGTAAATAAGCTAGGGAGGAACAATTATCTTTCATTATTTCAGAAGATAAAAGAGTGTTCAGGGAATGAGTTATGAGGCTGCTTGCTGAGCAAATTATTCAAACATGGAGTTAGTTCTGTTTGGCCGCACTAACTGAGCTGCGGGTCCTTCTCCACTCTTGGTGTGCTCCCACACTCCTGGGCTCCTGGCTGCAAACAATTAGCCCCCAGGAACTCAGGCAAGGTTGGGTCTCCATGGCATCCACTGGAGGTGAGGATCTAAATGTGTGCCCCACAGTGTGGCGAGGCTCTATACAGCCACTTGTCTGCAGTATGACATTTCTGTCCAAACACTTGAGGGTTGGCCAAAAAGTAATGGAATTGCAATTGGTCCAGAGACACTCAAGCGTAATGGGAATTGCCCCTGGAACAGAGGAGCCTGGTGGGCTACAGCCAAGCAAACAAGGCCCAAATTTAACATGACTTTCCTCCAGGCAACAGTCTCCACAAGGACCTACACCCTGTCTTATGTAGCTGTTGTAGCCCCAGTGTTTAACACCACACCTGGCACACAACTGGGGCTCAGCATAAACTTGCTAAGTGAATAGTCTCACTCTGGCCATGGGAAGCAGGCAGAACAGGCTCTGAAATGCCTTCCTAGTGATAAGGAAACAGACTCAAACAATTCATGACTTGTCTACAGTCACAACTATTAAATAGTGGAGCCAAATCTTGACCCAGGTCTTTCAATTCCAAATCAAAAGATCTTTCCATCCAAGTACCTCTTCCCCTTAATAATTGTCATTGAATCACAACCACACTCCCAGAGGCTTCACTGTGTCCAATTTACCTCCAAGAAGTCTCCATTTCAAACAGAGGGGAAATGCATTCTGTTTGAGGGTGGGGATTATTTCTTGAAAATGAAGTATAGTTGGTTTACAATGCTAATTAATTTCTGCTTAACCAGAAAGGGATTTTTATATATCTTTCTTTTTATACACTTTTCCATTATGAATTATCACAGGATACTGAATATACTTTAGTATCACGGGATACTTCATATAGTTCCCTGTGCTACACAGTAGGAACTCATTGTTTACTAAATGCATTCAGTTTTGACATTTTTGAGTTAGAAGTAAATAAGCTAGGGAGGAACAATTATCTTTCATTATTTCAGAAGATAAAAGAGTGTTCAGGGAATGAGTTATGAGGCTGCTTGCTGAGCAAATTATTCAAACATGGAGTTAGTTCTGTTTGGCCGCACTAACTGAGCTGCGGGTCCTTCTCCACTCTTGGTGTGCTCCCACACTCCTGGGCTCCTGGCTGCAAACAATTAGCCCCCAGGAACTCAGGCAAGGTTGGGTCTCCATGGCATCCACTGGAGGTGAGGATCTAAATGTGTGCCCCACAGTGTGGCGAGGCTCTATACAGCCACTTGTCTGCAGTATGACATTTCTGTCCAAACACTTGAGGGTTGGCCAAAAAGTAATGGAATTGCAATTGGTCCAGAGACACTCAAGCGTATGACTCCTGGGAAGAGACGGACCTCTCAAATGACTCTCTCTTGTGGTATAATCCTTTTCTTCCTTCCATGACTCTTATATAGAACTTTAGCTCCTTTATTTTCAGAAGGGGCAATTTTCTTCAGGGAAGAATTGTGCCAATTTCTCAACATTATATTGCAACTTAAAGGATATTTGTCTTCCTCCCCTTGTTTTCACTCTGCTCTAAGCTAGTTTTAAATACATATATTTTTTTATAATTTTATTTATTTTGACCATGCCGGGTCTTCGTTGCTGCGTGGGCTTTCTCTAGTTTCAGGGAGCGGGGGATACTCTCCAGTTATGGCTCAGTAGCTATGGAACACAGGCTTAGCTGTCCCAAGGCATGTAGGATCTTCCTGGATGAGGGATCCAACCATTGTCTCCTGCATTGGCAGGCAGATTCTTTTTTTTTTTTTTTAATCTGGAGAGGTTTCTCTCTTTTTTCAATTTATTTATTTATTTATTTGACTGCATTGAGTCTTAGTTGTGGCATGTGGGATCTAGTTCCTGACCAGGAATTGAACCCAGGTCCTCTGCATTGGGAGCACAAAGTCCTAGCCACTGAACCACTAGGGAAGTTCCAGAAGGCAGATTCTTTACCACTGAGCCACCAGCGAAGCCCTTAAGCCAGTTTTAGTTAGTAATTCTGATGAAGACTACCTAAAGGCAGTGCTTTCCACGCTCATTGCGTTAATCACAGGAAAAGAAATCCTTCCCTTAACTTACCCTTTTTATTCTCTCTCCTCCTCCTTCTCTTCCCTCACTCTCTCCTGCTGTTCCCTTCTTCCTTCCTATAGGCAGAAGTTTTTAAAACAACATCGTTTTGAAAAGTTCCACTAACTGAGCTGCGGGTCCTTCTCCACTCTTGGTGTGCTCCCACACTCCTGGGCTCCTGGCTGCAAACAATTAGCCCCCAGGAACTCAGGCAAGGTTGGGTCTCCATGGCATCCACTGGAGGTGAGGATCTAAATGTGTGCCCCACAGTGTGGCGAGGCTCTATACAGCCACTTGTCTGCAGTATGACATTTCTGTCCAAACACTTGAGGGTTGGCCAAAAAGTAATGGAATTGCAATTGGTCCAGAGACACTCAAGCGTATGACTCCTGGGAAGAGACGGACCTCTCAAATGACTCTCTCTTGTGGTATAATCCTTTTCTTCCTTCCATGACTCTTATATAGAACTTTAGCTCCTTTATTTTCAGAAGGGGCAATTTTCTTCAGGGAAGAATTGTGCCAATTTCTCAACATTATATTGCAACTTAAAGGATATTTGTCTTCCTCCCCTTGTTTTCACTCTGCTCTAAGCTAGTTTTAAATACATATATTTTTTTATAATTTTATTTATTTTGACCATGCCGGGTCTTCGTTGCTGCGTGGGCTTTCTCTAGTTTCAGGGAGCGGGGGATACTCTAGTTATGGCTCAGTAGCTATGGAACACAGGCTTAGCTGTCCCAAGGCATGTAGGATCTTCCTGGATGAGGGATCCAACCATTGTCTCCTGCATTGGCAGGCAGATTCTTTTTTTTTTTTTTTAATCTGGAGAGGTTTCTCTCTTTTTTCAATTTATTTATTTATTTATTTGACTGCATTGAGTCTTAGTTGTGGCATGTGGGATCTAGTTCCTGACCAGGAATTGAACCCAGGTCCTCTGCATTGGGAGCACAAAGTCCTAGCCACTGAACCACTAGGGAAGTTCCAGAAGGCAGATTCTTTACCACTGAGCCACCAGCGAAGCCCTTAAGCCAGTTTTAGTTAGTAATTCTGATGAAGACTACCTAAAGGCAGTGCTTTCCACGCTCATTGCGTTAATCACAGGAAAAGAAATCCTTCCCTTAACTTACCCTTTTTATTCTCTCTCCTCCCTCCCTTCTCTTCCCTCACTCTCTCCTGCTGTTCCCCTTCTTCCTTCCTATAGGCAGAAGTTTTTAAAACAACATCGTTTTGTAAAGTTCCTTATTTATAACACACACACACGCACATATATACAGTACGTAAAACTGACTTAACCAGGTATTTTTAAAGTCCACGTTGTTAAAGTAATGAGATTAAATGGACTTATCATGGATATTAAAACTATCAAACTGACATCCAGTTCCAAATATATGTGAGAATTAAGTATATTATAAAAGTAATATTTTTCAAATCAATAGAGAGAAGATGGATATTCAATAAATGGTGGTTAAAAAAAAAAAACAACACTGGCTAACCATTTGTAAAATGTATGCCTGGATCCAAACTTCATTTTTTATATCAAAATAAAATCCAGGGCTTCCTTGGTGGTCCAGTGGGTAAGGACACCACCTTGCAGTACAAGGGGTGCCGGTTCAACCCCTGGCCTGGGAAGATCCCACGTGCCGCGGAGCGGCTGGACCCATGTGTCCAATTACCAAGCCGGAGCTCTGGAGCACATGCGCCCAGAGCCGATGCTCTGCGACAAGAGATGCCACCGCGATGGGAGGCCCGCAGGAGCCAAAGAACAAAGATGGATGAACATAGAGAAACGAAAGACCAAAAGAAGTGGCCCGCCCGACCCCCTCCCTCCCCAACCCACCCACCTCCCAAAAAATAAATAAATAAATAAAATCCAGAAATATCATCAGGAGTTCATATTAAAAATGAACCACAAGAGAAAGGCAGTAGAAAAACAGTAACCAAAATAGTAGAAAAACAGTGAAAATTTTCATAATTTGGCAATGAAGGGACTTTCATAACACTAAAAAATTCAAAATAGAAAGCAGTGGTAGATTTTGCAATATAAAATTTAGATCTTCTTGCCAAAAAGAAATGTGCACTTTAAAGGTTGAGCGTGGAGAAGGAAATGGTAACCCCCTCCAATATTCTTGCCTGGGAAATCCCATGGACAGAGTAGCCTTGTGAGCTACAGTCCATGGGGTTGCAAGAGTCAGACCTGACTTAGCAACTAAACCACTATCACCATAAGTATTATATTGGAGTATTTTTTCTTCTGATAATCATAGCTTTGTTGTCTCTTGGATATAATTTTATGTTGTATTTCAAGTTTTACTGAATAAATCAAATTTATTGAGAAAATAAATAAAAGGTTGAGTGATAAAGGACAAATTATGAAATTACACATTACCCACATAAGATTAATGTCCTCAGTGGACAAAATGCTTTTCTAAATCAATAAAATCTGCTTCTCACTCCTACTCTCAAGGTAGTGGAATTAGGGATATTTTTTACTTTTTTCTATGTAGTTTTCTATACTTTTGACTTTTTTTTACAATAAGCATTTTAATATATTAAATCTGTTTGAAAAAAAAAAAACCTTTAAAAAATATAGATGGACATCATTTTTCTTAGTACTTAAAAGCCCAAAATAATTTTTCCAGAATGATCTAATGGTTTGGCTTTGTAATAGTCATCATTACACTTGGCCTTTAGTATATGCATGTAGTAAAATAAGACCAACTGAAAAAAAATAAGATACATGGGAAATAGTGGGAGCATTATAAGACAAAGGAATTTTAATATGAAATGGCAAACCCCACAGTGATGCCATTTGTTCTTTCAAAACCTGATTTGAATCTAAATCTTTGGATTAAAATGTGGCCTTTTCTTTTTATAAGGATAAGAGCCCATTGAATAAAAGCTCTTTTATCACTCATACAGTTATTTTTAACGCTAAGGTCTTTTCTTCTTAATACAGAGTGGGTTTTTTTTTTTTTTCTTCTCTCCTCTTTTCCCTGACATCTAAGTTGTACCATAAAGTTAAATGTATGATTTAAATTTCAATTTGACTGAAGCTGCAGGTAGAATTAAAAGGATCCTACAGATGAGCGACTTCATTGAATGTCACCCCATAAATTTACATAAAGTTGCCAAAATCTACACAGCCTCTGAAACTTTTTCCGAAGGAGAGAAGGGAGAAAAATGTAAATTTATTGAGCACATATAGTTTGTGAAGACCTCTCTTGGGCTGCTGTAGGTAGATCATCTCACTTAATCCTTGGAGCCAAGAGGTGAAATTTGGGTTATCATCCTCATTTCACAGAAGAGAGAACAGTTAAATGATTAAAATGCTAAATGATTAAACTTGGCAGTTAAATGATTTATTGGATCTCACACCCACCTGATTCAAGCACCCATGCCTGGCCTTTCCCCTGCACCCAGGAACTTCTTCTATGGTGTAACCCATCTTCAATGATGTAAGAGAACTCACACAGCCAAAGTTCCCTACAGGGTCCCGAAGTCCTTTGCTGGCGTCTGAAATGGTCTGAAAACTCGAGATGCTTCCCCCAGTTGTACTGAGGCATCCACATTCCCTCCCCGTGTCCACTGTGGGGAGTGTCCAGTCACTGGTGCCCACACTCAGAGCCCAGGGTGGGCACCCTCTGCCTCAGTCAAGTCCACTGGAGTCCAGCCTCCCTCACTGCACCGTCTGACCACTAGCAGCTGCTGGCCTCCATTGCTCTGTTTTGTGTTCTGCTCCCTTCTGTTTTATTTGCCTCTATTTATGGCGAATGCCCAGGGGAAGTCTGGCAGAGAAGCCCAGGCCCTGCCCAGCTCTACCAGTTTCCAGCCTTGTTCTCTATGTGCAAGTGGCCCAATTCTCTAAGCCTGTTTCCTTACCTGAGAAGGGAGACCTTTCTTGCACATTTGGCACTGCTTTGGCTCTAACAACAGAAGCCAGTGCCTGGTGCTGCCTGAGTGTTATACAACGTGAGCTGTTGCAGCCCCTCAGTCTAGTCTCTGCAGCCCACCTAATGGCAGACCTCAAAAATCACCCTCTCCTGCTGACCAGGCCTTTGAGTCTGAACCACACTCGTGTTCCTCAGTCCTGCCACTGGGATATGTTTTCCCCCAGGCAGCTGCATAAGCCCTGGCTGGCCTTCCCTCTCAGCAGGCCTGTGGTCATTCTGGGCTTGCCTGGATTCTAGGAAGTCTCCAATTTAGGCACAAGCCTAATGTGCAGACAGACTCCAGTCTCCCCTAGAACCCAGAATAGCACAGGGCTGGTATGCTCATGGAATCAGTGTTGGGCTGAACCTTTCCTTCTGACGGTCTGCCAGTAACTTGTTCCAACAGAGTGACCGTGGTTAACTGGTGAGTGAGTGTTATCCAGGGACCGTCAGCTGCTGCCGCGGGGCCAGTTCTAAGCCGGCATGTGAAAACTCCTGGCACAGCTGTCCTCCTGGGGTGAAACAGAGCTGCCACAAGGCACTCTCCCCAGATTTTCCTTGCCTCCCTCACCTCCATCTGCTTCTCTGAACTTCCTTAGCTACAGGAGAGATGCCAAGGGCTCCCTTCCCCATGACTAGTGGCCTAAGAGAAAGGCTGGTAATTCACTGCACTTAGTCCACCACTGTTACTGGTCAGGACTCAGAGAGAGGACCCACTTAAAGGGCTCAGGGCTTCCCACCAGCCCCGCTCCTACTCCACCGTTGGATTATTTTGTTTCCTTAACACGCCTGCATATCCTCTGTCACCAAGCCTTGGCTCACTCCATCTCCACCCCATGAGATGCTCTGCCCCTGTCTCTGACTGGGGAAGTTTGTAACACCCCCTTTACAAGTTGCCAGACACCCACCAACACTATGACCTAATCACCCAACCATATCAGCAAGAGCACTTTCTTCTGTGTGTTCATGAGACTGCCTATGTTTTGCTCAAATAGATTTTCACCCAACCCCAATTTTTCCAGTCTTAAGAGCACTTTCTTGCACATTTGGCACTGCTTTGGCTCTAACAACAGAAGCCAGTGCCTGGTGCTGCCTGAGTGTTATACAACGTGAGCTGTTGCAGCCCCTCAGTCTAGTCTCTGCAGCCCACCTAATGGCAGACCTCAAAAATCACCCTCTCCTGCTGACCAGGCCTTTGAGTCTGAACCACACTCGTGTTCCTCAGTCCTGCCACTGGGATATGTTTTCCCCCAGGCAGCTGCATAAGCCCTGGCTGGCCTTCCTCTCAGCAGGCCTGTGGTCATTCTGGGCTTGCCTGGATTCTAGGAAGTCTCCAATTTAGGCACAAGCCTAATGTGCAGACAGACTCCAGTCTCCATTAGAACCCAGAATAGCACAGGGCTGGTATGCTCATGGAATCAGTGTTGGGCTGAACCTTTCCTTCTGACGGTCTGCCAGTAACTTGTTCCAACAGAGTGACCGTGGTTAACTGGTGAGTGAGTGTTATCCAGGGACCGTCAGCTGCTGCCGCGGGGCCAGTTCTAAGCCGGCATGTGAAAACTCCTGGCACAGCTGTCCTCCTGGGGTGAAACAGAGCTGCCACAAGGCACTCTCCCCAGATTTTCCTTGCCTCCCTCACCTCCATCTGCTTCTCTGAACTTCCTTAGCTACAGGAGAGATGCCAAGGGCTCCCTTCCCCATGACTAGTGGCCTAAGAGAAAGGCTGGTAATTCACTGCACTTAGTCCACCACTGTTACTGGTCAGGACTCAGAGAGAGGACCCACTTAAAGGGCTCAGGGCTTCCCACCAGCCCCGCTCCTACTCCACCGTTGGATTATTTTGTTTCCTTAACACGCCTGCATATCCTCTGTCACCAAGCCTTGGCTCACTCCATCTCCACCCCATGAGATGCTCTGCCCCTGTCTCTGACTGGGGAAGTTTGTAACACCCCCTTTACAAGTTGCCAGACACCCACCAACACTATGACCTAATCACCCAACCATATCAGCAAGAGCACTTTCTTCTGTGTGTTCATGAGACTGCCTATGTTTTGCTCAAATAGATTTCTTTTGACCTTATCTCATTTTATACATTTTTAATGTCTTCCCCTTTCTTTTTTAATTAACTAATTAATTTGGTCATGCCAGTCTTAGCTGTAGTGCATGGCATCTAGTTTCCTGACCAGGGATCAAAGCTGTACCCTTTCTGTTGAGAGCAGGAGTCTTAGACCCTGGATCACCAGAGAAGGTCCCATTTTACACATTTTAAAACATTATTTCAAGAAAAGGTCTATACCTCCCCCCGATTACCAAGGGCACCAAATGGTGAAGAATCTTTGGTCTATATGATTGTGATTAAGGATTTAGAAGGGTGGAGACCATGCCCTCCACACCCAGAACTGCTCAACACACAGTAGATTCTCAGGGCCTCTGTGTCGGTCTGAAGGGGGCCAGTGCGGGCGAAAGTCTTCACAGCCTGCTGTGGCTGTGCACCTCCACACAGCTCAGGAGGGCAGCCTGCCTGCTCCCAAGGGCCCAGGGTCACTCCCATTTTACATGTGCTGCTTCGCTGCTCTGCTGACCAGGCCCCAAGAGTGGCCTTGAGGCTTACACGCTGCTGACCCAGCTGTGACCACATCGGGCTGGGATCCAGCCGAGTGTCCAGAGCTTCTCAAGGTCACACCAAAGGCTCCATCTGGGGGCTCAGGATCTCAAGTACGAAATACAGTTTCAGCAGAATTTCCCTTTGGCTAATTTGTCTTCTTTAGTATCCAAGCAGAAAAATCAGACTCGTTGTTCTGCTCTTAATACACATAAAATTCAATCTGGAGAAGCAGCAGATAGCTGGTGGAGTCCACTCAGCTGTGCAAGCCCACTTGTCACCAGAGCTGACTGACAGTTACATGAGGATACAAAAATGATATAATTTTCTTGTCCCTAGAAATTCCTCATTACCCATTTTACCCCTCCTGAGGGTTTTCAGTTGTGAATGCTTCACAGTCAGGGATGTTCTAGGAAAACAACAGGATCAGACTAATAAAATGCAAGAAGGAGAGTTGAGAGAGGAGGGGGAAGGGCACAGCTGTCTGGGAGCATCTGCTGGATCCCAGGCCCTGTTTCAGGCACGTTACAAACTTCTTCTTGTTTCTTCTCATACCAACCTTATGGATTAATTATGAGGATCCTCACTTTGCAAGGGGGGAAAGGCAGGGTTCAGAGTGGTCAATAAACATGTCCAGGACCACGCAGCTAGTGAGGAGCAGGTCTGGGTTTGTCTCAGCTTTGTCCCACCACCAAGTCTGTGCACTTCCCAAATTGCTCAAGTGGCCTAAGGCAAGGGCAGCTTCGAGAATGACCCGAATCACTGGAGTGACAGATGTTTGGCCTTTCATCTGGGTCTGAGTGCCCATGGCCCCCTGTGCTGCCTGACCTAACCACAGTCCTTGCTGGATGGGGTGAAACAGCCACAGTTCTGCTGACCGCAAACTGAGCAACAGGCAAAGTTGCTGCCGAGAAGCAGGCGGCTGTGCTCAGCCAGCCTCTGCCAGATTCACAAATCTGAAGTTCCTGTTGTTCCTGTTCTGAAGCTCCTAAATTCCTGGCTGTCTTCTCCCCTCGGTGCTGCTGTCCCTTCCAACAGCATCTCTCCTCCTCTCTCCTCTGAACAGTCTCACAGTGGATTCTTATTACGTAAACCTGCTCTGGCAAGGGACGTCGTAGATGAATTCCCTCTGACTCTGATAAGGCCTAGTACGTACCCCTCCAGAGATATTTATATTTTCCAGGACCCAAAAGTCTTACAGGTCAGGAGTGAATTTCTAACTGTGAAGTCTTTGGAGGAGACGGGTGAGATAACCCGAGAGAAAGTATGAGCACAGAAGGAAAGAAGGAACGTCTCCCCGGCAGAGCCGCTGAATTATACTCAGTGGGAAGCTGCCAAAAGTAAAATTAGTCCTTTAAAAGTCTCCATCCAACAAAGGGAAACCCTCCTACACTGTGGGTGGGAATGTAAATTGCTGCAGTGACTGTGGAGAACATTACAGAGGTTTATCAAAAAACTAAAAAGAGACCTACCAAAGGACCCAGCAATTCCACTCCTGGATATATATCCAAAAGAAACGAAAACATGAACTCAAAAAGATACATGTGCCCCAATGTTCATAACAGCATGATTTACAACTACCAAGATACGGAAGCAACCTATCCATCAGCAGATGAACAGATAAACAGGATGTGGTATATACATACAACAGAATGTTATTACTTAGCCATAAAAAAGAATGAAATTTTGCCATTTCAAACAGCAGGGATAGGCTTCAAGGACATTATGCCAAGTGCAATAAGTCAGACAGACAAACACTGTATGCTATCACTTATATGTGTAATGTAAAAAAACCAAATGAACATAATTTTTTTTAAAAAAGCAGACTCAGAGATAGAGAAGAAGCTAGTGGTTATCAGAGGGGGAGTGCCAACAGAGGGTAAAGGATTAAGAGGTACAAATTATCAGGTATAAAATAAGCTACATGGATATAGTGTCCACCATCAGGGGATACAGGCAATATTTTATAATAACTATAAATGGAATATAACCTTTAAAAATTGTGAATCATTAGAGTATACACCTGCAACTTCTACAATACTATATAGCAACTATACTTCAATAAAAAATAATTAATTTTTAGAAAATTCTCAATCCAAATGAGAACCACAAGGTTGGTTCCGTAAGCACTGGACCAGTTTCCTGTAGCCTTTTACACTGCCAGCAGGATTTACAGGGAGCCATTCTCTTCCCCTTTGTTTCTGATCTTTACCTCTTCGGAGGATTACCTGTCTTTCACTGCCCCTTCGGCTGGTAAGTTGTCTGCCACTGTATCATGACACCAGGATGAAATGAGACCTCTGATGAGCCAATGCAGGCCTGTTGTGTCTCAGACAGGCCCCGCTTCTGGTCAGCATGGGCCCTTCAGGGCAAGACTGAGGCCAAACAGTCCATGTGGTCAAGGGGCTTTCAGCCTGGTGGGACATGTAGGCACTTTAGAGTATGTCCACCCATTTTTGGTACCTGAAGGTGGACTGCTGCCATAACAAAAAACCCAAAATGTGGGAATGGCTTTGGCATTAGGTCTATAGAGTGAATAAACAAGCAGATGGATGAAAATAGGTAAATAAAGAACATGACATGTCCTAGAAAATGTACTTTGGAGTTACTAGAGCAGGGAGTCCACTTTGATGGGAGGTGCAGGAATTTTCCTCCTTCGAAAATTATTTATTGTCTATTTTGTTCCTGATACTATGCT
Source organism: Tragulus kanchil (assembly GCA_022376925.1). NCBI lineage: Eukaryota > Metazoa > Chordata > Mammalia > Artiodactyla > Tragulidae > Tragulus > Tragulus kanchil. The sequence goes on from JAIOJX010000024.1 coordinate 134,933,788, forward strand.
GCTACCTAACACTGCAGTGATGGGCCCAACACACACAGTCCATGAAGCCGGGAAGGGGAGCTGATGGAACCTAGGTACATAAGGCTCCTCTTTCTCCTTAGTTAACCCCCAGGGTTTCACAAGGTCTCCACTCAGCTCCTTCTCTCCCTCTCCCTCGGCATCCACCTCCCTCATCCCCTGGCTCTGAATCTATATTTCCTGCCCAGGCTCGTCAGAGTCCCAGCTCTATCTGTGACAGGTTGAACTGGTCCTCAGAGAGAAGCCTGAAGACCTCCGCTGGGTGATGAGCAGGCCTTTGTTATGCTTGCTGGGAGTGCGGGCTGGGAGTCAAAGATGTACACCTCAGTTAATGGGAGAGTTCAGAGGGCTCATGAGGAAAGAGAAAGAGGAAGCAGGCAATATTTTATAATAACTATAAATGGAATATAACCTTTAAAAATTGTGAATCATTAGAGTATACACCTGCAACTTCTACAATACTATATAGCAACTATACTTCAATAAAAAATAATTAATTTTTAGAAAATTCTCAATCCAAATGAGAACCACAAGGTTGGTTCCGTAAGCACTGGACCAGTTTCCTGTAGCCTTTTACACTGCCAGCAGGATTTACAGGGAGCCATTCTCTTCCCCTTTGTTTCTGATCTTTACCTCTTCGGAGGATTACCTGTCTTTCACTGCCCCTTCGGCTGGTAAGTTGTCTGCCACTGTATCATGACACCAGGATGAAATGAGACCTCTGATGAGCCAATGCAGGCCTGTTGTGTCTCAGACAGGCCCCGCTTCTGGTCAGCATGGGCCCTTCAGGGCAAGACTGAGGCCAAACAGTCCATGTGGTCAAGGGGCTTTCAGCCTGGTGGGACATGTAGGCACTTTAAAGTATGTCCACCCATTTTTGGTACCTGAAGGTGGACTGCTGCCATAACAAAAACCTAAAATGTGGGAATGGCTTTGGCATTAGGTCTATAGAGTGAATAAACAAGCAGATGGATGAAAATAGGTAAATAAAGAACATGACATGTCCTAGAAAATGTACTTTGGAGTTACTAGAGCAGGGAGTCCACTTTGATGGGAGGTGCAGGAATTTTCCTCCTTCGAAAATTATTTATTGTCTATTTTGTTCCTGATACTATGCTGCTACCTAACACTGCAGTGATGGGCCCAACACACACAGTCCATGAAGCCGGGAAGGGGAGCTGATGGAACCTAGGTACATAAGGCTCCTCTTTCTCCTTAGTTAACCCCCAGGGTTTCACAAGGTCTCCACTCAGCTCCTTCTCTCCCTCTCCCTCGGCATCCACCTCCCTCATCCCCTGGCTCTGAATCTATATTTCCTGCCCAGGCTCGTCAGAGTCCCAGCTCTATCTGTGACAGGTTGAACTGGTCCTCAGAGAGAAGCCTGAAGACCTCCGCTGGGTGATGAGCAGGCCTTTGTTATGCTTGCTGGGGAGTGCGGGCTGGGAGTCAAAGATGTACACCTCAGTTAATGGGAGAGTTCAGAGGGCTCATGAGGAAAGAGAAAGAGGAAGCAGGAATGAAGAAATATTTATGTTTCTGCTGCATGGTGGCCAATGTCATTATTATAGCCTAATTCTCCTTGAAATCTCTGGCATATTATCTATTAACCTATATATAATGTCTATTTTTCATGAATACAATATTTATTAGATTAATAGATATATTAATAATACATTAACATATCTACTTATCGTTGCCTGCTCTGCTCAGCTGCTTCAGTCGTGTCTGACTCTTTGCAACCCTATGACCCACAGCCTGCTAGGCTCCTCTGTCCATGGGATTCTCCAGACAAGAATCCTGAAGGGGGTTGCCATGCCCTTCTCCAGGGGATCTTCCAGACGCAGGGATTGAACCCATGGTTCCTCCATTGAAGGCAGATTCTTCACCTCTGAGCCACCAAGGAAGCCAATCTACTTATCATTTAGAAATACTTACTGAGCACCTCCTATGTGACAGGCAGTTGGTTAATGCACCATGAAGTGAGCTCTGTCTGAGGGTGAGAGGGGCAGAGTGTGTGACAAGGTGCTGAGTGCAGCATCCAGACGGCTGTCGGGGAACTTCCCCAGTGATCCAGTGATTAAGGATCCTGCTTGCCAACACAGGGACACAAGTTCAATCCCTGGTTCAGGAAGATCCCACACACTGCAGAGCAACTCAGCCCATGAGCTGCAACTACTGAAGCCTGCACTCTAGAGCCTGAGAGCCCCGATAAGAGAGGCCACCGCCATGAGAGGCCCATGTGTCCTAAGGAAGAGGAGCCTCTGCTGGTCACAGCTAGAGAAAGCCCGCACACAGCAAGGAAGACCCAGTGCGGAAGTAAATAAATAAGGATGTGGGTAGGGCAATGAGAAGGCCTTCCATAGGGATACCTTGCTCTGAGTTATACACCCATTCTACAGATACCTATGGAGCACAAGACATGTGCCAGAGGGCTACAGAGTCAGACAACATAGGCAGAAACCCTCCTGGAGCTTGACTTCTCAGGATGTGTCCGTCTACTGCCCATCTCTTGGTGCCCCACCTCAAACACAACCTGAAACTCCTATTCATACATTTAGAAAACTTGTTTCTTTTGGATTTTTCCTCTCAGTTTGTGATGCCTGTGTTCCGTGTCTTCGCAAAGCGCACCCTTATGTACAACGTTATTTAAAATAGGAACATGCCATCCCTCACCTTTCCCCGTTATTAACTCATTACTGACTAACAGCACCTATTAATATTAGACGAACAGCCACTGTTGCTTTGCATGTTTGCATTCTCCATTATAAGCTGTATATCACAGTGCCTGGTACACAGGAGAAGCTCAGCAAACCTTTATCCAACAGAGGAGGGAAGCAATTGTAATAAAGTCAGCGTAGATAGAAGAGATTCCCCCAGACCTTGGGAAATGCCCCTGATGCTTGTTCTCCTCGCCTCTCCTCCCACTCCTGCCTTTCCTAAGGCACTGGCTCTGCTCAGGTAATGACAGCTCTTGCTATTTCAGCTGCCATTTGGCAGTGTCCAATCACATCACCATTCCTGTTCCAAGATCATCACATCCAAGTCTTTCAAAATCCAGTTTCAATTCCTGTCCAGGCCAGGCTCACCCTCACTCCAGGGCCAGCCCTGCTCAGAGTATCTGCAGGTTTCCAGCAGCCTCCTCCATAACTGCTCACCCCTCCCTCCACCAAGTGTACAGGACGCCTCCCATGAGCCCCTGCTCCTCTCAACCAAGAAGTGGGGAACTAGCCTATTCACATATGTCTCATTCATTTTATACCTTGCCTTGTAACTAACAAAGATGCAAGAAAATGACAAGATCAACGGGGCCACCATATCCAGTTGAGCAGACTGTTCACCACCCAAAAGCACCCACTGAGGGGGAAATTGGGGCTGAAAGCCAGTCCATCTCACCCAAGCTATGCTGTAGCCCAGCTCAGGCTACACCTGTCCAGATGTGCACAGTCTCTAATGTGCACAGTCTTCCATGCACTGGTGAGAATTAAAAGTAGAATGGAAGAAGAAAGAGAAACAAGGCTGAGGATAAAGGACAGCTAAGTCATTAAGCTATGAAAGCCCCGAGGGGCAGACATCTGTTCAACTCCTTGCCCAAGTGTGTCCCCCAGGGGAAAAAAAAGTCATAAACATGTCCAAGACACATCCAGGGGCTAAAACAAAGGGAAAGGGTAATCACCCTTGCTGCTCCATGGGGAAAGAAGGATTTTCAAGAACACATGTCACACTGCTTTGCACCCCGCTCCTAGGTGCAGTCTAACTGCCATCCCTCACCTTTCCCGTTATTAACTCATTACTGACTAACAGCACCTATTAATATTAGAGAACAGCCACTGTTGCTTTGCATGTTTGCATTCTCCATTATAAGCTGTATATCACAGTGCCTGGTACACAGGAGAAGCTCAGCAAACCTTTATCCAACAGAGGAGGGAAGCAATTGTAATAAAGTCAGCGTAGATAGAAGAGATTCCCCCAGACCTTGGGAAATGCCCCTGATGCTTGTTCTCCTCGCCTCTCCTCCCACTCCTGCCTTTCCTAAGGCACTGGCTCTGCTCAGGTAATGACAGCTCTTGCTATTTCAGCTGCCATTTGGCAGTGTCCAATCACATCACCATTCCTGTTCCAAGATCATCACATCCAAGTCTTTCAAAATCCAGTTTCAATTCCTGTCCAGGCCAGGCTCACCCTCACTCCAGGGCCAGCCCTGCTCAGAGTATCTGCAGGTTTCCAGCAGCCTCCTCCATAACTGCTCACCCCTCCCTCCACCAAGTGTACAGGACGCTCTCCCATGAGCCCCTGCTCCTCTCAACCAAGAAGTGGGGAACTAGCCTATTCACATATGTCTCATTCATTTTATACCTTGCCTTGTAACTAACAAAGATGCAAGAAAATGACAAGATCAACGGGGCCACCATATCCAGTTGAGCAGACTGTTCACCACCCAAAAGCACCCACTGAGGGGGAAATTGGGGCTGAAAGCCAGTCCATCTCACCCAAGCTATGCTGTAGCCCAGCTCAGGCTACACCTGTCCAGATGTGCACAGTCTCTAATGTGCACAGTCTTCCATGCACTGGTGAGAATTAAAAGTAGAATGGAAGAAGAAAGAGAAACAAGGCTGAGGATAAAGGACAGCTAAGTCATTAAGCTATGAAAGCCCCGAGGGGCAGACATCTGTTCAACTCCTTGCCCAAGTGTGTCCCCCAGGGGAAAAAAAAGTCATAAACATGTCCAAGACACATCCAGGGGCTAAAACAAAGGGAAAGGGTAATCACCCTTGCTGCTCCATGGGGAAAGAAGGATTTTCAAGAACACATGTCACACTGCTTTGCACTCTGGCTGTTTCACTGGCCTCCTTTCTAGGTGCAGTCTAACTGAAGAGTCTAATTCAGTGAAGTAAATGCTTACGAAGGGAAAAGCAGCAGCCTCTCCTCCTATGTTGAAGAGCCAACATCACCAGTTCACAAGAATATACTTACCTGGGACATGCTTGAGCCTGGGTTCTGGCCCTCCCGTACCAGCTACCAAGTGGGTTCAGTCTGGGACTACAGTGGTTTTCTTGGTTATTTCCCTTTGCACAATTTGGATACAAACTCTGTGTATAGAGAGAATGCGGAATGGATTCTGTAAAGGCTACAAGACTCTCAATTCTAAAAAATAAAGATCACTGGCAATCCCTAGCCGTCCCGTGCCTAATCCTACTTACTGGCTTCTCTAAGCTTGGCAAAACAATTTAAAGGGGCTTTGGCTTTAACATCTGGGAGTCAATACTGCGACATGTATCTCACCACATTTTACTGACACACTGATAACTCAGAGCTACTCAGGAATTTAACTCACCAAGGGGACCAAGAAAGAATTATAGGGGCTTCCCCTGGTGGTCCAGTGGGTGAGGACACCGCCTTGCACTGCAAGGGGTGCCGGTTTGATCCCTGGCCTGGGAAGATCCCACGTGCCGCGGAGCGGCTGGACTGATGTGTCCAATCACCAAGCCGGAGCTCTGGAGCGCATGCGCCCAGAGCCGGCGCTCTGCAACGACAGACGCCACCGCGATGGGAGGCCCGCAGGAGCCAAAGAACAAAGTCAGATGAAAATAGAGAAATGAAAGACCAATTGAAGTGGCCCGCCCGCTCCCCCGCCCAAAAATAAATAAATAAATAAATCTTTAAAAAAAGAAAGAATTATAGCCTCTGCTTACTGGCCCAAGGGTTTTTGATTAAGAATTTTAGAAATATTTTGCTTTGCTTAGTATGTGTAATGTCTGGGGAAAAGTGTTACAATAAACCAAATGATGCTTTACCTCAGGTTCACATCTTGTAAGACTCATTCTCACAGGATGATATTAACAAATGCAATCAACAAAATGACAAAATCTAACTCAGCAGTTGTTTCAGGAAGGTGTTATAGCCACTCACCTGCCATCCCACTGGGAAATGTGCCTGGTTTTGTGGGTTGGAGTTGGGGATTAGGGAGGGTCACACAGGGTCCATCTGCCTGAAGCTTGTCCAGGATCTCTGTCTTGTAACCTCAGGGGGTCTACAGCCCCTACAGCAGCTCACACCTGTGTGCTGGTCACCTGCCAGCCCTCAGAACGCCACGGCCACCTCTAGCTTCAGAAGAGCGCTTTCATTTCTTTCAGGTACTCTCTCAACATCTCTGAGTTAACTTACAAAATAAGAATAATACTCTCTACCACCTACAATTCTTTGGAGGGTTTTTTTTTTTTTTTTTTTTTGAGATACCATGCCAAGCACTTAAAGTACGTAACAGATCCTCAACGAATTATAATCATCACCAATCTTGGGAGAAACAAAGGGGTAGGGTGTAGGGCTACTAGTCTAGTTCCTCTCCTTGTGTTCCTTCTCTGTATTAACTAGCATCCCAGAAGCTAAAGCAGACATTAGACCTCATCTTCAGGGGTAAAAAAAAAAAAAAAGAAAAACTTTTTATTTTGTATTGGGCTATAGCTGATTAACAATGTTGTGATTATTTCAGGTGAGCCGTGAAAGGACTCAGCCATATGTATACACGCATCCATTCCAGAAAGTGGATTTCTTTTAGCGAGCTATACACAGCACCTGGGTTAAGGCCTGTGTGCTGAACACCTGCAATGAAGACTTCTTTGTATTCACATCACTGTGGGACTAGAAGTTGCACATGGCCTGGAGAAAGGTACCCAGCTCTTGACCTAGATAAGCTGGGGAGTCTCCTGGAATAGTGTATCTTCATCAATAATAAAGGGTTCTTTCTACAGATAGGGCATAAGACACATCCCCCCCTTTTTAAAATACCTGTTTCAGAGGACAAGAAACAGCCTTTAAGAAGGTGCAATTTGACAGCAACACAAAACAAAAACAAAAACAGTCATCATCAGGCTGCTGTCCAAACCCTTCTACCCTCACACAGCTGAGAGAGAAACCCAAGCTGTCAGGCTTACACAGGGGAGGACAGACAGTTCAAGCACCTTGTGCAGAGGAACAGAAGATACTGCAGATCAAATGTTCAGAGAGTGGCTCCTGAAAACTGAGTCAGAAAGTCGAAGGCCTAGGAGTCAGAAGGGGCTCTCATTTCACAAGCCTAAACAAGTGCAAATTGGAGGAGAAGGCATCCCCCTCCGTGGCTTCTGAGCCCCCATCCCAAACCAAACCCAAATGGAACCTGTTACTGTCCTTGGCGAGACAATCCCCGAGTGATTTTGGCCGCCATACTTTTCCCATAACTAGTTTTATAAGAATCAGGGCTCCAGCCAGGGGGAAACATGATGGGCTGGCCATGAGGAAGTCAGACTATCTCTGCGGAGGCTTGGTACAAACCCTGCTACAACAGTCAGGATTTTCCTTTCCGTGGAAAGGAGCAGAAACGCACCTTAAAGAGGTATAAGCAAAACAGGGGATCTATTGGCTCCTGGGAAGAGTTGTTGGATTCAGGGGCTCAAACTTTAAGATTCCCTTTACCTTTACGTCTCTCAGCTGTGTTTCTCTTTGCACACTGACCTGAATTTCTCCAGACGGTGAGCTTTCTTGTGCACCTCAACACTGGCGAAAATGGCTGGAAGTAGCTTCAGAATCAGGGCCTATTATCCAAGAGGAGGCCAGGACCTCTCTCTCTGGTTTCCGCATCAGTACCTGATTGGCTATGCTTCAGTCACGTGCCCAACCCTGTGCCAATCACTGCTGTCAAGGGTGAAAGGTCTATTCTCATTGGCCAGACTGAGAACAGGTACCTCCCTGAGTTGGGGGAGGTGAAGGCTGCCCCACCTGAACCACATTCAATGGATTAAAGAGTGGTTTTATTTCTAGGAGAAGGAGGAGGATAAGCTGGGCAGGCAAAAACAATGCCAGTCCTCTACTTCTGGTCAATAGGAGAGCTTCATTTGGGGTCCAGGGTGCAAACTGGTAATAACTGGAGCCTCTCTCTGCTGAGTTCTAGATATTTGGAAAGAGGGCAAGACTGGCAATTAGGTTTCCATGAAGAGTACTGAGCCCTCTCCTCCCACACCATCTTGGAAGCCCAGGAACCCAGATGAGGCTTACACAGGGGAGGACAGACAGTTCAAGCACCTTGTGCAGAGGAACAGAAGATACTGCAGATCAAATGTTCAGAGAGTGGCTCCTGAAAACTGAGTCAGAAAGTCGAAGGCCTAGGAGTCAGAAGGGGCTCTCATTTCACAAGCCTAAACAAGTGCAAATTGGAGGAGAAGGCATCCCCCTCCGTGGCTTCTGAGCCCCCATCCCAAACCAAACCCAAATGGAACCTGTTACTGTCCTTGGCGAGACAATCCCCGAGTGATTTTGGCCGCCATACTTTTCCCATAACTAGTTTTATAAGAATCAGGGCTCCAGCCAGGGGGAAACATGATGGGCTGGCCATGAGGAAGTCAGACTATCTCTGCGGAGGCTTGGTACAAACCCTGCTACAACAGTCAGGATTTTCCTTTCCGTGGAAAGGAGCAGAAACGCACCTTAAAGAGGTATAAGCAAAACAGGGGATCTATTGGCTCCTGGGAAGAGTTGTTGGATTCAGGGGCTCAAACTTTAAGATTCCCTTTACCTTTACGTCTCTCAGCTGTGTTTCTCTTTGCACACTGACCTGAATTTCTCCAGACGGTGAGCTTTCTTGTGCACCTCAACACTGGCGAAAATGGCTGGAAGTAGCTTCAGAATCAGGGCCTATTATCCAAGAGGAGGCCAGGACCTCTCTCTCTGGTTTCCGCATCAGTACCTGATTGGCTATGCTTCAGTCACGTGCCCAACCCTGTGCCAATCACTGCTGTCAAGGGTGAAAGGTCTATTCTCATTGGCCAGACTGAGAACAGGTACCTCCCTGAGTTGGGGGAGGTGAAGGCTGCCCCACCTGAACCACATTCAATGGATTAAAGAGTGGTTTTATTTCTAGGAGAAGGAGGAGGATAAGCTGGGCAGGCAAAAACAATGCCAGTCCTCTACTTCTGGTCAATAGGAGAGCTTCATTTGGGGTCCAGGGTGCAAACTGGTAATAACTGGAGCCTCTCTCTGCTGAGTTCTAGATATTTGGAAAGAGGGCAAGACAATTGGCCTTAAATTGGAATCAGGTTTCCATGAAGAGTACTGAGCCCTCTCCTCCCCACACCATCTTGGAAGCCCAGGAACCCAGAGTGACTGTAGTATTGGCGGGACCAGCTTCCGAGCCGCTCAGGGACAGCTGGCTGATAAACCAGACATGTCTCTTCCTGACCTCCCTAACAGGCCAAAATAACCTAACAGCCCAAACAGCCTGACTTCTTGAGGTTTCTCCTCTGCTTTGCTTTACTTCGGGCTTGCAGTGTCCACAGACGTGCATTCCCAGCTCCTGACACCACCACAGGCTTCCTCTCCTCCTCCTGGGTCAAGCAATGTGCTTGCTAAATAAGCTAAGCCTTCCTTCCACTCCTCAGCCAGCCCCAAGCACCAAGGAGGCACTTGATAAATGTTTGCAGAGGCCTTTTCCCAGCAGGTGAAAGTAAATACTTTTGAAAAATGACCTGGTCTCCCTATTGGTGGTTTATCCTTCAGCGGATGAGAGCTCCTTATAAGACCTGGATGGGGTGTTCTAGAAGACACTTATACAAGTAAAGAGAGACAAACGCCCACAGCCCACACACAGCTGTTTCCCCCTGAGTTAAAAGCAATTAAGAACTGACAACTCCTTTCCTACAGAAAAGCATCCCAAACCCATAGGGAAGACATCTTGTTTATTTGCTGAACAAGACTGGAGGCAGCAGAGCCTCAGAACATTCTGGCCCTGCAGCAAGAGAAGTAAGCTCAGAGTTTTGGCAGGTGTCTCCAATTGCCTCTTGCCTTGAAGACATAATGGAAAACAATCAGCAAGGCTATTTTCCACTGTGTCCTTAAGGCCCATCATGGGCAGTCCTGGGAAGGTCCAAAAAAAGTATTACATAGCATTGTTACGGGCTGAATCTGCCAAAAATCGATATGTTGACATCCTAACCACTGCCACCCAGCACCCCATTCCTCAGAACGTGACTGTATTTGGATTCAGGGTCTTTAAAGAGGTAATTAAGTTAAAATAAGGTAATTAGAGTGGGCCTGAATCCAATATGACTAGTGTCCTTTTAAGAAGAGGAGATTAGGACCAGACAACACAAGAGGGAAAACAAGGTGAAGACACAGGATGTAGCCATCCGTAAACCAAGGAGAGAGGCCTCGGAAGAAATCACTGCTTCATCTGACACCTCATCTCAGACTTCCTGCCTCCAGAAATGTGAGAAAATACCTTTCTATTGCTTAAACCACCTAGTCCATGGTATCTTGTCATGGCGGCCCCAGTAAACTAAATACATATGCTTTACAAGTTACAAGGCTTTCTTCTCATACCTGAGCTCGCTTAATTTTCACAACAGTCCAACTGAGTGGAGAGTATTATCCTTATTTTATCAACAAATAGCCTGAAGTCAGACTGCTCAAGCGTAACAGAGCAGTCCAGAGTTTCTGACTCCAGACCCCATGTTCTTTCCAGTAGACTTGCTTTCTGTTCTGAGTGCTTGGTGCCATTGTTGCCATTTGTTTTTCTGCCCATCAGCCCTTTAGAGACAGGTTACAATTGGCCCCTTAATCTGGAGAGCAGTTGAGTGATTCATTCCAGCTTACACAATAAGCTGGTGGCAGGAATGGTATTAAAGCAGCTCCTGAAATTCTAGGTTATTGTTAAGTGATGATTTCTTATTTCTCCTGTTCATTCAGCCAAACCCAAAGAGTCAGGAGCTTTAGGGTGAGTGGCTTTGTCCCAGATTGGTACACTATCTGGCCCCGCCTCTATCTGCCTCGTACACCTACTTCAGGTGAGCCTGATGAAGGCAATCCTGGAATTGAGATACTCAGGACCTAAGGGCTCCCCTCCCTGCCTTGTTTATGGGTCTCCCTGCAAGGGCAGGATTGATTTGGCCCTCTAAGGATCTTTCATCAGTCACCACCTGCTGGGAGGAGAATTGAACAGGGTTCATCTGGAGTTTGCTTTCAACCTGAAATAGTCGTGTCTTTTCCTGAGAATATTGATTGAAAAAGTTGATACCAAAATAAGCAAAAGAACCAGACTAGCAAATTCCAGTGGTCTGAGTTCTTTTGCTTACTGTGGGGGGTTGGTGGTGGGGATAGAAGTACGTAAGAGGTCCAGACAGCAAGAATTGGTATCAAAATACATAAAAGAAAGAGAAAATTGTACCCACAACCCTATCACCTCAATTTATTCTTCTGGTGCTTCTATCTTTGTCCAGTTGTGCATGTAATTTTACAGCTATAGCAAGGATGAGATTTTATATCTCCACTTAGCATCGTAATAGAAGCACTTTCTCAAGTCACCACATAATCTTCACGATATTTTTTAATGGTGCGTAATATCTCTTGAAGTGATGGAACCCTCATTTGCACGATCATTCTTTCCTTAGTCATTAGATTGGCTCCAATTTTTCACTTCAAATGATACATTCCTTTGCAGACTGCAGGAAAGCAGCAGATTCTTAATTAACTGGGAGTTTTCTGGTATCGAACAGTGGCTCCATTTCCAAGTGGGCCCCCAGGAGTCACCCTGAGGCCATGGTGACTGATGGAGCGGTCAACACAGAGGGAAGGCTGGGTCGGGGGAGAGCTGGGAGTCAGCAAGCCAGAGTTGGGCATGAGCATGCATTCCCACCCAGACTTTCCTGCCTCTTAAGGACGCCTGGCAGCTACTCAGCTTGCACTGAGGTAGGAAGCAGCCTGTGAACACAGAGGGTAAATGACAGAAGCTCCCATTTTGGCTGCCCTAAGAAGCAAAAGCAACAACAAGCTACCTGATAAGGTTCTGTGCCGCCTTCTCTTCCCAGGCTGCGGAGTGTTGGGTCTCCTGATAATAAATACTCGGGCTACTTGGGGGACCTAACCACTAATCCTGAGCAGAAGAGGAATGATGGATTTTGCTCATTTCATCAAGTCACTGTCTGACCTGATCTTGGCATATTTTCTGCTTTCCTGCAACTTCTGCCTGAGAGTACAGAAGTCCTAACCCAAATGTGGCCTGGGCACAACTCCTTCGGTCTGTCTTCCAGCCAGAAATTCAATCTGGCTCTTGGCACTCCTTCTCCCAGAGCTTCTTACCTAGCCCCTTTGGGAAAAATCCCCAGTTGGTAAGAATTGCTGACAGCCTTGGGGAATGGAAACAAGCAGGAAGACCAAAGAGGTTCCCATTGCTTTGAAAGTCAGCTCCATTTGGAAGCAATTCAAAATGCAAGCATACTGGTGCAGTCAGTGTAGGCCAAGTTAATTTATTGCCTCCTGTTTACAGCAGTGGTCCTGCCCCCTTAGAATGAGTTGAGTTTGAAGTCTGGTGGCTGGGCAGAATCATAGGGAATTTTCTCCATCATTCTTTTCATGGTCCATCAGGTCCATCATGGAATTTTACTAAAAATACTGCTAGTGCTAAGTCACCACATAATCTTCACGATATTTTTTAATGGTGCGTAATATCTCTTGAAGTGATGGAACCCTCATTTGCACGATCATTCTTTCCTTAGTCATTAGATTGGCTCCAATTTTTCACTTCAAATGATACATTCCTTTGCAGACTGCAGGAAAGCAGCAGATTCTTAATTAACTGGGAGTTTTCTGGTATCGAACAGTGGCTCCATTTCCAAGTGGGCCCCCAGGAGTCACCCTGAGGCCATGGTGACTGATGGAGCGGTCAACACAGAGGGAAGGCTGGGTCGGGGGAGAGCTGGGAGTCAGCAAGCCAGAGTTGGGCATGAGCATGCATTCCCACCCAGACTTTCCTGCCTCTTAAGGACGCCTGGCAGCTACTCAGCTTGCACTGAGGTAGGAAGCAGCCTGTGAACACAGAGGGTAAATGACAGAAGCTCCCATTTTGGCTGCCCTAAGAAGCAAAAGCAACAACAAGCTACCTGATAAGGTTCTGTGCCGCCTTCTCTTCCCAGGCTGCGGAGTGTTGGGTCTCCTGATAATAAATACTCGGGCTACTTGGGGGACCTAACCACTAATCCTGAGCAGAAGAGGAATGATGGATTTTGCTCATTTCATCAAGTCACTGTCTGACCTGATCTTGGCATATTTTCTGCTTTCCTGCAACTTCTGCCTGAGAGTACAGAAGTCCTAACCCAAATGTGGCCTGGGCACAACTCCTTCGGTCTGTCTTCCAGCCAGAAATTCAATCTGGCTCTTGGCACTCCTTCTCCCAGAGCTTCTTACCTAGCCCCTTTGGGAAAAATCCCCAGTTGGTAAGAATTGCTGACAGCCTTGGGGAATGGAAACAAGCAGGAAGACCAAAGAGGTTCCCATTGCTTTGAAAGTCAGCTCCATTTGGAAGCAATTCAAAATGCAAGCATACTGGTGCAGTCAGTGTAGGCCAAGTTAATTTATTGCCTCCTGTTTACAGCAGTGGTCCTGCCCCCTTAGAATGAGTTGAGTTTGAAGTCTGGTGGCTGGGCAGAATCATAGGGAATTTTCTCCATCATTCTTTTCATGGTCCATCAGGTCCATCATGGTCACTCAGCACTTGCCTTCACTAATAGTTGAAGAAGTATTTACTGCTAGGTACCAAGCAAAATGGTTTACATAAGCATCTCAAATGATCCTCACAACTTTATAAAGAAAGGAGTATTATTATCCCTCATTCTAAAGATGAGACATTCTATAGATGAGAAAAGGCCTAGAAAGGTCAAGAAACTAACCCTAAGTCACACAGCAGCTAAGTAGTATTAGTTAAGACTCAGATCCAGGCAGTCCGAATTGAGTGCCCAAGGTCCCAGTAGAGACACCTCCTCCCACCAGCCTAGCCACACCACAGTAACAATTAAAATGAACCCTTAGTAAGTGCCAGGCACTTTGTTAAGGCACTTGCTTGCATTCCTTTAACTCTTGAATGAGGAAACAGAATCACAGAGGTTAATTCCCTTTCCCAAAGTCACAAGATTAAGTAAGCAAATATGACAGGGACTATTTTCTTCTAAGGGCTTCCCTGGTGGCTCAGTGATAAAGAATCTGCCTGCAATGCAGGAGACCCAGGTTCGCTCCCTGGGTCTGGAAGATCCCATAGAGAAGGCAACCCACTCCAGTATTCTTGCCTGGGAAATTCTATGGACAGAGGAGTCTGGCAGGCTACAGCCCATGGGGTTGCAAAAGACTGGACACAACTTAGCGACTAAACAACATCCTCTAAAATCCAATTTCTCCTTCTTGTAGAATAACAGATTCCCAATATTAGCTGCATATGTGGCCTTCTTGCTACATTTTGTTGAAGTTCAGTGAGTCCGTGTGACTAAATCATGGGTAAGATGTAAGAAAAAAGCCCTATGCACACAAGGACCTACTGTATAGCACAGGGAGCTCTGCCCAGGGTTGTGTGGTGGCCTGGGTGGGAGGGGAGTTTGGAGGAGAATGGAGACATGGGCATGTATGGATGGGTCCCTTTGCCATCCACCTGAAACTGTCACAACATTGTAAGTTGACTATACCCCAATACAAAATGAATGTTAAAAGAATGCTATATGCACCTGAAGTTAATGCAACATCGTAAAACAAATATACCCCAATTTTTAAAAAAATGCTATGTGCAACTTCCTGGAAATGTCAGCCTTCTCTCCTTTCCTCCTTCTTGCTGATGGAATGCTGCCCTGAGAGTTGAAGCTGGAGGGATGCCAGCTTGAGCTGTGACATGACCAAGGTCACAAACAGCAGAGCCACAAGGTAGAAGGAGCCTGGGTCCCCCTGGACTCCATGGAACCAAGTCAACTCAGCCATCGTGAGGTAACCACCTCTTGTTTTTACCTGAAAGAGAAATAAACACCAGCTTGGTTAAGCACCCTTGTTTGGGAGTTTCTGTCATTAACCGCTGAACCTAATCCTAATTAACACAGTGGTGGAGCTGCAACTGAAACCAGTTTGACTCCAAAGGCCGCAAATAACCTGACATGCAGTTTCTATTATACAACTCTGTTTACATTGGTTCATCTTATTATTATCAGTCTTCCACTCCTTTCATTTGGAGAATAATATGATAAATATTTACCAAGTGCCAGGCTCTGAGCTGGGGAATAAACCAAGAATATAAATGTGGATGATTTGGTCGGTGCCCTCAAGGAGCTGGCAGACCATCTTGAAAGACAGATGGCTAAGCAAATAAATAAAATACAGTGGGACGAGTCCTGTAATAGAGACATGAGCCACATGCTGTGGGAGCACACAGACAGGAGTGACTCACTGCCTGAGGGTCACGGAAGATTTCACTAAAGGACAGTAGATGAACTGCATGTGCTAAGCGGTTGTGAGAAAGTGTGAGGTGTACTTGGTACTCATACACCAGTACATGTAAAGGGGGCACTAGTGGTAAAGAACCTGCCTGCCAGTGCAGGAGATATAAGAGACATGGGTTCAATCCTGGGTCAGAAAGATCCCTGAAGGAGGTAATGACAACCCACTCCAGTGTTCTGGCCTGGAGAATCCCATGGATAAAGGAACCTGGTGGGCTACAGTCCATGGGGTTGCAAAGAGTCAGGCACACTGAAGTGACGTAGCATGCACGCATCAATGAGCGACCATCTTTTGTCTGTAAATGCAGCCCATTCTCCTTTCTCTGGAATTTTAGACTCGAATTCTTCAGCAGTCAAGATGCATGTAAGCCCCTTGGGAATTCAGACTGGTGGTGTCTGCTGGACCTGCAGCCATGAAGAAAAAAATGTATATGGGAATCGCAAGGCCAATCCTCCTCACAACAAGGAAGAAAATGGAAGCAGGACACAGAAGGCCCCAGCAGCAGGACTGGATAAATAAAGATTCTTCAGTATAGCTGTGAAAGCCAAGGTCACAAAAAAAGCAGAGCCACAAGGTAGAAGGAGCCTGGGTCCCCCTGGACTCCATGGAACCAAGTCAACTCAGCCATCGTGAGGTAACCACCTCTTGTTTTTACCTGAAAGAGAAATAAACACCAGCTTGGTTAAGCACCCTTGTTTGGGAGTTTCTGTCATTAACCGCTGAACCTAATCCTAATTAACACAGTGGTGGAGCTGCAACTGAAACCAGTTTGACTCCAAAGGCCGCAAATAACCTGACATGCAGTTTCTATTATACAACTCTGTTTACATTGGTTCATCTTATTATTATCAGTCTTCCACTCCTTTCATTTGGAGAATAATATGATAAATATTTACCAAGTGCCAGGCTCTGAGCTGGGGAATAAACCAAGAATATAAATGTGGATGATTTGGTCGGTGCCCTCAAGGAGCTGGCAGACCATCTTGAAAGACAGATGGCTAAGCAAATAAATAAAATACAGTGGGACGAGTCCTGTAATAGAGACATGAGCCACATGCTGTGGGAGCACACAGACAGGAGTGACTCACTGCCTGAGGGTCACGGAAGATTTCACTAAAGGACAGTAGATGAACTGCATGTGCTAAGCGGTTGTGAGAAAGTGTGAGGTGTACTTGGTACTCATACACCAGTACATGTAAAGGGGGCACTAGTGGTAAAGAACCTGCCTGCCAGTGCAGGAGATATAAGAGACATGGGTTCAATCCCTGGGTCAGAAAGATCCCCTGAAGGAGGTAATGACAACCCACTCCAGTGTTCTGGCCTGGAGAATCCCATGGATAAAGGAACCTGGTGGGCTACAGTCCATGGGGTTGCAAAGAGTCAGGCACACTGAAGTGACGTAGCATGCACGCATCAATGAGCGACCATCTTTTGTCTGTAAATGCAGCCCATTCTCCTTTCTCTGGAATTTTAGACTCGAATTCTTCAGCAGTCAAGATGCATGTAAGCCCCTTGGGAATTCAGACTGGTGGTGTCTGCTGGACCTGCAGCCATGAAGAAAAAAAAATGTATATGGGAATCGCAAGGCCAATCCTCCTCACAACAAGGAAGAAAATGGAAGCAGGACACAGAAGGCCCCCAGCAGCAGGACTGGATAAATAAAGATTCTTCAGTATAGCTGTGAAAGCCAGAATGAGTTCTGTCCATAATTACTCTGTGCTTGGAAATGGTGTTTCCAATATGACCTTTCTACCTGCATTTCTAACCGAGGAGCTGCTGTCAGTGTTAATAAAGCCCAGACCCGGCTCTCCCTGATTGGAGTCAATTAGAATTACCCAGAGAGGGCAGCCAGGACAGCGTCACCGCTAATGAGGGCACCTGATGTGTTGGCATTGGCTTCTTCACCCAGTGAGGAGGGGATGGGTGAGCTCACCCCACCAAGCTGTCCCCTCCATTACCCCTCCCATAGCCTCCAATAACTCTACTCAACTATTTCTTGAGCACAGGCCTTAAATCAAGGCAATGAGATCTACTGGGGAAAAGAATAGCTCCTGGATAATGAGACCAAGCAACACTTTTCTTCACTCAGCCTATATTTATTAAGCAAACTACTCCAGTCCCCCTTATCCAAGGGGATATATGTTCCAAGACCACCAGTGAATGACTGAAACTGCAGGCAGCAACAAATCCTACATACACTACGTTGTTTCCCTTATACATGCATACCTATGAAAGACTTTAATTTAGGAATTCGCACAGAGATGGAACAATTATAGCAATATATTAGAATAAGAGTTATATGAACATGGTTTCCCGCTCCTCTCTTTCACTGTCAAAATGTCTTATGGTACAGGGCTTCCCCTGGTGGTCCAATGGGTAAGGACACCGCCTTGCGGTGCAAGGGGCGCCAGTTCGAGCCCTGGCCTGGGAAGAACCCATAAGGAACCTGGTGGGCTACAGTCCATGGGGTTGCAAAGAGGCAGGCACACTGAAGTGACGTAGCATGCACGCATCAATGAGCGACCATCTTTTGTCTGTAAATGCAGCCCATTCTCCTTTCTCTGGAATTTTAGACTCGAATTCTTCAGCAGTCAAGATGCATGTAAGCCCCTTGGGAATTCAGACTGGTGGTGTCTGCTGGACCTGCAGCCATGAAGAAAAAAATGTATATGGGAATCGCAAGGCCAATCCTCCTCACAACAAGGAAGAAAATGGAAGCAGGACACAGAAGGCCCCCAGCAGCAGGACTGGATAAATAAAGATTCTTCAGTATAGCTGTGAAAGCCAGAATGAGTTCTGTCCATAATTACTCTGTGCTTGGAAATGGTGTTTCCAATATGACCTTTCTACCTGCATTTCTAACCGAGGAGCTGCTGTCAGTGTTAATAAAGCCCAGACCCGGCTCTCCCTGATTGGAGTCAATTAGAATTACCCAGAGAGGGCAGCCAGGACAGCGTCACCGCTAATGAGGGCACCTGATGTGTTGGCATTGGCTTCTTCACCCAGTGAGGAGGGGATGGGTGAGCTCACCCCACCAAGCTGTCCCCTCCATTACCCCTCCCATAGCCTCCAATAACTCTACTCAACTATTTCTTGAGCACAGGCCTTAAATCAAGGCAATGAGATCTACTGGGGAAAAGAATAGCTCCTGGATAATGAGACCAAGCAACACTTTTCTTCACTCAGCCTATATTTATTAAGCAAACTACTCCAGTCCCCCTTATCCAAGGGGATATATGTTCCAAGACCACCAGTGAATGACTGAAACTGCAGGCAGCAACAAATCCTACATACACTACGTTGTTTCCCTTATACATGCATACCTATGAAAGACTTTAATTTAGGAATTCGCACAGAGATGGAACAATTATAGCAATATATTAGAATAAGAGTTATATGAACATGGTTTCCCGCTCCCTCTCTTTCACTGTCAAAATGTCTTATGGTACAGGGCTTCCCCTGGTGGTCCAATGGGTAAGGACACCGCCTTGCGGTGCAAGGGGCGCCAGTTCGAGCCCTGGCCTGGGAAGATCCCACGTGCTGCAGAGCAGCTGGACTGATATGTCCAATTACCGAGCCGGAGCTCTGGGGCGCATGCGCCCAGAGCCGGTACTCTGCAACGACAGACACCACCGCGATGGGAGGCCCACAGGAGCCAAAGAACAGAGACGGATGAAAAATAGAGAAATGAAAGACCAATAGAAGTGTCCCGCCTGCTCCCCTCCCTCCCCAACCCGACCCCCACCCAAAATAAATAAATAAATCTTAAAAAAAAAAAATCTTATGGTACAAATTTACTGCCTTTTCCATTTTAACTAAACACTCATCACACACTGTGGCATTAACGTTTGCAGTTTGAGGTTCAACAGGAAAATAGCACGAAGTTCTCAATGCTATTCGGTAGCCTGAATGGGAGGGGAATTGAGGGGAGAATGCATACATGTGTACCTAGGGTTGAATCCCTTCCCTGTGCACCTGAAACTGTCACAACATTATTAATCAGCTATATCCCGATATAAAATAAACAGTTAAAAAAAAAACCCTAGCATGAATTTCTTTTCCTCCCCACAATTTCACAGACAGAGGATTCTTTCTTATTGCAGATCTTAGCAAACTCAGCATACAATTTTTTTTCTTTCCTTATTAAGTATAGAACATCCACCTTTCCACTTAAAGAAAGCGTTTTTCGACTTCTCTTCGAATTGCCGGCCTCAAAACTCTTGCACTTTGGGGCCATGAAGTAGAACAAAGGTGACTTGAACACAAGCACAGTGATGCTATGACAGTCATGCTAATAACTGAAGTGGCTGCTCATGACTAACAGGAGGGAAACCCTGACCAAAGGATGAGTCATGTCCCAGCGGGAGGAGGTGGGATGAAGCAGAACAAGTGAGACTTCATCATGCTACTCAGAATGGCATGCGATTTAAAACTTATCAACTGTTTATTCCTGGAACTTTCAACTTAATATTTTCAGACATGGTTGGCTACAAGGTAACTGAAACTAGAGAAAGCAAAAGGATTAAGGGGGACCACTGTGCTATGTTGCCAGGAGAGGTGCCAGGGGCAACATGCAATAGCAACTGAGATATAGACTGAGGCAAATGTACCATGAAGTGAAGGAAGCTTAAGCTTTCGGGCATCCCATCAGCACAGGTCCTGCCTGAAAGGTACGCTAGCAGTGCTGTTCACGTTTTTTGGGCAACTTGTGTGACAGTAAGCTGTTTTCACCACACTTAGTTAAGAATGCTGTCTCAGGCTTCCCTTGTAGCTCAGTGGTGAAGAGTTCACCTGTCAATTCGGGACACACGGGTTCGATCTCTGATCCAGGAAGATCCCACATGTTGTAAAGCAACTAAGCCCGTGAGCCACAACTATGGAGCCTGAGCTCTAGAGCCTTAGAGCTGCAACTGTTGAGCCCATATGCCACAACTATTGAAGCCCGAGTGACCTAGAGCCCAAGTTTCACAAGTCACCACAACAAGAAGCCTGCTCACCTCAACTAGAGAGTATCCCCCATGCCCTGCAACTAGAGAAAAGCCTGCAGCAGCAGTGAAAACTCAGAATAGCCAATAACAAACAATAAATAAATGAATAAATAAAAAATTTCAAAGAATGCTGTCTCTTTCTGCTCAGACTCGGTCCCACTTCCCCCAGCACTGAAGTGGCATTATGGGTCAGGCTAAGGGCAAGTAAGTTGGGGACACAATAAAGTTTGCATTTTGGAGGGGTATATTAGGTGGTTTGCAGTCACTCTGTTAAAAATGTATTTCTTCATTACTGTTATTTTTGGATGCACTGGGCTTTCGTGACTGCTCACGGGCTTTCTCTATGCCCAGCTAGGGCTACTCTCTAGTTGTACTAAGCACAGTGATGCTATGACAGTCATGCTAATAACTGAAGTGGCTGCTCATGACTAACAGGAGGGAAACCCTGACCAAAGGATGAGTCATGTCCCAGCGGGAGGAGGTGGGATGAAGCAGAACAAGTGAGACTTCATCATGCTACTCAGAATGGCATGCGATTTAAAACTTATCAACTGTTTATTCCTGGAACTTTCAACTTAATATTTTCAGACATGGTTGGCTACAAGGTAACTGAAACTAGAGAAAGCAAAAGGATTAAGGGGGACCACTGTGCTATGTTGCCAGGAGAGGTGCCAGGGGCAACATGCAATAGCAACTGAGATATAGACTGAGGCAAATGTACCATGAAGTGAAGGAAGCTTAAGCTTTCGGGCATCCCATCAGCACAGGTCCTGCCTGAAAGGTACGCTAGCAGTGCTGTTCACGTTTTTGGTCAACTTTTGTAACAGTAAGCTGTTTTCACCACACTTAGTTAAGAATGCTGTCTCAGGCTTCCCTTGTAGCTCAGTGGTGAAGAGTTCACCTGTCAATTCGGGACACACGGGTTCGATCTCTGATCCAGGAAGATCCCACATGTTGTAAAGCAACTAAGCCCGTGAGCCACAACTATGGAGCCTGAGCTCTAGAGCCTTAGAGCTGCAACTGTTGAGCCCATATGCCACAACTATTGAAGCCCGAGTGACCTAGAGCCCAAGTTTCACAAGTCACCACAACAAGAAGCCTGCTCACCTCAACTAGAGAGTATCCCCCATGCCCTGCAACTAGAGAAAAGCCTGCAGCAGCAGTGAAAACTCAGAATAGCCAAAAACAAACAATAAATAAATGAATAAATAAAAAATTTCAAAGAATGCTGTCTCTTTCTGCTCAGACTCGGTCCCACTTCCCCCAGCACTGAAGTGGCATTATGGGTCAGGCTAAGGGCAAGTAAGTTGGGGACACAATAAAGTTTGCATTTTGGAGGGGTATATTAGGTGGTTTGCAGTCACTCTGTTAAAAATGTATTTCTTCATTACTGTTATTTTTGGATGCACTGGGCTTTCGTGACTGCTCACGGGCTTTCTCTAGCTGTGCCAAGCTAGGGCTACTCTCTAGTTGTACTGCATGAACTTCTTACTGCAGTGGCTTCTCCTGTTGTGGCGCGTGGGTTCAGTAGTTGTGGCGCACAGGCTTAGTTGCTCCGTGGCTTGAGGGATCTTTCTGGATCAGGGATTGAACCCATGTCTCTGGCACTGGCAGGCAGACTCTGTACCACTGGACCACCAGGGAAGCCCTGCAGTCACTTTTTCAGTAAGTTTTTGCTAGCCATCTCCATGTGGAAATGGCTTCCAGGAATTCTCCTGTTGCCCATGGTATCTTTTCACGTGGCACTAAGGAGCGGAGCCAAAGTGCGTAACAGATTTGAACATGCCCTTCGGAAACAGGTACTGGAAGTACTATGGGTAGAGGAGGAGAAACAAGATCTAAATTGTACAGAGCCAAAATGGGAAATTCTTCTATGTGTAAAGCTCTAAATGCAGGATTTAGTTCTCACTGATACCCAGTCATATTTATTGGGGATAGTCAGTAATACAGTGATGCAATTCTATGCCATCCTTTTTTCTTTTTAGATGGCAATTATGCCAAACAGGATTTATCAGAATGTGTTTGTAAGGCATAAACTGTAAGCAGCCCTACAAACAGCACGTATGTCTATTTGCGAAGTCATATGTTTTATGCATCCCAATCATCAATAATAAATCTAATTTTTATTATGCTGGAGGAAAGATTTAATTCACTTTTCTTTCTCTATATAGAAAAGATCATAAAACTGCTGTTGCATAATGAGGTGAGAAAAGCATATTCAGACGAAAAATACAGAATAAAAAGTATTACAGTAGTGTGTTAGGCAGTTAATTAAAATGTATTATTTTTCTGTATCTTGTGAAATTCGTGGAATTTTTCAACTTTAAGAGTCTTCACAGTTTATTGTCATTTTTCTCAATCTAAACAAAGATCTACTTTCACACCTGATTTTGGTTTTTCAATTTTGTGTTTTTCTTAAGGAGGGCCCTTCAAATTGTCTAAGTTTTAGGTCACACAGCCGTACAGTCATGGTTTACTCCCTGTCATAGTCTGATGGGAGAACACAGTTGCCTCCCCCTGCTCCACACGTGTGTCACCAGTGCTCACTGAAGACCAGGTTCAGAGGCAGGGATGGGTGCACAGTGGGGGATGAAGCAGATCTGGCACCTTCTTGGGAATGGAAATAAACCAAATCCTATAACATGCTGTGGGAGAGAATAAGAGAGCAAAAGTTCTCACAGGAAATACTTTAGCTGAGACTCAAAGGTTAAGAGCTGGTCAGCTGAGCATGAAGGCCTGTACTATCATATGTGAAGAAAACAGCTATAGTCATTGCTCTGTGAGAAAAGGGGATCCTGCAGGGGTGCTGTGTGATGGTCTGGAGAGGTGGGATGGGGGGAATATACATATGACTAATCTGGGGACATACATATCTGTAAACAAAACTCTGTAAAAGTTAAAAGTAAAATAAAAGCTTAAAAAAAAAAAGAGTTGGTCAGCTGGACTTCCCTGGTGGTACAGTAGGTAGGAATCTGCCTGGAAATGCTGGACACAGGTTTAATCCCTGGTGAGGGAAGACTGCATATGCCACAAAGCAACTAAGCCCATGCATGTCAACTACAGGAGCCCACTTGCTGCAACTACTGAAGCCTGTGTGCCTGGAGCCTGTGCTCTGCAACAAGAGAAGCCACCACAACGAGAAGCCCATGTACTCACTGAGAAGCCCTGCTCACTGCAATTAGAGAAAGCCAAGGCATAGCAACAAAGACTCAGAGCAACCAAATAAAAAAAAAAATTTTTTTTTTTTTTAAAAAGAGAGTTGATCACATGAAGACGAAGAAGAAGAAAAAGAACATGCCAAGCAGGAAGAACAGCATGAGTCTTTACTCATGGTCCTGGGGTGGTAAGGGTTTGATACATGATAGGTATTGAATAAATAGCTATTGAATTAATTTTTAAAGTAAATACTACAATTTTTGCAGGGCCAGAGTGCTACAGAAGCATGTAGGAGATGCACTGAATCCTTGCCAAGGGCAGGAGGAATGAAGTAAGAAATAGGAAATGAAGTGAGAAATAAGGAAAAGTTAGGTTAGAACTGACGTCCTGGGTTTCAAGAGCAGAACAGCATGTGCAAAGGCCCTGGCTTTAGAGAGATCAGAAAGCAGTTCTGTACGGCTGGATCATAGCAAGCTGGAATTAGGAAGGAAAGGTTGGCTTAGAGAAGGTGGAGAAGTAGAATTGGCAAGAAAGGAGGCCGGACTTGTAAACCAGAGCCAGACCATGAAAAAGCCTCAGAAGTTATCGCAAGATGTTTGGACTATAAGTTGGTGAGGTGATTTTAGGAAAGGGAATGACATGCTGAGATCAGAACGTTAGAAAGATTTGGTTGCCAGGTGGAGAGAAGGCAGGACGGAGGCTATGGCAGGAAGACCAAGGAGGAAGCTGTTGGAGAAATGTAAGGGAAGGTGGTGGCCAGAGGGAGAGACGATGGGGACGGCAGAGGCAGCCAGATCCTCGGGGGCGCTCGCAGGACCCGAAGCGGTTAGATCGGCATGGTAAACGAATCACATCAGAGGCCCATGCCAGGCTGGGTCCTGGTTCCTCTCCCTTCAGGAAGCTATCCAGTCTCATGGGAGACAGGCTTCTTGTTTCTGGTGGAGGTTTTCTTCCCAGTTACAGGACTGCCTGTGTCCTACCGGTCATCCTGTGCCACATATCTTTCTGTTCACCCCTAGGATCCTGCTCTCTGTTCTGACTTCTCACAGGGTCCAGCCGATGGGAGCTGACAGAAGGCTGGAGAGTGGGGGAGAAAGGTCACAGTGTTTAACCCTGGTGGCCTCCCTGAGACAAGGACCCAGGCTGGTCAGCCCTCCAGTCTCTCTCCAGACTTCTCATCTCTACTCTTCTCCCTGGCTTCAGTATTCCATTTCCCTTAGGAGCTAGGGAGGTTACAGCTCAACTGACCCGGGGCAGAATCACCCCCACAACCCTGGGGTTCCCCCACGCCTCATCCACACCTCAGTAGGATCTTCCGAATCAGACCATGTCTGCACAAGCCTGGCCATCAATGAGGCCAAGACCGCGCCCTCAGCCCTTTTCCTGGTGACCAGCCAGCATCTTCCCAAGCACTTCCAGAGCCACCACCACTGAATCTGAAAGGAGAGGATTAAAAAAAAAAAAAACAGTCCTGGGTTTCAAGAGCAGAACAGCATGTGCAAAGGCCCTGGCTTTAGAGAGATCAGAAAGCAGTTCTGTACGGCTGGATCATAGCAAGCTGGAATTAGGAAGGAAAGGTTGGCTTAGAGAAGGTGGAGAAGTAGAATTGGCAAGAAAGGAGGCCGGACTTGTAAACCAGAGCCAGACCATGAAAAAGCCTCAGAAGTTATCGCAAGATGTTTGGACTATAAGTTGGTGAGGTGATTTTAGGAAAGGGAATGACATGCTGAGATCAGAACGTTAGAAAGATTTGGTTGCCAGGTGGAGAGAAGGCAGGACGGAGGCTATGGCAGGAAGACCAAGGAGGAAGCTGTTGGAGAAATGTAAGGGAAGGTGGTGGCCAGAGGGAGAGACGATGGGGACGGCAGAGGCAGCCAGATCCTCGGGGGCGCTCGCAGGACCCGAAGCGGTTAGATCGGCATGGTAAACGAATCACATCAGAGGCCCATGCCAGGCTGGGTCCTGGTTCCTCTCCCTTCAGGAAGCTATCCAGTCTCATGGGAGACAGGCTTCTTGTTTCTGGTGGAGGTTTTCTTCCCAGTTACAGGACTGCCTGTGTCCTACCGGTCATCCTGTGCCACATATCTTTCTGTTCACCCCTAGGATCCTGCTCTCTGTTCTGACTTCTCACAGGGTCCAGCCGATGGGAGCTGACAGAAGGCTGGAGAGTGGGGGAGAAAGGTCACAGTGTTTAACCCTGGTGGCCTCCCTGAGACAAGGACCCAGGCTGGTCAGCCCTCCAGTCTCTCTCCAGACTTCTCATCTCTACTCTTCTCCCTGGCTTCAGTATTCCATTTCCCTTAGGAGCTAGGGAGGTTACAGCTCAACTGACCCGGGGCAGAATCACCCCCACAACCCTGGGGTTCCCCCACGCCTCATCCACACCTCAGTAGGATCTTCCGAATCAGACCATGTCTGCACAAGCCTGGCCATCAATGAGGCCAAGACCGCGCCCTCAGCCCTTTTCCTGGTGACCAGCCAGCATCTTCCCAAGCACTTCCAGAGCCACCACCACCCTCCTCCTGCACCCCACCTCCCTGTTCATCCCCTGGGGCTTTCCTCCAGTGCTGGGGAGACGTGGGGAGCCAGTCATCAGGTGACTAGTGGCCAAGATCCCCTCTTGCCTTCCTGAATGGGCAACTGTTCTCTGACTCACCATCCTCTATGCTCCCTGCTGGCCTGGAACCTTCTTTATGTCTATCTATGTGTGTGTGTGTCTATGTCTCTAGTCATCTTGTCTGTTCCCCCCTCCCCCACCCCCAGGGGTGAGGACATTGCCCGGTTCTTGCTTTACTCCAGCACCCAGCCTAGTACCTAGGACCTAGTAGTTCCTGGGTAGCTTTTCTGTTGACCAATGGCCCAACCAACTGGCCTTCCATCTTCCAGTCTTTCCCCAGACAGGACAGAGCACCACTGATGAGGTTGCAGGTTTCAGTCTTGCCACCAGAGAGGCATCACTTCAGCATCGTGACTATTTCCCACAGCTCCTAGGTCATATATGTGTAATGTTCTTGTGCAACACTTGCTGGGCCCAATTAATATCTTCACTGGCCCTAAGCACTGATAAGTCCACAAGGACTGACTTCACATGAAAATTAAAATAAAAGTTTACGTTCTAACAATTGCTAAAATTTCTAAAAGCAACTTCCTAGATTTTCTGCCTGCAAAATCATGCATAAGCTCATCACAGCTCAACATACTCTTCTTCTTGTCTCAGTTTGCAGGTGCCCCAGTCTTGTGTTTCCTCTGCTGGGTGCTAGTCTCCATGATACAGGGTAATTCCACTCACTCTCTGTGGGTGTTACTAGTTTGACTTGACAAAAGTCAAGCCAAAATGGGGGGAGGGGGGGGAGGAGGGTCAACCTCCCCGCTTTTCTGTCATCTTGGAAGGATAGAGGTGGCAAGGAGGAGTGAGGGGCAGTCAATTCCCCATTACCATTGCGTGTTTTTCAGCCTTGGTGCTACTGTTGGAACAAATCTTTGCATAAGACTAACCTACTCATTGCAGGACATTTATCATTTCTGATTTCCAGGTATCAAAGGCTAATAGCACCTTTCAGTCATTGTGACAATTAACAAAAAAAAAATCTCCAAAGCCTTTCTAGGGAGCACTACTGCTTCAGGTCAAGAAGCACTGTGACCTGTGCGGTTGAATGCAGGTTGAAAGATTGCCCTGAATGGTCCTGCCTCCCTCAGTCCTCTCCATCCTCTCTGTCCCTCCCTCCTGAACTTGCTGAGCCAAGGTCAGCAGGTCTCCACACCCTCAGCTTCTCCCCACCCTGAGCAAACCACTAGGCTCATGTAGCATTTTGTCATGTGGTGTGACTGTTGTTATCATCACTTTTCATATTAATTAACTCCCGGCATTTGTTCTAGAACACTTCAAAACCTGCTGGTGTGTCTCTGACTACATCATAAGCTCCCAGAGGGCAGAAGCCATGTTTTACACCTGGGTAGCTTTTCTGTTGACCAATGGCCCAACCAACTGGCCTTCCATCTTCCAGTCTTTCCCCAGACAGGACAGAGCACCACTGATGAGGTTGCAGGTTTCAGTCTTGCCACCAGAGAGGCATCACTTCAGCATCGTGACTATTTCCCACAGCTCCTAGGTCATATATGTGTAATGTTCTTGTGCAACACTTGCTGGGCCCAATTAATATCTTCACTGGCCCTAAGCACTGATAAGTCCACAAGGACTGACTTCACATGAAAATTAAAATAAAAGTTTACGTTCTAACAATTGCTAAAATTTCTAAAAGCAACTTCCTAGATTTTCTGCCTGCAAAATCATGCATAAGCTCATCACAGCTCAACATACTCTTCTTCTTGTCTCAGTTTGCAGGTGCCCCAGTCTTGTGTTTCCTCTGCTGGGTGCTAGTCTCCATGATACAGGGTAATTCCACTCACTCTCTGTGGGTGTTACTAGTTTGACTTGACAAAAGTCAAGCCAAAATGGGGGGAGGGGGGGGAGGAGGGTCAACCTCCCCGCTTTTCTGTCATCTTGGAAGGATAGAGGTGGCAAGGAGGAGTGAGGGGCAGTCAATTCCCCATTACCATTGCGTGTTTTTCAGCCTTGGTGCTACTGTTGGAACAAATCTTTGCATAAGACTAACCTACTCATTGCAGGACATTTATCATTTCTGATTTCCAGGTATCAAAGGCTAATAGCACCTTTCAGTCATTGTGACAATTAACAAAAAAAAAATCTCCAAAGCCTTTCTAGGGAGCACTACTGCTTCAGGTCAAGAAGCACTGTGACCTGTGCGGTTGAATGCAGGTTGAAAGATTGCCCTGAATGGTCCTGCCTCCCTCAGTCCTCTCCATCCTCTCTGTCCCTCCCTCCTGAACTTGCTGAGCCAAGGTCAGCAGGTCTCCACACCTCAGCTTCTCCCCACCCTGAGCAAACCACTAGGCTCATGTAGCATTTTGTCATGTGGTGTGACTGTTGTTATCATCACTTTTCATATTAATTAACTCCCGGCATTTGTTCTAGAACACTTCAAAACCTGCTGGTGTGTCTCTGACTACATCATAAGCTCCCAGAGGGCAGAAGCCATGTTTTACACCTGGAGTGGAGTTCAGGTTCAAGGTGACTCAGGAAGAGGCATCTAGCCATCAGTATGTAACGCGGGTCTGAAGATGAGAGAAGAGTTTGGAGCCTGACACAGATTTGGGATGCAGCTGCCCACATCGGGGAAGCTATGACATCGTTTCAAAGAATGACCACCTTTAGGAAGTGGGAGGAAATGGGCTTGCAGGAGGCCGTGGGAATGTCGCTGACTCACCGAAGTCCACAGGGAAGGGATGGTCACCAGGGCCAGAGGAAGCAGGAGTGAAGAGGGGCTGCTCCGTAGGTCAGCTCACATCAAAGGTGCCTTCTGGGTCCTCATGGTGCAGTGCTGAGGGTGGACCAAGCTAAGAAGCCAGCAAATGAGGAAGGTAAGGCAGTGAGCACAATTCCCAAGAGTCTCAGAAGTGAAGGGAGGAGAGGGCAATCCCATGAAAGAGCAGCTTGGCACAAAGGAGGCATTCCCTAAATATATGTCTTTATAAAAATGTATAATCTATCTATCTATATCTATATTTATTTATTTAAAATATATCTGAATATATAGGAGAGAGAGAAACAGTTTGTTGGCAGAGGCGGAAGAACTGTTTGTAGCAGAGCATTTGAAGATGGAGGGGAGCCAGTCTGGCCAGCACAGCATGCGCTCAGGCAGAGGTCTTGGACTTGGTCAGAAAACAAACATTCCTGGAAGACAGGAATGGTGACATGCAGGGAGGGTGAGGGAAAATGGATATTTTGCAGTGAAGGGATTGCTTCCTTAGCAAGTTTGTCAAAAACATGAAATAACACTGACTCTTCTTATTTATGCAGAGGCATTTTGATGCACTACTGCTTCAGGTCAAGAAGCACTGTGACCTGTGCGGTTGAATGCAGGTTGAAAGATTGCCCTGAATGGTCCTGCCTCCTCAGTCCTCTCCATCCTCTCTGTCCCTCCCTCCTGAACTTGCTGAGCCAAGGTCAGCAGGTCTCCACACCCTCAGCTTCTCCCCACCCTGAGCAAACCACTAGGCTCATGTAGCATTTTGTCATGTGGTGTGACTGTTGTTATCATCACTTTTCATATTAATTAACTCCCGGCATTTGTTCTAGAACACTTCAAAACCTGCTGGTGTGTCTCTGACTACATCATAAGCTCCCAGAGGGCAGAAGCCATGTTTTACACCTGGAGTGGAGTTCAGGTTCAAGGTGACTCAGGAAGAGGCATCTAGCCATCAGTATGTAACGCGGGTCTGAAGATGAGAGAAGAGTTTGGAGCCTGACACAGATTTGGGATGCAGCTGCCCACATCGGGGAAGCTATGACATCGTTTCAAAGAATGACCACCTTTAGGAAGTGGGAGGAAATGGGCTTGCAGGAGGCCGTGGGAATGTCGCTGACTCACCGAAGTCCACAGGGAAGGGATGGTCACCAGGGCCAGAGGAAGCAGGAGTGAAGAGGGGCTGCTCCGTAGGTCAGCTCACATCAAAGGTGCCTTCTGGGTCCTCATGGTGCAGTGCTGAGGGTGGACCAAGCTAAGAAGCCAGCAAATGAGGAAGGTAAGGCAGTGAGCACAATTCCCAAGAGTCTCAGAAGTGAAGGGAGGAGAGGGCAATCCCATGAAAGAGCAGCTTGGCACAAAGGAGGCATTCCCTAAATATATGTCTTTATAAAAATGTATAATCTATCTATCTATATCTATATTTATTTATTTAAAATATATCTGAATATATAGGAGAGAGAGAAACAGTTTGTTGGCAGAGGCGGAAGAACTGTTTGTAGCAGAGCATTTGAAGATGGAGGGGAGCCAGTCTGGCCAGCACAGCATGCGCTCCAGGCAGAGGTCTTGGACTTGGTCAGAAAACAAACATTCCTGGAAGACAGGAATGGTGACATGCAGGGAGGGTGAGGGAAAATGGATATTTTGCAGTGAAGGGATTGCTTCCTTAGCAAGTTTGTCAAAAACATGAAATAACACTGACTCTTCTTATTTATGCAGAGGCATTTTGATGGATGTCAGAAGCTATTGAGTCTCTTACAGAATACAGGATTTATGTCACTGGATGTAAAATGTCTACCTTAGAACATTATAGCTCTAGCCTGGACAGGGCATTTGAGGGTAGGCTCAGAAAAAGGAGATAACACTACAGACGAGTCTGGAAAACCAAAATGCCTCTTTCATTCCAAGCATGGAAGTCAGTAATAAAAAGGCATTTAATCCACAGCCTGAATGAAAAGGTTAGAAGGCGGAAAAAAAAAAAGCAACCCCAAATTATATGATGGCCACTCTTCCTTTTTACAACCCTGACAAAAACAAGTAGGAGACAAATCCCATTTATAAGGACAGCAAAACCATGATCTCCTCTCTGACCCAAACCCTCTCCATGCATCATGAATATTTCCATAGTCATAAATATCACTGATGAGGAAGCAGAAGGCTCTTAATTGGCTCCAACTCATTTCATGGTGGAGGAAGCTAGGGGAAACGCACTGAATAAGAATAAGACAGGGTGAGAGAGCTCCTGGGAGGAAATTAAAATAGTATCTTCTACCGAAATGATGTTCTATCTGTGTGCTGACTTAAGCCAGGAAAGAATTCTCCATTGTGCGAAGCGTCTTCTTCCACTGTCCCAAGGTCTTTTCTATCTCACAAATGCCAGTTCCTTTCAAGCTGAGTGTTGTGGTGGTTGATTTCATTGATGATGAGTCACAGTAAGGAAAGAACAGAGCTCACTACCATTTATTAAAAATTCATAGCAGTATTTAAAGCAGATAACCAACAAAAACCTATTGCAGAGCACGTGGAATTGTGCTCAATGTTATATGCCAGCCTGGATGGGAAGGGGGCTGGGGCAGAATGGATACGTGTCTATGCATGGCTAAATCCCTCCACTGTTCACCTGAAACTATGACAGCATTGTTAGCTGGCTATACCCCAATATAAAATGTTTTTGATGTTAACAATAAATAAATAAATAAATAAAAATTTTAAAAATCATAGCAGGGTAATAGATTAAAAAATGGTCATATACTCATACAATGGAATACTATTTAACAGCAAAACAGATGGGCTACTAATCACATACCATCAGGAATGGGTTTCAAAACCATTATGTTCAGTGAAAGGAGCCTACGTGAAAGACTACATACCATATGACTCCATTTATATGATGCTCTCCATTAGGTGGTTTAGGGTAGGGAAAAAAATCCAAACAGTGGTTGCCTCTGTGGGTTGAAGGGAGAGTTAAAATAAGGAGGGAAGGCTTCCATGGTGGTCCAGTGGGTAAAGACACCGCCTTGCGGTGCAAGGGGCGCGAGTTGGATCCCTGGCCTGGGAAGATCCCACGTGTCGCGGAGCGGCTGGACCGATGTGTCCAATACTGAGCCGGAGCTCTGGAGTGCATGTGCCCAGAGCCAGTGCTCTGCGACAACAGAGGCCACTGCTATGGGAGGCCCACACAGGCCAAAGAACAAGGATGGATGAAAATAAATAAATGAAGGACCAATAAAAGAGGCCAAAATTTAAAAAAAAAACAAACAAGGAGGGAAGTGAGGGAACTCTCTATAATGACAGAAATGTTCTCTGCATCTTGGTAGGAGCTGGGATTACACACACACGTTTGTCAGAACTCAGCGAAAGCACCCTAAAGATTTGTGCATTCCAGTGTATCTAAATTTTACATCCAATGTAAAAACTAAACAAAGATTGAGCTCCAGTTAATGATATGCATGCTGAAGTATTTGGGGAAAAGTGTTCTGCTGTCTACAAATTACATTGGCATGTGCCACTAACATAAAATAGATTTATGGATGGATCCAGAGATGGCTAAATACGTGAGAAAGCAGTTTTAGTTAAGATGGCAATGGGAGAATTTAGGTGGCTAGTAGGCAGCTGTTCCCTATAAAATTTTTTCCACTTTGCTATGTATTTGAAAAATTTCATAATAAAGTGGGAGAAATTAGAGTAATGTGATCTGCTAAAAATAGCACACATTTACTGATTCCCTAGGCGTGCCAAGTGGTTTACATAAATTTTTCCTCATCCTATCCTGATGCTACAGACTAGGACGCTAGCATTCATAGAGACACAGTTTCAGGGTCAGGGACACTTCTTTGCCCTTCTTTTAGGTACGCCCTCCAGATGCAGGATTTGGCACTTGAAGTTTGGGTGACAAACATTCTCTTCTGCACCTGCGGCTGCTGAACCTTCATCCTCAGTGCTGGCTTCTGATTAGCCAGAAAGGTGAGGAGGTATCCTGGACCACCAAATAGTCACGGTGTCACAAAATGATGCTCTCCATTAGGTGGTTTAGGGTAGGGAAAAAAATCCGAACAGTGGTTGCCTCTGTGGGTTGAAGGGAGAGTTAAAATAAGGAGGGAAGGCTTCCCTGGTGGTCCAGTGGGTAAGGACACCACGTTGCAGTGCAAGGGGCACCGGTTCGATCCCTGGCCTGGGAAGATCCCACGTGTCGCGGAGCGGCTGGACCGATGTGTCCAATACTGAGCCGGAGCTCTGGAGTGCATGTGCCCAGAGCCAGTGCTCTGCGACAACAGAGGCCACTGCTATGGGAGGCCCACACAGGCCAAAGAACAAGGATGGATGAAAATAAATAAATGAAGGACCAATAAAAGAGGCCAAAATTTAAAAAAAAAACAAACAAGGAGGGAAGTGAGGGAACTCTCTATAATGACAGAAATGTTCTCTGCATCTTGGTAGGAGCTGGGATTACACACACACGTTTGTCAGAACTCAGCGAAAGCACCCTAAAGATTTGTGCATTCCAGTGTATCTAAATTTTACATCCAATGAAAAAACTAAACCAAGATTGAGCTCCAGTTAATGATATGCATGCTGAAGTATTTGGGGAAAAGTGTTCTGCTGTCTACAAATTACATTGGCATGTGCCACTAACATAAAATAGATTTATGGATGGATCCAGAGATGGCTAAATACGTGAGAAAGCAGTTTTAGTTAAGATGGCAATGGGAGAATTTAGGTGGCTAGTAGGCAGCTGTTCCCTATAAAATTTTTTCCACTTTGCTATGTATTTGAAAAATTTCATAATAAAGTGGGAGAAATTAGAGTAATGTGATCTGCTAAAAATAGCACACATTTACTGATTCCCTAGGCGTGCCAAGTGGTTTACATAAATTTTTCCTCATCCTATCCTGATGCTACAGACTAGGACGCTAGCATTCATAGAGACACAGTTTCAGGGTCAGGGACACTTCTTTGCCCTTCTTTTAGGTACGCCCTCCAGATGCAGGATTTGGCACTTGAAGTTTGGGTGACAAACATTCTCTTCTGCACCTGCGGCTGCTGAACCTTCATCCTCAGTGCTGGCTTCTGATTAGCCAGAAAGGTGAAGAGGTATCCTTGACCACCAATTAGTCACGGTGTCACAAAGATTAACTGAATATCTACTACCTCCCAGGTGGCTCAGTGGTAAAAAAAAAAAAAAAAAAAAAAAGTCTATCTGTCAATGCACGAGACACAGGAGATGCAGGTTTATCCCTGGGTTGGGAAGATCCCCCGGAGGAGAACATGGCAGCCTACTCCATTATTCCTGCCTGGAGAATCCCATGGATAGAGGAGCCTGGCGGGCTACAGCCCATGAAGTCACAAAGAGTCAGATGCAACTGAGCACACACATTCATTACTACATGTTGGGAATTCAAAGAAATATAAAACACTGTCTCTGCCTTCAAGAGGCTCCAGCAGTACTGAGCCAAGCCTGGAGAACTGGACTGTGAGTGTGAGACTTTGGTACTAATTAGCTGTGTGACCTTGAGCAACTTACTTCAACTCTTGGGCTTTATTCTCTTCATCTATGAAATAAGGGCTTGGAGTATACCAGCCCTCAGGTTCCTGGCAACCCTCATGTTTCTGTGACTTTTGACTCATGGTAATTTTAAAGGTCAACAGCTGATAGTGTTTGCTAATGGAATACTGATGAGAGAAATCCCTAGGCGGGGATGAGTAGCGGAGGCAAGGGAGGAAAAGTCTCCAGGAAGTGGGATCTAAGCAATGCCCATCTGGATAGGGGAGGAGATGCAAATATGGGGCCTGGAGGGAGGACACATGGGGACTGTGAAGAGGGAGTGTGACTGGAGAGGGTGCTTAGTCACCAGGAGCAGAGACAATACCGAGAAAACCATTTGCACTTTACTTCTGAGAAGCAGGATCCCATCAGAGGTGTTAAGCATGGTGAGTATGTGATGAGATGGTATCTGAGGAAGATTACTTATTTTCAGTCCTGAAAGAAAAAAGCAGCATAAACAATCACAAATGGCAGATCACTATAAGACTGTGTGGCAGACTCTAGAATGCCCTGCAACTGTGGCTTCCAGGCTATGATCTTGAGCCTTGGGGGGGGGACAAACATTCTCTTCTGCACCTGCGGCTGCTGAACCTTCATCCTCAGTGCTGGCTTCTGATTAGCCAGAAAGGTGAAGAGGTATCCTTGACCACCAATTAGTCACGGTGTCACAAAGATTAACTGAATATCTACTACCTCCCAGGTGGCTCAGTGGTAAAAAAAAAAAAAAAAAAAAAGTCTATCTGTCAATGCACGAGACACAGGAGATGCAGGTTTATCCCTGGGTTGGGAAGATCCCCCGGAGGAGAACATGGCAGCCTACTCCATTATTCCTGCCTGGAGAATCCCATGGATAGAGGAGCCTGGCGGGCTACAGCCCATGAAGTCACAAAGAGTCAGATGCAACTGAGCACACACATTCATTACTACATGTTGGGAATTCAAAGAAATATAAAACACTGTCTCTGCCTTCAAGAGGCTCCAGCAGTACTGAGCCAAGCCTGGAGAACTGGACTGTGAGTGTGAGACTTTGGTACTAATTAGCTGTGTGACCTTGAGCAACTTACTTCAACTCTTGGGCTTTATTCTCTTCATCTATGAAATAAGGGCTTGGAGTATACCAGCCCTCAGGTTCCTGGCAACCCTCATGTTTCTGTGACTTTTGACTCATGGTAATTTTAAAGGTCAACAGCTGATAGTGTTTGCTAATGGAATACTGATGAGAGAAATCCCTAGGCGGGGATGAGTAGCGGAGGCAAGGGAGGAAAAGTCTCCAGGAAGTGGGATCTAAGCAATGCCCATCTGGATAGGGGAGGAGATGCAAATATGGGGCCTGGAGGGAGGACACATGGGGACTGTGAAGAGGGAGTGTGACTGGAGAGGGTGCTTAGTCACCAGGAGCAGAGACAATACCGAGAAAACCATTTGCACTTTACTTCTGAGAAGCAGGATCCCATCAGAGGTGTTAAGCATGGTGAGTATGTGATGAGATGGTATCTGAGGA
The DNA here is from genome assembly GCA_022376925.1 of Tragulus kanchil. Lineage (NCBI taxonomy): Eukaryota > Metazoa > Chordata > Mammalia > Artiodactyla > Tragulidae > Tragulus > Tragulus kanchil. The sequence goes on from JAIOJX010000024.1 coordinate 134,969,581, forward strand.
AGATTACTTATTTTCAGTCCTGAAAGAAAAAAGCAGCATAAACAATCACAAATGGCAGATCACTATAAGACTGTGTGGCAGACTCTAGAATGCCCTGCAACTGTGGCTTCCAGGCTATGATCTTGAGAACATTAGGGCTCCTGGGAAGTGAGAGGAAGCTGAGGCGGCAGGGTCCAGCACCCTTTCCCGTTCCCACCTTAGTTGCAACAGCACTGCTTTTAATGGTTGCATATATGGGAGCTCCAGATCAAATTTATTTTTAAATAATTCAACAGACTTCAATTGAACAATGTAAATTAATTACACAAATAAGCAGCCAGACAAATGTGTCAGGAGGGGCTTGTTGGAGGAGAAACCATTTACTGGGCACATGCCTCACACAGCTAACTGAGATGACTCCACATTTCCACTTGTGATGTGCCAGTTCTGACAACGGTGAAGGGTCCTAGGAAGACAGCAGATTTGGAAATGGCTGTGCCTGTGCCCCAGGGTGTTACCAAAACACTCTTACTCCATACAACATGCATGTGCTGGGGGCTTTTAGCTATTAAACTCTGAGGACCTGAGTCGAACCTGGTCGGTCTCTGTCCTTACTTGATTCCCTCAGCAGGTCCCAGGGCCTCACTCATTTGTTTCCCTTCCTGGTGGCTGCCTCCAAGGAGCTTTGGGTGGGACCCTGTCTCTCCCTGTCCCTGGAGTCTTTGTGACATGCTACCCTAAACAAACATTCAAGAGCATTCCACCCTGTACAACTAGACCAGTGTGGCAAAAACAACAAACTTGGGCAAGCTCCACGGGTTCTAGATTCCAGCAGGTATATTTTGGTTGGCTCTCCTGGCTTTCGTCTTCTTTGCAAGAGATAATAACTGATAAATTTTCCTCTCTGTGTTTATTCTTGAATGGTCTCATCAATGCTCTTCTTTTAGACCTTACTCCTAGATGCCCTCAGGCGCGGCATTAGCTCTCCCTTTGTTTCAAATGCTCTGTGACCCTCTGTCCTACCAGATAAGGGCCGAGGGAGTGTGACTGGAGAGGGTGCTTAGTCACCAGGAGCAGAGACAATACCGAGAAAACCATTTGCACTTTACTTCTGAGAAGCAGGATCCCATCAGAGGTGTTAAGCATGGTGAGTATGTGATGAGATGGTATCTGAGGAAGATTACTTATTTTCAGTCCTGAAAGAAAAAAGCAGCATAAACAATCACAAATGGCAGATCACTATAAGACTGTGTGGCAGACTCTAGAATGCCCTGCAACTGTGGCTTCCAGGCTATGATCTTGAGAACATTAGGGCTCCTGGGAAGTGAGAGGAAGCTGAGGCGGCAGGGTCCAGCACCCTTTCCCGTTCCCACCTTAGTTGCAACAGCACTGCTTTTAATGGTTGCATATATGGGAGCTCCAGATCAAATTTATTTTTAAATAATTCAACAGACTTCAATTGAACAATGTAAATTAATTACACAAATAAGCAGCCAGACAAATGTGTCAGGAGGGGCTTGTTGGAGGAGAAACCATTTACTGGGCACATGCCTCACACAGCTAACTGAGATGACTCCACATTTCCACTTGTGATGTGCCAGTTCTGACAACGGTGAAGGGTCCTAGGAAGACAGCAGATTTGGAAATGGCTGTGCCTGTGCCCCAGGGTGTTACCAAAACACTCTTACTCCATACAACATGCATGTGCTGGGGGCTTTTAGCTATTAAACTCTGAGGACCTGAGTCGAACCTGGTCGGTCTCTGTCCTTACTTGATTCCCTCAGCAGGTCCCAGGGCCTCACTCATTTGTTTCCCTTCCTGGTGGCTGCCTCCAAGGAGCTTTGGGTGGGACCCTGTCTCTCCCTGTCCCTGGAGTCTTTGTGACATGCTACCCTAAACAAACATTCAAGAGCATTCCACCCTGTACAACTAGACCAGTGTGGCAAAAACAACAAACTTGGGCAAGCTCCACGGGTTCTAGATTCCAGCAGGTATATTTTGGTTGGCTCTCCTGGCTTTCGTCTTCTTTGCAAGAGATAATAACTGATAAATTTTCCTCTCTGTGTTTATTCTTGAATGGTCTCATCAATGCTCTTCTTTTAGACCTTACTCCTAGATGCCCTCAGGCGCGGCATTAGCTCTCCCTTTGTTTCAAATGCTCTGTGACCCTCTGTCCTACCAGATAAGGGCCTTCCTCATAGCTGTGTTTTCAACCCACTACTTGGTGCATGTCTTTACGCTCTGCACTCTGGTTATGTAACACTGCCTGCCAAATTGCCCAAAGCTTAATGGCTTAAAAGACTATTATTTATTATCTCTCATGGTTTCTGATGGTCAGGAACTTGGGAAGGACTCAGTAGGGCAGTTCTGGCCCAGGGTCTCTCACGTGGTTGCAGTCACACATCAGCTGGGACTGTGATCATCTGAAGGCTTGGCTGGGCAGCAGGATACACTTTCAAGCTGGCTCACTCACCTGCCTGTTGAATTGCTGCTCGCTCTTGTTGGGGGACTCAGTCCCTCTCCTTGGGTCCTTCCCACGTCGCTACTTGAGTGTCCTCGTGGCATGGCAGCTAGCCTCCCTCAGGCAAGAAACCAAGAGTCCAAGTCAGATGCTGCAATGACTTTTAAGGCCAAGCCTTGAACGTCATACACTATCCCTCCTGCCTTCTTTACTAGTCACACAGCGACAGCCCTGACTCAGTGTGAAAGAGGACCATGCAAGGAGGCAAGGATCACTGGAGGTCATCTTGGACGCTGGCCCACCACACTACAGGAGAGTCAGAAGAAGAAGACCAGACTGAAGCCATCAAGTAGTTTACAACTTAGTTGGCGAGGGGTTAGGGAGAGAACACTCACATATTTGTCATAGGAGGAGGAAAAGAAAGGAGGAGGAGGAGGAAGAAGGAGGAGAAAAGCAGAAGTGGAAGGGGAGAGGGAGGAAAAAGAAAGGACAGCATAAAGGGAAGAAGGAAGAAAAGATAGACAGTACATGCCCTGGAATGCAAATTAGGTACAGAGTAAGCATATAAGTAAGATATAGTTTCCACCCTCTTGAAGCTTGTAATCTAGTGGGAATGACAGTTTTCATGTAAATAAGTATCATAACTACATCTGGAATAAGATCCAGTCTCCTTACCTTGCCCCTGCCTATGCTTTTCTCCACTGCCCATCTCCTTTCTTTTTTTTTAAATTTTATTTATTTTATTTTATTTTGGGGGGGGCGGGGGTCGGGTTGGGGAGGGAGGGGAGTGGGCGGGCCGCTCTATTGGTCTTTCATTTCTCTATTTTCATCTGTCTTTGTTCTTTGGCTCCTGTGGGCCTCCCATAGCGGTGGCGTCTGTTGTCGCAGAGCGCCAGCTCTGGGCGCATGCGCTCCAGAGCTCCGGCTCGGTGATTGGACACATCAGTCCAGCCGCTCCGCGGCACGTGCGATCTTCCCAGGCCAGGGATCGAACCGGCGCCCCTTGCACTGCAAGGTGGTGTCCTTATCCACTGGACCACCAGGGGAAGCCCTGCCCATCTCCTTTCTTGTTGAGCCATTCCTCCCCTGACCAAGCTCCTGCCTCCTGCTGGGCCTTCCACTTCTGTCCCCTGGAATGCATGGTCAGCTCTTGCTTACCATTCAGGTCTGTGCATTTAGTTGCCACCTGATCTTTTCTGGTTCTACCACTCACTTCTTCCAACTGGAATATAAGCTTCATGAGAACAGAGGTTTCATTAACAAGAGCACTTGTTACACACTAAGTGACAAATCTATGAGCATACAATGAGCAAATGAAGTACCTCTTTCTGACATAGTTTTCAAATTGCATACAATCTGCCTTCTAGAACATTGTAAACTGAAGCTTCAGTCCTCTTTCTTGGCCATCTTGCAATCCACACCTAGGTTGGTGAATTGCAGGCCTACCTAAGATCTAACCTTGTTGACTCCTTGACTCTGAGCAAACAGCACACCTCTGCCACATCGGATCTTCCACCACGTCTAGATTCAGTTGATCTAGCCCGAGCCAACTGTGTTTATTTGTGTTTTCCCTCGGAGCAGGGTTCTCAATTTCTGCCTTTGTCTGACTTCCTGAACAACTTCTCTCTCTCTCTTCTCCAAGGGAAGGGCCATTCCAGCCTATTTTATTGCATTTGTGTTTTTAGCTTTCCTGGGCTGAAATATTGAAAACAGTTGTTCATTAATATCCCAGCTTTCCTGCTTTTCAGGAGAAACAATATGACAAACAGAGATCCCCACGCATATTCATTTTGGAAATATGGTTTTTAATTTGAAAGCAAATGGACGCTGCCTGTCCGCAGGTCTTTTCACCTGCTGTGGCATGTGATTAGTGAGGCCTTTTCTCTCTGGGTGGTGGTGCCGGCTAATGGACCCACACTCCCTCTGTATGTTTATTTATCTTCAGTTAATTAAAATTTTGCCAAGTCTTCCTCACCACCCGTGTGCATAGCAAGGCCAAGCATTGGTTTGTGGCACTGACCCAGGCTGGCAGGGGGTGGCCAACCTATTAAATATTAATCTAAGAAGCCAATCAGGCCTGTGAATTTCCACCCCTGGGGTTCTCCCACCGGGAAATCACAAATCAATGCCAGGGGCTCAGGGCTGGTGGCAACTGTCCCCGCCAGGCCTGAGTCAGCATCAGAGGTGATTATTCAGAATGGTTATTTGACAATAAATCTGAGCAGAATTCTGGGAGATGTCGCTTAAAAACTGGAATGAATTACACGCACATCTACCTTGAAAGGGGATGTTAACCATCATCTGAAACTGTATCTTATGAATAATGATGGAGCCAATCAGGCAGCATTAACTCTGAAATTATGGGTAGGTTAAGGCAGAGTATCCTGTAGTCTAGATGTTATGAGACTGTGCCTCCACTGGGGGCAGTGGGGGAAGATTAAGAATGGAGTGGGCACTCAAGGCCTCTGCTGCCCCGTTTTTGGAAATGCCCACAGATTCGCCTTCCCACCAGCCCCCTCCGTTCAGTTGCTGTTAGTTGTATCCTAGCTTTTGAATCCTTTCAGCAGGTACTGTGGCTGACAAACTTGGAAGACAGGAAGAGTGCTCTGTTGTGGGTTGAACTGTGTCCTAGATGAGTTGGAGTCCTAACCCTCAGGACCTGTGACTGTGACCTTACTTGAAAATAAGTTCTTTGCAGACATGATTAGTTAAGATGAGGCCATACTGGATTGGGCAGGCCTGATCCAGTGACTGTGTCCTTATAATAAGAGATCACAAGGACCTACTGTTATAGCACAGGGAACTATATTCAATATCTTATAATAACTTATAAGGGAGAAGAATATGAAAAAAGCTGTATGCATGAAACTAACCCAACGTTATACATCAGCTATACTTTAAAAAAAAGAAGAATAGGTCTTTCTTGATGGTCCAGTGGGTGGAAAGTCTGCCTTGCAGTACAGGGGGCACAAGTTTGATCCCTGGCCGGGGAAGGTCCCACGTGCTGAGGAGTGGCTGGGCCAGTGTGTCCAGTTATGAGCCAGTGCTCTGGAGCTCATGCTCCCAAAACTGGTACTCTGCAAAGGGAGAGGCCACTGCAATGAGAGGCCTACACATGCCAAAGAATAAAGATGGATGAAAAATAAACAATGACTTAGAGCCAAAAAAAAAAAAGAAAAGAAAAGAAGAAATAAAACAAGAAGAAATCACAGAACCACACTAGAGAGCCCATCGTGTGGTGTGAGAGGCACAGAACACATTGATACATCTACCAGCCAGGTGCCAAGGATTACCAGCAATGCCAGGAGCTAGGGAGAAGCAAGGAAGGATCCTCCCATAGAGCCTTCAGAGAGAGCACAGCCCTGCAGATGCCTTGATTTTGGACTTTCAGCCTCTAGAACTAAGGGGATAAATTTCTGTTTTTTTAAGTCACCAAGTGTGCAGTACTTTGTTACAGCAGCCCAAATAAACTTGCACACTCTCTGCTCCTGGACTCACTGCTGCCTGCCTCGGCCAGCTTGCCACTCTGCTGAGCCTCTTGATGGGTTTGGTCACCCTGATTCCTTTCCCTTTCTGAGAGATCTTATACAGTGAAATCCCAACTGGCTAGTGAGTTTACAAAGTGGGAAGAAAACCTCATCGCATCTCAAGTCTTGTGGATGATTTCTGAAACATCTTAGTCTGCCTCCTTGCCTAAGTAGAGGTCAGTGAACATAGTGAGACGGTTCATCGACAGCGGAGGATGTCACTCTGCCTCAGGGGTCATCACTCTAAATTCAAGTCTCTCTGGCTGGCATTGCGGATACAGAGAGAATAAGATGCTGGCATAAAATTGTACTGATTTCAGCAGTTACTCTAGAAATTGAATTCTTATTTTCACATTCCTGACTAGTTCTTTGTCTCTTCTAAAAATTTAGTATATAACAATAGCAAAGTACAGTTAGCTTGAGAGTTCAAGTTAGGTGAATTTCTAGTAACCAAAAGAGCTGGGGAAGGATATTGAGCTTAGGTCCAGTGGGTGGAAAGTCTGCCTTGCAGTACAGGGGGCACAAGTTTGATCCCTGGCCGGGGAAGGTCCCACGTGCTGAGGAGTGGCTGGGCCAGTGTGTCCAGTTATGAGCCAGTGCTCTGGAGCTCATGCTCCCAAAACTGGTACTCTGCAAAGGGAGAGGCCACTGCAATGAGAGGCCTACACATGCCAAAGAATAAAGATGGATGAAAAATAAACAATGACTTAGAGCCAAAAAAAAAAAAGAAAAGAAAAGAAGAAATAAAACAAGAAGAAATCACAGAACCACACTAGAGAGCCCATCGTGTGGTGTGAGAGGCACAGAACACATTGATACATCTACCAGCCAGGTGCCAAGGATTACCAGCAATGCCAGGAGCTAGGGAGAAGCAAGGAAGGATCCTCCCATAGAGCCTTCAGAGAGAGCACAGCCCTGCAGATGCCTTGATTTTGGACTTTCAGCCTCTAGAACTAAGGGGATAAATTTCTGTTTTTTTAAGTCACCAAGTGTGCAGTACTTTGTTACAGCAGCCCAAATAAACTTGCACACTCTCTGCTCCTGGACTCACTGCTGCCTGCCTCGGCCAGCTTGCCACTCTGCTGAGCCTCTTGATGGGTTTGGTCACCCTGATTCCTTTCCCTTTCTGAGAGATCTTATACAGTGAAATCCCAACTGGCTAGTGAGTTTACAAAGTGGGAAGAAAACCTCATCGCATCTCAAGTCTTGTGGATGATTTCTGAAACATCTTAGTCTGCCTCCTTGCCTAAGTAGAGGTCAGTGAACATAGTGAGACGGTTCATCGACAGCGGAGGATGTCACTCTGCCTCAGGGGTCATCACTCTAAATTCAAGTCTCTCTGGCTGGCATTGCGGATACAGAGAGAATAAGATGCTGGCATAAAATTGTACTGATTTCAGCAGTTACTCTAGAAATTGAATTCTTATTTTCACATTCCTGACTAGTTCTTTGTCTCTTCTAAAAATTTAGTATATAACAATAGCAAAGTACAGTTAGCTTGAGAGTTCAAGTTAGGTGAATTTCTAGTAACCAAGATTTTATAATATTCTGTTGTAGCTGGGGGAAGGGATATTGAGCTTGATGTCAGAAAACTTGGACTTAAATTCCAGCTCTGCTCATCCTCACAACAGCCTTGCAAGGTAAGTGTAATTATCCCTTAGTTACGCATGACAGGATGGACTGAGGCTGTACCAAGGCCCTCTCCAAAGTGATACACTCAGGAACCAAAAGGGTGACTTCTGCTTGGTCTTTATTTTGCTGAGGGGTAACTACCCATTCTACCATTGAAGGTAGAGGTGAACGGTTCCCAGTAACAGAGAGAGTTTTAAGAAGATATAGAGGTGAAAAGGAGAGAACAAGAAAATGATTGGCAGGGAAGAGAAATTTGTGAGGGTAGGTAGGAAAGAAATGTGTTATGCAAGTGCTTAAGTTACAAAATACACAAACACTCATAGAATTCAACAACAACAAAAAACAAATAACTGAATCAAAAAATGAGCAGAAGACTTTCATAGACATTTCTCCAAAGAAGACATACAGATGGCCAGTAGGCACAGGAAAAGATGCTCAGCATCACTAATTATCAGAGAATCGCAAATCAAAACTATATGACCTGTCTCACACTAGTCAGACAGGCCACCATTAAAAAGTCTACAAATAACAAATGCTGGAGAGGGTGTGGAGAAAAGGGAATCCTCACACATTGTTGGTAGGAATGTATGTTGGTAGGAACGTAAGTTGGTACAGCCACTATGGAAAACAGTATGGAGATTCTTCAGAAAACTAAAAATAGAATTACCATATGATTCAGCAGTCCCACTCCTGGCAATAAAGCAGACAAAACCATAATTTAACAAGATATACATGCACCACTAACATGAAAACAACCAAACTGACCATCAACACATGAATGGATAAAGATGCAGTAGATAATATACAATGGAACACTACTCAATCATAAAAAAAATAAAAGAATGAAATCATGCCAGGTGCAGCAACATGGATACAAATTGAGATGATCACACTAAGGCAGGCAAGTCAGAAAAGGAAAGATCAACATCATGTGATATCACTTACATGTGAAATCTAAAATACGGCCCAAATGAACCTATCTGCAAAACATAAACAGATTCACAGTGAATACACTTGTGGCTGCCAAAGCAGAGAGGGGAGGGAGAGGGATGCACTGAGAGGAGTCTGGGGTTGGTATATACAAGCCATTACATTTAGAATGAATAAACGACAAAGTCCTGCTGTATGGCACAGGGAACTATTTTGAACACCCTGTGATAAACCATAATACACATATATATATATATATGTATGCATACATATATATTTATGTATGTGTAACTTAATCATATTGCTGTATCACAGAAATTGGCAGAACATTGTAAATCAACTCTTCAATAAAAAATTTTTAAAAAGAAAGGTGTCTGATGGAGAACTCAATTTCGAGTCTGTTGTGTGTGATCTTTGTTTTCTCCCCTGTATTTCCCCAGAAGATTTCTAGCTAATGTGTTATTGAGTTGGATCTGGTTTGGGAGGTGGACATATGATGAGAAACAAAGACCACCCACGAGGATCCAGCTGTCCCAGGGATACAAGGGAGCTGAAGTTCAGAGAGCTTGAGTGCCTCACTCAGGGTTACCCAGCCTTAGGTTCTGACGCCAGATCTGTCTGACTCGACACTTGTGTTCTCTCCTATAATACATGGTTTCTTCTCATCATGAACTTGCTAAACTATTTAAAGCCCAATAGATACTGCAGGCTGAAATTTTAAATGGACTACTACTAGATCATATGGGAATTCTGTTTTTAGTTTTTTGAAGAACCTCCACATTGTTTTCCATGGTGGCTATACCAACTCACATTCCCACCAACAGTGTAGGAGGATTGCCTTTTCTCCACACACTACTGCAAAGCTATCTGTATAAATGTCCTGGACAACAACCAATAATGACGTATTAAGTGTAGTTTTCATATGACTAGACCTGTGCACTTTTGAGACGTGAGCTCCACTTATTGAGTATTTACCCAGTGTCAGACCCTTTCTTTATGCATCTTATGATCTAATCATCTGAGAAGGCCTGAAATGTAGACTTTTTTATCCCTATTTTACAAATGAAGAAATATTAAAGAATGACTAACCCAGGTCATTGCTGAAAAGCAGCAGATCTAAACACCAAAAATCATGTAATACTTTCTCCACAGGTACATTAGTACACTGTTTACCAAGGAAAAGGTCAACAGTGAAAAGTTAGAACCTCTCTCTTCACTATCCCGTAGAGACCCAGCTCCCCTTCCTGCCAGCCTCATATCACCCACTCTGACCAAGTCTTGAGTGTCCTTCAAAGATATCTCAGGCATTTACACACATTTCCCAGAGGGTGTTACCTATGGGAAGAAGAATGTTTGAAGCTAACCCAAGGAAAGAGTGCCTCACCTCAGTCCTCTCTAATCTTCAGTTTAAACCTCTGGAGTTCAAAAACCAAATGGAGCATGTGTTTATGTTTTCCTGGGAGCTGGTGAGGGATTCTGAACAGAGCATGCGGTCTGGAGTCTGACAGGACTAAATTCAAGTTCATGCCAGGAGCAGGTGACTTAACCGCTTTAAAGCGTTTCCACACCTGGGAACAGAAGTAAACATCCTGCCTCCAAGGGTTGCTGTGAGGATAAGAGAATAAAAGTAAAACATCTGGCACATCAGCCAGCCTTCCCCACTGCCTCCTGAACAAGAGGCTATAGCTTTCCCTGTGCACCTTTAAGAACACAGAGAAAAGGAAAAGCAAACTCCCCACATCTACATGCAGTTTAGTGATCAGCTTTGACCTAATTTTACTTCAAAGCATTTCCTTCTCTTTCCTACCTCCCACTGCCTCCCACCCAGCTGCCAAGTATAGAGAATACATGAAAACTTAGGCCAAATGGGAACCTGAAACGTCAAAGCCGTTGAGAAAATAGCTGTTTGTTTGTTTGTCTATCACCACGCTTTTGCTCCTGCCTCATTTGATTACAAGAGTCTGTGGGGGGAGCTTCCCTGGTGGTCCAGTGGGTAAGGACACCGCCTTGCACTGCAAGGGGCGCCGGTTCAATCCCTGGCCTGGGAAGATCCCACGTGCCGCGGAGTGGCTAGACTAATGTGTCCGATTACCGAGCCGGAGCTCTGGCGCACATGTGCCCAGAGCCACTGCTCTGTGACAACAGAGGCCACCGCAATGGGAGGCCCACACAGGCCAAAGAACAAAGATGGATGAAAATAGACAAATGAAAGACCAATAGAAGTGGCACACCTGCTCCCCTCCCTCCCCACCCCACCCCCACCAAAATAAATAAATCTTTAAAAAAAGAAAAAAAAAAAAAAGAGTCTGTGGGGAAAACAAAAACCCCGTAGACTAGCATATCCAAGGACTTTCCATCCTTGGTGGCACTCTGCAGCAGCTCTGGGAAAGAGGCAAAACTGCAACTCAGGTATTGCATGCCTTGGCTAAGAGGCGTGAGACAGAAATGGGGCCAGAACCCAGGTCTTCACTGATTTCCTTGCCTTTCGCTCTCTCCAGCAGTTTTTAATGTATAATTGTTACTGGATTGGTTAGGATTCATTTGGCTTCAAAGCAACCAAAAATCCAAGCCATACTTGCTTAGTTCAGTTTAGCCGCTGAGTCATGTCCAACTCTTTGCAACCCTATGGACTGCAGCATGCCAGGCTTCCCTGTCCTTCACCATCTCCCAGAGCTTGCTCAAACTCATGTCCATTAACTCAGGGATGCCATCCAGCTATCTTGTCCTCTGTTGTCCCCTTCTGATTTTGCCTTCTATTTCTTTCTCAACATCAGGGTCTTTTCCAATGAGTCATCTCTTCGCATTGGGTGGCCCAAGTATTAGAGTTTCAGCTTCAGCATCAGTCCTTCTAATGAATATTCAGGGTTGATTTCCTTTAGGATGGACTGGTTTGATCTCCTTGCAACCCAAGGGACTCTCACGGGCCTTCTCCAACACCACAGTTCAAAGGCATCAATTCCAGTTACACACTTGCTCATGTAACAGGAAATGCAGAGGTTGGATGGCTTTGGTGGCAGCCGAGGACAGTGGCTCTGTGCTCTCTCTCCCCTTCTCTTGTTTCTCTCCTCCCGTGTGCTGGCTTCATTTTCAGGCTGGTGTCTCTCATGCCAAAATTATTTACTGCACTCCAAATACCACACCAACACATCACAGCATCCAGGGGAAAAGAAAGTCTCTTTTGTTGTGTCTGTCTTATGAATGAGGAATATTCTTCCTAAGTCCCAACCAACAACGCTACTGGGACTCATTTTCTCAAACTGGAGTCAGTCTTGTAGCCAAGTCTGTCATACCTGCAGTCACTCTGGCTCTCTGGAACACTCATCCTGCATTTGGACAAGTTTAAAATTTAAAGTCCAATCTGCCCTGGTGGGTCCGGGGGTTAAGAATCCACCGGCCAATGCAGGACACACAGGTTCAGTCCCACATGCTGCAGGGCAACACAGCCTGAGAGCCACAACTACTGACCCTGGGTGTCCTAGAACCTGTGCTCTGCGACAAGAGACGCCATGGCTGTGAGAAGCCCACATACTGCAACTAGGGAATAGCCTCCGCTCACCCCAACTAGAGAAAACCTGTGGGCAGCAATGAAGACCCAGTATAGCCAAAAAGAAATAATTTATTTTTAATTTAAGTTCCCCCTTGCTAAGGTAGAAGCTAGATTCATAGATTCTCTCCTGAAACAGACATGAGAATTTCGCTCCTGTTGGTGATTCAAGAAGAGAAGGACAGAGCATGCTTCTCTTCCCTCCTCCCCCTCTCCCCTTCTCCTCCCACCTCCTCCAGTGCAGGTGTTAGTGGTGGCAAGAAAACTGAGCTCCTGGCCCAGAGGCAGCTGGGGTACAGACAGTGGCATTTGTATCCAGAGCTTGGTGGTGGCAGCAGTTTTCTTGTAGCACTATGGTTTGGGTCAGTTTGGCCTGGAGCCTGACTCTCCAGCCCTCCTTATGATCTTGTGAGCCCCTCGCAGTAAACTGTTAGAATGCTGAACAACCCAGAGTCAGCCTCTGTTACTGTAGACAAGAACCTGGGTGATTCACAGGCCTGTTCCTGAGCACATGGCTGGGGCTGGACCCGGGCACTCTGCTGCCCAACACATACTTGATTCCTCAGCCAATTATGGTAGCAAGAGGGTTGGGATCACCCTATACCAGTATGGACCAGCTCTGACACTCAGGGCGAGGTCAGTTTCCCAGGAAGCACAGGAAAACATGTGCAAACCCCACATAAAAATTGGGATTGTGTGAGAAAGGGATAATGAATGCTTCATGGGATCCAACAGTCTACTAAGGCCTGCCATGAGGGGCTCTGCAGCCAAGTATGTTCACTCTCACAGCACCCCATAAGGTAGGTGTTAGCTCCAGTTTATGGACATGGAAATAGATATGGAGACATTAAGAGCAGGATGATAGAACTAATCAGCTAAAACTCTTTTTTTTTTTTTTTTTGGAGGGGGCTTGGGTATGGAGGGGGGTGGGCGGGCCACTTCGACTGGTCTTTCATTTATCTGTTTTCATCCATCTTCATTCTTTGGCCCATGTGGGCCTCCCATCGCAGTGGCCTCTGTTGCCTCAGAGCACCGGCTCTGGGCGCATGCGCTCCAGAGCTCCGGCTCGGTAATTGGACACATCGGTCCAGCCGCTCCACGGCACTTGGGATCTTCCCAGGCCAGGGATCAAACTGGCGCCCCTTGCATTGCAAGGCAGTGTCCTTATCCACTGGACCACCAGGGAAGCCCCAATAAGCTAAAATTCAAACTAGGTCTTTCTTTTTTTTAACAGTCTGTGTGTGTGCTCAGTCACATCTGACTCTTTGCGATCCTATGGACTTCAGCCCACCAGGTTTCTGTGTCCTTGGAATACTAGAGTGGGTTGCCATTTCCTTCTCCAGGGGATCTTTCCTACTCAGAGATTGAACCTGTACCTCTTGCACTGGCTGCCTATTCTTTATACAATAGACAGAGCCATCAGCAAAGTCCCGTCTGTTGTATAATGCCCCCCTTATGCTATTGACTAGAATGATTCGGTCATTCCTCTCTTTGGACCAGAGCTGGTGGGAGAGGAGTATATACATAAAGCCTGACCAACTGAAGTCTCTTTCCTAAACTTTCTTTGACTTTTGGACAAGAGGCAGAGGGTAGACTGCAATAGTGTACAGGCTTGAGCACTTCCATAGGATGGCACTCTGCTGCCCAACACATACTTGATTCCTCAGCCAATTATGGTAGCAAGAGGGTTGGGATCACCCTATACCAGTATGGACCAGCTCTGACACTCAGGGCGAGGTCAGTTTCCCAGGAAGCACAGGAAAACATGTGCAAACCCCACATAAAAATTGGGATTGTGTGAGAAAGGGATAATGAATGCTTCATGGGATCCAACAGTCTACTAAGGCCTGCCATGAGGGGCTCTGCAGCCAAGTATGTTCACTCTCACAGCACCCCATAAGGTAGGTGTTAGCTCCAGTTTATGGACATGGAAATAGATATGGAGACATTAAGAGCAGGATGATAGAACTAATCAGCTAAAACTCTGTTTTTTTTTTTTTGGAGGGGGCTTGGGTATGGAGGGGGGTGGGCGGGCCACTTCGACTGGTCTTTCATTTATCTGTTTTCATCCATCTTCATTCTTTGGCCCATGTGGGCCTCCCATCGCAGTGGCCTCTGTTGCCTCAGAGCACCGGCTCTGGGCGCATGCGCTCCAGAGCTCCGGCTCGGTAATTGGACACATCGGTCCAGCCGCTCCACGGCACTTGGGATCTTCCCAGGCCAGGGATCAAACTGGCGCCCCTTGCATTGCAAGGCAGTGTCCTTATCCACTGGACCACCAGGGAAGCCCCAATAAGCTAAAATTCAAACTAGGTCTTTCTTTTTTTTAACAGTCTGTGTGTGTGCTCAGTCACATCTGACTCTTTGCGATCCTATGGACTTCAGCCCACCAGGTTTCTGTGTCCTTGGAATACTAGAGTGGGTTGCCATTTCCTTCTCCAGGGGATCTTTCCTACTCAGAGATTGAACCTGTACCTCTTGCACTGGCTGCCTATTCTTTATACAATAGACAGAGCCATCAGCAAAGTCCCGTCTGTTGTATAATGCCCCCCTTATGCTATGGACTAGAATGATTCGGTCATTCCTCTCTTTGGACCAGAGCTGGTGGGGAGAGGAGTATATACATAAAGCCTGACCAACTGAAGTCTCTTTCCTAAACTTTCTTTGACTTTTGGACAAGAGGCAGAGGGTAGACTGCAATAGTGTACAGGCTTGAGCACTTCCATAGGATGGCCCTGCCTAAGGCTCAACTGTCTGGCTACTAACCTACCCATGACTCTTGTACCATTTTCCAGGCCCAGCCTCTCCCTTATGGATTCTAGGAGCCTCCATGATCCTGCTGATAGTTTCTTCTTTGTTCAAGAGGGTCAGGGTCAATTTTTTGTTGTTTATAATCAAGAATCCCAGTCATAACATATGACCAGGAAATTCCACTTCTGGGCATATATCCAAGAAAAATGGTAACATATACCCATGCAAAAATTTGTATACCAATGCTCTTAGCAGCATCCACCATGACAGCCAAAAGTGGAAACAACTTACATGTACATTAACAGATTAATTTCCATTAACAGTAAGTGAAATGTAGCATAGCCATGCAATAGAATAGTACTCAGCCATCAAAGGAATGCACTGCTGACGGGTGCTACAACATAGCTGAACTTTGAAAACATACACTAGGTAGAAGAAATCAGTATGAAAGACTGCATACCATATGATAACATTTAGGTAAAATGTCTAGAACAAGTAAAGGTAAACCCATATATAGAGAAGGTATATTAGTTGTTGCCAGGGGCTTGAGAGGAAGGATGATTACTGGTGGATATGGTATTCCAACCCACTCCCATATCCTCGCCTGGAAAACTCCATGGACAGAGAAGCCTGACAGGCTATAGTCCATATGGGATCACAAAGAGTCAGACACAACTGAGTGACTGAGCACACATTCATGGTACTGATATTGCTGGTCATAAATGTTCTAAGATGGATCATACTATTAGTTGTACAACTCTGTGAATTGTAAAACCCACGGCAGAAAAAAAAAAAAACCATGGCATTATACACTTTAAATGGGTGAATTTTATGGTATATGAGTCATATCACAATAAAGCATTATTTAAAAAACAAAAGAGCTCTGAGTTTTCCCTGGTGGTTCAGTAGTAAAGAATCCACCGGAGAAGCCGCCGGAACCCACAGCGAGAAGCCGTGCGGTGCCGCAAGAAGCGCCGCGTCATGGATGCTAGTATGTGAACTAGTATCACGAAACACCATAGCAAACCAGACATAGAGCCTACACCCCCTGACCAATCATCAAATCAAGGATCCTCGGAGTGGAAGCCCTGATTCCAAGACCCCACACTATCAAAGAACATACAACGCTAGAGATTATTCATCTGTAAACAAGACCTAACACCATCCAAGTCACAAACCACTGAACCCTTCTAGAAGGACAGAAACCCAAAGGAAGGGAGAATTCAACCAAGAAGCCTGGTGGGGGAAAAAGAACTCCACACACACAGACACACACAAAGAAACAAAAATTAACCTAATAATGAAACGTTGGAGAAACACTGCACAAATGAAGGACCAAGCTAGAGAAACACAGCTTCAAATGACAGAGGAGGAGATAAACAAACTATCTGAAAGAGAATTCAGGAAAGCTATACTAATGAGGATGCAAAGCACCGAAAACAGAATATTAGAGGAAATTAGTGCATTGAGAAGAGACATGCAAGAAATGAAAAATAAGCAAATGGAGACAACCAACTCAATTGCTGAACTCAAAAATACTACAGAAGGTCTCAACAGTAGAGTATTGGAGGCAGAAGAACGGATAAGTGAGCTGGAAGACAGAATGGTGGAAATAAGGGCTGAAGAACACAACAAAACTGAAAGAATTAAAAGAACTGAGGATAGCATCAGAGACCTATGGGACAATATCAAACGCACCAACATTAGAATTACAGGAGTTCAGAAGAAGAAGAGGGGAAGAAAGGCTATGAAAAAATTCTTGAAGAGATTAGAGTTGAAAACTTCCCCAACGTGGGAAACAAAATAGTCAACCAAGTCCAAGAAGCACAAAGAGTTCCATATAGGAGAAACCCCAGAAGAAACACACCAAGGCACATTCTAATCAAATTAATGCAGATTAAATATAAAGACAGATTACTAAAAGCAGCTAGGAGGCAAACAACAAATAACATATAAAGGAAACCCCATAGGTTTAACTGCGGATCTTTCAACAGAAACCCTGCAGGCCAGAAGAGAATGGTAAGACACATTTAAATGGCTAAAAGAGAATAACCTCCAACCAAGATCTCTCTACCCAGCAAGAATCTCATTCAGAATTGATGGAGAAGTCAAAAGCTTCACAGACAAGCAAAAACTAAAAGAATTCTGTACCACAAAACCAGCCCTACAACAAGTGTTAAACGGCCTGATATAGCCAACAAATAGAGTAGGAGAAGCCTTACAAATCAGACCCCAAATTTCTAAGAAGATAACAATAGGAACATTTGTATCAATAATTACTTCGAATGGCAATGGACTAAATGCTCCAACCAAACAACACAGGCTGGCTGAATGGATCCAGGAGCAAGGCCCATATATATGCTGTTTACAAGGGACCCACTTCAGGCCTAGAGACACCCATAGACTGAAAGTGAGATGCAAAGCACCGAAAACAGAATATTAGACGGAAATCTAGGTGCATTGAGAAGAGACATGGTCAGGAAAGCTATACTAATGAGGATGCAAAGCACGAAAACAGAATATTAGAGGAAATTAGTGCATTGAGAAGAGACATGCAAGAAATGAAAAATAAGCAAATGGAGACAACCAACTCAATTGCTGAACTCAAAAATACTACAGAAGGTCTCAACAGTAGAGTATTGGAGGCAGAAGAACGGATAAGTGAGCTGGAAGACAGAATGGTGGAAATAAGGGCTGAAGAACACAACAAAACTGAAAGAATTAAAAGAACTGAGGATAGCATCAGAGACCTATGGGACAATATCAAACGCACCAACATTAGAATTACAGGAGTTCAGAAGAAGAAGAGGGGAAGAAAGGCTATGAAAAAATTCTTGAAGAGATTAGAGTTGAAAACTTCCCCAACGTGGGAAACAAAATAGTCAACCAAGTCCAAGAAGCACAAAGAGTTCCATATAGGAGAAACCCCAGAAGAAACACACCAAGGCACATTCTAATCAAATTAATGCAGATTAAATATAAAGACAGATTACTAAAAGCAGCTAGGAGGCAAACAACAAATAACATATAAAGGAAACCCCATAGGTTTAACTGCGGATCTTTCAACAGAAACCCTGCAGGCCAGAAGAGAATGGTAAGACACATTTAAATGGCTAAAAGAGAATAACCTCCAACCAAGATCTCTCTACCCAGCAAGAATCTCATTCAGAATTGATGGAGAAGTCAAAAGCTTCACAGACAAGCAAAAACTAAAAGAATTCTGTACCACAAAACCAGCCCTACAACAAGTGTTAAACGGCCTGATATAGCCAACAAATAGAGTAGGAGAAGCCTTACAAATCAGACCCCAAATTTCTAAGAAGATAACAATAGGAACATTTGTATCAATAATTACTTCGAATGGCAATGGACTAAATGCTCCAACCAAACAACACAGGCTGGCTGAATGGATCCAGGAGCAAGGCCCATATATATGCTGTTTACAAGGGACCCACTTCAGGCCTAGAGACACCCATAGACTGAAAGTGAGAGGCTGGAAAAAGATATTCCATGCAAATGGAAATCAAAAGAAAGCTGGAGCAGCAATCCTCATATCAGACAAAATAGATTTTAAAGTAAAGAAGATTCTAAGAGACAAGGCAGGTCACTACATAAGGGATCTATCCAAGAGGAAGACATAACAGTCATGAATATCTATGCACCCAACACAGGGGCACCTCAATACATAAGACAAACACTTTCAGACGTTAAATAAGAAATCAATAATAACACAGTAATAGTAGGAGACTTTAACACTCCTCTCACACCAATGGATAGATCATCCAAACAGAAAATTAATAAAGAAACACAAGCCTTAAATGCCACACTAGAAAAGATGGACCTCATCGATATCTTTAGGACATTCCATCCAAAAGCAGAAGAATACACTTTCTTCTCAAGTGTTCATGGAACATTCTCCAAGATAGACTACAGCTTGGGCCACAAATCTAACCTCAGTCAGTTCAAGAAAACCGAAATTATATCAACCATCTTCTCGGACCATAATGCAATGAGACTAGAGATCAACTACTGGAAAAAAAAACCCTAAAAACACAAACACATGGAGATTAAACAACACATACCTGAAAAGCCAACTGATCATTGAGGAAATCAAAGGAGAAATTAAACAATTCCTAGAAGAAAATGACAATGAACACACGACAGTGCATACCCTATGGGATACTGCAAAAGCAGTTCTAAGAGGGAAATTTATAGCAATATAATCCCACCTCAAGAAACTAGGAAAATATGAAGCAGATGCCACCCCCGTAAGACACATTAAGGAAAGTCCAAAAGCTTCACAGACAGGGGCAAAACCCTAAAAGAATTCTGTACCACAAAACCAGCCCTACAACAAGTGTTAAACGGCCTGATATAGCCAACAAATAGAGTAGGAGAAGCCTTACAAATCAGACCCCAAATTTCTAAGAAGATAACAATAGGAACATTTGTATCAATAATTACTTCGAATGGCAATGGACTAAATGCTCCAACCAAACAACACAGGCTGGCTGAATGGATCCAGGAGCAAGGCCCATATATATGCTGTTTACAAGGGACCCACTTCAGGCCTAGAGACACCCATAGACTGAAAGTGAGAGGCTGGAAAAAGATATTCCATGCAAATGGAAATCAAAAGAAAGCTGGAGCAGCAATCCTCATATCAGACAAAATAGATTTTAAAGTAAAGAAGATTCTAAGAGACAAGGCAGGTCACTACATAAGGGATCTATCCAAGAGGAAGACATAACAGTCATGAATATCTATGCACCCAACACAGGGGCACCTCAATACATAAGACAAACACTTTCAGACGTTAAATAAGAAATCAATAATAACACAGTAATAGTAGGAGACTTTAACACTCCTCTCACACCAATGGATAGATCATCCAAACAGAAAATTAATAAAGAAACACAAGCCTTAAATGCCACACTAGAAAAGATGGACCTCATCGATATCTTTAGGACATTCCATCCAAAAGCAGAAGAATACACTTTCTTCTCAAGTGTTCATGGAACATTCTCCAAGATAGACTACAGCTTGGGCCACAAATCTAACCTCAGTCAGTTCAAGAAAACCGAAATTATATCAACCATCTTCTCGGACCATAATGCAATGAGACTAGAGATCAACTACTGGAAAAAAAAACCCTAAAAACACAAACACATGGAGATTAAACAACACATACCTGAAAAGCCAACTGATCATTGAGGAAATCAAAGGAGAAATTAAACAATTCCTAGAAGAAAATGACAATGAACACACGACAGTGCATACCCTATGGGATACTGCAAAAGCAGTTCTAAGAGGGAAATTTATAGCAATATAATCCCACCTCAAGAAACTAGGAAAATATGAAGCAGATGACCTAACCCTCCGCTTAAAACAATTGGAGAAAGAAGAACAAAAACACCCCAAAACCAGCAGAAGAAGAGAAATCATAAGGATCAGAGCAGAAATAAATGAAAAAGAAACGAAAGAAACAATTGTAAAGATAAATTAAAAAAAAAGCTGGTTCTTTGAAAAGGTAAACAAAATTGACAAGCCACTGGCCAGACTCATTAAGAAAAAGAGAGAGAAGAACCAGATCAACAAAATCAAAAACGAAAAAGGAGAGATTACAACAGATAATGCAGAAATCCAAAGGATCATAAGAGACTATTATGAACAGCTATATGGCAACAAACTGGACAAACTGGAAGAAATGGATAGTTTCTTAGAGAAGATTAATCTCCCAAGACTGAGCCAGGAAGAAATAGAAACTTTGAACAACCCAATCACAAGCTCAGAAATCGAATCTGTGATCAAAACTATACCCAAAAATAAAAGCCCAGGGCCAGATGGCTTCACAGCCGAATTCTACCAAACATTTAAAGAAGAGCTAATGCCTGTCCTTCTAAAACTCTTCCAAAAAATTGCACAGGAAGGAAAACTTCCAAACACATTCTACGAGGCCACCACCACCCTGATACCAAAACCAGGCAAAGACAACACAAAAAAGGAAAACTATAGGCCAATTTCACTGATGAACTTAGATGCCAAGATCCTCAACAAAATCCTAGCAAACAGAATTCAACAACACATAAAAAAACTCATACATCACGATCAATTCGGGTTCATCCCAGGCATGCAAGGATTCTTCAACATCTGCAAATCAATGTGATACACCACATCAACAAATTGAGAGACAAAAATCACATGATCATCTCAATAGATGCAGAAAAAGCCTTCGACAAAGTACAACATCCATTTATGATAAAAACTCTTCAGAAAATGGGTATAGAAGGAACCTATCTCAACATAATAAAAGCCATCTATGAGAAGCCTACAGCGAACATTATCCTTAATGGTGAAAAACTGAAAGCATTCCCTCTAAGATCAGGAACAAGACAGGGGTGTCCACTTTCACCACTACTATTCAACATAGTCCTGGAAGTCCTAGCAACAGCAATAAGAGAAGAGAAAGAAATCAAAGGAATCCAGATTGGAAAGGAAGAAGTCAAGCTCTCTCTTTTTGCAGACGACATGATATTATACATAGAAAATCCCAAAGACATGGTTACAAAGCTACTAGAGCTAATCAATGAATTCAGTAAAGTCGCAGGATACAAAGTCAACACACAGAAATCACTGGCATTCCTATAGACAAACAATGAAAAATCAGAAAAGGAAATCAAAGAGGCAATCCCCTTCACCATTGCAACCAAAAGAATCAAATATCTAGGAATAAACCTACCCAAAGAGACAAAAGAATTGTACACAGAAAATTACAAGACACTCATGAGAGACATTAAAGAAGACTTAAACAGTTGGAGGGATATTCCATGTTCCTGGATCGGAAGAATCAATATTGTGAAAATGATCATACTACCAAATATCATCTACAGATTCAATGCAATACCTATCCAACTACCATTGACACTTTTCACAGAACTAGATCAAACAATAACACAGTTCATATGGAAACACAAAAGACCTCAAATAGCCAAAGCAATCCTGAGAAAGAAAAACGGAGTTGGAGGGATCAGCCTCCCTAACTTCAGACTATACTACAAAGCAACAGTCATCAAGACAGTATGGTACTGGCACAAAAACAGAAATATCGACCAATGGAACAAGATCGAGAACCCAGAGATAAACCCACACACCTATGGGTACCTTATTTTTGACAAAGGAGGCGAAACTATAAAATGGGACAAAGACAGCCTCTTCAACAAATGGTGCTGGGAAAACTGGACAGCTACATGCAAAAATATGAAGTTGGAACATTCCCTGACACCATACACTAAGATCAACTCAAAATGGACTAAAGACCTAAATGTAAGACCAGAAACCATCAAACTCTTAGAGGAGAATATAGGCAAAACCCTCAAGGACATCAATCAAAGCCATCTATGAGAAGCCTACAGCGAACATTATCCTCAATGGTGAAAAACTGAAAGCATTCCCTCTAAGATCAGGAACAAGACAGGAGTGTCCACTTTCACCACTACTATTCAACATAGTCCTGGAAGTCCTAGCAACAGCAATAAGAGAAGAGAAAGAAATCAAAGGAATCCAGATTGGAAAGGAAGAAGTCAAGCTCTCTCTTTGCAGACGACATGATATTATACATAGAAAATCCCAAAGACATGGTTACAAAGCTACTAGAGCTAATCAATGAATTCAGTAAAGTCGCAGGATACAAAGTCAACACACAGAAATCACTGGCATTCCTATAGACAAACAATGAAAAATCAGAAAAGGAAATCAAAGAGGCAATCCCCTTCACCATTGCAACCAAAAGAATCAAATATCTAGGAATAAACCTACCCAAAGAGACAAAAGAATTGTACACAGAAAATTACAAGACACTCATGAGAGACATTAAAGAAGACTTAAACAGTTGGAGGGATATTCCATGTTCCTGGATCGGAAGAATCAATATTGTGAAAATGATCATACTACCAAATATCATCTACAGATTCAATGCAATACCTATCCAACTACCATTGACACTTTTCACAGAACTAGATCAAACAATAACACAGTTCATATGGAAACACAAAAGACCTCAAATAGCCAAAGCAATCCTGAGAAAGAAAAACGGAGTTGGAGGATCAGCCTCCCTAACTTCAGACTATACTACAAAGCAACAGTCATCAAGACAGTATGGTACTGGCACAAAAACAGAAATATCGACCAATGGAACAAGATCGAGAACCCAGAGATAAACCCACACACCTATGGGTACCTTATTTTTGACAAAGGAGGCGAAACTATAAAATGGGACAAAGACAGCCTCTTCAACAAATGGTGCTGGGAAAACTGGACAGCTACATGCAAAAATATGAAGTTGGAACATTCCCTGACACCATACACTAAGATCAACTCAAAATGGACTAAAGACCTAAATGTAAGACCAGAAACCATCAAACTCTTAGAGGAGAATATAGGCAAAACCCTCAAGGACATCAATCAAAGCAAGATCTTCTCTGACCTACCTACTAAAATAGTGGAACTGAAAAGAAAAGTGAACACGTGGGACCTAATGAAACTTAAAAGCTTTTGTACAGCAAAAGAAATTACAAAAAAGCTGAACAGACACCCCACAGAGTGGGAGAAAATCATAGCAAATGAAACAACAGATAAAGAATTCATCTCCAAAATCTACAAGCAACTCAGACAACTCAGCACCGGAAAAACGAACAACCCAATCAAAAAATGGGAAAAAGATCTAAACACACGCCTCTCCAAAGAGGACATACAGATGGCCCAAAGGCACATGAAATGATGCTCAACCTCGCTTATCATTAGAGAAATGCAAATTAAAACCACAATGAGATACCACCTCACACTCTTCAGAATGGCCATCATCAACAAATCGACAGACAACAAATGCTGGAGAGGGTGCGGAGAAAAGGGAACCCTCTTGCATTGCTGGTGGGAATGTAAACTGATACAACCTCTATGGAAGACAGTATGGAGATTCCTTAAAAAACTAAAAATAGAAGCACCCTATGACCCAGCAATCCCACTATTAGGTCTATATCCTGATGAAATCAAAAATGAAAGAGGCACCTGTACCCCAATGTTCATTGCAGCTCTCTATACAATAGCCAGAACATGGAAGCAACCTAGATGTCCATCGACAAATGAATGGATCCAGAAGCTCTGGTACATATATACAATGGAATACTACCCTGCTGTTAAAAGAAATGCAGAAGACTCAGTCCTAATGAGGTGGCTAGCTCTAGAACCTATCATAAAAAGTGAAGTAAGTCAAAAAGAGAAAGACAAGTACAGTATACTAACTCATATATATGGGATCTAGTAAGATGGTCATGATAACACACACAGTGAACTCATGAAAAACAGAGAATAGACATAAGGACATTGTGGAGACCGAACAGTGGAAGGGAGGCATGGAGGGAGTAACATGGAAACCTATACTGTCATGTGTGGAAAAGATAGCTATTGTCATTGTGCTAAGGGAATAGGAGTGCCTACAATCACTGGGGGCGATGGTCTGGAGGGGTGGGAGGGGGGGAGCTGGGTTGGGGGAGGGTCCAGGGATATGCATATGAATGATCTGGGAACATACATGTTGGTGAACAACAAAACTCTGTAAAATCTTTAAAATAAAGAATAAAAAAAAAAAAAAAAAAGAATCTACCTGCCAATCCAGGAGACATGAGTTCAATCCCTAGTCCAGGAAGATCCCACTTGCAACTAAGCCTGAGTGCCAAAACTACTGAACCTGTGCTCTAGAGCCCAAGAGCAACAACTACCAAGCCCACGTATCCCAGAATCATGCTCCACAACAAGAGAAGCCACCACAATGAGAAGCCCACACACTACAGCTAGAGAGTAGCCCCGCTCACTGTAACTAGAGAAAAATCCACGCAGTAAAGAAAATCCAGTACAGATGAAAATAAATAAACAAAATTATTTTTAAAAAGAAAGCTCTAATCACAGTGCCTTCTGGTGCAAGGAGCTCAAGGTGGGAAAGTGGCCTGGGCTCTTGAGAAGACCACCATGCTGGGCTCCAGAGGGCTCAGCTCTCACCTCAAGGCTCCTTCCTGCCAGCCTCAAACTTCACCGTTTTGAACCTCAGTGTTTTCAGCACTAACATGAAGGGGCTTAAGAGATCAGTGCTTCCCACACTTTGGTCATTCTCAAGCCACCTTCATGATTATTATTGTATTGTGTAACTGAAAGATTATTTACCTGATTCTTTAAATCAATGCATTTTTTAAAACCTAGCACCATTCTACATAAAAATATTTATAAAATCATGTATTTGCTCTGCTGGTTGTATTGTCCCAAAACACACTAACACACTAAAATCCACACTAGAGAATAAAGTTAGAAATGTTCACTGTCCATGTTATTGCCTGGTTTCTACTATCTGGGAATCTTGGACTGGGGTTTTCAAGGCTCGTCTACCAACTAGCCCACCTGGTAGAGGACCAGGCCTTGACTTCGTTCTTTCTTCATTAACAGGGACTTCTACTTTATTGCCTTTTGAAACGAGGCTTTGTCTTGTGCCCTGACTCGCTCTGGCTGTGGAGATTTCCAGTCACAGAAGATGAGGGCTGCCCCAGGGCCACTCAAGGGGCATTCCTGGGATGCTGGGGATGGTTACTGTTATTCTAATTTTACAGAGTTGGGAGACTGCTTCAGAAGCCTTAGCTAATAGACCAGAAGAAGAAACAAAATTCAAAACCGTGTCTTTTCAAAATTCCTGTATTCTTTATATCATAATAGCCTGTGGGGTCAGACAATCTGGGGTGGATGCAACTTGCAGTTGCCATTGAATCAGGTCATACATGAAACTGCCACCTTTGCCTGAGGGCAGGAACAGCACAGAGGAATGGGACACGAATGTGGCTTCTGAAATGAAAATTGCATCCACTGTATTTCTATCATTTCACTATAATAGTCATAAACAGTAACAAATTCCCCTGTACTTCCTTCATTATATGCATCCCATAATATTTCCTAGTTCAAAATCTCTATTCCCCACTCGTCGAGGACTACGTCTTTCCTGTTCATTGCTGCGTGTGCAACTCTGGACTCAGCCTTTACCACAGAGGAGGACTGGTAAAGAATCCGCCCGTCAATGCAGGAGACAAGGATTCGATCCTTGAGTCAGGAAGATCCCTTGGGAAAAGAAATGGCAACCCACTCCAGTATTTCTTTCCTGGAGAATCCCATGGACTCCCAGAGGAGCCTGACAGGCTACCGTCCATGTGGTCGCGAAGAGTCAGAGATGACTTAGCAACTAAACACAGAAACACGCACATGCCCCTAGTAAGTCTCAGTTCAATTCGCTAACAGTCCCTCCCCTCAAAGGTCCTCTAGCCTAGCTGTGTGTGCTTGGGAGGTGGAATGAGGCAGGCTGAGACAAGCCCACAGGCAAGAGCAGGACTCACCACTGTGTCCTGGAGCCTGCCCAGCAGGCAGGAGGAAACTGGTAAGGCCTTCATTCGTGTACCATACATGGATCAACATCTATCCCACGTCGTCTTCCATAGAGCAGACAGATGGCTGCCGCCTCCTGGGTCCATCTGTGGAGGTGGTTTCTATCTGTCCAGATCAGAGAGCAGAGCTGAGCAGTGATGCCTTTATTCTACCCAACAAATAACCGTTGACAGCCAGCCCTGTGCAAAGTCCCATGCAAGGTCCCGTGGAGGAGACAAATGTAAGTGAGGTTCGCTCACGCTGAGTCCCATGCCAGATTCCTGGGGACACCAATCTACCAGCCCAAGTCTACCAGTTCCTTGTGCTCTTTCCTCAGCAGCACTGCTTTCCAAAGGCGATGCCGAGTTGCCAGGATTAGGAGCATTCTTCTCTTCTGTGTCCTCTGGAAGGAAGCAACTGAGACTTCTGCCCAAGGGGTCTGAATGAGCTGGGGAGAGGGCTCCAGGAAACAGGACTCATCCCATCCCAGGATGCTTCTAGGGGTGACTGGGGCAGTGTCCAGAAAAGACCGAGGTGGCTTCTGATAAACATCCTGTATTTCTATCATTTCACTATAATAGTCATAAACAGTAACAAATTCCCCTGTACTTCCTTCATTATATGCATCCCATAATATTTCCTAGTTCAAAATCTCTATTCCCCACTCGTCGAGGACTACGTCTTTCCTGTTCATTGCTGCGTGTGCAACTCTGGACTCAGCCTTTACCACAGAGGAGGACTGGTAAAGAATCCGCCCGTCAATGCAGGAGACAAGGATTCGATCCTTGAGTCAGGAAGATCCCTTGGGAAAAGAAATGGCAACCCACTCCAGTATTTCTTTCCTGGAGAATCCCATGGACTCCCAGAGGAGCCTGACAGGCTACCGTCCATGTGGTCGCAAGAGTCAGAGATGACTTAGCAACTAAACACAGAAACACGCACATGCCCCTAGTAAGTCTCAGTTCAATTCGCTAACAGTCCCTCCCCTCAAAGGTCCTCTAGCCTAGCTGTGTGTGCTTGGGAGGTGGAATGAGGCAGGCTGAGACAAGCCCACAGGCAAGAGCAGGACTCACCACTGTGTCCTGGAGCCTGCCCAGCAGGCAGGAGGAAACTGGTAAGGCCTTCATTCGTGTACCATACATGGATCAACATCTATCCCACGTCGTCTTCCATAGAGCAGACAGATGGCTGCCGCCTCCTGGGTCCATCTGTGGAGGTGGTTTCTATCTGTCCAGATCAGAGAGCAGAGCTGAGCAGTGATGCCTTTATTCTACCCAACAAATAACCGTTGACAGCCAGCCCTGTGCAAAGTCCCATGCAAGGTCCCGTGGAGGAGACAAATGTAAGTGAGGTTCGCTCACGCTGAGTCCCATGCCAGATTCCTGGGGACACCAATCTACCAGCCCAAGTCTACCAGTTCCTTGTGCTCTTTCCTCAGCAGCACTGCTTTCCAAAGGCGATGCCCGAGTTGCCAGGATTAGGAGCATTCTTCTCTTCTGTGTCCTCTGGAAGGAAGCAACTGAGACTTCTGCCCAAGGGGTCTGAATGAGCTGGGGAGAGGGCTCCAGGAAACAGGACTCATCCCATCCCAGGATGCTTCTAGGGGTGACTGGGTCAGTGTCCAGAAAAGACCGAGGTGGTAAGAGGGACCTCATCTCAGAGAGCTAGACAGGTAAGATGAGGGGTTAGTGCCTGGGGGTAGGGGCAGAGAGAGGAGCAGGTATGCAGGGAATGTGAAGAGCTGTGCTGGGGGTTTTTGGGTCCTGGGGCTTTTCGGCTGGTTCCTGTCAGGGGAGGGGACACTTCACCCTAAGGGAACAAGCCAGCGAGAGCCATCCACAGCTTCTGCCCCTCTTGGGACCAGCAGTGACAAAAGACCTAAAGGCTCCCTGCTTTCTGCTTCTGGCAGTCAGCATTCTTTCCCTGTGACGTTTCTGCCCTTCAGGCTCCTGAGAGCCTGGTGAGCCCTCCGGGATGGAGACAGTGGCCGGCCCCTTGGGAGGCATTTCAGTTGCACAAGCAGATCAAAGATGGTGAACCAGGTTAAAGAGTTTTCGGAGAATCCTAAAAAGATGATGTAATGGTTGGTCTTCACGGAGTTTCTCAACGGTGGCACTATGAACATCTGAGCCAGATCATTCTTTGCCTTTTCAAGTGTAGAATGTTTAGAAACTCCCCCGGCCTCTACTTACCACATAGTAGTAAGCAATTCCCCAAATGTGATACAGTCATTTCCTATGTCCCCTGGTGGGTAAAATCACCCCTTGGTTAAGAACCACTGCTGTACAGGCTCAAGGCTTTTGGTTTGAATCTTGGCTCTATCATTGGCTAGCTGAGTGAGCACTGCAGAGTGTTAAATCCAGGCCTCGTTTTTCTTATCTGTAAAATGGGATAATAATAATAATATTGTTATGAAATAATACATGCAAAGAACAGTGTCTAGCACATAATAGCCACTCAATAAATACTAATACTTTTATCTCCTCAAACCAAAGGCAGATAAAGTAGAATATCAAAAAGACTGCTCCATAAACACTCACTCACTGTAATACAAAAAAAAGGAAATTTGGTTCATTCATTTTCTGCCCTGCTTATTTCTGGTAAAATATTGAGGCAGCTTAAAGAGCAAACATACTACTGGACAATTAAAAAAATTTTTTATAACAAAAGGCAATTTTAATGTTTAAGGAAATCATATAGATCATAGTAAGATGGTCATGATAACATACGCAGTGAACTCATGAAAAACAGAGAATAGACATAAAGACATTGTGGAGACCGAACAGTGGGAGGGAGGCATGGAGGGAGTAACATGGAAGCCTCTACTGTCATGTGTGGAAAAGATAGCTATTGTCATTGTGCTAGGGGAATAGGAGTACCTACAACCACTTGGAGCGATGGTCTGGAGGGATGGGAGGGGGGGAACTGGGTGGGGGGAGGGCCCAGGGATATGCATATGAATGATCTGGGAACATACATGTAAAAAAATATATTAAAAAAAAATTATAAAAAAAAAAAAAAAAAAAGAAATCATACAGATCAATAAGTAAGAACTAACATCACTTATACCAATGAGGACAGGACATAAAGCACAAAAATTTATGGGAAAAAGCAACATGAAAAATGCTCAACAGGGGAATTCCCTGTTGGTCCAGTGGCTAAGACTCTGTGCTCCCAATGCAGTGGGCCCGGGTTCGATCTCTGATCAGGAAACTACAGCCCACATGCTACAGGTGAGACTCAATGCAGCCAAATAAATATAAATAAAATATATATTTTTTTCTATGCTCAAGAAAGATATAACAATTTAAACTGCAACCAAAAACAACCTATCAGAAATGTCAGATTAACAGATAAGAGGGAATGAAATTGATGTTTTCACATACTGTAGTTAGCAGCATGGCAAATTAAAATTAATTCAGCAATGGGACTTCCCTTGCGGTCTAGTGGCTAAGGCTCTGTGCTCCCAATGCAGGGGGCATGGTCTGGATTCCCAGTTGGGGACTAAGATATTGCATTATGCATGGCATGGACTAAAAATAATTGATCCAGAGATTAATAACCATTAAAACTGGAGGAAAAACTAGAGAGGGGGAAGTTGATCTCACCAAGAACTCAAAATCAGATGGAGTATTCTCTTAAGCAACAAATAGAAACCTGAGCTTTCTAACAGCCACTGCAAAAAATAAAAACACAGCCAAGAGAACCCACCACCAGGACCTCCAAGGTCCTCTAGATTTACTTAAGTGAACATAGTTCACCATTCAGCCATCTTTTGTTTTCCCTGACTTCCAAATGAGATAAACTTTGTTCACTAAACCCAAGAGGAACTTTTACCAAGTGAGTCCTAACACAAGAGCCTTGAGTAACAGAGTGAGACAATGTTTCAACAGCAGTTCCCGGGCCACATAACACTCGCCTCAGCTGCAGTAAAAGCTCATCTCAGATACCACATGCAACTCTCCACCTCTGCTCCTGCCCCTTCTACCCATGAATGCCTTCCTGGATTTGTCTGCCCCTCTAAGCACAAGCTGGGCTGGCAAGAGAAGCCATCTCTCTTTACTGCCTGCCTAGCCGACCTGCAGGGCCCTTCCAGGCTGACTGCAGGGCTGGTGGCCAGGACATGCTGCCAGCTGCTGAAGCAGTGCTGACAGCCTGGCTCTCTGACTGCAGCCCCTGGGTAAAGACAGGCCCACAGCAGAGCCTGGCAATGGGGGCAACGTTGTAGCCAAACTCAGCCAGTTCAGTTCT
Organism: Tragulus kanchil; assembly: GCA_022376925.1. NCBI lineage: Eukaryota > Metazoa > Chordata > Mammalia > Artiodactyla > Tragulidae > Tragulus > Tragulus kanchil. The sequence goes on from JAIOJX010000024.1 coordinate 135,000,104, forward strand.
GAATGGCTCCCTGGGGACAAGGAGGCAGGGAAAGGGCCCAGCTCTGAGTATGTGGAGTAAAAGTAGAGGCTACGAGTTCCCCCAAGGCAAAGGAACACAGTCAACTGAATAGGAAACAATGAAAGCAGCTCCTCGCCTTGGTAACCGCGCTGTGCCTCAGTTTCCCCTTCTGTAAAATGGGGCTATTGTGCAGATTAAAAGGGTTCTACACATGAAGTGCTTAGAGCTTTGTCTGACATACAGTAAATGCTTGTTACTATTATTGTTATTATTTTTGCCCTCAGCACTCTCCTGTGTATATCCTAGACTTAAGCAATATATCTCCTGGAGGGGTTCAGAGTTCAGGGACGTGATAGGAAAACCTTTCTGAGCCTTCGAATCAGCGTGTAACACTCAGTCTACAGACAAGCTATAGGACCAAGTACTAGTTCATGATGCACCCGAGGAGCCCTAAGCAGGGAGGACTAGTCTAGCCCTGACACTAAAAACTAGTGCCCCAGTGCCAAGGCCTGGGGCCCATCCTTGCTCTAGTCTGGGGCTCAGGTTACTTGTCTGCAAAATGAAGAGAAGGGACTAAATAACTCTGAATACTGAGTATGCACCCACATCAATTCAGGACATCATAACATGCAGATTCCCAGGCTGCAGCAACTGAATCCAAGCCTGGAAAGGGAGACGGCTAATCTACATTCTAATGAGCTCCTTGAAGAATCTGGTGCTCAGTCAGGTTGGAATGCCACTGTCTAGGTAAGCTGTAAGGCCCTTTCCAATATTCATGTGCTAAATTAAAATGACAGACTCCTGGGGGACTTCTCTGGTGGTCCACTGGCTAAGACTCCAGGCTTCCAGTGCAGGGGGCCTGGGTTCAATCCCTGGTCAGGGAGCGAGATCCCACATACTGCAACTAAGACCCAGCACAGCCAAATAAATAAATATTTTTTTAAAAAAATGATAGACTCCTGGAGAAAAAGGAGCTTGGAGTGATCATGCACCTCAGGGGCCCAGGCAGATGGCTGCCTGCCTGTGAGGGTGCTCCAGGAGGACAAGACTAGCGGTGCCCTTGGTGCTCTCCCAGGCTCTAATCACCCCTAGAGGTGAGATTACACTTCCTGTCTGATCAAGCACTCTGTCTTGGCAGTCCACCTCCCAACCCACAGGTTTCATTCCCACAGTTACGGAGCAGGGCTAGTTGGTGCCCTTCGGCACAACCTGGGTAGCCTTGGGTGCTGCTTGAAGTCAGCTTGGTCCCAACAGTTTTACTGGGGAGATGCAGCTTGATTTGGGGCCTTTCTCTCCATTCCTGCTGCCCTAGTTCAGGCTGCTCATCCTTTTTGTTTGGACCGTACAACAGCTTCCTAGCTCATCTTGTGCCCTTCAATCTCTCTAGTCTCCCATCTCGCCTTCACGGAACCAACATTTACTTTCCTAACCCCAACTCTGCCTTTACATGTCCAGCCGACTGTCCTCCATGCCTATTGATCAAACCCTAATTCAGCCAGTCATTCAAGGCCTTTCAGATTTGAAACCAAGCCACATTTCTGCTTTTACAGCTTATTGCATTTCTCTCCCATAATCCCTTCTCCTCAGGCCAAGAGACACCCTGGGCTACTGTTGACTTTCTTGACAGTTTTTGACTGAGGGTTCCACAAACTTGACTGTTGTGTAACTCCCTCTCTCCACGACTGCCAGTTCTTCATGGTAAAATACTGATGACATCTCATGGATACCAAGTGATTCATGGAACTCAGTTTGGGAAACATGCTCTGTGCTCCTCCACCTGCTTATTGTCAGCTTGACTCTGGTGTCTGTCCAGGTCTTGAACTGCAACTCAGAATTCCCTAATGTAATCACGCCCATTTTCTCTCCATCTGGCTGGTTTTGAATATCATCAAGGTTCTACAGAGACATGAAGCCAGAGCATTATTCTGTCCCCCTTATTTCTCCTTTGCTTTCCCTCTTGAGCTGGAACCACCTTTATCCCCAGCATTGAATTTCTCAAGGTCCATCTTGATTTGCTTACATGAGCATAGGTGGCCAGGCTACCTTTTTTTTTTTTTTTAAAAGATTTATTTATTTTGGGCGGGGGTCAGGTTGCGGAGGGAAGGGAGCGGGCAGGCCGCTTCTATTGGTCTTTCGTTTCTCTATGTTCATCCGTCTTTGTTCTTTGGCTCCTGTGGGTCTCCCATCATGGTAGTGTCTGTCGTTGCAGAGCACTGGCTCTGGGCGCATGCGCCCCAGAGCTCCGGCTCGGTGATTGGACACATCGGTCCAGCCGCTCCGCGGCACGTGGGATCTTCCCAGGCCAGGGCTTGAACCGGCGCCCCTTGCACTGCAAGGCGGTGTCCTTACCCACTGGACCACCAGGGGAAGCCCCCAGGCTACCATTTTTGTTTAACTAGCTTCCAAATAAACAGTCTCCTCATTGGCAACTTTAGCAGGTACATATCTACCTCTCTTGGGTGACTCCCCTTTCCCACCAGTCTACAACAGACACTGTGGACTGATCACAGGATGTGTTCCCAAGTCCCATATGTGATGATGTAGACTCAGAATTCTTCTCACCACTATTCCCCAGGCAGGTATTATCCATCCATCAAAGCTGGCATGCCAGCTGACGGTCTTACCATCAATGACCTAGTTGATTAAATAGCTAATGTGTTTACTAGAAAAGCTCTGTTGAGTTTCCATTTCAGCTCTCTTATGGAAACTTAAACTAGAGTAGTCTCTAGTTACAGTTTATCTACTTCAAGTCTTTGAGGCTAGAGGGCCTGGGCTGTGGGTGAGGCTCTATTAGAAGTCTAATTTGGCATAAGAATCAGAGTTAGATTGCCAAGGTCAGAAGGGCTTCAGGTAAGAACTGTCCTGGGGCTCTGTCTACCTCCTCTCTCATTTTCCTGCCAAGACCCAGAGAAGTGTCTGGTAAGGTGACTGGTCTCTCACCACAAAGAAGAACACCTGAGAGGCTACAAAACAAATGACAGACAACCCTGAGAAAGATGAAGCTCTGGGGCAGAGAGCAATTGGAGATGCCTTTGATGTCCCTGAGCAGCGGCAATGTTTTCAACTTGGCCTGAATCAATGGAACTATCCTCATCGGAAACACTGGTATCTTCAGTCAGATAGCAGGCTGCTCCAGTTTCTTCTCTCTCTTCTGCCCCTTCCTCGTCCTCCAAGCTGATCACATTTCCTTGGTGATTTTCATGCTAAGTCAGTAGGTCTTAAGGAACGAGTGTCAGTTCCATAGGGATCTTGTCCATCTGTAAACTACTCTGTGCTAATGTTATCCTCCGTGTGGTATCTTCCTTTTCTCCTGCTCAAAGTGCTGATTAAACGCCTACTATGTGCTGTCTGGGGAGCATCGTTGTTCAGAAAAAAGCTTTTGAACAGCAACAGGGACCATCTGGGGAGACTCCATGGAGACGAAGATAATGGCATAGCTCCAATCAGCAGAAAAACGCATTTCAAGTTACTTTCCCTCTTCTTTAGATCTCAAAAGAGCTGTAACTAAGTGGGAGCAAACTGAGAACCTGGCAGCGAATATGCAGGAATTCCAGGGAGTCTACAAAATCATGAAGAGGTGAACATGGGGTAAACCCAAAATGGTCTCAAATCCAGACTGCAATTAAGAGATGAGCAGAATAGTTTCTAGCCTTTCATTATTAGCAGGATCTGGTGTTTTATGTATATTAACTCTCTAAATCCCATAATAATGCTACAAATTAAATATCTTACTATCGTCACTCCACAGATAAGAAATAGAGGTACAAGAGGTCAAATGACTCGCCCAAGGCCAGCAGCTAGGAAGGAAGTGGTAGAGCTGGGATTGAAACTTAGGTAGTCTCATCCAGAGTCCTAAATTACCTGAAATGCGTACATTTAAACAACAAAGGAAAAGTGTCCATTCATGATCAAAGTAGGGCAGGTTGGATAATAACTGGATGGGGTTTTGATCCCAAGATATTCTATCAGTCAAAGATAGAATTTTGGGGACTTCCTGGTGGTCCAGTAGTTAAGGATCTGCCTTGCTATGCAGGGGATGCTAAAAGAAGAACACCTGAGAGGCTACAAAACAAATGACAGACAACCCTGAGAAAGATGAAGCTCTGGGGCAGAGAGCAATTGGAGATGCCTTTGATGTCCCTGAGCAGCGGCAATGTTTTCAACTTGGCCTGAATCAATGGAACTATCCTCATCGGAAACACTGGTATCTTCAGTCAGATAGCAGGCTGCTCCAGTTTCTTCTCTCTCTTCTGCCCCTTCCTCGTCCTCCAAGCTGATCACATTTCCTTGGTGATTTTCATGCTAAGTCAGTAGGTCTTAAGGAACGAGTGTCAGTTCCATAGGGATCTTGTCCATCTGTAAACTACTCTGTGCTAATGTTATCCTCCGTGTGGTATCTTCCTTTTCTCCTGCTCAAAGTGCTGATTAAACGCCTACTATGTGCTGTCTGGGGAGCATCGTTGTTCAGAAAAAAGCTTTTGAACAGCAACAGGGACCATCTGGGGAGACTCCATGGAGACGAAGATAATGGCATAGCTCCAATCAGCAGAAAAACGCATTTCAAGTTACTTTCCCTCTTCTTTAGATCTCAAAAGAGCTGTAACTAAGTGGGAGCAAACTGAGAACCTGGCAGCGAATATGCAGGAATTCCAGGGAGTCTACAAAATCATGAAGAGGTGAACATGGGGTAAACCCAAAATGGTCTCAAATCCAGACTGCAATTAAGAGATGAGCAGAATAGTTTCTAGCCTTTCATTATTAGCAGGATCTGGTGTTTTATGTATATTAACTCTCTAAATCCCATAATAATGCTACAAATTAAATATCTTACTATCGTCACTCCACAGATAAGAAATAGAGGTACAAGAGGTCAAATGACTCGCCCAAGGCCAGCAGCTAGGAAGGAAGTGGTAGAGCTGGGATTGAAACTTAGGTAGTCTCATCCAGAGTCCTAAATTACCTGAAATGCGTACATTTAAACAACAAAGGAAAAGTGTCCATTCATGATCAAAGTAGGGCAGGTTGGATAATAACTGGATGGGGGTTTTGATCCCAAGATATTCTATCAGTCAAAGATAGAATTTTGGGGGACTTCCCTGGTGGTCCAGTAGTTAAGGATCTGCCTTGCTATGCAGGGGATGCTGGTTTGATCCCTGGTCTGGGAACTAAGGCCCACATGCTATGAAGCAACTAAGCCCACACGTCAGCTGCAACTAGAGAGTCTGTGTGCTGCCATGAAGGATCTCGCATGACACAACAAAGATCCCACATGTTGCAACTAAGACCCAACACCACCCCCAGCCCTCCCCAAAAAAGAAGTTTTTGGTTTTTGTTGTTTGTTTTGGCTGCACTATGCGCCTTGTGGAATCTTGGTTCCCCTACCAAGGATTGAAACCCAACCCTCGGAAGAGAGAGACTGGAGTTCTACCATTGACCACCAGGGAATTCCTGATAGAAGGCTTTTGATAGATGGGAAGCTCAGAGTGCCTAACATGTCCTCACACTTCTAAGAAGACCACACAAAGGCCAGTCACTCCCCTGCACCCACTCACATCTGCTGGTGTGCCCTCAACAGACGGCAGACTGGGACCCCAGTGCCTGCTCCAGATACCAGGGCTCATGTTGTTTAATGCCGATGTAGAGACAGATCTGCATGGGTTCCTGTAAAAGTAAACTGCATTTTTGCCTAGAAAAACATGTGATATAATTAGTAATGCAGTAGTGTCACAGGTCCTAGAAGCCTGAAACTCTAACCTCTAGAATGGACTCACCATCTACTGTCCCTTGATTTGGTTCCTTCATCTGTAAATATTTACTCATTCAGTAAACAATTCGGAGCACCTCTCTGTGCCAAGTGCCACATGCTAAACGCTGAAATCACTAAGTCGGATTAGGTAGTTGGTCCCAAAGAACTATTTGCTAGGAAAGAAACAGGGGAAAATGGATCTTTGTGATGCCCTCGTCCTCCCCTAAGGCCAGCAGCTAGGAAGGAAGTGGTAGAGCTGGGATTGAAACTTAGGTAGTCTCATCCAGAGTCCTAAATTACCTGAAATGCGTACATTTAAACAACAAAGGAAAAGTGTCCATTCATGATCAAAGTAGGGCAGGTTGGATAATAACTGGATGGGGGTTTTGATCCCAAGATATTCTATCAGTCAAAGATAGAATTTTGGGGGACTTCCCTGGTGGTCCAGTAGTTAAGGATCTGCCTTGCTATGCAGGGGATGCTGGTTTGATCCCTGGTCTGGGAACTAAGGCCCACATGCTATGAAGCAACTAAGCCCACACGTCAGCTGCAACTAGAGAGTCTGTGTGCTGCCATGAAGGATCTCGCATGACACAACAAAGATCCCACATGTTGCAACTAAGACCCAACACCACCCCCAGCCCTCCCCAAAAAAGAAGTTTTTGGTTTTTGTTGTTTGTTTTGGCTGCACTATGCGCCTTGTGGAATCTTGGTTCCCCTACCAAGGATTGAAACCCAACCCTCGGAAGAGAGAGACTGGAGTTCTACCATTGACCACCAGGGAATTCCTGATAGAAGGCTTTTGATAGATGGGAAGCTCAGAGTGCCTAACATGTCCTCACACTTCTAAGAAGACCACACAAAGGCCAGTCACTCCCCTGCACCCACTCACATCTGCTGGTGTGCCCTCAACAGACGGCAGACTGGGACCCCAGTGCCTGCTCCAGATACCAGGGCTCATGTTGTTTAATGCCGATGTAGAGACAGATCTGCATGGGTTCCTGTAAAAGTAAACTGCATTTTTGCCTAGAAAAACATGTGATATAATTAGTAATGCAGTAGTGTCACAGGTCCTAGAAGCCTGAAACTCTAACCTCTAGAATGGACTCACCATCTACTGTCCCTTGATTTGGTTCCTTCATCTGTAAATATTTACTCATTCAGTAAACAATTCGGAGCACCTCTCTGTGCCAAGTGCCACATGCTAAACGCTGAAATCACTAAGTCGGATTAGGTAGTTGGTCCCAAAGAACTATTTGCTAGGAAAGAAACAGGGGAAAATGGATCTTTGTGATGCCCTGCGTCCTCTCCAGAGACCAAGGTAAGGCCGTATCTTGCTCCTTCTCCCAGGAAATCTGTGAGCAGCAAATGAGATCACACTGGGGAAAGTGCTTTGTAAACAGCAGAGGGTGAGAATGAGGTGTGCAAGGAGGAGGGAGGGCTGTAACCCAGGACTTTCTGCCACGTCTGGAAATCTTGGGCTGGTGGCTGACAGAGCTAAGTGCTCCGTCTGGGGCTGGGAGACTGGGCAAGGCCTCTTTGACGAAAGGGGACAAAACCTGAAGCCCTTGGCTCTCCATCCCAGCAGGCCAAGGCCAATCCTTGCACCCCTGGCCAAGCTACTCTGGGCTCTGCTGTGCCAGGAATCTAAATCTGTGTGATGTTGCTGGGACTAGGTGCTTTTGCAACACCATGCCACTTATGACCCCTCCTGGGTCTTAGCTTGAACATGACAAAGGCCAGGTCACCCCTCTATTGTGCAGCCGGAGAAGCCTGAATCCCACGAGTCCCTTTATATAATAAGTATCCCCAAGAAATGGTGGCCCCTAGTGATGCCAGCTACAGTCATTCTCTGTGCTAGCGCGCCACCTAGAGGCCATGCCTAACTCAAATGACTGTGTGGGTTCGTCTTGCAAATGATGGTGTGTGAAAAGGTGGAAAAGAGATGTTCAAAGCACTAAAAGATAAGAAAATGGCAGGTGACCAGTAAGAGGACCCCATCATTCCTTCACCAGGCCTCTGTCATTTTCTGATGAGGTAGGGCTGAGAGGTCTCAGCTTCTTCTCCATGACTAGGGACCAGTGTGAGAAAGTCACTGGATCTCACGTACTCTAAAGCGAACCCTCCCCATCTGTTCCTCCTCTCCTACCTCAAAGTTTAGACTCTGGCTAGCTTGGAAAATGGTTTTTCACTGGATAAGGCCTTCTCCTGAGGAGAATTTGTTGATGCTGCCTACATTTCTAAAGTCAGTTACCCTACGCTGAGTATGAACACACATTTATCGTGGGCCATTTATTCACAAGTAACTAGATGCATCTACAGAGGCATCGAAGATAAGCCAATACTTCAAAATCAGCAGTTTTTTCTGCCTGAAGAAACTCCAAGCCAGATGGTAGCAGAGTATCAAGGAAAGTAAGCCAAAGCTCCCAAACTGAGCAAGGATCCCTTTTTAAAACCCTCTTACTTTAGGTTTTTCTCTTCAATCCTTTGCCAGACCTGCAATTTCGTTTCCTACTACTAAGTTTTTTGAACTCAGATATAATTGGAATACAAGATACAAAGACTATTCAAGCTTTCAGGGTTCATCAAAGCATCCTCGTTCATGCTGTTTGGACAAAGCATTATGTACAATGTCCATGGAATGCCCACAAAGGTGACAGTACATCTTTTGTCTGCAAGCAGCGGCTGGTCCCTCTTCACACCCAGGACAATTCAAACACAGGGCAAACCCCAAGGAGTCTTGGGAAAACTAGAATAGTGTTTGAATCTATTAAAAAGCGACACCTGTTTCTCATAAATAAGGTGTAGTCCACTGACCAGCCAAAGAGCCCAGAGGAAGTGAAGCTGCCAGGTCCTTCACCTATACTCTCAAATAAGGTAATCATACTAAATTCCCTAGTGGTACAGTGGTAAAGAAACTGCCTGCCAAAGCAGGAGATACAGATTCGATTCCTGGGTTGGGAAGACCCCCTGGAGCAGGAAATGGTAACCCACTCCAGTATTCTTGACTGGTGAAGCCCCATGGACAAGAGGAGCCTGGTGGGCTGCAGTCCTTGGGGTCACAAAAGTTGGACATGCCTGAGCAACTGAAAACACAGAAAACACACACCATCTAGTAAATGCAGTTTGCTTCTCCCCATTGAAACAATTCTACTCGGTGCTCCCAGCAATCTTGATGTGAGATCCTGAGATGAGTAGTATTATCTTTGCTTCTTTCAGAGAAAGAAACAAAGGCTAAAAGAAACCAAGTAATTTTCCTGTAAGTGAAGTAACCAAGATTTGAACTCAAGTGTTCTGCTTTCAGTTTTCCCAAGGTCACCATCTCTCTTGGCATGAAATCAACGTATTAAGTACTGAAAAGAATACTCTGAAAAGTGGTTCAGTCTGCCTCCAATTGTTGCTAGAATCCTCACACAAGCATTAGGACTACATGGAAAGTGAAATTTTTAGATCAAGGATGACCCTCATTCGGGATCACTGGAGGTCAGGTCACACTTTCTGGGAGGCTCGCTATTCCTCAATTAAACAAAAAGCTTTCTTTGGACTTTGGTCCCCTTCATTCCTTTCATTTAAGTTAGACAGGCTCTTGGCCACCTATAATCACAGGCAAATGTTATAATTTTTATTCTCTGATGAGTTTCCTCCTGGAAACAGAAGAACTACTAAACAGTAACATTCAAGCTTTCAGGGTTCATCAAAGCATCCTCGTTCATGCTGTTTGGACAAAGCATTATGTACAATGTCCATGGAATGCCCACAAAGGTGACAGTACATCTTTTGTCTGCAAGCAGCGGCTGGTCCCTCTTCACACCCAGGACAATTCAAACACAGGGCAAACCCCAAGGAGTCTTGGGAAAACTAGAATAGTGTTTGAATCTATTAAAAAGCGACACCTGTTTCTCATAAATAAGGTGTAGTCCACTGACCAGCCAAAGAGCCCAGAGGAAGTGAAGCTGCCAGGTCCTTCACCTATACTCTCAAATAAGGTAATCATACTAAATTCCCTAGTGGTACAGTGGTAAAGAAACTGCCTGCCAAAGCAGGAGATACAGATTCGATTCCTGGGTTGGGAAGACCCCCTGGAGCAGGAAATGGTAACCCACTCCAGTATTCTTGACTGGTGAAGCCCCATGGACAAGAGGAGCCTGGTGGGCTGCAGTCCTTGGGGTCACAAAAGTTGGACATGCCTGAGCAACTGAAAACACAGACACACACACACCATCTAGTAAATGCAGTTTGCTTCTCCCCATTGAAACAATTCTACTCGGTGCTCCCAGCAATCTTGATGTGAGATCCTGAGATGAGTAGTATTATCTTTGCTTCTTTCAGAGAAAGAAACAAAGGCTAAAAGAAACCAAGTAATTTTCCTGTAAGTGAAGTAACCAAGATTTGAACTCAAGTGTTCTGCTTTCAGTTTTCCCAAGGTCACCATCTCTCTTGGCATGAAATCAACGTATTAAGTACTGAAAAGAATACTCTGAAAAGTGGTTCAGTCTGCCTCCAATTGTTGCTAGAATCCTCACACAAGCATTAGGACTACATGGAAAGTGAAATTTTTAGATCAAGGATGACCCTCATTCGGGATCACTGGAGGTCAGGTCACACTTTCTGGGAGGCTCGCTATTCCTCAATTAAACAAAAAGATTTCTTTGGACTTTGGTTCCCGCTTCATTCCTTTCATTTAAGTTAGACAGGCTCTTGGCCACCTATAATCACAGGCAAATGTTATAATTTTTATTCTCTGATGAGTTTCCTCCTGGAAACAGAAGAACTACTAAACAGTAACTAGAAGAAACAAAGACACAAATAATGACAGCAGTGAGGATGGGTCTCTGTGCCAGAAAAACCACGGTACTGCAGAGCTGGAAGGGGCCTTGGAGAGCATCTGGTGACACTCTGAACACTCTCTTGGCAGATGCTATCAAGACCAGCAGTTAAGTGCCTTCCCAAGATCACATGATCAACGAGTGGCAGAACTGATCAGAATCTCAGTCCCAGTCCAACTGATTTCTAGCTAAAGGCACTTTCCATTTCATCAGCCTCAAGAGATTGTATCTTGTTTCTAAACAAATTCCAACTAGGAGCCTACATTTTTAGAGTTACCCCTAGAAGTGACTCCTTGGGGAAACTTGAGATCCCCAATCCTGAGCTGTTTGGGATGGGATGGGATGGATGGGAGGAGGAGGGGAGGGGAAGGAATGAAGTGGGAAGGGTGGGGCGGGGGGAGAGGGGAGTGCTCCTGGGTGCCTACAGCAAGAGATAATAGCTAAAGTTTACTGAGCCATGTGCTGGGAACTGTGTTTAGTACTTTAAATGCATTAGCTCCTTGCAACTGTATAAAGCAGGCATGAATCTTTCCACTTTACAGAAAAGGGGCACAAGGCTTAAGCTTTCACAACCTGTAAGAGGTAAGGCAGGGCTGGAATAGCCCTGTTCTCTATCAAAGGTGGTGCCCCAAGTCACTGACTTAAAAACAATATGGTATATGCAGGGCCCCCTCAAGGTCACCATCTCTCTTGGCATGAAATCAACGTATTAAGTACTGAAAAGAATACTCTGAAAAGTGGTTCAGTCTGCCTCCAATTGTTGCTAGAATCCTCACACAAGCATTAGGACTACATGGAAAGTGAAATTTTTAGATCAAGGATGACCCTCATTCGGGATCACTGGAGGTCAGGTCACACTTTCTGGGAGGCTCGCTATTCCTCAATTAAACAAAAAGATTTCTTTGGACTTTGGTTCCCTTCATTCCTTTCATTTAAGTTAGACAGGCTCTTGGCCACCTATAATCACAGGCAAATGTTATAATTTTTATTCTCTGATGAGTTTCCTCCTGGAAACAGAAGAACTACTAAACAGTAACTAGAAGAAACAAAGACACAAATAATGACAGCAGTGAGGATGGGTCTCTGTGCCAGAAAAACCACGGTACTGCAGAGCTGGAAGGGGCCTTGGAGAGCATCTGGTGACACTCTGAACACTCTCTTGGCAGATGCTATCAAGACCAGCAGTTAAGTGCCTTCCCAAGATCACATGATCAACGAGTGGCAGAACTGATCAGAATCTCAGTCCCAGTCCAACTGATTTCTAGCTAAAGGCACTTTCCATTTCATCAGCCTCAAGAGATTGTATCTTGTTTCTAAACAAATTCCAACTAGGAGCCTACATTTTTAGAGTTACCCCTAGAAGTGACTCCTTGGGGAAACTTGAGATCCCCAATCCTGAGCTGTTTGGGATGGGATGGGATGGATGGGAGGAGGAGGGGAGGGGAAGGAATGAAGTGGGAAGGGTGGGGCGGGGGGAGAGGGGAGTGCTCCTGGGTGCCTACAGCAAGAGATAATAGCTAAAGTTTACTGAGCCATGTGCTGGGAACTGTGTTTAGTACTTTAAATGCATTAGCTCCTTGCAACTGTATAAAGCAGGCATGAATCTTTCCACTTTACAGAAAAGGGGCACAAGGCTTAAGCTTTCACAACCTGTAAGAGGTAAGGCAGGGCTGGAATAGCCCTGTTCTCTATCAAAGGTGGTGCCCCAAGTCACTGACTTAAAAACAATATGGTAAATGCAGGGCCCAGGGAAACTCAAATTTCGGTTGACCATTGGAAAGCTTCATACACCCGAGTCAGTTGTCTCTGCAAACCCTACATGGCAGAGGGAGGACTTAGGGGGTTAGTTTTTGCTTCTTCTGCTCTCTCTTACTGGGGTGTGAGATGAGTAATGAGAAAGAGTGGGATGAGCAACACAGAAGAGAACATTCAGGACTGGAGGTTTAGTGGGGACAGAAAGAACACAGCTTTGCTTTCTAAGCCAAGGTACACGTGCTAAGTCACTTCAGTCGTGTCTGACTCTGTGACTCTATGGACTGTAGCTCCCTAGGCTCCTCCATCCGTGGGATTCTCCAGGCAAGAATATCAAAGCGGGTTTCCATGCCCTCCTGCGGGGGATCTTCCCAAGACAAAGAAATTCTAAAATCCAACTCTGCCTTCAAGAATTACAGAAGGAATTCTGTGCCACTCTTAAAATTCTTTCACTATCCTCAGTAACCAACTCGCTAACAAATCCTGCATCTGTTAGAGCCTGAATTAGACACAAGGAAGGACTTCTGGGGAAAATGAACCAGTCATCTCTATAAACTGGAATTTCTCCTTATAGAATTCCTTTCCTGGAATGAGGAAAGTGTTTAACCAGTTCTTAAGGGTATCTCTAAGGCTGAAAGGAAGAAACATCGAGACTCAACTGGGTAGACTCAACAAGGTAGCTTTCAAACTTCTTGCCTTCCCGGGCATTAAAATCTTTCCAGCTCAAAGGACTTTCAGAAAATGGTACATATTTGCAGGCAAGACAGGCGATGAAGATGTCAGATAAAACTGGAGTTTGTGGAGGAATGGGGCTCAGGAGACATGTTGGCTCAGGTGCAAACATGATGTGTTACTTTTCCTAAAATCTGCAGTTCATTGCGATTTCTTCTGTGCCTCTCCAAAAGTTGTAAGTTCTCAACATCAGACACTTGAATCTTAACCTTAAGTTCCTTTCACTAAGAACTCATCGGTGTGGTCCCTGCACCACCCCCAGGTTACTCCTATAGAGAACAGGGTCCTGGAAACAGCAGTAATTCATTGTTAAATGACAACTGTATTTCTTCTCTGCACTAGCTGTTTCTGGCATGGAACATAATACTCATGCACTTGTTTCTGGAGCTTGCCCAGAAGAATAAATAATTCAGGTTAGCCTCTATCACTGCCGACCTCAACCACATGCCTACCGTTTTTGAGAGAGAGGAATTTACAGGTTTTAATGGAACATTTAAAAAGGACACAAAATTAAACTACTTGATCTGGCATATGACTCAAAAGCAGCCAGTCATTCCACATATAGGATTCTACTTGTTGATTTTAAAACTTGGCTTCTCCTTGGGAGAGAAAAATAAAATAAGCAGCTTAAAAGCACTTACTCTTACTTGGTCCAAATACCTTGCTTTTGGTTCCCACATGCACTCAACGTACATTCACTCACGTGGTAAACACATGTCCGGTGTCTGTGTTCTGGCCAAGCACCGTTCAGTGCCGCAGTCGCTGTTGTTTGAACCACTGTGAGGCTGGCGATGGGCGATGCTTCAGAACTACAGGTTTGCCAGCCAGCGTGCATCGGTTTCGAGTTTCTCTGCAGTGCATTTCAGGATCTAAAGCATCAGCTGGGGTCAGAGAAGTAGCAGCAACTCAGGAGAAGACCATGGACTTCAGATCATGTGATTGTAAACAACTCACTTAGCCTGAGTTAGAGGAAAATTCTACCAACCTGGCTGGGTTACTGAAAGACTATTCATTTGCTGGGGCGACTGCAACCAAGTACCACTGAGTGGGTGCCTTGAAGGACACCAGCATTTTTTTTAGTTTTGCAGTTTGGAAGCCCAAGGTCAAAGTGTCAGAGGATCTGGAGTCTTCTGAGGTCTCTCATTGGCCTGCAGACGACTGCTTTCTCACTGTGTCCTTCCTGCATGTGCTCTTTCTTCCATGCACATGCAAGCCTGGTGCCCAAACATCCTCTTGTTAGAAAGACACCAGTCCTACTAGATGAGGGCCTACGCTGAAGACCTCACTTTTATGTTATTACCTTTAAAGACCTTACAGTTACATTCTGGGGTAGTGGAAATTAGGACTTCCACATATGAATTTGGGGGTGGCACAGAATTCAGCTCATAACAAAGTCTAAATGACAAAGCAGCGCCTTGATAAAAGCTCCCCTTTTTCTTTTCTAGGACATGGGGTAAGAACCTGTGCTTTAAAATCATAAAAGCATAATTTTAGCTCCTGCTTCTATTATATGCTAATTATGTGAATGTGGCCAAGCTGTCTGTTTCAACATCTGTAAAAACCTCTCAGGGCTTCACTGGTGGAGGAGTGGTTAAGAATCTGCCTTGCAATGCAAGGGACACCAGTTTGATCCCTGGTATGGAAGGATCCCACCTGCTGTGGGGCAGCTGAGCTCCGTGTGCCACAGCTCATGAGCCTGTGCTCTGGAACTGATGAGCCACAACGACCAAGCCCACACACTGATTAAACTACTTGATCTGGCATATGACTCAAAAGCAGCCAGTCATTCCACATATAGGATTCTACTTGTTGATTTTAAAACTTGGCTTCTCCTTGGGAGAGAAAAATAAAATAAGCAGCTTAAAAGCACTTACTCTTACTTGGTCCAAATACCTTGCTTTTGGTTCCCATGCACTCAACGTACATTCACTCACGTGGTAAACACATGTCCGGTGTCTGTGTTCTGGCCAAGCACCGTTCAGTGCCGCAGTCGCTGTTGTTTGAACCACTGTGAGGCTGGCGATGGGCGATGCTTCAGAACTACAGGTTTGCCAGCCAGCGTGCATCGGTTTCGAGTTTCTCTGCAGTGCATTTCAGGATCTAAAGCATCAGCTGGGGTCAGAGAAGTAGCAGCAACTCAGGAGAAGACCATGGACTTCAGATCATGTGATTGTAAACAACTCACTTAGCCTGAGTTAGAGGAAAATTCTACCAACCTGGCTGGGTTACTGAAAGACTATTCATTTGCTGGGGCGACTGCAACCAAGTACCACTGAGTGGGTGCCTTGAAGGACACCAGCATTTTTTTTAGTTTTGCAGTTTGGAAGCCCAAGGTCAAAGTGTCAGAGGATCTGGAGTCTTCTGAGGTCTCTCATTGGCCTGCAGACGACTGCTTTCTCACTGTGTCCTTCCTGCATGTGCTCTTTCTTCCATGCACATGCAAGCCTGGTGCCCAAACATCCTCTTGTTAGAAAGACACCAGTCCTACTAGATGAGGGCCTACGCTGAAGACCTCACTTTTATGTTATTACCTTTAAAGACCTTACAGTTACATTCTGGGGTAGTGGAAATTAGGACTTCCACATATGAATTTGGGGGTGGCACAGAATTCAGCTCATAACAAAGTCTAAATGACAAAGCAGCGCCTTGATAAAAGCTCCCCTTTTTCTTTTCTAGGACATGGGGTAAGAACCTGTGCTTTAAAATCATAAAAGCATAATTTTAGCTCCTGCTTCTATTATATGCTAATTATGTGAATGTGGCCAAGCTGTCTGTTTCAACATCTGTAAAAACCTCTCAGGGCTTCACTGGTGGAGGAGTGGTTAAGAATCTGCCTTGCAATGCAAGGGACACCAGTTTGATCCCTGGTATGGAAGGATCCCACCTGCTGTGGGGCAGCTGAGCTCCGTGTGCCACAGCTCATGAGCCTGTGCTCTGGAACTGATGAGCCACAACGACCAAGCCCACACACTGCAACTACTGAAGCCAGCATACCTAGAGCCCGTGCTCCGCAAGAGAAACCACCACCGTGAGAAGCCAGCACACCACAACTATAAAGGCCCACGTGCAGCAATGAACAACCAGCACACTAAAATAATTAAAAACTCCTTCAAACCACTGTTGTGACAATAAATTGCAGAGCATGTAAAGTGTTTAACAAAACCTGAAAGGGGTAGGCAGAATGTATTTCCTAAACCTGCATTATTTGTTCATAGCAGTAACTGCGATTAATGCTACCAGACCATCTTCCCTGTCTCCTGAGAAACCTCTATGTGGAACAAGAAGCAACAGTTAGAACCAGACACAAAACAATGAACTGGTTCAAAACTGGGAAAGGAGTGAGACAAGACTATATTGTCAACCTGTTTATTTAACTTACGTGCAGAGGACATCATGCAAAATGCCAGGCTGGAGGAATCACAAGTTGGAATCAAGATTGCTCAGAGATATAGCAACAAACTCAGATATGCAGATGATACCACTCTAATGACAAAGTAAAGAGGAACCGAAGAGCCTCTTGATGAAGGTGAAAGAGGAGAGTGGAAATGCTGGCTTAAAACGCAACCTTCAAAAAACAAAGATCACGGCATTTGTTTCCATTGCTTCATGACAGACGGAGAAAAGTGGAAGCAATGACAGATTTTATCTTATTGGGTGCCAAAATCACTCCTGATGGTGACTGCAGCCATGAAGTTAAAAGTCTCTGTGCTCCTTGGAAGGAACGCTGTGACACTTTGTTGTCAAAGGTCCATGTAGTCAAAGCTATGGTTTTTCCAATAATCATGTATGGATTTAGAGTTGGACCATAAACAAGGCCGAGTGCCAAAGAACTGATGCTTTTGAACTGTGGTGCTGGAGAAGATTCTTGAGAGACTTTGGACAGCAAGATCAAATCAGTTCATCCTAAAGGAAATCAACCCTGAATATTCATTGGAAGAACTGATGCTGAAGCTCCAAGACTTTAGTCACTTGATGGGAAGAGATGACTCACTGGAATAGAACCTGATGTTGAGCAAGACTAAGGGCAAAAGCAGGTGGCAGATGATGAGATGGTTAGACAGCATCACTGACTCAATGGACATCAGTTTGTGCAAATTTTGGGAGACAGTGAAGGACAGAGAAGCCTGGCATGCTGCAGTTCATGGAGACTTCACAACAAGTTGGGCATGACGTAGTGACTGAACAATAGTGCTTCCTACTTGTCTCTTTTTGTCAAGAGCTTTGGAAACTGGCTTTGATGTTGGACTGTGACTTAAATAAACACAGTGACCAAACTTGGTCTTAGAAATTTCAAGATTTCTTGACTGGCTGAACAAAGCTGCAGCGGTGGCAAATGGAACATCACAAGCTTCTAACTAGCTGAGTGCAAACAAGTATCTTTCAAAACTCATTAGGACTAGGACGTGTGCCCTGTACATCTCACCTCAAGACAAGATAAAACCATGGCATTTTTCTTCATTCCACCTAATAAGAGAAGAAAATGATGAGTGTGTTTTCCTATCAGGAAGAAAGTAAAAATCAGCTTTCAGACTTCCACCATATTGAAAGTGATCAATGCCCAGGCTTTTATTCCAATGTTTGTGAAGACCATAGACACTGTTCAGAACTGGGAGGTATCACAGTGGGCAAAATCCTAAATATGAGTCAGAAGTTCTTCATTCAAATCCCGGCTTTACTGCCTAAAAGCTTTTTAACACTGTGACGATCTCAATGAGCCACTTTCATGAACTACAAAGAAGCGGAGATTAGTATCCTCTGGCCAATCCATATCTTGAGTACTGTGCAAGTCAAGTACGATAATGTCTGTGGAACATGCCTTATAAAGAATAAACTGCAGCAGATATGACAGGGGGTCAGGATTGTGAGCTGGGCCTTCCAAGAGTTGACAGACTCACGGAAAGAGCCCCTAAAAAGACAGAGTGAAGAGGCTGGCCAGAATACTGATATTCTTCAAATATCTTGTTAAAGATTTACCAGATTAGAGGGCTTCCCCTGGTGGTCCAGTGGGTAAGGACACCGTCTTGCAGTGCAAGGGGCACCAGTTCGATCCCTAGCCTGGGAAGATCTCACGTGCTGCGGAGCAGCTGGACCAATGTGTCCAATTATTGAGTCGGAGCTCTGGAGCGCATGCGCCCAGAGCCGGAGCTCTGCGACGACAGACGCCACCGCGATGGGAGGCCCACAGGAGCCAAAGAACAAAGATGGATGAAAATAGACAAATGAAAGACCAACAGAAGTGGCCCGCCTGCCCCCTCCCTTCCCAACCCGACCCCCGCCCAAAATGAATCAATCAATACATCTTTAAAAAAAAAAAAAAAAAAAGATTTACCAGATTAGAGAAGAGTCTTCAAATTCTTGGTGCAGAGAGGCTTCTTATTTTCTTTTTAATTTTTTTTGCTTGCACTGGGTCTTTGTTGCTGTGCACCAGCTTTGTCTAGTTGCTGAGAACATTGGTTTCTCACTGCCGTGGCTTCTCTTCTTGTGGAGCACAGGCTCTAGGCACATGGGCTTCAGTCCTGTGGCAGACAGGCCCAGTAGTTGTGGCTCTCAAGCTCTAGAGCTCGGACTCAGAAGTTGTGGCACATGAGTTTAACTGCTCTGTAGCATGTGGACTCTTCCTGCACTAGGGATCCAACTTGAGTCGCCTGCATTGGCAGGCAGATTCTTTACCACTGAGTCACCAAAGAAGTCCAGCACTCTTATTTTCTAACAACCTGTTAGGTGTGTTTCTTTTCATCCGCCAGGCATACAGCACCACGGTGGGCAGCATAAGGGAGGACAGGAGCGTGCAATGCCCCTCTGGGGCAGCTCACAGCGCAGGCTGCACCAGTGCCAGGCTTGAGGCTCTGTGTGGCTAAAACACGGCAGGAACACTTACACACGGTAGACAAGAGTAGCTCATCCCCATTTCAACTTGTGGGAGCAAGGCTTCATTCAGCGCAGGCTTTTCACCAGACAGGGGTCAGGATTGTGAGCTGGGCCTTCCAAGAGTTGACAGACTCACGGAAAGAGCCCCTAAAAGGACAGAGTGAAGAGGCTGGCCAGAATACTGATATTCTTCAAATATCTTGTTAAAGATTTACCAGATTAGAGGGCTTCCCCTGGTGGTCCAGTGGGTAAGGACACCGTCTTGCAGTGCAAGGGGCACCAGTTCGATCCCTAGCCTGGGAAGATCTCACGTGCTGCGGAGCAGCTGGACCAATGTGTCCAATTATTGAGTCGGAGCTCTGGAGCGCATGCGCCCAGAGCCGGAGCTCTGCGACGACAGACGCCACCGCGATGGGAGGCCCACAGGAGCCAAAGAACAAAGATGGATGAAAATAGACAAATGAAAGACCAACAGAAGTGGCCCGCCTGCCCCCTCCCTTCCCAACCCGACCCCCGCCCAAAATGAATCAATCAATACATCTTTAAAAAAAAAAAAAAAAAAAAGATTTACCAGATTAGAGAAGAGTCTTCAAATTCTTGGTGCAGAGAGGCTTCTTATTTTCTTTTTAATTTTTTTTGCTTGCACTGGGTCTTTGTTGCTGTGCACCAGCTTTGTCTAGTTGCTGAGAACATTGGTTTCTCACTGCCGTGGCTTCTCTTCTTGTGGAGCACAGGCTCTAGGCACATGGGCTTCAGTCCTGTGGCAGACAGGCCCAGTAGTTGTGGCTCTCAAGCTCTAGAGCTCGGACTCAGAAGTTGTGGCACATGAGTTTAACTGCTCTGTAGCATGTGGACTCTTCCTGCACTAGGGATCCAACTTGAGTCGCCTGCATTGGCAGGCAGATTCTTTACCACTGAGTCACCAAAGAAGTCCAGCACTCTTATTTTCTAACAACCTGTTAGGTGTGTTTCTTTTCATCCGCCAGGCATACAGCACCACGGTGGGCAGCATAAGGGAGGACAGGAGCGTGCAATGCCCCTCTGGGGCAGCTCACAGCGCAGGCTGCACCAGTGCCAGGCTTGAGGCTCTGTGTGACGCTAAAACACGGCAGGAACACTTACACACGGTAGACAAGAGTAGCTCATCCCCATTTCAACTTGTACAGCTATTTGGAGACTCTCTTGAAAGGGCCACAAACTTTAAAAAAATGCACCATTTCATTCCTGTCCTTCAACAACAGAAGACCAGGACAGCATCATGTATTTTAGCTTTATTGAAGACATGACAGTAGACAAACAAGTAGACCGACACATGCTTTATAAAATATACATTCTCACGTTGAGAAAATATAAATAGATACTAGGAGAGGGCCGCACTAAATGACAACTTGGCTTATAGCTCTCTGTATGTCCACAGAGTCCCAGGGCTGCTCATCCACCATCCTCTGACAGGGTGGAGAGGGAGAACCACGGCGCAGGGGAGGGGAGAGGAATCTCAGTGGATCAAGAGGCCACTTTCCGTAGCCGAGAGACATCCCAAGAGCACTTGACCACCTGCTCATCAATTTCTCTTTCACTTACTGCTGACAAAGGATCACTTTGCTCCCCACATTTGAAAATGGGCTCAAGTCAAGCTGTTTATTCACCCTCACTCCACCTGTTGGTGGAGATTATTAGCACGGCTAAAAAACACTCAACAGACAACGGTGAGGGAGCAGGTCCAAATGTTACTCCTCAGACACACACGTGTGCACAAACACACACACATCCCTTTCACCCACATCTCCAGGTGACTGGTGAACTTTCAGGTGTTATTTCGTTAAGAGAAGTTTATAACATTATCTCAATTCAGAACACATTATTTCTGTCAACAAACCAAGCAGCTGTGAAAGAAAGGGAGAGGAGGGAAAGAAGAAAGAAGGGAGAAAGGGAGGGAGAAAAGAAAGAAAGGAAAACGGGAGGGAGGGAGGAAAGAAAAAGGAAGAGAATTAAGGCTAACTGACGTTGGCTTAGACTGTACTCCAAATAAAATAAGTTTTAAGTTAGAAGCAGCAAGAGGGAAAAAAACAGTTGCCAAACTGAACTGGGAAAGAGACCATGTAATAGAGACATGAAACATTACTAACAGGTTGCCTAGAAACCTTAGCTCAATTTTCTGAGGTCCAACTGTTTCACAATTACTTCTATAATTTGCATCAGAAGCAAAATAAGAAAATGTCATAAAATGACAGCCAATTTACCTCTGTTAGTCCGCTACCTTTTTGGAATTTCTGTCGCATGGTAATACGGAAAACAATGCATCCCCATTTCAACTTGTACAGCTATTTGGAGACTCTCTTGAAAGGGCCACAAACTTTAAAAAAATGCACCATTTCATTCCTGTCCTTCAACAACAGAAGACCAGGACAGCATCATGTATTTTAGCTTTATTGAAGACATGACAGTAGACAAACAAGTAGACCGACACATGCTTTATAAAATATACATTCTCACGTTGAGAAAATATAAATAGATACTAGGAGAGGGCCGCACTAAATGACAACTTGGCTTATAGCTCTCTGTATGTCCACAGAGTCCCAGGGCTGCTCATCCACCATCCTCTGACAGGGTGGAGAGGGAGAACCACGGCGCAGGGGAGGGGAGAGGAATCTCAGTGGATCAAGAGGCCACTTTCCGTAGCCGAGAGACATCCCAAGAGCACTTGACCACCTGCTCATCAATTTCTCTTTCACTTACTGCTGACAAAGGATCACTTTGCTCCCCACATTTGAAAATGGGCTCAAGTCAAGCTGTTTATTCACCCTCACTCCACCTGTTGGTGGAGATTATTAGCACGGCTAAAAAACACTCAACAGACAACGGTGAGGGAGCAGGTCCAAATGTTACTCCTCAGACACACACGTGTGCACAAACACACACACATCCCTTTCACCCACATCTCCAGGTGACTGGTGAACTTTCAGGTGTTATTTCGTTAAGAGAAGTTTATAACATTATCTCAATTCAGAACACATTATTTCTGTCAACAAACCAAGCAGCTGTGAAAGAAAGGGAGAGGAGGGAAAGAAGAAAGAAGGGAGAAAGGGAGGGAGAAAAGAAAGAAAGGAAAAACGGGAGGGAGGGAGGAAAGAAAAAGGAAGAGAATTAAGGCTAACTGACGTTGGCTTAGACTGTACTCCAAATAAAATAAGTTTTAAGTTAGAAGCAGCAAGAGGGAAAAAAACAGTTGCCAAACTGAACTGGGAAAGAGACCATGTAATAGAGACATGAAACATTACTAACAGGTTGCCTAGAAACCTTAGCTCAATTTTCTGAGGTCCAACTGTTTCACAATTACTTCTATAATTTGCATCAGAAGCAAAATAAGAAAATGTCGCATAAAATGACAGCCAATTTACCTCTGTTAGTCCGCTACCTTTTTTGGAATTTCTGTCGCTATTAACATGATTACAAGAGGCCATAATACACTTGGGTAAAACACTGGGTACAAAACTGAACATCACAATCCCATTCCCATTCCAAATGGAGTGCCACTGATAAAAAGAAACAGGAATATAAATTAAAGAGAAAAATGGAGGGATATAATACACTATAGGCTTTAACATTTTTTATTATGGTAATGTCATTTGGGCTTTCATTTCCTCAAAAGAATAAGCACAGAGTTTCATATATTCGGTCATTAACACAGAACAGGTTCCTTCAGTCAACCAAAGAACATATTCTTTTAGTTAAAAGAGATTCTTTTGTTAAGTACACAGTAAACTTATTGTATTGAAAGGGATTCTGAAGGATGAAGTTTTCAGGCTGTCCGACTGCTTCTGGAGAATTCCAATGATAAAAGTGAAAGAGGGCTAAAAGTCATCCTGTCCATATTCCATTTCAATGCAGAAATTTCTTCAATGCTCTTTATTTAGATGATTATTTAGCTTCTGTGCATACTTTTCCCATGATTCTGATTGTCAGACAAATCTAATTTTTAGTTTCAGGTTATACAGAATTACTGTCAGGTGTGTATACTCTGTTTCCCTGTAACTTCTGCCTCACTTATATGACCCCTGTCCAATAGAATAAAAAGAGGGAATCTAAAATCTAATCCTTGTTTCCTATGACAAGCCTCTATGTTAACTAAAGACTTCTATTATCTCTCCTCTTCTTAGGAAAATGAGTAATAAGAGTCTAAGTTGCTTAATATCTTAATGTCTCTTTTATAACCTCCCAATGGACAATGTGAAGACAACTGCTTTTAAACCTGAAAGTTACCTTACAGAAAATACACATTTCGAGCATTCTAAGATGGCACATTAGAGGGAAGGCACTGGGCTTCTGGTATTTCCTGTTCTACAGATTCACTTGCATCTAGGGAAAGCCCTTCTTCAAGGCAGACTTACAGAATCGGTCTCAGAGGGGCACATACAAATGAAAAGAATTATGTATCCCTATTGACATAAAGGAGTAACTGGGTGGGGGACAGACAGTATTTCTCTCAGCATTTGTTTGCCTTGCTTCTGCAACATTTCTGATTAAACTGGTGGCAGGCAGACATTACATTGCTAGGAAGAAACATGGATGAACGACTAATCCTGTTTATAGTAGAGCATCTGCTTGTTCAGAAACATGCAATGATGAAGACTTTTAGGAATTCCATCTCCTAAGATCAGAATTTATTAAATTCACTAGGCTTTTTTTTTTTAGGACCAGGGGTGGGCTATCCACATTTAATCAAATTCTTGACTCACCTTTTGGGCAAGTTTTTTTTAGTTATTTAGGAAAGCTAGCAGTATCCGGGAGGACACTGCTAGCGTTAACTTAACCATCGAAGTTAACACAACAGAGAATCTGGCTATTTAGGAGCAGCCTGACACCACTGACAGGGTATTGCTATGCCCTTCTCCAGGGGATCTTCCCAACCCAGGGACTGAACCCAGGTCTCTTTGCAGTGCAAGTGGATTCTTTACCAGCTGAGCCAACAAGGAAGCTCTGAGGTTTAAGGGTGGGCCACGGCTAACGTAGAGACAGTGTTCATCAATTTTCAGTTTCCTAGAGCACTGGTTCGCAATCTGGTTTTTGTCCTCTCACATGTAACATCTGATTGCTCACTTCCATTCTTGCTCTAACTTGAACTTTTTCACTAATGAAAGACCATCCAAATGTGAGTCAAAGTGCTGTAATTAGAAGGATGACCTTGAAGACATTAGAAAGAGAAGTCATAAACTGGCTACAAATTAGTGGTGGCACACCTCTCAACAGCCTGATACTCTGTGTGCTATAATACACCAAGGGTGCCTTGCAACCTGGTCGAGATTCTTTATGTTCACTGATACCGTTTTAGAAGCTGAAGGTTTTTTTCTCCTCGTGAGTGTTTCTTACAGCATTAATCTTGGTATAGAGGAAACATATCTGGCTCAAGTCAGAGTAAGCAGCATCACTCCTGTTCTACTCTAACAAATATTTCATGAAAGCAGCTTTTTATTAGAGTAGATAATCCTCCTTGATTCCTGAAGGGGTCACAGATTCAGAGAACGTTACAGCTGGAAAGGGCTTTAGAGCATCTAGTAAAATGCCCTCATTTCACAAAAGACAAAGTCAGGCTGAGAAGCAAAGCGACGTGTCCTTGATCACACAGCTAGGAAGCAGCAGAGCTCAAACCAAATCAGGTTTCCTGACTCAAGGTTGGTTAGCCAGCCTAATTCTAACTATACTATTAATACAACCTAGTAAGTAAGAAGAGGGATCAGAAATTGAAAGGAGAGGAAAATCGTGATATTTAATAAGTTCAAAGTGAAAATGAATGAGGCTGACTAAAAAGGAGAAAAAGAAAGGCATGGTGGTATGAAACAGTGTGCTGCTGCAGGGTGGAGAAAAATTAGGACTGAAACCTAGTACAAAATTCACTCAAACTTCTTGGCAAAGAGATGAGAAATTATGTTGAACTTAAAACCCTTGAAATGAAAAACAGACAAACAAAAACCCTGAAATGCACAATGACTTAAAAATAGATCTTTCCATTTAAGTGATTCAAGTCATCTAGTACATAACTACTTCCCACTAAATTCAGAGGACAGAATCTGACAGCTTTTCAGCCTTTCTTTCTAAAAGCAGAAAGAGGAGCTTTAGTTCATTACATTTTATTATAGCACTAAGCTTCTTGTTTATATAAAGCTTTTTGCTATCAGAAAGTCAAGAAAACATTTTGGCTTAAATAAACACGTGTACAAAACGAAGACCATGCTAAAGCTTTGTAAGAGTTTCTCCGTTCTTCTACTTCCCCAGCAGGTATTCCCTACCTTTTTTTAAATTTATGGTCTCTTTTATTGGTTATTTATTTACTTATTTATTTTCATCCATCTTAATTCTTCAGCCTATGTGGGCCTCCCATCGCAGTGGCCTCTCTTGTTACAGAGCACCAGCTCTAAGCGCATGCACTCCAGAGCGCTGGCTTGTGATTGGACACACTGGTCCAGTTGCTCTGCGGCACGTGGGATCTTCCCAGGCCAGGGATCAAACCAGTTCCCCCTGTATGGCAAGGCAGACTCTTTACCCTCTGGACCACCAGGGAAGCCCAGGTATCCCTTCTTAAGATATACTGTGCACTGGTAGAAGAGACAGTAAACTTTTAAACACACACACACACACACACACAGAGGAAAAAAGCAATCTTTGGTTTCCTCATCAACTAAGTACTTTGCTGAAAGAAGATATTCCCCAAATAAGTTTCCCTTTATCTCTGTGCATCTGGCAATGATAAGACTACTCATCTTTTTATGCTAGAAAGATTATGTTACCTGGCACTTTAAACAGATGACAAATGGCTAGATGTGTGAATCTTTAGGTATCAACAAAGTGGCTAATTACACCAAGGTTGTTTTTGTGTGTATGCAATCACTAGGTACCGTGCGTCTATACTTACACTTAAGAACTTAAGATGTATATATTTAAAACTTTAAACAGAGTCTTTGGATTAACTAAAGCAAGTTGTACAAAATCTGTGGTCTGAGAAGCTGCAGTCAATATTATAACTATATATATATATATATATAATTTTGGCATATCAAAAATATTTACATCACAACACATATGACCAATGAATACAAAAATTATTTATAAATGCACATATATTTACAATGAGATCCCTAAATGATAAGGACCAAAAAAGAAAGAGAGCAACATTCACAAGAATTCAAAAGCCTTGACCCGGTAATAGTTTGTCAAGTCTGGGATTCTCGTCGAAGACCTTGAATATCAAAGCCCTACTCTCAACTATACACTTAAAACCTCTACAGAATCCCAGGCACGCTTCCCAGGGGCCACCAAAGTTACTTCTGTTCCTTGCAAGGTGAAATAGAATGGTGGTGTTTATTCAGGATCATTCTGCAGGTTGAGATAATCCACATTGTTAAGCAGCAAAAAAACTCTTCTAATAGGCCGTGCACACCCAGGCATATATCAGCAGAACCGTCACACAGCGCTTTGTCCTCTTCCTCTGCCCGGGCTGCATGTTTTCTATACCCATTTCTGTCAGCCGTGACCCTTTCTCCATCAAGTATAAGCCCAAATGCCCACCTTTGTGTGGTCAGAACTGTAGACATGAGTAAAGCGGATGCTGACTTTGGGGTTTCTCCCGCACTCTGAGGTAGTAAATACAAAATCAACTAACTTGAGTCTGCTCAGATTTCATCCTGGAGTGAGTTTCATGTGCCCTCACTGCCATCTCGAATGTTCCGAGTCCTACTAAAATCAAACGTGTGGTCGTGTAACCTGTGACAGGACCTGGGGGAGGTGGAACAGTCTGGATCGCTCTCTGCCAGGCCCTCACTTTGACGAAGCTGTGATGACTCAAGGACCGAGTGCTGGGGAAAAGGAGGATGAGGCATACCTGGTTCTTTGCTTATGTTCCACAGCGGCTGGTGCAAGGTTTCTGAGAATGAAAGATAATAATTATCAGTGGTGAACGGAAGTTCAAAATTACTTTTCTAAAACTTAACTTTCTTCTACCCAAGTCGGAATTCCGAGAAATAAAGATGCCCAATATTCCTATGTAAGGATGTTAAGATCAAACATATACTTGCCATTTTCATAGTGAGAACCAAGAAAGGAAACAAAAACGGGAACTATGGTCTTTGAATCCCTTGTACTCAACAACCTCACCAGTTAATCACTGGAACCACGCTATGTGTCATCTACTTTCACCCAGTATTGGTGTTTTTGCTTCTATAAAAATGAAAGCTTAAAACTCTCTAGGCATGTGGAAACAGACTGAAAGAGAATTAGTATCCACATAGTAATGAAAGCTGCGTAACACATGGGGAAAAACACTGATTCGGTGTAGTCATTATATTGTTAAATAACAAATATCTAGCTTAAAAAGTCATTTCAAAAATAAAACCACCAGGGCTTCCCTGGTGGTCCAGTGATAAGGAGTCTGCCTTGCAGTGCTGGGGAACGGTTCAATCCCTGGCCTGGGAAGATCTCACATTCTGCAGAGCGGCTGGACCGGTGTGTCCAACTGCGAGCCAGTGCTCTGGAGAGCCTGTGCCCAGAGCTGGTGTTCTGGGAGAGAGGCCACTGCAATGGGAGGCCCACACAGGCCGAGTAAGGATGGATGAAAAATCAAATGGATGAAGAACCAATAAAAGAGGCCAAAATTTTTTTTAAATTTGCTGAAGTCAGCATTTCACAGTATAAGCCCAAATGCCCACCTTTGTGTGGTCAGAACTGTAGACATGAGTAAAGCGGATGCTGACTTTGGGGTTTCTCCCGCACTCTGAGGTAGTAAATACAAAATCAACTAACTTGAGTCTGCTCAGATTTCATCCTGGAGTGAGTTTCATGTGCCCTCACTGCCATCTCGAATGTTCCGAGTCCTACTAAAATCAAACGTGTGGTCGTGTAACCTGTGACAGGACCTGGGGGAGGTGGAACAGTCTGGATCGCTCTCTGCCAGGCCCTCACTTTGACGAAGCTGTGATGACTCAAGGACCGAGTGCTGGGGAAAAGGAGGATGAGGCATACCTGGTTCTTTGCTTATGTTCCACAGCGGCTGGTGCAAGGTTTCTGAGAATGAAAGATAATAATTATCAGTGGTGAACGGAAGTTCAAAATTACTTTTCTAAAACTTAACTTTCTTCTACCCAAGTCGGAATTCCGAGAAATAAAGATGCCCAATATTCCTATGTAAGGATGTTAAGATCAAACATATACTTGCCATTTTCATAGTGAGAACCAAGAAAGGAAACAAAAACGGGAACTATGGTCTTTGAATCCCTTGTACTCAACAACCTCACCAGTTAATCACTGGAACCACGCTATGTGTCATCTACTTTCACCCAGTATTGGTGTTTTTGCTTCTATAAAAATGAAAGCTTAAAACTCTCTAGGCATGTGGAAACAGACTGAAAGAGAATTAGTATCCACATAGTAATGAAAGCTGCGTAACACATGGGGAAAAACACTGATTCGGTGTAGTCATTATATTGTTAAATAACAAATATCTAGCTTAAAAAGTCATTTCAAAAATAAAACCACCAGGGCTTCCCTGGTGGTCCAGTGGATAAGGAGTCTGCCTTGCAGTGCTGGGGGAACCGGTTCAATCCCTGGCCTGGGAAGATCTCACATTCTGCAGAGCGGCTGGACCGGTGTGTCCAACTGCGAGCCAGTGCTCTGGAGAGCCTGTGCCCAGAGCTGGTGTTCTGCGGAGAGAGAGGCCACTGCAATGGGAGGCCCACACAGGCCGAGTAAGGATGGATGAAAAATCAAATGGATGAAGAACCAATAAAAGAGGCCAAAATTTTTTTTTAAATTTTTTTAAATAAAAAATAAAACTACCATTCCTCTTCAGCTTCTAGCATGCCAATAATTCTAACAATAAAATAATAAACAAAAGCTGGCGTTTTAAATCAGGTTATCTGTACTTTGGTTTTAAAATGTCCATTTCTCATTATTTACTGCAGTGGTGAGCTCTATCCCCAGATAACATGTACTGAAAGTTATATCATTAACTTCATGGGGATGCATTTTGAAGAAAGCTAGCCAAACATTCTAGAAATGAACATTCAGGAATAAAATCAAAAGCCATGTGCAAAGTAAGCTAGAGTAGGGTTTCTCGAGCTATAATAAAAACTTACCCGGAGACTGTGTTAGAATACAGACTCTCGTTTGGCAGGCCTAGAGTGGGAGCCATGCTCGGAGTCTCTCTCAAGCTCCTAGGTAACACTCATGCCTGAACAGCAAGGAGCTAGAGCACCCAAGTAAGGAACGCGCAGCACACCACAGCACTCTTGTTTGCTGATTTCCTCACTTACAGACCAGGTTAACAATAAAGACAGCCCCAAACTTTAAAGAGACACTGTTTTAGTTCTACTTAAAATTTTGTGTGTGTGCAGCTCTTCTAAAACATGGGGAAGTGGATTTAGTTGTTGATGCCTTTCTTTCATGGACACAGAATTTTAAAGACAAGAGACTAACTTTAATAAAAGGTATTTTTCTCTGCCCTGTACCCTATTTAGAAAAGTTTAGAGTTGGTATCTTGACTAAGCACAACAGAGCACATCTCAAAAGTCCATGTGTTTCCATTGACTTCAGTCAGAACCATCCCCGAAGGCACCACTAAACAGTGTCCTCCACTGGAAATCGTCAGTGCTCAGCCCCACCCTACTGCCAGCGCTCCACCATGCAGGCTGATGGGAGAATAACAGCCGATGAAGAACCTGGGTGGACAGGAAGACAGACTCAACCGTGCCCTTCACGGTCCAGAAAGAGTTTCATCTTGTTTTGCTTTGCTTTACTGACCATATTGTTTCAAATGCCTCAACCTGCTCTCCCACTTACCGTCCTGATTGTCATACTTCATAGACGAAAGCAAACACCTGCCAACCAGTACTGATATTCAACATTAACCTAACAGAACAGCAGCCAAGTAAAATGTTTTTAAATTGAAAATATTCACCAAATTATGTTCAAATTATTGTATCCTTGGTAGTTCATGTCTCCATAAACAAACATGGAAGACATAAGTACAATATAAGTACTGCCTATACGAAAACTTTTTTTATAGAAACTTTTTCTGTATGGCTTCTGAATCTTTAGAAGACCTTGCTACTCTCACAAAATTGTCATCCTTCTTTCTAAATCTAATCTCTACAAATCTCTGGGCTCTGGTTTATACCAGTTAATGGCAGTTAATCACTCCAGTATACTGATTTGTTTGCTTTGGTCAAATGAGAGTGCTACTGACATGACAGATGGAAAAACCAAGTAGGTGAAAGTGAAAACAAACCAAAATAAGCAAAAAACCCTGTGCCCTTTACCACTGTTCATCTGTGCGAAGGTAAGTTTCTTCTCATTCATCCTCTCATGGTTGGTGGGAAAGGCAGACCTCTCTCTGTCTGCTGATACCACGAGGCTCTCCAGGGTGGTGGCCTCTTGGGGTGGATGAGCCAGGTAAGTCTCTTTGGGCATCTGGACCATAAGGCTGGACAGTGCCTGGTCCAGCACATCCTCTTCAGCAATATAGGTATACGGACAGTATTCTCGGGTCCGGGAATAGATGTTAGCATTGTCATAACAATCTGAGCAGATAACCCGGGTGCCAGTGCCACCTAAAGACAACATGAGAGAGAACCCACACATCCTGCAGTTAAGGAATCAGTTTTGCCGATCATGAGTTTTCTCTAACGGTTGTCATCACTGTCATCATAGCCGGCATTTGTTCAAAACTTAGATTATAAACCAGATAAAGTTTCAAGATCCTTCTGTGAATTAACTTAAATCCTTAATACACATACCTGCAGTTAAGGATCAGTTTTAGAATGAAACGAAACCTGGGTGGACAGGAAGACAGACTCAACCGTGCCCTTCACGGTCCAGAAAGAGTTTCATCTTGTTTTGCTTTGCTTTACTGACCATATTGTTTCAAATGCCTCAACCTGCTCTCCCACTTACCGTCCTGATTGTCATACTTCATAGACGAAAGCAAACACCTGCCAACCAGTACTGATATTCAACATTAACCTAACAGAACAGCAGCCAAGTAAAATGTTTTTAAATTGAAAATATTCACCAAATTATGTTCAAATTATTGTATCCTTGGTAGTTCATGTCTCCATAAACAAACATGGAAGACATAAGTACAATATAAGTACTGCCTATACGAAAACTTTTTTTATAGAAACTTTTTCTGTATGGCTTCTGAATCTTTAGAAGACCTTGCTACTCTCACAAAATTGTCATCCTTCTTTCTAAATCTAATCTCTACAAATCTCTGGGCTCTGGTTTATACCAGTTAATGGCAGTTAATCACTCCAGTATACTGATTTGTTTGCTTTGGTCAAATGAGAGTGCTACTGACATGACAGATGGAAAAACCAAGTAGGTGAAAGTGAAAACAAACCAAAATAAGCAAAAAACCCTGTGCCCTTTACCACTGTTCATCTGTGCGAAGGTAAGTTTCTTCTCATTCATCCTCTCATGGTTGGTGGGAAAGGCAGACCTCTCTCTGTCTGCTGATACCACGAGGCTCTCCAGGGTGGTGGCCTCTTGGGGTGGATGAGCCAGGTAAGTCTCTTTGGGCATCTGGACCATAAGGCTGGACAGTGCCTGGTCCAGCACATCCTCTTCAGCAATATAGGTATACGGACAGTATTCTCGGGTCCGGGAATAGATGTTAGCATTGTCATAACAATCTGAGCAGATAACCCGGGTGCCAGTGCCACCTAAAGACAACATGAGAGAGAACCCACACATCCTGCAGTTAAGGAATCAGTTTTGCCGATCATGAGTTTTCTC
Organism: Tragulus kanchil; assembly: GCA_022376925.1. NCBI lineage: Eukaryota > Metazoa > Chordata > Mammalia > Artiodactyla > Tragulidae > Tragulus > Tragulus kanchil. The sequence goes on from JAIOJX010000024.1 coordinate 135,031,808, forward strand.
TAACGGTTGTCATCACTGTCATCATAGCCGGCATTTGTTCAAAACTTAGATTATAAACCAGATAAAGTTTCAAGATCCTTCTGTGAATTAACTTACTTAATCCTTAATAACATTCCTATGAGATAAGTACTGTTATTGTTGTTATACTACAGCTGGAGTAACTACAACACAGAGAGGTTAGGTAACTGGCCCAAAGATATACTGTCCACTGGAGAGCTGAAACTCAAACTCAGGCCCTCTGACTCCAGCACCCACACTCCTGAACAGTACCTTAAACCATCCCTATCCAGTCTGGATATGGTCATGCCCACATCAGGGGAGCCAAGGGAGCCCAAATCAAGGGAGTCCTGGCACTGTGCTGCAACACACAAGTTTGGCTTCAGCTAACTAAACCAGAGGACAAGGTACTAGAATGACTTCACTTCACCAAAGCCCACATCACTTCTGTGAGAAAAGAAGTTAAGCAACACTAAATGCTAAAAGGACTCCTAGAGAAAGCCTCTGACGGTCAAGGGTTCTTTCTGACAAATGTGTGTTTGGCAGAAGTATAAGTTTACTAATGAGCTCCCTGGACCATTATGTGTTTCACAACTGAATGATAAAAGAGAGGAAAAGTGAGAATTAGAGATGAGTTGCTTACTCATGATCAAGCAAAAGAACGTTAGAACTAGAAAAGAACTGGAAGTAATTAGGTTTAACCCAGAAAGCAGTGTTATTTCCTACAAATTTCAGAGTAGAACCCTTTAAGTATTCTTTAAAAGCCAGGAGGACTACCCTGGCAGTCCAGTGGTTAGGATTTGGTGTTTTCACCGCCATGACCCCAGGTTCAATCCCTAGTGGGGAAACTAAGATCCTACAAACTGCTCAGTGCAGCCACAAAACAAAAAAGCTAGAAATATCCCTCTCTCCACGGAAAACCAAAAGAAATTTTCATTTGTCAATTTATATAGAGAGAAGTTCTATTAATATCCAGTCTAAAAAAAAAAAATCTCTCTAGAAATAGAACAGACCTTCCATTTGATTAGTACTTGATATACTACACAGATTCATTCAAAGAATCTTTGAGAATCTTGACAGAAATGCTCTACAAAATACTGCTGGTTTATTTTTAAAATTAAAGCTCAGATTTTAAATCATTTGCTCATGACCACACAGCTGGAAAGAAGAGCTGAGAGACAAACCTAATTCCAACCCTTAACTGTCCTCCCTGTGTTCCATCACTCCCCATGTGAAGGGCGGAGTGGGGGAAAGTACTGTTGAGAAGTCAAGTTCACTTAATTATTTTATATCTCTCTGATGTTCTCCAATACACACTGAGAATCATCAATGCCCTTTAAACTTCAGTGAATGTCTACCTAGAAACAAGCTTCCCTGGATATGGTCTGAAGGGTGCTCATCCCAGAAAAGGATAAAATACACCTGAAAAAAGTTTTTAGAACATCTCCCTCCCATAACAATACTCTGGTTTGGGAGCCTTTGGTATGTTCTACAATCCCTTCTGTAAGGATGTGCTCCTCCTTTCTGTCAAATGATTTTCTCCTCTGCTAAGACTTTAGTCAATTTTCTTCCTATTTTGCATGGAGCCAAATGTTTCCATTGTGTATCTTATTTTAAAATACTGCTTCAAGATAATGGGGAAGACTATCCACTAAAAACTAAACCCAACAGAGTAGGCTGAAACTGAAAGCACAGACAACAAACAGCGATTACCATCAGGGCCCTTGTGTAAATATCCATTGGTAGGAGGCATAAGTTGCTGATGACTGCCTGACTCAGAGTTGCTGTAGCCTTCCTGTGGCTCAGACAGTGTTCCTTGTGAAGACAAGTAGCTGGGAATGTCTGCAGGCAGATTGAGCTCCTCTGTAAAAGAGATATCTGTCATTCTCAAAAGAAGTTGGGCCATTTAGGCCAACACTCAGGAAGACTATTTGGTAAATGTATTCTACTTCGGTACTAATGGCCAAGAAAATGTTATGTACCCGGCAATGCAACAACTCTTAGACTTTTTTCTGAAAATTCTTTCTCATTAGAGTTCTCCCTCAAGCTTCACTTTCAAAGAATTAGCAAAAGAAACAAAACATAAAAGTCTGAAATCTTATCCAAAGATGCACTTTCCCATCTATCTGGCTGCTCCTCTTCTCTCACAGGACTTGAGGATGAGCGACAGGAATTAAAGGCTGACCTCCTCATAAAGATTCCACTCTTCCCCACAGGAGATGACAATGGAAATGAGCCTTGGGCATTAAAGACAGAGCGTGCACTGCAACTGTTTATAAGCGCAAAGTCTGGGGAGGACTGTCTACAAATTCTTAAAATTATTCACTGGAGAGGTTCCATTTCATCAAGAAGTAGGATTCTTCAACAAAAAAAGTCTTCCTTTTATCACATGTTAAGTATCAAAACTCTTTACTACATTGTGACTCAGGAACAAGCCCCAAGGGTCAAACAGGTGCCGCTCACCTGTGTTTGTGATACTGTAGTCCTCATTTTTCCTTCTCATGTGATAGATAACAATGACCCAGATCAAAGAGGTACCCACAACACAGCAGACCACAACAATGATGACAATGCCAACTGTGGTCCAGCCATCATCTTCATGCCCAATGCTACTCTGGGAAGAGTCACAATTGGGGGATGAAATCACATTTAGGTAAATGTGACCACGCTCTGTCCCAAGGGTGTTGGACATAATGCAGGTGTATTTCCCAGCATCTTCTAGCCCAGCGTCTACGATGATGAGGAGCTGGTTGGCTGCAGCAAAGAAGTGCCGTTCTGTCACCAGCAGTGGCCCGTCGTCTTTGGTCCAGTTGAGGCGAGGGGCGGGACTCCCCCCAGCTATGCACTGTAATACTGCCGTTTCACCTCGGGTTACTGTCTTGTCCTCCAGGGGTCTAACAAACGAGGGTGTCTCTAACAGAAAGAGGCATTAACAAATATTAGGCAACTGTACTCTTAAAATTCTACTGAATTAGACTAATGAGGTTATGATGGAATAGTCACTTTCATATGCTCTCGGGAGGATTAGAAGTTAATGTTTCAGAAAAACCAAAGCCTCAAAAAATTGAAATCTCCTCTCAGGAAGTCTACCTTGAGCAAGCTATCCTAAGCAAAGAATTCAAAGATTTATATACAAAAACGTTTATTACAAAATTAGTTTAAAATTTTTAAAGATAAAGGGAAAAATCTAGCAGAAAAAGAAGTAACTTACAGTACAGTCATGTGACATTTCATGAAGACTTAATGACAAGGTAACTCTGTGATACGATATTAAGTGGAAAGAGTAGGTATATACAACCACACAAAGATGAGTGTTCTTAAACACTCACACAGAATATGTCAAAATCTAAACAGTGTTAGAGTGACTTTCCCTCCTTGTTTCTAATTTTCTGAGTATATTAAAATTTTTAAACAGTAAACTTATTTTCCTGATTATACAAGTAATTACACAAACCAACACATTAAGAACCGTAACATGTAGAGGGAAAGAAAATTTGCCTTGGATTTGAGTCCCTTATAAAGACAGGTTTGTTCTAATAAGGGCAAAAAAACACCGAAACTGGTTGTCAGGGGAAATCTATGGGGAAAAGACATTTTACCAGTGCATAGGATTAACAGAAGTACACTAGAAGGAAAACAGGAAATCTAAGCAGAAGACAGGTCATTTTTCCCATCTTATAATTAAAAAAAAAAAAAAATGAAGTAGGGAGGAAATGTTCAATTGTCTCAGTGAAGCAGTACATGAGGCAGCATAAAACTGCAAATTCACTAATGAAGAGTAGGAAAAAAAAAAACATGAAGTAGAAAGCTGACAGAGGGAAATGTAACAGGATAAAGGAGGGATCCATAGGTTAAAAATCTCCAATTATGCCCTTGGAATTTCCCCAGATTTCAGTTAACTGACCCAATAATATCCTAGGCTGCCATAACCCTGCATAAATTGGCAGAACAAGGGAACAAAGCTATAAGGATCCCAACTGAAATCTCAACCTTAAGATTTTTCTTGCCATTAAGACCAAAAGTCGATCTATAGTGGAAGGACGTCCACAAAAGCAGGGAGCACAGAGCAGTGGACATACCTAGCACGATGAGTGAGGCATTGGCTGAGAGGCCGCCTGCTATATTCTGTGCCATGCAGCTATAGATGCCCATGTCTTCTATTTTCACATTTGCAATGAAGAATACATCATCCTCAGGCATGACATGCATGCGTCTCTCTCGAGCCGCAGGGAAGTCAGTACCACCGTCCTTCTGCCAGGAAATCTGAGGTGCGGGGTGTCCCTCTGCAGCACATTCTAATCTGGCCATGGCACCAGTGCGAATAGTTAGATCCATGGGAGTTTTCAGAAAAGATGGCATCTCTGTTCCCAAAAAAAATCACCAAAAGATAGTGGGTGGGGGAAAATACAGATACATACATACATGCACACACAAGGGAGAACCCATTAGGCAAAACACCAACTGTTGTGATGTGCCATTTCCTTGAGAAGACATGCTCTCTGCACTGACAATAAATACAACTTCAGAGGTCACCTTTTCTCTAAGAACTTCTGAGCATGGTGTACAGTGATGACTGACTAACTGTTGTAGAATGCTTGGCAAATCCACCTGATCGCCTTGACGGGGACGGGAAAAGCAGAGGCCACAAACCTTTTAGAATCCCAATTTTAGAACTTAATATTTACTATCCCCTACTTAAAGAGACTAAACGGTGCTTCTCAAACAAACATCTACAAAAAGAAACACATGATTAAAAAATGTATGTCTTCAAACAACTCATAAAACAGCCCAGAGGCAAAATACATGTGCATCTTTTAGTGGCACAAAACCTGAAGTGCTGTAGTTATTTAGTCCATAAGGCAACCAAGCTGGTTAATTTTTTTAACAGCCACGTGAAAAAGAGCATTATTTTCAAAAATGGTTTTGTATGACCACATTTAGACAACGATAATGATCACTGGTCCCAGAAATGTTCTCAATACTCCCAGTTACTGGATGGCCCTGTGAATTGAGTCAGGAATAAATTTTAAGTTTTTAGAACAAAATCATGGTTCTGCAAAGAAAATGGAGAATTAAACAATTTTTTTTTTCAAAAGCACAAATAAAAGTGAGAGTATCCCATCTCCTGAAACCATGGAATTCACCTCTATCCCTCAGTCAAAGACTAATTAGGGACAGTAAGTAGGTAAATCAGCAACCCAGCCTGTGTATTATCATTGCCCTAAGGACAAAAAGTAAGGACCCCTCACCCAAAGTCAAGTTTAACCTAATTGTCTTGGTCAAAGTTTCAAAAGTTAAATATGAAAAGCCCTTATAACTATAGAACCATCAGGGAATGTAACTGCTTACCATTCACAGTCAGTTTGGCTTTATGAGAGTAGTTAGAACCAAAGTGATTAGTAATAATACACTGGTATTTTCCTTCATCCGTGAAATTCACATTGAAAAGATGTAGGACACTAGTGTATTCCAGAGCTTCTCCAGCTTGTTGCTCATAACGAACAAAATTCTCAATATCAGCATCGTACAAGACTTCACTGTCTTTCCGCCACAGAGTGGACATGGGGGAGTCACTGCTGCTCACCGCAATGCACGTCAGGGTCACATTCACGCCTCTCAGAGCAACGGTGGTTTCAGGATGAGCTCTTATCTGTGGCTTGAGCAAATCATCTAAGGGGGAACATATGGGGCAGAAGCCAAGTCAGTTATTTATTTTTGCTTCTACAGATTTAATTTTCAAACAAATAATAGTAAAACTGCAAGTTCTGTTGACAAAATATCAAGATTAAGGCTGAAAGGCACTACAGAACCAGAACCCAATTCCCTTGTTTCAAGAGGAGGAGAATGATGCCCAGAAGGCTCAGGTGAGCTGGTCTAAGAGATGTTAAGTCAGCAGCTCAGCCTGGACTGGAACCTAGGTTTTCAGACTTCAGGGCTCAACATTCCTTTCACCCTCCTCCTACTGTCACTTATGCTTAGAATGCACTTCTTAAGAATTACCAGTTACTGGGAAAAGGAAAAACTTAAATTAGTAATTCTGTTACACTTTGCATGTATGTATGTGTTTGCGTATATATAACATATATAAAAATATGTATTCCTATGAAATATACTATCTGGAAGCAATTTGTACATAACATTCAACTAAAATAGTGAAAAATTCCAAATATGTCAAGAGTCCAACTGAAGACTGGCTTAGGACTGACTAAGAAACTATAGATTCATAAGTAGTAATATATTATTGAATTGATTCAAGGAAGCAGGTATATGAATTTTTAACCAATGTCTTCATTGGGTAACATTTCACTGTGCCATTCAGAAAGGCATTCATGGCAATGTCAGCAGAATTTAATCATCACTAGGTTCTTGGTTTTCTTCCTTAAAATTCATAAAAGGAACTTAAACTATAGAACCATCAGGGAATGTAACTGCTTACCATTCACAGTCAGTTTGGCTTTATGAGAGTAGTTAGAACCAAAGTGATTAGTAATAATACACTGGTATTTTCCTTCATCCGTGAAATTCACATTGAAAAGATGTAGGACACTAGTGTATTCCAGAGCTTCTCCAGCTTGTTGCTCATAACGAACAAAATTCTCAATATCAGCATCGTACAAGACTTCACTGTCTTTCCGCCACAGAGTGGACATGGGAAAGTCACTGCTGCTCACCGCAATGCACGTCAGGGTCACATTCACGCCTCTCAGAGCAACGGTGGTTTCAGGATGAGCTCTTATCTGTGGCTTGAGCAAATCATCTAAGGGGGAACATATGGGGCAGAAGCCAAGTCAGTTATTTATTTTTGCTTCTACAGATTTAATTTTCAAACAAATAATAGTAAAACTGCAAGTTCTGTTGACAAAATATCAAGATTAAGGCTGAAAGGCACTACAGAACCAGAACCCAATTCCCTTGTTTCAAGAGGAGGAGAATGATGCCCAGAAGGCTCAGGTGAGCTGGTCTAAGAGATGTTAAGTCAGCAGCTCAGCCTGGACTGGAACCTAGGTTTTCAGACTTCAGGGCTCAACATTCCTTTCACCCTCCTCCTACTGTCACTTATGCTTAGAATGCACTTCTTAAGAATTACCAGTTACTGGGAAAAGGAAAAACTTAAATTAGTAATTCTGTTACACTTTGCATGTATGTATGTGTTTGCGTATATATAACATATATAAAAATATGTATTCCTATGAAATATACTATCTGGAAGCAATTTGTACATAACATTCAACTAAAATAGTGAAAAATTCCAAATATGTCAAGAGTCCAACTGAAGACTGGCTTAGGACTGACTAAGAAACTATAGATTCATAAGTAGTAATATATTATTGAATTGATTCAAGGAAGCAGGTATATGAATTTTTAACCAATGTCTTCATTGGGTAACATTTCACTGTGCCATTCAGAAAGGCATTCATGGCAATGTCAGCAGAATTTAATCATCACTAGGTTCTTGGTTTTCTTCCTTAAAATTCATAAAAGGAACTTAAATATTTTATGCATCTGAACTTCCAAATGTCCTAAACGTTTTTAAGTAGACCTGGCAATATACAGGTATCTAAATGTCAGTTACTAGCAACATAGACATACTGATCTAAAAATTCCACTGTGTAAAGCTAAGAATTAGCTACTTTACAGGAAATTTAAGTGTAAAAAAAAAAGTCTCGAAATTGAGAACACAGATATATACTTGAAACTATGATTAACTGTTAGAATTAAGACAACTTGTCTATGTCCCCTCTCCCCTCCAAAAAACCCTCAAATCCTGCTGCTTTTGTCTTAGAAAAATGCATCAAAAGTAGAAACCAAATGAAATCGGTACATCCATACACTGCTGGTGAAAGATAAACTAGTGCGTCTGTTTGAAAACATCTGGTAGCACTTTTCAAGATCTACTAAATATAAAATCATACTTTTGAATGAATTCATGAGAAAACAAGCTCATACTTTTTGATTCAGGAATCTTACTAGATATTTATTCTAAGGTTAACAATCCCCCTAAAAGGGAAAGACTTACATTCATAAAGATGCTATTATAGTGACATTATTTTAAATGACTGTTTAAGAACACACAGAGGAAAAAACCGACTATGATATATGAAATCAAAGAACACAAAATTTAAGCTATAATTTATAATATAAAAATATTAGAGAAGAAAGTAAAGAAATAGAGATAGATATAGGCCAGTGTGAAAGCATTCTATTTTAAATTTTAAATTCTGTCATTAAGTTATTAAGCGCAATATACAAAATTTTAAGAAAAAATACAAACCACAGACAAAATCTTTCAGGTCCACATTCAGGATGCTTTGCCCTGCAAGCCATTCAGGGTGTGCACAGCTTACACTCACAGAATGCTGGAAGTTATTCTCAACCAGCCACGGAAGTAGCCACTTCACATGGCAGTCACACAGCAAACTGCTTGTGTTCAGAATCCTGCAGAAATCAAGAGGAAAAGAATCACCTTTACCTTTCTTCCAAGTTTCTCCAGCATTTAAAGCTTACTACATATCTATCTTCTTAAGGAAGCAGGTATATGAATTTTTAACCATTTTATTGGTTCATGCATCTTGAATCAGCAGAATTTAATCATCACTAGGTTCTTGGTTTTCTTCCTTAAAATTCATAAAAGGAACTTAAATATTTTATGCATCTGAACTTCCAAATGTCCTAAACGTTTTTAAGTAGACCTGGCAATATACAGGTATCTAAATGTCAGTTACTAGCAACATAGACATACTGATCTAAAAATTCCACTGTGTAAAGCTAAGAATTAGCTACTTTACAGGAAATTTAAGTGTAAAAAAAAAAGTCTCGAAATTGAGAACACAGATATATACTTGAAACTATGATTAACTGTTAGAATTAAGACAACTTGTCTATGTCCCCTCTCCCCTCCAAAAAACCCTCAAATCCTGCTGCTTTTGTCTTAGAAAAATGCATCAAAAGTAGAAACCAAATGAAATCGGTACATCCATACACTGCTGGTGAAAGATAAACTAGTGCGTCTGTTTGAAAACATCTGGTAGCACTTTTCAAGATCTACTAAATATAAAATCATACTTTTGAATGAATTCATGAGAAAACAAGCTCATACTTTTTGATTCAGGAATCTTACTAGATATTTATTCTAAGGTTAACAATCCCCCTAAAAGGGAAAGACTTACATTCATAAAGATGCTATTATAGTGACATTATTTTAAATGACTGTTTAAGAACACACAGAGGAAAAACCGACTATGATATATGAAATCAAAGAACACAAAATTTAAGCTATAATTTATAATATAAAAATATTAGAGAAGAAAGTAAAGAAATAGAGATAGATATAGGCCAGTGTGAAAGCATTCTATTTTAAATTTTAAATTCTGTCATTAAGTTATTAAGCGCAATATACAAAATTTTAAGAAAAAATACAAACCACAGACAAAATCTTTCAGGTCCACATTCAGGATGCTTTGCCCTGCAAGCCATTCAGGGTGTGCACAGCTTACACTCACAGAATGCTGGAAGTTATTCTCAACCAGCCACGGAAGTAGCCACTTCACATGGCAGTCACACAGCAAACTGCTTGTGTTCAGAATCCTGCAGAAATCAAGAGGAAAAGAATCACCTTTACCTTTCTTCCAAGTTTCTCCAGCATTTAAAGCTTACTACATATCTATTCTTTTTTCTTGACAAAAAAATGTTTAACCTGAATCTAACCATGAAAAAACAAATCCAAGCTGCCAGCTTTGCTTCCTCAACTATGACAGTGTCAGGAAAGACACTGACAAAAAGAGGGAGGAACAGGGTAAGGGGTCTATTCTTAGTCTCAAGGAAACTGAAGAGTCATTACAATCAAATGTGAGGTGAGCTCCTTCATTAACAAAGTATCTCTGCAAAGAACATTTTTTGGACACCAGAGAAATCAAATATAAGCTGCATATCAGATACTTTTTTCTTTAATCAATGCTCAATTTCAGTAGATGTGGTAATATTCTGGTTATGTCAGAAAACCACCTTGCACAGGAAATACATGTCGAGATGTCTAGTAGTAAAATGTTATGATGTCTATAGCCTACTTTCAACTGGTTAATAAGCAAAATAGTGTATGTGTATACGTATATGAGTATATGTGGAAATAGGGTGAGAGACAGAAAGGGAGGGAAAAGGAAGGAAGGAAAGAGGTAGGGAGAGAAATACATAACAAATTTAGCAAACAGTTAAGGATGGATGAATCTAGGTAAATGGCATATGGATGTTCACTGTATCTTGCTTTAAATTTTTGAGGTTTAAAAATTTTGCCAGTAAAATCTGGGCAAGGACTTACTTATATACATTAGAACATGGAGACAACTTTGTTGTGGAGAGGGTGTAATTATTCTCAAATTATTTCATGATGACTAAAAACATTTCAGCCCTGTGGCAACGTGTACTGCAACTTTAACTAAGAACCACTGAAAAATGGTTTGTGGCCATAATAGGCCTATAAGATACAAAATTTTAAGAAAAAATACAAACCACAGACAAAATCTTTCAGGTCCACATTCAGGATGCTTTGCCCTGCAAGCCATTCAGGGTGTGCACAGCTTACACTCACAGAATGCTGGAAGTTATTCTCAACCAGCCACGGAAGTAGCCACTTCACATGGCAGTCACACAGCAAACTGCTTGTGTTCAGAATCCTGCAGAAATCAAGAGGAAAAGAATCACCTTTACCTTTCTTCCAAGTTTCTCCAGCATTTAAAGCTTACTACATATCTATTCTTTTTTCTTGACAAAAAAATGTTTAACCTGAATCTAACCATGAAAAAACAAATCCAAGCTGCCAGCTTTGCTTCCTCAACTATGACAGTGTCAGGAAAGACACTGACAAAAAGAGGGAGGAACAGGGTAAGGGGTCTATTCTTAGTCTCAAGGAAACTGAAGAGTCATTACAATCAAATGTGAGGTGAGCTCCTTCATTAACAAAGTATCTCTGCAAAGAACATTTTTTGGACACCAGAGAAATCAAATATAAGCTGCATATCAGATACTTTTTTCTTTAATCAATGCTCAATTTCAGTAGATGTGGTAATATTCTGGTTATGTCAGAAAACCACCTTGCACAGGAAATACATGTCGAGATGTCTAGTAGTAAAATGTTATGATGTCTATAGCCTACTTTCAACTGGTTAATAAGCAAAATAGTGTATGTGTATACGTATATGAGTATATGTGGAAATAGGGTGAGAGACAGAAAGGGAGGGAAAAGGAAGGAAGGAAAGAGGTAGGGAGAGAAATACATAACAAATTTAGCAAACAGTTAAGGATGGATGAATCTAGGTAAATGGCATATGGATGTTCACTGTATCTTGCTTTAAATTTTTGAGGTTTAAAAATTTTGCCAGTAAAATCTGGGCAAGGACTTACTTATATACATTAGAACATGGAGACAACTTTGTTGTGGAGAGGGTGTAATTATTCTCAAATTATTTCATGATGACTAAAAACATTTCAGCCCTGTGGCAACGTGTACTGCAACTTTAACTAAGAACCACTGAAAAATGGTTTGTGGCCATAATAGGCCTATAAGATACATTTGAAAAGTCAGTGTTTTCTTATAATTACCCTTAAATATTCTATCCACTTGGAGGTAGGGAAAGCAAGTGATTTTGATAACATTATAATCTGCTTTGTATGCATCACCAAAATTCTCAAGTAGTTTCACAGTTTGGTATAAAAATAACCTAAAATCTGATTCTGACGTTTCTAACAGTCTTTAAGGGTACCCCAAAAGCCATATTTTATCAAGGGTGATTTTAAGTAAGCAGGCCAAAGGCTACCTTTTGCATTTAAGAATTCTTATGCTATAGGCATTCACTCATAGAGAAACAGCCGAGTCGACTATATGCCAGGCACCGTTCCAGGCAATGTCACTATTGCCCTCACAAAGCTTATATATTTAGACTCAAGCAACAAACAAACAAATGCAAAGCAGAGTTAGAAAGTTAAGTCGTATCAAGGAAAAACAAAGCAGAGATACAGAGAAAGCAGGTATCAGTTTAGATAAAGCTGTCAGGGAAAGATTTTTTGAAGAAATGGCCTTTGGGCAAAGACTGAAAGAATTGAGAGAACAAATCTCCGAGGTAAGAGTATCACAGATGGAGGAAACTGCGCGCCAACACCTGAGGCCAATGCTTAGAGAAAGCATCCATCAGGAAAAGCAAGGGGACCACTGATGCCAGAGCACAGAAAGTGAAGGGGCAGGGATGTGAAGGAGGTCAAAGAGCTGGGCAAGGACCAGGCCACACAAGTGCTTTATAAACCAAGGAAAGAAGCTGAGCTATTCTTTTCCTATGTGTGCTGGAATACACTGGAAGCTTAAGAACAGTGGAATGATAGTCTGATTTATGCCTTCTTGGGTATAATATACATTGGTTCATGAGACCTAGACTCATATCCTCATTTCACTACTTACCTTAGGCAAGATACTGAATGCCTCCAAAATCTCGGTTTCCATTTCTGGAAAAAGAGATTGAGAACGCCTACCTTCAAAAATATTTTTGAATAAGGCATTTAGCATAGTGCCTGGCCACAGATACCAAAGAATTCATATCAGTCCCTTCACTTCTGTTTCTTCTGGATCTTTCCATCCTTCACATGCCTTGCCTAATGGAGGATAGCCTCCATTCTCTCCACAAGTATCTGGATAGATATACATCAAATATTAACAGTGGTTGTCTTTTGAGTACTGAGGATGCCTTTCTCTCCCTCTTAATTTAACTATCAAATTTTCTACCATGATTACAAAATTTTAATGCAAAACAATTTATATTTGACTCTCCTACCTCTCCTCAATATTTTTGTAAAGCACTGTGAAGGATACAAAAAAGTATCAAGAAATATTTTAATAAATGTTGATGTCAAATTCAGTATTAAAATACTGAATGACTTTAAGTCATATTTATAAATATGACTTAAAGTAACCAAGAGCAAATAAAACTTCTCAATAAAAAAAAAAATCTGTATTAGAATTCCTGCATTAGCAGTCTATTCAAACAACTCAAAACTACCAAATGATTCTCTGAAGAATTAAATTACAATATCTGCTTTCAACTACTATATATATTTAAATAGAGTTCTCTTTAGAGTTAAAACTTTTTTGCTGGCCCTCAGATGATCATAACCAAAAATGATATACTGATATCCAATAAGTTGTGCCTTTTCCAGTTCAAGTAAGCCTCAGGAGAAATAAAATATGTCAAGAGACCAAAACCAAAAAAAGCCACTGTAAAAATCCGGCAGAAAATAACAAAAGATGAACTCCAACTTTTGCTATTATCTTCGCCATTCATCTTTTACTGTGTGCCAGGCTCTGTGTGGAACATCTCAAAACCTTCAAAGGCTTTCTAATGCATTTGAGGGGAAAAAAATTCTAACTTCTCATGGTCTATTAGGCCCTACATGATCAGGCCTGTTTGACTCTCTCATTTCTTACCACCCTTCCCCTTGCTCTTGTCTTCCAGCCACACCATGTCTCTGCTGTTTTTAAGCACAAAACACAAGCTCCTACCTCAGTGCCTTTTCATTGCTCTTTCCTGTGCCTAGACTGCCCTTCACCCATTTCTGGAAAGAGATTGAGAACGCCTACCTTCAAAAATATTTTGAATAAGGCATTTAGCATAGTGCCTGGCCACAGATACCAAAGAATTCATATCAGTCCCTTCACTTCTGTTTCTTCTGGATCTTTCCATCCTTCACATGCCTTGCCTAATGGAGGATAGCCTCCATTCTCTCCACAAGTATCTGGATAGATATACATCAAATATTAACAGTGGTTGTCTTTTGAGTACTGAGGATGCCTTTCTCTCCCTCTTAATTTAACTATCAAATTTTCTACCATGATTACAAAATTTTAATGCAAAACAATTTATATTTGACTCTCCTACCTCTCCTCAATATTTTTGTAAAGCACTGTGAAGGATACAAAAAAGTATCAAGAAATATTTTAATAAATGTTGATGTCAAATTCAGTATTAAAATACTGAATGACTTTAAGTCCTATTTACAAATATGACTTAAAGTACCCAAAAGCAAATAAAACTTCTCAATAAAAAAAAAAATCTGTATTAGAATTCCTGCATTAGCAGTCTATTCAAACAACTCAAAACTACCAAATGATTCTCTGAAGAATTAAATTACAATATCTGCTTTCAACTACTATATATATTTAAATAGAGTTCTCTTTAGAGTTAAAACTTTTTTGCTGGCCCTCAGATGATCATAACCAAAAATGATATACTGATATCCAATAAGTTGTGCCTTTTCCAGTTCAAGTAAGCCTCAGGAGAAATAAAATATGTCAAGAGACCAAAACCAAAAAAAGCCACTGTAAAAATCCGGCAGAAAATAACAAAAGATGAACTCCAACTTTTGCTATTATCTTCGCCATTCATCTTTTACTGTGTGCCAGGCTCTGTGTGGAACATCTCAAAACCTTCAAAGGCTTTCTAATGCATTTGAGGGGAAAAAAATTCTAACTTCTCATGGTCTATTAGGCCCTACATGATCAGGCCTGTTTGACTCTCTCATTTCTTACCACCCTTCCCCTTGCTCTTGTCTTCCAGCCACACCATGTCTCTGCTGTTTTTAAGCACAAAACACAAGCTCCTACCTCAGTGCCTTTTCATTGCTCTTTCCTGTGCCTAGACTGCCCTTCACCCAGTGTAAAATGCCTGGTCGCTTTATCTCACTAAGGGACTGGCTCAAAGGCGTCATCTTTAGAAAAGCCTTTCCTCACCACTTCAAATAGTGATCCCTGTCACTCTGTACACTTGTGACCCAGTTTATTCTTTGCAATATTTATTACCTGATGAGCGATCATATGCCTTCCTGTGAATAATGTATTATTATGAATTCATTGTACTATGCAATAACCCTGAGAGTGGTGCTATTCTCATTTTGAGAAGGGAAACTGAGTCTTAGGCTAAATACATAGTTATAAAGAATGGCGCAAGAATCTAAACCCAGACAGTTTGAATTCACATACTTCCAATGTATCTCACACTATATGTGGAGAAGGAATTTTTTAAATTCTCAGTCTGTTTTGGTCAATACTTCTATGAAGTTCAACAAGTGTCATGGTAACGTCAAACTGTTCTAAAAGTTTCTGAATTTCTATCCTTATCTCATCATAAATCCATTCTGGTCCACAGATCTCCCCTTTGAGTAGCCTTCAGGCAAGGCAAGAAGCGGAGTGACAGCCCACTGATTTTCACCAGTGGTTAAATACTCAAATCATCAGAGTCCAAAATTAACAGTAATGCCCAACTGACCACCCCTCTCCTGGGAAGCACCCCCTAGGAAATAAGAACAATGTTTTAAAAATCGTAAGTGAAAAAAGGTTAAAAGGATACATATTTTTCTATCATAACTATTCAACAGTTTTGGAACATTTTCATAGTTTGCACAGATTAGAGACATCCTCTCTGACCCGTTATAATGAAAGTGCCAGATCACTTCCAAACGATCACATAATATCTTAACTGTAACCCGCCCCAAGGGAGCACACGTCTCCAACAGTCCAAAAAGAAAGAGGGGCATAAAAAAGGAACAGTAGGTAAACATAAAGCATAGGAAGTAGTGATAAGGTCTCTTTTTAACTATAAGCCTTCCTCAGAAGCACAAGAAAAAATAGAAGGTCTTGGTGCCATACACTCTGGGCTTTTCAATGTTAAAAGTTACTTTTAAAAATTACATCCTGGGATGAGGGGGATATGCATATGACTAATCTGGGAACATACATATCTGTAGACAACAAAACTCTGTAAAAGTTAAGAGTAAAATAAAAGTTGAAAAAAAAAAATTACATCCAACTGCCAGGATAACTGAATGTTAACACTTTCTTTTTTCCTGACTGAACTGTGTGCTTTGGGAGACATCTGGGTCACATTCATCACACTTTAAACACAACAAGCATGGATAATGATCTAATTAGTGACAAAAAAAAGATTTAAGTTACTTACAGTTCTTTCAAGCGAGTCTGGGAAAAAGCATTTTCCTGGATAGACATTATCGCATTGTTGTTCAAATCTCTGAAATGAAGAGAAATGAAACATTAGCAGTGACCATTTCTACAATTAAGCTATATAAACACTTCACATGGTCATGAAAACCTCTGCTAATAGCAAAGATTATTTATATACTGAGTAAAATGGATGAAAAATACTTACAGATGCTCAAGGGACTCAAGACCAATGAATGCTTTCTTTGTAATTGACTTAATCTGATTTCCTTGTAAGATTCTGAAATACAAACAAACCTTTCTAATAAAGTTCTCCACTAAACAAAATTAAGTTCATTAAAACAAATATTTACCTATAAAAAGTGAAAATAAGCTTAACATGCATTTTTAAGAAAGTTGTGAACCTTTATTATCAACCATTGCAAAGCACAGAATAAAGGCATCTATTAAGATCTTGGTGCTCAATGAGACACCTATAAACAACCATCCTGACCACAGCTATACTTGTGGTTTTCAATAATCAACTGGATGATACTCCCCGTTTCTCCTTTCTCAGCAAAAGACCATCCAGTCAAAGAAATTCAGGCAAGTGTGAAGCCTTGGAGACATTCTTATGGGAGATCTAAAATCTTACTTGAGAGAATTCTCTTTTGCTAGTTAAATTACCCATAAATCTCGCCATGATTAAACAGATCTCTGGTTCAATTCTGGTTTCAGTGCATTTCTTTTACTTAAACTGAAATTCTAGTTCTATAAATAACTTCTCTTTAAGGGACCTTAGGAATGCTCTTTCAGAGAAAGTGCCCCACCACAAGAAGAAGAAAACAAAACAAAACAAAGAAACCTTAATAAATGGTTAATAAACAACCAGTTAATAAACAATACAGTTTCTTCCTTTAGTGGGTGAGTCAGAAGGCTCAGACTTTCTAGCCATAGCAAACAGACACGATCCAATCACATTTACAACTGCTTCTTTAAAATGTACCCTTCATAAACATACATAAATATGAAAAATACATACAATTTAGTGAGACTTGTGAGTCCAGCAAAGGCTTCACTAGCATCTTCTATGGCCCATGAAATTTCATTGTTTCTTAAGTTACTACAAAATACGTCAAGGATAGACAAGTTATTTTAGTCAACACGACCATCACACCGCCAGGCATCATCCTGAATAGCAATGCTAATTTTGACCCTTATATTAAAAAGGCTACTCATGATAAACACTCAACTCTTCTTTTAAAGAATACCTGAGATAATCATGTAAGAGCTAATTCTCATAAGCTAAGAATTAAGGCAACCTTGATAAATAAAGAAGCAACCTGTCAAGAGTATTAATCTTGCTAGCTAATAGTCTGTGGTTGTGTTAGCATATTAGAAATGATAGTCATGATCCTACCAAAAAGCAGGACTCAAGATGCAGTTCGTATGGCTTATAAATTTAATTTCAGACTAATGGGATTTGGGGTGACTCAGGCCTTCCCCTGAGCCCATAACCTAAAATGGATAACAAAAATTATCGTCAATAGAGAGCTTCACAGCTCAACAGCAATTAAACATGCCCCCAGGGAAGTAAGAATGATATACCCATGTGCTAGAGCAATCGCTCTGTTTTCTTTAAAAGGAAAACTATGACTCTTTTAAAATCCATTCTTCCATTTTCAGAGTAAACACAATTGCACTGTACCATGTGCTCATGAAGAAACACCAGCGAAGGATATTTAGTCACTTTTGCTTCTTAAGTCATCTCAGAACAAAGCACAAAGCTTTTTTGCTTTGTAAGACATATGCAAAGTCATCTGAATAATAGTAAGGAGACAGATCACTCTTCTCCCAGGTCTTTACCTGAAGTGAAAGCTATGAAAGATCATTTTATTTTACCAAAGAATAAACATCTGCTGGCTCAGCCCCACAGGACCCCACCCTCCTCCAAAGAACTCACTCACCCATGTGAGTAAGAAGTGTGTCTGCTCTGGCAAGAGCCTTGCTCCAAAGCCAGAATATCTCAGACCTGCTCCTAATTCCACCTTAACTATCTTTATGGCATTACATAATCATTTATTTCTGCAATGACTTTCCTAAGCTTTAGTACTAAAAGTAATAAGCAGCTGTGTGCTGAAAGAACCTGTCTGCCATTCCATGCACTGCCAAAAGGGCCACGGCTACATCTAATATAAATGCCTAAATAAATAAATTCCTGAGCTTGCACTAATCTAACTTAACCTCTGATAATGTTGAAAAATCTCACTTTTTTAATTTAAGCTTCACAGACCTCACACCGCAGGCATCATCCTAAATAGCAATGCTAATTTTGACCCTTATATTAAAAAGGCTACTCATGATAAACACTCAACTCTTCTTTTAAAGAATACCTGAGATAATCATGTAAGAGCTAATTCTCATAAGCTAAGAATTAAGGCAACCTTGATAAATAAAGAAGCAACCTGTCAAGAGTATTAATCTTGCTAGCTAATAGTCTGTGGTTGTGTTAGCATATTAGAAATGATAGTCATGATCCTACCAAAAAGCAGGACTCAAGATGCAGTTCGTATGGCTTATAAATTTAATTTCAGACTAATGGGATTTGGGGTGACTCAGGCCTTCCCCTGAGCCCATAACCTAAAATGGATAACAAAAATTATCGTCAATAGAGAGCTTCACAGCTCAACAGCAATTAAACATGCCCCCAGGGAAGTAAGAATGATATACCCATGTGCTAGAGCAATCGCTCTGTTTTCTTTAAAAGGAAAACTATGACTCTTTTAAAATCCATTCTTCCATTTTCAGAGTAAACACAATTGCACTGTACCATGTGCTCATGAAGAAACACCAGCGAAGGATATTTAGTCACTTTTGCTTCTTAAGTCATCTCAGAACAAAGCACAAAGCTTTTTTGCTTTGTAAGACATATGCAAAGTCATCTGAATAATAGTAAGGAGACAGATCACTCTTCTCCCAGGTCTTTACCTGAAGTGAAAGCTATGAAAGATCATTTTATTTTACCAAAGAATAAACATCTGCTGGCTCAGCCCCACAGGACCCCACCCTCCTCCAAAGAACTCACTCACCCATGTGAGTAAGAAGTGTGTCTGCTCTGGCAAGAGCCTTGCTCCAAAGCCAGAATATCTCAGACCTGCTCCTAATTCCACCTTAACTATCTTTATGGCATTACATAATCATTTATTTCTGCAATGACTTTCCTAAGCTTTAGTACTAAAAGTAATAAGCAGCTGTGTGCTGAAAGAACCTGTCTGCCATTCCATGCACTGCCAAAAAGGCCACGGCTACATCTAATATAAATGCCTAAATAAATAAATTCCTGAGCTTGCACTAATCTAACTTAACCTCTGATAATGTTGAAAAAAAATCTCACTTTTAATTTTTCAGGGTCAAACCTAAAGGAAGACTACTTACTTAAATTAAAAAAGAATCATGGCTTCCCCGGTGGTCCAGTGGGTAAGGACACCGCCTTGCAGTGCAGGGGGCGTCGGTTCGATCGCTGGCCTGGGAAGATCCCACGTGCCGCGGAGCGGCTGGATCGATGTGTCCAACTATTGAGCCGGAGCTCTAGAGTGCACGCACCCAGAGTCAGTACTCTGCAGTGACAGAGGCCACTGTGATGGGAGGCCCACACAGGCCAAAGAACAACGATGGATGAAAACAGATAAAGACCAATAGAAGTGGCCCAAAAAAAAACAAAACAAAAAATCAAACACACACTTGTGCACACACAGACACCTTCACAAAATCATCGTGCTTTCTTTGTCAATGATGGTTAGGTCCCAAAGTTGAGAACCTGTCTGAGATCATTTATCAACTAAACCTGATGACCAAAAAGTCTCCTACTCAGGAACCTTAAGAATCTACAAATTCTACTAATTACTCTTCTATTTTATTCTGCTGTATGTTTGAGATCACTGTATCTTATTGAAATATCTCTCCATTCAATTTTATTTCATGATAAGGATAGAACATTCAACATACAGAACCACAGAATTTTAGAGCTGGAACTGCCTTTTGTAACCGTCTAACCCTAACTTCATCCTTCACTGGATGAGAAGACTAAAAAAAACTAACACCCAGGAAAGGCTAAGTGATTCTGTTCTCCCGGCAGTTAAAAATAAAAACCATATGAACTTCAGTATAAAAAAAGACTTGGGTCCTAATCCTGGCCCAAATATTTACAAGGTATATGACTTAAATCATGTTAATCTCTCTCAGTTGAATATCTCAGACCTGCTCCTAATTCCACCTTAACTATCTTTATGGCATTACATAATCATTTATTTCTGCAATGACTTTCCTAAGCTTTAGTACTAAAAGTAATAAGCAGCTGTGTGCTGAAAGAACCTGTCTGCCATTCCATGCACTGCCAAAAAGGCCACGGCTACATCTAATATAAATGCCTAAATAAATAAATTCCTGAGCTTGCACTAATCTAACTTAACCTCTGATAATGTTGAAAAAAAATCTCACTTTTAATTTTTCAGGGTCAAACCTAAAGGAAGACTACTTACTTAAATTAAAAAAGAATCATGGCTTCCCCGGTGGTCCAGTGGGTAAGGACACCGCCTTGCAGTGCAGGGGGCGTCGGTTCGATCGCTGGCCTGGGAAGATCCCACGTGCCGCGGAGCGGCTGGATCGATGTGTCCAACTATTGAGCCGGAGCTCTAGAGTGCACGCACCCAGAGTCAGTACTCTGCAGTGACAGAGGCCACTGTGATGGGAGGCCCACACAGGCCAAAGAACAACGATGGATGAAAACAGATAAAGACCAATAGAAGTGGCCCAAAAAAAAACAAAACAAAAAATCAAACACACACTTGTGCACACACAGACACCTTCACAAAATCATCGTGCTTTCTTTGTCAATGATGGTTAGGTCCCAAAGTTGAGAACCTGTCTGAGATCATTTATCAACTAAACCTGATGACCAAAAAGTCTCCTACTCAGGAACCTTAAGAATCTACAAATTCTACTAATTACTCTTCTATTTTATTCTGCTGTATGTTTGAGATCACTGTATCTTATTGAAATATCTCTCCATTCAATTTTATTTCATGATAAGGATAGAACATTCAACATACAGAACCACAGAATTTTAGAGCTGGAACTGCCTTTTGTAACCGTCTAACCCTAACTTCATCCTTCACTGGATGAGAAGACTAAAAAAAACTAACACCCAGGAAAGGCTAAGTGATTCTGTTCTCCCGGCAGTTAAAAATAAAAACCATATGAACTTCAGTATAAAAAAAGACTTGGGTCCTAATCCTGGCCCAAATATTTACAAGGTATATGACTTAAATCATGTTAATCTCTCTGAACTTCAGTTCCCCATTATGAAAAAGGGCAGTAAGATTCTAGTACTCTGAAAGCCCCTGACCCAGAACAGATCACTTATAATAAAAGTTAGTTTTTTCTATCCAAAGGCATACAGTGAACAGGTCTCCTGCCAGAGCTGGTCCCACCATACACCCTGCATCCTTCTCAATGAGAAGCAGCAGTTCTGGCTCACTGCTGGTAGCTGAAGGTCAAAAGAGTAAGAAAATGTGCATTCCTGACACTAGCAACTGTTTTATTCCACAGTAATTGGCACAGTAAGAGATGCTCTGTTGTTTAGCTAACTCAGAATTAGAATTCAAGCTGAAACTGCTAGAGGTAAGTAAAATTCACGTATAGGGATAGAGATAAGCAAGACTGTCTTGCCCCAAGGCATAGGAGAGAACTGTAAAATATTAACACACATAAATGTGTAGGCTGATTAGCTGTTTTGCTTCAGTGCTTTAAAAAACAAAAATCAACCAAATAAAAAAAAAAAAGGAAAGATGTACTTACAGGGTTTGTAGATTGGAAAGAAACCTAAATACACCATCAGCAATATAAATGACTCTGTTGTCCCCTAAATTCAAACTCTCCAGTAAGCTCAGACCCACAAAGGCAGATTCATCCAAGCGGGTCAACTGGTTATAGGACAAATCACTAAAAACAAGAAACATGTAAGGTAAAGAATTCACTCTCTTTTTAGTTCAACTTTGATACACTTATTACACTTACACAATAAATTTAGGGCTTTCAAACTTCTAATAAATAGGGTATTCAGTTTATCAACTAAACCTGATGACCAAAAAGTCTCCTACTCAGGAACCTTAAGAATCTACAAATTCTACTAATTACTCTTCTATTTTATTCTGCTGTATGTTTGAGATCACTGTATCTTATTGAAATATCTCTCCATTCAATTTTATTTCATGATAAGGATAGAACATTCAACATACAGAACCACAGAATTTTAGAGCTGGAACTGCCTTTTGTAACCGTCTAACCCTAACTTCATCCTTCACTGGATGAGAAGACTAAAAAAAACTAACACCCAGGAAAGGCTAAGTGATTCTGTTCTCCCGGCAGTTAAAAATAAAAACCATATGAACTTCAGTATAAAAAAAGACTTGGGTCCTAATCCTGGCCCAAATATTTACAAGGTATATGACTTAAATCATGTTAATCTCTCTGAACTTCAGTTCCCCATTATGAAAAAGGGCAGTAAGATTCTAGTACTCTGAAAGCCCCTGACCCAGAACAGATCACTTATAATAAAAGTTAGTTTTTTCTATCCAAAGGCATACAGTGAACAGGTCTCCTGCCAGAGCTGGTCCCACCATACACCCTGCATCCTTCTCAATGAGAAGCAGCAGTTCTGGCTCACTGCTGGTAGCTGAAGGTCAAAAGAGTAAGAAAATGTGCATTCCTGACACTAGCAACTGTTTTATTCCACAGTAATTGGCACAGTAAGAGATGCTCTGTTGTTTAGCTAACTCAGAATTAGAATTCAAGCTGAAACTGCTAGAGGTAAGTAAAATTCACGTATAGGGATAGAGATAAGCAAGACTGTCTTGCCCCAAGGCATAGGAGAGAACTGTAAAATATTAACACACATAAATGTGTAGGCTGATTAGCTGTTTTGCTTCAGTGCTTTAAAAAACAAAAATCAACCAAATAAAAAAAAAAAAAAAGGAAAGATGTACTTACAGGGTTTGTAGATTGGAAAGAAACCTAAATACACCATCAGCAATATAAATGACTCTGTTGTCCCCTAAATTCAAACTCTCCAGTAAGCTCAGACCCACAAAGGCAGATTCATCCAAGCGGGTCAACTGGTTATAGGACAAATCACTAAAAACAAGAAACATGTAAGGTAAAGAATTCACTCTCTTTTTAGTTCAACTTTGATACACTTATTACACTTACACAATAAATTTAGGGCTTTCAAACTTCTAATAAATAGGGGTATTACATCTCATTACTGGCCATGGGAATGACTTATTCAGTCTGCTCTAGTCTCATAGCCTCCACTGAAGGGCCATCCCACACTTACAGCTCGGACAGTCTTTGGCAGAACTCCCACGCGTCAGGGCTGATTCTTTCCACAGCATTCTGGCTCACGTAGAGCTGCTGTAACATGCGCAAGCCGTACAGCCAGCCCTTGTTCACTTCTGTGAGGTTATTATGCTCTAGCTCTCTGCACAATTAAAGAAAGAAAGGAGGAAATATGTTTCAAACAAGGCACTGCAATGAGAAGATTCCAGAATCTTAAATCTTGCACAGAGAGCCATATACTTTTGTTCAACCCAAGTGAACAAACTCTCTTCATGAATGTTATTTTAGATTTCGTGCAATAAAGTGGTGAGACTATCTAAAATATATCTATAAAATAAACTCACCAAAAAATAAAAAAAAAAACACACACACAAAAAAAATAAACTCACCAGAAGATCCAGTATACCTGGTTCTAGATAAACTCTGATAATTTTCACCAGCCAAATATTAAGAAAATATAAACATTTTAGAAAAGCATTTGGAAAAATGATAACAAAAATACTGGTTAGATAGCAAAGCTTAAAGTTTAACTTACTTCACATAAAAGCTAAAATACTTTGTTATAAATTAAAGTTTCTATTCTAGCTATTCAGCACTGAAAAGTCCCAGACTTCTTTCATAACAATCTCCTGTTCTAGGTCACATTACTTACAGTTCTTCCATGTGATCCAAGCCAAAAAAAGCTCCATCCTTCAGTTGGCTAATGCCATTCCGCTGCATTTTCAAAGATCTTAACGAGTCAAGCCCTTGGAATGTGAGACCCTCCACAACTTTAATCCTGTTTCTCTTAAGTTCCCTTAAAAAAAATGGTTTCACAGTCAGAAAACTGGTTTGCTCATCTGCCCTAATAGTAATAAACAGAAACAGGTACTGTAAGGAAAAAAACCAATCTTCTTATAATCCATCTATTCAGTTACTCACAAGAACTGGAGGTGAGGTAGCCTGAAGATCTTGGGTGGAATCATGCTAATTCTGTTTCTGTTTAACTTTATCACTAATAAGGAACTTGACAAATTATCGAAGCAACCAGCCTCCAAGACGGTTATCCTATTGTTACTCAAATTCCTAAAATGAACAAGATAACAACAACAAAAAAATTTTAATGAAACTAAATAAAAATTCTACCACTGGAAAACTGACCCAAGTCTATGACTGAGTCCTAGTTCTACAACTTAGCAACTGTATACAGCTTTACAAATCATTTAACTGCTTTGTTTCTTCAACTACAAAACAAAGAGACTACCTATAAACATGTATAAAACTTAAAAGCTTTTGCATAGTAAAAGAAAATACAAACAAGGTGAACAGACAACCCACAGAATGGGAGAAAATAATAGCAAATGAAACAAAGAATTAATCTCCAAAATATACAAGCAGCTCAGACAACTCAACATCAAAAAAACAAACAACCCAATCAAAAAATGGGAAAAAGACCTAAACAGACATCTCTCCAAAGAATACGTACACACGGCCAAAAAAAACACATGAAAAGATGCTCAGTGTTGCTTGTTATTTGCAAATCAAAACTACAATGAGACAGCACCTCACACCAGTCAGAATGGCCATCATCAAAATATCTACAGACAATAAACGCTGAAGAGGGTGTGGAGAAAGGGAACACTCCTGCATTGTTGGTGGGAATGTAAACTGATAACCACTATGGAAGACAGTATGGAGATTCCTCAAAAAGCTAAGAAGTACCATATGACCCAGCAATCCCACTATTAGGCTTATACCCTGATGAAATCAAAACTGAAAGAGACACCTGTACCCCAAAGCTCATTGCAACACTCTACAATAGCTAGAACATGGAAGCAACCTAGATGTTCATTAACTAATGAATGCATAACAAAGCTCTGGTACATATATACAGTGGAATACTTCTCAGCCACAAAAAGAAACGCAAATAAATCAGTCCTAATGAAGTGAATGAATCTAGAACCTATCATACAAAGCGAAGTAAGTCAAAAAGAGAAGGATAAGTATAGTATATTAACACATATATATGGAATCTAGTAAGATCGTACTGATAAATACACACACAAAGCATCGATGGAAAAACAGTCATAGAGAACAGACTTATGAACAATGGGGAGAGGGAAGAGTGGGTGAGAGAGAGAGAAAGAGCAACATGGAGCCCTTTACTAACATATGTAAAAGAGGTAACTACTGTCAATGTGCTGTGGGACTAAGGGATCTTTCATGGGGGCTATACGATGGCCTGGAGGGGTGGGATGGTGGGGAATGGGATATACATATGACCAATCTGGAATTACACGTATCTGTAAACAATGAAAGAAAGGATACTATCTATTTCATTGGCTTGAAACCAAATGTGTGAATATGCTTTGCAAACAGTTAAACACTAGCCTATATGCTAATTATCATCATCATCACACAGATTAAGCCACTATTTAACAGACCATTCCCATTTATCTTCTACAAAACCGTTAATAAATCACAATCCAGGGCATCCCCTGGTGGTCCAATGGGTCACATAAAAACCCAGAATGGGAGAAAATAATAGCAAATGAAACAAAGAATTAATCTCCAAAATATACAAGCAGCTCAGACAACTCAACATCAAAAAAACAAACAACCCAATCAAAAAATGGGAAAAAGACCTAAACAGACATCTCTCCAAAGAATACGTACACACGGCCAAAAAAAACACATGAAAAGATGCTCAGTGTTGCTTGTTATTTGCAAATCAAAACTACAATGAGACAGCACCTCACACCAGTCAGAATGGCCATCATCAAAATATCTACAGACAATAACGCTGAAGAGGGTGTGGAGAAAGGGAACACTCCTGCATTGTTGGTGGGAATGTAAACTGATAACCACTATGGAAGACAGTATGGAGATTCCTCAAAAAGCTAAGAAGTACCATATGACCCAGCAATCCCACTATTAGGCTTATACCCTGATGAAATCAAAACTGAAAGAGACACCTGTACCCCAAAGCTCATTGCAACACTCTACAATAGCTAGAACATGGAAGCAACCTAGATGTTCATTAACTAATGAATGCATAACAAAGCTCTGGTACATATATACAGTGGAATACTTCTCAGCCACAAAAAGAAACGCAAATAAATCAGTCCTAATGAAGTGAATGAATCTAGAACCTATCATACAAAGCGAAGTAAGTCAAAAAGAGAAGGATAAGTATAGTATATTAACACATATATATGGAATCTAGTAAGATCGTACTGATAAATACACACACAAAGCATCGATGGAAAAACAGTCATAGAGAACAGACTTATGAACAATGGGGAGAGGGAAGAGTGGGTGAGAGAGAGAGAAAGAGCAACATGGAGCCCTTTACTAACATATGTAAAAGAGGTAACTACTGTCAATGTGCTGTGGGACTAAGGGATCTTTCATGGGGCTATCGATGGCCTGGAGGGGTGGGATGGTGGGGAATGGGATATACATATGACCAATCTGGAATTACACGTATCTGTAAACAATGAAAGAAAGGATACTATCTATTTCATTGGCTTGAAACCAAATGTGTGAATATGCTTTGCAAACAGTTAAACACTAGCCTATATGCTAATTATCATCATCATCACACAGATTAAGCCACTATTTAACAGACCATTCCCATTTATCTTCTACAAAACCGTTAATAAATCACAATCCAGGGCATCCCCTGGTGGTCCAATGGGTAAGGACACCGCCTTGCAGTGCAAGGGTCGCCAGTTCATTCACTGGCCTGGGAAGATCCCACGTGCCGCGGAGTGGCTGGACCAATGTGTCCAATTACTGAGCCAGAGCTCTGCAGCGACAGACGCCACCGCGATGGGAGGCCCACAGGAGTCAAAGAACAAAGATGGATGAAAATGGAGAAATGAAAGACCAATAGAAGTGGCCCGCCCGCTCCCCTCCCTCCCCAACCCGACCCCTGCCCAAAATAAATAAATAAATAAATCTTAAAAAAAAAAAAATCACAATCCAGATTTAAATCTCAAAAACTGCCATGGATTGTTAATATTTTCAGAAAACAGTGTACTCTTTCTTTAAGGGCAGGAAAACAGAAAATCTAACCTAGGTTTGTTTCAGCATATCAAAATCACAATAAGTAACAAACATATCTGGGCCGATAAATTTCAATGAATAGTAAGTATGCCCTTCAGAATAAATCTAGTTTAAGTTTTTATTTTACTTACAGATATTTAAGCTGCATTCGAGGAAATGAAGATGTCTTGATTTCTGATATGAAATTTGAGCTGAGATCTAAATTCTCGAGAGCAGGGTAAAACTGGAACGCTTCTGCACTGATTTCTGGGATTAGATTATGGACTCTGCAAAACAAAAATATTACTGAAGGTACTGCCAGGGATCCACCCCAGACCACAAAAATGTTTAATAATAAGAATCAACAACAAGGGTACCTGAAACAAACAAACAAACAAAACTGTGTACTATTCATAATTTAAGTAAAAGACCTGATATCGTAATTACTTACAATGAGAGGAGTGTAATATTAGAAGTTGGTTCTCCAAAATATGGGAGTTCTGTTAGCTCATTATAATTCATTTTCCTGGATAGGAGGGAAAACAGATATAAAGATTCAGTGAGGGCCGTGTTAAGTCTTGAATTCTAGTTTCTAGCTAACACATATTTTTTAGAATAGATGCCAAATGTGAAAAAAAGTCTATGACAGAGAATGAGTTAGACTAAATGTATTCCACTGAGAAATTAGAGATTTTAATTAAAAAGTTTTTATGGTGCAGATCTATGATTTGATACCAATATTAGAAAGGTTAGGAAATATTTTGCACACTAAATATTTTTAATTCCCAGTAAGATTCTTTCAATATTTACTTTTAGGACAGCTAATTTAAGTTTTTCTTCAACAACAAAAAAGTAATTCCTATCTCTTTTATTTATTTATAATAAATAAATTATGTTAATTAAATAGATTTTTTAAACACAGACACACAAAAATGTTTTTAAGTTACTCAAAGTTAGGGAACGTTGCTTGAGACCACAGACCTAACAGATTATCTTGACCGTTATAGTAGCAAATCTACCACAATCACATTTCACCAACCTGGTCTTCAATCACTGAACAACCTCAACAATCTAGAATACAGAAAAGCAGGCACATGTAAAATGCCTCCAAACCAAAGGAAGTAACTTATGTAGTTCATGCAATGAATAATAAAGCTCATCCACTTCCCACTGAGCATTTTCCTTTTCTCAGGGCCTACTCTTCCAGCTAGTAAGCTTGTTAATTGTTCATTCAGTCCACAGATAAAACGCAGTCCATCTGAGGCAGGGAAGAAGAGAATGCAGAGACAAAGAGAGCACGAAGCACCCTTTGTCAGAAAGATACTCAGAAAAAAATTCATCTGAGGATTCTGAGGTGTTTAGTATAGAGGTAAACAGTTGGGCCTCTGAGACTATTACAAAGCAAAAAATACATTAGTAATATTTTAGAAAATCCTCTCCAAAAACTACATAGTAATATACTCAGTACTAAAGGAAAAACTTCAGTGAAGTCAAAGACTGAATTACATTAAACAACACACTCCAAATGATACCAAAAAATACCGTATTCCATATAAATTTACTTCAGACATGATTCTTCCATCTCAGACAAGTCAAAGATAAAAAATAAATAAATTTACACAATAGAGACTTTTAAAGCTAAAACCCTGGCCAAATACACACACACACACACACACTCTCTCACTCACTCACTCCGAAGAGGAGGAAAATCTTACTTTAGGCTCCATGGAAGTAGAATAGCTTTCCTATGCATCTTACAACTTGGCATAAAACCCAAAGAATCTGTGATAGTAACAAAGCTAAACATTAAGTTTAGGTTTTTAATCACATTTTAATCTAAAGTTTTCTTTCCTTCAATTTTTTTTTAAACATTTTTTCTCTCTTTTTAAAATTTTGGCCTCTTTTATTGGTTTTTTATTTACTTATTTTTCATCCATCTTTATTCTTTTGGCCTGTGTGGACCTCCCATCGCTGTGGCCTCTCTCACTGCAGAGAGAGGCTCTGGGTGCAAGTGATTCAGAGCACTGGCTCGCAACTGCACACACCACCGGTCCAGCCGCTCTGCGGCACATGAGATCATCCTGGGCCAGGAATCAAACCAGTGCCCCTGTGCTGCAAGGCAGACTCCTTACCCACTGGACCACCAGGGAATCCCTACCTTCAATTTTTTTGATTTCACTTTTGGACTGAATATCCTGAAATTCATAATTCACCAAATCACCTCAAAGAATTTAACATAAATTTAAGTAAATAAAAATAACTTACACTTCTTGTAATGTTTGAGATTCCAAGCTGATGTTCCAGTTAGACAACCGATTATGACTCAGATCCCTAAATGGAGGACAGAAGACCATTCTTAAGTTAGTGTTGCAAATACACTTAAGGGAAAAAAAACAATGAAACTAAAATAGAACTCTGACAATGCTATAAAACATGAATTTGAGTAGCACAGATTAAAAACAAAAAATTTACAAAGAATGAATAAAAATTCACCTAGATGAATCTCAAAATAGCTTTTCACCTTTATGAGTTTTTTTTTCATTTTTCTTTTTACTAACTAGGAAACACATTCACATGGTTCAATAGCCAAAAAGTATAAAAGAATGTATAGTAAAAAGATTCCCACTCTTCAGACATTCAATGTTCCTCCTCAACAGCAACAAGTGAAAATATATTAATACCATTTCTTTATAGCCTGTCAGATATTTTATGCATGTACCAGAAAATTTTTATTTTCTGATAAAAATAACAATGTGTTAGAATAATTCACATATTGTTTGCCTTTTGCTTTTTTCACTTAACAATACATCTTGTAGATCATTTTAGTGTTATGTTTTCTTCATCTGTTTTAGTAATTATAGTATATTTTTATTATATTCTATATACTTTTGAAAGAAATATACTTTTTAAAGTAATACAAGGTAATACATACTTTTAAAGTAATATACACTTTACATAATATGTATTACACTTTAGCTGTTGATAAACTTGAAGATGGAGTGGATTTTACAAGTCAAGACAGTGATTTTCTATTTTAGAACTGGGGTTGACCACATTCCAGATAGAGATGCAGTCTTCCTTTCCTTAAAAAAAGAAAGAAAAAACCAAAGTAACCTTGCTTCAGAGAAGGGAAATTCATTTTACTCCAAATTACCTTAATGATGATGGCAGTAGCAGAAACATTTATTATTAAGTGCCAGGCACTCTTCTATGCAGTTTATACATATTAACCATCTAAATCCATACAACTACCTAAGGCAAATACTTTTGCAATCCTCACTTTACCAACACATAAGCAGACAGAGAGATTAATAATTTGGCAATTCAAGGTCACACAGCTAATAAGTGAGGAAGTCGTAGACTTGAAATTCCCTCTCACTCCTAATGAGTATTTACCAGATAAGGCAGAGATTTCACTGATACTAGTCATGAGTCTAAATATCTAAATAGGCTTGAAAATTCACCTTGATGCTTTCTGGCATCTTTTCAAGGCTGAGATGGAATCCAGCCCACACAAGCTGTCTGCCCAAGAGATGTATTATACATTACAATATGGCTAGCAATGGGGACACACTAGAGACACATTACGGACTACTTTATCTCACTGTGACACCATGGGCAGCTGACAGATGCATGCAGTGTGAGCAATGGCTCTATCACAGCAGAACAATTTGTTCTCAGCTAGATTCCCATCTGTGCATCTGTAAAACCTAGATAGTTTCATGTAAGAGCCTAATTTACACCATAATGTAACTAAAGCTACATCTAACTATTAATACCATTTCTTTATAGCCTGTCAGATATTTTATGCATGTACCAGAAAATTTTTATTTTCTGATAAAAATAACAATGTGTTAGAATAATTCACATATTGTTTGCCTTTTGCTTTTCACTTAACAATACATCTTGTAGATCATTTTAGTGTTATGTTTTCTTCATCTGTTTTAGTAATTATAGTATATTTTTATTATATTCTATATACTTTTGAAAGAAATATACTTTTTAAAGTAATACAAGGTAATACATACTTTTAAAGTAATATACACTTTACATAATATGTATTACACTTTAGCTGTTGATAAACTTGAAGATGGAGTGGATTTTACAAGTCAAGACAGTGATTTTCTATTTTAGAACTGGGGTTGACCACATTCCAGATAGAGATGCAGTCTTCCTTTCCTTAAAAAAAGAAAGAAAAAACCAAAGTAACCTTGCTTCAGAGAAGGGAAATTCATTTTACTCCAAATTACCTTAATGATGATGGCAGTAGCAGAAACATTTATTATTAAGTGCCAGGCACTCTTCTATGCAGTTTATACATATTAACCATCTAAATCCATACAACTACCTAAGGCAAATACTTTTGCAATCCTCACTTTACCAACACATAAGCAGACAGAGAGATTAATAATTTGGCAATTCAAGGTCACACAGCTAATAAGTGAGGAAGTCGTAGACTTGAAATTCCCTCTCACTCCTAATGAGTATTTACCAGATAAGGCAGAGATTTCACTGATACTAGTCATGAGTCTAAATATCTAAATAGGCTTGAAAATTCACCTTGATGCTTTCTGGCATCTTTTCAAGGCTGAGATGGAATCCAGCCCACACAAGCTGTCTGCCCAAGAGATGTATTATACATTACAATATGGCTAGCAATGGGGACACACTAGAGACACATTACGGACTACTTTATCTCACTGTGACACCATGGGCAGCTGACAGATGCATGCAGTGTGAGCAATGGCTCTATCACAGCAGAACAATTTGTTCTCAGCTAGATTCCCATCTGTGCATCTGTAAAACCTAGATAGTTTCATGTAAGAGCCTAATTTACACCATAATGTAACTAAAGCTACATCTAACTATCACTTTTTTTTTTTTTTTTTAGGTAAGAAATGGATTTATTCAGATTCAGAGAGAGCACACTCCACAGACAGAGTGTGGGTTATGGCAGAGCACATCCACTGGCCCAACTATTACTTTTTCACACAGTTCTAAAACCTTTATTCTAAGGTTTGTGGCGGGTATCAGCTCAAGGACACTCATGAATGGAGGGGATGTGCTAGGAAGAAAATCTTATATGCAGACACTTAATCCAATTCACACTTGCTACTGAACAATAAACAGAATTTCATATTAACACAAGCAAAGAGACGTTTATTTATTGTGGTACTTCAACTGAAAGAGAAGTTCAACTGTTCTAATTTAAGTTAGAGACTCCACATTCTGCTCCAAGGTGGCTGGTCTGGCAGAGAGCTAATATTATCCGCAGAGTAGGTTACCACAGTATGATTTAATCCTACATCTCATGCTTTCTGTAAATTAGTTTATTTTTCCCTTTTACAGATTAAGGGCTTTCATTTTAATCAGGGTGTCTAATGCCTTTCCAAATCCTCATCTCCCTCACAGTGTAAATGTTGACTGTACTATCTCCTATGGTCCTCTCATAGACATCAAGGATGACCAGACAATCAGTTTTAAAGAAAACCATTATTAAAGAAACCTAAAGCAATACAATTAAGCTTGACTTATTCACAGTATAAGCCACTATATATTCAGTATCAGTAAAAACTGTCCTGGGGGAAAGAATAATTTTCTCTGTATGTTGAAGTACCTCTAACTTTGCAATGGAATGCAAAAGATACCTGAAATACTCTAGAGTCTCTATAGACTAACGCTGTCTTAAGAATATACGCCTCATAGAACTCCATATAATGAGGCTCCCTGGATCTTTCTGCAACAAATCCACACAGAAGAGATTTTAAAATGCTAACAACAAACTGAAATACACTCCCAAAGTATATTATCATAGAAAGCGACTAGTATATGTCATATAACTGCTCCATCAAAACACCAGATGTGTAACTAGAATTACATGAATTGAGCTGATCACCAGATATTCATGCAATAAACATTTAATGAACCAAGTGCCAGGCACTGTGCAAGTGTTAAGGTTAGAATCACTGTCAACTTTGCTAACCTTTTGCTTTCCGAAAGCAGCGTTTATAGTATACTCTGTGGAGTCAATTCAGAAAAGTAAACAAAAATTCAGAATCAGCTCAACTACAACCCTTCACTAAAAATGTTTAAATTAACTTTCTTTTATATCTAAATCTCACTCTGGCATTTAATATGACACGGGCATATGGAGTGGCACTAATGGTAAAGAACCCGCCTGCCACTGCAAGAGCCATAAGTAGACGCAGATTCCCTGCATGGGGAAGATCCCCTTGAGGGGAATATGGCAACCCACTGCAGCATTCTTGCCTGGAAAACTCCATGGCCAGAGGAGGCTAACAGGCTACAATCCATAGGGTAGCAAAGAGCTGGACAAGACTAATGTGACCTAGCACATGCGGAGGTGCATGAGTGCACGCATGCGCATGCACACACACACACTTGCTCTCCATAAGCATGCCTTTCTTTTTTTTAAGCACTCCAAAAAGGCCAATGAAGATAAATTTGAAGACTTCAAACATCACCTGTAAAACTTACATTAATGATTTGAACAATTTTCAAAATTAAAATCTCTCACTATTCTTAATCATTCTCATTAATTTCGTTTAGTTTGCAAAAACTAATGCTAGTTTGTTCATTTTTAAGTGAAAGTCCTGAAATAGAGAACTGTCTTTCAAAGACTTTCCCCTTAAAATATCCTTAAAACGCACTTAGTTGAGGTAATCTAATGCCTGATAAACATAACCTAAAGAGTCCAGTTTTGTAACAATCAATAATCTTTTTTTTTCCCAAAGATGAGGGGGGGCAGGTTGGGGAAGGAGGGGGCAGGCGGGCCACTTCTATTGATCTTTCATTTATCTATTTTTCATCCATCTTTGTTATTTGGCCCATGTGGGCCTCCCACTGCAGTGGCCTCTGTTGTCACAGAACACTGGCTCTGGGCGCATGCGCTCCAGAGCTCAGGCTCGGTAATTGGACACATTGGTCCAGCCGCTCTGTGGCACACGGGATCTTCCCAGGCCAGGGATCGAACTGGCGACCCTTGCACTGCAAGGCGGTGTCCTTACCCACTGGACCACCAGGGAAGCCCCAATAAACTTTATTTTTTAACAGCACTAATATCCGACTATTCACTGATATGATGTTCAGAGAATAACAGGCCCGAGAGAAGGCCTCGGCTCAGTGGTGTACACTCAGCTCTCACTCGTGTCAATCTACAGGGATGCAGCTAGAATAAAGATGAATTATTAAAGCTCTTGATATCATGAGGAGCCAGAGGTGCCATTAACACAGCCGTTTAGTACCATCAGGGTGTAAATAATTTATAGGATGTGCAGAGCAATCACAACAGTCTGAGGAGAATCAAGTTCTGCCAGCTAATTGCAAAGAAATCCTGCAGCAATGGAGATACTGGGGTTTTCTTCTGCCCACTCGCATATGTACACTGTTGAGTCATCATCAGTATTTGTTTTTGAGAAACTGCAGCACTAACCATTCTGAACTCTGAACTTCAACAATAACAGAATTTCTGATATAGGGCCATTTGCAAGAGTTAAAAGATAGTAACATATTATGTCCAATAGTTTGGGTATGACAATGCTTTATGTATTTATCCAGTACAACTTGCCCTGTCTTCTGTAAATGGAAATCCCTGTTTTGCTAATTAAGAGTGTATCCAGCATAACTTACTCTTAAAAACAACAGGATTATTATTCTGATCAATTATAGCACTATGATTTAACAGGCTAATGGCCGTAGGCACTCATAGAGAATACTAAAGACAAGGACTCCAAAAACAACTCAAAACTCTGTCTGCTTTCAGATGTACTTTTCCTTTATCACTAACAGCTGTATACCAAAAGTTGTCCCCTCTTGGAATTGTTAGCCTTCCTGTCTCAAACAGTGCTACTCGTATTTTTTTCTAATTTGTTGCTTCAAATCAACTGTCATAGGCTAGGAAACCCAGTGTTAGAACCATCTGAAAAAGGAGTAAATGAGATCTAAGTGAGAGTATAAGATCTATTGATCTTTCATTTATCTATTTTTCATCCATCTTTGTTATTTGGCCCATGTGGGCCTCCCACTGCAGTGGCCTCTGTTGTCACAGAACACTGGCTCTGGGCGCATGCGCTCCAGAGCTCAGGCTCGGTAATTGGACACATTGGTCCAGCCGCTCTGTGGCACACGGGATCTTCCCAGGCCAGGGATCGAACTGGCGACCCTTGCACTGCAAGGCGGTGTCCTTACCCACTGGACCACCAGGGAAGCCCCAATAAACTTTATTTTTTAACAGCACTAATATCCGACTATTCACTGATATGATGTTCAGAGAATAACAGGCCCGAGAGAAGGCCTCGGCTCAGTGGTGTACACTCAGCTCTCACTCGTGTCAATCTACAGGGATGCAGCTAGAATAAAGATGAATTATTAAAGCTCTTGATATCATGAGGAGCCAGAGGTGCCATTAACACAGCCGTTTAGTACCATCAGGGTGTAAATAATTTATAGGATGTGCAGAGCAATCACAACAGTCTGAGGAGAATCAAGTTCTGCCAGCTAATTGCAAAGAAATCCTGCAGCAATGGAGATACTGGGGTTTTCTTCTGCCCACTCGCATATGTACACTGTTGAGTCATCATCAGTATTTGTTTTTGAGAAACTGCAGCACTAACCATTCTGAACTCTGAACTTCAACAATAACAGAATTTCTGATATAGGGCCATTTGCAAGAGTTAAAAAGATAGTAACATATTATGTCCAATAGTTTGGGTATGACAATGCTTTATGTATTTATCCAGTACAACTTGCCCTGTCTTCTGTAAATGGAAATCCCTGTTTTGCTAATTAAGAGTGTATCCAGCATAACTTACTCTTAAAAACAACAGGATTATTATTCTGATCAATTATAGCACTATGATTTAACAGGCTAATGGCCGTAGGCACTCATAGAGAATACTAAAGACAAGGACTCCAAAAACAACTCAAAACTCTGTCTGCTTTCAGATGTACTTTTCCTTTATCACTAACAGCTGTATACCAAAAGTTGTCCCCTCTTGGAATTGTTAGCCTTCCTGTCTCAAACAGTGCTACTCGTATTTTTTTCTAATTTGTTGCTTCAAATCAACTGTCATAGGCTAGGAAACCCAGTGTTAGAACCATCTGAAAAAGGAGTAAATGAGATCTAAGTGAGAGTATAAGAGGTTTCTTTATGAATAAATGCTTCTTGGAAGCATTTTTGCTTTTTGGTTGAACTAGTCAATCCTAAAGGAAAATCAACCTTGAATACACATTGGAAGGACTGATGCTAAAGCTGAAGCTCCAACACTGGTACCTGATGGGAAGAGACAACTCACTGGAAAAGACCTTGATGCTGGGAAAGACTGAAGGCCAAAGGAGAAGAGGGCAACGGAGGATGAGATGGTTGGACGGCATCACTTATTCAATGGACATGAACTTGGGCGGACTCTGGGAGACAGTGAAGACAGGGAGGCCTGGGTTGCTACAGCTCATTTGATCACAGAACCAGACACACCTTAGCAACTGAACAACAAAAGGGATGGCTAGAGATATTGGGTGAATATCTTTCAGGATAGATAAGATTGTATTATGGCATGAAGCACAACGCTACCCCAAATTAAAGTTCCTAGTCTTCATTTGCAGTACTTATTTGCAATACACTGTGCAACACTTTTTATATGAATCCAAAAAGTTGGAGGTGGTAGAAAATGGGAGCATTAATTTCAAGAACAAGAGGCACATCTTATTTTCTTCCATTATCTTTCTCTGGGTTCTTAATGATTAAAAATATTGCGGGCTTCCCCTGGTGGTCCAGTGGGTAAGGACACCGCCTTGCAGTGCAAGGGGCGCCGGTTCAAGCCCTGGCCTGGGAAGATCCCCCGTGCCGCGGAGCAGCTGGACCGATGTGTCCAATTACCGAGCCTGAGCTCTGGAGTACATGCGCTCAGAGCCGGTGCTCTGCGATGACAGATGCCACCGCGATGGGAGGCCCACAGGAGCCAAAGAACAAAGACGGATTAAAATAGAGAAATGAAAGACCAGAAGTGGTCTGCCTGCTCCCCTCCCTCCCCAACCCGACCTCCGCCCAAAATAAATAAATAAATAAATCTTAAAAAAAAAAAAAAGAAATTGCTTCATTGTGGGGACTACAACAACAAAACAAGAAATACAAATTCACAGTTACATTTAAGAACAGAGTTTCTCTACACCCACTCTTTGTACCTACAGCAAGTCATTTAACCTCGTTAATCTTGAGTCTTATCTACCATTAAATGAGGATACTATTTTACAGTAACAACCTCAGTGGATTTCTCAGATGATTAAAAGGATATAAATAAAATGCTTACAGAATACAGATCAGTGTGTATAGTTGGTGATTACATAATACGGGATTTGAAATAGAATGATGGTCCAGCACTACCATCTTTTCTAAGTTTTTCTTTTTTGTACACACAGGCATAATCCACCTCCCAACATAAAAATCTTTTTTTTTTTTTTTTTTTTTTTAATGGCTATGTCACAGAATGTGAGATCTTAGTTTCCAGTCTAGGGATCAAACCTGTATGCCCTAGCACTGGAAGCATGGAGTCTTTACCACTGGATCACCAAGGAAAGCCTGACAAAATCTTTATTAACTGAAACTATTCCCCTAAATTAGCTTATTAAAGTAATAAACAGTGCTTCTGCATCCCAATTTCATGAGAAAGATGCCAGTAATAAGGCAGTCCACCAAATATTTGGTCAAATTACTGAGGTATAAATCTGTATCACAGGGGCTTTCCAGATGGTTCAGTGGTAAAGAATCCACCTGTCAATGCAGGAGACATGGGTTTAATCCTGGGGTCAGGAAGATCCTCTGGAGAAGGAAATAGCAACCACTCCAGTATTCTTGCCTGGAGAATTCCATGGTCAGAGGAGCCTGATGGGCTACAGAAGTTCATGGTGTCACAAGGAGTCAGACACAGCTGAGCGACTTAGCACAAAACCTGTATCACAAGATATGATGTTTTAGAATATCCCAACAGTACTTCTAAGAATCCATTCTACATATACAGCCATATAATTATTAAGACATATCTACCAGGAAGTTACTATGATAGCAAAATCATAAAATAAAAAGAAATCCAAATGTCCATTAAAATGAGATCGATTAAATAACTTATGAAAGTTCCATACAATGAAAATCTCCATAGCCAGTAAAAAGAAGAGTATCAGGAATATGGTCCATAATACTGTAATAGCTTTATATGAGGAGAGATGGTTATCATGACATCACACTTACCACGATGATTGCTTCAAAATGCATGCAAGTGTCAAATGACCATGTACCACACCTGAAACTAACACAATATTGAATGTCAATGACATTTCAATTAAAAAAATAAAGGAATAATATACGTATACATAGTGCATATAGCACTGGGGGGAGGGGTGTTTAAAGAAAAAGGAGGACCTCCATGGAGGGTGGCACCAGGGGACACCTCCTAGGACTGCTGCCGCCAGTGCCCCCACTCCTGAGGCAGGCCACTGCTAGCCCACGCCTCCACAGGAGACCCTCCAGCACTAGCAGGAGACGAGTACACATCCTTCCACTCCACCATCCTGAAGCAATATCCCATCCAGAAGTAATATATTAAAGCAGTATCTATCTTTAATGAAACCATTAAAGAGATACTGGCACCCTTGTGTTCAATGTGGCATGGAAAGCTAAGTGCTCACTGATGGATGTAAAAAGGAAATTTAAGAACATATGTGTATATATATATATGTAAATATATAAACACATTTATATATATGTATTATCAACATAAACATATGTATTATTTAGCCACAAAAATAAAGAATCCCTGTCATTTGTGACAAAAAGAAAAGGGAAAAGATATATGTGAAAAACACCCAAAAAATTGTTAACAGTGAGCTTTCCTTGGATGGAACAAAGGAACTTGTTAGTTTTCTATTTTATGTGCTCCTGTACTATTTTACTAGTTTACCGTGGGGAAGTGTTTTTAAAAAATAAACTCACACATAAAACCTATCTTTAGCCCACGATGTGAACAGATTTTAATTTTGTTACTTTTCTAAGAGATTAGGATTCTTCTTCAGGTTAAAGCCCTAAACTGGCCCAATCAGATTAATTATGACACTGGACAACGGAAAAAATTATAATCAGATGTTCTTTCATATTCATAATCAGTAATATACCTCAGAAAGACCGTGGAAAACACACATGTTAGACTAGTTTTGAGACTGATTTATGAAACAGTAAATTGCATTTCAGAACCCAGTGTCTGGCCCTCAAATTTCAAGCCAGTGAACAGTTAAATTTTTAGCAAGCAGTACAAAACCATGGCATATTAATCCCATGTTTTTTCTTTTTATTGCACTACAATTGCTTCGCAATATTGTGTCAGTTTCTGCTGTACAAAAAAGTGAACCAGCTCTATGTGTGTGTGTGTGTGTGTGTGTGTGTGTGTATATATCCTCTCCCTCTGGATTTCCCCCCACCCCCACCCCAATCCCATTCATTTAGGTCATCACAGAGTAATTCCATGTTTTTAATGTTTTTTTTCCCCCAATTACTCAATAAAATAAAAAAAAATTCAGCCACAGCAGGATAAAGGATGTTGCTTATATATGAAAATATACAGAAAACTAAGATGCTTTCCATTATCATTACTGAGAATTTTCTGGGTATCAACTGGGTTCACATCTATGTATCAGAGTATTTTCTATTTATATTTGGATAGACTATATTTTATTATATTAGGTTAGTACAAATGTAACTTGTACCATAATAGTTATATA
This sequence comes from Tragulus kanchil, assembly GCA_022376925.1. Classification (NCBI taxonomy): domain Eukaryota; kingdom Metazoa; phylum Chordata; class Mammalia; order Artiodactyla; family Tragulidae; genus Tragulus; species Tragulus kanchil. The sequence goes on from JAIOJX010000024.1 coordinate 135,071,979, forward strand.
ACTATACCTATTATCATTATAACTAGGCTCAAATACATCTTTATTAATCAAAATAGGAACCATTAAAGTCAAAACATTTTTGCCAACAAGAACTAAGTTTGTTTATTCCCATAGCATAAAAATCCGTGCTTTGGGGCTTCCCTGGTAGCTTAATGGTAAAGAGTTCACCTGCAAATGCAGGAGAGACGTGGGCTCGATCCCTGAGCCAAAAGGATCCCACATGCTGTGGAGCAACTAAGCCCATGAGCCAAAACTGTTGAGCCTGTGCTCTAGAGCCTCGGAGCCACAATTATTAGCCCAAGTGCCGCAACTACTGAAGCCCGTGTGCCCCAGAGCCCGAGTTACACAACAAAAGAAGTCAGCACAGCAAGAAACTTGCTCACCTCAACTAGAGTAGCCCCCACTCCTTGCAACTAGCAAGGAGCCTGTGGCAGCAGTGAAAACCCAGAATAGCCAAAAATAAATAAATAAATTTTTTTTTTTAAATTCGTGCTTTGTAATTCAACATTTTCTGCATCCTGCTGGTTGTGAAAGCAAATTTATGAAACAGTAAATTGCATTTCAGAACCCAGTGTCTGGCCCTCAAATTTCAAGCCAGTGAACAGTTAAATTTTTAGCAAGCAGTACAAAACCATGGCATATTAATCCCATGTTTTTTCTTTTTATTGCACTACAATTGCTTCGCAATATTGTGTCAGTTTCTGCTGTACAAAAAAGTGAACCAGCTCTATGTGTGTGTGTGTGTGTGTGTGTGTGTGTGTATATATCCTCTCCCTCTGGATTTCCCCCCACCCCCACCCCAATCCCATTCATTTAGGTCATCACAGAGTAATTCCATGTTTTTAATGTTTTTTTTCCCCCAATTACTCAATAAAATAAAAAAAAATTCAGCCACAGCAGGATAAAGGATGTTGCTTATATATGAAAATATACAGAAAACTAAGATGCTTTCCATTATCATTACTGAGAATTTTCTGGGTATCAACTGGGTTCACATCTATGTATCAGAGTATTTTCTATTTATATTTGGATAGACTATATTTTATTATATTAGGTTAGTACAAATGTAACTTGTACCATAATAGTTATATAACTATACCTATTATCATTATAACTAGGCTCAAATACATCTTTATTAATCAAAATAGGAACCATTAAAGTCAAAACATTTTTGCCAACAAGAACTAAGTTTGTTTATTCCCATAGCATAAAAATCCGTGCTTTGGGGCTTCCCTGGTAGCTTAATGGTAAAGAGTTCACCTGCAAATGCAGGAGAGACGTGGGCTCGATCCCTGAGCCAAAAGGATCCCACATGCTGTGGAGCAACTAAGCCCATGAGCCAAAACTGTTGAGCCTGTGCTCTAGAGCCTCGGAGCCACAATTATTAGCCCAAGTGCCGCAACTACTGAAGCCCGTGTGCCCCAGAGCCCGAGTTACACAACAAAAGAAGTCAGCACAGCAAGAAACTTGCTCACCTCAACTAGAGTAGCCCCCACTCCTTGCAACTAGCAAGGAGCCTGTGGCAGCAGTGAAAACCCAGAATAGCCAAAAATAAATAAATAAATTTTTTTTTTTAAATTCGTGCTTTGTAATTCAACATTTTCTGCATCCTGCTGGTTGTGAAAGCATTTTCCCTGCAAAATGCTGTCAAGATGCTTGAAGAAGTGGTGGTTGGTTGGAGAGGGGTCAGGTGAGTATGATAGATGAGGCAAAACTTCCTAGTCCAACTCGTTCAAGGTGCAGTCAGGCATTCTCATGGAGAAGAGTTGGGCCCTTTCTATTGGCTAATGCCAGCTGCAGGCGTTGTGGTTTTCAGTGCATTTCATGGATTTGCTGAGCATACTTCTCAGAGGCAACAGTTTCACCAGGATTCAGAAAGCTGTAGTGGATCAGATGGGCAGCAGACCACCAAACAGTGAGCATGACTGTTTACTGGCACAAGTTTGGCTCTGGGAAGTCCTTTGGAGCTTCTTGGTCCAACCACTGAGCTAGTTGTTTTCGGTTGTATAAAATACACCTTTCATACACATTGCATGTCACAATCCGATCAAGAAATGTGTGTTGTTATTGCACAGAATAAGAGATGACACTTCAAAATGACAATTTTTTTGATTTGCAGTCAGCTCACAAGGCATGCTCTTACAGAGCCTTTTCACTTTTCCAATTTGCTTCAAATGTCAAATGACTATAGAGTGGTCGATGCTGAGTTCTTCGACAACTTCTCGTGTAGTTTTAAGAGGATCAGCTCCGACTTCTACTGATCGTGGTCAACTTCCAATGGTCTGCCACCATGCACCTCATTTTCAAGGCTCTCATCTCCTTTTGCAAAACTTTTTGAACCACCACTGTACTGTATGTTCATTAGCAGTTCCTGGGTCAAATGCATTGCTGATGTTGCAAGTTGTCTCAACTGCTTTATGACACATTTTGAACTCAAGAAAATTGCTGGAATTTGCTTTTTGTCTAACCTCATTTACCTAGTCTAAAATAAACATAAAATAAACAGCAAGTAATACGTCATTAGGAAAAAAAAAAAAAAAAGGCATTAAAATGATGTACAACATCATTTATTTAAGAATGTATTCCAGTATTTAATGGCAAAATGCAACAGTGTAAAACTACAATTACTTTTGTATGAAACCAATTAATTATTAAGTTACTGTAAAGATTCTAGGCAGTGAATAGATACGTAGTAATATAAAAGTTTTCTTATCTTACATTACTGGCAGAGAAGGTGGGTCTAATCAAAGTCAAGCATCAGTTGGGTTTCTCATTATTAACATAATCCATCATTCCTTAACACTCATGTAGTTAAATCTGGCACCAAGTCTAATATCACCTCAAATATGTTAATTATGCTCAGGGTTGGATATGCTGTTCAGGCTGCAACCTGCCAAGATTTTGATTATATAAGCAAAACGTCATAATGATTTTGAAACAGAAATATAGAAAATAAAAATGTGTAAGTAAAATCCAAAGTTAAGAAGCATTTCTGCAAATTTATATGCACCACTCTTCATTAATGCTGCACTGTTTATGGTTTAACTTTTAAACTACTTATCACTACTAGTTATTCTGATAGTTATTTTAGCATTTAAGTTTATTACAAACAACACAGTTACAGTCTTTCTTGGAGGGAAAAGTTGGGGAAGGGCAAAAGAAGGAGAGGAAATGAATATACACACTTAAAAAAAAGAGGTACAGCCAAGTAAAGAAAGTTTGTCTTAAATATATTCTATTCTGGCTTGTGTCCCAAATATGAAATTAATAATTTGGATGGAATCTAATTACTTAAATTGCTTTTGTTTTTTTATTTGCACCAGCTGAACATTTTAACATTTTGATGACTGGAGTAATACAGAATAAAAATGGTGAGTCTTAGGAAATATGGCATACAAATGCATTCCGTTTTTTTTAAAAAAAATTTTTGCTAAGCTCTTAATAAGATTTGCTTTCTCTACTGCTTAAGTGCCAGTTTTCCATTAGGATTAAAGAGTCCTTAAAGAAGAAAGTACACTATATAGAATATATCATGAACCTATGAGGGAAATATATTTTCTTGCATTAGGAAGCCAAATGATTATCTTAATGTACAAGTAATTCTTTGATTATTCATGTGCTGCCTATATATGCTATGTATAAGGAAATGCAAAATATTTTTACTATAAGGAAGCATACACAGGAAAATAATCCCTATAAAAATAAAAGTGTCCTCCAAAGCATAAAGGACTTCTAAAGAGTTAAGTAAAGCACAGATTTCTCAATTAACATGCAGTAATCAACAACTGTTTATGGTTCTGTGGTTCTTCACCACCACTACACATCAGCATTACCGGGGAAGATTCTAGAACACTGATGCAGGGTTGCCCCAAACCAATTGAAGCAGAATCACTGGGGTGTCAGAGTCAAGCACTGGTACTGTGCTAAGGCTCTCCAACTGGTAACCTGCAGCCAGTGCTGAGAACCACTGCACTTCTCCAGAAATCTAATATCCCAAAGGCTTCTCTGTTAAGATGCTTTCAATTCTTTTCCTTTTCTCCCCTTACAACAAACCTGTCAACAAATATTTTACATCTGCCACATGCCAGGCACTGCGCTAAGTAGCACAGAACAAAATGGCCATTTTAGGAGTTATAGAGTCCCTCTTGAAGTTTACAGGGTCACTTTAAGATAAAGTCTCACTGACACCAAATTGCAACTAAATAATATTTATTATCAAGATGAAATTCCTCTAAATCCTTATTTGCACCACAGGAGGGTGAGGCAAAAGGGGTAGAAGAAGGGATGGATGCTTTGCTTTCTATTTAATTCACCTGTTTCATTTATTTCTTTTAATAAGAATATATGCCCTCTTATAATTTATGTATGTTGTCAACTACAAATTGGCATTTACTAATTACACTGCCAATGACTGGACAACAAGGATATTTGCCCTCTGCCTCTGCAGAGACCAGACCCCATGCTGTTGAGAGCTGCTGGCCTTCGATACTTCCAGAAGGAGATCAGGATGGGGTAGAGGCACTCTGCACTCCACGGTATCCGGTGGGGCAGGTCTTTAGATAGGTGGACGCTCTTAAGGAACAGATTTTATTATCTCAATCCTTGCATCTCCTCATATTTAGAAAAGCACTAAATCTCCTCATGGTGATATCAGATCCTCGTGACTAACTGAAGACCCTTTGTAAAATGACTATTTAATGATATTAAACTCCCCCCCTCATCAAAATCTTATACATTGAACTTCCTCCTGCTGCCTCTTTGGAGCAGTTTCTCAGAGCTATCTTGGGGTGCTGCCTCCTGGGCTGCAGTCCTAATCAAGCCCCAAATAAAACTCAACTCACAACTCTAAGCTGTTCATCTTTTTTTAGTCGACAATGTTTTCTAAAATAAGACTGTAAAAATGAAGTCTTAGATAAGCACAGCAAGAAATACTAGGAGATTGCTGAATAGCTCTTTGGCTATGTATCTCACCAGGGAAGAGTCAGGAACTGGGTTTAGCTAGCGGAGTCTATAGCAAGGTGAAATAACCCTAGGTTTCTTTACCAATTTCCAGCAGTAGTCTTGTCTTTCTTCATCCCTTAACAACGGTTCCCTTGCCCAGCAAGATCTTGTCAAAAAGAGTAAAGATCAAAGGTGAAACTCCACAAAGATATACTGAGCACACTGCTCTCCTCTTTCTAAGTCATTCTAACATCTAAAATTAAGTGCCATTCAGGGCAAGGGAAGCAGTGGAAGCAAAAGTTAATATTAAGAGAATCAAATTATACAAAGAAAAGTAATTAAACCAATATGATTTTTCCCCTATCAAATTAACAAAAAGTAATTTAAATGGTAACAACCAATGCTAGGGAAGTGTCAGACAGGCCCTCTCAGTATCAAGAGCAGTTTAAGATGGTAAGTTATGCTGAGCTCAATGTATAATCTCAAGACAATTTAGGGTAGACTTGTGTTAACAAAGAGCCCTAAATGATCTTTACCAAACATTTATTAGATCAGATTTCTTAAGGCCTTCCCATTGTAGGCTTTAACTATCTTCTGAACTAAGAAAAATGCCTTGAGGACTGTAACAGATTTCAGTGCCTCACATCTGTTAATCACTTTCCCAGGTAGACCGGGATAAAGAAGATGAAATACGCTAAAATCCTTCATGCTATGAAAGATGTATGTTGCATACACATCGAAATGATTGTTGGAAGTGAAACAGTTCAATATAACAGCTAAATCTTATGGTGACATCAGATCCTCATGACTAACTGAAGACCCTTTGTAAAATGACTATTTAATGATATTAAACTCCCCTCATCAAAATCTTATACATTGAACTTCCTCCTGCTGCCTCTTTGGAGCAGTTTCTCAGAGCTATCTTGGGGTGCTGCCTCCTGGGCTGCAGTCCTAATCAAGCCCCAAATAAAACTCAACTCACAACTCTAAGCTGTTCATCTTTTTTTAGTCGACAATGTTTTCTAAAATAAGACTGTAAAAATGAAGTCTTAGATAAGCACAGCAAGAAATACTAGGAGATTGCTGAATAGCTCTTTGGCTATGTATCTCACCAGGGAAGAGTCAGGAACTGGGTTTAGCTAGCGGAGTCTATAGCAAGGTGAAATAACCCTAGGTTTCTTTACCAATTTCCAGCAGTAGTCTTGTCTTTCTTCATCCCTTAACAACGGTTCCCTTGCCCAGCAAGATCTTGTCAAAAAGAGTAAAGATCAAAGGTGAAACTCCACAAAGATATACTGAGCACACTGCTCTCCTCTTTCTAAGTCATTCTAACATCTAAAATTAAGTGCCATTCAGGGCAAGGGAAGCAGTGGAAGCAAAAGTTAATATTAAGAGAATCAAATTATACAAAGAAAAGTAATTAAACCAATATGATTTTTCCCCTATCAAATTAACAAAAAGTAATTTAAATGGTAACAACCAATGCTAGGGAAGTGTCAGACAGGCCCTCTCAGTATCAAGAGCAGTTTAAGATGGTAAGTTATGCTGAGCTCAATGTATAATCTCAAGACAATTTAGGGTAGACTTGTGTTAACAAAGAGCCCTAAATGATCTTTACCAAACATTTATTAGATCAGATTTCTTAAGGCCTTCCCATTGTAGGCTTTAACTATCTTCTGAACTAAGAAAAATGCCTTGAGGACTGTAACAGATTTCAGTGCCTCACATCTGTTAATCACTTTCCCAGGTAGACCGGGATAAAGAAGATGAAATACGCTAAAATCCTTCATGCTATGAAAGATGTATGTTGCATACACATCGAAATGATTGTTGGAAGTGAAACAGTTCAATATAACAGTAATATGCAAGCCAAGGACAACAGACACTGGATTCTGGAAACACCACAGTAGCATATTCTCATTCCCCTCAAATGTGCTTTAGGGATTTTGTAGGTCTGGTTCTTTGAAAGAATAAAATTGGCATTTCTTTTAGTGCCTAGAAAGATAGGATACATGAAAGACATCCGCCATGCCTTTGAAAGATCCCAATTTTAGAAATGGATGGCTGGTACGCCAGTTGGAATGAAGTTGTACAGTATTAAAAATCCCTTAAACTATAGCTATAAATTATAATGACACAGCATACAACTGATTATTCATTAACACTTAGTAAATGTCTAATAGACTATTGCAAAGTCCTGTAAAAAACAATCAGAACAAATGAAAAACTATTTGTGCAGGCAAAAGTTTTCCTGAATTTTGGTACAATTAAAAAAAACATCCCAGAATGGGAGATTTCTCTAGTAGTCCAGTGACTAAGCCTCTGGGCTCCCAATACAGGTGCCCAGGGTTTGATTCTTGCTCAGAGAACTAATCCCATGTGCCACCATGGAAGGTCTTGTCTGCTGCATCTAAGACTTGTTGCAGCCAAAAAAAAAAAAAAAAGCCAGAGTGGGAGCTACAAGTAGTAGTAACTTAGTGTGCCTAGTGTGCCTGTATAGATTTTTCTATTTCTTTAAAAAGATGATCTTAAAATGCAAATAATTAGCTAAGACAATACCCTGGTTCACTCACAATGTTTTTTGTTGTTGTTGTTTTGGGTCACTTCTATTGGTCTTTCCTTTATTCATCTTTGTTCTTTGGCCTGTGTGGGCCTTCCATCGCAGTGGCCTCTGTCACTGCAGAGCACTGGCTCTGGGCGCATGAGCTCCAGAGTTCCAACTTGGTAGTTGGATGCATCAGTCCAGCTGCTCCGCGGCACGTGGGATGTTCCCAGGCCAAGGATTGAACTGCCGCCCTTTGCACTGCAAGGCGGTGTCCTTACCCACTGGACCACCAGGGAAGCCCTTTTTTTGTTGTTTTGTTTTGGCTTTTTTCACTCACAATATTTACTATGGGGAATAAGGTACCTTGAAAAGAAATCATCTAAAAAGATATTTTAAATACTAGAGAAGTGAAGGGGAAACACGGGGGGAAGAGCAGAATAAATTAGGAGTTTGGGATTAATATTCACATACTACTATATATAAAACAGATAATCAACAAGGACCTACTGTACAGCACAGGGAACTCTTCTCAATATTCTGTGATCATTTAAATGGGTAAAGAATCTGAAAAAGAAGGAGTATGTGCATGTGTATATATACACATTTGTATAATTTAATTATTTTGCTGTGCACCTAAAACTAAAACAGCACTGCAAATCAACTATACTCCAACAAAATAAAATAGAGAAGCAAATAAGAAAGGATTACTTTACTTGGAGAGTTTTTCCTGATCTCCCTCAAAAGGCTTTAATTCAAACATTTGGCGCATTCATTCAACAATTATCTTTGAGTACCTACTACCAGTCACTACGAACCACAACAATGAACAAACAGATAAAAATCCACACCCCCATGACATTTACATTTTAATGAAAAGAAGACAAAGTAAAATATGTAGCACGTCAGAAGACGATGCCTACTAAAGACAAAAATAAAGCCAAGAAGCAGATTGGGGTTCTCTCTGGAAAGGACAGAGAAGCTACAAATCCAGAGTTTCTCGTGGAGACCAGTATAAACAAGAACAAGGGGCACAAAGACAACAGATCTGGCTGGTGCTGAGGATAGAGGGTTAGGGCAAGGAAGGGACTGGAAATCTCCACAGATATAAGCACAATTCTTCTACACTCTGGAATGCAGACTGAGGATAAGATGCTATTATTCCGAGTAAGAAGCGTTTCCTCCTGATTCCTACCTAAGGAGACCTAGAAGCCAAGAGACAGAAGTCTTACTTTGGTCTGATGCAGATAGAAGAGCTCAGCCCCACAGATCTTAGTTCCAACTTTGGTAGTTGGATGCATCAGTCCAGCTGCTCCGCGGCACGTGGGATGTTCCCAGGCCAAGGATTGAACTGCCGCCCTTTGCACTGCAAGGCGGTGTCCTTACCCACTGGACCACCAGGGAAGCCCTTTTTTTGTTGTTTTGTTTTGGCTTTTTTCACTCACAATATTTACTATGGGGAATAAGGTACCTTGAAAAGAAATCATCTAAAAAGATATTTTAAATACTAGAGAAGTGAAGGGGAAACACGGGGGGAAGAGCAGAATAAATTAGGAGTTTGGGATTAATATTCACATACTACTATATATAAAACAGATAATCAACAAGGACCTACTGTACAGCACAGGGAACTCTTCTCAATATTCTGTGATCATTTAAATGGGTAAAGAATCTGAAAAAGAAGGAGTATGTGCATGTGTATATATACACATTTGTATAATTTAATTATTTTGCTGTGCACCTAAAACTAAAACAGCACTGCAAATCAACTATACTCCAACAAAATAAAATAGAGAAGCAAATAAGAAAGGATTACTTTACTTGGAGAGTTTTTCCTGATCTCCCTCAAAAGGCTTTAATTCAAACATTTGGCGCATTCATTCAACAATTATCTTTGAGTACCTACTACCAGTCACTACGAACCACAACAATGAACAAACAGATAAAAATCCACACCCCCATGACATTTACATTTTAATGAAAAGAAGACAAAGTAAAATATGTAGCACGTCAGAAGACGATGCCTACTAAAGACAAAAATAAAGCCAAGAAGCAGATTGGGGTTCTCTCTGGAAAGGACAGAGAAGCTACAAATCCAGAGTTTCTCGTGGAGACCAGTATAAACAAGAACAAGGGGCACAAAGACAACAGATCTGGCTGGTGCTGAGGATAGAGGGTTAGGGCAAGGAAGGGACTGGAAATCTCCACAGATATAAGCACAATTCTTCTACACTCTGGAATGCAGACTGAGGATAAGATGCTATTATTCCGAGTAAGAAGCGTTTCCTCCTGATTCCTACCTAAGGAGACCTAGAAGCCAAGAGACAGAAGTCTTACTTTGGTCTGATGACAGAGTAAGTCAAGTTTCTAAACTCACTGTATGCTCAGCCCCACAGTCAATCTTACTTCTCTGCAAAGTGCAGTGAAAAATATCATGGAACACAAAATGGAAGAAGAAAGCAGAAAACAAGAGTAGATAGTGACAAGTAGGGTAAATATGAAGAACCTTAACAGAAGAGAAATCTAATCTGTACCTTTTTTAAAAAGACTCATTTTCAATTCACCTTGTAATCTGAAGCAATCAGTGAGCTGGATTATCTGATTGAAAAGCATCAAGTTAAAGCTTAATTCACATGTAAATCTGAAAGACTTCCCAGAATTAATTCAATATAAATTGCCCTCTTCTTATGCTAAAGAAGTAATTTGTTCACAAAGAACAATGCAGACAAAATAAAGAAGAGACTAAGAAAATAAAAGTAACTAAATACAAATGAAATTTAATTAATCTAGTATGCAGTGATTCCCAAATACATGATGACGTTTTCACCAGCCCATAAGAAATGTTAAGGTCAAGGTTATAAGTTTTCATAAAGTTAAATATATTTAATCTACAGAATTGCTCTTAATTCTTAAATCATGTACTTCCTAATTTTTGGTGCTATCATGACCATTAAAAAAAAAAAAACTTGTTGGAAGGCTTCTAATGCCCTTACTTGAAAAAAAAAAAGGTGACTAAAACACTTGGTCCTTCGATTCTTTGGAGGGTGCAGGGGGAAGCAGCGAGAGGGGTTGTAAAATCAGAATAACGTGAAATAGACCTCTGCACCTATGCAGAAGCCAGTCAGTTTTTAAATAACCAAATAAAATTTAAAAGAGTTTCTGACATACAGAAGCGTAAAGACAGTATCTAGGGAATTCCGTGGCAGTCCAGTGATTAGGACTTGCTGCTTTCACTGCCAGGCCTTGCTTCTATCCCTGGTATGGGAATTAAGATCCTGCAAACTGAGTAGCCTGGCAAAACAAAACAAAACATAGTACTTATAAACTAGTACAATTGCTATGAAGAAAAGTATGGAGATTCCTGAAAATGCAACTATCCTATGATCCAGCAATCCCATTCCTGGGCATACATCCTAGAGAAAACATTAATTTGAAAAGATGTATGCATTCCACTGTTCACTGCAGCACTATTCACAACAACCAAGACACAGAAGCAACCAAGATGTCCACTGATGGAGAAATGGACAAAGATGTGGTACATATACACAATGGAATATTACTAAGCCATAAAAAACAATGAAATAATACCATCTGCACTACTGGATACAGATAAACCTAGAGATTATCATATTAAGTGAAGTCAGATAGAGGAAGGCAAATATATGTTATCACTTGTACATGGAATCTAAAAAAGATACAAATGAACTTATTTACAAAACAGAAAAGACTCACAAACTTTGAAAACAAACCATATGGTTATTACCAAAGGGGAAAGATGGGAGGGAAGGATAAATTAGGAGTTTGAGATTAACAAGCATACACTACTATATATAAAATAATTAACAAGACCCTGCTGTATGGCACAGAGAACTCTACTTAATATACTGTAATAATCTACATGGTAAAATAATCTGAGATACACATATATATATAAATGAATAATTCTGCTGTACACCTGAAACACATTATAAATCAACTATACTGCAAAATAAAAGAAATTTTAAAAGACATTATCTAATAAAGTTTTTGTCTAGGAAAAAATTCATTTCTGTGTTTACTCATACACATAATGCTCCTGACACCAGATATTTGGGGGTTGTTTTTCTCCACTACAACCAGTTCTCCAACACCCACTGGATATCCTGCAAGCCAATTCTGACACTAACCGGAGTTAGTGTAGACCCCACAAGTTAAGAGGGGTCAGTGGTAAAGAACCCACCTGCCAATGCAGGAGAAATAAGAGATGTGGGTTCGATCCCTGGGTTGGGAAGATTCCCTGGAGAAGAAAAAGGCAACTCGCTCTAGTATTCTTGCCTGGAGAATCCCATGGACAGAGGAGCCTGGTGAGCCTAAGTTCATAGGGTTGCAAAGCGTCAGACATGACTGAAGTGACTTAGCACACACGCCACAAGGGCTCAATCCCATACAACTGACCCCCACACTTTAGACGCCAATACAAATAAAAGGTCCCCATGTTCCCCGCAACTTCTGACTTGACTACAGACTGGAGGTTCCCACGACCCCCTTCTTGGATTCAAACACGTGCTAGAATAGCTCACAGAACTTAAGAGAACATTTACTTACATTTATTGGACAAAGGATAAGGACAAAGATGAAAAGCCAGATGAAGACATACACAGGGTGAGATCTAGAAGGGCTAGGCGCAGGAGCTTCTGTCTCCATGCAGTTGGGATGCAGCACCCCTGAAACATACCACCCAGCAGTGTTGTTCACCAACTCAGAAGCTCTCTGAACTCCGTACTTTTAGGATTTTTACGGAGGCTTCATCACACAGGCATGATCAGATATTACCTCAATCTCTAGCCTCTCTCCTCTTTCAAAAGGATGGGGGTGCAGGGGAATGGGGTGGAGTGTTCCAAGTTTCTAATCACAATCAAGCTTGATCTTTCTGGCGACCAGCCCCCATCCTGAAGCCCCAGGAGCCTACCAAGAGTTACCTCATTAGGTCAAAAGACACTATTACCCAGGAAGTCCCAAGAGATGTAGAAACTGTGTGTCAAGAATCAGGACCAAAGATTAAATATTAGGATAAAAGGTATTACAAATACCCTTTTCACTTTGGAAATTACAAGAGTTTCAGGAGCTCTGTGCCAGGAACAAGGAGCAGAGACTAACATGCCTATTTTCTATTATTTCACAGTCCACACTCTTGGTCTCTGGCCACAAACCCCTTTACAGCAAAATGATACACAACTGAAAAGATATGGGCACACTGTAAAAATCCCATTCAGTCATTAACAATTGGACCATCATCCATCAGCATACGGTATGAAAAATAATCCCCAGGCAAGGCCACTTGGGTATGCAGGTTTCCAGTTAACCTTGTCAGACTCCAAATAAAGCAATGGTCTAGGCAAACAAATGGTTTCACTCTTTCAGTCATTTGGTGCAACTGAATTAAGGGATGATATTATCTACTACTCTAAGCCATTCTGAGGTGTTAATATCAGATTTCCCTCACGGTAACAATCCATTTATTCATCTACCTTCAGCTACTGTTATTGCTCCTTTCCTCCCTGTATATCCAAACTCTTTCAACTTCAGAAGAAAGATTAGATTCAGTCACTGTGCTGGTCTGAATAGCAAACAGCAATACTAATTTAGAAAGTTCCTCCCCTTCAATTCATTGAGGGTAAGGTTACTTCCCTGTAGCTCAGACAGAAACAAATCTGCCCACAATGCGAGAGACCTGGGTTCAATTCCTGGGTCGGGAAGATCTTCTGGAGAACGGAATGGCAGCCCACTCCAGTATTCTTGCCTGGACAATCCCATGGACAGACGAGCCTGGAAGGCTACAGCCTGTGGGGTCGCAATGAGTCCGACACAACTGAGCGACTAACACTGCTACTGCTACTACACAGGAACAGCACTGGGCTGTTTTTACCACTAGACAATATAGTGACACTCACTGTTGACCTCCATTCTGTGGGATGGAGTGACGGCACAACCCACCCCACTGGATACCTGACCTCAAATTTAAAATTAGAGCTAGTTTCTTGCTTAGGAACCATCCGTTTCCAGCACTTACATTTGCAGGCCCGGTTCTGGTAACTGCTCCATCAAGTGGGAAGGGAAAAGAGTTGATACAGTATGAGAAGGAGGAGGAGGAGTTGTTACACCAGCCTTCTCCTCCCTTGGTGAGAACTGCACAGTCATCCCACACCCTCTTTCCCAGATCCACCAGAAAGAGGACTCTCTACAGTAGGGCCTCTCCTTTAGCTCCACCCCACGATGAATTCTGAGTACACTTTCATGGTATGTAAGCCAGTCCTTTGTGTCTTTATCTCTCCCATCTTACACAGCCAATGTTTTAATTGTTCATTCCAGTTCTCCATCAAACTAGTACCCTGAGAAGGATCTCTCTCTGCTCACTGTTGGATATTATGGGATATAATGTATATTCCTTGGTCTGAAGAGATGATGGTCAGCCATCCAAACTGGTACAACTGTCTTCTGTTCTGGTTCTTTTAAAACACTCTTTCAGTCATTTGGTGCAACTGAATTAAGGGATGATATTATCTACTAACCTAAGCCATTCTGAGGTGCTAATATCAGATTTCCCTCACGGTAACAATCCATTTATTCATCTACCTTCAGCTACTGTTATTGCTCCTTTCCTCCCTGTATATCCAAACTCTTTCAACTTCAGAAGAAAGATTAGATTCAGTCACTGTGCTGGTCTGAATAGCAAACAGCAATACTAATTTAGAAAGTTCCTCCCCTTCAATTCATTGAGGGTAAGGTTACTTACCTGTAGCTCAGACAGAAACAAATCTGCCCACAATGCGAGAGACCTGGGTTCAATTCCTGGGTCGGGAAGATCTTCTGGAGAACGGAATGGCAGCCCACTCCAGTATTCTTGCCTGGACAATCCCATGGACAGACGAGCCTGGAAGGCTACAGCCTGTGGGGTCGCAATGAGTCCGACACAACTGAGCGACTAACACTGCTACTGCTACTACACAGGAACAGCACTGGGCTGTTTTTACCACTAGACAATATAGTGACACTCACTGTTGACCTCCATTCTGTGGGATGGAGTGACGGCACAACCCACCCCACTGGATACCTGACCTCAAATTTAAAATTAGAGCTAGTTTCTTGCTTAGGAACCATCCGTTTCCAGCACTTACATTTGCAGGCCCGGTTCTGGTAACTGCTCCATCAAGTGGGAAGGGAAAAGAGTTGATACAGTATGAGAAGGAGGAGGAGGAGTTGTTACACCAGCCTTCTCCTCCCTTGGTGAGAACTGCACAGTCATCCCACACCCTCTTTCCCAGATCCACCAGAAAGAGGACTCTCTACAGTAGGGCCTCTCCTTTAGCTCCACCCCACGATGAATTCTGAGTACACTTTCATGGTATGTAAGCCAGTCCTTTGTGTCTTTATCTCTCCCATCTTACACAGCCAATGTTTTAATTGTTCATTCCAGTTCTCCATCAAACTAGTACCCTGAGAAGGATCTCTCTCTGCTCACTGTTGGATATTATGGGATATAATGTATATTCCTTGGTCTGAAGAGATGATGGTCAGCCATCCAAACTGGTACAACTGTCTTCTGTTCTGGTTCTTTTAAAACACTCTTGAACATTCGCATCTACCATCAAGTAAGCGAAGCCTGAGCCTGATCCAGAGTCAGTGTCTCTTCTATCAGGACCCACTTGTAGCCCCCCAGGCCTACCAGGACCCAGCTCACTCACCAGGTACATTCAAGCCTTTCCACCACAGGAATCTGACATTAAGGCATCTACTGTCTTTGTCTCTTTTGCTTGCAGACAGAACATTATTCTGTCAAAGATTACAGTCATTTTGTGCCTCAGAGGGTACAAGAGAAATATATCTAGATTCAGCCCATCTCTGCATTCCTGTGGTGCCCCCATATCCACCCACTCATGGACTCAGGTGGCCACCTCAAGATGGCACAGAGGGGTATTTGCCTATTGATCCTGCTCACCTTCTGAACCTAGAAGGGGCTTCTCCTGGTGGGCATCAACAAAGCCCTACTATAATATGCTCTTAAATTTCCATAGGGGGCTTCCCCTGGTGGTCCAGTGGGTAAGGATACCGCCTTGCAGTGCAAGGGGCGCCAGTTCGATCCCTGGCCTGGGAAGATCCCACGTGCTGCGGAGCAGCTGGACCGATGTGTCCAATTACCGAGCTGGAGCTCTGGAGCGCATGCGCCCAGAGCCCGTGCTCTGCAACAACAGACGCCACCATAATGGGAGGCCCACAGGAGCCAAAGGACGAAGACGGATGAAAATAGAGAAATGAAAGACCAACAGAAGTGGCCTGCTCGCTCCCCTCCCTCCCCAACCCGACCCCCGCCCAAAATAAATAAATAAATAAATCTTTAAAAAAAAATTTCCCATAAGACTCTGCCCCATAAGAGCATCCCTTAAATAGGCCAGATTCTCACTGCTCTTCTGCCTGATCATATGCCCTGGCCATAGGCCACTGCCCATGAGTCAAACTCAAACATAAAGGCTTAGAAAAATATCATGCAATTCAACTCACTGAGCTAATGTCTTTACCTTTTTTGATCAGTGATTGCCTTTCAAATAGGATGCTGTCCATTCACCTTGCAACTGTCATCCACAAACTAAGCAACTTTGTTGGTCAGTTACAGGACAGTGCCAGGTGAAAAGAGAAACCAGCAGCTCCTTACACAGTTCCAGAGTCAGTCCTGGGGGAAAAGAGACTCCCTACTCTTCACTATTTCCTCCTCACATTCCCCAGGCAGTATGATTGTTTCCATTTTATCACACTTCTGGACACTGCCCTCTCCCTGGAGTGTTTATTAGACATTATGCAAGACATCATTACTATTTCACATTTCAGGATTACTTTATGAGTTTTAGTCATAGTGGCAATTTCCATTAGCATGCAACAGCAAGCCAGTAACTACTCTTCAACCGGAAATTCTCCAGTCTAAAGTCCTAATCGTCGTTGCTGGGAGGTATTCAGGTACACAAAGGGTGAATACACTGAGAATTTGTCCATACCAACACTCCTGCTCTACCCTATGCTGTGTGGGCTTGGGCCATCTTATTGGTTCCAATTTAGCAGGTTCAATATTGCTTGAAAGGTAGATTTATACGTCTTCTGTTTTATGATACTATGTGGTAGAGGAAACATTCCCTGATCAGATACAATGTCCATCCTCATTATACAATCAGGTAAAAGTGCAATCAAACATACCATCCTCCTACAAACTTTCACCTTACATTCTTTTTTTTTTTTTTTATCTTTTTGCGGGGGGAGGGGGCAGTGGGGAGGGAGGGGGACAGGCGGGCCACTTCTATTGGTCTTTTATTTATCTATTTTCATCCGTCTTTGTTCTTTTGGCTCTTGTGGGCCTCCCATCGCGGTGGCCTCTGTTGTCGCAGAGCGCCGGCTCTGGGCGCATGCACTCCAGAGCTCCGGCTCGGTAATTGGACACATCGTCCAGCTGCGCCAGGCACATGGGATCTTCCCAGGCCAGGGATCAAACCGGCGCCCCTTGCACTGCAAGGCGGTGTCCTCACCCACTGGACCACCAGGGAAGCCCTCACCTTACATTCTTAACCAAAGCCTCCACTAGGGCTAATATGAATAGGTTTTGGTTTTACATACTAGATAGGGGAAGCAATCCCCATCCAGACATAACACCCACTCTAAAATACTCAGGTAAGGGAGACACAGCTTTTTTACATAAAGCTTGTTTAAACAATTCCTACTTTCATAATCCCATCAACCTCACATTTTACATTCTCAGCTGGAAAGGGACACAGCTTTTTACATAAAGAAAACTTACACAGTTCCAGAGTCAGTCCTGGGGGAAAAGAGACTCCCTACTCTTCACTATTTCCTCCTCACATTCCCCAGGCAGTATGATTGTTTCCATTTTATCACACTTCTGGACACTGCCCTCTCCCTGGAGTGTTTATTAGACATTATGCAAGACATCATTACTATTTCACATTTCAGGATTACTTTATGAGTTTTAGTCATAGTGGCAATTTCCATTAGCATGCAACAGCAAGCCAGTAACTACTCTTCAACCGGAAATTCTCCAGTCTAAAGTCCTAATCGTCGTTGCTGGGAGGTATTCAGGTACACAAAGGGTGAATACACTGAGAATTTGTCCATACCAACACTCCTGCTCTACCCTATGCTGTGTGGGCTTGGGCCATCTTATTGGTTCCAATTTAGCAGGTTCAATATTGCTTGAAAGGTAGATTTATACGTCTTCTGTTTTATGATACTATGTGGTAGAGGAAACATTCCCTGATCAGATACAATGTCCATCCTCATTATACAATCAGGTAAAAGTGCAATCAAACATACCATCCTCCTACAAACTTTCACCTTACATTCTTTTTTTTTTTTTTTATCTTTTTGCGGGGGGAGGGGGCAGTGGGGAGGGAGGGGGACAGGCGGGCCACTTCTATTGGTCTTTTATTTATCTATTTTCATCCGTCTTTGTTCTTTTGGCTCTTGTGGGCCTCCCATCGCGGTGGCCTCTGTTGTCGCAGAGCGCCGGCTCTGGGCGCATGCGCTCCAGAGCTCCAGCTCGGTAATTGGACACATCGGTCCAGCTGCGCCGCGGCACATGGGATCTTCCCAGGCCAGGGATCAAACCGGCGCCCCTTGCACTGCAAGGCGGTGTCCTCACCCACTGGACCACCAGGGAAGCCCTCACCTTACATTCTTAACCAAAGCCTCCACTAGGGCTAATATGAATAGGTTTTGGTTTTACATACTAGATAGGGGAAGCAATCCCCATCCAGACATAACACCCACTCTAAAATACTCAGGTAAGGGAGACACAGCTTTTTTACATAAAGCTTGTTTAAACAATTCCTACTTTCATAATCCCATCAACCCTCACATTTTTACATTCTCAGCTGCATCAAGTTTCACAAATGGTTTTGGTACCACAGTGCAAGATCCTCTGCTATTAAGAAATCCTGAAAAAATAAAGAAAAAAAAAAAGAGAGAAATCCTGGGAAATTCTCTACATTCTGACCATCTTGGCGGTTCCCGCGCCATCAGCTGAGCCAAGGGACCCTGGCCCTTTTGTCAATTTTTTTTTTTTTCTATTTCTTGTTCACGCCACAAGGCACGCAGGATCCTAGTTTCCTAACCAGGGATCAAACCCACACTCCTTGCAGTAAAAATGGGAAGTGCAGCGTCTCAACCACTGGACAGCCAAAGAAGTCCCCCTTTGTTAATTTTTACCCCATTTAATCTGCCTAACCAATGACTCAATGATTTGCTGGTCAAGCTTCTCACTGTAATCAGTCTCTGGATTTTCAGGTTGCTTCAAACTGTTAAAACAGAGCAGATTCAGGGTCCTTTACTGTTGTGGGAATCAGAAAGAGGTCCCTTCAGCCTGCCCAACCCTGGGTAGGGCAGTATTAAAGCTTTTGTTTTAACCCCATTAAGGTCTATTTTTATTCATCCTATTTCTTAAAAATCACTTTCTAAAACTTTCCATTCTGCTGTTCATGGATTAGAATCCCATGGTTCATCCCTTTCTATTTGTATTGCTAATATTTGTTTTATTCCTCTTATTTCTAAAACCTGTTTTAAAATGCTAACCTTGTTAAGATCAGTTCCTTGACTCCTTTTTACCTTTCTTCATTCTCCTAACTAACCTAATGTTTTTAGTGGCATCTATGTAAGATCCAGAGGGGAAGCTGAAGCAGCAAGTACATAAGGCATCCACATCTGTCCCCTGGTTTTGCAGCAGTAAGGTGCCCATCTAACAATTTCTCCTCAACCACAGTATTTACCGTGGACTGAGTTTAACAGGCATATTCAACAGGTGACTATCTCGGTTATCATAAAGATAATCCCACATGGCTTATATACAAAACACAGGGCTAATATGAATAGGTTTTGGTTTTACATACTAGATAGGGGAAGCAATCCCCATCCAGACATAACACCCACTCTAAAATACTCAGGTAAGGGAGACACAGCTTTTTTACATAAAGCTTGTTTAAACAATTCCTACTTTCATAATCCCATCAACCCTCACATTTTTACATTCTCAGCTGCATCAAGTTTCACAAATGGTTTTGGTACCACAGTGCAAGATCCTCTGCTATTAAGAAATCCTGAAAAAATAAAGAAAAAAAAAAAGAGAGAAATCCTGGGAAATTCTCTACATTCTGACCATCTTGGCGGTTCCCGCGCCATCAGCTGAGCCAAGGGACCCTGGCCCTTTTGTCAATTTTTTTTTTTTTCTATTTCTTGTTCACGCCACAAGGCACGCAGGATTCTAGTTTCCTAACCAAGGGTCAAACCCACACTCCTTGCAGTAAAAATGGGAAGTGCAGCGTCTCAACCACTGGACAGCCAAAGAAGTCCCCCTTTGTTAATTTTTACCCCATTTAATCTGCCTAACCAATGACTCAATGATTTGCTGGTCAAGCTTCTCACTGTAATCAGTCTCTGGATTTTCAGGTTGCTTCAAACTGTTAAAACAGAGCAGATTCAGGGTCCTTTACTGTTGTGGGAATCAGAAAGAGGTCCCTTCAGCCTGCCCAACCCTGGGTAGGGCAGTATTAAAGCTTTTGTTTTAACCCCATTAAGGTCTATTTTTATTCATCCTATTTCTTAAAAATCACTTTCTAAAACTTTCCATTCTGCTGTTCATGGATTAGAATCCCATGGTTCATCCCTTTCTATTTGTATTGCTAATATTTGTTTTATTCCTCTTATTTCTAAAACCTGTTTTAAAATGCTAACCTTGTTAAGATCAGTTCCTTGACTCCTTTTTACCTTTCTTCATTCTCCTAACTAACCTAATGTTTTTAGTGGCATCTATGTAAGATCCAGAGGGGAAGCTGAAGCAGCAAGTACATAAGGCATCCACATCTGTCCCCTGGTTTTGCAGCAGTAAGGTGCCCATCTAACAATTTCTCCTCAACCACAGTATTTACCGTGGACTGAGTTTAACAGGCATATTCAACAGGTGACTATCTCGGTTATCATAAAGATAATCCCACATGGCTTATATACAAAACACATGGCTTGCTTTCACTTGACATTTATAGGAGGAGGTGGGCAGTCAGTTCTCCTCAGGGACAAACAGACCTTAAGGTGGCTTCTACCCAATCCATTAGGCTAGCTGTTCCCTCAGAAATAAACCACTTTGTGTCTGGATCACACATGGCCATCAGTGAGCTCCATAGTGAGCTGTGGATCCTGCATCAACTCAAACATGCTTTCCCCCATTGTAGTATCTAAAACCAGATACTGCTCCTAAATTAATTACTCCACAATGCATTTTGTTTTGTTTTGTTTTTCACAATCCATTTTATATTCCTTGGTCTTCAGTAGACTGATATTACTGATTCACAAAATAAACTTCTTCACACTATACTCCCCAATTTCTGTAATTTATTGGTTTTGCCCCCCTCCAACACTGACTACATTTCTTGGTGACTGGAGGTCTTAGAGGTACTTTCTATTGTCCTTACATAGTTTTTCCCTTGGTGGGCAGCTTTGAGGCCAATGACTAAACCTCTGACTTAGTGAAATCTGACCTCAGTCCAACATCAAGGTCTGACTCAGCAATATTTTAATTTCAATTTTAGCTACTACTTGTTATACTACATTATTTCAGTGTCAGCTGTTATAATTTGTTTATCACAATAATCAAGAGATTAAACATTTCACCTTTTTCTTATTAGTTTCCATTTCCTTATGCACCCAATGGGCCAACATGCTGGAAATTGGATCCATCGCTAAATTCCACTGGCCACTTTCACCTTTAGTTACTGAGAGGAACACAGCTGCCACTCCATGCCACGGGTGACCACATGGTCACCCAGGAATCAAAGGTTCTGTATCCTCTGCCTTTTATCCTTTCTCTTCCCAAATCATGTTTCCATGAGCAAGGTCCATTCTTGCAAATCTCACTCCTGTGATAGAATGTTTAGGAGGGCTTCCTGGTGGTCCAGGGTTGAGGCAGAAGGGGCTGGGAAGATCCCAGCAGTAAGGTGCCCATCTAACAATTTCTCCTCAACCACAGTATTTACCGTGGACTGAGTTTAACAGGCATATTCAACAGGTGACTATCTCGGTTATCATAAAGATAATCCCACATGGCTTATATACAAAACACATGGCTTGCTTTCACTTGACATTTATAGGAGGAGGTGGGCAGTCAGTTCTCCTCAGGGACAAACAGACCTTAAGGTGGCTTCTACCCAATCCATTAGGCTAGCTGTTCCCTCAGAAATAAACCACTTTGTGTCTGGATCACACATGGCCATCAGTGAGCTCCATAGTGAGCTGTGGATCCTGCATCAACTCAAACATGCTTTCCCCCATTGTAGTATCTAAAACCAGATACTGCTCCTAAATTAATTACTCCACAATGCATTTTGTTTTGTTTTGTTTTTCACAATCCATTTTATATTCCTTGGTCTTCAGTAGACTGATATTACTGATTCACAAAATAAACTTCTTCACACTATACTCCCCAATTTCTGTAATTTATTGGTTTTGCCCCCCTCCAACACTGACTACATTTCTTGGTGACTGGAGGTCTTAGAGGTACTTTCTATTGTCCTTACATAGTTTTTCCCTTGGTGGGCAGCTTTGAGGCCAATGACTAAACCTCTGACTTAGTGAAATCTGACCTCAGTCCAACATCAAGGTCTGACTCAGCAATATTTTAATTTCAATTTTAGCTACTACTTGTTATACTACATTATTTCAGTGTCAGCTGTTATAATTTGTTTATCACAATAATCAAGAGATTAAACATTTCACCTTTTTCTTATTAGTTTCCATTTCCTTATGCACCCAATGGGCCAACATGCTGGAAATTGGATCCATCGCTAAATTCCACTGGCCACTTTCACCTTTAGTTACTGAGAGGAACACAGCTGCCACTCCATGCCACGGGTGACCACATGGTCACCCAGGAATCAAAGGTTCTGTATCCTCTGCCTTTTTATCCTTTCTCTTCCCAAATCATGTTTCCATGAGCAAGGTCCATTCTTGCAAATCTCACTCCTGTGATAGAATGTTTAGGGAGAGGGCTTCCCTGGTGGTCCAGTGGGTAAGGACACTGCCTTGCAGTGTAAGGGGCGCCAGTTCCATCCCTGGCCTGGGAAGATCCCACATGCCGCGGAGCGGCTGGACCCATGTGTCCAATTACCAAGCCGGAGTTCTGGAGCGCATGCGCCCGGAGCAAGTGCTCTGCGACAACAGAAGTCACTGAGATGGGAGGCCCACACGGGCCAAAGAACAAAGACGGATGAAAATAGATAAATGAAAGACCAATAGAAGTGGTCCGCCCACCCCCTCCTTCCCCACCCCAGCAAAAAAAAATTTAAAAAAAAAAAAAGTTTAGGGAAAACTCCCTGTGTTAGAAGAAAAAATATTCAATGATGCTTGTTAAAACCTGGAAAGAAAGACTATTCAAGGTGACGCAAGTTATCTTTATGAGTTCAGGGACTATCACGATGAAATTCTGCAGTGGGGGCAAGAAACTGAGCTCACTAACAAATACTACATGGGCTAATAAGAAGCCACAAATCCAGGTGGACAGATAAGGTCAATGGATAGAAAACTGGAAACAAGGGTAAGGGGAGCTCTGGCTCAATAAACCTACGTGGATTCTTGCTGAAGACAAGCCATGGTGATCAGATGGTGGAAGATGAGAAACCAGATCACATACCAAGGCTGATCAGGTAACAAGGGCTTCTTGCTAAACTGACTTAGCAGGTTTCTTGCTAAAACTACATTTTACAAGGAAGTATCCAGATGAGCCTGGCAGAAGGTGATTCAGGAGTCTGATTAAAACTTAAGTCTCAAAGAATCTTTGTCAGGCCCTTTTCTGTTCAAGGAAAGAAAACATTCTTCTTTCCTCCAAAGAACGTAAGTCTATTTTCTCATTCAGTGGTCTCTTGCTCATTAAGGATCAGGTAAATCTTTTGGGGACTTAGTATTAGTGGATAACAGCTCAGTGGTGACAGCAGTCAGGCATTTAATATCGGGAGTTTCTATGAAAATACACAGGAAACCAGAATTAATAGTTAGAGACCCAATTTCTCAATCCAGAGCAGCCAGTAGGGAAATTCTCGCATCTTTAATCGTAGAGTGAGGATGGCAGTGTCCCTGAAAAGTTTTCTGATTTGCAGTTTGAACTCACTCCTGTGATAGGAGAGGGTTTGGTGGTCCAGTGGGTAAGGACACTGCCTTGCAGTGTAAGGGGCGCCAGTTCCATCCCTGGCCTGGGAAGATCCCACATGCCGCGGAGCGGCTGGACCCATGTGTCCAATTACCAAGCCGGAGTTCTGGAGCGCATGCGCCCGGAGCAAGTGCTCTGCGACAACAGAAGTCACTGAGATGGGAGGCCCACACGGGCCAAAGAACAAAGACGGATGAAAATAGATAAATGAAAGACCAATAGAAGTGGTCCTCCCTCCCCCCCTTCCCCACCCCAGCAAAAAAAAATTTAAAAAAAAAAAAAGTTTAGGGAAAACTCCCTGTGTTAGAAGAAAAAATATTCAATGATGCTTGTTAAAACCTGGAAAGAAAGACTATTCAAGGTGACGCAAGTTATCTTTATGAGTTCAGGGACTATCACGATGAAATTCTGCAGTGGGGGCAAGAAACTGAGCTCACTAACAAATACTACATGGGCTAATAAGAAGCCACAAATCCAGGTGGACAGATAAGGTCAATGGATAGAAAACTGGAAACAAGGGTAAGGGGAGCTCTGGCTCAATAAACCTACGTGGATTCTTGCTGAAGACAAGCCATGGTGATCAGATGGTGGAAGATGAGAAACCAGATCACATACCAAGGCTGATCAGGTAACAAGGGCTTCTTGCTAAACTGACTTAGCAGGTTTCTTGCTAAAACTACATTTTACAAGGAAGTATCCAGATGAGCCTGGCAGAAGGTGATTCAGGAGTCTGATTAAAACTTAAGTCTCAAAGAATCTTTGTCAGGCCCTTTTCTGTTCAAGGAAAGAAAAACATTCTTCTTTCCTCCAAAGAACGTAAGTCTATTTTCTCATTCAGTGGTCTCTTGCTCATTAAGGATCAGGTAAATCTTTTGGGGACTTAGTATTAGTGGATAACAGCTCAGTGGTGACAGCAGTCAGGCATTTAATATCGGGAGTTTCTATGAAAATACACAGGAAACCAGAATTAATAGTTAGAGACCCAATTTCTCAATCCAGAGCAGCCAGTAGGGAAATTCTCGCATCTTTAATCGTAGAGTGAGGATGGCAGTGTCCCCTGAAAAAGTTTTCTGATTTGCAGTTTGAATGCCTCTGGCGATGGCACTAAGTGTTCAGGAGGCACAAAGGTTGCCCATATACAATGCGTCATGGTCTTTTTTTTTTTTTTTAAGTTTATACCAAGTCATCCAGCTTCATCTTGCAGGATTTTAGGAAAAGGACAATTTTAGTTCTCAGTGATGCCACATCAGGAGGGTGGGAGAAAAACTGGAAACACTAGTTTGGAGAGTTATAGCTAGACACTGGAAGAAACTGGGATTGAGAACGTGGTAAGGAATGGCCAATATGCAAGACAGAATCTGTAAGACTGCATTACAGTTTTAAAGGGAAACAACAACAAAAAAATCTTCTCTATTCAGTCAACCTTTTAATTCTTGTTTGCAAATTCTGATCTCATTAGATTTGTCCTGATTTTTATGTAAGTGCAGCAAGAACAGTGACTGACCATGTAAGTAGGCTCTTTTTGAACTGGTTCTGATGAAACTTTTCAAAAGAAATCTCAGATTAGATTTTTAAAAGCCCCCCAAGGCTAGGAACACAGCTCTGGAAGTAGCCTGCAGATGTCATCTCCGATTACTGAAGATTCAGGTGCATTTCCACTTTTCTTGGGGTCTTCAAGATACCCTCAGGTTCCTGGACTGCCCAGAAGTGCCTTCTCCTACTCATCTATGAGGCTGGAACCTTGTAGGCCAGTTTTCCTAAGAACACTCGTTCCAAAAAGTCAGTTGGAGCCCCTTAAACCAGATTCTATACACACTCTTGATATTTCAATTAAAGTCATGGTAATACAACAATTGTTTCCAATTGTATCCTGTTACAAAAACATATTCTTTTTTTTCCCCATCATGCCTCTTTTACTTTTATATTTATTTTCATCCATCTTTATTCTTTGGCATGTGTGGGCCTCCCACTGCAGTGGCCTCTCTTGCTGCAGAGCATCGGCTCCAGGCGCATGTGCTCCAGAGTGCTGGCTTGCAGTTGTACACACCAGTCCAGTTGCTCTGCGGCACACAGGATTTTCCCGGGCCAGGGATCGAACTAGTGTCCCCTGCACTGCAAGGCAGACTCTCCACCCACTGGACCACCAGGGAAGCCCCCAAGAGCATATTCTTATTGAACTTACTCAAGTTGCTACACTGCTATGAAAATAAGAATACTAGCTAAAAGTTTTCTGAATTCTGGATGAAAAGGGAGAAAAAGTAATTGTGTCACCTTTGTTCACAAAGGTACTAGTGTTGTAAGCTACAGATGAAAAAGATTACTTAAATCTGAAGAAAAAACATTTAAAAACTAGTAACATTTAAAAAATTATAATCATTCTCATTAGTTTATTTAGTCTGATGTAATTAATTTGTTTCCTACTTGACCTTGGTTTAACAGTTTTATCAATCCGTCAGCTTCTTCATTACTTCTGGAAATTCTCAGTCTCGTAGCATGACCTTCCTGATGCCATCATGGAGCACTCTCACCTGTGACTGACTGTTTATACTTGCAGAGAACAGTGAGAATAAAAGCACTTGTCCGGAGATGAAAAAACTTTAACATGGTGATGGTTAACGTTCTGATGAGAGTTCATTTGACAAGGCAAATTAGTTATTTCTGTGGCATACAACACTTCAGCATAATAACCAGACAACAAGGCTATTGCAAATCTCTTATGAACTTCAGAACTTTTCTGAAATACCTATATTAGCAACTTTTATCCATATAGCTAAGGTTAGTCCTCATTTGACTATGCTTCTCATATTTAAAATATCAAATAAGCCTAATTAGTTTAATATATCCTTTCACAAAGTGAGAAACATATCCTTTCAGATTTTCCAAGGGTCCTCTGGAAAGTTTCAAAGTTAGTTTGAAATCAAAAAGATTCCATTTAGAATTTGATTTTATGAAGTTGTCAAAAATATCAAAAAATTTTAAAATCTTGACTAAATAAGATCACAGGTCATTGCGAAATAATATTTACTCATTTAAATAAAGTGAAAAATTATTTCAAAGGCAAATATAGAAAGTCAGTTGTTTTCAAAAAATGTAGTTCTTCTAATGTGAGAAAACTCATTTTTTTAATGCATATAGTCATCTTTATTACAGTTCATGATTAGATTAGAAACCGACCTGGATTTCTTTATTCAGAAATGTGTATCTTCATGGGCACCTGCTTTCCACTTTTACTTGAAGTGAGAAGGGTAAAGAGAGGATCCTAAGGTTCATTGAACTTACTCAAGTTGCTACACTGCTATGAAAATAAGAATACTAGCTAAAAGTTTTCTGAATTCTGGATGAAAAGGGAGAAAAAGTAATTGTGTCACCTTTGTTCACAAAGGTACTAGTGTTGTAAGCTACAGATGAAAAAGATTACTTAAATCTGAAGAAAAAACATTTAAAAACTAGTAACATTTAAAAAATTATAATCATTCTCATTAGTTTATTTAGTCTGATGTAATTAATTTGTTTCCTACTTGACCTTGGTTTAACAGTTTTATCAATCCGTCAGCTTCTTCATTACTTCTGGAAATTCTCAGTCTCGTAGCATGACCTTCCTGATGCCATCATGGAGCACTCTCACCTGTGACTGACTGTTTATACTTGCAGAGAACAGTGAGAATAAAAGCACTTGTCCGGAAATGAAAAAAAACTTTAACATGGTGATGGTTAACGTTCTGATGAGAGTTCATTTGACAAGGCAAATTAGTTATTTCTGTGGCATACAACACTTCAGCATAATAACCAGACAACAAGGCTATTGCAAATCTCTTATGAACTTCAGAACTTTTCTGAAATACCTATATTAGCAACTTTTATCCATATAGCTAAGGTTAGTCCTCATTTGACTATGCTTCTCATATTTAAAATATCAAATAAGCCTAATTAGTTTAATATATCCTTTCACAAAGTGAGAAACATATCCTTTCAGATTTTCCAAGGGTCCTCTGGAAAGTTTCAAAGTTAGTTTGAAATCAAAAAAGATTCCATTTAGAATTTGATTTTATGAAGTTGTCAAAAATATCAAAAAGTTTTAAAATCTTGACTAAATAAGATCACAGGTCATTGCGAAATAATATTTACTCATTTAAATAAAGTGAAAAATTATTTCAAAGGCAAATATAGAAAGTCAGTTGTTTTCAAAAAATGTAGTTCTTCTAATGTGAGAAAACTCATTTTTTTAATGCATATAGTCATCTTTATTACAGTTCATGATTAGATTAGAAACCGACCTGGATTTCTTTATTCAGAAATGTGTATCTTCATGGGCACCTGCTTTCCACTTTTACTTGAAGTGAGAAGGGTAAAGAGAGGATCTTAAGTGCATTACATCCAATTTTCCCCAGATAGAAAACCTGAAAAGGTCTCTTAGGCTTTCCAGGTCACAACACTTTCTAAAGACCTGCTCACACAGTCTCTGGAATTCCTTATAAATTTTAATAGGTGCCTGGGCAGCAGTACATTGTAACTGGTTTTTTTTAAGGTACAGTTCCAGGGTTAAATATTATACCCATATAGTTTCAATTTCCCAGGCTTATCTTTCAAAATAGTGTATTACTCACTTTACTTAGTGGTTAAGCCAGTGAAGAATCTATCTGCAGTGCAGAAGAAATGAGTTTTGTCCCTGGATCAGGAAGATCCTCACGAAGAAGGGAATGGCTACCCACTCCAGTATTCTTGCCTGGATAATTCCATGGAGCCTGACTGCTACGGTCCATGGGATTCCCAAATTTTCACTTTTTTTTTTCACCTTACTAATCTCCTTGCCAACCAAAGAACTCCAAAACACTGTTAACTACAAAGTTAGGCGAGACTCCTCTTCTCTCCTCCAGAATCCCAAACAAAATGCTATAAAACAAGGCAGGGAAGACCCTGACCCAGCTGCACGACACAAATGATTGAAATTTTTTATTCACTTCAGATCAACCCAGATCCAGACAGGCTGCTCTAGATAGCTGTTTCCTGCATGGTTTTTCTCCCCAGTCACTGTCCACAGGACCCTGAGAAGACGTAGGAATATGCAGGTGCAGACTCAAGGCCTGGCTTAATCTCCAACATTGTGGAAAGGACTGTACATCTGTGGGCAGAACCCTGTGCTCCCATGAATCACCTGGACAGAGCCCAGAGAAAGTGACCCTCCAGGGTATCCACGGTGGTTCAATTTTGTTAAGTCGTCAAAGATCTGATAAAGACAATATGAAATACAGGAAATGATTTTGATAAGATAGAAAATCTTTGTTTCCTAGGCATATTACTTAAAAACCAAAGGCAAAGGAAGGACTTCCCTGGTGGTCCAAAGGTTAAGAATCTACCTGCCAAGGAAGGGGACATGGATTGATCCCTGGTCTGGGAAGATTCCACATGAATCTTAGGGCAACTAAGCCCATGCGCCTCAACTACTGAGTAGACCATAAAGGAGCAGATCAATAATCCAATAAAACTTTGGGATCCTAGTTTTGCATCAGGAATACTTATTGAACAGAACTAAATTTTATGAGGCAATTTGGTAATATCATCTACAACAGAAAAATTCACATATCTACAATATATATATAGACTTACATATACATACAGACAGATGCTAAGAGATTTTACAGTTTTCACTGGAAAATTTTAGTCATGAGTCAGTAAAACACACTAATACAAAGTCACTGGCTTTCATACAATAACAACTTCTTATCTTTTGGCTATTTTTTACATGAATTGTGTTTATGGCAAATGGGACAAGTTAAGATTACCTGTTTACAGACCACCTTCCCTTGCCCTAATATGTAATCATGTGGAGACTATGGACCCAATTTTAGATGTTGACTGAGGAGATACCCAGAGACTTATCAGATGTCTCCAAAGCCCATTCAACTAGTGAAAACATTCAGTCTATTTCCAAGGAGTCTTTTTCTCTTTCAGTTGTTTTTTGGGGGTCCCTAAGTTCCTTAACAGTCTCCAACAGAAGGCAGGGGGTCCAAAGCTCAAGTGACTGTTAAGACTGAGGTGGAAAAAGGTCTGGCAGGGGTGAGCACAGGGATGAAGGATGAAGGAGTGTTGAGGGGAACATTTCATAGGATTCAAGGGAATTGGAAGGAAACCTAAAGGTGGTGAGACAGCGAAGGAGGAGCAGAAGCAATGAGAAAGGAGAAGTCTCAAGCTTCCCAAAGCAGCCAATGAAGTTCCACATTATTCTCAAGAAAAGCATGCCAACAAGAATGGAGGCAGACAGAGTTGGCAGGGGTTCAAGAAAGGGGTTTGAGCCATCCGCTAAATTCTCACAGAAGAAGCAGGACCCAAGAGAGAAGAGAGGGGCCTCACTGTGAGCCAAGAAGAAAGAGTTCCAGCATAAGGAATCAATAATCTCCACTCAGGACAAAAAAAGAGCCAGGCAGGAGAGATTTCCAGCCCAGTAAGTAAGAACTTTTCAAAGAAAGAAGCCTAGGACTATAACTGAGCTTTCTTACAAACACAGAAACCTGGGACTCTAACCCAGCCTGTGTTTATCGAGGACTCTATCCCACCTTGTGGAGTATACAGTTGACCTCTGAACAAGACAAAGGTTAGAGGCACGGGCCCACGGTGAAGTTAAAAATCCACAGGCAACTTGTAATTGCCTCCCAAACATGCAGTCCCTCTGTATTCAAGGTTCTGCATTTGTGGATTCAACCAACCATGGACTGTGTAGTTTTGGCGTATTTATTTATAATTCAAACCCATGTTGTTCAAGGTCAACCATGCTCGGACTCCTAAAAATCACAGTCTGTCCTTACCAGCTTCCACAGACGTTTGTCCGGTGCAATGGTTCAGGAGTCGGACTCACCAATGGATCCCCGATCAATCAATCAGGAGTGAAGATAAAGGCTTCAAAGGTATGCACTTAGGGTCCTGGGTGAGAGGTCTGGGGGTCCAATGATGAATCTGATCCTATCCCGAGTTGTGGCACCACAAACTGTTAAAAGGAAAAAAATACTCAATGATAGTTGTTAAAGCATGGTAAGGAAGACTTGAGGGGATGAGGCTTTCTCGATACAGGAACCACTGCAATGGAATTCTGAAGTTGGGGAAAGAGATTGGGTTTAACTCAGAATGCACAGCTAAGGAGCAAAGTAGGTTCTGTGAAACGAAAATTACTAAGAGTAAACATCACGGTAAAAGGATTTTTAACCAAACAGACCCAACAGGATTCTTGCTCAAGACAGGCCAGGGTAATCAGACATCACCTGGGGGGTGGTACAAGTGGAGGAGTCTGATCAGACACTGGGGGTGGGGGATTCTCACTAAACTGACTCAGCAGGGATACTGCCAAGAATGCATTTTACAAGAATGTGCAGAGATGGCCCAGGATAAGGTTCAGGAGCCTGATGAGTTTAGTTAAGCAAAAAAATTTTTTCAAAGGTTTCTTCCTATACTCACACACATAGTACTTCTGACACCAGATGCATGCTTTTCCCCACACCAACCAATTCTCCTACACTAGCTGGATATCCTGCAATTCAATTCAATTCTGGCACTGGCTGAGTCAGTGCGGACCTCACTGCTTAAGGGCTCAGTTCCCCAAGACGGTCTTCCACTTCAGACACCAAACAGAAGTCCCCACATTCCCCACAACTTCTGTCCAACTTCGTATAAACTGGAGGCTCCCATTACCCACCTCCTTGGATTTAAGCACCTGCTAGAACAGCTCACAGAACTCAGGAAAACACTTACTTATGTTTACTGGTTTACTATATAATAACAAATATGATAAAGGACACAGATAAAGACATACATAGGGTGAGATCCAGAAGGGCCGGGCGCAGGAGCTACTGTCTCCATGGAGTTGGGATGCATTACTCTCATAGCATACCTCCCAGTAGGGGTGTTCACCAACTCAGAAGCTCTCTGAACCCCATACTTTTAGGATTTTTATGGAGGCTTCATCACACAGGCATGATCGGATATTACCTCAATCTCTAGCCTCTCTTCTCCTTTAGGAGGATGGGGGTGTCGGGGGATGGGGCAGAGAGTTTCAAGCTTCTAACCACAGCTTGGTCTTTGTGGCGACCAGTTCCCATCCAGAAGTCATCCAGTAGCCTACCAAGAGTCATTTCATTAGGTCAAAAGACATTCTTACCACTCAGGAAATTCCAAAAGATGCTGGAGTTCTGTGTCAGGAATCAAACACCAAACATAAACATGGAAGGAGCCCTAATTCTCCTATCACCTTGGAAATTACAAGGATTTCAGAGGCTCTGTCAGTAACTAGGGGCATGCATGCTCAGTCACTAAGTCATATCCAACTCCTTGTGACGCCATGGATTGTAGCCAGGCAGGCTCCTCTGTCCATGGGGTTTTCCCAGCAAGGATACTGGAGTGGTCTGCCACTTTCTCCTCCAGGGAATCTTCCCCACCCAAGGATCGAAACTGCATCCCCTGCACTGGCAGGAGGCTTCCTTTCCACTGAGCCACCTGGAAAGCCCATCATAACTGGGGGCAGGGACGTATTTTAGAACCCAAGGTTAATGGATTTTCGTCTTCCAACTTTCTGATGACTGCCACAATTTAGGGGCGTTTGATTTTGAATCACTAATAATTTAAAGCACTGCATGTGTTTCAAAGATTCAAAAACACATAAAGAAGTCTGGTGGTTTTATAGCTGAAAGCAACTGACTAAAAAAGGAACAAAAAGCTCATTTCTCAGCTTAAAACAGCACAGTCTTCTCTTTTAATATTCTAAGAGTTCTTCTGCTAATGTAAGAGTTCCATTCAATTACATTTCTACAAAAGAACCACTCTCCAAGGCCTTTCACTTCCACTGAAAACGTCAATTTCATTAGAGGACATTTACAATTTTTTAATTTCCTTTGGCTTTGGGCAATTTGTCTTCATTATACAAAAATCAAACCTCAACAGAAAATAAACATATCCTACATGAAACTATTTCTAATTATTGTTTACTCACCAATGAAAGAGTTTAAAAAGGAGGTCACTATTATTTCAATTATAGCTAAATGAAGTTGTGTTGTTCTTACACCTGCACCAGATTTAGCTTGTCATAATCAGGTGGCTGTTTCAAGAACTTCTTAGGAAAAGGTATTTGTTGCATTACTAAGATACTATGCTAGGTTTAATTCAGACTATGCGGCACATTGATACAAGTTTTACAATTTTACCCGTGTCAACAGAACCAGAATTCACTACGGATGTCAGTATTGTACAACAACAGAAAACACTTTATTACACTGCAGGTCTATGCTACAACATATGGTTAAGGTACCTTAATTTTCTCCGCATTCTGGAAGGAGCCCTATCCACCTTGGAAATTACAAGGATTTCAGAGGCTCTGTCAGTAACTAGGGGCATGCATGCTCAGTCACTAAGTCATATCCAACTCCTTGTGACGCCATGGATTGTAGCCAGGCAGGCTCCTCTGTCCATGGGGTTTTCCCAGCAAGGATACTGGAGTGGTCTGCCACTTTCTCCTCCAGGGAATCTTCCCCACCCAAGGATCGAAACTGCATCCCCTGCACTGGCAGGAGGCTTCCTTTCCACTGAGCCACCTGGAAAGCCCATCATAACTGGGGGCAGGGACGTATTTTAGAACCCAAGGTTAATGGATTTTCGTCTTCCAACTTTCTGATGACTGCCACAATTTAGGGGCGTTTGATTTTGAATCACTAATAATTTAAAGCACTGCATGTGTTTCAAAGATTCAAAAACACATAAAGAAGTCTGGTGGTTTTATAGCTGAAAGCAACTGACTAAAAAAGGAACAAAAAGCTCATTTCTCAGCTTAAAACAGCACAGTCTTCTCTTTTAATATTCTAAGAGTTCTTCTGCTAATGTAAGAGTTCCATTCAATTACATTTCTACAAAAGAACCACTCTCCAAGGCCTTTCACTTCCACTGAAAACGTCAATTTCATTAGAGGACATTTACAATTTTTTAATTTCCTTTGGCTTTGGGCAATTTGTCTTCATTATACAAAAATCAAACCTCAACAGAAAATAAACATATCCTACATGAAACTATTTCTAATTATTGTTTACTCACCAATGAAAGAGTTTAAAAAGGAGGTCACTATTATTTCAATTATAGCTAAATGAAGTTGTGTTGTTCTTACACCTGCACCAGATTTAGCTTGTCATAATCAGGTGGCTGTTTCAAGAACTTCTTAGGAAAAGGTATTTGTTGCATTACTAAGATACTATGCTAGGTTTAATTCAGACTATGCGGCACATTGATACAAGTTTTACAATTTTACCCGTGTCAACAGAACCAGAATTCACTACGGATGTCAGTATTGTACAACAACAGAAAACACTTTATTACACTGCAGGTCTATGCTACAACATATGGTTAAGGTACCTTAATTTTCTCCGGGAATTTATGAGGTAGCTTTCTTTCCTAATATACCCTAGTTGCAAATGTACAAATGCTTCAACCACTGCAGAAACATACATTCTATTTGCCTTCTATCTCTAAAGACAATCCAAACAGCCCCTCATATTTTAATGGCACCTCGAGCTACTTTTTGTGGAGGTGACAGGATTTTTTTTAGAGATGACTCGATTACAAGTCTGTCAATTAATAAAGACATCGCTCAGTTTTCAGTTAGCGGCACAGAAATAACTGTATGTTAGTGGTTAAGAAGCCCCGCCATTGCAGCATTCAATACCTGCTGTTGCTCCTAATGCCATCAGGCTGACTCAGACTAATAAGCTCTCCAGGTGCCGCTGTGCTAACACAGGCCTGTCAAGATGAGCGCTCAGCAGTGGCGTCTCCAGAAGAATTCATCCAACCACTGTACTTGCGTCTCATACATAAGCAAAGAGGGCTGAGTTTTAGGTTCTCTGCCACAAGGAAATGCACTGAAAACAAAACATCACTTAATTGTGTCAAGGACAGGCCCTCCCTTTACAATGAACGCCCAATTAGATAAAACGCTATTTTAAAACACGTTGGTTCAAGGTAGTATGGATGTAATGATACATGAAGTTTTAACTCAGTTACATATCAAAACCAAAGCACAAAATTAGCCAAAACGTGACCTGCAGCCAAAAAACAGTTTATACGTCTTTATGATAACGGGTATAAAATCACGTACCTGGGGGCCAATCAAGCTGACGCACTGGATGATGCGGCCCCAACCACTCGAGCCAATACCGGTGTCCAGAATCAGTGAGCCCTTAACTGCCCCAGCCCAGGAATCACGTACTGTGGTTTTCACACCTGCACCAGATTTAGCTTGTCATAATCAGGTGGCTGTTTCAAGAACTTCTTAGGAAAAGGTATTTGTTGCATTACTAAGATACTATGCTAGGTTTAATTCAGACTATGCGGCACATTGATACAAGTTTTACAATTTTACCCGTGTCAACAGAACCAGAATTCACTACGGATGTCAGTATTGTACAACAACAGAAAACACTTTATTACACTGCAGGTCTATGCTACAACATATGGTTAAGGTACCTTAATTTTCTCCGGGAATTTATGAGGTAGCTTTCTTTCCTAATATACCCTAGTTGCAAATGTACAAATGCTTCAACCACTGCAGAAACATACATTCTATTTGCCTTCTATCTCTAAAGACAATCCAAACAGCCCCTCATATTTTAATGGCACCTCGAGCTACTTTTTGTGGAGGTGACAGGATTTTTTTTAGAGATGACTCGATTACAAGTCTGTCAATTAATAAAGACATCGCTCAGTTTTCAGTTAGCGGCACAGAAATAACTGTATGTTAGTGGTTAAGAAGCCCCGCCATTGCAGCATTCAATACCTGCTGTTGCTCCTAATGCCATCAGGCTGACTCAGACTAATAAGCTCTCCAGGTGCCGCTGTGCTAACACAGGCCTGTCAAGATGAGCGCTCAGCAGTGGCGTCTCCAGAAGAATTCATCCAACCACTGTACTTGCGTCTCATACATAAGCAAAGAGGGCTGAGTTTTAGGTTCTCTGCCACAAGGAAATGCACTGAAAACAAAACATCACTTAATTGTGTCAAGGACAGGCCCTCCCTTTACAATGAACGCCCAATTAGATAAAACGCTATTTTAAAACACGTTGGTTCAAGGTAGTATGGATGTAATGATACATGAAGTTTTAACTCAGTTACATATCAAAACCAAAGCACAAAATTAGCCAAAACGTGACCTGCAGCCAAAAAACAGTTTATACGTCTTTATGATAACGGGTATAAAATCACGTACCTGGGGGCCAATCAAGCTGACGCACTGGATGATGCGGCCCCAACCACTCGAGCCAATACCGGTGTCCAGAATCAGTGAGCCCTTAACTGCCCCAGCCCAGGAATCACGTACTCCCTGGCCCCAAGAATTTGAACTGTGGTTTTCGTACAAGTCTCCAGAACCGTAACATCGGGTTTTCAGGCTCTTATCACTACCCCCCTCCTCAAAAAAAGTTCACAACATAGCAGTGGCATTTCGCTTCAGAACTTCGGCTCTCGGCCGCGCCCTCCGACCAGGCCTGACCCCCTCCTGCCCGCCTGGGAGGGGGGCACCCCCCGACTCCGCTTTCCTTTGGTCCCCGCCCAGCAACTTTACTCACAGGCTGACAGCGTCGGGGGGCAGCGAGCTTGACAGCGTCCTCCAGCTGGGCGCTGGTAGTTTCCTGCGACTGCAATCCAGCAGAGGGGTGCGGCAGGAGCAGGGCACGGGGCAGAGGCCTGCCCGGGCGGCTGGCAGCAGAAGCAGGGCTGCCTGGACAAGGAAGAGCAGCCGGGAAAGCAGTCGGGACCCACACTCCTGCAGCGGCTCCTCCCGGACGCCTTGGGGCGCCGGCGCCATTTTTCCCTACCCCCCGCCCCCGACCTGAACCCAGCGGAGAAGAGCCGCCAGCTAGAAAAAGCAGCTCGGCGGAGACGTCTGGCGGCAGCGAGACCACCCAGAGGAACGGCGGTCGCCTGTACCCTCTGAAGGCAGGCGAGGGGCGGATACAGCGCGGCAGCGGGGGCGGCGGCCGAGGACACAGCACAGGCCCTATGGACAACGCTCCTTCGCCCCGCCTCACGACGCAACGTCTTCACGCACAGGAGCCAACCAATCGGTGCCACAGGACGTAGCGCGTCGGGGCGGGACTCCACAAGGGGCGGGATCAGAGACCGAGGTCTCCTTAAGGAGGACTTTAAGGTGTCAGGCGTTTCGGGGAGCCCCCCGGAGTTCCGCCGCCGTTTCTCCGGTGGAGGGCGCAGTGATTCCTTAGGAGGGAGTGAGCGCAGAAGCGCGGAGTCCGAGGTCCTGATTTGCGATGTATTGAGAGGATCTAGTACTGAAAGAGGATCTTTAATCGTCTCTGGGAACCAAGAAGGGGTGAATAACAGAAGGGGTGCCTCTCGAGTCACAAACACTTAAGGGGGCGCGGAAGCTTTCATGAGCCCATTGGGCTCCAGAGCCGAGCTTGCGCCTCCTCTGCCCCTGCAGGTCTGCGGCTCCTGCAGTCCTGCAGCTCCTGCAGTCCTGCATATGAGAGGCACCTCCCAGCATGTTACCCCCATCAGTTGACGGACTAAGTTCATCAGACCAGACACCGTATTTATTTATCTGTGTACCTCTAGCTTCTATTCTGTCTTGGAGTTCAATAAATGTTGATGGGGGCACACTTGCAAGGCACGTGTTTAAGGAAAGACACTCTTCTTTCCTTGTTTCAGAGAATGCTGTCCTGTATTTACACTCACTCTCACAAAAACAAGCAGGACATGTAGATAAAGAGGCTGTTGAACAGTCAACAAAGTGAAGGGCCAGGTGTGAAAACCCGAACATTTCAGTTTATTAGCAGGGCCTCCCCCTGGACAAGGGGAAGAGCAGCCGGGAAAGCAGTCGGGACCCACACTCCTGCAGCGGCTCCTCCCGGACGCCTTGGGGCGCCGGCGCCATTTTTCCCTACCCCCCGCCCCCGACCTGAACCCAGCGGAGAAGAGCCGCCAGCTAGAAAAAGCAGCTCGGCGGAGACGTCTGGCGGCAGCGAGACCACCCAGAGGAACGGCGGTCGCCTGTACCCTCTGAAGGCAGGCGAGGGGCGGATACAGCGCGGCAGCGGGGGCGGCGGCCGAGGACACAGCACAGGCCCTATGGACAACGCTCCTTCGCCCCGCCTCACGACGCAACGTCTTCACGCACAGGAGCCAACCAATCGGTGCCACAGGACGTAGCGCGTCGGGGCGGGACTCCACAAGGGGCGGGATCAGAGACCGAGGTCTCCTTAAGGAGGACTTTAAGGTGTCAGGCGTTTCGGGGAGCCCCCCGGAGTTCCGCCGCCGTTTCTCCGGTGGAGGGCGCAGTGATTCCTTAGGAGGGAGTGAGCGCAGAAGCGCGGAGTCCGAGGTCCTGATTTGCGATGTATTGAGAGGATCTAGTACTGAAAGAGGATCTTTAATCGTCTCTGGGAACCAAGAAGGGGTGAATAACAGAAGGGGTGCCTCTCGAGTCACAAACACTTAAGGGGGCGCGGAAGCTTTCATGAGCCCATTGGGCTCCAGAGCCGAGCTTGCGCCTCCTCTGCCCCTGCAGGTCTGGGCTCCTGCAGTCCTGCAGCTCCTGCAGTCCTGCATATGAGAGGCACCTCCCAGCATGTTACCCCCATCAGTTGACGGACTAAGTTCATCAGACCAGACACCGTATTTATTTATCTGTGTACCTCTAGCTTCTATTCTGTCTTGGAGTTCAATAAATGTTGATGGGGGCACACTTGCAAGGCACGTGTTTAAGGAAAGACACTCTTCTTTCCTTGTTTCAGAGAATGCTGTCCTGTATTTACACTCACTCTCAC
The DNA here is from genome assembly GCA_022376925.1 of Tragulus kanchil. NCBI lineage: Eukaryota > Metazoa > Chordata > Mammalia > Artiodactyla > Tragulidae > Tragulus > Tragulus kanchil. The sequence continues at coordinate 135,110,479 of JAIOJX010000024.1, forward strand.
AAAAACAAGCAGGACATGTAGATAAAGAGGCTGTTGAACAGTCAACAAAGTGAAGGCCAGGTGTGAGAAATTTTTTTATTCTGAAGCAGAGTCTGTGGAAAACCTAACAGAACAGTGTCGGCTAGCCACCTTGTTAGTGCAAGTTCATACACCTGCGGTACAGTGAGGCCAAACAAACTGAAACAGCAGAGCTTGGAGCAGAGAAAGGTTTACGACAGATCCATGCAAGGAGATGGGTGGCTCATGGACCAAAAAAATCACCCAGCTCCTGAAAGGTTCTGGCAAAAGCACTTTTAAAGGCCAGAAGAGAGAAGGAGTCACAGGGTATGTGATCGGCTAGTGCACAATTCTCTGATTGGTTGACATTGAGGTAACAGGGGTTAGCATTACCAGTCCATCCACTTCAGGAGGCCTAGGGCTATGTGCTCCAGGTCAGACAGGAATTAACATCTTATCTTCCATTTGGTGGCCTCCCCTTTCATATCTATAGAACAACTCAGGAAATGTACATCAAATACTGTTATCTAGATACTTCAGAGAGGAGCTGAAGCAGAAGATACCAGGGAAGGCCCCATAGGGTCCTGTTCGGTTACAGTCTTATACTCAGTCATGTATTATACCCAAGACTATAGATAGACTTTCGGAATAAAAGCGATATTTCACTTACATTCACTGCTTTCATGCTCCTCAAAGAACATTTACATCAGCAATATGATCCGGTCTCTCAACAACTGTGAAATTGACAGGACAGTTACTATTCTTGAGGAAACAAGCCCAGAGAGGTGAAATTAACTTAGCCAGAAACAGAGGCAGACTGGCATTACTATCGGTTTTCTGACTTGCAAATTAAAAACCTGAGTAGGTTAAAAAGAATTATCATAATTATCATTAATTATCATGTCTAGGTCGTTTAAAAAATTTGAGATACCAAGGGAACATTTCATACAAAGATAGGCACAATTAAGAACAAAAACAGCAAGGACCTAACAGAAACCGAAGAGATTAAGAAAAGGTGGCAAGAATGCACAGAAGAACTGTACAAAAAAGCTCTTAGTGACCCAGATAACCACAATGGTGTGGTCACTCACCTAGAGCCAGACATCCTGGAGTGTGAAGTCAAAAAGGGTCTTAGGAAGCATCACTACAAACAAAGCTAGTGGAGATGATAGAATTCCAGCTGAGCTATTTCAGATCTTAAAAGATGTTGTTAAAGTGCTGCACTCATCATGCCAGCAAAATTAGAACACTCAGCAGTGGCCACAGGACAGGAAAAGGTCAGTTTTCTCCCAATCCCAAAGAAAAGCAATGCCAAAGAATGTTCAAATTATTTTACAATAGCACTCATTTCATATACTAGCAAGATTACACTCAAAATCTTCAAGGTAGGCTTCAGCAATACATGAACTGAGCAATTTCAGATGTACAGATGAATTTAGGAAACGCAGAGGAACCAGAGAACAAATTGCCAGCATATGCTGGATCATAGAAAAGGCAAAGGAATTGCAAAAAAAAAAAAAAAAAATCTACTTCTGCGTCATCAACTATGCTGAAGCCTTTGTGTGGATCACGGCAAACTGGAATATTCTTAATGAGATGGGAATACTAGACCACATTATCTGCCTCCAAGAAACCTGTATGCAGGACAAGAAGCAACAGATAGAACTGAACATGAAACAACACACTGGTTTCAAATTGGGAAAGGAGTGCATCAAGGCTGTATATTGTCACCCTGTTTACTTAACTTACATGCAGAATACATCATGCAAAATCCCAGACTGGATGAATCACAAGCTGGAATCAAGATTGCTGGGAGAACTATCAGCAACCTCAGATATGCAGATAATACTACCTTAATGGCAGAAAGTGAAAGGGAAATAAAGCTTAGCCAGACCCCTGGAAAAAATTACTATCGGTTTTCTGACTTGCAAATTAAAAACCTGAGTAGGTTAAAAAGAATTATCATAATTATCATTAATTATCATGTCTAGGTCGTTTAAAAAATTTGAGATACCAAGGGAACATTTCATACAAAGATAGGCACAATTAAGAACAAAAACAGCAAGGACCTAACAGAAACCGAAGAGATTAAGAAAAGGTGGCAAGAATGCACAGAAGAACTGTACAAAAAAGCTCTTAGTGACCCAGATAACCACAATGGTGTGGTCACTCACCTAGAGCCAGACATCCTGGAGTGTGAAGTCAAAAAGGGTCTTAGGAAGCATCACTACAAACAAAGCTAGTGGAGATGATAGAATTCCAGCTGAGCTATTTCAGATCTTAAAAGATGTTGTTAAAGTGCTGCACTCATCATGCCAGCAAAATTAGAACACTCAGCAGTGGCCACAGGACAGGAAAAGGTCAGTTTTCTCCCCAATCCCAAAGAAAAGCAATGCCAAAGAATGTTCAAATTATTTTACAATAGCACTCATTTCATATACTAGCAAGATTACACTCAAAATCTTCAAGGTAGGCTTCAGCAATACATGAACTGAGCAATTTCAGATGTACAGATGAATTTAGGAAACGCAGAGGAACCAGAGAACAAATTGCCAGCATATGCTGGATCATAGAAAAGGCAAAGGAATTGCAAAAAAAAAAAAAAAAAATCTACTTCTGCGTCATCAACTATGCTGAAGCCTTTGTGTGGATCACGGCAAACTGGAATATTCTTAATGAGATGGGAATACTAGACCACATTATCTGCCTCCAAGAAACCTGTATGCAGGACAAGAAGCAACAGATAGAACTGAACATGAAACAACACACTGGTTTCAAATTGGGAAAGGAGTGCATCAAGGCTGTATATTGTCACCCTGTTTACTTAACTTACATGCAGAATACATCATGCAAAATCCCAGACTGGATGAATCACAAGCTGGAATCAAGATTGCTGGGAGAACTATCAGCAACCTCAGATATGCAGATAATACTACCTTAATGGCAGAAAGTGAAGAGGAACTAAAGAATCTCTTGATGAAGGTGAAAGAGGAAAGTGAAAAGAATGGCTTCAAATTTGACCTTCAAAAAACTAAGGCCGCTAGACTCACTCCGCGATGGCCCACGCTCTGTTTGTGGAGTGTGCTTTCTCTGAATCTGAATAAATCCATTTCTTACCTATCAAAAAAGAAACAACACTAAGATCATGGCATCTGGTCCTATCACTTCAATGCAAATAGATAGGGAAAATGAGGAAACAATGTCAGTTTTCATTTTCTTGGGCTCCAAAATCACTACAGATAGTGACTGCTGCCATGAAATTAAAAGATCCTTGTTCCTTAGAAATAGTATATTCAAAAGCAGAGACATCACTTTGCTGACAAAGGTCCATATAGTCAAAGTTATGGTTTTCCCAGTAGTCTTGTATGGATGTGAGAGGGGGACCATAAAGAAGGCTGAGTGCCAAAGAATTGATGCTTTCGAACTGTGGTGCTGGAGAAGACTCTTGAGAGTCCCTTGGACAGCAAGGAAATCAATCCAGTCAATCCTAAAGGAAATCAACCCTGAATATTCACTAGAAGGACTGATGCTAAAGCTGAGGCTCCAATATTTTGACCACCTGATGTGAAGAGCTAACTCATCGGAAAAGACCCTGATGCTGGGAAAGATTGAAGGCAGGAGAAGAAGGAGACGATAGAGGATGAGATGGCATCACTGACTCAACAGACACGAGTTTGTGCAAACTCTGAAAGATAGTGAAGGACAGAGAAGCCTGGCGTGCTGCAGTTCAGGGGATCGCAAAGAGTCAGACACTACTTAGAGATTGAACAGCAACGACAGCAAAGTAACTGAAATCAATCTTCATGGCAAGTTTAGTCATAGTTATACTTTTAAACAACACACTGGTTTCAAATTGGGAAAGGAGTGCATCAAGGCTGTATATTGTCACCCTGTTTACTTAACTTACATGCAGAATACATCATGCAAAATCCCAGACTGGATGAATCACAAGCTGGAATCAAGATTGCTGGGAGAACTATCAGCAACCTCAGATATGCAGATAATACTACCTTAATGGCAGAAAGTGAAGAGGAACTAAAGAATCTCTTGATGAAGGTGAAAGAGGAAAGTGAAAAGAATGGCTTCAAATTTGACCTTCAAAAAACTAAGGCCGCTAGACTCACTCCGCGATGGCCCACGCTCTGTTTGTGGAGTGTGCTTTCTCTGAATCTGAATAAATCCATTTCTTACCTATCAAAAAAGAAACAACACTAAGATCATGGCATCTGGTCCTATCACTTCAATGCAAATAGATAGGGAAAATGAGGAAACAATGTCAGTTTTCATTTTCTTGGGCTCCAAAATCACTACAGATAGTGACTGCTGCCATGAAATTAAAAGATCCTTGTTCCTTAGAAATAGTATATTCAAAAGCAGAGACATCACTTTGCTGACAAAGGTCCATATAGTCAAAGTTATGGTTTTCCCAGTAGTCTTGTATGGATGTGAGAGGGGGACCATAAAGAAGGCTGAGTGCCAAAGAATTGATGCTTTCGAACTGTGGTGCTGGAGAAGACTCTTGAGAGTCCCTTGGACAGCAAGGAAATCAATCCAGTCAATCCTAAAGGAAATCAACCCTGAATATTCACTAGAAGGACTGATGCTAAAGCTGAGGCTCCAATATTTTGACCACCTGATGTGAAGAGCTAACTCATCGGAAAAGACCCTGATGCTGGGAAAGATTGAAGGCAGGAGAAGAAGGAGACGATAGAGGATGAGATGGCATCACTGACTCAACAGACACGAGTTTGTGCAAACTCTGAAAGATAGTGAAGGACAGAGAAGCCTGGCGTGCTGCAGTTCAGGGGATCGCAAAGAGTCAGACACTACTTAGAGATTGAACAGCAACGACAGCAAAGTAACTGAAATCAATCTTTCCATGGCAAGTTTGGAGTCATAGTTATACTTTTAAAGACCTTTGTCCTATTTCTTAATATTGAAATATTTCTTGAAATCAAGGACATATCCAACGTTCCAATCCAAATAAAACTTTTAAAGCCAAGACAGCTCTTAGCCTCACTTGTCTGCTGTTGAGAATGCTTAACAACCTCCAGTAAGAAACTGGGCATAGACAGGAATGCCACAAAAAAAACGGGGGGTGTATCTTAGTTCCACTCCGTACTATAGTTTCAAATCTTCGCTATGGGCTCTTTAGAAATCCATGCTCTCTATTCCATGTCTTTTCCAATAAGTGGTACAGGTCACACCAGTGAGGCATCCCTTCCAACTCTTAACTTCTTCTGCACATTATTTTTTACCATTTTGATAGCACTTATAAGTACCTTATATATCATTATACTCCCATATGGACTAGCATAGTAACTGCCACATAATAAAGATTCAATTAGTATTTGATAAATGACTAGATGATGAGATTATTTTATATTCTACTTAATGAAATTAGCTAAAAATTTTTCTGGGACTTCCCTGGTGGCTCAGTGATTAAAAAAAAATCTGCCTGCCAATGCAGAGGACACAGATTCAGTTCCTGGTGGGGGACAAGTAAGCCTGAGTGCCGCAACTACTGAACCCTGAGCGGACGGATGCCTAGAGCCCGTGCTCCACAACAAGATAAACCACGGCAATAAGAAGCCCGCAGAGCACAACTGGAGAATAGCCCTTGCTCACCGCAACTGGACAAAGCCTGAGTGCAGCAACAAAGACCCAGCACAAATAAATAAAATGAATAAATCTTCATAAAATAAAATAAAATTTTTCTTCTGAAACTTTCTTAGCATGAATAATTTCAATGTATGAAGCAATAAAGACAATCACAGTGTAAGCCCCCATGTAGCCAACTAGACTTCGCAAATGCATGTTTTTAATAAAGAGTTTAGTGATTCATTTCTCATTAAAAGTGGAATGAGGAGTTTTTGTATTAATTGCTCTAACATTACCTAATTTATCCTTGGGTGCCAAAGTACCTGGGAAGAATTTTTAGAGTTTAGTGTTACCTTATAAGCAGAGATAACTCAGCTCCAGATTCCTAAAGAAAACAGGTTGGGATTCCTTGGTGATCCAGTAGCTAAGATTCTAAGTTTCCAATGCAGGGGATCTGCTGTGTGGTCAGGAAACTAGATTCCACACGCCATGACTAAAAATTCCATGTGATGCAACTAAGACCCAGCATAGCCAAATCAATAAATAAAATATTTAAAACAAGAGAAAGAAAACTGCTCACTTTGGATCCCTTTTTCCAGACTTTTGCATAAATACCACCCCCTTAAAATTCAGCTGCCCCATCTTCCATATCTATCTCCTGTTACCTTTTCCATTGTCTTTATTTCAGTAGAGACAGATGTACTAAAATAGCAGTATAGTTTTTCTTCTTTGATACACACACATATACACTAATATATGATATACAAAATAGGTCACGTATACCATATAGGGTACATGTGTGCTCAGTTGTGTCCAAGTCTTTGTCATCCATATGGACTGTAACCTGCCAAGTTCCTCTGTCCATGGGATTTTTCAGGCAAGAATACTAGAGTGGGTTGCCATTTCTTTCTCCAGAGGTGTATCACATATGTATATAAAATATAATATTCCAGATATATTCACTATAAAAACTCTTCATCAACTTGGAATATATGAACTTCCTTAAACTGATAAAAGGTATTTACCAAAACCAACAACAAACTTTATATTTACGAGAGAAACATTAAAAATATTTATTTTACATTAGGATTAAAACAAGGATGCCTGTCACTGTTCATATACAATAGTGTACTCAAGGGTTTAACCAGTGCAGAAAGAGGTCCTAACAGATGCAAACAAAAATATTAAAGATATAAGGGGTTTTTTTAAATTGAACTATCGCTGATTTTTTTCCTGAGCCACCAGGGAAGGCTCAGATAGTAAAGAATCTGCCTACAATGTAAGACACCTGGGTTTGATCCAGGTCTCGAACCCAGAATTGGGAAGATCCCCCGGAGGAGGGCATGGAAACCCACTCCAGTGTTCTTGCCTGGAGAATCCCCATCGACAGAGGAGCCTGGCAGGCTACAGTCCATGGGGTTGTAAAGACTCAGACATGACTGAGCAACTAAGCACTAAGCACATAGCTGATTCACAATATTATATTAGTTTTATGTGTTCGACACAATGATTCAATATTTTTATAGATTATACTCCATTTGAAGGCTATACAGGCACGTGCCTAGTGGTCCAATGGTTGGGAATTCACATGCTATTGCAAGGGACACAGATTCAATCCTTGATATGGGAAGATTTCACATGTAGCTGGGCAACTACACCTTTGTGCCACAACTACTGAGTTGGCATGCTGCAACTACTGAAACCCAAGCACCTGGAGCCCCGTGTTTTACAAGAGAAGCCACCTCAATGAGAAGCCTACACACTGCAACTAGAGAGTAGCCTCTTCTTGCCATAACTAGAGAAAGCCTCCACACAGCAGTAAAGACCCAGCACACAAAAACCAAATAAGATAAATAAAATTTTAAAAGTCATTACAAAATAATGATTATATTTTCCTGTGTAGTACAATATGTTCTTGCTGTTTATCTATTTGACACATAGTAGCTTGTATCTCATAATCCCATATCCCTATCTTGCCCCTCCTACTTCCCTCTTCCTAATGGTAAAAACTAGTTTGTTCATTATATATGTGAGTCTGTTTCTTTTATGTTATATTGCCTAGTTGGTTTATTTTTTAGATCTACATACAAGTGTTAACATAGAATATTTATCTTTCTCTGTCTGACTTATTTCATTAGCATAATCCTCTCTAGTTCTATCCACATTCTTGCAAATGGTAGAATTTCATTCTTATTTATGGCAGGGTAATATCCCATTGTATGGAAATACCACTTATCCTTTATGTATTCATTTGTCAGTTGAAACTTAGGGAACTTCCGTATCCTGGTAATTGTAAATAATGTTCCAATGAATATTGGGGGTGCAGGTACCTTTTCAAATTAGTGTTTTGGGGTTATTTGGTTTTTTGTTTGTTGGGTCATTAGTCTGAGTTTATATCTGTATATGGAATAAGGAAATTTTCTAATTTCATTCTTTCCCATGCAGTTGTCTGGTTCTCCCCAGCACCACTTATTGAAGAGACTGCCTTTTCTCCATTGTATATTCTTGCCTCCTTTGTCATTGATTAATTGACCACAAGTGTATGGGGATTATTTCTGGCTCTCTTTTCTGTTCCTTTGAGCTATGCAACCTTTTTTGTGTGCCAGTATAAAGACAGATTTTTTTCCCCTTTTTTGGAGGCCACTTCTATTGATCTTTCATTTATTTATCTTTGTTCTTTGACTTTTGTGGGCCTTCCATCACAGTGGCCTCTCTCGCTGAAGAGCACTGGCTCCAGGTGCATGCGCTCCAGAGCTCCGGCTCAATAGTTGACATTTTGTAGCTGGGCAACTACACCTTTGTGCCACAACTACTGAGTTGGCATGCTGCAACTACTGAAACCCAAGCACCTGGAGCCCCGTGTTTTACAAGAGAAGCCACCTCAATGAGAAGCCTACACACTGCAACTAGAGAGTAGCCTCTTCTTGCCATAACTAGAGAAAGCCTCCACACAGCAGTAAAGACCCAGCACACAAAAACCAAATAAGATAAATAAAATTTTAAAAGTCATTACAAAATAATGATTATATTTTCCTGTGTAGTACAATATGTTCTTGCTGTTTATCTATTTGACACATAGTAGCTTGTATCTCATAATCCCATATCCCTATCTTGCCCCTCCTACTTCCCTCTTCCTAATGGTAAAAACTAGTTTGTTCATTATATATGTGAGTCTGTTTCTTTTATGTTATATTGCCTAGTTGGTTTATTTTTTAGATCTACATACAAGTGTTAACATAGAATATTTATCTTTCTCTGTCTGACTTATTTCATTAGCATAATCCTCTCTAGTTCTATCCACATTCTTGCAAATGGTAGAATTTCATTCTTATTTATGGCAGGGTAATATCCCATTGTATGGAAATACCACTTATCCTTTATGTATTCATTTGTCAGTTGAAACTTAGGGAACTTCCGTATCCTGGTAATTGTAAATAATGTTCCAATGAATATTGGGGGTGCAGGTACCTTTTCAAATTAGTGTTTTGGGGTTATTTGGTTTTTTGTTTGTTGGGTCATTAGTCTGAGTTTATATCTGTATATGGAATAAGGAAATTTTCTAATTTCATTCTTTCCCATGCAGTTGTCTGGTTCTCCCCAGCACCACTTATTGAAGAGACTGCCTTTTCTCCATTGTATATTCTTGCCTCCTTTGTCATTGATTAATTGACCACAAGTGTATGGGGATTATTTCTGGCTCTCTTTTCTGTTCCTTTGAGCTATGCAACCTTTTTTGTGTGCCAGTATAAAGACAGATTTTTTTCCCCTTTTTTGGAGGCCACTTCTATTGATCTTTCATTTATTTATCTTTGTTCTTTGACTTTTGTGGGCCTTCCATCACAGTGGCCTCTCTCGCTGAAGAGCACTGGCTCCAGGTGCATGCGCTCCAGAGCTCCGGCTCAATAGTTGGACACAGTGGTCCAGCCACTCCCCGGCACGTGGGATCTTCCCAGGCCAGGGATCGAACCAGCACCCTTGCACTGCAAGGCGGTGTCTTTACCACTGGATCACCAGGGAAGCCCAAAGACGGATTTTATTTATTTATTTATTTATTGCCTCTAAGTCATCATTTATCTTCAACCATCTTTATTCTTTGACCTATGTGGGCCTCCCATTGCAGTGGCCTCTCTTGTTGCAGAGCACCAGTCCTGGACGCATGCACTCCGGAGCGCTGGCTCCTAATTGGACACACCTGCCCAGACGTTCCCTGGTACATGGGATCTTTCTGGGCCAGGGATCGAATCGGTGCTCCTTGCATTGCAAGGTGGACTCTTTACCCACTGGACCACCATGGAAGCCCAAGACAAGGATTTTAAAAGAAGAAACAGAATACCCTTATTCACAGAGGATAAGATTATCTGAAGAAAAAAACCCAAAAAATCTTCAGGTAAACTTTTGGGATGAGTTAAATTCAACAAGGTTGTGCCTACTAAAATCAATATTATTCTAATACTAAAATCAATATTGTGCTCACTTCGGCAGCACATATACTAAAATTGGAACGATACAGAGAAGATTAGCATGGCCCCTGCACAAGGATGACACGCAAATTCGTGAAGCATTCTATATTTAAAAAAAAAAAGAAGAAGAAATAAATAAATAAAATCAATATATTCTAATAAGTCAACAACAATAAAATATAATTTTTAAAAGATAGCATATGTAACAATATGTAACAATAAAAACTAAATGATTCTTAGAATAAACTGAAAGATACCTAGATGAAACAAGAAAGTGCAAGAGAAAACCTATATAGAGGAAATTATAAAACATTGAAAAGCATTTTTTAAAGATCTAGGTAGATGGAGAGTTTTGCTATGCATTTACACTGAAAGAATAGCTATTATAAAGATGGCAGGGTTTCCCTGGTGGTCCAGTGGGTAGGGAGTCCGTCTTGCAGTGCAGGGGTCACCAATTCGGTCCCTGGCCCAGGATGTGCCACAGAGTGGCTGGACCGGTGTGTCCAATTGTGAACCAGTGCTGTGGAGCACATGCGTCCAGGACTGGTGCTCTGCAATGAGAGAGGCCACTGCAGTGGGAGGCCCACACAGGCCAAAGAATAAAGACGGATGAAAATAAATAAATTTTTTTAAAAAATAATAAATGTTTTTTTTTAAAAAAAAAGATGTCAATTCCAGGTCAATTTATAGATTTAATGTAATCACCTCAAAATTCCCTAACGTGCATGGTATTGCACGGAAAAACGAAAATAATATTTTTAAATTGGTTTTAAATTGCAGTATTCTGGCCCGGGAAATCGAATCGGAGCGCTGGCTCCTATGGACACACCTGCCCAGACGTTCCCTGGTACATGGGATCTTTCTGGGCCAGGGATCGAATCGGTGCTCCTTGCATTGCAAGGTGGACTCTTTACCCACTGGACCACCATGGAAGCCCAAGACAAGGATTTTAAAAGAAGAAACAGAATACCCTTATTCACAGAGGATAAGATTATCTGAAGAAAAAAACCCAAAAAATCTTCAGGTAAACTTTTGGGATGAGTTAAATTCAACAAGGTTGTGCCTACTAAAATCAATATTATTCTAATACTAAAATCAATATTGTGCTCACTTCGGCAGCACATATACTAAAATTGGAACGATACAGAGAAGATTAGCATGGCCCCTGCACAAGGATGACACGCAAATTCGTGAAGCATTCTATATTTAAAAAAAAAAAAGAAGAAGAAATAAATAAATAAAATCAATATATTCTAATAAGTCAACAACAATAAAATATAATTTTTAAAAGATAGCATATGTAACAATATGTAACAATAAAAACTAAATGATTCTTAGAATAAACTGAAAGATACCTAGATGAAACAAGAAAGTGCAAGAGAAAACCTATATAGAGGAAATTATAAAACATTGAAAAGCATTTTTTAAAGATCTAGGTAGATGGAGAGTTTTGCTATGCATTTACACTGAAAGAATAGCTATTATAAAGATGGCAGGGTTTCCCTGGTGGTCCAGTGGGTAGGGAGTCCGTCTTGCAGTGCAGGGGTCACCAATTCGGTCCCTGGCCCAGGATGTGCCACAGAGTGGCTGGACCGGTGTGTCCAATTGTGAACCAGTGCTGTGGAGCACATGCGTCCAGGACTGGTGCTCTGCAATGAGAGAGGCCACTGCAGTGGGAGGCCCACACAGGCCAAAGAATAAAGACGGATGAAAATAAATAAATTTTTTTAAAAAATAATAAATGTTTTTTTTTAAAAAAAAAGATGTCAATTCCCTGAGGTCAATTTATAGATTTAATGTAATCACCTCAAAAATTCCCTAACGTGCATGGTATTGCACGGGTAAATAATAACAAAGAAAGTCTTGTATGTATGTATGTACTTGCTTTTCTAGACGTCAAGTTGGGTTTTAAAGTTGCAGTAGGGGGCTTCCCCTGGTGGTCCAGTGGGTAAGGACACCGCCTTGCAGTGCAAGGGGCGCCGGTTCAATCCCTGGCCTGGGAAGATCCCACGTGCCGCAGAATGGCTGGACCCATGTGTCCAATTACCGAGCCCGAGCTCTGGGGTGCGTGCGCCCAGAGCCGGCGCTCTTCAGCGACAGACGCCACCGCGATGGGAGGCCCACAGGAGCCAAAGAACAAAGAAGGATGAAAATAGAGAAATGAAAAAGACCAATGGAAGTGGCCCGCCCGCTCCCCTCCCTCCCCAACCCGACCCCCGCCCATAACAAATAAATAAATAAATCTTAAAAAATAAATAAATAAATAAAGTTGCAGTAGGGAGCTGGTTCCCCTGGCCGGGTGGCCACTGGGCCTCCCAGTGGGGCTCTGGATGGTGGAGAGGACAACAGGGACCTTCAGAATGACACCTCTCACATGTCGTTTAAGGAGCTGCTGGAATTGCAGAGTCAAGTGGGGACCAAGGCCTGCAAACAGCTGGTAACTGGAAACAGCACTAAGAAGCAGAGTTCTAGACCACCTGTCCAGAAAGCCTGTGCTGCAGATAAGCACAGGCCTCCGGAAGTGTCAGCCAAGATCCGGGTGCCCTATCTGCATCAGGCTGTCCCCATCAGTAAGGCGGCCCGGGGCCCCCACTTTGATGATCTGTCAGGGGAGTATAACCCTGAGGTGTTTGAGAAAACATATCAGTTCCTAAATGATATCCAAGCCAGAGAGAAAGAACCGGTGAAAAAGCAACTGAAGAAGCGCTGGTTCAGGGGAGGAGTCTGAGAAGCTGCCCGCAGCTGCTTCAACGAAGAAATGGAGCAGCAAGAAATGGCCCAGCAGGAAAGGAAGCAGCAGCAGGAGCTGTGCCTGGCCCTGAAACAGGAGTGGCAGGCTCAAGCCCAGCAGGGCCTTTGGCCATACTTCCTGAAGAAGTCTGAGCAGTGCCAGTTGGCTGAGAAGTTCAAGGAGCTGAAATGCAGCAAGAAGCTAGAGAGCTTTTTGAGTCAGAAGAGGCACCAAAATGCAGGCAAGGACAGACGAGATCTCCCTTTGAGCAAAGTATAGTAAGGAGCCTTGCTCACCGCTGCCACTGCCCCAGGAAGGAGTGCGTTTGTGGGAACACCATTGGGCTTGGCCTGTCTGGTTCTTTCCCATTCAGAGGTCACAGCTGCCTTGGAACAGGACTGGCTCAGAGATAACCAGAGCGTCTTGGACTGCCTTTCGGCGGAACAGGAAGAGCAGTGGAGCCTCCTGCCACACCACACCTCCTCTCCTTGGATCTAGGTCGTCCTCCTCGTGTCCTTCTTCCATCCTTACCTGAAAATAATGATTCTGATACAGAAGGAAAAGGACCAGTGAGTGGCCTTGAGGCTGGTTGAAGGCCATAGAGTCTATGAACGGCCCCCACAACTGGGACTTTCTCTAAGAACCAGTTCATAAACACACCTGTCTCTTTATCCTGCTGCCTTTGTGGGTGGCCTAGAACTACCATTTCAGGGGCCATGTGTGGGGTGGGTAATAAACCTAAGGCTCCTACAACATGGGAAGTCAAATCTGAGACGCCTACTTCAGCCCAACAGATGAAACCATCATTCAAAGAGGGAACCAAGCCCACAACTCACCCACTCAGCTTTGGCTTTGGATGCAAGGAGAGGTAGGTGGGGACAGAAAGCTTCCCTGGTAATAGGTAAGTGCAGCTGATCCCAGTACTATTTGGAGAATCCATACTCCCTGCATGGACTGGAAAATCTTCATATTGACAACTCAGTTAAAATGCTGTCTGGTTGGGAGTGCCTCAAGGTATCTGGCAGAAGCAAATGCATTCCTCTCTCTCTTTTAAATACTTATTTTATTTATTTATCTTAAATGATATCCCCGGGCGGTGAAAAAGCAACTGAAGAAGCGCTGGTTCAGGGGAGGAGTCTGAGAAGCTGCCCGCAGCTGCTTCAACGAAGAAATGGAGCAGCAAGAAATGGCCCAGCAGGAAAGGAAGCAGCAGCAGGAGCTGTGCCTGGCCCTGAAACAGGAGTGGCAGGCTCAAGCCCAGCAGGGCCTTTGGCCATACTTCCTGAAGAAGTCTGAGCAGTGCCAGTTGGCTGAGAAGTTCAAGGAGCTGAAATGCAGCAAGAAGCTAGAGAGCTTTTGAGTCAGAAGAGGCACCAAAATGCAGGCAAGGACAGACGAGATCTCCCTTTGAGCAAAGTATAGTAAGGAGCCTTGCTCACCGCTGCCACTGCCCCAGGAAGGAGTGCGTTTGTGGGAACACCATTGGGCTTGGCCTGTCTGGTTCTTTCCCATTCAGAGGTCACAGCTGCCTTGGAACAGGACTGGCTCAGAGATAACCAGAGCGTCTTGGACTGCCTTTCGGCGGAACAGGAAGAGCAGTGGAGCCTCCTGCCACACCACACCTCCTCTCCTTGGATCTAGGTCGTCCTCCTCGTGTCCTTCTTCCATCCTTACCTGAAAATAATGATTCTGATACAGAAGGAAAAGGACCAGTGAGTGGCCTTGAGGCTGGTTGAAGGCCATAGAGTCTATGAACGGCCCCCACAACTGGGACTTTCTCTAAGAACCAGTTCATAAACACACCTGTCTCTTTATCCTGCTGCCTTTGTGGGTGGCCTAGAACTACCATTTCAGGGGCCATGTGTGGGGTGGGTAATAAACCTAAGGCTCCTACAACATGGGAAGTCAAATCTGAGACGCCCTACTTCAGCCCAACAGATGAAACCATCATTCAAAGAGGGAACCAAGCCCACAACTCACCCACTCAGCTTTGGCTTTGGATGCAAGGAGAGGTAGGTGGGGACAGAAAGCTTCCCTGGTAATAGGTAAGTGCAGCTGATCCCAGTACTATTTGGAGAATCCATACTCCCTGCATGGACTGGAAAATCTTCATATTGACAACTCAGTTAAAATGCTGTCTGGTTGGGAGTGCCTCAAGGTATCTGGCAGAAGCAAATGCATTCCTCTCTCTCTTTTAAATACTTATTTTATTTATTTATCTTAGCTGTGCTGGGTCTTAGTGGCAACTCAGGGGATCTTTGTTTTGGCACATGGATTCTTGGTTAGGGGATGCAGGATCTAGTCCCCTGGTCAGGGATCAAAGCTCGGAGAGCAGGGTCTTAGCCCCGGACTCCCAGGGAAATCCCAAAATGCATTTTTCTCTTGAGGATTATGGTAGATGTCAAGGAATTCCTTCAGATAAAATTTCAAGGAATATAATCTTACAATGAAAACAAGGCACAAAAGGAAAACAAAAATTAAGCAAGAGTCAGGCAACAGGCAACAGAATCAGACCAGCAAAGACTGAGATGTTAGAAAATATAAAAATATAAAATGTCTTATGTTTAAAGAAAAGCTATGACTAATGAAAAAAAAGAATCAAAGATGACAAACCTGGTTTGATTTAGAAAGAAAAAAGTTGTAGGATTAAAAGCTCTAGTATTGTGCTCACTTCAGCAGCACATATACTAACACTGAAACGATACAGAGAAGATTAGCATGGCCCCTGAGCAAGGATGACACATTCAAATTCATGAAGTGTTCCATATTAAAAAAAAAAAAACTGTAGTATTAGGGAAACTCCCTGGCAGTCCAGTCATTAGCACTCTGCACTTCCAACACAGTGGGCATGAGTTCAATCCCTGATTGGAGAGCTAAGATCCAACATACCATGCAGCATGACCAAAAAGAAAAATATACTATTAATTCAAGCAGACACAAGTGCCCAATGTTCATATCAGCATTATTTACAGTTGCCAAGATACCAAAGCAATCTAAGTGTCCATCAACAGATGCATCGATAAAGAAGATGTGGTGTATGTGCATGTGTGTGTGCACGACGGAATAGTACTCAGCCATAAAAAAGGAGTGAAACTTTGCTATTTGAAACAACATGGATGGACTTGGAGGGCATTATGCTAGGTAAAATGAGTCAGACAGAGAAAGACAAATTCTCTACTCCCTGCATGGACTGGAAAATCTTCATATTGACAACTCAGTTAAAATGCTGTCTGGTTGGGAGTGCCTCAAGGTATCTGGCAGAAGCAAATGCATTCCTCTCTCTCTTTTAAATACTTATTTTATTTATTTATCTTAGCTGTGCTGGGTCTTAGTGGCAACTCAGGGGATCTTTGTTTTGGCACATGGATTCTTGGTTAGGGGATGCAGGATCTAGTCCCCTGGTCAGGGATCAAAGCTCGGAGAGCAGGGTCTTAGCCCCGGACTCCCAGGGAAATCCCAAAATGCATTTTTCTCTTGAGGATTATGGTAGATGTCAAGGAATTCCTTCAGATAAAATTTCAAGGAATATAATCTTACAATGAAAACAAGGCACAAAAGGAAAACAAAAATTAAGCAAGAGTCAGGCAACAGGCAACAGAATCAGACCAGCAAAGACTGAGATGTTAGAAAATATAAAAATATAAAATGTCTTATGTTTAAAGAAAAGCTATGACTAATGAAAAAAAAGAATCAAAGATGACAAACCTGGTTTGATTTAGAAAGAAAAAAGTTGTAGGATTAAAAGCTCTAGTATTGTGCTCACTTCAGCAGCACATATACTAACACTGAAACGATACAGAGAAGATTAGCATGGCCCCTGAGCAAGGATGACACATTCAAATTCATGAAGTGTTCCATCTTAAAAAAAAAAAACTGTAGTATTAGGGAAACTCCCTGGCAGTCCAGTCATTAGCACTCTGCACTTCCAACACAGTGGGCATGAGTTCAATCCCTGATTGGAGAGCTAAGATCCAACATACCATGCAGCATGACCAAAAAGAAAAATATACTATTAATTCAAGCAGACACAAGTGCCCAATGTTCATATCAGCATTATTTACAGTTGCCAAGATACCAAAGCAATCTAAGTGTCCATCAACAGATGCATCGATAAAGAAGATGTGGTGTATGTGCATGTGTGTGTGCACGACGGAATAGTACTCAGCCATAAAAAAGGAGTGAAACTTTGCTATTTGAAACAACATGGATGGACTTGGAGGGCATTATGCTAGGTAAAATGAGTCAGACAGAGAAAGACAAATTCTCTATAATATCACTTATATGTGGAATCTAAAAAGTAAACAATACTAGTGAATATAACAAAAAAGAAACAAACTCACAGATACAGAAAACAAGTTAATGGTTACCAGGAGGGAGACGGGACTAAGTATAGACAGTGGATTAAGAGGTGAGATGTTATGGAAAAACCCGAACAAAGTTTCTGGCTAACCCAATAAAAAAATGAATTCAAGACCTAAAAATGAAAGGCAAAATCAAGAACCTTTTAGAATCAAGAATCTTTTTATCCTTTACATTTGAGTACAAAATGATATCAAAGTGAAAAAAGCAGTTATTCATAAATACAAGAACATTTTAGTACATTAAAATAAATTTTAATTCACAAAAGACACCATAAAAAGATACTTGCAACATTTTTTTAATATAATTTTTTTAAATTTTTTTTGGGGGGGCAGGTTGGGGAGGGAGAGGGGCAGTCAGGCCACTTCTATTGATTTTTCATTTCTCTGTTTTCATCCATCTTTGTTCTTTGGCCCGTGTGGGCCTCCCATCGCAGTGGCCTCTGTTGTCACAGAGCACCGGCTCTGGGCACGTGAGCTCCAGAGCTCCAGCTTGGTAATTGGACACATTGGTCCAGCTGCTCTGAGGCACGTGGGATCTTCCCAGGTCAGGGATGGAACCGGTGCCCCTTGCACTGCAAGGCGGTGTCCTTACCCACTGGACAACCGGGGAAGCCCCAGATACTTGCAACATTCTTAACCAACAATGTATCCAGAATTCACAAAGAATTTCTACAAATCAATCAGATAAAGAAAAAAAACTCAAAGGAAAACTGAGCATAAGATTTTAATATGCTCTTGAAATGAGGGGGAAAACCAAATAGCCAAAAATACATGAAACCTTGCTTCCTCACATTATTTGCCAGAGAAAGCCACAATGAAGTACCGCTATATGCATCAGATTGGCAAAAATTATAAAACCAGACAATCCCAAATACTGAGAAGAAGGGAAACAATGAGATGTCTCATTAAAGGCTAGTGGGAATGCGAATCAGCATAACCCATTACAAAGCAGCATACCATCATGCAATAAAAGCTGAAGAGGTCCCTAGGTCATGATCCAGCAATTCCAGTATTAGGTGTGCACCTTAAAGATAGCATGCTTATGCACCTACACACAGGTACCACCTTGTTGATAGCAGTGCTATTATAATTGCCAAAAACTGAAAACAGCCCAGACATAATGCTGAGTCAAAAATTAAAACTACAAAAATGTGCATATTGTATTATTCTTTTCACGGAAAGCTTAGAAATAAGGAAAACTATTTCTTTTGAAGATGCATGCATGGGCAGTAAAATTACCAAGAAAAACAAGGAAAAGACAAAAGCCAAGAGGGGTGACTTCTATAAAAGAGAAGACCGATTGTGACAGGTGCCACTTGGCACTAGGCATGTCTCCTCCATGCTCTCCTCTTTCCTGCTAGTTGGAATCCAGCTTTGACTGTGTTAGCCAGTAACATGCCCAAGAGGATGGCCAACCCAGGAAGTAGTATAAACCTTGCTCCCTCGCTGCCTGTGTACATTAAAACCAACTCAGCATGAGGACTACTCATCTCCAGACTGTTTCGTGAGAAAAAAATGTCTCTAGTCTTCAAGCCACTGTGCTTTGGGGTCCCTTTGCTATGGCATCTCCATCTGCACTAACACAGAAATACTTTTTAAATATAACTCAAAGAGCACTGACTAGATGAGGAAATAATAAATCTGACTACACAGAAGTAAAAGATATCTATACCACAAAACACTATAAACAACGTGAAAAAAAAACAAGCTGTGGTTGAAAGAAGGTATTTAAAATGTATATTCAGAGTATAAAAAATTCCTCAGATCCAAATCCAAATGTTCACAGATTTCCTCTAAATCAATGGAGAAAAGATAACCTAGTGAAAAAACAAATAAACACGAAATCACAAAAGAAAACAAATGACCAAACAACCATATGAAAAATATTCAACTTAAACAGTAATCAGATACATGCAAATTAAAGCTACAAAAGAAAACTACCATCATCCTCCAAAAACTGACAAATACAACAAAAATATTAAAGTCTAACTGTACCATATTTAGCATGAACAACAGCAAAACTTGTACCCTGTTTTTACAGGAACGTAATCAATACAACCACTTTGGAGAATGACTTTGAAAAATAAAGTTGAAGTTGCATATTACTATGATCCACTAATTCCATTCCTACATGTACATGCTAGAGAAACTCTCATACGCTGATGCAAAGGGACATATACTTGAATGTTAACTGCGGCATTATTTATAGTAGCTGCAAATTGGAAAGACCTAAAAGTCCATCAGTAAGAAAAACAGACATTTGTAGCGCACCAAAGATAAATCTTTAAACTTAAAGGCAATGGAAAAAGCAAACTGCCAATAGATATGTACAATACACTCAAAATAGACAAAGCTCAAAATACACAAAAAAATACTATCTGGCACGTGACTTCTATAAAAGAGAAGACCGATTGTGACAGGTGCCACTTGGCACTAGGCATGTCTCCTCCATGCTCTCCTCTTTCCTGCTAGTTGGAATCCAGCTTTGACTGTGTTAGCCAGTAACATGCCCAAGAGGATGGCCAACCCAGGAAGTAGTATAAACCTTGCTCCCTCGCTGCCTGTGTACATTAAAACCAACTCAGCATGAGGACTACTCATCTCCAGACTGTTTCGTGAGAAAAAAATGTCTCTAGTCTTCAAGCCACTGTGCTTTGGGGTCCCTTTGCTATGGCATCTCCATCTGCACTAACACAGAAATACTTTTTAAATATAACTCAAAGAGCACTGACTAGATGAGGAAATAATAAATCTGACTACACAGAAGTAAAAGATATCTATACCACAAAACACTATAAACAACGTGAAAAAAAAACAAGCTGTGGTTGAAAGAAGGTATTTAAAATGTATATTCAGAGTATAAAAAATTCCTCAGATCCAAATCCAAATGTTCACAGATTTCCTCTAAATCAATGGAGAAAAGATAACCTAGTGAAAAAACAAATAAACACGAAATCACAAAAGAAAACAAATGACCAAACAACCATATGAAAAATATTCAACTTAAACAGTAATCAGATACATGCAAATTAAAGCTACAAAAGAAAACTACCATCATCCTCCAAAAACTGACAAATACAACAAAAATATTAAAGTCTAACTGTACCATATTTAGCATGAACAACAGCAAAACTTGTACCCTGTTTTTACAGGAACGTAATCAATACAACCACTTTGGAGAATGACTTTGAAAAATAAAGTTGAAGTTGCATATTACTATGATCCACTAATTCCATTCCTACATGTACATGCTAGAGAAACTCTCATACGCTGATGCAAAGGGACATATACTTGAATGTTAACTGCGGCATTATTTATAGTAGCTGCAAATTGGAAAGACCTAAAAGTCCATCAGTAAGAAAAACAGACATTTGTAGCGCACCAAAGATAAATCTTTAAACTTAAAGGCAATGGAAAAAGCAAACTGCCAATAGATATGTACAATACACTCAAAATAGACAAAGCTCAAAATACACAAAAAAATACTATCTGGCAAAAATGTAGGAAAGATATGCAGGTGAATGATAAAAGACCAAACTCAAGAATGTTGTGGCCTCCACTGAGAAGGGTGTGTGTGTGCATGTGAGCACATGCTTTAAATTGTCTTTGTATGAAAAGAAATCAATTTCTGCATATAGGCCTCCAGAGAGGGAAGCAAAACTTCATGAAAGACCTTTTTTATATTCCTGTAGTCTTGCAAACAGTCCTACTTACCATTCTGTTTTAATTTAGTCAGCTTTCTACACTGTAACTTTTTTTTCAAATCATACACAAACATACAGCAACGGTTCTTAATTTGAGCAAGTGTCAGAGTCAACTGAAGGGCTTGTTAACAGACAACACCCAGAGTTTCTGATTCAGTTGGTGTGGAATAACACTTGAACAGGAACTCTCTAGCAAGTTCCGGGGTGATGCTGAAGTAGCTGGTCTGCAGACCATACTTTGAGACCTACAGTAAAGTCTGTTATATACAGCACATGTGTTTTTCGGTGGTTGTGAGGACTTAGGAGACAATGTAGTGAAAGAAAATGGGATATTCTCCACCTTCACCCTGGGCTGAGGCCAGCATAGAAGCTCATAATTCTAGGTGGCACACAGGAGTGCTGACAGTGCAGCAGGTAGGAGCCAGGTGTCAGGGCAAGAAGCTAGACTGGAATCCCCTTTTCCCTAAATATATGCCTGAACAGGTACATATGATGTAACTGGTTGAGAAAGTAACTTGGCTGAATTCCCAGCAAACCATGCCCCTTGACCATCAGTCTCCGCTCCCACCCTTGCTGTCGCCACCCTCCACCATCCTCAGCATAAATTCCAGTTTCACACTCTGATGCTGCGGGGCAGGGGGGTTGAAACTGCTAACTCCATTGTGTATCCAATAAAGCACCTGTCCCTGGGCTGCTGGAGTTTCTGAGCTCAGATGTTCATCTATTTTCTTGTTTTCAGCTAGCTGGGCCGTTCACCAGGCCTGTTCCTTTATCCTGCCCAGGTTGGGGAGTGAACCCACTCCCATTCTGAATGAGGCACTGCATGCTTGCTAAGTCGATTCAGTTCTGTCCAATTCTGTGCGACCCTATGGACTGTAGCCT
Organism: Tragulus kanchil; assembly: GCA_022376925.1. Lineage (NCBI taxonomy): Eukaryota > Metazoa > Chordata > Mammalia > Artiodactyla > Tragulidae > Tragulus > Tragulus kanchil. The sequence continues at coordinate 135,132,215 of JAIOJX010000024.1, forward strand.
TCCAGGTTCCTCTGTCCGTGGGATTCTCCAGGCAGGAATACTGGAGTGCGTTGCCATACCCTCCTCCAGGGGATCTTCTGGATCCAGGGGTCGAATTCAAGTGTCTCATGGGTCCTGCACTGGAAGGCGGGTTCTTTACCACTAGCGCCACCTGGGAAGCCTGGATGAGGCATTAGTGATGGTGTAATGGGTCCCTGGGAACCTTGAGGTTTGCATAGTCTCAGCAAATCAGCAAGAGCAGTCGTGCGTATCTGGGCCCTCCAGCCTGACTCTGCTCACCAGCCATCCAGATCTGGAATGTACCCACAAACTCTTTAGCTGACTAAAAGCCCAGAGAACCGTGTGTGTGCCTGCATTTCTCTCTGTGTGTGTGTCCCTGTGCATGCACGCACACGTGCCCAAGGGTCATCCAAAGGCCAGTGCACAGAAGAAAGCTAAAGGCTTCCTCCGACTGGTCATTATCTCCAGGCCAGAACCATCCGGTCCCTGAATGTGACCCTGGTACTCTTCCAAAAGTCAGACTCTCTGCGTAATGTGAGGAGAAATGGAAAATATTCTCCACCTTCACCCTGGGCTGAGGCCAGCATAGAAGCTCATAATTCTAGGTGGCACACAGGAGTGCTGACAGTGCAGCAGGTAGGAGCCAGGTGTCAGGGCAAGAAGCTAGACTGGAATCCCCTTTTCCCTAAATATATGCCTGAACAGGTACATATGATGTAACTGGTTGAGAAAGTAACTTGGCTGAATTCCCAGCAAACCATGCCCCTTGACCATCAGTCTCCGCTCCCACCCTTGCTGTCGCCACCCTCCACCATCCTCAGCATAAATTCCAGTTTCACACTCTGATGCTGCGGGGCAGGGGGGTTGAAACTGCTAACTCCATTGTGTATCCAATAAAGCACCTGTCCCTGGGCTGCTGGAGTTTCTGAGCTCAGATGTTCATCTATTTTCTTGTTTTCAGCTAGCTGGGCCGTTCACCAGGCCTGTTCCTTTATCCTGCCCAGGTTGGGGAGTGAACCCACTCCCATTCTGAATGAGGCACTGCATGCTTGCTAAGTCGATTCAGTTCTGTCCAATTCTGTGCGACCCTATGGACTGTAGCCTTCCAGGTTCCTCTGTCCGTGGGATTCTCCAGGCAGGAATACTGGAGTGCGTTGCCATACCCTCCTCCAGGGGATCTTCTGGATCCAGGGGTCGAATTCAAGTGTCTCATGGGTCCTGCACTGGAAGGCGGGTTCTTTACCACTAGCGCCACCTGGGAAGCCTGGATGAGGCATTAGTGATGGTGTAATGGGTCCCTGGGAACCTTGAGGTTTGCATAGTCTCAGCAAATCAGCAAGAGCAGTCGTGCGTATCTGGGCCCTCCAGCCTGACTCTGCTCACCAGCCATCCAGATCTGGAATGTACCCACAAACTCTTTAGCTGACTAAAAGCCCAGAGAACCGTGTGTGTGCCTGCATTTCTCTCTGTGTGTGTGTCCCTGTGCATGCACGCACACGTGCCCAAGGGTCATCCAAAGGCCAGTGCACAGAAGAAAGCTAAAGGCTTCCTCCGACTGGTCATTATCTCCAGGCCAGAACCATCCGGTCCCTGAATGTGACCCTGGTACTCTTCCAAAAGTCAGACTCTCTGCGTAATGAAGTGCTCGCTGATTCTCCTGATGAGGCACCAGCAGACTGGGGCCCACGGTGGTCCATCTGCTGCCAAGTCCGCTTCCTCGTTCGACTCTTCTGTGGAAATGACGATGTCTCTGCAGCTCCCCTGCCGCCTCCCTTCCCCAGCTTGACTCGCCTCCCCAAGGGACCCTGCTCTGGGGGGGAAGTGGTTTGAACTGAAAGGACAACGACAACAGTTTACTAACTGGACTAATGAGAGGCTCAGGCAGGGAGAGAAAGAGAAGCTGGAGGAGTGAGAAGGAAGGTGATGGAGACAGGAACACCTACAGCACAGCAGTTCAGGACAAGGTTTCAGATAGCAACTAGCAGCTCACTTCCTATGTGCTTAGGGAGTAGGCAGGCGGGGATTTGAAAAATGGTTTTACAACCCTCACACTTTTAATATGAAACATGGTCATTTTCATCAGCACATTGTCACACCCTTGTTTTCTAAAAGTCCGTGATCCGGGCACTTTAATGTTTGTTTGTTTGTTTTTAATATTTATCTGGCTGTGCTGGCTGTATGCCCGTATTGTGGCATACAGGATCTTTGATCTCCTTTATGGCATGCGGGGTCTTTAGTTGCAGCGTGTGAGCCCTTTGTTGTGGCCTGCGGGATCTAGCTCCCTGACCAGGAATTAAACCCAGGTCGCCTGCATTGGGAGAAGGAGTCTTAGCCACTGTACCACCAGAGAAGTCCCCACTTAATTGTCTTAGGAACATTATCTCAGTTAATCTTCACAAGAACCATATGAGATGGGAATTCCGATGGCTCAGCAGGTAAAGAAACTGCCGGCAATGCAGGCGACACAGGACAGGAGAGGCGGGTTTGGGAAGACGCCCTGGAGGAGGAAATGGCAACCCACTCCAGGATTCTTGCCTGAAAAATCCCATGGACAGAGGAGCCTGATGGGCGAGTGTCCATGGGGTCGCAAAAGAGTCGGACACGACTGAACGCACATGGCATATTCATTTTGTCCCAGGAGTAGGAAACGGCAACCAATTCCAGGATTCTTGTCTGGAAAATTCCACGGACAGAGGAGTTTAGCGGGCTGCAGTCCATGGGCTTGCAAAGAGTCAGACATGGCTGAGTGACTGAGCACACAACTTGAGTAGGTGGAAAGTGAGGGTTTTCACTGCCTCCCTTCATCTCTCTTTGCACTGAGCTCCGGCAGCCATCTTACATAATTAGAAGGGTAGCTGCAGGAATGGTGAGACTTCATGATTCCCTAATGGAAACTCCAGTTTGACATATAGGATAGGGATCACCATGAGCTTTGGCCTGTGGAGCTGAAACCCAACCCAACAAGCCCAGGGGATAGATTGCCAGGACCTGGAGCTGGAAACATACAATGGATGCATGCAGCTGCAAGGGTTTCTTCAGGGCAACCTAAATCCAGCTCACTAACCTCCGAAGGCAGAGATCTGAGGGTGTTGCTAACAGCATGAAGTTTTCCTCAACGTTTTAAGATCTAAAAAAATGTTTTGCTGTCCACCAGGCTGCCAGGGTAATCTGCACTGGTAGCTGTGTCCTTCCTGTTTGCCCTCCTGAAGCAGTTCCAGCTGACCAGCCACTGGGAACCTGCTGCTTAAGCAGCTGGTAATGGACTGCAAAAACAACACGAGGCGGGCCTGGCAGGCAGGGGTCAGTGCCCTCCCAGGTCTGTGGGCCTTGCCTTGCAGCCAGGAGCCAAGGCAGGGAGACACAGGAGCACAGCTGATGTGTGCATATCTAGCTGTCTTCTGCTCTGGGCTGCTTTTGTTGGGGGTTTTTTTGCAAAAAATTAGAAATGCTTCTAAGGCAAATTCAAATCATATGGAAGAATATAAAGTATAAATTGAAACTTGCCCTCCCATATATTCCCACCCACCAAAACTACCACTATTTGCTGTATTTTCATACCTTTTTCTGCTAAATCTTGGCACTACAATGAGCTTATATTTTTAGTTGTTTAAGACAAAATGGGACTGATATGTTGACCTTCAATTTGACAACAAACTTTCCAAAATTCTATACCAATTTACCCTCCCACCAAGAGTGTATAAATGGGTACATTTCCTCCCATCCTAGCCAACAGTAACTTTTTTTGTAGCAGAAAAAAAAAAAAAAGACTAGCATGTATATTGTAAAAATACCTCTTCCGGGACTTTCCTAGTGGCCCAGAGGTTAAGACTCCAAGCTTTCACTGCAGAAAACGTAGGTGCCATCCCTTGTCAGGGAACTAAGATCCCACCTGCTGCATGGTGCAGCCATAAAGTAAAAATAAGACAAAAAAACCTCTCCCACTCTTTCCCTTTCTTTCTGTCCTTTCCCCTGAGCTATGCTGTGCTAAGTCGTTTCAGTCACGTCTGGCTCTTTTGACCCTATGGACCAGAGTCCGCCAGGCTCCTCTGTCCATGCAATTCTCCAGGCAGCAATACTAGAGTGGGCTGCCATGCCCTCCTCCAGGGGACCTTCAAGGCTCAGAGATCAAACCCATCTCTCATATCTCCTACATTGGCAAGTAGGTTCTTTACCACTAGCACCGCCTGGGAAGCCCATCCTTTCACCTACTTTCTATTAAATTCACAACCTATGACCCATGCATATTATAGAATTCCAAAGGTTTGTCAGCAGATGAAAAAAACAAAGGGAAGGGGAATGTATGACTCATCCACTAGGATACACAGAGATGCAATACTCTGCAAAAGGTGTTGTCAACACATCACCTATATTAACTAGAGTTCAAATGCACAGTTCTTTGACTGACATAAAAAAAGAAATGTATGCTCAAGACTTCTTGCTAGGCTTGGGATCTCATTTGATCCTCAGATAATCATGCAGTTAGAAAAAGCAAGTGTTACCTCCCTATTTTAGAGAGGCTCTGGGCTGCTTTTGTTGGGGTTTTGCAAAAAATTAGAAATGCTTCTAAGGCAAATTCAAATCATATGGAAGAATATAAAGTATAAATTGAAACTTGCCCTCCCATATATTCCCACCCACCAAAACTACCACTATTTGCTGTATTTTCATACCTTTTTCTGCTAAATCTTGGCACTACAATGAGCTTATATTTTTAGTTGTTTAAGACAAAATGGGACTGATATGTTGACCTTCAATTTGACAACAAACTTTCCAAAATTCTATACCAATTTACCCTCCCACCAAGAGTGTATAAATGGGTACATTTCCTCCCATCCTAGCCAACAGTAACTTTTTTTGTAGCAGAAAAAAAAAAAAAAGACTAGCATGTATATTGTAAAAATACCTCTTCCGGGACTTTCCTAGTGGCCCAGAGGTTAAGACTCCAAGCTTTCACTGCAGAAAACGTAGGTGCCATCCCTTGTCAGGGAACTAAGATCCCACCTGCTGCATGGTGCAGCCATAAAGTAAAAATAAGACAACAACCCCTCTCCCACTCTTTCCCTTTCTTTCTGTCCTTTCCCCTGAGCTATGCTGTGCTAAGTCGTTTCAGTCACGTCTGGCTCTTTTGACCCTATGGACCAGAGTCCGCCAGGCTCCTCTGTCCATGCAATTCTCCAGGCAGCAATACTAGAGTGGGCTGCCATGCCCTCCTCCAGGGGACCTTCAAGGCTCAGAGATCAAACCCATCTCTCATATCTCCTACATTGGCAAGTAGGTTCTTTACCACTAGCACCGCCTGGGAAGCCCATCCTTTCACCTACTTTCTATTAAATTCACAACCTATGACCCATGCATATTATAGAATTCCAAAGGTTTGTCAGCAGATGAAAAAAACAAAGGGAAGGGGAATGTATGACTCATCCACTAGGATACACAGAGATGCAATACTCTGCAAAAGGTGTTGTCAACACATCACCTATATTAACTAGAGTTCAAATGCACAGTTCTTTGACTGACATAAAAAAAGAAATGTATGCTCAAGACTTCTTGCTAGGCTTGGGATCTCATTTGATCCTCAGATAATCATGCAGTTAGAAAAAGCAAGTGTTACCTCCCTATTTTAGAGAGGATGAAAAGGAGACTTAACAAGTTGGGTGATTTGCCTAAGCTCAAAAGTAGAACTCTAAATCTGTGTTTCCCCCTTACACAACATCCATAATTTTTATATGTATGCAAATAAAATATAGGTGTGTGTGTGGGTATGAACACTAAGTGCACAATGCATAATTTGTGAACACATATTTAGATCACACCTTGTTTTATACCAATAGACATAGACTATAATCTCTGTGTGCATAATATTGATATAATGTTTATAAAATGTGGTAGATTTTATATACATTGTGTGCAGGAGACACTAAGAGGTGGTTTAAAAATAAAACCCCACCTTAATGTCACCTGGCAGGCCCTGACAAATGCCACGACAAAAATAACTCTGCTGTTTCTCACCACAACTAAAAATTGTTTTCCTCCTTAATTTTGTACCTATATGAGATGAACGATGTTCACTAAACTTCTTGTGATAATCACTCCATGATACACATAAATCAAACCATTATGTTGCAACCTTAAACTTATACAGTGCTGTATGTCAATTATATCTCAATAAAACTGGGAGAAAAAAAGGATGTCAAAGATTAGAAAGGGTTGGGAAAGATCTCTAAATGGGATCTCTTATAGTCACGGTTCTGGAACAAGCACCGTGTACTTTTTTTTTGTCTGAAAGCATCCCAGTAAAATATTTCTTATGTAGGGGGCAATATATTTTTTATATAGGTCTCCATTTACATAGGTGGACAAGGAATGCCTGGTGTTTCTATTTCACAGGAAAATAACACAAATTTTGTAAGAGCCTCTTCCTGCTCTTTCCAGAACCCATAGCCCAAGACTGGCTTCCCTAAGCAAAAGCAAATTAACAATAAACAGCAAAAATGCCTCTTCTTTCAAAGTCATGACCGGTTTGAGCTCTCGGTCTCTTGAACCTGTGGCAAAAGTCTTAGGTTCTCCTAGTTAAGCTGTTGAAGGGCAGTTACACCAGCATCACCACCACAGCTCAGACCCCATTCCTCTGCTCTGACACTTTCCACGGCTCCTCAACACCTCTCAACGACCCTTACAAGCCACCTCCATTCTCACTTCCCTCTGGCCACCCTAATTCTTTCGTCAAACTGTTTGTTATTTTCCAAATCCAATACGGGCTTTCCCAGGTGGTGCAGTGGTAAAGAATCAGCATGTCGACACAGAAGGTGCAAGAGACCAGGTTCAATCCCTGCGTCAGGAAGATCCCCTAGAGTCGGAAATGACAACTCACTCCAGTATTCTTGCCTGGAAAATTCCATGGACAAATGAGCCTGGGGGGTTACAGTCCATGCAGCATGCAGCAGAGTCGAACACGACTGACCACACGTGCAAATCCAACTTGCTTTCGTGTTTCATTCTCCAGTGCCTTGTGACACCGCAGTTCCCTTTGCCTGCCATATTTTTCTCCCTCATCTACACTGCAAATCCACCTTCAAGGCCCAGCTCAAGTGCCACTGTCCCCATTTCTCAGAGAAAAGCAAGGGAGGCCTTCCCTGGTCTTTGCATGGTGCTTTGTTGTACACACCTTCCTCAGAGTGCTTCTCACACACTAGGGTCCGTGTGCTTCTGTGCCAGTCTTCTCCACCAGACCCTGGCTACCTCAAGAGCAGGGCTGGGCCTCTGTGTTTTTTATCTCTGTAGCCCTAAAGAGGCAGTATAAAATGATGGTTCAGTAAACCGGCTTTGGAGGAAGATTGCCTAGTTTAAACCCCCAGCTTTTCTGTTTATTAGCTCTATTACCCAGGGTAAGATAGTGCTCTCTGCCTCAGTTTCTTCATCTGTAAAATGGGGGTTTTAAAATAACACGCATATCATAGATGACTGTTAGAATGAAACAGAGTCCTCTGGCAGACTGCTTTGCACAGGTTAGCTGTGACGATGATTACAACTAACAGCAAAGACAATAAGTACTCGTCCTAGTCCCTTGCATGTTCTAAGTCCATCGCTGAAAGTAGGTAAAGGGACTTCTGTGGGGGTCCAGTGCAATGCAGGGGACACAGGTTGGTCCCTGGTCCAGGAACTAGGATCCCCCATGCCCTGGGGCAACTAAGCCCATGAACCACAACTAGAAAGCCAGTGCCAGGAAAGAAAAATCCCAAAGGACGCAGTGAAGATCCCAAGTGCTACAACTAAAACCCAACACAGCCAGATAAATAGATGATTTTTTTTTTCCAAAAAGAGAACAATAGTCAGATTTCTTAAAGACCTCTAATTTAATCCCAGGAGGCAGAATACTATTCTCTGATTACTGCTAAATCTCAAAGACTTTGACCCCAAGGGAAGAGTAACGGGAAGCCTTTGAGAGAGCTTATATGGCTCAGCCTCTGCAGTTCTAGTAATTAGGGCACCTCTGAACAGCTTCAGACACTGGCTCTTTTCGTTGCCAAAATTTCCATTAATTTCTGGGTTCAAAACAGCATGCAGCAGAGTCGAACACGACTGACCACACGTGCAAATCCAACTTGCTTTCGTGTTTCATTCTCCAGTGCCTTGTGACACCGCAGTTCCCTTTGCCTGCCATATTTTTCTCCCTCATCTACACTGCAAATCCACCTTCAAGGCCCAGCTCAAGTGCCACTGTCCCCATTTCTCAGAGAAAAGCAAGGGAGGCCTTCCCTGGTCTTTGCATGGTGCTTTGTTGTACACACCTTCCTCAGAGTGCTTCTCACACACTAGGGTCCGTGTGCTTCTGTGCCAGTCTTCTCCACCAGACCCTGGCTACCTCAAGAGCAGGGCTGGGCCTCTGTGTTTTTCATCTCTGTATCCCTAAAGAGGCAGTATAAAATGATGGTTAAGTAAACCGGCTTTGGAGGAAGATTGCCTAGTTTAAACCCCCAGCTTTTCTGTTTATTAGCTCTATTACCCAGGGTAAGATAGTGCTCTCTGCCTCAGTTTCTTCATCTGTAAAATGGGGGTTTTAAAATAACACGCATATCATAGATGACTGTTAGAATGAAACAGAGTCCTCTGGCAGACTGCTTTGCACAGGTTAGCTGTGACGATGATTACAACTAACAGCAAAGACAATAAGTACTCGTCCTAGTCCCTTGCATGTTCTAAGTCCATCGCTGAAAGTAGGTAAAGGGACTTCTGTGGGGGTCCAGTGCAATGCAGGGGACACAGGTTGGTCCCTGGTCCAGGAACTAGGATCCCCCATGCCCTGGGGCAACTAAGCCCATGAACCACAACTAGAAAGCCAGTGCCAGGAAAGAAAAATCCCAAAGGACGCAGTGAAGATCCCAAGTGCTACAACTAAAACCCAACACAGCCAGATAAATAGATGATTTTTTTTTTCCAAAAAGAGAACAATAGTCAGATTTCTTAAAGACCTCTAATTTAATCCCAGGAGGCAGAATACTATTCTCTGATTACTGCTAAATCTCAAAGACTTTGACCCCAAGGGAAGAGTAACGGGAAGCCTTTGAGAGAGCTTATATGGCTCAGCCTCTGCAGTTCTAGTAATTAGGGCACCTCTGAACAGCTTCAGACACTGGCTCTTTTTGTTCTGTATGCAACCATTTTGAAAAGTTTCCCCAGGTCCATTAATTTCTGGGTTCAAAACAGCCTGATTGTTGTTGGTTTGTTTTTGTTTTTTTTTTTTGCTTGTGTGAATAGTCTTATTTTTCAAACATTTCAAGTTACATTTTTTTCCATAAAAACGTAAACAGCAAAGGAGAAATTAAATGATCACCTGTCTAGTCCTAACTTGAGAGGTAATTACTGCTTATCCTTTCCTGTATTTCCTTTCACACATTTTCTTTCTTTAGTTTCAGCTTTAATTGAAGTGTAACTGACATATCATAAACCGCCTTTAGTTAAAGTGTACAACTTTAAGAAGAATGACCGGGTCAGTGTGGTCCTAAGTTAAACTGTGACTTAACACAAATGGTTAAAGAGTCTGGGTGTGCATTTTCAAATATTTTTTGAAAATACTGCATCTTTTTCGTATGTTTAGCTAATATTTCATTAACTCCTAAGTATCAAATGATCTAAACATTTACAAATAAGAGCCATCGAGTGGATTACAAACTTAGATTTCATCAGTCCAAATCCCCACCTTGTACAGCTCCAACTCAAACACCGTCACTTCTGGGAGGAATTCAGACCAGCCACCCTGAATACACTGGTCAAGAAACTTTGAAACAACCGACAAGAAACTCCCCAAGGGTAGGAATTTTGGTCATTGCCATATTCCAACACCTAGAGCCTAGACTTCTCTCTCTCTTTCACACACAGACACACACACAAACAAGTATTTTCTTTTCTAAATAGCTCATTCTATTTTGGAACAGTCCGAATGATTATAAAGTCTTTCCTTATGTATAGCAGAGATTTGACTACAACTTTTGTCCTAATTTTGCCCTCTGGAGCCAAATTTTCCACATGAAACTAAAAAATATTTGAAAATACGGACCCTGACTCGTTAACCATTTGTGTTAAGTCACAGTATAACTTAGGACCACACCGACCTGGTCATTCTTCTGAAAAGCAGCAAGCTTATATGGCTCAGCCTCTGCAGTTCTAGTAATTAGGGCACCTCTGAACAGCTTCAGACACTGGCTCTTTTTGTTCTGTATGCAACCATTTTGAAAAGTTTCCCCAGGTCCATTAATTTCTGGGTTCGAAACAGCCTGATTGTTGTTGGTTTGTTTTTGTTTTTTTTTTTTGCTTGTGTGAATAGTCTTATTTTTCAAACATTTCAAGTTACATTTTTTTCCATAAAAACGTAAACAGCAAAGGAGAAATTAAATGATCACCTGTCTAGTCCTAACTTGAGAGGTAATTACTGCTTATCCTTTCCTGTATTTCCTTTCACACATTTTCTTTCTTTAGTTTCAGCTTTAATTGAAGTGTAACTGACATATCATAAACCGCCTTTAGTTAAAGTGTACAACTTTAAGAAGAATGACCGGGTCAGTGTGGTCCTAAGTTAAACTGTGACTTAACACAAATGGTTAAAGAGTCTGGGTGTGCATTTTCAAATATTTTTTGAAAATACTGCATCTTTTTCGTATGTTTAGCTAATATTTCATTAACTCCTAAGTATCAAATGATCTAAACATTTACAAATAAGAGCCATCGAGTGGATTACAAACTTAGATTTCATCAGTCCAAATCCCCACCTTGTACAGCTCCAACTCAAACACCGTCACTTCTGGGAGGAATTCAGACCAGCCACCCTGAATACACTGGTCAAGAAACTTTGAAACAACCGACAAGAAACTCCCCAAGGGTAGGAATTTTGGTCATTGCCATATTCCAACACCTAGAGCCTAGACTTCTCTCTCTCTTTCACACACAGACACACACACAAACAAGTATTTTCTTTTCTAAATAGCTCATTCTATTTTGGAACAGTCCGAATGATTATAAAGTCTTTCCTTATGTATAGCAGAGATTTGACTACAACTTTTGTCCTAATTTTGCCCTCTGGAGCCAAATTTTCCACATGAAACTAAAAAATATTTGAAAATACGGACCCTGACTCGTTAACCATTTGTGTTAAGTCACAGTATAACTTAGGACCACACCGACCTGGTCATTCTTCTGAAAAGCAGCAAGCGTATATCTGGGCAAGTCTGCCAGATCTGTGCTCAGTCCTAATTACAGCTGTACAATGTGGTGCAAACGTTTCACCTTATTATGCCCCAGTTTCTTCATTTGTGAAATGAAGACAGTAATAGCTATCATATAAGATTGCTGCAAGGACTAAAGGATAAAATATACTGAAGCCTCTTACACAGTGTTGTCATTATAGAACATCCTCCAGTTCTTTAAGATATGCGTAAAGGATGGCCCAACCATATACAGAGCTCCAGATATGGCCACTCCAAGAAAAGTTCGTTTATTTTTGGTCTGTTTTTAGTAGTCACTCTAAATATAATGAAGATTCCCTCTCCTCAGGGTTTTTCCACAGGATTTTCTTTAGAACCATTCATCCAAAATCTTGTATCTGTTCAATCTGTTTCTACACTTCTTTATAGGATGCAATGATATTCTTATGGATTTGGGGCAAGTATGCCAAAACCAAGAAAATTTTTTGAACCTTGGCTCTGTTAGCTAATTCATTACATATCACTCCCAAATTTGTCATCTGCCAATCTGATAAAAATACGTTCTCAAGCCCTTGATGAAAACACCGAGGAGGACAGGATCAAAGACCCTGAATGAATTCACGGTGACGTGGGCTTTTAACCCATACAACCTAGCACACAGTACTAGAATCCTGTCACATTTTCCATCATTTCCATTATGGTATCAATGAACTTGCTAAATGTCTTGCTACAATTTAGAGCATAACTACTCTCTAGCATGAATTCACACATCTAGTAATTCTATTGTAAAACAAAATATACACAATTTGACAGGAAATATCCCTAGATAACTCATTCCAAGGGCCAACAACTTGCTTCATAAACTTATAACATAGCTATTTAATACACTATTCTGAGAGGGTTTTTTTCCTGTGGTCAACATCCTGTTACTGAGGTAGGGAATCCGCCTCTTTCTCATTTATGAAATTTATGTTTCCTGCTGTCTGACACTCTTATTTTTATCACAACTTCTCAAGGGTTTGGTTGGTTTTTTGTTTTTTTTTTTATAATTTTAAGCTCAAAGATGAAAAATTGCTGGTAGAGTCATGATCTCATCAAGACATTATTTTTCTACTATGGAATATAATTCTCTGGGCCCAGAGATTTGGGGGGCAGTCTTTAAAAAAATTGGGGGAGACGTTTTTTAGAAGCTCATTTACCACCTCCTTACTTGCTCTGACTTTGATTTCTTCTCATGATTGTTCATATCTTTACACTTGCTATATGCTAGACCCTTTGACCTTAGGGCGTCTGTAATGTCTAGCATTCAGGCCTCAGTCTCTCTTTAGTGTGGGAAAGAAAAATAGAAAACAACCAAATAAACAAAAATAAGTCCTGGCCTACACTCATCTTTGTTACATCTCCCCATTAATTTGAAACTTGATAATTTAAAGTTCATTCATCGGGATTTTTTTCTTTTTAATTTTGGCCTCTTTTATTGTTTTTATTTATTTATTTTCATCCAACTTTATTCTTTGGCCTGTGTGGGCCTCCCACTGCAGTGGTCTCTCTTGTTGCAGAGCACCAGCTATGGGTACATGTGCTCCAGAGCACTGGCTTGTAATTGGACCCACTGGTTCAACCACTCCATGGCACATAGGATTTTCCTGGGTCAGGGATTGAACCAGTGTCCCTTGTACTGCAAGGCAGACTCTTTACCCACTAGACCACTAGGGAATCCCCATCAGGCATTTTGATGTATAATTTTTTGAACCTTTGAATTACTGGCATTTAAATAAATAAAAGCATATTAATTTCTAGTGACATTTCAAAATAACCATGAATGATTTTAGGCTATTTGTTTGCCTCCCTGTGTTTCATCCATAAAAATGGGGTAACAGTAACAGTTTCATAAGATTGCTATAAGGATTAAATAAGTTTCTGTATGTCAGGTACTCAGAACAGTATGTGATACACAGCAAGTATTATTTATTGTTTTATTAATCGTTACCCAAGGCATGCACGTATGTAGTAGACATTACTGAAGACCTGGGGAGACAGTATAGAAAAATAAACACCACAAATTGAACCTGACCAATCGTTTCTTCTCCAAAGCCTCCCTGCTTATCCAATTTCAAACAACCACTCCCCTTCCTTTGGTTCCTCAGAAGCTCAGTTCCCCTCTATTTGGTATGCGAAACAATTGACCTTTCCATCTGCTAACTCAACCCTAGGCTCTGAAAAGACGGACTCCTGACTGTGCTTCACTAACACATGGAGACCGTGAGCATTTTCCCCAGAGTCAACTCTTTAGGGCCACTTAGAAAGTGCTTTTCCCTTCCCCTTCCCCAAGAGCCCCTGGGAGAATCTGGAACCAAGCTAGATGTTTATTTCGCTATCAATATGCATTCTGTCACCTTCCTTAGAAGGAAGAAGCTGTAACAATCAATTCTCAGTTTAAACTGCAATTTTAATTACTGAGACTCATAAACATTTTGGTGGGGGGGCGGGTTGGGGAGGGACGGGGGCGGGCAGGCCACTTCTGTTGGTCTTTCATTTATCTATTTTCATCCGTCTTTGTTCTTTGGCCCGAGTGGGCCTCCCATCGCAGTGGCCTCTGTTGTCACAGAGCACGGGCTCTGGGCGCATGCACTCCAGAGCTCCGGCTCGGTAATTGGACACATCAGTCCAGCCGCTCCGTGGCACGTGAGATCTTCCGAGGCCAGGGATGGAACCGGCGCCCCTTGCACTGCAAGGCAGTGTCCTTACCCACTGGACCACCATGGAAGCCCCGCCTAAACATTTTAAATACATATTTTAAACACATTTTAAAATAAGCATTTTAAACATACTTTAATATATTTTATTAACTTCCTTAATATGAAATGTCATCAGCGTGTTGCCCAGGTCTTGATATTTTAATGACTAACACACATGAAAAGGGAGGTTTTGGAAGCTCATCTGGGTTTCCCAATTCTGAGAAAAAAGAAGTCAGGAAGGATGTAATTGACTCGTTCACCCACAGCTATAACCCTGATTCTGCCTACGAGGAAAGGAAAAAATTAGGGGTGCTGTTTCTCGGCTTCAGTGAATGCCTGGACATCTTCTACCAGGCATGCCCCGTATGTAGTAGACATTACTGAAGACCTGGGGAGACAGTATAGAAAAATAAACACCACAAATTGAACCTGACCAATCGTTTCTTCTCCAAAGCCTCCCTGCTTATCCAATTTCAAACAACCACTCCCCTTCCTTTGGTTCCTCAGAAGCTCAGTTCCCCTCTATTTGGTATGCGAAACAATTGACCTTTCCATCTGCTAACTCAACCCTAGGCTCTGAAAAGACGGACTCCTGACTGTGCTTCACTAACACATGGAGACCGTGAGCATTTTCCCCAGAGTCAACTCTTTAGGGCCACTTAGAAAGTGCTTTTCCCTTCCCCTTCCCCAAGAGCCCCTGGGAGAATCTGGAACCAAGCTAGATGTTTATTTCGCTATCAATATGCATTCTGTCACCTTCCTTAGAAGGAAGAAGCTGTAACAATCAATTCTCAGTTTAAACTGCAATTTTAATTACTGAGACTCATAAACATTTTGGTGGGGGGGCGGGTTGGGGAGGGACGGGGGCGGGCAGGCCACTTCTGTTGGTCTTTCATTTATCTATTTTCATCCGTCTTTGTTCTTTGGCCCGAGTGGGCCTCCCATCGCAGTGGCCTCTGTTGTCACAGAGCACGGGCTCTGGGCGCATGCACTCCAGAGCTCCGGCTCGGTAATTGGACACATCAGTCCAGCCGCTCCGTGGCACGTGAGATCTTCCGAGGCCAGGGATGGAACCGGCGCCCCTTGCACTGCAAGGCAGTGTCCTTACCCACTGGACCACCATGGAAGCCCCTCATAAACATTTTAAATACATATTTTAAACACATTTTAAAATAAGCATTTTAAACATACTTTAATATATTTTATTAACTTCCTTAATATGAAATGTCATCAGCGTGTTGCCCAGGTCTTGATATTTTAATGACTAACACACATGAAAAGGGAGGTTTTGGAAGCTCATCTGGGTTTCCCAATTCTGAGAAAAAAGAAGTCAGGAAGGATGTAATTGACTCGTTCACCCACAGCTATAACCCTGATTCTGCCTACGAGGGAAAGGAAATTACAAGTAGAACTTGAGGGGTGCTGTTTCCTCGGCTTCAGTGAATGCCTGGACATCTTCTCCACTTTCTCAAGTTCTCCTTGTTTCTGTTTCTCCTTGCAAACAAGAAAGTACCCGGACCTGCAGAAGCTCCCTCTTCTTGAACAATTCGGAAGGGTGATGGGAAGGTCTCCAAGGAGGTAATGGACTTCCTGCCACTAAAGGCAGCTGGGGGCTAGGTGATTAATGGAAACTGAAAGATAAGACTAAGCTACAAGTCATATCAAACCATTTAACTCCTAATTATGTAACCTAAAGTGTCCCAAGACTTCATTAGCCTAAAACTGTAACGTCATACCTCTTTGACATGCACATTACCACCACTCCAAGTCGTCTTATCTAGAATAATATGAGAAGCTGATTCTCATTGGATCCCAGTGTTCTTTCTTGTTTGTCTGTGTTAGGAATCCAAAGAAACTCCACATGATCCTAGCATTTGCAGGTCTCCTCCCCAAGTACACTTGTTCTCTTTGCTGCTGCTGCATACCTCCCTGGCCACCGGATGCCGTCCGGGGACTGTCCCCCCCCTTGATACTGCATATTGCTGCTACTCTCCCAAGGCGTGTCTCCCCAACACAGACACAGGCTCCAGCCTTCCGTTCCCAAAGCACAGCTAAGACTGTGGGTGTCAAAAAAAGTCTAACAGAAACCTTAAGTCTGGGCTTCCCCTGGTGGTCCAGTGGGTAAAGACACCGCCTTGCAGTGCAAGGGGCGCCGGTTCGAGCCCTGGCCTGGGAAGATCCCACGTGCTGCGGAGCGGCTGGACTGATGTGTCCAATTACCGAGCCAGAGCTCTGGAGCGCATGTGCCCAGAGTCAGCGCTCTGCAACAACAGACGCCACCACGATGGGAGGCCCACAGGAGCCAAAGAACAAAGATGGATGAACACAGAGAAAGGAAAGACCAATAGAAGTGGCCCACCTGCTCCCCTCCCTCCCCAACCCGACCCCCGCCCAAAACAAACTAATTAATTAATTAAAAAAAAAAAAAAAGAAACCTTGAGTCTCATATTAGACCTGACACAAATGGAGAGATACCTAAACTGGAGGAGACATATCATGGCTTTCTGAATTTGCTACTCCACACCCTCCCAAGCGGAGCCTCTATGAGAGCCTCTACCTTGGGCCTTCTCCACTTTCTCAAGCTCCTTGTTTCTGTTTCTCCTTGCAAACAAGAAAGTACCCGGACCTGCAGAAGCTCCCTCTTCTTGAACAATTCGGAAGGGTGATGGGAAGGTCTCCAAGGAGGTAATGGACTTCCTGCCACTAAAGGCAGCTGGGGGCTAGGTGATTAATGGAAACTGAAAGATAAGACTAAGCTACAAGTCATATCAAACCATTTAACTCCTAATTATGTAACCTAAAGTGTCCCAAGACTTCATTAGCCTAAAACTGTAACGTCATACCTCTTTGACATGCACATTACCACCACTCCAAGTCGTCTTATCTAGAATAATATGAGAAGCTGATTCTCATTGGATCCCAGTGTTCTTTCTTGTTTGTCTGTGTTAGGAATCCAAAGAAACTCCACATGATCCTAGCATTTGCAGGTCTCCTCCCCAAGTACACTTGTTCTCTTTGCTGCTGCTGCATACCTCCCTGGCCACCGGATGCCGTCCGGGGACTGTCCCCCCCCTTGATACTGCATATTGCTGCTACTCTCCCCAAGGCGTGTCTCCCCAACACAGACACAGGCTCCAGCCTTCCGTTCCCAAAGCACAGCTAAGACTGTGGGTGTCAAAAAAAGTCTAACAGAAACCTTAAGTCTGGGCTTCCCCTGGTGGTCCAGTGGGTAAAGACACCGCCTTGCAGTGCAAGGGGCGCCGGTTCGAGCCCTGGCCTGGGAAGATCCCACGTGCTGCGGAGCGGCTGGACTGATGTGTCCAATTACCGAGCCAGAGCTCTGGAGCGCATGTGCCCAGAGTCAGCGCTCTGCAACAACAGACGCCACCACGATGGGAGGCCCACAGGAGCCAAAGAACAAAGATGGATGAACACAGAGAAAGGAAAGACCAATAGAAGTGGCCCACCTGCTCCCCTCCCTCCCCAACCCGACCCCCGCCCAAAACAAACTAATTAATTAATTAAAAAAAAAAAAAAAGAAACCTTGAGTCTCATATTAGACCTGACACAAATGGAGAGATACCTAAACTGGAGGAGACATATCATGGCTTTCTGAATTTGCTACTCCACACCCTCCCAAGCGGAGCCTCTATGAGAGCCTCTACCTTGGGCCTTCAACTTGTGCTATCAACAGGCCCTCATGCCTGCCAGGGCCCCACATTTAATGCTTTGCTGTTGCCATCTTTTTTGTTGTTTTGGTTTCGGTTTTTAAGTTAATTTTTTTTGAGTATAGTTGCTTTACAGTGTTGTTTGCTGTTACCATCTTGAAGTTCTTAATACATTTTTGAACAAGAGATCCTGTATTTTCATTTTGCCTTAAGCCTGGCAAATTATGTAGCTACTCACACTATTTTTTAATTGACATGTAATTGGTATACCTATAACATTATATTCATTTTAGGTATACAACATAATGATTCACTATTTGCATATATTGTGAAAAGATCTCCACAGTAATTTTGGTTACAATTCACTGCCTTACACTGTTACAATCACACCCTCTATGAACCATTCCTCTCCCAAACTCCTGACCTACCTATGTTTGCAGAGACCAGATCACTTCCACCACCCAAAGTCTCTATGATTACACCTCTTGTTTCTGGAGTTCTGGGCAAACTTTAGGCACAAAATCACTCCAGAGATGCAATCTTGCCCACAGCGAAGACAACCAAGTAAATCACTTACAAGAGACAGAACTGACCTTCAAGTACCCTAACCACAGGCAGTGTATAAGGTGCTTTGATTTTAATACAAACAAATAACCAGCATATATCTGATATCTATGATCATCCAAATATGGTTATCTAAAGATCCTGATGGGGCTTCCCATCAGGCGCTAGTGGTAAAGAACCTCCCTGCCAGTTCGGGAGATGCAAGAGATGTGGATTTGATCCCTGGGTCGGGAAGATCCCCTGGAGAAAGTCATGGCAATCCACTCCAGTATTCTTGCCTGGAGAATCCCATGGACAGAGAAGCCTGGTGGGCTACAGTCCATACAGTTGGACACAGCTGAGGCGACTTAGTATGCATGCACACAAGTATCCAGATATTTGTCTCAGGTAGGCCAAAAGTCAAGCAAACCACCAAAGGTTTATCTAAGGTATGGTTTGGTTGAGAGACTTGGAATTACACAGACTTACTCTGCACCGGAAGGTGTTTTGGGGAAAAGTCAGGATGTTCCATGATACCAGAACATTCTGCAAACTTTGGCTGCTACCCTCATCTCATCCCCACCCCACCCTTCATTTCCCCAGTCTCCCACCCTCTCCTTCCCTTCCCTTTCTCCACCCACTTTAGCCCCTTTAGGGCAGTTTAAGTATTTTTCTAGACCAGATCCTCATGGTATCTCCCCGGCAGAAGTCTATACTCTGCAGGAGTTCCAAGACTTGGAGATGACAGGGGTGAGGGCCTATGGGTGCCAGGCTCCAGCCATAGCTAGAAAGTGGCAAAAAACATGAACCGGGAGGAAATGGGTCACTGCCCCGTGCTTGGCAGGAGCAACTGCTGTGCCTGAGCTTTTATTTCAGGAACAAATCTTTGCTCTTTTCACCAGTGACCTGCATGACCCATAATCCCCAACAGCAATAAAACGGGGCAGTAAAGAAGGGCTGATTCCACATTTACGGGGTAAGTGTTCCTTGGTAAAAGAAGAAAGATACAGAGACATACTGCTTGCACAGAGATAAAACGAAATGAGAGACTGAGAGAATGAAATTAAAAGAAAAAAAAAAATAGTCTGAGCCTTGACTGATTGCCTCTAGATGTCTTCAAAAACTTTTTTCTTCTTCTTTTTGTAATCTTTTAAACACTCCTCTTTTTCAAGGTGAGGTAATGGGGAAGGAGTAGCCACAGAGCCAAGTCAAGCTGAGAGCTTGGAGTCATGGGAGTTGGTAGAGATCTTGGCAGAATCCGGCTGTTTGTTGAAAGGTCCTGGACACACGCACTGAGTTGGTTTCTTCGTCCTTCCTGCAAACAAGATTGCAACAAGATTCATCTGCTACTTCAAGTGGTGGCTCTGTGACCTCTTGGCCTCAGTCACGTTCTCTCTCCCACCCCAGCCCCAGGGACGCTTCCTCGTTTACTTGGCAGCCCCAGAGTTCCAGAGTATTATTTATCTGTCGGCAGCAGAGGGCGATCTGGCCTTGAAGAATGATCGGGTCAGCTCCTGCCGCGCGCGCCCCAGATCACTAATGACTTGCAGCTCCATCAACATAAAGCTACCTCTTCACAAAGGAACATTGTCACCAGGCATTTTCCTTTTCGTTCTTGAAAGCTCACTGCCTCAGCTAACCCCTTCCTCCTCCCTACTGCCTTTAGGCTCTCTCGCTTTCCTCTCCCAACCTCTTGGAAGCAGCAGGAAATGAACAAGGTCCACAGTGGAGAAAAACAAATCCCAGGGCTCTGATGAGGGAAACCACAGGGAAATGACCAAGTGGCATCAGCCGCTGTAAGCAGCTCTGTGTGCGTGCGGGCATGTGTGTGTGTGTGTGTATGAGATAGAGTGAGAGCGCGCAAACAAGCCCCAGAGAAGGAATATGTGTGTTTATCCAATATAACAGTACACTCTAACTTTCAGGGGGATCCTACAGGGGTGCTGTGTGATGGTCTGGAGGGGTGGGATGGGGGGGTGGTATACATATGACTAATCTGGGAACATACATATCTGTAAACAACAAAACTCTGTAAAGGTTAAAAGTCAAATAAAAGTTAAAAAACAACAACAACAACAACAACAGTACACTCTAACTTTCAGTACACGGAAAGACCATCTGGAGACCTTGTTAAAACACAGCTTCCTGGGCCTCACCCAGGAAGTCTGATTTAGTGGGTTTGGAGAGGGACCCCAAATTTACACTCTTTAACACTCCCCAGATACTTCCATGCTGCCCGTGGGGTAGACCATGTTGTGAGAACAACTGCTGTGCACCAAACGGAGTGAGCGAACTACACAGATCAGGCTCAGGGGCTTGCTTCAATAAAATCCTGATAAGGTGAACTCCCCTAGAACAGTCAGTCCAGATCCTTTGAAATCCAGGCCAGAAGATATCATAGCTCAGCCCACTGTATTCCCTCCCCTTGGAAAAGGAGCAGAGGCTGTATCAAGCAGAGCATTGTTTGGAGGGGGCTGAGTTCAGATAATAGCCTGGTTCTCCATTAACTGTTTCTTTCTTCCCAACTGGTCGGAGAATCCCATAGGTCCTTCCTTCACAGGAGGCAGGGAGTGGAGACTATCCGCACACTCTCTCCACCCCTGCTGTGTTCAACAGCTTGTCCCCAAAGGTGTCTGACCCCTCCTCGGCATCCCCCAAACTCCTGTACAGTCACAGATACTGGTGCAATAAGCCGGTTATCCTCCAGATAATTGAGCACTCAGAAGCTCTTAGGGTGTCTTAAGGAGAGCCACTCACTCCTGTTTATGCCCCAGAAGATAATGAGGCAGAAAAAACTCCGACAAACCCAGTCCTACTCCTTACAGTGTCTAAATGGAGAAAAAAGAGTGCAATGCTAAAAGTCAGTAAGACCAGAGAGCCAGCAACAACAAAAAGTCCTTAAGCCATCTAACCCCTTCCTCCTCCCTACTGCCTTTAGGCTCTCTCGTTTCCTCTCCCAACCTCTTGGAAGCAGCAGGAAATGAACAAGGTCCACAGTGGAGAAAACAAATCCCAGGGCTCTGATGAGGGAAACCACAGGGAAATGACCAAGTGGCATCAGCCGCTGTAAGCAGCTCTGTGTGCGTGCGGGCATGTGTGTGTGTGTGTGTATGAGATAGAGTGAGAGCGCGCAAACAAGCCCCAGAGAAGGAATATGTGTGTTTATCCAATATAACAGTACACTCTAACTTTCAGGGGGATCCTACAGGGGTGCTGTGTGATGGTCTGGAGGGGTGGGATGGGGGGGTGGTATACATATGACTAATCTGGGAACATACATATCTGTAAACAACAAAACTCTGTAAAGGTTAAAAGTCAAATAAAAGTTAAAAAACAACAACAACAACAACAACAGTACACTCTAACTTTCAGTACACGGAAAGACCATCTGGAGACCTTGTTAAAACACAGCTTCCTGGGCCTCACCCAGGAAGTCTGATTTAGTGGGTTTGGAGAGGGACCCCAAATTTACACTCTTTAACACTCCCCAGATACTTCCATGCTGCCCGTGGGGTAGACCATGTTGTGAGAACAACTGCTGTGCACCAAACGGAGTGAGCGAACTACACAGATCAGGCTCAGGGGCTTGCTTCAATAAAATCCTGATAAGGTGAACTCCCCTAGAACAGTCAGTCCAGATCCTTTGAAATCCAGGCCAGAAGATATCATAGCTCAGCCCACTGTATTCCCTCCCCTTGGAAAAGGAGCAGAGGCTGTATCAAGCAGAGCATTGTTTGGAGGGGGCTGAGTTCAGATAATAGCCTGGTTCTCCATTAACTGTTTCTTTCTTCCCAACTGGTCGGAGAATCCCATAGGTCCTTCCTTCACAGGAGGCAGGGAGTGGAGACTATCCGCACACTCTCTCCACCCCTGCTGTGTTCAACAGCTTGTCCCCAAAGGTGTCTGACCCCTCCTCGGCATCCCCCAAACTCCTGTACAGTCACAGATACTGGTGCAATAAGCCGGTTATCCTCCAGATAATTGAGCACTCAGAAGCTCTTAGGGTGTCTTAAGGAGAGCCACTCACTCCTGTTTATGCCCCAGAAGATAATGAGGCAGAAAAAACTCCGACAAACCCAGTCCTACTCCTTACAGTGTCTAAATGGAGAGAAAGATATGTAGCATGTAAGAGCAAATGTGCTAAAAGTCAGTAAGACCAGAGAGCCAGCAACAACAAAAAGTCCTTGAAGCCATCAGAGGATAGGGAAGCCATCCCGAGATGGCACGGAGATTTGAAGAGTCAGTATGAATGCACCAAAGGACAAGGCCAAGAGCTGAAGCCATCTGAGTCTTGAGATGGGAAGAAACATGTGGGAAATGCTGAAATATAAAATGCAGGCTGGGATGAGGATCTTCTTTCAGTGTACCTGGTATTTCAGCCCACTTTGAGCATTTGTCACCACTCCTAACCCAAAAGGGAGACCAAATGGGAAGATGAGCTTCACAGACTCCTGTAAGAACTGTCAGCGGGAGATGCTTTCCCGTCAAGACCCTTTCGATCCCAGGGAAGACACGGGAGGCCACGGTGCGGGCCAGAGGAGACCTATAGGTCTAGGGAGTGATGCTCGGTTTCCACACATGACCTTCTACTTGGTTCTGGCCGCTAAAGGGCTAGCAGCTTGCTGTGCCAGGCTATAGAGATTAGCACAATGGGCAGAAACCACAAAAGAGCCCAGAAGATCAGTTTGTGAGCATAAGAAAGCCACTCCCAGTGACTCCAGAATGACTCAGGAGGATCATGAAGGAGGGATAGGTTGTTTAAATACCCTGGAGTAGGGAACAAAGAACACTGCTTGGTGATTGCTGCCATGACCCAGTTTATTCCCTGAGTTCATGAGGGGTCCCGGTTAACAGGGAGGCCGGCAGGGCTGCTGGGTTCATAGCATGTGTATCCTTTATGAAGGATACAGGACCGTGGATAGTTTTGAAGGACTTGATTTCCAGGTCCTTCCTTCACAGGAGGCAGGAGTGGAGACTATCCGCACCTCTCACCCCTGCTGTGTTCAACAGCTTGTCCCCAAAGGTGTCTGACCCTCCTCGGCATCCCCAAACTCCTGTACAGTCACAGATACTGGTGCAATAAGCCGGTTATCCTCCAGATAATTGAGCACTCAGAAGCTCTTAGGGTGTCTTAAGGAGAGCCACTCACTCCTGTTTATGCCCCAGAAGATAATGAGGCAGAAAAAACTCCGACAAACCCAGTCCTACTCCTTACAGTGTCTAAATGGAGAGAAAGATATGTAGCATGTAAGAGCAAATGTGCTAAAAGTCAGTAAGACCAGAGAGCCAGCAACAACAAAAAGTCCTTGAAGCCATCAGAGGATAGGGAAGCCATCCCGAGATGGCACGGAGATTTGAAGAGTCAGTATGAATGCACCAAAGGACAAGGCCAAGAGCTGAAGCCATCTGAGTCTTGAGATGGGAAGAAACATGTGGGAAATGCTGAAATATAAAATGCAGGCTGGGATGAGGATCTTCTTTCAGTGTACCTGGTATTTCAGCCCACTTTGAGCATTTGTCACCACTCCTAACCCAAAAGGGAGACCAAATGGGAAGATGAGCTTCACAGACTCCTGTAAGAACTGTCAGCGGGAGATGCTTTCCCGTCAAGACCCTTTCGATCCCAGGGAAGACACGGGAGGCCACGGTGCGGGCCAGAGGAGACCTATAGGTCTAGGGAGTGATGCTCGGTTTCCACACATGACCTTCTACTTGGTTCTGGCCGCTAAAGGGCTAGCAGCTTGCTGTGCCAGGCTATAGAGATTAGCACAATGGGCAGAAACCACAAAAGAGCCCAGAAGATCAGTTTGTGAGCATAAGAAAGCCACTCCCAGTGACTCCAGAATGACTCAGGAGGATCATGAAGGAGGGATAGGTTGTTTAAATACCCTGGAGTAGGGAACAAAGAACACTGCTTGGTGATTGCTGCCATGACCCAGTTTATTCCCCTGAGTTCATGAGGGGTCCCGGTTAACAGGGAGGCCGGCAGGGCTGCTGGGTTCATAGCATGTGTATCCTTTATGAAGGATACAGGACCGTGGATAGTTTTGAAGGACTTGATTTCCAGGTCCAATGTTTTCATTCATGTTCTTTCCTAAAATTGATGTGCCTCAGATTCTTTTGTTTTCCTATCTCTTTTGCAACTGCCCTTTTGCTATTTCACAAGAAAAAAAAAAATTACCTCTCCCTCTTGTCTAATCCTGTTAAATGATGCATTCATTGCTCTCGGGTATAAAATCCTCTGGTACTTCAAAGGGACAATCCCACAATTATTTTAATCCATGGAACCATAAACGCCTCCCTGTTTTTCCATCTCCCAAAGAAACAAATTCCCAATAAAATTTCACTTCTTAAGAAATGACATAATGCTGACTAACTATAAAGATCTGTAATATCTGTTGTTTTGATAAATGCTACTAGTAACAGTAGTATTTCTTTAAACAATTAGAACCTTCTGTCACTGGAAATATGTTTAAATGAACGTCAATTGATGTATTTTTTTTTTCTGGCAGAAAAGTATGTATGATAGAGAATCAATAAAATACTTTCAGTTACCAAACTGTATCAAGACAAGATTGGGACGTCCTTGGTGGTCCAGTAGCTAAGACTCCACACTCCCAGTGCAGGGGATCCGAGTTTGACAACTAAGAGATAAACACAGTCTGCAACTAAGGCTGAAGCAGCCAAATAAATAAATAATGATTTTTAAAAACAATTGTATTATTTATTTTTGGCTGTGCTTGGTCTTCATTGCTGCATGGGCATAAATAATACTATTGTTTAAAAAAGGGAAAAAAAGATTACATGAAAGAGGAATCAAAATATGATTTCAGGACTTCCCTGGTGGGTGCAGTGGATAGGAACCTGCCTTTCAATAGAGAGGATACAGGAAAATTCCACATGCCACAGAGCAACTAACCTATGAGCCACAACTCTTAGAACTCTTTAAGCTTACAATGAAAAATGTTAGATGTCAAGTTTAAAATGCATAAAGAGAGGGCTTCCTATTGGCTCAGCAGTAAGGAATCTGCCTGGCAAGCAAAAGACTCAGGTTTGATCCCCTGAGTTCATGAGGGGTCCCGGTTAACAGGGAGGCCGGCAGGGCTGCTGGGTTCATAGCATGTGTATCCTTTATGAAGGATACAGGACCGTGGATAGTTTTGAAGGACTTGATTTCCAGGTCCAATGTTTTCATTCATGTTCTTTCCTAAAATTGATGTGCCTCAGATTCTTTTGTTTTCCTATCTCTTTTGCAACTGCCCTTTTGCTATTTCACAAGAAAAAAAAAAATTACCTCTCCCTCTTGTCTAATCCTGTTAAATGATGCATTCATTGCTCTCGGGTATAAAATCCTCTGGTACTTCAAAGGGACAATCCCACAATTATTTTAATCCATGGAACCATAAACGCCTCCCTGTTTTTTCCATCTCCCAAAGAAACAAATTCCCAATAAAATTTCACTTCTTAAGAAATGACATAATGCTGACTAACTATAAAGATCTGTAATATCTGTTGTTTTGATAAATGCTACTAGTAACAGTAGTATTTCTTTAAACAATTAGAACCTTCTGTCACTGGAAATATGTTTAAATGAACGTCAATTGATGTATTTTTTTTTTCTGGCAGAAAAGTATGTATGATAGAGAATCAATAAAATACTTTCAGTTACCAAACTGTATCAAGACAAGATTGGGACGTCCTTGGTGGTCCAGTAGCTAAGACTCCACACTCCCAGTGCTGGGGATCCGAGTTTGACAACTAAGAGATAAACACAGTCTGCAACTAAGGCTGAAGCAGCCAAATAAATAAATAATGATTTTTAAAAACAATTGTATTATTTATTTTTGGCTGTGCTTGGTCTTCATTGCTGCATGGGCATAAATAATACTATTGTTTAAAAAAGGGAAAAAAAGATTACATGAAAGAGGAATCAAAATATGATTTCAGGACTTCCCTGGTGGGTGCAGTGGATAGGAACCTGCCTTTCAATAGAGAGGATACAGGAAAATTCCACATGCCACAGAGCAACTAACCTATGAGCCACAACTCTTAGAACTCTTTAAGCTTACAATGAAAAATGTTAGATGTCAAGTTTAAAATGCATAAAGAGAGGGCTTCCTATTGGCTCAGCAGTAAGGAATCTGCCTGGCAAGCAAAAGACTCAGGTTTGATCCCTGGAGCAAGAAGACCCCCAAAGAAGAAAATGGTGGGCTTTCCTGATGGTCCAGTGGGTGGAGGGTCTGCCTTGCAGTGCAAGGGGCACTGGTTCAATCCCTGGCCCGGGAGGAGTCCACGTGCCGCGGAGCGGCTGAGCCAGTGTGTCCAAATGCGAGCTGGTGCTCTGCGGCGAGAAAGACCGCTGAGATGGGAGGGCCACACAGGCCAAGGAATGAAAAAGACAGATGAAAATAAATGAATGATGGTTTTGAAGCAATAAATAAAATAAAATAAGAAAATGGTAACCCACTCCAGCGTTCTGGCCTGTGTTACTACTAATTGGCACCTACCAATTACATTGCCCATGACTGGAGCACCTCAGATAGCTCTGAGAGACTGCTGCCCGGGCTGCAGTCCTAACTGTGCCTCTGGTAAAGCTTAACTCGCAACTCTCAAGTTGTTCATCTTGTAGTCTACACCTGGAATATCCCACGGACACAGGAGCCTGGTGGGCCATGTGGTCACAAAAGTCAGACTTGACTGAATAACTGAAAAGGAAAAAATGTACAAAGATATATGGTTTTTCAAATCTTCAGAAAGATTACAGAAGTGGAAATACTTGAAGATTCTGGCTCTAGGCTATAGTCATTTTTAGAGTGGGAACCTAGAAGGGCCATGACTCAGCACCATTCCAAGACACTCGCAGGGCAGGGCCAGACCCATCTTCAGCTTTCTCCTTTGCTCCCTTCAGCCCCACTCCGGGCAACCATTACCAATTACTCACTTTGGAGTCACACAGACTCAGGCAGCTGAAGAATCAGTCACGTACACATATACCTAGGTGCCCTTGAGCAAGGTATTTAACTTTCCTAGTGTCTCAGTTTTCTGATTTATAAAATGAGAACAATATTTACTGCTTCTTCCATTTCTATTACTTTTTGTCCTGCCACCACTACTTTTAAATGTATGTTAGTTCCCTTAAAAAGTGCTTGGCAGTTGAAGTCTCATTTAACAGAAAAAGAATGAGAAACAGAGAGGTCAAACCAGTTGTCAAAGGTCATCTGATTGGTCAGCTGCAAAGGACTGAAACTCTGGGAAGACAACATTCAGCCCAGCCACCTCTGATTTTCAGCAGTGACTCAGAGCTTGCTGGAGACTCTGGAAGAATGGTCCCTAACACCTTTTATGGACACAAGCCTTGAGAACAGCCCATTCTTTCACAGGTTTCAGCTAAGCACTGTCGAAAAGAATCCACAGCCACAGTAGGCAGCCAAAGCTTATACACTCAGGGCTCTTATCTCCTTGCCCTAAGGCGGGACCACCTAATCACAAAACAGAGAAGGTACTTGCTACAATCTCCTATTACTTCTCATTTGTCCATTAAATCCTAAAAATCTTAGGTGTTTTTTTTTTTCATTTTGGCCTCATTTATTGGTCCTTTATCTATTAATTTTCATCCATCTTTATTCTTCGGCATGTGCGGGCCTCCAGTCACAGTGGCCCTCTCCTTGCAGACTACCCGCTCTGGGCGCATGCGCTCCAGAGAGCTGGCTTGTAATTGGACACACCCCAGTCCAGCTGCTCCGCTGCACGTGGGATCTTCCTGGGGCCAGGGATCGAATTGGCGCCCCTCGCACTGCAAGGTGAACTCTTCACCCACTGGACCACCAGGGAAGCAAATCTTAGTTTTTAAGAATCTAATAACTAGGAAGGACTTTAGAAATCAAGACTTCTTGCTTCGTGGCCAAAAGCCTTCCCATCAGTCATTCTCAGCAGGGTTTCAAAGACCCAGTTCCTTCTCTCTCTAGTTGAATCTCCTTGATGCTGGCTGGCCATAAAGCAAAGAGTTAGTGTGTAACGGATTGGAGTTAGTGGGTAATGGGTGGGAGGATCTTCTGACTCTATTGAGCAGTGATTGACAAACGTTTAAAGCTCATAATGCCTCTTGATTAAAAATTAATAAATACTGATACAGTTCTTTTTTAAAATTATTTATTTGGCTGTGATGGGTTCTTAGTTGTGGCATGTAGGCGAGTTGCTCTGCAGCATGTGGGATCTCAGTTCCGTGACCAAGGATCAAGCCTGTGTCCCCTGCTATACAAGGCATGTATGTTAGTTCCTTAAAAAGTGCTTGGCAGTTGAAGTCTCATTTAACAGAAAAAGAATGAGAAACAGAGAGGTCAAACCAGTTGTCAAAGGTCATCTGATTGGTCAGCTGCAAAGGACTGAAACTCTGGGAAGACAACATTCAGCCCAGCCACCTCTGATTTTCAGCAGTGACTCAGAGCTTGCTGGAGACTCTGGAAGAATGGTCCCTAACACCTTTTATGGACACAAGCCTTGAGAACAGCCCATTCTTTCACAGGTTTCAGCTAAGCACTGTCGAAAAGAATCCACAGCCACAGTAGGCAGCCAAAGCTTATACACTCAGGGCTCTTATCTCCTTGCCCTAAGGCGGGACCACCTAATCACAAAACAGAGAAGGTACTTGCTACAATCTCCTATTACTTCTCATTTGTCCATTAAATCCTAAAAATCTTAGGTGTTTTTTTTTTTTTTCATTTTGGCCTCATTTATTGGTCCTTTATCTATTAATTTTCATCCATCTTTATTCTTCGGCATGTGCGGGCCTCCAGTCACAGTGGCCCCTCTCCTTGCAGACTACCCGCTCTGGGCGCATGCGCTCCAGAGAGCTGGCTTGTAATTGGACACACCCCAGTCCAGCTGCTCCGCTGCACGTGGGATCTTCCTGGGGCCAGGGATCGAATTGGCGCCCCTCGCACTGCAAGGTGAACTCTTCACCCACTGGACCACCAGGGAAGCAAATCTTAGTTTTTAAGAATCTAATAACTAGGAAGGACTTTAGAAATCAAGACTTCTTGCTTCGTGGCCAAAAGCCTTCCCATCAGTCATTCTCAGCAGGGTTTCAAAGACCCAGTTCCTTCTCTCTCTAGTTGAATCTCCTTGATGCTGGCTGGCCATAAAGCAAAGAGTTAGTGTGTAACGGATTGGAGTTAGTGGGTAATGGGTGGGAGGATCTTCTGACTCTATTGAGCAGTGATTGACAAACGTTTAAAGCTCATAATGCCTCTTGATTAAAAATTAATAAATACTGATACAGTTCTTTTTTAAAATTATTTATTTGGCTGTGATGGGTTCTTAGTTGTGGCATGTAGGCGTAGTTGCTCTGCAGCATGTGGGATCTCAGTTCCGTGACCAAGGATCAAGCCTGTGTCCCCTGCTATACAAGGCAGACTCTTTTTTTTTTTTGGCCTCTTTATTTATTTATTTTCATCCATCCTCACTCCCTGGCCTATGTGGGTTTCCGTCTGTGCAGAGCACTGGCTCTGGGTACAAGCACTCCAGAGCACTGGCTTGCAAATGGACACACCGGTCCAGCCGCTCTGCAGCACATGGGATCTTCCCTGGCCAGGGATCGAACCGGCGCCCCTTGCACTGCAAGGCGGACTCTTCACCCACTGGGCCACCAGGGAAACCCTACAAGGCAGACTCTTAACCACTGGACCACCACAGAAGTCCCTCATAATGTGAACTGAAACAACGTTTGGGATTTACATATGTGTTTTGAGTTTATACTGATCTATGTCCTTGGGAAGATTTGAGATGCTGCAGAGAATCATTCCACCCCTTTGCCTACCCACCCAGTCCAGACCCCACATTCTGACACTGACCCACACTTACTGGCTCCATGTGGGGTACATGCGACTGACCAGCAAGCATGACTAGAAAAAGGTGTGAGCATGGGGATGGGGGCGGGGAGGAGTTGCCAAGAGACAGGAAGAAGAGTTAAATATAAGCAGAGGAGAATAAGGGTGGGGCTGAAAAAACAGCTTATGAAAATACCACTGTTCTTCCCAACTCATAGAAATAAAAGCAACAGACAGGTCAGAGATTTAGGGCTCGAAGGTGAAAAGGGCTGAACTGTACATGAGGCAGAATTATGGCCCTTTTAAACAGTGCTTATGTCCTAGTGTCTTGCCTTCCCATCAGTCATTCTCAGCAGGGTTTCAAAGACCCAGTTCCTTCTCTCTCTAGTTGAATCTCCTTGATGCTGGCTGGCCATAAAGCAAAGAGTTAGTGTGTAACGGATTGGAGTTAGTGGGTAATGGGTGGGAGGATCTTCTGACTCTATTGAGCAGTGATTGACAAACGTTTAAAGCTCATAATGCCTCTTGATTAAAAATTAATAAATACTGATACAGTTCTTTTTTAAAATTATTTATTTGGCTGTGATGGGTTCTTAGTTGTGGCATGTAGGCGTAGTTGCTCTGCAGCATGTGGGATCTCAGTTCCGTGACCAAGGATCAAGCCTGTGTCCCCTGCTATACAAGGCAGACTCTTTTTTTTTTTTGGCCTCTTTATTTATTTATTTTCATCCATCCTCACTCCCTGGCCTATGTGGGTTTCCGTCTGTGCAGAGCACTGGCTCTGGGTACAAGCACTCCAGAGCACTGGCTTGCAAATGGACACACCGGTCCAGCCGCTCTGCAGCACATGGGATCTTCCCTGGCCAGGGATCGAACCGGCGCCCCTTGCACTGCAAGGCGGACTCTTCACCCACTGGGCCACCAGGGAAACCCTACAAGGCAGACTCTTAACCACTGGACCACCACAGAAGTCCCTCATAATGTGAACTGAAACAACGTTTGGGATTTACATATGTGTTTTGAGTTTATACTGATCTATGTCCTTGGGAAGATTTGAGATGCTGCAGAGAATCATTCCACCCCTTTGCCTACCCACCCAGTCCAGACCCCACATTCTGACACTGACCCACACTTACTGGCTCCATGTGGGGTACATGCGACTGACCAGCAAGCATGACTAGAAAAAGGTGTGAGCATGGGGATGGGGGCGGGGAGGAGTTGCCAAGAGACAGGAAGAAGAGTTAAATATAAGCAGAGGAGAATAAGGGTGGGGCTGAAAAAACAGCTTATGAAAATACCACTGTTCTTCCCAACTCATAGAAATAAAAGCAACAGACAGGTCAGAGATTTAGGGCTCGAAGGTGAAAAGGGCTGAACTGTACAATCTTCTGAAGGATTTCTATCTTGCAACTTTATGGCACTCTTCTGAAAGTTCCTCCTTCTGTAGTTTGCTTACTGTCCTGAAGTGTCTTGCTCTCTATTTAATTCTTGCCAGTCCCTCTTTCCCCTGTATCATAGTAGTTACAGTGCAGTGCTGCCGAACTCCTTTAATTAAGATTAAAGGAGCTTCATTTATCATACAATCCAGTTCTTTTAAAATATTTGACTATGACGACACAGGAAGAAGTACATTTTACACCAGGACCTAGTGCCTCTTCTATACAAAGTTATAGTGTCAGTCACTCAGTCGTGTCGCTCTTTGTGACCCCATGGACTGTAGCTGGCCAGGCTCCTCTGTCTTTAGGAGTCTCCAGGCAAGAATACTGGAGTAGGTTGCCATTCCCTTCTCCATGGGATCTTTCCCAACCAGGGATCAAATTTGGGTCTCCAGCACTGTGGGCAGATTCTTTACTGTGTGAGCCACCAGGGAAGCCTCTAGTATATATAGAGTAATAACCAAAACCAAGTTTTATGAAACAATCCTTATTTTACCCAAATCATTACACTCTGGTTTCAATTTTAAATTGCCAATTGCCGCTCACTAAATTGGTAATGGATGTACTAATGGATTACAACTCACATTTTGAAACACAGACTCATTTTACAGATGAACAAACTGAAACAAAAGGAAAATCCAATTACCACTTGCATCAAAACCAAAATTAGGGGCTTCCCTGGTGGTCCAGTGGGTAGAGTCCGCCTTGCAGTGCAAGGGGCACCGGTTTGATCCCTGGCATAGGAAAATCCCATATGTCGTGGAGCGGCTGGACCGGTGTGTCCAATTATGAGCCATGGAGCGCATGCACCCAGAGTCAGTGCTCTGTGATGAGAGGGGCCACTGCGATGGGAGGCCCACACAGGCCAAAGAATTAAGATGGATGAAAATAAATAAATGAAGGACCAATAAAAGAGGCCTAAATTTGAATAAAAAAAAAAAAGACATCAATAAAAGAGAAACAAACAAAATTAGAACTCAGGCAACTTTTTTTTTTGCAGGAAACAACATGTGACTATGAACAAAAGCTTTGGTTGGAATGGGAGAATTTTTAAAATATGCTATTTTGGTGCATGAAAGCCTTTTCTGTTTTTTTGTTTGGGCTTTCTGCCATTCTTGTTTATTCAGTGCCAGATTGAAGAGACATAGTAAATGGAGAAACTCTGATGAATTGGAAATGCAAAATGCATTTTGTTTCTGTTTTCTTTCTTTCCTTTCTTTTTTATGCACTAAACCTCTACTGCTGCTCTCTGCTGGTAAGTGAGAAACTGTAACCTCATCAAGCAGATCAGGGTAGGGGGTAGGAGGAGAAGTGGGGTGGGGGCGATGAGGACAGAGATGAATGGAATCTCCTCTTCCTTCCTCTGCCCTTTTTCTCTCCCTCCCTCCATCCCTGCCTTTCTCTCCCCTCCCTCCCTGTCTTTCTTCCTCCCTTTCTTTCTCCCTCCCTCCCTTCCTTTCTCTCTCCCTTCCTTCTTTTCATGAACAAAGGGTTATTAAATACCTATCATATACTAGGTCCTCCACTGTTTTGTATAAACCGTGTGAAAAAAAAACTCTTGAGAAAAAAAATGCTCTGCAAGGCAATCAACTTGCAAACATTAGCTGACAGTGCTTCACAGAAGTGAAGACAGTGTGAGAAGGAAGTGTGAGTCCCTCGCCCAAAGTATTTGGAGAGGTGTCAGGATAGATTTCCTGGAGCTGGGGTGGCTGAGTGGACTCTAACCAGGTGAAAAAGTGGGGAAAGCCGACTCTGGCAGAGTTCTTGCCAGAGCCCGTGACAGTCTTACTGGTGTTCATATATCAACAGATAGGATTCCTAACTAATTTTAGGGAAAAATCTGACAAGTTTTACTGATGTTCAACTTCCATCTCTGGATAACACTTGAACTCAAGAGCGAGAGGTA
The DNA here is from genome assembly GCA_022376925.1 of Tragulus kanchil. NCBI lineage: Eukaryota > Metazoa > Chordata > Mammalia > Artiodactyla > Tragulidae > Tragulus > Tragulus kanchil. Next base: position 135,165,526 of record JAIOJX010000024.1, read on the forward strand.
TCTGCGCCCTCCTCCTGACCAACTCCCAAAGGGACAGATCTCCGTGCTGGGGCAGGGAAAAGACAAAGCACGCACGCCTACCTTGCCCATTCTTTGAAACTGGTTACAACAGAGGCAAGTTTGACTCTACACTTTTTGAAATTAGGGAACTGGGAAATCCAGCAAAAATAGCTACTGAATATACAACTGTTGCAATTATTTGGGGATGTTAAAAAAAAAAAACCAATCCCTCACACACAATGGCCTTCTTTAGGAGGCACTTACAGTAGTGCTGGAAGAGCCCCCTCTTCCACTCCTATCCCCCTCCCCCCACAGAGATTGGAGAGATGGGGTCGTTTGTTTGGATAAGACCCTGGCACTAGAGCTCGGCATGTGTCTTCAGGCGAGAAAACAAAACAGTAAAGTCAGGGAAAAACTTCTAAGCTAAGATTAAACCCTTGAAATAACAAGCTTCCAACCCAGCGGATCTTGGAAGGATAGCCCTTAAAAACAGTAATAAAAAATTTGGGTAATTCCTTGGCAGTCCAGTGGTTAGGGCTTGACACTCTTACCTACTAAGGACCCAGGTTCAATCCCTAGTTGGGATAATAGGATCCTGTAAGCCAACGTGCACAGCCACATGCAGAAGCGTGCGTGCACGCACACACACACACACACACACACACACACATCTTGCATCAAGATTCAACTTAAAAGGAGGCAACGTAGCTCATTTTTGGTGATTCTTATGGAAGGCAGCTATGCTCAGCACTATACTACCAACACAGACTCTTGGTGATTCTTATGTTGAAAATAATTATATTTCGCTCTAAAACTGATCAATATGATGTTAGAAAAGCTAAATGAAAAATTCTGACAGACAATTTGGTGGCTTCATCAGCACTGTCTCTTCCCAATGAATCAGCAGATTAAAACAGCTTCTGTTTTAAATGGCTACTATCATTTACTAAAAATGTCTGAGGTCTTTCTAATTGAATTCAACCATTATTTCTTAGGGATAACAGATTTGAAATTCCAAAAGAAGGTGTGAATTATGCAAGTTGTTTAATTCTGAAGCTTCTTAAATGAATACAAGATGGTAGTTCTCAGGATGTTGAATAAATGATCTTTGTTTAATGCCTATTAATACCAAGAATTTTTAAAACTTATACTCTTGCGGACTTCATCTTCACAACCTAAAATATAGAATTATGCTTTATTCAGTGGGAATTTTTATGGAGGTAGCATCTCAGGTAACCCTGAGAGACCGGCTCTGAGGAGGCAAGGGGAGGAGCCAGGCTCTACAGAAGTCTTGCAGGAAAGAACCACTGGTGGCTCAGAGGGTACAGAATCTGCCTGAAATGCAGGGTTCGATTGCTGGGTCAGGAAGATCCCCTGGAGAAGGGAATGGCAGCCCACTCCAGTATTCTTGCCTGGAGAATTCCATGGACAGAGGAGCCTGGTGCGTCCTGAATGATTAGCACTAGGATAACTGACTCCACTAGTCAGAACATCAAGAGATAATTGTTAAGTAAAGATTTTTAGGGGGAAACCTTCTTAAGCTAAGATTAAACCCTTGAAATAACAAGCTTCCAACCCAGCGGATCTTGGAAGGATAGCCCTTAAAAACAGTAATAAAAAATTTGGGTAATTCCTTGGCAGTCCAGTGGTTAGGGCTTGACACTCTTACCTACTAAGGACCCAGGTTCAATCCCTAGTTGGGATAATAGGATCCTGTAAGCCAACGTGCACAGCCACATGCAGAAGCGTGCGTGCACGCACACACACACACACACACACACACACATCTTGCATCAAGATTCAACTTAAAAGGAGGCAACGTAGCTCATTTTTGGTGATTCTTATGGAAGGCAGCTATGCTCAGCACTATACTACCAACACAGACTCTTGGTGATTCTTATGTTGAAAATAATTATATTTCGCTCTAAAACTGATCAATATGATGTTAGAAAAGCTAAATGAAAAATTCTGACAGACAATTTGGTGGCTTCATCAGCACTGTCTCTTCCCAATGAATCAGCAGATTAAAACAGCTTCTGTTTTAAATGGCTACTATCATTTACTAAAAATGTCTGAGGTCTTTCTAATTGAATTCAACCATTATTTCTTAGGGATAACAGATTTGAAATTCCAAAAGAAGGTGTGAATTATGCAAGTTGTTTAATTCTGAAGCTTCTTAAATGAATACAAGATGGTAGTTCTCAGGATGTTGAATAAATGATCTTTGTTTAATGCCTATTAATACCAAGAATTTTTAAAACTTATACTCTATGGACTTCATCTTCACAACCTAAAATATAGAATTATGCTTTATTCAGTGGGAATTTTTATGGAGGTAGCATCTCAGGTAACCCTGAGAGACCGGCTCTGAGGAGGCAAGGGGAGGAGCCAGGCTCTACAGAAGTCTTGCAGGAAAGAACCACTGGTGGCTCAGAGGGTACAGAATCTGCCTGAAATGCAGGGTTCGATTGCTGGGTCAGGAAGATCCCCTGGAGAAGGGAATGGCAGCCCACTCCAGTATTCTTGCCTGGAGAATTCCATGGACAGAGGAGCCTGGTGCGTCCTGAATGATTAGCACTAGGATAACTGACTCCACTAGTCAGAACATCAAGAGATAATTGTTAAGTAAAGAAAACCAGATACTGTGAGTTAAGGAATTTAGTGCTTTTCTTTGCCTGGGAAGATGCAAGTCTGGGCTCACCGGATATCACCCCTTTGATATGCGCCTCACACATCTGGGGCCAGTATCTAGTGCTTTCCCATCACACTCTCCCTAGGGAGTAGCTGCAGGGAGTGGCTGCAGACTGATGCCTGCTAGGTGGCAGGTTATTATTTTCCCTCCCGAGTTTTCGTAGGCTCAGGGGCTCATGTTGGAGAGCTGCAATCGCTGATGACTGTGACATCCTTTGTTTAATGATATGGCAGGAAATATCCTGTTTCTTACTCTCTCATATATAAGATAATCCTAAAAAGTAACTATTTTACTCCAGGAGACTCAAAAGTTACACAGGTAGTGGGAAATCCAGGACTTGAAATCCAAACATGCCTCTCTTTCCTTTCTGTCAGACTGCCTTCTCAACGGAACCAAAGCAGGTTCTAACTGAGTTAATTCACTAAAAGCTACCAGCATCATTTTCCAGGCAGGAGAAAACCCAGAAAATCTCTCTTCCCCCTTAATTTCTCCTCCCTTCTCTCTCACCACTCCTTCCTCCCTCATTCTTCAGGTGCCCTGCTCTATTCCCTTTCTCAGTTCCTTTCCCATCAAATCTCAGACAATGCCAGACAGTCTAGCAAAAGAATTTTCACTACCCCTCAGGCCACTACCCTGAGGCTCCAAGGAGGCCTGAAAGTTCCTCTCTCCATTTCAAAGACACCTAATAGAAATTGCCAATTCTTTTCAAGGCTACTTGGATTTCTTTGTTTTTGTCCGAAATCCCATCAACTTGTTGTAGGAGGCCTGGTTGTCTTATGTGAAATGGCACTAATTAATAAATGATATTTGTCTGGCAGGCTAAAATCTTTCCAAGCATTGAGATTCACCCCTGAGAGCTATTTAGCCTTGAAAAAAGATTAGGGCTTTGCAATTTAATCCCCAGTAACAAAGTCTTAACCCTGAAGCAGTCAACTCCCTCAAGTAAACATTCAGCAACTGTGGCTTTCTGTTGCAGGAGAAGGGTTTAGGTTAAGGAACTAAAATCCCATGCACAGAGGAGCCTGGTGGGCTACAGTCCATGGGGTGGCAAAGAGTTGGGCACAACAGGAACTAAACATCTAGGTCCACAGGCAGTGGTTCTGATTATGGGCAGAGAAACATCATTCAAATTCTGACTCTGTCTCTTGTTATGGACTACTGACCAAATTATTGAACTTTACTGTGCAATTTTCTTATCTGTAAATAACAGTAATGATCTCATAGGATTGCCAACTTAATGCAGTGAGATAATGCATGTGAAAGATATATAATACTGTTCAACAGATGCTGTCTTAAATTTTTCTGTAAAGGACTATTATCAAGACTGGTTTTTTTTCCATTATGACACTGGTATATCTCATCCTCCCTATCTGCTGCCAAATTAGTTCCTTTTTTGTCGCCCTCTGAATTAACTGGATGTCCTAGATGATGTTGAAAAATGCTTAAAACAAAAGCAGAAAGTGCCAGTCTTTCCATCCTAAATGGGGGCTATAGCTGGTCATAGCATAAAGGGCATTTGGGCTGCTGGCCCAGAAAGGAGGAAGAGGAGAAGATCAAATAAAGGCCCTGTGCTCAAGAAGCATAGCCCTCAATGAGAAGTCAAGCGTCATGCTTGAAAACAAGAGATCCACCAAAACCGAACTGGGTGAGTGAAAATGCTGAACATGTAAGTGCTAGAAGGGAAGGTCTTCCTTTATTCTGTACGATGCAGAGATTCATTGCAGATCAAGGAGGATTCTGGGATGCCCTGGCATCTCCCTCACCTGTTCTTTTACCCCCACGCTGTCCCCCTCCACGCCAACCCCCAGTCACCAGAGTAACTGCCCTAAAGCACTACTTTATGTCTCTCCTCACCCAAACACCTGTGACACGATTAAGTATAGACTTCTTAGCCGCTCCAATATGAATCCAACTTACCACCCCTGGATCCCAGACATGTGGCAGATTGCTGATTTCCCTATGAGTCCCAATATTAAAAAATTAGGGCTTTGCAATTTAATCCCCAGTAACAAAGTCTTAACCCTGAAGCAGTCAACTCCCTCAAGTAAACATTCAGCAACTGTGGCTTTCTGTTGCAGGAGAAGGGTTTAGGTTAAGGAACTAAAATCCCATGCACAGAGGAGCCTGGTGGGCTACAGTCCATGGGGTGGCAAAGAGTTGGGCACAACAGGAACTAAACATCTAGGTCCACAGGCAGTGGTTCTGATTATGGGCAGAGAAACATCATTCAAATTCTGACTCTGTCTCTTGTTATGGACTACTGACCAAATTATTGAACTTTACTGTGCAATTTTCTTATCTGTAAATAACAGTAATGATCTCATAGGATTGCCAACTTAATGCAGTGAGATAATGCATGTGAAAGATATATAATACTGTTCAACAGATGCTGTCTTAAATTTTTCTGTAAAGGACTATTATCAAGACTGGTTTTTTTTCCATTATGACACTGGTATATCTCATCCTCCCTATCTGCTGCCAAATTAGTTCCTTTTTTGTCGCCCTCTGAATTAACTGGATGTCCTAGATGATGTTGAAAAATGCTTAAAACAAAAGCAGAAAGTGCCAGTCTTTCCATCCTAAATGGGGGCTATAGCTGGTCATAGCATAAAGGGCATTTGGGCTGCTGGCCCAGAAAGGAGGAAGAGGAGAAGATCAAATAAAGGCCCTGTGCTCAAGAAGCATAGCCCTCAATGAGAAGTCAAGCGTCATGCTTGAAAACAAGAGATCCACCAAAACCGAACTGGGTGAGTGAAAATGCTGAACATGTAAGTGCTAGAAGGGAAGGTCTTCCTTTATTCTGTACGATGCAGAGATTCATTGCAGATCAAGGAGGATTCTGGGATGCCCTGGCATCTCCCTCACCTGTTCTTTTACCCCCACGCTGTCCCCCTCCACGCCAACCCCCAGTCACCAGAGTAACTGCCCTAAAGCACTACTTTATGTCTCTCCTCACCCAAACACCTGTGACACGATTAAGTATAGACTTCTTAGCCGCTCCAATATGAATCCAACTTACCACCCCTGGATCCCAGACATGTGGCAGATTGCTGACTTCTTGTCGCCTGAACTGACCCTGAGCTCTGCCTCTTCCCCATCTTTCTTTATTCCTCCTTCTCTAACTGGAAGTTCCTCTTGTTATACCCTATCCCAATGCTGCTTCTCCCTTTGAAACTTCCCGTAATCTTCTCCTATTCCCCCAGCATTCTTTCATTTGAAATGTATCATTTGCTGCCTGAAGCTCTTAAGGCTCTTTGTAAATTCCTGTTTTTCTTCCCAGTTACTATATCATGAACTCCTGAAGGGCAGGTACAGTCTTTTACTCTGGATGGTATTCTCTGCCAGTGCTTTAGATGTACTTTGGAAAAGACTGTTGAAATAACAAATGCTGGAGAAGGTGTGGAAAAAAGGGAACCCTCTTACACGGTTGGTCAGAATGTAAGTTGGTATAGCCACTCTGGAGAACAGGTTCCTTAAAACCTAAAAATAGAGTTGCCATATGATCCAGCAATCCCACTCCTGAGCGTATATCTGGACAAAAATATAATTCGAAAAGATACGTACACCATGTTCAGAGTAGCACTATTCACAACAGCCAAGGCATGGAAATAACCTAAATGTCCATTGACAGACGTTTGGATAAGGAAGATGTGGTATATATATAAAATAGAATATTACTCAGCCGTAAGAAAAGAAGGAACTAAGGCTATCTGCAGCAACACGGATGGACCTAGAGATGATCACAGTAAGTGAAGTAAGAGAGACAAATACCATATGATATCACTTACATGTGGCATTTAAAATATAGTACAATGAACTTATTTATGAAGCAGAAACAGACTCACAGACATAGAGAACAGACCTGTGGCTGCCCAGTGTGTGTATGTGTGTGGCGGGGGAGTAGGAATTTGGATAAGCAGGTGCAAACTATTACATTAATATGTAGGATCGATAAACCAGGTCCTACTGTATAGCACAGGAAACTGTAGTCAATATCCTATGATTGAAAGTGAGCAGGCACAGAGGCCTTTCTGTCTCCCATTTCTTATAGGCAAGACTCCAGCCACCCCAATCTTCCCTGAGTGGCAAACCATGGATTTGAACAGTTGCTAATCAAGTTATTGCTGTTGTTTAGTCACTAAGTTGTATCCGACTCTTTTGCAACATGAACTGTAGCCTGCCCGGCACCTCTGTCCATGAGATTTCCCAGGCAAGGATACTGGAGTAGGTAGCCATTTCCTTCTTCAGGGCATCTTCCCAACCCAGGGACTGAATCCATGCCTCCCGCATTGGCAGGTGGATTTCTTATTCCTGAGCCATCCGAGAAGCTCAACATCAACTCTACTTCAATTTTTTAAAAATAAATGATTGTTGATTTGGATCAGAGCCAAATAATCTTCCTTCCCCCGTAAGACCTTATTCATATTTATTTTCCTAACAGTACTCCTCCAAGTGAAACAGAATTGATTCTCCCTTTTTTACTGATCAGAAAACTGAAGTTTGAACAATGAAAACCCCCATAGGGGGTTTCGCGGGGGGGGGGGTGGAACAGAAGCAAATCCAGGGGTAATTCTGCTTTTCATTCTCCTGTCTGTTTAGTCTCTCTCATCTCAAGGCTATGGTGACAGCCTGGAATTAATTAAGACCTGAATAGCAACTGCAGGTCTGCTGGCCTCTCTCTTTAACTTTCTCCTTGGAGAGAATTCTAAAAAAGTAGGAAAAGATAGAAAAAGAAAATTTAGTTCACAGAAAAATTTACTGCAATGTAATATCACACACAGCTTTAAAATTCAATGTCTTTTCTCAGAAGATACCCAGGTCAGTTTGCCTCTGCTGTTTTTCATCATATAAATTGCTTTACTTGAAAGGCAAGTGGGAGTAAATATAGCAGCAGTATCTCTGATGTAACATTTACTGACCTGGCCTCGACATGTCCTTGACGTTGTCCTTTAGAAAGGAAAGAGAAAAAGAGACACTGTTTCCCTGCTAATGTGTCTATGAAAAACTCCCATTCTCGCCCGTCATCAGAGCACGGGAGACTGATAAGCATAAAGAATAAAAATGAAGAAGTGAGAGATGCTGGTAATTTGTCAGCTTTCTTGTGTTGGGCTCTCCTAGGCAGGTGGGCCAGAGCCAGAGCCGGTCAATCAGCAGCATTCAGCGAGGTGGGGATGGCCAGACGCTCATCTGCCAAGCACGCACGGTTCAAGTTCTAGTTCTGAACCTGTTTTGAAAATCATCCTGCCTAAAGTGTTTTGTAGGTTACCAAGTCCCATTTTCCCCTTACTCTTTCTAGTCTCTCTCTTTCTTTTTTTAAATTTAAAGCAGCGACAGAAGGATACCAATGATGAAACTTTACTTTTTATAGGGCTGGAATACACATCTAAATGGAAACTGGCGGGCTCAATGGTAAGGAATCTGGTGGCTCAGTGGTAAAGAATCTGCCTGCCAATGCAGGAGACTCAGGGTTAATCCCTCTGGGAGGATCCCACGTGCTGCAGAGCTACTAAGCCCCAACTGTTGGGTCTTGCTCTAGAGCCTGAGAACCCAGGTACTGACTGAGCACTCTAGGACCCGTGGTCCACAACAAGAGAAGCCACCACAAGGCAAAGCCCAAATACTCCAACCGGAGAGTAGCCCCTGCTTGCCGCAACTAGAGAAAAACAAGTGCAGCAATGAAGACCTAGCACAGCCCCCCAATTTTTTTTTTTTTTTAAAAAAACACTTTTATTTATTTATTTCTGGCTGTGCTGGGTCTTTGTTGATGCCTGGGTTTAGCTGCTCTGCAGCATGTGGGATCTTCCCGGATCAGGGATCGAACCCACGTCTCCTGCATTGGCGGACGGGTGCCTATCCACTGAGCAATGTAATATCACACACAGCTTTAAAATTCAATGTCTTTTCTCAGAAGATACCCAGGTCAGTTTGCCTCTGCTGTTTTTCATCATATAAATTGCTTTACTTGAAAGGCAAGTGGGAGTAAATATAGCAGCAGTATCTCTGATGTAACATTTACTGACCTGGCCTCGACATGTCCTTGACGTTGTCCTTTAGAAAGGAAAGAGAAAAAGAGACACTGTTTCCCTGCTAATGTGTCTATGAAAAACTCCCATTCTCGCCCGTCATCAGAGCACGGGAGACTGATAAGCATAAAGAATAAAAATGAAGAAGTGAGAGATGCTGGTAATTTGTCAGCTTTCTTGTGTTGGGCTCTCCTAGGCAGGTGGGCCAGAGCCAGAGCCGGTCAATCAGCAGCATTCAGCGAGGTGGGGATGGCCAGACGCTCATCTGCCAAGCACGCACGGTTCAAGTTCTAGTTCTGAACCTGTTTTGAAAATCATCCTGCCTAAAGTGTTTTGTAGGTTACCAAGTCCCATTTTCCCCTTACTCTTTCTAGTCTCTCTCTTTCTCTTTTTTTTAAATTTAAAGCAGCGACAGAAGGATACCAATGATGAAACTTTACTTTTTATAGGGCTGGAATACACATCTAAATGGAAACTGGCGGGCTCAATGGTAAGGAATCTGGTGGCTCAGTGGTAAAGAATCTGCCTGCCAATGCAGGAGACTCAGGGTTAATCCCTCTGGGAGGATCCCACGTGCTGCAGAGCTACTAAGCCCCAACTGTTGGGTCTTGCTCTAGAGCCTGAGAACCCAGGTACTGACTGAGCACTCTAGGACCCGTGGTCCACAACAAGAGAAGCCACCACAAGGCAAAGCCCAAATACTCCAACCGGAGAGTAGCCCCTGCTTGCCGCAACTAGAGAAAAACAAGTGCAGCAATGAAGACCTAGCACAGCCCCCCAATTTTTTTTTTTTTTTAAAAAAACACTTTTATTTATTTATTTCTGGCTGTGCTGGGTCTTTGTTGATGCCTGGGTTTAGCTGCTCTGCAGCATGTGGGATCTTCCCGGATCAGGGATCGAACCCACGTCTCCTGCATTGGCGGACGGGTGCCTATCCACTGAGCCACAAGGGAAGCCTCCCCAATTTTTTTTTAATGATAACTGTGGCTGTCTCTGAGAAGAGGACCTGCTAGGTTGGTGAGTAAGTTCCGGGGCTGGGGGTGAGAAAGAGGGCAGAGTGCAGAACAGGAGTCTTTGCTCTAAATTTTTTGATTACTTTACAATGAGAATGATTTAGTAAATTAAATTGTGGGTGGGTTTTTTTTTTTTTTTGGCCGAACCACAAGCCCTGTGGGATCTTAGTCCCCACTGGGGATCAAAGGGGATCCACTTGGAAGCCTGGAGTTCTTAACCATGGAACTATCAGGAAGTTCCCCATGCATAGCTTTTTTAAGAAGGGAAGGACAGACAGAAAAGATGGATTGAGAAACAGTTCACCTGGGACTTATACTTGAAACTTCATTTAGATATATTATGAACACTCAGTTACCCCCAAGTAACATATGCTTGGTAGAGTAACTGTGATTATCATACTTTCAGGGTCTAAGATCCAGTTTCGACTCCTTTTTGTTTTAATTTTGCACCCTAATGTAAAATTTAAATTACACATAAAAACATATTATTTCTATATGTTATTTATAATAAATAATAAATATTTATTTATTTATAGTAAATAAATACACACTATTTATATTTATTACTTTCATGTTTTCTTTTTTCCTTTTTTTGATTTTTTTTAACATTTATTTTTTATTTATTTATCTTTTGCGGGGAGGGGTGGGGAGGGAGCGGGGCGGGTGGGCCACTTCTATTGGTCTTTCATTTCTCTATTTTTATCCATCTTTTTGTTCTTTTGGCCCGTGTGGGCCTCCCATCGTGGTGGCCTCTGTCGTCGCAGAGCGCCAGCTCTGGGCGCATGCGCCCCAGAGCTCTGGCTCCGTAATTGGACACATCAGTCCAGCCGCTCCGCAGCACGTGGGATCTTCCCAGGCCACGGATCGAACCGGCGCCCCTTGCACTGCAAGGCAGTGTCCTTACCCACTGGACCACCAGGGGAAGTCCTCATGTTTTCTTTTTAAAATACATTTATTTATTTGGTTGCATTGGATCTTATTGCGGGATGTGGGCTCTCTAGCTGAGGTGCACAGGGCTTAGTTGCCTTGAGACATGTGGGATCATAGTTACCCAACCAGGGATTGAACCCAAGTCCTCAGCAGTGGAACATGGATTTTAAAGATTTATTTATTTATTGGCCACTTCTATTAATCTTTCATTTATTTATCTTTGTTCTTTGGCCTGTGTGGGCCTCCCATTGCAGTGGCCTCTCTCATCGCAGAGCACCGACTCTGTGCGCATGCGCTCCAGAGCTCCAGCTCAGTAGTTAGACACACAGGTCCAGCAGCGCATGGTAACTTCCCAGACCTGGGATCGAACCGGCGGCCCTTGCACTGCCAGGCAGTGTCCTTACCCATTGGACCACCAGGGAAGCCCAGAACATGGATTTTTAACCACTGGACTACTAGAGTCCCAGGTCACTATGCTCACCACAGGACAGGCCAGTGAATTGGAGAAAATTATTTGGAGAGTCAGCTGAGAGAAAAGATAGTAGACTAAAGTCTCAAAAAAAACCCATCTTATCCAGATCTAGATGCCAGGTTCTTTTACAGATCAGAGATGGACAGAGAGGTGAGGAAAGAAAAGGGCAACTAGTCTTCCAAATACCTCCCAGGACGGCAAGCCTCAGGCAGGGGATGTGTTAATTTCTTAGTTCCTACCATCTGCAGGTGGACAGGGTTCTGGACAAAGGCACTTTAACAGAGAGAAGGCATTTTTTTCAGGCAGAGAAGCAAGGTTCTCTGAGGCAGACCATTAGGTATGATTATAATAACAAAAGTGATGAAAAGCAAGTCAAAGAAACAATTCCAAGATGGAGTCAGAATTGGCTGTTCCTTGTCACAGACCACTAGGGAAGTCCTTACTTTCTTGTTTTCTTGATAAGATTGAAATAAGAGAACCTTGTGATGGTACTGCTGGAGAGGCATCCCGCTCCCGCTGCCTCCCCACCATTTTAAGACCACTGGTCAAATTAACAGAGCAAACCTGTTCTGGGAGTTCATGTAGATATTAATGTAAATAAAAGTGTTCCTGCAGTGCCTGGCATGGATTACTTGCCCTATAAAATATGAACACTGGGATCTTATTGCGGGATGTGGGCTCTCTAGCTGAGGTGCACAGGGCTTAGTTGCCTTGAGACATGTGGGATCATAGTTACCCAACCAGGGATTGAACCCAAGTCCTCAGCAGTGGAACATGGATTTTAAAGATTTATTTATTTATTGGCCACTTCTATTAATCTTTCATTTATTTATCTTTGTTCTTTGGCCTGTGTGGGCCTCCCATTGCAGTGGCCTCTCTCATCGCAGAGCACCGACTCTGTGCGCATGCGCTCCAGAGCTCCAGCTCAGTAGTTAGACACACAGGTCCAGCAGCGCATGGTAACTTCCCAGACCTGGGATCGAACCGGCGGCCCTTGCACTGCCAGGCAGTGTCCTTACCCATTGGACCACCAGGGAAGCCCAGAACATGGATTTTTAACCACTGGACTACTAGAGTCCCAGGTCACTATGCTCACCACAGGACAGGCCAGTGAATTGGAGAAAATTATTTGGAGAGTCAGCTGAGAGAAAAGATAGTAGACTAAAGTCTCAAAAAAAACCCATCTTATCCAGATCTAGATGCCAGGTTCTTTTACAGATCAGAGATGGACAGAGAGGTGAGGAAAGAAAAGGGCAACTAGTCTTCCAAATACCTCCCAGGACGGCAAGCCTCAGGCAGGGGATGTGTTAATTTCTTAGTTCCTACCATCTGCAGGTGGACAGGGTTCTGGACAAAGGCACTTTAACAGAGAGAAGGCATTTTTTTCAGGCAGAGAAGCAAGGTTCTCTGAGGCAGACCATTAGGTATGATTATAATAACAAAAGTGATGAAAAGCAAGTCAAAGAAACAATTCCAAGATGGAGTCAGAATTGGCTGTTCCTTGTCACAGACCACTAGGGAAGTCCTTACTTTCTTGTTTTCTTGATAAGATTGAAATAAGAGAACCTTGTGATGGTACTGCTGGCGAGGCATCCCGCGCTCCCCCTTCCTCCCCACCATTTTAAGACCACTGGTCAAATTAACAGAGCAAACCTGTTCTGGGAGTTCATGTAGATATTAATGTAAATAAAAGTGTTCCTGCAGTGCCTGGCATGGATTACTTGCCCTATAAAATATGAACACTGGGATCCTTTCTTGCTTCCCCCTTGTTCACGGAAAAGAACAAGGTTGAAACAAAAGAACTTCAATTTGTAAGCATCTGGCCTACTAAAGGTAGAGCTAAGGAGGGTGTGATATTTTTTCACCACTCCTCCTCATCTTAAAACACAGAAGCTGAGGGTCAGGGAGAGTTGCTGTTTACAAATCCCCGGAGTAACAACACCAGGTGTCTTTTTCTTTCTTTATTTTTTTTTGGTTGCCCCTAGCAGCTTGCAGGATCTCACTTCCCCAACCAGAGACTGAAAACAGTCACAACAATGAAAGCCAGAAATCCTAACCACTAGGCCGCCAGGGAACTCCCCCAGGTGTCTTAAAGAAGTATTCTAAACCTCCACTGTGTATCTCTGGCTCATTTCTAAATGAATTAAAAATGAGTAAGTTACTAATTTTTAGATTAACTCTCTTCTTTCTTCCCTCATCTTGGTACGCCTTAGTTTAAAACTACAATTTTACCCATCCATGTGCTGTAGGAGTAAAACTTCAGAAGAGCTAGAGATGCAACAAAAGTTTTAGTCATCAATTTAAATACTGGGCTGAAGGCAACCTGACTCCTCCCACAGTGTAGTGTACATAGTGAACAGCAGGTGTGACTTATTATTATTATCATCATTGCTGTCATCGTCATCCTCGTCAGTTTGGCTTCCCTGTGTGAAGAGGTGATGTATTTCAAAGTTCTGAGCAGCTTTTCTTTCTTTCTTTTTTTTTTAATATAATGGTCACTAGGATTTTTAGGGTTTTGTTTTTTATTTTTTTTTTTTTTGGCCTCTTTTATTGGCTATTTATTTATTTTCATCCATCCTTATTCTTTGCCCTATATGGGCCTCCCATTGCAGTGGCCTATCTCATTGCAGAGCACCAGCTCTGGGCGCATGCGCTCCAGAGCACTGGCTCCTAATTGGACACACCAGCCCAGCCGCTCCACGGTACGTGGTATCTTCCCAGGCCAGGGATTGAACCGGTGTCCCTTGCACTGCAAGGCGGACTCTTTACCCACTGGACCACCAGGGAAACCCCTGAGCAGCTTTTCTTGACCTGAGGGTCTGAGCCAGCATCCAGGTGACTTTTGAGAACACCCACCCCTGACTCCCCAGGTGCCTTTGTGATGCTGAGCCCAGAGAAAAACGATGGGAAGGTTTTCCAGAGGGAGCTCCCCGCCCCCAGCAGGCTGCCTGGGGCAAGCTCCTGGAAAAATTTACCTAATTTCCACCTAGAAAAACAGAGCTCTCCTCTGGAATTTAAACACAATTTCGACAGTACAGAGAAATTCACAGCCTGGGGCCCATGTCTGCCTGGTGCCAAAACAATCACAAAGTCGGCCTCACAGTTTGCAAAGCACTAGAAAAGGCAGGGGGCCTGAGTAACAGGCAGGTTTTACAAAGTTCACCACTCCCATTTTACAAGGTTAAAACAAGAGGAAATAAGGCGAAGAGGAAGGAAAAGACACTAACTGGGCTTGAGAGCTCAGTCGTCCTAGACAGCAGGCATATTTACACATTTCTTATCTCACTTTCACAATCTGCCTGGAAAGAAGATTCATCGCCATCTTTTTTTTTTTTTTTTGAAACTTGAAGCTTGTAGGCCAAGCAGCATGCTCAGGTTTAGAGATAGAGATGCAACAAAAGTTTTAGTCATCAATTTAAATACTGGGCTGAAGGCAACCTGACTCCTCCCACAGTGTAGTGTACATAGTGAACAGCAGGTGTGACTTATTATTATTATCATCATTGCTGTCATCGTCATCCTCGTCAGTTTGGCTTCCCTGTGTGAAGAGGTGATGTATTTCAAAGTTCTGAGCAGCTTTTCTTTCTTTCTTTTTTTTTTAATATAATGGTCACTAGGATTTTTAGGGTTTTGTTTTTTATTTTTTTTTTTTTTGGCCTCTTTTATTGGCTATTTATTTATTTTCATCCATCCTTATTCTTTGCCCTATATGGGCCTCCCATTGCAGTGGCCTATCTCATTGCAGAGCACCAGCTCTGGGCGCATGCGCTCCAGAGCACTGGCTCCTAATTGGACACACCAGCCCAGCCGCTCCACGGTACGTGGTATCTTCCCAGGCCAGGGATTGAACCGGTGTCCCTTGCACTGCAAGGCGGACTCTTTACCCACTGGACCACCAGGGAAACCCCTGAGCAGCTTTTCTTGACCTGAGGGTCTGAGCCAGCATCCAGGTGACTTTTGAGAACACCCACCCCTGACTCCCCAGGTGCCTTTGTGATGCTGAGCCCAGAGAAAAACGATGGGAAGGTTTTCCAGAGGGAGCTCCCCGCCCCCAGCAGGCTGCCTGGGGCAAGCTCCTGGAAAAATTTACCTAATTTCCACCTAGAAAAACAGAGCTCTCCTCTGGAATTTAAACACAATTTCGACAGTACAGAGAAATTCACAGCCTGGGGCCCATGTCTGCCTGGTGCCAAAACAATCACAAAGTCGGCCTCACAGTTTGCAAAGCACTAGAAAAGGCAGGGGGCCTGAGTAACAGGCAGGTTTTACAAAGTTCACCACTCCCATTTTACAAGGTTAAAACAAGAGGAAATAAGGCGAAGAGGAAGGAAAAGACACTAACTGGGCTTGAGAGCTCAGTCGTCCTAGACAGCAGGCATATTTACACATTTCTTATCTCACTTTCACAATCTGCCTGGAAAGAAGATTCATCGCCATCTTTTTTTTTTTTTTTTGAAACTTGAAGCTTGTAGGCCAAGCAGCATGCTCAGGTTTACACAGCAACCAAGTGGTAGAACCAAAAATTGAGTGTAGGCCCTTTGACCTCTGACCTAGTGAGTGCACCATCCTCAGCCCCACATGAGGCAACCAAATTCCAGAGTGTTTTATGATCACCCTGCTGAAGGTTATGCAGCTAATAGCAGGCAGGGCTGGCGTCTGTCTGCAATTCAGATCTCAAGGTTGAGGTGGACAGTCTGTGTTTAACAAGTTGTCTTGTTTGCTCATGGGCACAAAG
The DNA here is from genome assembly GCA_022376925.1 of Tragulus kanchil. Lineage (NCBI taxonomy): Eukaryota > Metazoa > Chordata > Mammalia > Artiodactyla > Tragulidae > Tragulus > Tragulus kanchil. Next base: position 135,181,391 of record JAIOJX010000024.1, read on the forward strand.
ATGTGGTGAAAGAAAAGGAGACGGTATACACAAATTGACTTACTTAGATGAGATTAGTTAATTTGGGTTGGAGGAGTGGTTTGCAGGGAGAGGGCTCTAAACTAAAATGTTACATTGTGAAATGAAGGAATGAAAGGAAGTAAATCCAGGAGGCCATGCTGACCAGAACACAAAACCAAATTTCTCTTCTCAGTCAGAAGCCTTTTTTGTTAATTGGCGTATAACAGCTTTACAATGCTGTGTTAGCTTCTGCTGTATAACAGCACGAATCAGCTGTATCTTTATGGATGTCCCCTCCCTCTTGAACCTCCCCCTCACCCCTTCCTTAATCAAGTCTTTAAAACAACTTATTTTTAAAATGAAATGATGTATTTCCATGATTAAAAAAAAATCAAGACAAAATTCAAAAGATTTTCTCTGAACCACCTTCCCCCAGGCTGCCTGGGGCAGGGTCCTGGAAAAATTTACCTAATTTCCACCTAGAAAAACAGAGCTCTCCTCTGGAATTTAAACACAATTTCGACAGTACAGAGAAATTCACAGCCTGGGGCCCATGTCTGCCTGGTGCCAAAACAATCACAAAGTCGGCCTCACAGTTTGCAAAGCACTAGAAAAGGCAGGGGGCCTGAGTAACAGGCAGGTTTTACAAAGTTCACCACTCCCATTTTACAAGGTTAAAACAAGAGGAAATAAGGCGAAGAGGAAGGAAAAGACACTAACTGGGCTTGAGAGCTCAGTCGTCCTAGACAGCAGGCATATTTACACATTTCTTATCTCACTTTCACAATCTGCCTGGAAAGAAGATTCATCGCCATCTTTTTTTTTTTTTTTTGAAACTTGAAGCTTGTAGGCCAAGCAGCATGCTCAGGTTTACACAGCAACCAAGTGGTAGAACCAAAAATTGAGTGTAGGCCCTTTGACCTCTGACCTAGTGAGTGCACCATCCTCAGCCCCACATGAGGCAACCAAATTCCAGAGTGTTTTATGATCACCCTGCTGAAGGTTATGCAGCTAATAGCAGGCAGGGCTGGCGTCTGTCTGCAATTCAGATCTCAAGGTTGAGGTGGACAGTCTGTGTTTAACAAGTTGTCTTGTTTGCTCATGGGCACAAAGATGTGGTGAAAGAAAAGGAGACGGTATACACAAATTGACTTACTTAGATGAGATTAGTTAATTTGGGTTGGAGGAGTGGTTTGCAGGGAGAGGGCTCTAAACTAAAATGTTACATTGTGAAATGAAGGAATGAAAGGAAGTAAATCCAGGAGGCCATGCTGACCAGAACACAAAACCAAATTTCTCTTCTCAGTCAGAAGCCTTTTTTGTTAATTGGCGTATAACAGCTTTACAATGCTGTGTTAGCTTCTGCTGTATAACAGCACGAATCAGCTGTATCTTTATGGATGTCCCCTCCCTCTTGAACCTCCCCCTCACCCCTTCCTTAATCAAGTCTTTAAAACAACTTATTTTTAAAATGAAATGATGTATTTCCATGATTAAAAAAAAATCAAGACATTCAAAAGATATAACATGAAAAGCCACCTTTCCTCCCTCCTCTGAGCCCCTCGCCCACTGCCCACGTACCCAGCAGCCAGCCTGGTCACCATAGCATATCCAGAGACCTTGCCGCAGCCTAAGCAGAGAGTCCTAGGTGTTAGAAGAGAATGAATGCTCTTTACAGGTGTCAACTGAAGAAAAATAAACAGCCTAATTTTTTTTTAATTGATTCGGAGATCTTACTGAGTAGTACAGCCTGAGAGAAAACTTCTCCGAAAACTGAGGAAAAGCTCTGAAGAGGAAAAGGAAGAGCCAGGGTATATGAAGGTTTTATTGTTTGTTTGTTTGTTTCTTTGGCTGTGCTGGGTTTTCATTGCTGCATAGGCTTTTTCTCTAATTGCAGAGAATGGGCTACTCTCATTTCACTGCTCAGGCATATGAGCTCTAGAATATGCGGGCTTCAGTAGTTGTAGCTCCTAGGCTGTAGAGCCCAGGCTCAGTAGTTGCAGTGCATGGGGCTTAAATGCTCTGTCTCATGTGCGACCTTCTTAGCCCAGGGGTCAAACCTGTGTGTGTCTCCTTCATTGGTAGGCATATTCTCCTGCATTGGCAGGCATATTCTTTACCACTGAGCCACTAGGGAAGCCCTTGTTTGTTTGTTTTAATATTTATTTATTTATTTGGCTGTACCGGGTCTTAGCTGTGGCATGCAAGATCTTTGATCTTTGTTATAGCCTGTGGAATCTTTAGTTGTGGCATATGGGATCTAGTTCCCTAACCAGGAAATTGAACCCCAGCGCCCTGCATTGGGAGGACAATGTTTTACAAAGTAAAGCAACAAAAAGAAAAAGGTAAGAAAGTTTTTAGGCTGCTACTATTTGGGAAAGTTGAAATTGCACATCCTGGCCAGGCACAACAGTAACTGTTTACATGAGTTACTATAGGACAGGAGATGCTGGTAAGGAAAAACAGAACTAACAAGTCACCACCAACCAGAATAATTCAGGAAAGGTCAAAACAAGAGACTAGATACCAGTCCAATATATCCTCCCGGAATTCTTCTTGCTGGAATCCATCTTGGCTGAGTGACGTGTACCACCAGGAAGGACCCTGAGTCAGAGTGACTGGCAAGAGGCAACCCAGAAAAGAAACTGGTCCCCTCACCATAAAACTCAAGACTGCGAGCCAGGTGGCAGAGCAATCCTCCCGGGTTCCCTTACCCTCCTGCTCTCCACCTGGGAGCCCTTCCCAATAATGCCTCTTGCTCTGTCAGCATGTGAGTCTCCTTGAACAGCTCATTTCCAAGTGCTAGACAAGACCCAACTCTTAGGCCCTGGAAGGGGTCCCCCTTCCTACAACACTATCAACTCTCTACTGTTAATCAGGTCTTCTTTAAGCTTATAATCAAAATAGCTAAGGAGGCAGGCCTTATACCTGTGTTGTGTGTGCCTTTCCAAATTCCTTTACTTTCCTGCTTGGGTTTTCATTGCTGCATAGGCTTTTTATCGAATGGCAGAGAATGGGCTACTCTCATTTCACTGCTCAGGCATATGAGCTCTAGAATATGCGGGCTTCAGTAGTTGTAGCTCCTAGGCTGTAGAGCCCAGGCTCAGTAGTTGCAGTGCATGGGGCTTAAATGCTCTGTCTCATGTGCGACCTTCTTAGCCCAGGGGTCAAACCTGTGTGTGTCTCCTTCATTGGTAGGCATATTCTCCTGCATTGGCAGGCATATTCTTTACCACTGAGCCACTAGGGAAGCCCTTGTTTGTTTGTTTTAATATTTATTTATTTATTTGGCTGTACCGGGTCTTAGCTGTGGCATGCAAGATCTTTGATCTTTGTTATAGCCTGTGGAATCTTTAGTTGTGGCATATGGGATCTAGTTCCCTAACCAGGAAATTGAACCCCAGCGCCCTGCATTGGGAGGACAATGTTTTACAAAGTAAAGCAACAAAAAGAAAAAGGTAAGAAAGTTTTTAGGCTGCTACTATTTGGGAAAGTTGAAATTGCACATCCTGGCCAGGCACAACAGTAACTGTTTACATGAGTTACTATAGGACAGGAGATGCTGGTAAGGAAAAACAGAACTAACAAGTCACCACCAACCAGAATAATTCAGGAAAGGTCAAAACAAGAGACTAGATACCAGTCCAATATATCCTCCCGGAATTCTTCTTGCTGGAATCCATCTTGGCTGAGTGACGTGTACCACCAGGAAGGACCCTGAGTCAGAGTGACTGGCAAGAGGCAACCCAGAAAAGAAACTGGTCCCCTCACCATAAAACTCAAGACTGCGAGCCAGGTGGCAGAGCAATCCTCCCGGGTTCCCTTACCCTCCTGCTCTCCACCTGGGAGCCCTTCCCAATAATGCCTCTTGCTCTGTCAGCATGTGAGTCTCCTTGAACAGCTCATTTCCAAGTGCTAGACAAGACCCAACTCTTAGGCCCTGGAAGGGGTCCCCCTTCCTACAACACTATCAACTCTCTACTGTTAATCAGGTCTTCTTTAAGCTTATAATCAAAATAGCTAAGGAGGCAGGCCTTATACCTGTTTTGTCTGTGCCTTTCCAAATTGGAACAAAGCCTTTGCCCAACTTTCCTGCTCTTTAAAGATTCTGCCTTTTTTTTTTTTTTCCTTTACCACTCCTTGGCAAATTCCTCTAACAAATTATCTGCCTGGCAATTATGTTCACCTCTTAATTTCCAATAACTTGGTTTTGATCTCTATTGAAAATATAATTAGGGGCCATTATCTACTCCTGGATGAATAGACCTAAATGCCCCTTCTCAGTCTTTACTAAATCCGAGTCCCCTGTTGAATTTTGTTACTCCAAACAACACCCTAAAAGATGGTTCTTTTTTTTTTTTTTTCGTAATTATACGGAATTCCCTAGTGATCCAGTGGTTAACTGCTGAGGGTCTGGGTTCAATCCCGGGTTTGGAAACTAAGATCCCACAAGCCTCATGATGTGGTAAAAAAAAAAAAAAAAAAAAGTAAGATAACATAGCAACATTAATACTGCTATAAATACAAGGCATAAAAAATTACTCACAATGCCACTATACCCTAAAAGATAAACATTTTTATGATGATGTTTACAGAGCACTACCTCAATACATTATAATTCATCCTGTAGCATATTATGCTACATATGAAAACAATGAGATAAATCTGTAGGTATGAAAAAAGCTTCCACAGTAATTATGTAAAAGTGAAAAATATCATGATGCACAATACATATCGTGCAATATAATTTGTATATTTTTATAGATGTATAGATGAAATAAATTTATCTTTATTTTGATTTTAAGGCAGAGTGCAAAACAAGAGACTAGATACCAGTCCAATATATTCCCGAATTCTTTTGGAATCCGGCTGAGTGCGTGTACCACCAGGAAGGACCCTGAGTCAGAGTGACTGGCAAGAGGCAACCCAGAAAAGAAACTGGTCCCTCACCATAAAACTCAAGACTGAGCCAGGTGGCAGAGCAATCCTCCCGGGTTCCCTTACCCTCCTGCTCTCCACCTGGGAGCCCTTCCCAATAATGCCTCTTGCTCTGTCAGCATGTGAGTCTCCTTGAACAGCTCATTTCCAAGTGCTAGACAAGACCCAACTCTTAGGCCCTGGAAGGGGTCCCCCTTCCTACAACACTATCAACTCTCTACTGTTAATCAGGTCTTCTTTAAGCTTATAATCAAAATAGCTAAGGAGGCAGGCCTTATACCTGTTTTGTCTGTGCCTTTCCAAATTGGAACAAAGCCTTTGCCCAACTTTCCTGCTCTTTAAAGATTCTGCCTTTTTTTTTTTTCCTTTACCACTCCTTGGCAAATTCCTCTAACAAATTATCTGCCTGGCAATTATGTTCACCTCTTAATTTCCAATAACTTGGTTTTGATCTCTATTGAAAATATAATTAGGGGCCATTATCTACTCCTGGATGAATAGACCTAAATGCCCCTTCTCAGTCTTTACTAAATCCGAGTCCCCTGTTGAATTTTGTTACTCCAAACAACACCCTAAAAGATGGTTCTTTTTTTTTTTTTTTCGTAATTATACGGAATTCCCTAGTGATCCAGTGGTTAACTGCTGAGGGTCTGGGTTCAATCCCGGGTTTGGAAACTAAGATCCCACAAGCCTCATGATGTGGTTAAAAAAAAAAAAGTAAGATAACATAGCAACATTAATACTGCTATAAATACAAGGCATAAAAAATTACTCACAATGCCACTATACCCTAAAAGATAAACATTTTTATGATGATGTTTACAGAGCACTACCTCAATACATTATAATTCATCCTGTAGCATATTATGCTACATATGAAAACAATGAGATAAATCTGTAGGTATGAAAAAAGCTTCCACAGTAATTATGTAAAAGTGAAAAATATCATGATGCACAATACATATCGTGCAATATAATTTGTATATTTTTATAGATGTATAGATGAAATAAATTTATCTTTATTTTGATTTTAAGGCAGAGTGAACATTTTTAAACAAAATTCTCTCCTGCCTACAGCTAATTTTGGGATGCTTCAGAGGGTCTCTGAATCGTCATAGAGGGGGAGAGACTAAAACAATCAAGATTGTTTGTTATGTTGGGTTACAAGTGGAGTGGAGATAAACCTTCACAGGCTGTGCTGTATGGATAAAATGTCATTAACACAAATATTCTGGAAACTATATAAAATTTCTAAAATTAAATATGTCCTGGTATGATGCTACTGATCATCGTTCTAATTATTATCTTGAAATGTCATATATCACAGCAATAGCTAAGTTTCTTTGGCAATTACACTGTAATCAGACCTTTAACTACATTTTAAAGTCTTTTGTCATTCAGAGACATTACTCTGATGTCTTTGCAAAAATGCCTCATCTTCAGGAGGATTCAGAGAATTAAGACATTTTTTCAATATTTATTTATTTATTTTGGCTGCATCAGGTCTTAGTTGTGGCTATCGGGCTCTTTAGCACATGGGCTTCTCTCTAGCTGTGGCAGGCGAGCTCAGTAGCTGTGGCAGGCAGGCTTAGTTGCCCTGTGATATGTGGGATCTTAGTTCCCTGACCAGGGATCCAATCCACGTCCCCTGCATTAGAAGGTGGGTTCTTAACCACTGCACCACCAGAGGAGTTCCTTAATTGAATTATTAAAAGGACACTCATGACCTGCAACCAGAAGATTATTCACGTTAGAAAAGACATCACATAAAGGACTCTCCACAGCCATGTTGGAAGGGACCATTTCAGGTCTCTCTCTTAAATGGACTGAAATCCCACTTTCTGATACCCTCTTATACTGAGACCAGACCAGGACAAGATGATGTTTACAGAGCACTACCTCAATACATTATAATTCATCCTGTAGCATATTATGCTACATATGAAAACAATGAGATAAATCTGTAGGTATGAAAAAAGCTTCCACAGTAATTATGTAAAAGTGAAAAATATCATGATGCACAATACATATCGTGCAATATAATTTGTATATTTTTATAGATGTATAGATGAAATAAATTTATCTTTATTTTGATTTTAAGGCAGAGTGAACATTTTTAAACAAAATTCTCTCCTGCCTACAGCTAATTTTGGGATGCTTCAGAGGGTCTCTGAATCGTCATAGAGGGGGAGAGACTAAAACAATCAAGATTGTTTGTTATGTTGGGTTACAAGTGGAGTGGAGATAAACCTTCACAGGCTGTGCTGTATGGATAAAATGTCATTAACACAAATATTCTGGAAACTATATAAAATTTCTAAAATTAAATATTTTCCTGGTATGATGCTACTGATCATCGTTCTAATTATTATCTTGAAATGTCATATATCACAGCAATAGCTAAGTTTCTTTGGCAATTACACTGTAATCAGACCTTTAACTACATTTTAAAGTCTTTTGTCATTCAGAGACATTACTCTGATGTCTTTGCAAAAATGCCTCATCTTCAGGAGGATTCAGAGAATTAAGACATTTTTTCAATATTTATTTATTTATTTTGGCTGCATCAGGTCTTAGTTGTGGCTATCGGGCTCTTTAGCACATGGGCTTCTCTCTAGCTGTGGCAGGCGAGCTCAGTAGCTGTGGCAGGCAGGCTTAGTTGCCCTGTGATATGTGGGATCTTAGTTCCCTGACCAGGGATCCAATCCACGTCCCCTGCATTAGAAGGTGGGTTCTTAACCACTGCACCACCAGAGGAGTTCCTTAATTGAATTATTAAAAGGACACTCATGACCTGCAACCAGAAGATTATTCACGTTAGAAAAGACATCACATAAAGGACTCTCCACAGCCATGTTGGAAGGGACCATTTCAGGTCTCCTCTCTTAAATGGACTGAAATCCCACTTTCTGATACCCTCTTATACTGAGACCAGACCAGGACAAGAAGATGACATCCAAAGCAGACAGTTGACTCAAGATGACAAATCAGACCTGTATTGAGACTTGCTCACACCTTTGCTTGTGAACCAAATATTACTTTCTTGAGCTCAGTGTTATGCAACTGTCTAAAATCAATCTAGTTGCTGGATTTATGGTTGATTACCTATGTCCAATATCCCTGGGTTATTTCAGTGGACTTATTCTCTTTAAGGTTCTAATTGGATGGCCATGTATGATTTTACCTTAGATGAAAGAAATTGTAGTACCCTGCAAGTGACAGCTGATACCATTTTTATGAAGTGGAACACTCTTACACGGCCAATTAATGGCACCTGTTCTAAACCTATTCATAAATATTCCTTTTCACTAGATGTTAAATATAATTGGGTACCTCTTAACAGGACCCAATAGATTTATGAAACACATTTATGGCCTTAGCTATCCTCAAATTGGTTAGGAAGATGAACATTTGGTTTCCCTTGGATTCAATGTCACCTATCGGTAGCCTTGAAAATAGTCCCTGCCAACCTGTCTTTAACTGTGTCTGCTAGGTTCAATCAGTGCTTCAAAGGTATGATTATTTGGTTATGACATTTGTGCCTTCACTTGGAATAGACTATGTCATTACTCATATAGAGGCATCAACAAAATTCACCCAGTAAACTTTAAATGGTAGTAAGCAAGTCGTTGGTTTCCCAAGTGGCTTCCCGCCTGCTAAGCAGATGTGATTTCGATCCCTGGGTCAGGCAGATCCCCTGAAGAAGTTAATGGCAACCCATTCCAGTGTTCTTGCCTGGGAAATCCCATGGAGAGAGAAGCCTGGTGGGCTACAGCCCATGGGGTTGCATAGAGTAGGACACAACTTAGCAACTGAGAATGCACGCGTGAAACCAAGTCACTAGTTTGCTCAATTAAGAAGCTTCCATGGGCTTCCCTGGTAGCTCAGTGGTAAAGAGTTCGCCTGCCAATGCAGGAGACACAAGTTCGATCCCTGATCTGTGAAGATTCCACCTGCTGTGGAGCAACGAAGCCCATGAGCCACAACTATGGAGCCTGTGCTCTGGAACCTTGGAGCCCATGTGCTGCAACTACTGAAGCCCATGAGCCCTAGAGCCCAAGTTCCACAACAAGAAAAAGTCACTGCAACAAGAAGCCTGCTCACCTCAACTAGAGAGTAGCCTCCACTCCCTGCAACTAGAGAAGAACCTGTGGCAGCAGTGAAAACCCAGAATAGGCTAGAATAAATAAATAAATAAAAAGGAAAAAAAAAAGAAGTTTCCACGATGAGGAAAGCAGTCCTACAGGGGGTACGTGTGCTATCATACACAGTGAATGTTGTATTTTTATATCTGATGAGTCTTCTTGTGACACATATGAAAAATCAAACTTCCATTCTGAATGATCTGCTTCCCAGTTTAAGGGAAATATTAGGAAGAGGGTTTGATTCAGGAGGATGCTGGCTTAAGTCTTTGCTAATGACAGTTACTCCTACATTGTAATTACAGTTTCTATAACTTAAAAAGTATTAATAATAGCTTCTTTCCATTATGTTGTATATCATCTACTCCCACTTGAAAGATATACAAACAACTTGAAACTATTGATCACATCTTTAGTTTTCTATAAAATAATGGACGTGCACAGTGTATATGCAAGGTAAAATTGGCCTAAGTCCTGCTGGACAACTTGAAATTGACTGTCAGTTCTTGCCAGATGTACTACCAGTACAGCCCCATTAAGAGAAAAGAAAGAACTGGGCTCTTAGGAAGCAGTATAGAGGGACATATTGGACATGTCCCTTGGACACGGGAGGGACAGGCGAGGGAAGCGATCATCCTAGCATGGAGGGACCAAATATTTGATCACCTTTTGATAATTATCAAAAGATACAATTGATGAAATATAAGGTTTTTTTTAACATTTATCTTTATGCTTTCCCCCCATCATGCCTCTTTTATTTTTATATTTATTTTCACCCATCTTTATTCTTTGGCATGTGTGGCCTCCCATTGCAGTGGCCTCTTCCATTGCAGAGCACCAGCTCTGGGCACATGCGCTCCAGAGTGCTGGCTTATAATTGGACACATCAGTCCAGCTGCTCCATGGCACAGGGGATCTTCCTGGGCCAGGGGTCAAACCGGTGCCCCTTGCACTGAAAGGGCGACTCTACCCACTGGACCACCAGGGAAGCCCAAAATAAAACTATTTTTAAGGTAGGACAAGAAAATTCCCTTGCTTTGCTGTGTGAGCCACCACCCTTTGCCTTTAGTATGCATTGTGAATCTGCATGATACATTAGCTAGATCCCCTTAGAAGACACAGGAATGCTTATTCACCAAAAAGAGCAATTTCCTCCTGGCACCAGCAAGGCAACACCTTAGGAGATAACATTCTTTTCTAAGTCCTGTAAAGAGTCACTATATGCCAGTACTCACCTGGTCAGACTACGTAAGCTGTCAGTATATTACTTTGATGTATAACCCTTTGTCTCAAAAACTTATATAACTATTCTTCGACCTCTAAGGAGCAGAGTCGTCCTTAAAGCTTTCAGAACACTATCTCCTGGGTAATAATCTTCAGGTTAGCTTGAATAAAAATTTCCATTTCTTTCTTAACCTACTATTTTGTTTTTCATTGTCATGCGGGGATACGTACGCAAAATTTCTGGAAGGACACACAAGACACTATCACAGTGGCAACTTCTAGACTCTTGAAAATGGAAATGCCAGAGAGGAAAAAGGATTTTATTTTTCTATTTATACTTTTCTGGGTTGATTAGTTTTCTGTGAATTTATATAATTCTTTTAAAATGTGTTTATAGTATATTTATATGTATTTAAAATACTAATATTTAAAACAAAAGTTATATCTCTGCACAATTCTTTGAAATGAATAAAACAAATATCCTCACATGTATCATGTGAAGCTTGTCAATTATAAAATCAAGATTCAAAATCAATGTATTATGTTTGAAAAGCATCTGGAGGCTAGATCTTATTTCATTCTACATAACTTTATAAGATTGTATAAAATTTTGAGAAATGATAACACAAACATTTCTTACTAATAGATTAAATAATAATTTCAAAAGAAAAAATTATATAAAATTCTGTCAAAATTTTATGGTAAAATTTCCTATTTGATTTGAATGTGATTTTTTTTTTTTTTTTTATGACCATGTGGCTTTCAGGATTTTAGTTCCCTGACCAGGGATAGAACCTGTGTCCCCTGCAGCAAAAGCAGAATCCTAACCACTGGCCCATCAGGGAATTCCCTGGAATGTGATATTTTAATATGTCTACCCAAAGGATCTCCCAAGGTAACAATGCCTAGAGTACAAGAGGCTCTGAAAAAGGACCTGATGGTACTTCCCTGATGGTCCAGTTGTTAAGAATCCAGCTTCCAACGCAGGTGACATGGGCTCCATCCTTGGTTGAGGAACAAAGATCTCACATGCCACAGGGCAACTAATCCCATATACCACAGCAAAGACCCAGAACAACCAAAATAAAATTTAAAAAAGGACCTGGGTGGCATCAAATCCAAACTACATACTAAAATATAAATACATTACAATAATTTGTATCTAATTCTGCCTATGATATTTTATAGAAGACCATTTGATGTGAAATAAAGGAATGACAAACTCGTTATGAAAGGAAGTTGTTGAAAGGAATTCACTCCTTCTTCCTGACTAGACAGACTACGCTTGCACTCGCCTGCCTCTACCTATCCACTGTCACTGCTGTCCTCATTCCTTACGTTGGTTTTGGAACTCAGGTCATCCTGGGCAAGAGACCACTGCTTCTAGAAAGCAATAGTGTCTGCTGGTGAGTCACGTAAGGTCTACTCTTCTTTCCACCCTCCTCCTGAAGAAAGACACGTTTTTCATAAGGTGGATTGTACGGTGACTCATAGCTCAACTGAAAACAAAAAAGAAGGATAATTTTCAGGCCGAAAGAGGAAAGACAAACACAGATAAGAAATCTGAAAAACCACTGTGGGGAGCTTATTTAAGATATTCCACCACTTTGAACAAATTGAAAATTCTAATCCCAATACTGAAAGATACTGAAAGAAATAGCTGATATGACTGCAAACCACAAATAAAAAATAAATTATTGACAATGGAAAAAGTGTCAGAAGGTGAAACGTACTGATTTTCAAATGTGACAAAGGACTTCTTTTAATGATAGAGGATACAAACTGGATGTCTAGTGACAGATGAATGGATAAAAAAGTTGTGGTAGGGCTTCCCTGGTGGTCCAGTAGATAGAGTCCATCTTGCAGTGTAACGGACACAGGTTGGATCTCTGACCCCAGAGGATCCCATGTGCCACGGAGTGGCTGAACCGGTTGGACCGGTATGTCCAGTTGCGAGCCAGTGCTCTGGAGCTTGTGCGCCCAGAGCCGGTGCTTTGCAGTGAGGGAGGCCACTGCGATGGGAGGCCCACACAGGCCAAAGAATAAAGATGGATGAAAATAAATAAATAAATAAATACAATAAAAGAGGCCAAAATTAAAAAAAAAAAGTTGCAGTATATATATACAATGGAATATTACTCAGACATCAAAAAGACCCACAAAATTGAGTCGGTTGTAGTTAGGTAGAAGAAGCTAGAATTTGTCATGCAAAGTGAAGTTCGAAAGAGAAAAACAAATATCGTATATTAACACATATATATGGAATCTAGAAAAATGGTACTGATGAACCTATTTCAGGGTAGGAATATAGACACAGACATAGAGAACGAACTTGTGGACACAGCTGGGGAAAGAGTGGGTGAGGGGAATCGAAAGAGTAGCATTGACAGACATACACGACCATGTGTAACAGACAGCTCATGGGAAACTGCCGTACAACCCGGGGAGCTCAGCCTGCTGCTCTGTGGCGACCCAGAGGGGTGGGAGGGAGGCTTTACAGGGAGGGAACATATGTATGCTTATAGCTGATTCACATTGTTGCACAGTAGAAACCAACACATTGTAAAGCAATTATCCTCCAATTAAAAATAAATTTTTAAACAATGATAGAGGATGGATCAAACCGGCTTAGTCTAAAATAGTTCCCTAACTATAGAGTAAGACTAGGGCCTAGAGCAGGTTTGTTTGTTTTCATTATACATATTTGGTAGTACTTTTAAATTATGTCTATATAATACATAAATTTTACCATCCAAAAAGGTTTTTCATGTGGAAAATAATGAGACTTTAAAAACTATGATCTTAAAATCTTCAAGGACCCCTGGAAGATTTTGGATAGATTATTTAAAAAATGTTTTGTGAGTTCCTAAAGGAATTGACCTTAAGTGTCAACTTGAGTCCACTAAGATCAAATTTGTTCATTCAGTAAATATTTGTTGTGTGTTTACTTGATCTCAGTCACTGTGGAAGGCACTAGCAATGAAGTGGGAAACAAAACAGGCACATTTCTGCCTCTTGGGAAACTTGTGAGGTTCACTTTCCTCTTGTGAAGAAAACTAACAAGAACAAAAATCACAGCGTAATTACAACTTATGATAAGTGCTATGAAAAAAAAAAAAAAGCAGAGGGATTCATGTGAGAACATAATTAGAGGAACTAACTTCATTGCAGAAGAGAGCAGTGCTATAGAAATCCTCTGAGTCAGCCACATGCAATCTGATCCCTGCAGATGAATAGAATTTAGGTAAGAAGTATTGCTACAGAGACCATCTGAAAACCACAAGTGAAAAAGGCATGAGGCAGCAATAAACTTGGCATGCAGAGGAACAGAGAAAAGGCTGAGGCAGACGAAACAGTAGCCAGAAGGTAGAAGTGCAAGAATGAGACTCCGAGTACCCAGGGACTGTATCCCACAGGCACTCACTAATGCTGTTTCCTTTTTTGAAGTGATTACTGGACAGGTAGATGAAAGAAATTCAAGGACACACTACATTTGTTTTCAGTAAGACAACTGATTAAAATGTCTAGAACAAACCACCGTTATCAGTTCTGCCATCAGAAGAGTGAAAGTCAAAGTGTTAGTCCCTCAGTCGTGTCAGACCCTTTGAGACCCGAAGGACTTTGTTTTCAGTAAGACACTACCTGGTTATAGCTGATTCACATTGTTGCACAGTTGTAAAGCAATTATCCTCCAATTAAAAATAAATTTTTAAACAATGATAGAGGATGGATCAAACCGGCTTAGTCTAAAATAGTTCCCTAACTATAGAGTAAGACTAGGGCCTAGAGCAGGTTTGTTTGTTTTCATTATACATATTTGGTAGTACTTTTAAATTATGTCTATATAATACATAAATTTTACCATCCAAAAAGGTTTTTCATGTGGAAAATAATGAGACTTTAAAAACTATGATCTTAAAATCTTCAAGGACCCCTGGAAGATTTTGGATAGATTATTTAAAAAATGTTTTGTGAGTTCCTAAAGGAATTGACCTTAAGTGTCAACTTGAGTCCACTAAGATCAAATTTGTTCATTCAGTAAATATTTGTTGTGTGTTTACTTGATCTCAGTCACTGTGGAAGGCACTAGCAATGAAGTGGGAAACAAAACAGGCACATTTCTGCCTCTTGGGAAACTTGTGAGGTTCACTTTCCTCTTGTGAAGAAAACTAACAAGAACAAAAATCACAGCGTAATTACAACTTATGATAAGTGCTATGAAAAAAAAAAAAAAGCAGAGGGATTCATGTGAGAACATAATTAGAGGAACTAACTTCATTGCAGAAGAGAGCAGTGCTATAGAAATCCTCTGAGTCAGCCACATGCAATCTGATCCCTGCAGATGAATAGAATTTAGGTAAGAAGTATTGCTACAGAGACCATCTGAAAACCACAAGTGAAAAAGGCATGAGGCAGCAATAAACTTGGCATGCAGAGGAACAGAGAAAAGGCTGAGGCAGACGAAACAGTAGCCAGAAGGTAGAAGTGCAAGAATGAGACTCCGAGTACCCAGGGACTGTATCCCACAGGCACTCACTAATGCTGTTTCCTTTTTTGAAGTGATTACTGGACAGGTAGATGAAAGAAATTCAAGGACACACTACATTTGTTTTCAGTAAGACAACTGATTAAAATGTCTAGAACAAACCACCGTTATCAGTTCTGCCATCAGAAGAGTGAAAGTCAAAGTGTTAGTCCCTCAGTCGTGTCAGACCCTTTGAGACCCGAAGGACTGTAGCCCATCAGGCTCCTCTGTCCGTGGGATGCTCCGGCAAGAGTACTGGAGTGGCTGCCATGCCCTCCTCCAGGGGATCTTCCTGACCCAGGGATCGAACCCGAGTTTCTTGCCTCTCCTGCATTGGCAGGTGGATTGTTTACCACTGTGCCACCAGGTAAACCCATACAGATGCAGGAGTGATCTAAATACTAAATCATATTTAGATTCTTTGCTTGAAATCCTTCACAGTTTCTCATTTGTCACAGGCTGGGTTCTCACAGATATGGAGTTTGGGTTCCAAAATGTTTCTTAGGGTTACTAAATAGGAAAGCAAGTGGACTGAACAGAAGAAGATACCAGTGATGCAGACCCAACAATTTTTAGAGGTTGCTTTGCACTCACAGTTATTTAACCTTCCTGTTTGTTGAAGCTTATCTCCTCCTCAGGGCCTTTGTGCTAGCTGTTCCTCTTGACTGAAATGTCACCCTTCAGTCTGTCTGTGGTTACCTCCTTCTAACACTGTCTGACACCTTCCCCATTACTTCCTATTCGGTGGCCCTGTCTCCCTTTCCTCACGCACTTAAACAAAAGCATCAAAACTGACTGTTTATGTCTGTCTCATCAACTAGAACGTGAATTCAGCGAGGCTGTGGATCTGATCTATTTTGTTCACTGATAAGTCCCCAATCAGCACATGGAATGCAATTGACCTTCAAGAAATAGTTGTTAATTTGAATTAGACAATGTGTAGAAATGTATGTTCAATGATACTATGGCTAGCTAGCTGGAGTTACAGCTAGTTGAACATCTTTGCCCAAATAACATTTATTAGTGTATTAAAGTTAACCTGAAGGCAGATCTCTAGTCGGCTGACACAGATCTGTCTAGTCTTGTTAAATGGTTAAAAGACAATGATTTCTGTAACCACCCTAATGCTGTTTCCTTTTTGAAGTGATTACTGGACAGGTAGATGAAAGAAATTCAAGGACACACTACATTTGTTTTCAGTAAGACAACTGATTAAAATGTCTAGAACAAACCACCGTTATCAGTTCTGCCATCAGAAGAGTGAAAGTCAAAGTGTTAGTCCCTCAGTCGTGTCAGACCCTTTGAGACCCGAAGGACTGTAGCCCATCAGGCTCCTCTGTCCGTGGGATGCTCCGGCAAGAGTACTGGAGTGGCTGCCATGCCCTCCTCCAGGGGATCTTCCTGACCCAGGGATCGAACCCGAGTTTCTTGCCTCTCCTGCATTGGCAGGTGGATTGTTTACCACTGTGCCACCAGGTAAACCCATACAGATGCAGGAGTGATCTAAATACTAAATCATATTTAGATTCTTTGCTTGAAATCCTTCACAGTTTCTCATTTGTCACAGGCTGGGTTCTCACAGATATGGAGTTTGGGTTCCAAAATGTTTCTTAGGGTTACTAAATAGGAAAGCAAGTGGACTGAACAGAAGAAGATACCAGTGATGCAGACCCAACAATTTTTAGAGGTTGCTTTGCACTCACAGTTATTTAACCTTCCTGTTTGTTGAAGCTTATCTCCTCCTCAGGGCCTTTGTGCTAGCTGTTCCTCTTGACTGAAATGTCACCCTTCAGTCTGTCTGTGGTTACCTCCTTCTAACACTGTCTGACACCTTCCCCATTACTTCCTATTCGGTGGCCCTGTCTCCCTTTCCTCACGCACTTAAACAAAAGCATCAAAACTGACTGTTTATGTCTGTCTCATCAACTAGAACGTGAATTCAGCGAGGCTGTGGATCTGATCTATTTTGTTCACTGATAAGTCCCCAATCAGCACATGGAATGCAATTGACCTTCAAGAAATAGTTGTTAATTTGAATTAGACAATGTGTAGAAATGTATGTTCAATGATACTATGGCTAGCTAGCTGGAGTTACAGCTAGTTGAACATCTTTGCCCAAATAACATTTATTAGTGTATTAAAGTTAACCTGAAGGCAGATCTCTAGTCGGCTGACACAGATCTGTCTAGTCTTGTTAAATGGTTAAAAGACAATGATTTCTGTAGCCAGAGATGATGTAATCATCCAATGTCTGATGACACAAAGCCAGGAGTATTGAAATCATCTACCCCACCCCTCTGGGCTATAGTCCATGGGGTCTCAAAGAGTCAGCGTGACTGAGTCAGACCCAACTCACATTTTCAAGTTACCCTTCTAGATCGGCTTCTGGATGCACCCCGACCCTCACTGCATATAAGGAACAGGCTCACAGTCCCCGTTAGGGAAGTGAGCAAGCAAGGAAACCTGTTGTTTGTTCTCCCTGTCCCTTGCTACAGCAGGAGCTCCAATAAAGTCTTGCCTGTAGAGGAAAAAAAGGCTGGGAATATTGATGGCTGACATATTGGATGAGAGGATTCAGATTCAACTTTGCTCAAAGTTGAGCAAATCTAGAATGGATAGGTGTATATCTTATTCATACAGTGAACTACTGTACAGCAATAAAAATGAGCAAACTATTGCTATCTGCAATATGAAAACGTTACTCTATTTCTGTATATTTCAAAGCCAGGGGAAACTATTCTATGGTGCTAAAAGTCAGGACTGGTTCTCTTGAGGATGGAGGAAGGGAGCAATGATTGGGAGAGGGGATGAAGAAGACTTTTGAGGTGCTGCTAGTGTCTAGTTCTTGACCTGGATGGTGGTTATATGGATGTCTTGATTTTGCAATAACTCGCTGATCCTTGCATTTAAGGTTGTACATTTTATATATGCAATACACACTGATTTTAAAGCGAGCGTAAAGAGATCTGGCCCTTAAACACAAGCATCAAAACTGACTGTTTATGTCTGTCTCATCAACTAGAACGTGAATTCAGCGAGGCTGTGGATCTGATCTATTTTGTTCACTGATAAGTCCCCAATCAGCACATGGAATGCAATTGACCTTCAAGAAATAGTTGTTAATTTGAATTAGACAATGTGTAGAAATGTATGTTCAATGATACTATGGCTAGCTAGCTGGAGTTACAGCTAGTTGAACATCTTTGCCCAAATAACATTTATTAGTGTATTAAAGTTAACCTGAAGGCAGATCTCTAGTCGGCTGACACAGATCTGTCTAGTCTTGTTAAATGGTTAAAAGACAATGATTTCTGTAGCCAGAGATGATGTAATCATCCAATGTCTGATGACACAAAGCCAGGAGTATTGAAATCATCTACCCCACCCCTCTGGGCTATAGTCCATGGGGTCTCAAAGAGTCAGCGTGACTGAGTCAGACCCAACTCACATTTTCAAGTTACCCTTCTAGATCGGCTTCTGGATGCACCCCGACCCTCACTGCATATAAGGAACAGGCTCACAGTCCCGTTGGGGAAGTGAGCAAGCAAGGAAACCTGTTGTTTGTTCTCCCTGTCCCTTGCTACAGCAGGAGCTCCAATAAAGTCTTGCCTGTAGAGGAAAAAAAGGCTGGGAATATTGATGGCTGACATATTGGATGAGAGGATTCAGATTCAACTTTGCTCAAAGTTGAGCAAATCTAGAATGGATAGGTGTATATCTTATTCATACAGTGAACTACTGTACAGCAATAAAAATGAGCAAACTATTGCTATCTGCAATATGAAAACGTTACTCTATTTCTGTATATTTCAAAGCCAGGGGAAACTATTCTATGGTGCTAAAAGTCAGGACTGGTTCTCTTGAGGATGGAGGAAGGGAGCAATGATTGGGAGAGGGGATGAAGAAGACTTTTGAGGTGCTGCTAGTGTCTAGTTCTTGACCTGGATGGTGGTTATATGGATGTCTTGATTTTGCAATAACTCGCTGATCCTTGCATTTAAGGTTGTACATTTTATATATGCAATACACACTGATTTTAAAGCGAAGCGTAAAAGAGATCTGGGAAACATTTTTATTGAAAGCTCAATGTGTGGTTCTTGATTCTGAATGGAAGAATTTTACTATTTTGCCACTTAGAATTGTAATTGCTATTGATTTGCAGTAAATAGTCTTTATTATGTTTAAGTAGTTTCCTTTGATCTCTTGTTTCACAGAGCTTCTATTAGAATGGCTGCTGAATAGACTAACACTTACTGCCACAAGGATGTGGGGTAAAGAGCATTTTCATGTAGCTGCTATTACAGTCTTTTGGGCAAGCAACAGCTGGCAACAGCTATTATTTTTTAAATGTGACCCAGGAATCTCAGTTCTGGGGACCTATCTTATTCAGATAAAATCACTAGTTTAAAAAAAAATTTTTTTTCTGGCCATGGCACACATGGCTTGTGGGATCTTAGTTTCCCCATCAGGGATCAAACCCATGACTCCTGCAATGGACGCACAGAGTGCTAACCACTTGGCTACTGGGAAATTCCCTCAATGAAACAAAAACAATGAACTTCTATACATACGCACAAAGATATTTATTGGAGCACTGTTTCAAGTGGCAACACACACACACACACATCATAAAAATGATGGGGACTTCCCTGGCTGTCCAGTGGTTAAGATTTTGCCTTCCAAAGCAGGGACTGCGGGTTCAATTTCTGGTAGGGGAGCTGAGATCCCACATGCCTCTTGGCCAGAAAACCAAAGCATAAAACAGAAGCAATATATATATATTTTAAATTTTGGCCTCCTTTATTGGTTTTTTTTTTAATTAGTTTTTTTTTTTAAAACCTTTATTTTACTTTTAACTTTTACAGAGTTTTGTTGTTTACAGATATGTATGTTCTCAGATTAGTCATATGTATATCCCCCCCTTCCCTCCCCTCCCGACCATCACACAGCACCCCCTTTATTGGTTTTTTATTTATTTCCATCCATCTTTATTCTTTGGCCTGTGTGGGCCTCCCATCACAGTGACCTCTTTGGTTGCAGAACACCGGCATTGGGTGCATGCGCCCCAGAGCTCTGGCTCATAATTGAACACACCAGTCCAGCCACTCTGCGGCACATGGGATCTTCTAGGGCCAGGGATTGAACCGGTACCCCTGGCACTGCAAGGCAGACTCTTTACCCACTGGACCACCAGGGAAGCCTCAGAATTGGTATTTTAACAAATTAAGTAAGGACTTTAAAAATGGTTCACATTAAAAACAAAATTTTAAAAAACAAGTACAGTACACTAACACATATATATAGAATCTAGTAAGATGGTAATGATAACACACGCAGTGAAGCAATGGAAAACCAGACATAGGGAACAGACATATGGACATTGTGGGGAATGAACAGTGGGTGGGAGGCATAGAGGGAGTAATATGGAAACCTATACTATCATATGTGAAAAAGACAGCTATTGTCATTGCTCTGTGGGAATATGGGATCCTGTAGGGGCCCTGTGGGACAGCCTGGAGGGGTGGGATGAGGGGGACTGGGACGGGGGTGGGGAGGAAGGAGGGACCAGGGATATACATATGACTAATCTGGGACTATACATAAATGTAAACAACAAAACTCTGTAAAAGCAAAAAGTAAAAAAAAAAAAATACTATGCTTGCCATAAATAGGGGAATGGTTGGAAAAAATTTTACTATTCACATTTTTTTCAAATTTTAAAGTTTTTATTTTGTATTGGAGTATAGCTGATAAGTAATGTTGTGGTAGTTTCAGTACATCCACAATTTGACATAACTATTAAAAGACTTGCCTATGGCCCGGTGGTTAAGACCCCATGCTTCCATGGGAGGGGGCATGGGCTCCATCCCTGGTCAGGGAACTCAGGTCTCACATGCCACTTGTTTCCACCAAAAAGAAAAGAAAAGAAGAAATTTGTGTACTTTAAAAAAGAGAGAGAGAGAAACATCCATCAAAAGGAAAATGTTTGTATTCTGCCAGTTGATTTAGAGGGATTTTAGATGAGAAACTGTTTTAAATAAAAGAAGTTTTTTTAAGTGACAAAATAACTATATTGATATGTGTATATTTGTATTTGCCTATATTTAATGACATGAAAATAAAGAAAATTGTTAACAATTAGGTTGATAAAATGGTTACTGGAGGGGTAGAAATTTACGGGGTGATAGAGGAGGGGGCAAGAGGAAAACAAGCAGAAAAATAAAATAAGAACCAAAGGGTTTTTTGGAAAGTTCTATATGAGCCGATAATCTCTTATCACAGGTGAAAAATCAAATGCACTCATAGGGACATTAACAGATTGCATTGTGTCCAAATCAAAGGACATAATGACATTTTAACAAATTAAGTAAGGACTTTAAAATGGTTCACATTAAAACAAAATTTTAAAAAACAAGTACAGTACACTAACACATATATATAGAATCTAGTAAGATGGTAATGATAACACACGCAGTGAAGCAATGGAAAACCAGACATAGGGAACAGACATATGGACATTGTGGGGAATGAACAGTGGGTGGGAGGCATAGAGGGAGTAATATGGAAACCTATACTATCATATGTGAAAAAGACAGCTATTGTCATTGCTCTGTGGGAATATGGGATCCTGTAGGGGCCCTGTGGGACAGCCTGGAGGGGTGGGATGAGGGGGACTGGGACGGGGGTGGGGAGGAAGGAGGGACCAGGGATATACATATGACTAATCTGGGACTATACATAAATGTAAACAACAAAACTCTGTAAAAGCAAAAAGTAAAAAAAAAAAAATACTATGCTTGCCATAAATAGGGGAATGGTTGGAAAAAATTTTACTATTCACATTTTTTTCAAATTTTAAAGTTTTTATTTTGTATTGGAGTATAGCTGATAAGTAATGTTGTGGTAGTTTCAGTACATCCACAATTTGACATAACTATTAAAAGACTTGCCTATGGCCCGGTGGTTAAGACCCCATGCTTCCATGGGAGGGGGCATGGGCTCCATCCCTGGTCAGGGAACTCAGGTCTCACATGCCACTTGTTTCCACCAAAAAGAAAAGAAAAGAAGAAATTTGTGTACTTTAAAAAAGAGAGAGAGAGAAACATCCATCAAAAGGAAAATGTTTGTATTCTGCCAGTTGATTTAGAGGGATTTTAGATGAGAAACTGTTTTAAATAAAAGAAGTTTTTTTAAGTGACAAAATAACTATATTGATATGTGTATATTTGTATTTGCCTATATTTAATGACATGAAAATAAAGAAAATTGTTAACAATTAGGTTGATAAAATGGTTACTGGAGGGGTAGAAATTTACGGGGTGATAGAGGAGGGGGCAAGAGGAAAACAAGCAGAAAAATAAAATAAGAACCAAAGGGTTTTTTGGAAAGTTCTATATGAGCCGATAATCTCTTATCACAGGTGAAAAATCAAATGCACTCATAGGGACATTAACAGATTGCATTGTGTCCAAATCAAAGGACATAATAACCCCAGTGTACTTTATGCTGTTCAGATCAAGCCTAGCCTATTGTATTTCCTTCTGGATATAATACTAAAAATAAAACAAATATCTCCCTCCTCCCCACAAAAGAAATATGTTTTCTTGTTATACAATGATTGGTAAAGAATCAGGCAAGCCTTGCTTCCAGTTTCTTTTCAGCCACTTACTTAGCTAGTGACCTTGGGCAGATTACTTAATTCCTCTATGCCCTAGTTTCTTCATCTGTACAGTGAGGATAATTATAGTTCTTGTCTCTCAGGATTACTTAGGATAATAGTATATGCATGTCGGGACCTGGTATCTAGGTGAAACTCAATAAAAAACAATGTTTTCATCATTATTAGAATAAATACCTATTGTGAAAGTTACAACTTACACATAAGCAAAAATAAAAACGACTGTAATTTGCCTTCCAGAGTCAACTGTTCTTATCTTTTGGATGTTTATGCATTTATTCAACATGATCTGAAAAATCATCTAGATCAAAAGACATAATAATCAATACCTGGTGACAGCTTAGTTAGGACAAACTAGCAGTCACCAAATGTGTAAAGAGCTGTTGTACAGAAGAGGAGTGGACATATTCTATGAGGCTGCAAATAACCAGTCAGAGGCAAGGGTACATGGAGAGCTGTCCAGCACCGGAATGGGCTGCCCTGCACTGTAGGGAGCTCCCTGTTACAACAAAGAAAAGAGACAGCTGGCGACCATTTGTCAGGAAAATGATGGATGAGACGTCACACTAAATGGTTTCTAAAACTCTTCCTCACTCTAACATTTTATGACCGAGAAATACTTGCTGGATGTATACGTACACAATTCACAGCCTACATGTGACCATCTGTGTGACTCCTACTACAATACTGGGTGGTAAGAACAGTTCCAAATATATCCTCTGAACGTTAATAGGAAATTCCTAGCATAGGTCAGGTAGGACCTCTCCGTCATAGAAAACTGAGTACGTGCAAGTCCACCAATTAATCCCCCTCGATATGGAAAAAGAAATCAAAGGGAAGGGCGGGCCTGGAAGGAGTTTACATCTTATCTTCAGGTATTGCTTATCTGCTTTCTTAATATTTGGGGTCTCTTCCTGGAAAAAAACCTCTGATCTGGCAAAAACTCATAGTAATTACGTAGGGGAAAGGAAAAAGAAGAAACAAACAAAAAGTAAATTAATGTGGTTTGGGGGAAGAAAAAGTTAAGAACATGGTGTTGATGGGACAGAAGACTAAATGTCCCTATAAGACCCACCCAAGTGCTTTTGATGTCTGACCAATTATTATTTTATTATTCTTCCTGCTATAGATACAGCCACAATTTATGTAACAGGATGTTTAAAAAGATTAAAGAGAAGCTGTAGTAGGGTTCTAAGAGTCGCTAGAATATGTATTTATGGACGTTTAGAATGTAAGTTCCTGTGTGTTCTTTGGATGAACCATCTACTTGTTTTTCTTTTTTTTTAAAGAAACAAGTCAAATTTTCATTTCAATATGGCTGCTTCCTGCCCACGTGTGATATAGAAATAAGGGAGCAAAGAGCTACTTGCTGCTTAGTCACTTCAGTTGAGTCCGACTCTGTGTGATCCCATGGACTGCAGTCCACCAGGCTCCTTTGTCCATGGAATTCTCCAGGCAAGAATCCTGAAGCCACTCCAGTAGGGGGATCTTCTCAACCCAGGAATGGAGTCCAGGCAAACTCCTCACCACTGAGCCATTGAGACCCCATGGACTGTAGCTTGCCAGGCTTCTTCATCCCTGGAATTTTCCAGGCAAGAATACTGGAGTGGGTTGTCATTTCCTTCTCTGAAGCAAAGAGAGCATACAGATAATATGGCAAAGAGAGGATGGCGGTGGTTCTTTCTGTGATCTGTGTTGGTTTATAATCAGCTTCGACTTGGGTTCAAAATATTTTATCCTATATTACATAAATGTTTTTAATTCATCTGGATTAAATCTGTTCATCAGAAAATGGATTATCCTGGGACTTCCCTGGTGGTCTAGTGGTTAAGATACCATGCTTCCACTGTAGGAGGCCATGAGTTCCATCCCTGGTCGAGGACCTGAGATCCCGCATGCTGAACAACATGGCCAAAAAAGAAAAAAAGGATCATCCTATTGTTTAAGCAGGAGAGTTGTGTGAAACATGTGATCTAAGGATTCA
Source organism: Tragulus kanchil (assembly GCA_022376925.1). Lineage (NCBI taxonomy): Eukaryota > Metazoa > Chordata > Mammalia > Artiodactyla > Tragulidae > Tragulus > Tragulus kanchil. The sequence continues at coordinate 135,205,882 of JAIOJX010000024.1, forward strand.
AGATGAACATGATGAAAAAAACAGTTTTTGGTAGAAAAGTTCATGAGTAGAGGTTAAGATGAATCGAACTGACTTTCTGTTAGAAGAGAGTTATAAAGGTATCTCACACATAGAGAATGAGGGCTTCCCCTGGTGGTCCAGTGGGTAAGGACACCGCCTAGCAGTGCAAGGGGCGCCGGTTCGATCCCTGGCCTGGGAAGATCCCACGTGCCGCGGAGCGGCTGGACTGATGTGTCCAATTGCCGAGCCGGAGCTCTGGAGCACATACACCCAGAGCCAGCGCTCTGTGACAACAGAGGCCACCACGATAGGAAGCCCACAGGAGCCAAAGAACAAAGACGGATGAAACTAGAGAAATGAAAGACAAATAGAAGTGGCCCGCCCACTCCCCTCCCTCCCCAACCCGACCCCCGCCCAAAATAAATAAATAAATAAATCTTTAAAAAAAAAAAAAAAACATAGAGAATGACTCATTGGTATTCAAAATTCTGCCATGTGGAGTCTCCCTTACCTTACAACATAAATTGGCACTGGGAACCCTATAAAAAGGGCTTTAGGGCATGTTCTCAGAATTTCTGATAGTAGTCCTGTGTAAATTGTTTGTTAATGTCAGCTCTTGAAGGTAAAACTCCTCACCACTGAGCCATTGAGACTCCATGACTGTGGCTTGCCAGGTTTCTTCATCCCTGGAATTTTCCAGGCAAGAATACTAGAGTAGATTGCCATTTCCTTCTCTGAAGCAAAGAGAGCATACAGATAATATGGCAAAGAGAGGATGGCGGTGGTTCTTTCTGTGATCTGTGTTGGTTTATAATCAGCTTCGACTTGGGTTCAAAATATTTTATCCTATATTACATAAATGTTTTTAATTCATCTGGATTAAATCTGTTCATCAGAAAATGGATTATCCTGGGACTTCCCTGGTGGTCTAGTGGTTAAGATACCATGCTTCCACTGTAGGAGGCCATGAGTTCCATCCCTGGTCGAGGACCTGAGATCCCGCATGCTGAACAACATGGCCAAAAAAGAAAAAAAGGATCATCCTATTGTTTAAGCAGGAGAGTTGTGTGAAACATGTGATCTAAGGATTCAAGATGAACATGATGAAAAAAACAGTTTTTGGTAGAAAAGTTCATGAGTAGAGGTTAAGATGAATCGAACTGACTTTCTGTTAGAAGAGAGTTATAAAGGTATCTCACACATAGAGAATGAGGGCTTCCCCTGGTGGTCCAGTGGGTAAGGACACCGCCTAGCAGTGCAAGGGGCGCCGGTTCGATCCCTGGCCTGGGAAGATCCCACGTGCCGCGGAGCGGCTGGACTGATGTGTCCAATTGCCGAGCCGGAGCTCTGGAGCACATACACCCAGAGCCAGCGCTCTGTGACAACAGAGGCCACCACGATAGGAAGCCCACAGGAGCCAAAGAACAAAGACGGATGAAACTAGAGAAATGAAAGACAAATAGAAGTGGCCCGCCCCCTCCCCTCCCTCCCAACCCGACCCCCGCCCAAAATAAATAAATAAATAAATCTTTAAAAAAAAAAAAAAAACATAGAGAATGACTCATTGGTATTCAAAATTCTGCCATGTGGAGTCTCCCTTACCTTACAACATAAATTGGCACTGGGAACCCTATAAAAAGGGCTTTAGGGCATGTTCTCAGAATTTCTGATAGTAGTCCTGTGTAAATTGTTTGTTAATGTCAGCTCTTTCTTCTAGTAACCTAGGTCAATACCAGGTGTAGGAACTTCCCTGGTGGTCCAGTGGTGGTTATTTCCGCACTTCCAATACAGGGAACACTGGTTGGATCCATAGCTCAGGAAGATCCCACATGCCTTGAAGCAACTAAGTCTGTGAGCCACAACTACTGAGCCTGGGTGTTGTAATTACTGAAGCCTAAATGCTCTAGGGCCTGTGCTCCCTAACAAGAGAAGCCACTGCATTGAGAAGCCTATGCACCACAACTAGAGAAAGCCCATGGGCAGCAACCAAAAATAAATAAATAACAATAATAAAATACCTAGTGTGGGCTTGCGCACTCTCTTCCTCTGTATATGTGTATGTATTTATTCACCATTTTTTTCTAAACTTCTTTTCTCTTGTGAATAAGTTAGAGATATGATACCATGTTCCCCTAAGTACTTCAGTGTATATTTCCTAAAAACAAGGACAATATCTTTCATCAACACAGTGCAATTATAGAAATTAAGAAGTCAATATTAATTTAATAATATTATCTAATCTACAAATGCATTCAAATTTTGCTCAGTTGTTCCAATAATGTCCATGAGAGTAAAAGAAAAATCTGGATCATACATTGCATTCAGTTGTCAAGTATCTTTAGTCTCCTTCAATTGGGAAGAAATTTTCCACACTCTTTCTTTCATGACTTTAACATATTTGAAGAGTTAGAGGTCAGTTATTTTGAAGAGTGTTCCTCAACTTGAGTTGTCTGATGTTTCCTCATGATTAGCTTCAGGTTATGCATTCTAAGCAGAAATACCACAGAAGTGATGTGATCTCAGTATGTAATAATAGGAGCTGAATTTTTCCTTTTTAATGATTTGTCAGGGTAGAGCCTGCCAGGTGTCTCTATTTTTAAATGACTGTTTTTCCTTTTACAGCTAATTATTTCATAGGGAGATATTTTGAGACTATGTAAACAGTTTATTTCTCACCAAGCTTTACCCACGAGTTTTAGCATCCATTGACAATTTTTGCCTAAGTCAGTTATGACGATGATGATTGCCAAATGATGATTTTTATACTTCTATCATTCCTACTATATTTTTTTTTATAAAATCAAGTTATTGCAAGCTTTTTTTCCTACTATATTTTTTAACTGGCATTCTACCATAAGGAAAAATGTTCTCTTCTTGATGATTTGTTTGGCAATTTATTTATACCATCATGATTCATTGATTCTTATTTCATTCAGTGGATTTTAATCTGTTATTGACACTATTATGATGCTAAAATTGTCCCTGATTTGGATAGTGGGAGTCCCTTCAAGCTGTCCTTTTGACAGGTCTCCAAAATTCTTTATGCTTCCTGATTTTATGACATAAGATATTCCAGATTTTTCTTGTATTTTCTTAGCCTGAGCCCTGAAGTAAGTCACTTACCTAGGAAGATCTGGTTTCTTTAGTGGAGAATAGTATTTAGAAAGGTTCAGGTTCTAGGTGTGCTAATTCATACTGGTGTGTCATGACTTGTAGGCTCTCTCAGAGGGCAGGCTCAGGCTAGCTTGCTCTCTCTCTCCCCCACACACGCACAAAACAATGTGCTCTTATTGATACCTCCAATTTCAGTCCAGTATTGCAGAGTTCGTTGCTGCTTTCCCCCTTTCCATGTTAGAGCTCCCTTCTCCGGCCGTGAGAAATCGGGCCTTGCCCAGTTGTTCCAATAATGTCCATGAGAGTAAAAGAAAAATCTGGATCATACATTGCATTCAGTTGTCAAGTATCTTTAGTCTCCTTCAATTGGGAAGAAATTTTCCACACTCTTTCTTTCATGACTTTAACATATTTGAAGAGTTAGAGGTCAGTTATTTTGAAGAGTGTTCCTCAACTTGAGTTGTCTGATGTTTCCTCATGATTAGCTTCAGGTTATGCATTCTAAGCAGAAATACCACAGAAGTGATGTGATCTCAGTATGTAATAATAGGAGCTGAATTTTTCCTTTTTAATGATTTGTCAGGGTAGAGCCTGCCAGGTGTCTCTATTTTTAAATGACTGTTTTTCCTTTTACAGCTAATTATTTCATAGGGAGATATTTTGAGACTATGTAAACAGTTTATTTCTCACCAAGCTTTACCCACGAGTTTTAGCATCCATTGACAATTTTTGCCTAAGTCAGTTATGACGATGATGATTGCCAAATGATGATTTTATACTTCTATCATTCCTACTATATTTTTTTTTATAAAATCAAGTTATTGCAAGCTTTTTTTCCTACTATATTTTTTAACTGGCATTCTACCATAAGGAAAAATGTTCTCTTCTTGATGATTTGTTTGGCAATTTATTTATACCATCATGATTCATTGATTCTTATTTCATTCAGTGGATTTTAATCTGTTATTGACACTATTATGATGCTAAAATTGTCCCTGATTTGGATAGTGGGAGTCCCTTCAAGCTGTCCTTTTGACAGGTCTCCAAAATTCTTTATGCTTCCTGATTTTATGACATAAGATATTCCAGATTTTTCTTGTATTTTCTTAGCCTGAGCCCTGAAGTAAGTCACTTACCTAGGAAGATCTGGTTTCTTTAGTGGAGAATAGTATTTAGAAAGGTTCAGGTTCTAGGTGTGCTAATTCATACTGGTGTGTCATGACTTGTAGGCTCTCTCAGAGGGCAGGCTCAGGCTAGCTTGCTCTCTCTCTCCCCCACACACGCACAAAACAATGTGCTCTTATTGATACCTCCAATTTCAGTCCAGTATTGCAGAGTTCGTTGCTGCTTTCCCCCTTTCCATGTTAGAGCTCCCTTCTCCGGCCGTGAGAAATCTGTGGAAACAGTCTTGCCTACTGTACTTGGCCACTCCTGCATGTACTCCTGATTCTCTGATTCACTTTGATGTAAAATCTACTGCCATCCTAAAACCAACCTGAACATACACACTGACGACAGGCCCCAAAGCACCTGAAGCCACTGAGGTCTCTGCTACGTTGCCAATGCTCACTGAGGTGTGATGCTGCCTCTGCTTTTTCAGGGGCCTTGAGACTGGCCATTACAGCCTGTTACAATAGAAATTCCAACTGGCAAAATCACTCTTCACCTTCAATTTCCCCACACACTGACACAGCTGATCTGGAAGGGCTACTTGAAGGTACTAATGGCTCACAGAGATTTTATGGGACAGATTCTTTCGGGTTTTGCTGGATTTTAGCTCCCTTTCCCTAGGGTTCAAACATTAATCTGGTCTGTGTCCAGAACCATTCTTCTCTCCCAACCCTACCTCTGTTCTTCTAGTGAACTCATTCTTTTTTTTTTTTTGGTGGTGGGGGGTGGGTTGGGGAGCTAGAGGGGTGGGCGGGCCACTTCTATTGGTCTTTCATTTCTCTATTTTCATCCATCTTTGTTCTTTGGCCCCTCTGGGCCTCCCATCGTGGTGGCCTCTGTTGTCACAGAGCGCTGGCTCTGGGCGCATGTGCTTCAGAGCTCCAGCTAGGTAATTGTACACATCAGTCCAGCTGCTCCACGGCACGTGGAATCTTCCCGGGCCAGGGATCGAACCGGCGCCCCTTGCACTGCAAGGCAGTGTCCTTACCCACTGTACCACCAGGGAAGCCCACGTGAACTCATTCTTGATTCCTCACACACAGGGAACCTTGGTAGCCAGGCCCTTCAAACATGTTTGAATATCAGAAGGTATCAGCTTAAATTCTCAAAACACCTTATTTGTTATTCTCTAAAATTATTTGCATCAGGGCTTCCCTGGTAGCTCAGTGGTGGAGAGTTTGCCTGCCAATGCAGGATACACAGGATTGATCCCTGATCTGTGAAGATCTCACATGCTGTGGGAGCAACAAAGCCCGTGAGCCACAACTATTGGGCCTGTACTCTAGAGCCTTGGAGCCGCAATTACTGAAGCCTGTGTGCCCTAGAGCCCGAGTTCCACCACAAGAGAAGTCATTGCAACAAGAAGCCTGCTCACCTCAACTAGAGAGTAGCCCCCACTCCCTGCAACTAGAGAAGAGACTGTGGCAGCAGTGAAAACCCAGAATAGCCAAAAACAAGTAAATAAATAAAATTTTTAAAAAATTATTGGCCTCAGCAGTTTAATTGAGATACTCTCTTGAAGACAGAAGACTATGCCACAGAAGCAACACAGAAATGAAAGGACTACAAATCTTTTCCCAAGGATCTCATCCAAGGAAAAGAACTTCGTCATAATACTCCTGGCTGGCGGAGACTGAGGGGAACCTGGAGCTTCCAGTGTGAAGACTGCCGTGGGTCACAGTTATCACAATGACACCATTGTCTGGTATGCCTCTTGGAACACCAGCATCAGGAAGCGGGTGCTAAGCTGTTTTCCCAGAGGTGCTAATGGACACCTAACCTATAATTCCTTCATTGTTCTTGCCAACTCCAGTCCTCTGCAGAAAGACCCACAAAGCCGTCTGTGGCTATGAGATGGATGGATATTAACTAATTTGTGGATAGAATAAGCCTAAGCTTAGCAACTTTGATGGCATTAATATTCTCTATCTATTGAGTTAACTGGTCACAGACTGGGTATATTTGAACATTTCATTACTAAATGGGTATTTAATAACATGCAATTACTATGAGTTGAGATAAAAATCTCCTCATTACATGGCAAATGTATCAGTCTTGACGGGTGTCCTTACCCACTGTACCACCAGGGAAGCCCACGTGAACTCATTCTTGATTCCTCACACACAGGAACCTTGGTAGCCAGGCCCTTCAAACATGTTTGAATATCAGAAGGTATCAGCTTAAATTCTCAAAACACCTTATTTGTTATTCTCTAAAATTATTTGCATCAGGGCTTCCCTGGTAGCTCAGTGGTGGAGAGTTTGCCTGCCAATGCAGGATACACAGGATTGATCCCTGATCTGTGAAGATCTCACATGCTGTGGGAGCAACAAAGCCCGTGAGCCACAACTATTGGGCCTGTACTCTAGAGCCTTGGAGCCGCAATTACTGAAGCCTGTGTGCCCTAGAGCCCGAGTTCCACCACAAGAGAAGTCATTGCAACAAGAAGCCTGCTCACCTCAACTAGAGAGTAGCCCCCACTCCCTGCAACTAGAGAAGAGACTGTGGCAGCAGTGAAAACCCAGAATAGCCAAAAACAAGTAAATAAATAAAATTTTTAAAAAATTATTGGCCTCAGCAGTTTAATTGAGATACTCTCTTGAAGACAGAAGACTATGCCACAGAAGCAACACAGAAATGAAAGGACTACAAATCTTTTCCCAAGGATCTCATCCAAGGAAAAGAACTTCGTCATAATACTCCTGGCTGGCGGAGACTGAGGGGAACCTGGAGCTTCCAGTGTGAAGACTGCCGTGGGTCACAGTTATCACAATGACACCATTGTCTGGTATGCCTCTTGGAACACCAGCATCAGGAAGCGGGTGCTAAGCTGTTTTCCCAGAGGTGCTAATGGACACCTAACCTATAATTCCTTCATTGTTCTTGCCAACTCCAGTCCTCTGCAGAAAGACCCACAAAGCCGTCTGTGGCTATGAGATGGATGGATATTAACTAATTTGTGGATAGAATAAGCCTAAGCTTAGCAACTTTGATGGCATTAATATTCTCTATCTATTGAGTTAACTGGTCACAGACTGGGTATATTTGAACATTTCATTACTAAATGGGTATTTAATAACATGCAATTACTATGAGTTGAGATAAAAATCTCCTAATTACATGGCAAATGTACATGCAAGGCAGATAACTCTGAATTAAAGCCAGAGTATGTTAAATATTTGGTATTACAGACATTAATAACAGGCTCTTTACCATGGATATTGAAATTGTTTCCTTTACTAAAATGTAAGTTTAAAGAGGGCAGGGAGTTTTGTTTTTTCGCTCATTGTCCTACTCTGAGTATGAGTATGTCTGACTTATAGTGGGAACTCAATAAATACTTGCAGAACAAGTACAAATATTTGGTAGCATAATAGAAGAAATTTATAATTATTTAACTAAATCCTCATGGGGACGAATGGGAATTGCATGCCTCCTCTAAAGATATTAGAAATCATTTAATGTTAGTAACAACAGCAACAAAGCACCATGCCAGTGAGACATGAATATGAGATGAATTCCCTTCATGAGACGTTTAAGAGCTTTAGTTTAGATTTTCTGTTGTTTCTTGTGATTTAACATTTGCCCTTGAAAGGCATGCATGTGTGTATGGCATCTGTGCTCCAACAGTTGTACTCTGGGCAATTTTAAGAATAAAGAGATATATTTGCTACTCACAATGGTAAGGAGACTTAAATAGGGATCACACTGGAGGACCCATATGCCCAGACTATTCTCTAAGAGCTATCTGAAGCATTTGGATTTGGTGGACTGAATAACTCAGGCTCAGAGAATGAGCCACTGGGAGCAGCAAGAGAAAATTCCTAGGATGAAACCAACTCCTTGGGTACTGGCTAGGGCTTCCCAAAGTAGGTGGACAGCCACAGAGCAAGAGGTTAGGAAATGGCAGGGTTCTCAGGCCCAAGAGTATGGTAGAAAGATTATAGCCTGGGTCACCTACATGTCAGTCATCTAGGAAAGATGTAACTCAAGTCTTGTTTGCGTTCCTGGAACTATCAGAAAGGTCATTTAGCAGCACTCGCATTGGTACCCTAAAACTAGGATGGATAAAAAATATCTAATGATCAATTACTGTTACTAATCTCATTCTATTCTACAACTCTGGAATTTCTCTTATTATGTAGTGGTGGGGTCAGGGCACTTAATTATGCTGGCCTTCTTTCTACAGTCTTTTTGTCCATTCACTAGGCTGAAACCATTGTGCCATGAGAGATCTGAGAGTGAAATATGGACTTCACTCTGGAAGCGAGTCTATGTGGCCTAAGTTTCTAATTAATGAGATTAAATGGAAGTCTTGATTGGACTGCCAAGAAGTCAGCTCAAATAGAGCTCCTATGTATCACAGATTTTTTGTTTAGTTAAAAAAATATTTTTTTTCCTTTCCTTCACTGTGATTTCTTTAAGTGACTCCAGTCAATCACTAAGTCTAAAAGACCTCCGCCACCTTGTGTAGTAGAGGTACGGAGAATAAACAGGTGAAACTGTACAGAGAAGTGTGCCTTGCCTCACTTTTATTCATACGCTGCACCCATCACTGGGAACAACTTCCTAAGAAGAGAACTGTGTCCGTGAGTTCAGGATATTGATCCACACTGAGTGGTGACCACTGATGGAACATATGGCTGGTAAATAGCCTAGGATGGACTGGGGACCTGGAAAGAGCATGTTACATCCAACTAGGAGGAGGATAACTCAGAGGGATATAAACCATCTCCTTCTTCTCCACTTACACAAGAGGAAAGAGAGGGTCAAGATAATTCTAACAATAATTGCAATAACCCTTTTTGGTGGGCATTAAAATCATATAGGCAGTATGGGCCAACAAATACATGAAAAGATGCTCAGCATCACTCATCATTAGAGAAATGCAAATCAAAACTACAATGAGGTATCACCTCACACCAGTCAGAAGGGGCATCATCAAAAAGTCTACAAACAATAAATGCTGGAGAAGGTGTGGAGAAAAGGGAATCCTCTTGTATTGTTGATGGGAATGTAAACTGATACAGCCACTATGAAAGACAGTATGGAGATTCCTCATAAAACTAGGAATAGAACGACCATATAACTCAGCAATCCCACTACTAGGCATATACCCTGAGGAAATAAAAATTGAAAGAGACACATGTACTCCATTGTTCATTGCAGCACTATTTACAATAGCTAGAACATGGAAGCAACTTAGATGTCCATCAACAGATGAATGGATAAATAAGCTGTGGTATATATACACAGTGGAATATTACTCAGCCATAAAAAGAAATGCATTTGGACCAGTTCTAATGAGGCAGATGAATCTAGAACCTATTATACAGAATGAAGTATGTCAGAGAGAGAAAGATAAGTATTGTCTACCGAAAAGGGCAGATGTGCTAAAATGAGGCAGAGTGGAGAGGTGGACATATTTTGTGGCCTAAGTGATTTCTGGCCAAGAAGTCAGCTCAAATAGAGCTCCAAACAGATTTTTGTTTAGTTAAAAAATATTTTTTCCTTTCCTTCACTGTGATTTCTTTAAGTGACTCCAGTCAATCACTAAGTCTAAAAGACCTCCGCCACCTTGTGTAGTAGAGGTACGGAGAATAAACAGGTGAAACTGTACAGAGAAGTGTGCCTTGCCTCACTTTTATTCATACGCTGCACCCATCACTGGGAACAACTTCCTAAGAAGAGAACTGTGTCCGTGAGTTCAGGATATTGATCCACACTGAGTGGTGACCACTGATGGAACATATGGCTGGTAAATAGCCTAGGATGGACTGGGGACCTGGAAAGAGCATGTTACATCCAACTAGGAGGAGGATAACTCAGAGGGATATAAACCATCTCCTTCTTCTCCACTTACACAAGAGGAAAGAGAGGGTCAAGATAATTCTAACAATAATTGCAATAACCCTTTTTGGTGGGCATTAAAATCATATAGGCAGTATGGGCCAACAAATACATGAAAAGATGCTCAGCATCACTCATCATTAGAGAAATGCAAATCAAAACTACAATGAGGTATCACCTCACACCAGTCAGAAGGGGCATCATCAAAAAGTCTACAAACAATAAATGCTGGAGAAGGTGTGGAGAAAAGGGAATCCTCTTGTATTGTTGATGGGAATGTAAACTGATACAGCCACTATGAAAGACAGTATGGAGATTCCTCATAAAACTAGGAATAGAACGACCATATAACTCAGCAATCCCACTACTAGGCATATACCCTGAGGAAATAAAAATTGAAAGAGACACATGTACTCCATTGTTCATTGCAGCACTATTTACAATAGCTAGAACATGGAAGCAACTTAGATGTCCATCAACAGATGAATGGATAAATAAGCTGTGGTATATATACACAGTGGAATATTACTCAGCCATAAAAAGAAATGCATTTGGACCAGTTCTAATGAGGCAGATGAATCTAGAACCTATTATACAGAATGAAGTATGTCAGAGAGAGAAAGATAAGTATTGTCTACCGACACATGTGTATGGAATCTAAAAAGATGGTGCTGATAAATGAATATGCAGAGCAGCAGTGGAGAGGTGGACATGGAGAACAGTCTTATGGACATTGGGGTGAGGGAGGGGAATATGCTGTGGAACTAGGGAATCTCAAACAAGGGCTCTGTGGTGACCTGGAGGGGTGGGATGGGGAGGGAGATGGGGGGAGGTTCAGGGCAGGATGTGTGTGTGTATACCTATGGAGGATTTGGGTTGATGTGTGGCAGTAAACAACAAAACTCTGTAAAAAAATAAAAAATAAAATATAGCAAACAAAAAAAACAAAAGAAATCATATACGATCAGTTTGATAAGATGTTATTAGGGAGTGGAAGATGATTATGTTCTTCAACATTCTTCCCTTGGCTTTAAACAACTTTGCACATGATTATTGTTAACAGATCATATGAAGCATTAGCTAAAATAATATCTTACAAATTGAAAAATATATGATCTTCATGGTCTGAGGAGTAAAGAACTTCTGAGATAAACTGTGTGAAATCTAGACTATCCCAGATAATTTAGGACATACAGTTGGCCACAACTAGACCACACAGGTAAACTCATGGACATGTAATTAACTTCATATTCTTGAATTAATAATTACTTTTGACCTCTCCTAACTTAGAGCCTCACTAATGAAGGATTAGGTTCATTTTTCTATTTCTTGAAAGCTAAAAAGGAAGGTTTAAATCAGGGGATGGAGTAGACTGTTTACCTCTTTTCAGTTCTGAGTGGTCTTTCCAGGCAGTTTGAGAGTCTATAGTGGGATCCATACAGGGACAAGGAGTGGGAAAGTTCCTCATAAAACTAGGAATAGAACGACCATATAACTCAGCAATCCCACTACTAGGCATATACCCTGAGGAAATAAAAATTGAAAGAGACACATGTACTCCATTGTTCATTGCAGCACTATTTACAATAGCTAGAACATGGAAGCAACTTAGATGTCCATCAACAGATGAATGGATAAATAAGCTGTGGTATATATACACAGTGGAATATTACTCAGCCATAAAAAGAAATGCATTTGGACCAGTTCTAATGAGGCAGATGAATCTAGAACCTATTATACAGAATGAAGTATGTCAGAGAGAGAAAGATAAGTATTGTCTACCGACACATGTGTATGGAATCTAAAAAGATGGTGCTGATAAATGAATATGCAGAGCAGCAGTGGAGAGGTGGACATGGAGAACAGTCTTATGGACATTGGGGTGAGGGAGGGGAATATGCTGTGGAACTAGGGAATCTCAAACAAGGGCTCTGTGGTGACCTGGAGGGGTGGGATGGGGAGGGAGATGGGGGGAGGTTCAGGGCAGGATGTGTGTGTGTATACCTATGGAGGATTTGGGTTGATGTGTGGCAGTAAACAACAAAACTCTGTAAAAAAATAAAAAATAAAATATAGCAAACAAAAAAAACAAAAGAAATCATATACGATCAGTTTGATAAGATGTTATTAGGGAGTGGAAGATGATTATGTTCTTCAACATTCTTCCCTTGGCTTTAAACAACTTTGCACATGATTATTGTTAACAGATCATATGAAGCATTAGCTAAAATAATATCTTACAAATTGAAAAATATATGATCTTCATGGTCTGAGGAGTAAAGAACTTCTGAGATAAACTGTGTGAAATCTAGACTATCCCAGATAATTTAGGACATACAGTTGGCCACAACTAGACCACACAGGTAAACTCATGGACATGTAATTAACTTCATATTCTTGAATTAATAATTACTTTTGACCTCTCCTAACTTAGAGCCTCACTAATGAAGGATTAGGTTCATTTTTCTATTTCTTGAAAGCTAAAAAGGAAGGTTTAAATCAGGGGATGGAGTAGACTGTTTACCTCTTTTCAGTTCTGAGTGGTCTTTCCAGGCAGTTTGAGAGTCTATAGTGGGATCCATACAGGGACAAGGGAGTGGGAAAGTTCCTGCTACCTTTTTCCTTTCACTTTTTAAAAGTAATTCAGTAGATTATTTGTTTAGTGAAAATCAACCCTACTGAAATTTGTCCCCAAATTTTCTTGGAAGTTGCTCAGCCATGTCTGACTCTGCGATACATGGACAAGCCATAGAATTGTCCAGGCAAGGATACTGGAGTGGGTAGCCTTTTCCTTCTCCAGAAGATCTTCCCAACCCAGGGATCGAACCCAAGTCTTAGACCTAGTTAAATGCCCAATTGCAGAACACAGTACCTTCTAAGGGACTGTTCTATTAATTTAAGATCACCTGGGGAATTCCTTGGTGGCCCAGTGGCTAAGACTCTGAGCTCTCAGTGCAGTGGGCCTGGGTTTGACGCCTCGTCAGGGAACTAGATCCCATGTGCCTCAGCTGAGACCTGGCCCACCCAAATAGAAATAATAAATACTAAAAAAACAAAATGAAGATTGATTTGTAAACTGTTCTGAGAGGTGAGCTAAGTGTATCTATATTCTCCTATGATGGAGGCCAGCAAAGGTGGACTAAGACCCTCTGTTTTAAGAGTGAAGGCCATATTTCACTCTCCAATGTTTCTATTGTTTCAGCCTAGTGAACTTTCACCCACCAAAGTCCTTCTTTGAACAGTCTGATCAAAAACAAGTCTTTTAAAAAATTTTTTTCTTAGATTGTTTACTTACAGCTAAACCTTTAGACAGGAGGCCAACACTCAGTGGTCAGTTCCTAAAAGGTCAACTTTGGACTGAAGAGATTAAAAAAAAACTCTGTGAATTTCAAACAGACATGTGAATGATGTCACTATACTTGACTTTGCTCTCCCAGGTACACCTCAGGACATGACTGTGGGCTTAAGAGAAAAACTTGAATGGGCAATTTCTGACCAGTACTGAAACGAGAAATGCAATTGATTAAATGGTGACCCACAGATCTGGGTTGGAATGGTTAGACCTGCAGGTAGGTAGAGGAGTAAAGAGGAGGGAAAGTCAGTACAGTCATGTCATGTACCTCCATTTTCCTTTATACGAATAGAGTCTTTTTTCCGTGTGATTCCCACATGTGTGTTTATATACTGTGGCTTCCCAAGTGGCTCAGTGGCAAAGAATTCACCTGCCAATGCACAAGACATGGGTTCTATCCCTGGGCTGGGAAGATTCCCTGGAGAAGGAAATAGTAATCCAATTCAGTATTTTTGCCTGGGAAATCCCAAACAGAGGAGCCTGGCTGGCTACAGTCCAAGGAGTTGCAAAGAGTCAGACACAACTGAGCAACTAAAACAATGGCAACATGTTTATATATTGCTTTCTCAGTATAGGGTCAAGGGTAAGGTTATAAACAAAAAATAGTTAATGTCTTAAAAGTTTCATTCTTGTGTTTTAGAAATATTCCTTTCTTGGGCTTCTCTGAGAAAACTAATAAAGTTCAGATGGACACTGTCAATGCAGCTCTTTAGGATTTGAGGAACCATTAGAGAAGAATAAAGATTGTTTTTTTCCCTTGGCCATCCAGCTGAGACCTGGCCCACCCAAATAGAAATAATAAATACTAAAAAAACAAAATGAAGATTGATTTGTAAACTGTTCTGAGAGGTGAGCTAAGTGTATCTATATTCTCCTATGATGGAGGCCAGCAAAGGTGGACTAAGACCCTCTGTTTTAAGAGTGAAGGCCATATTTCACTCTCCAATGTTTCTATTGTTTCAGCCTAGTGAACTTTCACCCACCAAAGTCCTTCTTTGAACAGTCTGATCAAAAACAAGTCTTTTAAAAAATTTTTTTCTTAGATTGTTTACTTACAGCTAAACCTTTAGACAGGAGGCCAACACTCAGTGGTCAGTTCCTAAAAGGTCAACTTTGGACTGAAGAGATTAAAAAAAAACTCTGTGAATTTCAAACAGACATGTGAATGATGTCACTATACTTGACTTTGCTCTCCCAGGTACACCTCAGGACATGACTGTGGGCTTAAGAGAAAAACTTGAATGGGCAATTTCTGACCAGTACTGAAACGAGAAATGCAATTGATTAAATGGTGACCCACAGATCTGGGTTGGAATGGTTAGACCTGCAGGTAGGTAGAGGAGTAAAGAGGAGGGAAAGTCAGTACAGTCATGTCATGTACCTCCATTTTCCTTTATACGAATAGAGTCTTTTTTCCGTGTGATTCCCACATGTGTGTTTATATACTGTGGCTTCCCAAGTGGCTCAGTGGCAAAGAATTCACCTGCCAATGCACAAGACATGGGTTCTATCCCTGGGCTGGGAAGATTCCCTGGAGAAGGAAATAGTAATCCAATTCAGTATTTTTGCCTGGGAAATCCCAAACAGAGGAGCCTGGCTGGCTACAGTCCAAGGAGTTGCAAAGAGTCAGACACAACTGAGCAACTAAAACAATGGCAACATGTTTATATATTGCTTTCTCAGTATAGGGTCAAGGGTAAGGTTATAAACAAAAAATAGTTAATGTCTTAAAAGTTTCATTCTTGTGTTTTAGAAATATTCCTTTCTTGGGCTTCTCTGAGAAAACTAATAAAGTTCAGATGGACACTGTCAATGCAGCTCTTTAGGATTTGAGGAACCATTAGAGAAGAATAAAGATTGTTTTTTTCCCTTGGCCATCCAGTGGTTACAGTGCTTTTACTTCCATGGCTCCTTAAATCCATGGTTTGGGAACTAAGATCCTGCAACTTACATGGCACAACCAAAAAAAATTAAAGAGGTTTCTTTGGTGGGGGTACAAAATGGGTGGTAGAACAAAGAGAGAAGTTTTTGCAAAATTATGCTTGAAAATGACCAAGTTAACTTCAAACTGCTGGTAAAATTGATGGATTAATTGATTCTTATAATGTCATACTTATAGGTAGGCAATGTTTTCAGAACTCCCAAGTGTTTGGTACAGCATGCACCAACTAGATATAAATGAATAAATAACTAGATATAAATGAGTAAATAACCATCAAAAAGCACATGCACTTTGCATCTTAGGAGTTTTAAGGGCCCCCATACTTCAGTGATGTATAAAATAAAGGGACTGAGTATACAGACCAGAGATACTGAAAACAGATGGCAGAATTTATTCAGATGATGTAGAACAGGGGTCCACAACTATACAGAAGAGAAAGGACAATGCCTTCATTTATTCACAGATTGGTTCAAGGAAGGTTTGACTACATATCTTTTAACTTTGTCTTAACCATTTCTTTTTTTCTTTTTCAATCATTTATTTATTTGGCTCCACTGGGTCTTAGTTGTGCTATGTTGGGATCTAGTTCCCTGACCAGGGATTGAACCCAGGCCCCCTGCATTGAGAACCCAGAGTCTTAATCACTGGACCACTAGGGAAGTCCTGTCTTAACCATTTCTTAAAGGATCTACTTTATTTATTTATTTATTTATTTTGGGGGGTGGGGACAGATTGGGGAGGGAGTGGGAAGGGCGGGTCACTTCTATTGGTCCTTCATTTATCTATTTTCATCCATCTTTGTTCCTTGGCCCTTGTGGGCCTCCCATCACAGTGGCCTCTGTTGTCGCAGAGCACCGGCTCTGGCAGCATGCGCTCCAGAGCTCCGGCTCGGTAGTTGGACACATCAGTCCAGCCGCTCCGCGGCACGTGGGATCTTCCCAGGCCAGGGATCGAACCGGTGCCCCCTGCACTGCAAGGCGGTGTCCCCACCCACTGGACCACCAGGGAAGCCCGACGTACTTTATTTAAAATTCCTTCAGCTCTAGGGTGATTAACTCATCAGGGTATGCATAAGAAGTTTCCTAGTTTTAGCACTCTAAGTCCTGCACCCCAAGAAACCACTCTCTTAAGTCCTGGACAACTCAGGATAGCTAAAGTTGGTCACTTTAGCTTCACAAGACATGTGGGTGCCCTACAGTTGCTATTGGATGACTGTGTTACGATCACAATCCTGACAGACTTGAGTCCTTTATTGAGGAGAAAGACAGAAGCTGAGTTTTTGTTTTTCTGGGAGCACTCAAGTGATGGGAAAACTTTTTCCTGAAACCTCATTTCATTATTACGGTTTTGTTTGTCACTTTTATACATTTCTTTTGCATCTTGTACTAAAAATCTATCTCAAAGAAGCTTCCACTCATATTTCTTATCCTATCACTTGACTACAAAATGGAATGAACTTAATTCTTTCCCCCTGTGATGACACATTAACTATTTAAAGAAGTCCATCATGGCCCCCAGTCTTTTCACCTTTAAACAACACAATTCCTAACAGTTCAACATTTCTCATATTCTTTCACCATCATGATTACTCTTTTCTAAATACAGTTTGATCCTGTGCTCAGTGATTCAGTCATGTCTGACTCTTTGTGACTGGACAGTAGCCTGCCATGCTCCTCTGTTTATGGGATTTTTCAGGCAAGAATACTGGAGTGGGTTGCCCTTTTCCTCCTTCAGGGGATCTTCCTGACCCAGGGATAGAACTCAAGTCTTCTGTCTCCTGCATTGCAGGCAGATTCCTTACCCTCTGAGCCATTGGGAAAGGCCAATATTGTCATTTCTAGAAAGCTAATCAGTAGAGTATGTCACTTCCTTGGTCCAGAATCTACACTTCCTTTATTGTTATTTTTTATTATTATTATTTTTAAATCTTGGCTGCTTTTATTCTTTTTTTATATAGTTTTTTTTTTTCTTTAATCATTTATTTATTTGGTTCCACTGGGTCTTAGTTATGGCATGTGGGATCTAATTCCCTGACCAGGGATCGAACCTAGGCCCCCTCCATTGGGAACACAGAGTCCTAATCACTGGACCACCAGAGAAGTCCCTATTGTTTTTTTATATTTGTTTATTTTCATCCATCTTTATTCTTTGGCCTGTGTGGGCCTCCCACTGCAGTGGCCTCTCTCGTTGCAGAACACCCGCTCTGGGCGTATTCGCTCCAGAGCACTGACTTGCAATTAGACACACCCGTCCAGTTGTTCCGCGGCACGTGGCATCTTCCTGGGCCTGGGATAGAACGGCGCCCCTTGCACTGCAAGGCAGACTCTTCACCCACTGGACCACCAGGGAAGCCCCTATTGTTATATTTTTTTTTAGTAAAAGGCAAAAGATTTATTTGATCTTATGCTTCATTTAAGTCAGTTTAATACCTTAGTATTTTTCTTGGCAGTCATTAACTTGGATTGAGTTCCTATCTACTAAAATTTCCAAGCATTTTTCTCATGTGCTGCCGCTTATGCTGTACATTGTATAGCCCGTAGAAGCAGTTATCTTTTCTAACTTGAAGTAAAGCTCCTTACCTTTAACCCCTCAATAATTCTTTCACCATCATGATTACTCTTTTCTAAATACAGTTTGATCCTGTGCTCAGTGATTCAGTCATGTCTGACTCTTTGTGACTGGACAGTAGCCTGCCATGCTCCTCTGTTTATGGGATTTTTCAGGCAAGAATACTGGAGTGGGTTGCCCTTTTCCTCCTTCAGGGGATCTTCCTGACCCAGGGATAGAACTCAAGTCTTCTGTCTCCTGCATTGCAGGCAGATTCCTTACCCTCTGAGCCATTGGGAAAGGCCAATATTGTCATTTCTAGAAAGCTAATCAGTAGAGTATGTCACTTCCTTGGTCCAGAATCTACACTTCCTTTATTGTTATTTTTTATTATTATTATTTTTAAATCTTGGCTGCTTTTATTCTTTTTTTATATAGTTTTTTTTTTTCTTTAATCATTTATTTATTTGGTTCCACTGGGTCTTAGTTATGGCATGTGGGATCTAATTCCCTGACCAGGGATCGAACCTAGGCCCCCTCCATTGGGAACACAGAGTCCTAATCACTGGACCACCAGAGAAGTCCCTATTGTTTTTTTATATTTGTTTATTTTCATCCATCTTTATTCTTTGGCCTGTGTGGGCCTCCCACTGCAGTGGCCTCTCTCGTTGCAGAACACCCGCTCTGGGCGTATTCGCTCCAGAGCACTGACTTGCAATTAGACACACCCGTCCAGTTGTTCCGCGGCACGTGGCATCTTCCTGGGCCTGGGATAGAACGGCGCCCCTTGCACTGCAAGGCAGACTCTTCACCCACTGGACCACCAGGGAAGCCCCTATTGTTATATTTTTTTTTAGTAAAAGGCAAAAGATTTATTTGATCTTATGCTTCATTTAAGTCAGTTTAATACCTTAGTATTTTTCTTGGCAGTCATTAACTTGGATTGAGTTCCTATCTACTAAAATTTCCAAGCATTTTTCTCATGTGCTGCCGCTATGCTGTACATTGTATAGCCCGTAGAAGCAGTTATCTTTTTCTAACTTGAAGTAAAGCTCCTTACATTTAACTCTGCTAAATTTTCAACCATCTCCTCCCCAACTTTTCTAAAATCACCCATTCCCAATTTTGCTTGATTTACAGGTTTAATAAACATATTTTCATGTCAGTAATTGAACTGTTTAAAGGACAAGACCTTCACTGAGGATCTTTCCTTATTTTTATACTAATCCACTAATTAGTCTACAGTTACAATAATTCAACCATTTACATTAATCTAATTATTAGCAATAATACATATTTACTAACTTCACCCTATTAAAACCAATGTGGCAGGAGAGTGAAGTCAGTAACAATAGAAAACACTCTGTGATGATGAAGTATTTACTGCTTCTGTCAAAACTGTGCAATAGATTCCTAGACCTCATGTTTTTTGGCCAAGGAAGACATTTCCTATTGCAATTCTCTACTTTATTTACTGGACTTGGCACTAAGTAAGTTTTAGTTATTAAAGAAGATCAAGTCTTCTCTTAAATAACAAAGATTTGGCCTTGTTAAAGACATTTCAAAAATGTATCACGGATTTCTCAGGTAAGTCCAAAAGAGAAGTTCTGAATAGGCTTAGGAATATACATACAGTCTTTCAAACGTATTCCTTTAAAGATGAGGACACTTTTTAAAAGAGTAAGTTTCACTGTGTTTGTTAAGCCATTAAAGACAGTTTAACCTAGTAGTCAAACACATTAGATTTGGTCTGGTTCAATGCCCAGTTCTGCTACTTACCAGCTGTTTGATTTGGGGCAGATATAGCAATGCTTAGTATAGTGCCTGGCACCTAGCGAAAGCTATAAAAACAAAAGTTACTAAAATTTATTGAGTATCACTTTTTACGTTAGATACTGCATGAAGTGCTTAATACGCTGTCTCATTTTATTTCCAAACAATTCTATGAAGTGGACACTTTCGTTATCCCGAGATCACAGATGAGAAAATTTGAAATGGAAAGATTATGCAACTTGCTAAGGTTAAAAATGCAAGAAAAGATAAGTTTCTCCGTCTTCAGACCAGGATTTCAAACACAATTCTATCCTTCCAGTTCCTGAATATCAATAAAACCCTCACGAGGTCTTATCAGTTTAAGAGAATGAATAGGAAGGTACTGACCAGTAACCAGTCAGGGAGCTTCCAAGGAGCTCAAAAGGTCCTGCAGGGTGTAGTTTTACTTTGATGATTCACCAAGGTGAGGCTCTGGCCCTCAGTCCTATAGGCTTACAAATCCAATTCATTATAGATTGTATATTTATCTCCCAGAGCAGATTCAAGCTTCCAGAAACTGGTATGCAAAATCAGAGCACCAGTTAATTCACAATGAAAGTTATAAGCAGAAATAGAATAGCCAACGGCTAAAACATTTGTGTCCTGTGACCAACACCTGAGAATCAGATTCTAAGCAGGCTGCTTGCTAGGCACTGAATCATAAACAAGGGTGTCTGCTTTATGTATGATTGTTTGCCAGAACCAAACTCATCCAACTCCAAAGCAGTAATTTACTTGCCTCTAGAATTGAACAGGCCAATGTAACCTCTTACCCGAAAACATAGGGATAAACATTACCAGCATTTGCTTCTTAGACCCTCTTTTTTTCCTCTTTTTGGGGGATGATCAATTCTTCTCTGATTTTAGGTTAATATTTTTTCAGGGCACAGCATTATTCTTCCTTTATTTAGATTTAAATTTTTATATTTTTTAATCTATGTATTTATGTATAGACACTCTGCGTGACTCCCCAGCCAGGGACTAAACCTGTGCCCTGGGTGCTGAAAGCGTGGTCCCTAACCACTGGATAACCAGGGAAGTCCTAGCTTTTGAACAACTATTCTTTGATCCATTATGTATTGATTTGAAGATTTAAATCTAAAAGGGTCACTCTAGTTGCAGGATCTTGGTGGGGAGTCCTCTCACTGAGGCCTAGAAGTACTGACAGTGTCAATAAAAGACAAGATCTCTCTGGTGGAAGCTGCTTTCTCCTTTTCTGAAGGTTTTGGTGGTTGGCTTTCTAGTTTCAGAAATGGAGACTGGGCCAGAATTGCAACTAGCTGCTGAAAAACCATCGACAGGAGAAGACTGGATCCGACCACAAAAAAGATATCCCACAACCAAGAGCAAAGGATAAGTCACAACAAGACGCCGTGGAATCTGCATTCTCTGGTCAGGCATCAACCCTGGGCTACGAGGGCACTGACCGAACCTCACGAGGTCTTATCAGTTTAAGAGAATGAATAGGAAGGTTATTCAGGAGCTTCCAAGGAGCTCAAAAGGTCCTGCAGGGTGTAGTTTTACTTTGATGATTCACCAAGGTGAGGCTCTGGCCCTCAGTCCTATAGGCTTACAAATCCAATTCATTATAGATTGTATATTTATCTCCCAGAGCAGATTCAAGCTTCCAGAAACTGGTATGCAAAATCAGAGCACCAGTTAATTCACAATGAAAGTTATAAGCAGAAATAGAATAGCCAACGGCTAAAACATTTGTGTCCTGTGACCAACACCTGAGAATCAGATTCTAAGCAGGCTGCTTGCTAGGCACTGAATCATAAACAAGGGTGTCTGCTTTATGTATGATTGTTTGCCAGAACCAAACTCATCCAACTCCAAAGCAGTAATTTACTTGCCTCTAGAATTGAACAGGCCAATGTAACCTCTTACCCGAAAACATAGGGATAAACATTACCAGCATTTGCTTCTTAGACCCTCTTTTTTTCCTCTTTTTGGGGGATGATCAATTCTTCTCTGATTTTAGGTTAATATTTTTTCAGGGCACAGCATTATTCTTCCTTTATTTAGATTTAAATTTTTATATTTTTTAATCTATGTATTTATGTATAGACACTCTGCGTGACTCCCCAGCCAGGGACTAAACCTGTGCCCTGGGTGCTGAAAGCGTGGTCCTAACCACTGGATAACCAGGGAAGTCCTAGCTTTTGAACAACTATTCTTTGATCCATTATGTATTGATTTGAAGATTTAAATCTAAAAGGGTCACTCTAGTTGCAGGATCTTGGTGGGGAGTCCTCTCACTGAGGCCTAGAAGTACTGACAGTGTCAATAAAAGACAAGATCTCTCTGGTGGAAGCTGCTTTCTCCTTTTCTGAAGGTTTTGGTGGTTGGCTTTCTAGTTTCAGAAATGGAGACTGGGCCAGAATTGCAACTAGCTGCTGAAAAACCATCGACAGGAGAAGACTGGATCCGACCACAAAAAAGATATCCCACAACCAAGAGCAAAGGATAAGTCACAACAAGACGCCGTGGAATCTGCATTCTCTGGTCAGGCATCAACCCTGGGCTACGAAGAGGGAGCACTGACTCAAGACCATACACTACCAGAGAATGCCTAATACTAGAGAACATTAAACAGCGAGAACTCCAACAAAGGCAAGCACTTGTGTGCAAATCCTGGCATCACCAATCACCAAGACCACCCTGAATAAGATGCCTCATCCAAACAACAAACAAGACAAAAATACAAAACCAATCACCCATAGACCTAACTCAGAGTCTGGAAAAAGAAAACCTCAAACATAGTTCATTTAAAAATTAATAATGATAATGAAAAGGCAGAGAAATACTGCACAAATGAAGGAACAATCTACAAACATACAAGTCCAAATAAACAAAGAGGAATTAGACAAACTTTCGGAAAGAGAATTCAGAAGAATGATAGTAATGATGATCCAAAGCTCAAAAAATAGGATTTTAGAGAAAATGCAAGAATCAACACACTGAACAAAGAAATACAAGAACTTAAAAGATATCAAACAGAGACAAACAACTCAATTGCTGAACTTAAAAATACTCTAGAATGAATCAAGAACAGAGTATCTGAGGCAGAAGACCAGATAAATGAACTGGAAGACAGACTAGTGGAAGTAACTGCTGAAGAACAGAATAAAGCTCAAAGAATGAAAAGAGCTGAGGATAGTCTCAGAGACCTCTGGGATAATATCAAATGCACCAACATTCTAATCATAGGGTTTCCAGAAGAAGAAGAAAAGAAAGGCTATGAGAAATTTTTTGAAGAGAATATAGTTGAAAACTTCCCCAACAGGGAAAAGAAATAGTCAGTCAAGTCCAAGAAGCCCAAAGAGTCCTATACAGGATAAACCCTAGGAGAAACACACCAAGACACATATTAACTAGCCTAACACAGACTAAACACAAAGACAGAATACTTAAAGCAGCAAGGGAAAAGCAATTAGTGACACACAAGGGAAACCCCGTATGTTTAACAGCTGATCATGCAGCAGAAACTCTGCAGGCCAGAAGGGAATTGCAAGACGTTTTTAGAGCACTGAAAGAAAAAATTGCAACCAAGAATGCTCTACCCTGCAAGGATCTCATTCGAAATTGATGGAGAAATCAGAAACGGAGACCGTTGCTGTCCATTGTCAGTTGAACCATAAGGAAGGCTGAGTGCTGAGGAATTAGTGCTTTCAAACTGTGATACAGGAGAAGACTCTTGGGAGTCCCTTGGACTGCAAGGAGATCAAACCAATCAATCTTAAAGGAAGTCAACCCTGAACATACAATGGAAGGACTGATGCTAAAGCTGAAGTGCCAATACTTTGGCCACCTGATGTGAAGAGATGACTCATTGAAAAAGACCCTGCTGCCAGGAAAGACTGAAGGAAAGAAAGAAGGCAGCAGCAGAGGATGAGATGGTTAGAAAGCATCACTGTTCTGCCTGGGAAACCTACCTTAGCAGGCAGATGTCCAGATCAGCAAATACCCCATTTTTATGGTCAAAATATACACAAACATGTGCACACCACACAAAATAAGGTTGAAATGGGTGGGGTCATATCCATTTGTCACTTTCACTGGAAAATTTCATGGGCAGCTTCCAATATGCTTAGACAAATTTAGATGAATGGAGGCACTGACTAATGGTAACAGATAACGACTATTACCAACTACAAATGAAGGCCTGAAAATCCTGAGTCATTCATGAGAGCTACTTAAATGACAAAGGAGGGGAACTCAGAAAAATGAAAACAAAATGTCTTGAGGTGGTAAATTAATAATAATAATAATAAATAACATTCAGATATGTAAATGGGTAAAATATGCTTAGTTTGGGGGAGAGATCAAGTAAAGTCCAGTAAACAGGGCCAAGTCTTACATAATTGCATTATGTACAATCTTTTAAGCAATAAAAACTATTTTAACCATCAATAAAAAAAAGAAAGCATCACTGACTCAATGGATATGAATTTAAGCAAACTCCTGGAGACTGGAGACAGGGAAGGCCAGGGAAGCCCAGTATGCTGCATTTCATGGGGTTGCATGGAGTTCAAAACCAACTGAAAACTGAAAGGTAACAAACACTGTGTTTTATAGCCAGTGAAGGGATAGACTGCTTGGAGGAAGAGCTGATCATGCAGCAGAAACTCTGCAGGCCAGAAGGGAATTGCAAGACGTTTTTAGAGCACTGAAAGAAAAAATTGCAACCAAGAATGCTCTACCCTGCAAGGATCTCATTCGAAATTGATGGAGAAATCAGAAACGGAGACCGTTGCTGTCCATTGTCAGTTGAACCATAAGGAAGGCTGAGTGCTGAGGAATTAGTGCTTTCAAACTGTGATACAGGAGAAGACTCTTGGGAGTCCCTTGGACTGCAAGGAGATCAAACCAATCAATCTTAAAGGAAGTCAACCCTGAACATACAATGGAAGGACTGATGCTAAAGCTGAAGTGCCAATACTTTGGCCACCTGATGTGAAGAGATGACTCATTGAAAAAGACCCTGCTGCCAGGAAAGACTGAAGGAAAGAAAGAAGGCAGCAGCAGAGGATGAGATGGTTAGAAAGCATCACTGTTCTGCCTGGGAAACCTACCTTAGCAGGCAGATGTCCAGATCAGCAAATACCCCATTTTTATGGTCAAAATATACACAAACATGTGCACACCACACAAAATAAGGTTGAAATGGGTGGGGTCATATCCATTTGTCACTTTCACTGGAAAATTTCATGGGCAGCTTCCAATATGCTTAGACAAATTTAGATGAATGGAGGCACTGACTAATGGTAACAGATAACGACTATTACCAACTACAAATGAAGGCCTGAAAATCCTGAGTCATTCATGAGAGCTACTTAAATGACAAAGGAGGGGAACTCAGAAAAATGAAAACAAAATGTCTTGAGGTGGTAAATTAATAATAATAATAATAAATAACATTCAGATATGTAAATGGGTAAAATATGCTTAGTTTGGGGGAGAGATCAAGTAAAGTCCAGTAAACAGGGCCAAGTCTTACATAATTGCATTATGTACAATCTTTTAAGCAATAAAAACTATTTTAACCATCAATAAAAAAAAGAAAGCATCACTGACTCAATGGATATGAATTTAAGCAAACTCCTGGAGACTGGAGACAGGGAAGGCCAGGGAAGCCCAGTATGCTGCATTTCATGGGGTTGCATGGAGTTCAAAACCAACTGAAAACTGAAAGGTAACAAACACTGTGTTTTATAGCCAGTGAAGGGATAGACTGCTTGGAGGAAGAGTTACGTGGTTCTGCTTTTGGCTTTGCCAGCTCTGCAGGAGCTGCATGCACATGGTGTTAAGTGATTTTTTTCCCCTGGGCTCTTTGCTGTAGGTCCAGGCAACCTTCCTACTCACATGCAGAGCTTTCAGAATGCCTGGGAGTTTCCTGCTGATAACAACATGAAATAGTTGCAACCAGTGAAGATAAGGTTGAAGCGCTACTAGCTAGAGCAGTCAAGACTTAAAGGAAGTCTGATCTAGCAATCTCACTACTGGGCATATGCCCTGAGAAAACCATAATTGAAAATGACCTATCCCCCGCATTGTTCACTGCAGCACTATTTACAATAGCTAGAACATGGAAGCAACCTAGATGTCCATCGACAGATGAATGGATAAAGAAGCAGTGGTATATGTACACGATGGAATATTACCCAGCCATAAAAGGAACACATTTGAGTTAGTTCTAATGAGACGGACGAAACTAAAACCTGTTATACAGAATGAAATAATTCATAAACAGAAAAACAAATACCATATATTAATGCATATATATGGACTCTACAAAGATGGTACTGATGAACCTAGTTGCAGGGCAGCAATGGAGATGTGGGGCTACCTCTAGTGGCTCAGATGGTAAAGAATCTGCCTGCAATGTGGGAGAACCAGGTTCAGTCCCTGGGTTGGGAAGATTCCTGGAGAAGGGAATGAAAACCCACTCCAGTATTCTTGCCTGGAAAAACCCCATGACAGAGGAGCCTGGCAGGCTATAGTCCATAAAGCTGCAAAGAATTGGACAATACTGAACAACTAACACACACACAGTGGAGACACAGACATAGAGTAGAGACTTATGAACACAGTAGGGGAATGAGAGGGTGGGATGAGAGAGTAGTATAGAAACATATGCACTATGTAAAATTAGATAGCGAGTGGGAATGTGCTATATGACACAGGGAGGGAGTTCCAACCTTGCTCTGTGACACCTAAAGGGATGGGATGGGATGGGAGGTGGGAGGGAGGTTCAAGAGGGAGAGGAGATATGTATACCTATGGGTGATTCATGTTGATGTATGGCAGAGACCAACACAATATTGTAAAACAATTATCCTCCAATAAAGAATAAACAATTTTTTAAAAAACCTGAAAGGAGGGAAGCTGCTCCCAGAACGTTTGGGCCCAGGGTTACTGCAGAGTTTAAGGTCGAGGAACAGATGTCTTACTACCTACATAGGCTACGCAGTAGCTGTGAGCAGCAGATGACAGCGAAAGAAGGGTGTGGACAAGCTCTTCTTGTCTCCTGCAGGTGAGGAGTTGACACATCTTTAGCATTCAAGGACAAGAAAGAGGGTCCTCCCAGTGCAGTATTTTCCCAGCACTAAGCTACTGGGCTGCCACATTGAACAGATACAAGAACGGAAGCCCCTGACTTTTGTGCCCTACCATTCTTGTTCCGTTCTAGAGGAGGGGAAGAATCTGGGTCTACCAGACCTACAGCTCCCAGTGCATAAACACAGGACACTGGACAGACTCGATAATACCCACAGCCTCTCCCTGGAGGGATCTCTGGATGGTACTGGGAGGGGGCAGGGCGAATCATGGTGTCCAGCTACTGTTATGGATTCTCTTCACTGAAGGCCAAAAGGGGACTCGACTGTCAGGTCCACCCCCTCAAATATGATTTACCATACCCCACGATTCTCCAACAATCATACATCAGAATGAAGCTCCCACCAGTGTCCAGAGCTTAACTGAGTAGAGCTGACCCCTTTCTGACTCCAGATTCTTGTAAGGAGTTTGTTTTCTGAACATTCCTCTCTGTACACTCCCCTCATTTTAATTGGCCCTACCCATGGAGGTATATTCCAGATCTTTCTCCTTTATCTTTGGCTTGGCTCAAGCCTCTGATCCCTCCACGGTGGAGACTAAAAGCAAGGAGATGGCCAAAATAGGCAGTCAGGGAAGAGCACAGGCATTCCTATTGCATCTGCTCAGTCTCTCAGCAATCCTCATGTCAAGGAACTGCTCAAGTTTCCAGGCTGGGCCCAGAGAGAGAGAGAGGCTCCCCTTCCTTATTCCCAGTATGAGACACAGAGCAAGGTCTCTCAGAGGCAGTCTTTGGGGAGACCTCTTGAGTGCTGAAAGTCATAGATACTGGTGTTGAATGTGGGTGTTCTCCAGCAGCTTCTTTCTGGATGCAATTCCTCAGAGCTCTTCCCTGGGTCTGGGTGAGGCAGGGTCTGGCTAGCTGTGCTCCCACCATCACTCCTTGTCCTTTCATTGCCATTGGCTCTCACAGCAGGTGGCCGGTTACTGCAGAGTTTAAGGTCGAGGAACAGATGTCTTACTACCTACATAGGCTACGCAGTAGCTGTGAGCAGCAGATGACAGCGAAAGAAGGGTGTGGACAAGCTCTTCTTGTCTCCTGCAGGTGAGGAGTTGACACATCTTTAGCATTCAAGGACAAGAAAGAGGGTCCTCCCAGTGCAGTATTTTCCCAGCACTAAGCTACTGGGCTGCCACATTGAACAGATACAAGAACGGAAGCCCCTGACTTTTGTGCCCTACCATTCTTGTTCCGTTCTAGAGGAGGGGAAGAATCTGGGTCTACCAGACCTACAGCTCCCAGTGCATAAACACAGGACACTGGACAGACTCGATAATACCCACAGCCTCTCCCTGGAGGGATCTCTGGATGGTACTGGGAGGGGGCAGGGCGAATCATGGTGTCCAGCTACTGTTATGGATTCTCTTCACTGAAGGCCAAAAGGGGACTCGACTGTCAGGTCCACCCCCTCAAATATGATTTACCATACCCCACGATTCTCCAACAATCATACATCAGAATGAAGCTCCCACCAGTGTCCAGAGCTTAACTGAGTAGAGCTGACCCCTTTCTGACTCCAGATTCTTGTAAGGAGTTTGTTTTCTGAACATTCCTCTCTGTACACTCCCCTCATTTTAATTGGCCCTACCCATGGAGGTATATTCCAGATCTTTCTCCTTTATCTTTGGCTTGGCTCAAGCCTCTGATCCCTCCACGGTGGAGACTAAAAGCAAGGAGATGGCCAAAATAGGCAGTCAGGGAAGAGCACAGGCATTCCTATTGCATCTGCTCAGTCTCTCAGCAATCCTCATGTCAAGGAACTGCTCAAGTTTCCAGGCTGGGCCCAGAGAGAGAGAGAGGCTCCCCTTCCTTATTCCCAGTATGAGACACAGAGCAAGGTCTCTCAGAGGCAGTCTTTGGGGAGACCTCTTGAGTGCTGAAAGTCATAGATACTGGTGTTGAATGTGGGTGTTCTCCAGCAGCTTCTTTCTGGATGCAATTCCTCAGAGCTCTTCCCTGGGTCTGGGTGAGGCAGGGTCTGGCTAGCTGTGCTCCCACCATCACTCCTTGTCCTTTCATTGCCATTGGCTCTCACAGCAGTTGTTGCTCATGGTTGCCACAGGCGATACACCTATTATTGTTGTTATTTTTAACACTCTGAGAACTGACCCACAGAGTTGAAAGATTTCCACAAAGCCAGGCAGTAGGGACCGGTGACCACCAGGGCAAGACTTCCTTGACTGATTGACTCAGAAACATTTGTTGAGTATTGGCGTGTGCAATGTGAATGTGCATCCTGATGATGTGGAGGGAAACCAAGATGAATGAGGAAACAAGATCCACTCTTTCAGGGAGTTACATCCTAACAGAAGCCTTTGCTGTTATTGTTTAGTCACTGAGTTGTGTCCGCCTCTTTTGTGACCCCATGGACTGTAGCCCACCATGTTCCTCTGTCCATGGGATTTCCCAGGCAAGAATACTGGAGTGGGTAGCTATTCCCTTCTCCAGAGTATTTCCCAATCCAAGGATGAAACCCTGTGTCTCCTGCATAGGCAGGAGGATTCTTTTTTTTTTTTTTTTAACAGAGTTTTGTTGTTTAATGCACCATATCAACATATGGGCAGGTGGAATCTTTACCACTGAGCCACCAGGGAAGTCCAATGGAGCCCTAGGTGCAAATATAATGTGAGGACAGAAAGGCAGATCACAGTTATACCCTCCAAATCTGCAAAAGTTGGAGGAGAGCTTTTTCAACTATCAGGCTACCAAGCAGATGCCTGCTCATCTCCTGGGGTAGTCTGATTCTGTTTTTGCCTAAGAAGGCAACACTGGTGAATGGGTGGTTCAGTGGTAGACTTCTCTAAGAAGGCAGCACTAAGGTTAATAAAGTCAGTTGTAACATGTTAAGCATCATAAAATAAATATTTCATAATGCCCTATGCACCTAGGACATGTGTATATAACAGGAGCTCAGTGTTTCATCACTTTCTTTTAAATGAACCTCTTTTGAATTAATGAAATGGGTTGACTGCCCTTCACCTCCCTTTTATGAAGTGAAAGAGAAATAGAAAAATAGAAGTAAGAAATAGAAGCTGCACTTCCCTGTTCCTCAGGGCAACTAACAAGAGAACAAACAGGGTTCAGTACCAAGAATAAAGTTGACTCATACGCTAGGCTCTCTCCCCTTTTAGAACGCATTGATTGAAGACTTGGAATGGGATAACATTCATTCTCTTAGGGAAACAGAAGAAGTCGCCAAGGGAGAGAAACGAAGGAGGGAAGAAGAGGGAAAATGAGGTGAAGGAACAGCAGGCAGTGGTCACTGCACTGCCTCTGCCTGTCTCTTCATCACCACAGAAAAGGTTCTTCCAGGAAAATTATATTCTAGGCAGAGTGATGAGGATGAGCAGAAATCGCATATATTCTGGCCCAACAACCTAGGGGAAGAAAGTAAGTCTTGTGACAATATGAATATCTTTGTGGCCTGGTACCAGCTCAAGGGGCTTCCCAGGTAGTGCAGTGGTAAAGAACCTGCCTGCCAATTCAGGAGACATAGATGAGGGTTCGATCCCTGGGTTGAGAAGATCCCCTGGAGGAGGAAATGGAAACCCATTTCAGTGTTCTTGCCTGGGAAACCCCATGGACAGAAGAGCCTGGTGGGCTACAGACCATAGGGTTGCAAAGAATTAGACATGACTGAGCACACATGAACACATACCAGTCCAAGATCCTCAGGTCTAGAATACTTAAAAACAAAAATCAACAAGACTATAAGCTCTAATATAGAGAATTAGAAGTAAAGAGAGTAGGTGAACATTTCCCAAGGAAGGAGTTTCCATGAGTGCCATTGAGTAACCTCAGGGCAAGAGATGAGAGCCTAACATCCAGGAGTGGCCCAAGGTCCATGTATAAGATAAGGACAACCAGGTCTCCCACAAGTGCACATCGAAACAGTGGCATGAAGGAAAACAGCACCTAGGAATCTTGGTTTTCTAGATAAAGGAGGTAAATAAGATGTTTTATCCTCCAGTAAATTCATTTTTTCTGCACCACTGCCTTTGCTTCTACTATTCCTGCCAGGTGTCTTAATACTATTTAAATATTCATGTTTGTTTTTATATAAACTACTTAACGGCAGGGATAATATTTGTACCTTTGCCTTTGGTGGCAACTAGCTCAATGCCTGTTCTTATTAAGTCATTAAGAAATGCTGTTTGATTTAATGTTATAGGAGAATTAGACTTTAAGGGTCAACAGCTGCAAGGGCTGGCAATCCATAGAATTTCCATGAGGCAAAGCAACATTTGGCAATTACAAGGACATTTCACTGAAGTGAAGAGGAGTGTCAGATTTTGCAATAGTTCTTCAAATAAAATAGATTTTCTGAAGTAGTTGGGTTCTCAGAAAATTATATACTGAATGGCAAAAGGTAATCCAGGTTTTCACCTTTATAGAGATCATGCAAGATATAATCTCTGCCGGATTCAAATGGGAAAGGGTGACCTTTATAACTTTTCTTAGCACGATATGGCATTATGCTATGTACTGCATGTGGAGGATATTTTAAAAAGTGAAACGTTATTATTGCCCAGAAGCTTAAAATGTTAATGTTGAGTCAATGGAAATATACATTAACTAGCCAATGTTTATGCTGAATTATAAATAAAACATTTTAGCACTGCTATTGGAAACGGTGTCCTAAGATGGTGGCCATTTCTGAGATGGATCTTCAAGACCCCCAATTTTTGTGGGTCTCTTCTCCTCTGGGGCTTCACAAGTTATTCTGTGGACATCTGAAATATGATAAAGTTTATTTCTTTAAACCCCACCCCACTCCATCTCGCTCACAACTATTTATATTTTGAGACAGCATTTCATATACCTGGTGTAACAATGTGTTTATTAGCCCTTCACTTCATACTGCTCTAGCCTGTGAGCTTGAATCTATAACCTTTAACTTAGAGTTTCAGCTTCACTCAAGGACTCAAATTCTTCCTTCTAGAAGAGCATGAGAAAACTAGGTCACTTTAAGATTCAGTCTCAGAAGTAATCAAGTTTGAAGGAGGTTCCTCACTTATACTTCTATTCCCCAGAACTAGATTTCTTGCTGGTAATTTCTCCTCCCATAAATAAAATTACAGCTCCCCAAACTATATTCTTATCAATGGGGCCCCTGTTTTCTTTGATTTTTTTGGATACCAACTTTCTGCACACCTGTTCTGTTCACATTATCTAATGCTTGCTTAGATTAACATCTTGAATCTTAGATTCATTCTGGACTTTTACCATAAGTAAACACTTCCTGCCTGGTCCTTGGGGGCTAGCTTTGGAGACAGAGTCACAAAGAAGGCACTACACTTGTAGCCCAAGGGTTTCTTATTTCAAGTGTTTCTCAAGGCAAGAAGCGCAATTAAGAGGCTGCAGCTCTGTGACAGGCATAGTTCTTCAAATAAAATAGATTTTCTGAAGTAGTTGGGTTCTCAGAAAATTATATACTGAATGGCAAAAGGTAATCCAGGTTTTCACCTTTATAGAGATCATGCAAGATATAATCTCTGCCGGATTCAAATGGGAAAGGGTGACCTTTATAACTTTTCTTAGCACGATATGGCATTATGCTATGTACTGCATGTGGAGGATATTTTAAAAAGTGAAACGTTATTATTGCCCAGAAGCTTAAAATGTTAATGTTGAGTCAATGGAAATATACATTAACTAGCCAATGTTTATGCTGAATTATAAATAAAACATTTTAGCACTGCTATTGGAAACGGTGTCCTAAGATGGTGGCCATTTCTGAGATGGATCTTCAAGACCCCCAATTTTTGTGGGTCTCTTCTCCTCTGGGGCTTCACAAGTTATTCTGTGGACATCTGAAATATGATAAAGTTTATTTCTTTAAACCCCACCCCACTCCATCTCGCTCACAACTATTTATATTTTGAGACAGCATTTCATATACCTGGTGTAACAATGTGTTTATTAGCCCTTCACTTCATACTGCTCTAGCCTGTGAGCTTGAATCTATAACCTTTAACTTAGAGTTTCAGCTTCACTCAAGGACTCAAATTCTTCCTTCTAGAAGAGCATGAGAAAACTAGGTCACTTTAAGATTCAGTCTCAGAAGTAATCAAGTTTGAAGGAGGTTCCTCACTTATACTTCTATTCCCCAGAACTAGATTTCTTGCTGGTAATTTCTCCTCCCATAAATAAAATTACAGCTCCCCAAACTATATTCTTATCAATGGGGCCCCTGTTTTCTTTGATTTTTTTGGATACCAACTTTCTGCACACCTGTTCTGTTCACATTATCTAATGCTTGCTTAGATTAACATCTTGAATCTTAGATTCATTCTGGACTTTTACCATAAGTAAACACTTCCTGCCTGGTCCTTGGGGGCTAGCTTTGGAGACAGAGTCACAAAGAAGGCACTACACTTGTAGCCCAAGGGTTTCTTATTTCAAGTGTTTCTCAAGGCAAGAAGCGCAATTAAGAGGCTGCAGCTCTGTGACAGGCTCATAGTCATCAACTTGTTCATAATCCAAACACTAGGACAGATGATTTCTGCTTTAAGGTGTGAGGCAAGGAAATGGATATTTTAGGAAAAAAAACTTCATACAGCCTTAAGTGGATTAGGTAACAAGATAATGAAGATATTATACACCTTAATGTTTACATCAGATCAAATGAGATAATGCAAAATACCTGGCACTACACAAACACTAGTTCTTTTCCCTCTGCATATATATTTTCCAGTTAAAGTGCTTTTGTATGCATTAACCTCCCCAAACCTTCTGAACTGGGTGTTTTCTCAAAGAATAGTGGCTTGACTCCCAAAACAGCTCATCTGAAAAACTGCAGGGCCAAGAGTCACACTCAGATCTTCAGACACCAAAGCCACTTCTCTTTCCCCTACACCCAGACCCTTCTTATCTCATTGTCCTAAATTTAAGATTACAAAGGCATGGACTAGAGTGTTAACTGATGTGAGCCCCTGGGTAGAAGAGCTTTGGGAGACCTCATTACTATATGTCCTTATTTGTCAAAAAAATCCAAAAACTGTCTCTTTCAAGATTCACCTATTTTCATATTTTAACATCTCTAAATTGAGACAATTGGTCTTTTTCAGTTTTTACTGCTCAGCAGGAGGAAGAGGAAGAGGAGGCAGCCTGTAGTTGCTGTTGTCTGCTCATCCACAAACTTGGTTGGTATTCCTGATGGCAGGACAGGATAACTGAAACCCATGGACATTTTATTTATGTAATATATATTTTTAAATTTATTTGGCTGCATTGAGTCTTAGTTGCAGCATGTGGATCCAATTCCCTGACCAGGGATCAAACCCAGGCCCCCTGTACTGGGAGTTCAGCATCCTAGCCACTGCACCACTAGGGAATCCCCCATGGACATTTTAGCAAAAAAGAAAAAAAAAAATTAAGTACCATTTACACAAGAAATATGTATCCTAGTTGTTATAGGAAAACTTTCCCTTGACCCCTTTTGGTAAGAGCAAGAAAGCACCAGAATCAAAACTTGTAGAATGGGGGGCATCCCTGGTAGCTCCGTGGTAAAGAGGTCACCTGCCAATACAGGAGACACGGGTTCGATCCCTGATCTGGGAACATCCCACATGCTGCAGAGCAACTAAGCCCGTGAGCCACAGCTATTGAGCCTGTGCTCTAGAGCCTTGGAGCCGCAACTACTGAGCCCATGTGCTGCAACTACTGAAGCCTGTGTGCCCTACAGCCCAAGTTTCACAAGAAAAGTCACTGCAACAAGAAGTCTGCTCACCTCAACTAGAGAGTAGTCTCCACTCCCTGAGACGAGAAAAGAGCATGTAGCAGCAGTGCAGTGAAAACCCAGAATAACCATAAATGAATAATAATAATAAAA
The DNA here is from genome assembly GCA_022376925.1 of Tragulus kanchil. Taxonomy (NCBI): domain Eukaryota; kingdom Metazoa; phylum Chordata; class Mammalia; order Artiodactyla; family Tragulidae; genus Tragulus; species Tragulus kanchil. The sequence continues at coordinate 135,240,623 of JAIOJX010000024.1, forward strand.
AAAGAACGCTTGTAGAATGGATGTCAAAAGCTTGGCAGAAAATTGTAGGAAGAAAATGTGCAGCCTTGCTTAAGGAATGCTGCAGAAGATAGACGCTCAATGTAAAGACTGAACTACTGTAACTGAATTGTTTCCCTTTTATTTATGCGCTGGTGTTTGTTGTTCAGTTGCTAACTCTTTGCGACCCCAAGGACTGCAGCACACCAGGTTTCCCTGTCCTTCCCTGTCTCCTGGAGTTTGCTCAGAGTCATGTCCATTGAATCGGTGATGTTATCTAACCATCTCATCCTTTGCAGCCCCCTTCTCCTTTTGCCTTCAATCTTTCCCAGCATCAGATTCTTTTCCAGTGAGTCAGCTCTTCACATCAGGTGGCCAAAGTATTGGAGCTTCAGCTTCAGTACCAGTCCTTCCACTGAATATTCAGGGTTGATTTCCTTTAGGATTGACTGGTTTGATCTCCTTGCAGTCCAAGGGACTCTCAAAGAGTCTTCTCCAGCACCACAATTTGAAAGCATCAGTTCTTCAGCACTCAGCCTTCTTTATGGTTCAGCTCTCATGGATGACAGTCTTGTCATGGTGAAGGGACTTGTATAACTCAGGGAAGCTATGAGCACAGGGTTGCCCAAGATGGATCAGTCATGGTGGAGAGTTCGGACAAAACATGGTCCACTGGAGGAGAGAATGGCAAACCACTCCAGTATTCTTACTGAGAGCACCCCATAAACAGTATGCAAAATGTGCTATGTGATATATGATAAAAATCCATTTTCAAATAAACCTAAATAAGGCCTTTAATAAGGGCTGCATGAAAAGGAAGTTTTGCCCAGTGATTAACTTGTGGCGTTATAGTTTCTTTCTTAGCAGTATATGAAATAATGGTGTGCCCTACAACTGGTGGTGTCTTAAATTCAGTGAGGATGGACACATTATATTTGTATAAATGCTACACAGTTTATACAGTTAACTCATTGTGGTCATCTTAATAACCTTGTGATATTAGGAATGAAATATTAGCATCGATTTTTATCTATGGCAAAAGTAAGGCAGATGAAATAAACTACTCAGCCAGCTGTAGAATCAGCACAAGGACTCTTCTCAATTCAGTCATCTAGAATAAGCCTAATTCTCTTTTACCCTCTAAAAGTTCAAGGTTAGCACTGTATCAATCTAAATGCTACCATTAAAAAATGAAAAAAGCAAACCTGATGAGAACGAATATGATCATTTAGGGTGAGTATTAGAAATGCCTCCCTTTTGGCAAGGGAAGTGACTGTCAAGGCTGTAACAACAATAAATCACTCTTTAAACATTTATTTATTATTATTATTTTTTATTTATTTATCTTTTTGGGGGTCTGGTTGGGGAGGGAGGGGAGTGGGTGGGGCACTTCTATTGGTCTTTCATTTCTCTATTTTCATCCATCTTTGTTCTTTGGCTCCTGTGGGCCTCCCATCGTGGTGGCGTCTGTCGTCGCAGAGCGCCGGCTCTGGGTGCATGCGTTCCAGAGCTCCGGCTCGGTAATTGGACATATCAGTCCAGCTGCTCCAAAGCACGTGGGATCTTCCCAGGCCAGGGATCGAACTGGCACCCTTTGCACTGCAAGGTGGTGTCCCTACCCACTGGACCACCAGGGGAAGCCCAACAATGAATCACTCTTACTAGTATTGTGCACTAGTGCACAAAAGGTGTTAAGTTAATAATAGGGGTTGTATCACTCAGGGTAGTTGATGCTGCCTGTCCCAGCAGTCAAAGCCTGAATTCTTAATGGCTTAACCAACACAAATATGTATAACACATGCCCTATATCCAGCCCAGGTTGGCAGGCAGTGAAGGTTGTATTGTTCTACTCCACACCATCACTCAATTAACCAAGATGACTCAGGGTCTACAATCTTGCAGCTGGACACGTGGAACATGTAACTCCCAAGGTCACTATGAAGAGATGGAAGGGTCAGAGGAGGCACATTGGCTTATAACTTCTTCAGCCTGAAAGCAACACAAGGCTTCCTTCAGGCTATGAGCCAGAAGTCATCACTTGACCCTAACCTAGCTGAAGGGAGGCTGGGAAAAGCAGAGGAGCCAAGGAATATTCAGTGACTACTGTCTATATTGACATACTCCTATCATGATTTTCTTGAGGACAAGAGTGTTTTATTTACTGACATTCTCAAATATGTAGAATAGTATCTGGCCTATAGTGTTCATTAATAACTATTGAATTAGTAGATCAGTGAGTTAATAAATAAATGGCATATGAATTTGGTTTTCCTTGTTTTGACTATGACTCTACTCTGAAAATTTTCTAGATAGAATTAGATCCTCAAACTGAGGTTAATATTTCTGAAATACCTAGAATCAACAAGAAGGTGTTTGCGCAAGAATTTATCTGAAGGTGGAAAACTCATTTATTTTTTTAAAATTTTTATTTATTTATTTATTTATATTTTTGGAGGTGGGGTGGGGAGGGGGGATGGGCGGGCCACTTCTATTGGTCTTTCATTTCTCTATTTTTCATCCGTCTTTGTTCTTTGGCTCCTGTGGGCCTCCCATTGCGGTGGCCACTGTCATCACAGAGCGCCGGCTCTGTGCGCACGTGCGCCAGAGCTCCGGCTCGGTAATTGGACACATCGGTCCAGCCGCTCCATGGCACGTGGGATCTTCCCAGGCCAGGGTTCAAACCGGCGCCCCTTGCACTGCAAGGCGGTGTCCTTACCCACTGGACCACCAGGGGAAGCCCCATGGAAAACTCATTTTTAAAGTAATTATTAATAGATCACATGAAATCTTTTCTATAGGCGCTTAATGATTCTTTAAAAAATATTTGGAAACAACACTCAATTCTAAAAGTCCAGTTGGTTTCACTTAAAAAATGAACACAGACTGTAATCTTCAGAAAAATGATTGCTTAGGGAGTGTGAAATAACTTGCCATGATGATAAGAATTCAGACTGTGGTGATATGAAAAGGCAAGCAGTTGTCAGGCATGGGGAACTGAACAGTGAGTAGCCGTCATTTTGGCTCTGGGTCTACAATCTTGCAGCTGGACACGTGGAACATGTAACTCCCAAGGTCACTATGAAGAGATGGAAGGGTCAGAGGAGGCACATTGGCTTATAACTTCTTCAGCCTGAAAGCAACACAAGGCTTCCTTCAGGCTATGAGCCAGAAGTCATCACTTGACCCTAACCTAGCTGAAGGGAGGCTGGGAAAAGCAGAGGAGCCAAGGAATATTCAGTGACTACTGTCTATATTGACATACTCCTATCATGATTTTCTTGAGGACAAGAGTGTTTTATTTACTGACATTCTCAAATATGTAGAATAGTATCTGGCCTATAGTGTTCATTAATAACTATTGAATTAGTAGATCAGTGAGTTAATAAATAAATGGCATATGAATTTGGTTTTCCTTGTTTTGACTATGACTCTACTCTGAAAATTTTCTAGATAGAATTAGATCCTCAAACTGAGGTTAATATTTCTGAAATACCTAGAATCAACAAGAAGGTGTTTGCGCAAGAATTTATCTGAAGGTGGAAAACTCATTTATTTTTTTAAAATTTTTATTTATTTATTTATTTATATTTTTGGAGGTGGGGTGGGGAGGGGGGATGGGCGGGCCACTTCTATTGGTCTTTCATTTCTCTATTTTTCATCCGTCTTTGTTCTTTGGCTCCTGTGGGCCTCCCATTGCGGTGGCCACTGTCATCACAGAGCGCCGGCTCTGTGCGCACGTGCGCCAGAGCTCCGGCTCGGTAATTGGACACATCGGTCCAGCCGCTCCATGGCACGTGGGATCTTCCCAGGCCAGGGTTCAAACCGGCGCCCCTTGCACTGCAAGGCGGTGTCCTTACCCACTGGACCACCAGGGGAAGCCCCATGGAAAACTCATTTTTAAAGTAATTATTAATAGATCACATGAAATCTTTTCTATAGGCGCTTAATGATTCTTTAAAAAATATTTGGAAACAACACTCAATTCTAAAAGTCCAGTTGGTTTCACTTAAAAAATGAACACAGACTGTAATCTTCAGAAAAATGATTGCTTAGGGAGTGTGAAATAACTTGCCATGATGATAAGAATTCAGACTGTGGTGATATGAAAAGGCAAGCAGTTGTCAGGCATGGGGAACTGAACAGTGAGTAGCCGTCATTTTGGCTCTGATTCAACACCTTATCTTAATATCACCTGCATGATCAGGAAGGCACAGAGTTCCACACTGGTTTTCATAAAGGAATCTAAAAGTGATTATAAAATATAAAAATAAAAATGTGATTATAAGATGTCATTCAGCATTCATTCAACAAATGTTAATTAAGCACTAAGTATGTGTAAAGCACAATGCTTCCTGGAAATTCAGGTGCAAAAGACAGACATGATTCCTACCCTAATGGACTTAAAATCTAGTAGGGAAGTTGGACACTGAACAATTATTACCATAAGCATCATGGTAATAAAAAGGTTGTAAAAAGGTAAGTGCCAGGTGCTATAGAGTGATAAACTGGGGGGCTTCTTAAAGCCAAAGAATAAAAAGGACTGGGCATTGGACAAGTGAGGGAGGAGAACTCCAGATGGAGGGAATACCTTTTCTTCATAACCCCACTATGAAGTCACTCAGAATTTAATGTTTTATTATGTAGCTGGAGAAGTGGTAGTAGAACAAAGTGATTTAAGCCATGTTCAAAGGACACTGTTAATTAGGACCATACACTATATCCCTTATCTTTCAAGACAAGGCACACAATTGTCTCCCTTTTCCTGACTCAAAACAGTAGCTGAGTCAGTCACTCTTAGAACCCACCAGACACATCAACCAGCCATGGGCTAGATTGATTTAACAGATATAAATTTGCAGCCTGTTTCACGGTATGCAGGGCGAGAAGGAGTCCTAAATGGCTTTCATGCAGGAAGAGGGCGGGCTGTAGCAGTAGCGAGAAGCTTCATTGGTGAGAGCCAAGTGCTAAAAGCAGCTGCTTCTAACATTTCCGTCAGCAGTCCTCCCTCCTTCATTGTGTTATGAGACACGCATCAGATGTTCTGGTTTATAATTTCAGCCTCAGAGAACATACCCCTTGAAATCTAAGGTTCATGTATCTTTCCCTGGCATGGTGCCTATTTATCAACTGAACACTAACATCCATCTGAGACTGACAAATGCTAAGAATATTGGAACCCTTTTCTCCTACCCTTCAAAGAGGTCTGGGATCCTATGGAGTGGTTAAGACTTAAGCCCAGGTGCCTTGTTGCTGTTTTTGGTAGAAAGTGACAAAGCACAGGCTACCAAAAAGATTCTGTCCAGATGCCAGAACCATGTCAGACACAAAGTCACAGACAGCTGCTGTCTTCTGTTTGGACAGGCCAGAGGACAATGTATCTTCTTTCCTTTGGAAGACACAGTAGAGACTATACTCATGGAGGTCTTAGGTAAGCAACATTTTATCCATTAGGTAGACCAGACCTATGGAGGGTCAACACTTTGCTTTTTCACGTTGTGTATACTTTCCTGGGTAAATTAAAATAGGAAGATTCTATTATTTAGAAGAAAGTCTTTATACGCTTTTATGTCTTTGATTCAAGAGCAAGATCCTGGTTTGACTGAGATGTCAGCAAATGTTTGCCTACTATCAATCTCCAAAAATGTAAAAGTTCCTGATATTCTGATCATTTAAAAATATTTTACTTTAGGGGCTTCCCTGGTGGTCCAGTGGGTAAGGACACTGCCTTGCAGTGCAAGGGGCGCCGGTTCGATCCCTGGCCTGGAAAGATCCCACGTGCCACAGAGCGGCTGGACCCACGTGTCCAATTACCAAGCCGGAGCTCTGGTGCACATGCTGCCAGAGCCGGTGCTCTGTGACAACAGATGCCACCGCGATGGGAGGCCCACATGGGCCAAAGAACAAAGATGGATGAAAATAGACAAACGAAAGACCAGTGGAAGTGGCCCGCCCACCCCCCTCCCTCCCACCCCTGCCAAAATAAATAAATAAATTAAAATATATATATATATATTCTTTTTTCCTTGAGAGACTGCCATTAAGTATTTTTCTCGAAAGCTGTTACTTGCTTCCAAAAATGTTGGGTCAAAGAGTCACTCAGATTACTTCCCCATATCGTCTCACGCAACTATGAAAACCAATGTAAAATAATGCCAAAGGGCTTTCCTTATAAAGAACAAGATTTAAAAAGAAGAAGATTACATAATGATGACAATAATCTGTTCTAATCTAATGGCCAAAGGGTCAACTGAACACTAACATCCATCTGAGACTGACAAATGCTAAGAATATTGGAACCCTTTTCTCCTACCCTTCAAAGAGGTCTGGGATCCTATGGAGTGGTTAAGACTTAAGCCCAGGTGCCTTGTTGCTGTTTTTGGTAGAAAGTGACAAAGCACAGGCTACCAAAAAGATTCTGTCCAGATGCCAGAACCATGTCAGACACAAAGTCACAGACAGCTGCTGTCTTCTGTTTGGACAGGCCAGAGGACAATGTATCTTCTTTCCTTTGGAAGACACAGTAGAGACTATACTCATGGAGGTCTTAGGTAAGCAACATTTTATCCATTAGGTAGACCAGACCTATGGAGGGTCAACACTTTGCTTTTTCACGTTGTGTATACTTTCCTGGGTAAATTAAAATAGGAAGATTCTATTATTTAGAAGAAAGTCTTTATACGCTTTTATGTCTTTGATTCAAGAGCAAGATCCTGGTTTGACTGAGATGTCAGCAAATGTTTGCCTACTATCAATCTCCAAAAATGTAAAAGTTCCTGATATTCTGATCATTTAAAAATATTTTACTTTAGGGGCTTCCCTGGTGGTCCAGTGGGTAAGGACACTGCCTTGCAGTGCAAGGGGCGCCGGTTCGATCCCTGGCCTGGAAAGATCCCACGTGCCACAGAGCGGCTGGACCCACGTGTCCAATTACCAAGCCGGAGCTCTGGTGCACATGCTGCCAGAGCCGGTGCTCTGTGACAACAGATGCCACCGCGATGGGAGGCCCACATGGGCCAAAGAACAAAGATGGATGAAAATAGACAAACGAAAGACCAGTGGAAGTGGCCCGCCCACCCCCCTCCCTCCCCACCCCTGCCAAAATAAATAAATAAATTAAAATATATATATATATATTCTTTTTTCCTTGAGAGACTGCCATTAAGTATTTTTCTCGAAAGCTGTTACTTGCTTCCAAAAATGTTGGGTCAAAGAGTCACTCAGATTACTTCCCCATATCGTCTCACGCAACTATGAAAACCAATGTAAAATAATGCCAAAGGGCTTTCCTTATAAAGAACAAGATTTAAAAAAAGAAGAAGATTACATAATGATGACAATAATCTGTTCTAATCTAAATGACAGCAGTCTCTGAGCTCTGAGGCTTCTTGCTTTACCTTTGGGAAGCCACATTTAGATAATTTTGTGTCAGACATTTTTTCATAACCAGATATTAGACTTAATTCGAGGTGACTTGAATGACGGATTTGCTTTGAAAGGAGAGTGTTAAAGCGAGTTCTAACTAAAGTGAGGTTCTAACAGCGTTTCTTGGTCCATGTTATTACCTTTTGTACTCGATCTGTGGCCCTGAGGAAGGTAGCTGGGGAAAAAGGGAGGGTATAAAAGATATTTAAATCAGCACCATGAAACTGTATTGATAGATTTTATTTCAAATGGACTATTCTGAAGATAAGTATAGTATATGAGTAATGGGGGGGGGGCTATTTTTTGAGACAAGTGCCAATTCAAAAATAGCAAGAAAAGCTATGTTACTTAAGATATAGCAAAATCCTAAATCTTTACCTTCTCTTTTTTCAGACTTAAAAGAACACAGCCGAGCGTCCCTGGTGGTCCAGTGGGTAAGGACACCACCTTGCAGAAAAAGGGACGCCGGTTCGATTCCTGGTCTGGGAAAATCCCACGTGCCGTGGAGCGGCTGGACCCATGTGTCCAACTATGGAGTCGGAGCTCTGGAGCCCACACGCCCAGAGCCAGTGCTCTGTGAGGAGAGAGGCTGCTGCAATGGGAGGCCCACACAGGCCAAAGAACAAAAAGATAAATGAATGAAAGGTCAATAGAAGTGGCCAAAAAAAAAAACAACACAGCTGCCAACTATTACGTTATACAATAAATAGAAAGGAAGAAGAGATAAAGATTCTGGAAATTAGGAAATCAAAGTATTGTTTGGATTCTAAATGCTATCGGTGTACCCTTGGATAACTTTGGGTTTTATTTTTTTATCTATGAAATAAAGGGAACTGGATTATTTCTGACTCATCCTTGATTTTGAAGAGTTCATGATTTCATCTGACAGACAAACTCTCCCGCTTTGTTATCCTTATTTGCTTTATATGGAACGTTCGATTTTCTCCAATTAAAAAAAAAGTCACCACAGAGTTTAAAACAAAATAGCTCTATGTAGAATGTATTTCTTTTTTTTCAGGTAGTCATGGCATAACTTATAAACTATATTGATAGGACTTTCTTGGTTGTGCAGTGGATTGCTTTACTTGGCATAAGACCCTATAGGTCTATCCATGTTGTTGCAAATGGCATTATTTCTTTCTTTGTTATGGTTGGGTAATAATCCACTACATCTATACCATGAGACTCAGTTGTTTTTGAAGATCAAAAGTTACCATAATTTTGGTCCCAGACCAAAGCTTCAGTTAGTGTTCCATCTTTTACAGTTTTCCTCTTACCTATCCACAAGTAATTTTATAATTTTGTTTGGCTTGTTAAATCCCAAATCTACCAATAAATCATTTTAGGACCCTATTCTGAAGCACCATTTCCATTAATATTTTAATAATGAAATCCTCTTAGTAAGATATTAGGACTTCATCAATTTTTTGCATTGAACGGTAATAAATTTTAAATATTGGTAAGCTGATACTGGATGAACTGGAAGAACATACATTGTAGGTATTCAGTTTTTAAATGTACAGCCTCCTAGACTAGTTCAAAACTATGACAGCAGAACAGAAGTATTATATTCAGATATTTGACTCAGATTACATGTGTGGATTCGATAGGTAAATAGAAATGTAAATACCTTAGAAGTGGCTCCCATCTAGTCACTTCATTAAAACTTTCTGAAAAACAAAACAAATGGCTTTCAGTGGTCCTAACAAATGTGATGCTCTTTAGACTCCTCAGAAACAGACACTAAGCTAGAAACAATGGAAACCCACAGAACCCCCTTGCTGGACTGAGCAGGTTATTGTTGACAGTTTATCATTCAAACCACCTGTGAGACCATGTACAGAATCATAAAGCACATCTTTACATAGTTTATTGCCCCTTTACCTTTTTCCGAGCCTATCTAGAATCTTCCCTGAGCATTGTATCTGTTCTTCTCTTTCTTCTTTTTAAATTTTTTTGGTTGCTGTTTCATGTGTATATTTATAGTCTTTTTTACTTCTTTAAAAAAAAGTCACCACAGAGTTTAAAAAAAAATTTTAGTTTTTCTTTTTTGAAAAGAAAAAATGTTATTTCTTTTTTTTCAGGTAGTCATGGCATAACTTATAAACTATATTGATAGGACTTTCTTGGTTGTGCAGTGGATTGCTTTACTTGGCATAAGACCCTATAGGTCTATCCATGTTGTTGCAAATGGCATTATTTCTTTCTTTGTTATGGTTGGGTAATAATCCACTACATCTATACCATGAGACTCAGTTGTTTTTGAAGATCAAAAGTTACCATAATTTTGGTCCCAGACCAAAGCTTCAGTTAGTGTTCCATCTTTTACAGTTTTCCTCTTACCTATCCACAAGTAATTTTATAATTTTGTTTGGCTTGTTAAATCCCAAATCTACCAATAAATCATTTTAGGACCCTATTCTGAAGCACCATTTCCATTAATATTTTAATAATGAAATCCTCTTAGTAAGATATTAGGACTTCATCAATTTTTTGCATTGAACGGTAATAAATTTTAAATATTGGTAAGCTGATACTGGATGAACTGGAAGAACATACATTGTAGGTATTCAGTTTTTAAATGTACAGCCTCCTAGACTAGTTCAAAACTATGACAGCAGAACAGAAGTATTATATTCAGATATTTGACTCAGATTACATGTGTGGATTCGATAGGTAAATAGAAATGTAAATACCTTAGAAGTGGCTCCCATCTAGTCACTTCATTAAAACTTTCTGAAAAACAAAACAAATGGCTTTCAGTGGTCCTAACAAATGTGATGCTCTTTAGACTCCTCAGAAACAGACACTAAGCTAGAAACAATGGAAACCCACAGAACCCCCTTGCTGGACTGAGCAGGTTATTGTTGACAGTTTATCATTCAAACCACCTGTGAGACCATGTACAGAATCATAAAGCACATCTTTACATAGTTTATTGCCCCTTTACCTTTTTCCGAGCCTATCTAGAATCTTCCCTGAGCATTGTATCTGTTCTTCTCTTTCTTCTTTTTAAATTTTTTTGGTTGCTGTTTCATGTGTATATTTATAGTCTATTTTTTAGAAAAGGTAGAAGTTTGTGATAACTTTTTTTTGGCCTTATAAAATTGATTTTGTATTTGTTAATTTATTATTCATCTTTATTCCTCAGCCCATGTGGGCCTAGAGCACTGGCTCCGGGCGCATACGCTCCAGAGCGCTGGCTCGCAATTGGACACGATTGTCCAGCTACTTCGTGGCACGTGGGATCCCCCAGGGCCAGGGATCCAATCGGTGCACCAGGGAAGCCCTGTGATAACTTTTTGATTCTGTAAGGAACAATATCCTGTTGACTTAAGGGAATTACAAGGTCTTTTCTTGACTTTATTCTTTTAATTTGGCGGTGTTGTGTCGTAGTTGTGGCACATGGGATCTTCGCTGCCTTATGGAGGATCCTGCATTGACACACGAGCTCTCTGGTAGTCATGGAGCCAGGGCTTACCTGCTCCGTGGCATGTGGGGTCTTAGTTCCCCAGCCAGGGATCACACCGTGTCTCTTTCATTGCAAGGCAGATTCTAAACCACTGGACCACCAGGAAGTCCTTTATACGTCCTTAACTTGAATACTGAAATGTTGGTCATGATATGGAAATTAATCTAATGCACCCAAAGAACAATAAATCTTGTAAATTAAAAACTGTTAAGTAGGGGCTTCCCTGGTGGTGCAGTGGGTAAAGAGTCCGCCTTGCAGTGCAAGGAGCATTGGTTCGATCCCTGGCCCTGGAAGATCCCACGTGCGGCGGAGCAGCTGGACAGGTGTGTTCAATTACTAGCCAATGCTCTGGAGCGCATGCTCCCAGAGCCGGTGCTCTGAAAGGAGAGAGGCCACTGCGACAGGAGGTCCACACATGCCAAAGAATAAAGATGGATGAAAATAAATAAATGAAAAACCAATAAAAGAGGACAAAATTAAAAAAAAGAAGTTTAAAGAAAAAAACACTGTTAAGTGAAACAAGGAGAGATGCAGAATAGCATATTACACCATGCTGTCATTATATACACATATTAAAAAATCTATGGGAGGGCTTCCCTGGTGGTCCAGTGGGTAAGGACACCGCCTTGCAGTGCAAGGGGCGCCGGTTCGAGCCCTGGCCTGGGAAGATCCCACGTGCCGCAGAGCGGCTGGACTGATGTGTCCAATTACTGAGCAGGAGCTCTGGAGCGCATGCGCTCAGAGCCGGTGCTCTGCAACGACAGACGCCACCGCGATGGGAGGCCCGCAGGAGCCAAAGAACAAAGATGGATGAACAGAGAGAAACAAAAAGATCAACAGAAGTGGCCCGCCTGCTCCCTTCCCTCCCCAACCCGACCCCTGCCCAAAAATAAATAAATGAATCTTTAAAAAAAAAAAAAACTATGGGACCTCTGTAGTAGGTATACAATAAACACAGAATGAATAAATGGATGAATTAAGTACAATGAATGTCTTAAACATGCACTTGGATTACTAAAGCCTTGTGGAATCCATAAGTATAGCAGTGGTATGGCTAAAATGAATGTGCCTAAAATAAATGTAGCAAACCTTCTGTAAATATCTTCAGAAACAACAGAAGTAAGGTACAGTTAAGAGAAGTGCTTTGGTTAAAAGCTGAAGAGCATTTTCACAACTGGTTCTAGGCTAGTGCTTTAAAAATTCCTGAGTAAAGAAAGCTAGATTATCTTCCATCCCCCTTGATTCGTGATTCGCAACATGCACCTGAATATCCCCTTCAATGTAGAAAACCATCTGACACTTGATGCACAGATGGGTCTCCTTGTATTCTTATGATAAAATCATTTTGTGTGTGTGTATTCAGTCATGTCGGACTCTTTACAGCCCCAGGAACTGTAGCCCACCAGGATCCTCTGTCCTCTGTCCACAATATTTCCCAGCCAAGAATATTGGAGTGGGTTGCCATGCCTCCCTCCAGAGTATCTTCCCAACCCAGGGATCAAGCCCAGGTCTCTAAAGTTCAGGCAGATTCTTTACCATCTGAGCCACCACAGAAGCCCAATTGCATGCTCAGGCCAAGTCTTACTGCGACAGGAGGTCCACACATGCCAAAGAATAAAGATGGATGAAAATAAATAAATGAAAAACCAATAAAAGAGGACAAAATTAAAAAAAAGAAGTTTAAAGAAAAAAACACTGTTAAGTGAAACAAGGAGAGATGCAGAATAGCATATTACACCATGCTGTCATTATATACACATATTAAAAAATCTATGGGAGGGCTTCCCTGGTGGTCCAGTGGGTAAGGACACCGCCTTGCAGTGCAAGGGGCGCCGGTTCGAGCCCTGGCCTGGGAAGATCCCACGTGCCGCAGAGCGGCTGGACTGATGTGTCCAATTACTGAGCAGGAGCTCTGGAGCGCATGCGCTCAGAGCCGGTGCTCTGCAACGACAGACGCCACCGCGATGGGAGGCCCGCAGGAGCCAAAGAACAAAGATGGATGAACAGAGAGAAACAAAAAGATCAACAGAAGTGGCCCGCCTGCTCCCTTCCCTCCCCAACCCGACCCCTGCCCAAAAATAAATAAATGAATCTTTAAAAAAAAAAAACTATGGGACCTCTGTAGTAGGTATACAATAAACACAGAATGAATAAATGGATGAATTAAGTACAATGAATGTCTTAAACATGCACTTGGATTACTAAAGCCTTGTGGAATCCATAAGTATAGCAGTGGTATGGCTAAAATGAATGTGCCTAAAATAAATGTAGCAAACCTTCTGTAAATATCTTCAGAAACAACAGAAGTAAGGTACAGTTAAGAGAAGTGCTTTGGTTAAAAGCTGAAGAGCATTTTCACAACTGGTTCTAGGCTAGTGCTTTAAAAATTCCTGAGTAAAGAAAGCTAGATTATCTTCCATCCCCCTTGATTCGTGATTCGCAACATGCACCTGAATATCCCCTTCAATGTAGAAAACCATCTGACACTTGATGCACAGATGGGTCTCCTTGTATTCTTATGATAAAATCATTTTGTGTGTGTGTATTCAGTCATGTCGGACTCTTTACAGCCCCAGGAACTGTAGCCCACCAGGATCCTCTGTCCTCTGTCCACAATATTTCCCAGCCAAGAATATTGGAGTGGGTTGCCATGCCTCCCTCCAGAGTATCTTCCCAACCCAGGGATCAAGCCCAGGTCTCTAAAGTTCAGGCAGATTCTTTACCATCTGAGCCACCACAGAAGCCCAATTGCATGCTCAGGCCAAGTCTTAGAGGGTGAGCATGGATCTAAAAAATGACCGTTTATGGGAGCTGAAATAATAAAGAGAAGACAGTGGAATTCTAGCTGTTCTTGATGGGGGAGTGAAGACTGAATTGTGGAATTTACAGTAGCACAGAGTTTTGAAGCATTTTGCCAGAAAAATACAGTAAGACTTCCTATGTACAAACCTTTAAGTTGTGAACTTTCAAAGATGTGAACCTGAGTCCACAGGTAAAATGATGCAAATTAGTACATCTGTCTGGCATACATTGTCACATGTGTACCTCCTCTCCAAGTGGTGTGTTTTGTGTACTTTGCTGTACAGTACTGTATAGAGCACAATAGTACAGTAGCATCTTCATTTCAAGCCAGGATGTCTGGAAGCAAGCATAAAAGGAGCGGGGTTACAGCTGATACTACTGTACTTTTCAAGGTACTGTACTGTAAGATTAAAAAATGGTATTTTTTTGAGTTTTTTTTTATGTATTATTTGTGTGGAACGTATTATAAATCTTTTACAACACAGTACTGTACAGCTGATTTGTTAGTCGAGGACCTAGGCTAACAAATTGGATTTATAAACTTGCTCCGGATAGAATTCATTTGTATACCATAAAGACAACAGGAGTAAGGTACAGTTAAGAGAAGTGCTTTGGTTAAAAGCTGAAGAGCATTTTCACAACTGGTTCTAGGCTAGTGCTTTAAAAATTCCTGAGTAAAGAAAGCTAGATTATCTTCCATCCCCCTTGATTCGTGATTCGCAACATGCACCTGAATATCCCCTTCAATGTAGAAAACCATCTGACACTTGATGCACAGATGGGTCTCCTTGTATTCTTATGATAAAATCATTTTGTGTGTGTGTATTCAGTCATGTCGGACTCTTTACAGCCCCAGGAACTGTAGCCCACCAGGATCCTCTGTCCTCTGTCCACAATATTTCCCAGCCAAGAATATTGGAGTGGGTTGCCATGCCTCCCTCCAGAGTATCTTCCCAACCCAGGGATCAAGCCCAGGTCTCTAAAGTTCAGGCAGATTCTTTACCATCTGAGCCACCACAGAAGCCCAATTGCATGCTCAGGCCAAGTCTTAGAGGGTGAGCATGGATCTAAAAAATGACCGTTTATGGGAGCTGAAATAATAAAGAGAAGACAGTGGAATTCTAGCTGTTCTTGATGGGGGAGTGAAGACTGAATTGTGGAATTTACAGTAGCACAGAGTTTTGAAGCATTTTGCCAGAAAAATACAGTAAGACTTCCTATGTACAAACCTTTAAGTTGTGAACTTTCAAAGATGTGAACCTGAGTCCACAGGTAAAATGATGCAAATTAGTACATCTGTCTGGCATACATTGTCACATGTGTACCTCCTCTCCAAGTGGTGTGTTTTTGTGTACTTTGCTGTACAGTACTGTATAGAGCACAATAGTACAGTAGCATCTTCATTTCAAGCCAGGATGTCTGGAAGCAAGCATAAAAGGAGCGGGGTTACAGCTGATACTACTGTACTTTTCAAGGTACTGTACTGTAAGATTAAAAAATGGTATTTTTTTGAGTTTTTTTTTATGTATTATTTGTGTGGAACGTATTATAAATCTTTTACAACACAGTACTGTACAGCTGATTTGTTAGTCGAGGACCTAGGCTAACAAATTGGATTTATAAACTTGCTCTCCGGATAGAATTCATTTGTATACCATAAAGACAATCATATAAAAGTAGTTTTAGGGCTTCCCTAGTGGTCCAGTGGGTAAGGACACTGCCTTGCAGTGCAAGGGACGCTGGTTCGTTCTCTGGCCTGGGAAGATCGCATGTGCCGCGGAGTGGCTGGACTGATGTGTCCAATCACTGAGCCAGAGCTCTGGAGCACATGTGCCCAGAGCCGGTGCTCTGCGACAACAGAGGCCACTGTAATTGGAGGCCCACACGGGCCAAAAGAACAAAAAGATGGATGAAAATAGATAAATGAAAGACCAATAGAAGTGGCCTGCCCTCCCGCCTCCCTCCCTAAAGCCGCCCCTGACCCAGTCCAAAAAAGAAAAAAAAAAGTAGTTTTACATTAAGCAACTCTGAACAAAATGCTTACAACAGTGTCTGGCACAGAGGATGTGTCGTATAATGTTAGTTGCTGTTTACCATCTGGCACCACTTTGAAATATCAATCAATTTGTATTAGCCACATATGTAGGTTTATATAAAGTAATCTGTATGTTAGAAAGAAAAAAAAACAACAACAGTCCTTGTTGTAAGAAGGTTATAGAGACACACTGTGAAGGAGGAAAGAAAGTTAAATTGTTAAAGAAAAAATAGTTTCTTTGAAGTAAGCTCCTTTGCTAGTTCAGCTGGAGTTCTGCATCAAAGGTTGAGTAAAGTTCATAGCTTATTCTTTCCCAAATGAGCTTAAAACAGAGGCCACTGATATTTAAAATACACAAAAATGAATTATACAGTAATAGTGCATTGGCTTTTAACAGTTCTCATGTCATAAAACTTAACTGAGTGAAACTTTATATAGAATTTGAATATAAGAATAAAAATTCCCTTTTGGGGATCTTCCTGACTCAGGATTGAACCTGCATCTCCTGCACTGGCAGGCAGATTCTTCACCACTGAGCCATCAGAGAAGTCCCAGACCTTCTTGATCTACCTTAAAATGTAACCTTTCCTTTCCTCTCTTCACCTTTGAAACAACTGGCTTTGCTGACCTGAGGAAAAGCTCTTTTATATGAAAAATGTGTAAGTTACAACACAAAATGTTAATGTGGCTAATACTCTTAGTGTATTTCCTGAATCCTATGACTTTTGAACTCTTAATCATAGACAACACGTTAGACGTTTGGAATGACTGAATTTTAAAGTACTTGTATTAAACAATGAAAAATCAGAAAACGAAATCAAAGAGGCAGTCCCCTTCACCATTGCAACCAAAAGAATCAAATATCTAGGAATAAACCTACTCAAAGAAACAAAAGAACTGTACACAGAAAATTACAAGACACTCATGAGAGACATTAAAGAAGACTTAAACAGATGGAGAGATATTCCATGTTCCTGGGTCGGAAGAATCAATATTGTGAAAATGACCATACTACCAAATATCATCTACAGATTCAATGCAATACCTATTCAACTTCCATTGACACTTTTCACAGAACTAGACCAAAGAATAACACAGCTCATATGGAAACACAAAAGACCTTGAATAGCCAAAGCAATTCTGAGAAAGAAAAACGGAGCTGGAGGGATCAGCCTCCCTAACTTCAGACTCTACTACAAAGCAACAGTCATCAAGACAGTATGGTACTGGCACAAAAACAGAACTATAGACCAATGGAACAAGATAGAGAACGCAGAGATAAACCCATGCACCTATGGGTACCTTATTTTTGATAAAGGAGGAGAAGCTATAAAATGGGACAAAGACAGCCTCTTCAACAAGTGGTGCTGGGAGAATTGGACAGCTACATGCAAAAAAATGAAGTTGGAACATTCCCTGACCCCATACACAAAGATCAACTCAAAATGGATTAAAGACCTAAATGTAAGACCAGAAACCATCAAACTCTTAGAGGAGAATATAGGCAAAACCCTCAAGGATATCAATCAAAGCAAGATCTTCTCTGACCCACCAACTAAAATAGCAGAACTGAAAAGAAAAATGAACATGTGGGACCTCATGAAACTTAAAAGCTTTTGTACAGCAAAAGAAATTACAAAAAAGCTCAATAGACACCCCACAGAGTGGGAGAAAATCATAGCAAATGAAACAACAGACAAAGAATTAATCTCCAAACTCTACAAGCAACTCAGACAATTCAGCACAGGGAAAACGAACAACCCAATCAAAAAATGGGAAAAAGATCTAAAGAGACGCCTCTCCAAAGAGGACATACAGATGGACCAAAAGCACATGAAACGATGCTCAATCTCGCTTATTATTAGAGAAATGCAAATTAAAACTACAATGAGATACCACCTCACACCCATCAGAATGGCCATCATCAAAAAATCTGCAGACAATAAATGCTGGAGAGGGTGTGGAGAAAAAGGAACCTCTTGCATTGCTGGTGGGAATGTAAATTGATAAAGCCTCTATGGATGACAGTCTGGAGATTTCTTAAAAAACTAAAAATAGAAGCACCATTATGACACAGCAATCCCACTCTTAGGCTTATATCCTGATGAAATCAAAACTGAAAGAAGCACCTGTACCGCAATGTTCATTGCAGCTCTCTATACAATAGCCAGAACATGGAAGCAATCTAGATGTCCATCGACGAACGAATGGATCCAGAAGCTCTGGTACATATATACAATGGAATACTACTCAGCTGTTAAAAGAAATGCAGAAGACTCAGTCCTAATGAAGTGGCTGGCTCTAGAACCTATCATAAAAAGTGAAGTAGAAAGAAAAGAGAAAAGACAAATACAGTATACTAACACACATATATGGAATCTAGTAGGACGGTCTTGATAACCTATCATGAAAAAAAAGTGGGCAGTAGAAAGAAACATGGAGAAAAGACAAATACAGTATACTACAACTAAGGTCTAGTAGGACGGTCTTGATAACAGGAGAATTGGACAGCTACATGCAAAAAAATGAAGTTGGAACATTCCCTGACCCCATACACAAAGATCAACTCAAAATGGATTAAAGACCTAAATGTAAGACCAGAAACCATCAAACTCTTAGAGGAGAATATAGGCAAAACCCTCAAGGATATCAATCAAAGCAAGATCTTCTCTGACCCACCAACTAAAATAGCAGAACTGAAAAGAAAAATGAACATGTGGGACCTCATGAAACTTAAAAGCTTTTGTACAGCAAAAGAAATTACAAAAAAGCTCCATAGACACCCCACAGAGTGGGAGAAAATCATAGCAAATGAAACAACAGACAAAGAATTAATCTCCAAACTCTACAAGCAACTCAGACAATTCAGCACAGGGAAAACGAACAACCCAATCAAAAAATGGGAAAAAGATCTAAAGAGACGCCTCTCCAAAGAGGACATACAGATGGACCAAAAGCACATGAAACGATGCTCAATCTCGCTTATTATTAGAGAAATGCAAATTAAAACTACAATGAGATACCACCTCACACCCATCAGAATGGCCATCATCAAAAAATCTGCAGACAATAAATGCTGGAGAGGGTGTGGAGAAAAAGGAACCTCTTGCATTGCTGGTGGGAATGTAAATTGATAAAGCCTCTATGGATGACAGTCTGGAGATTTCTTAAAAAACTAAAAATAGAAGCACCATTATGACACAGCAATCCCACTCTTAGGCTTATATCCTGATGAAATCAAAACTGAAAGAAGCACCTGTACCGCAATGTTCATTGCAGCTCTCTATACAATAGCCAGAACATGGAAGCAATCTAGATGTCCATCGACGAACGAATGGATCCAGAAGCTCTGGTACATATATACAATGGAATACTACTCAGCTGTTAAAAGAAATGCAGAAGACTCAGTCCTAATGAAGTGGCTGGCTCTAGAACCTATCATAAAAAGTGAAGTAGAAAGAAAAGAGAAAAGACAAATACAGTATACTAACACACATATATGGAATCTAGTAGGACGGTCTTGATAACACATACAGGGAACTCATGGAAAAACAGACAGAGCATAGACATAGGGACAGTGTGGCGAAGAAAGAGGGAGGGGGAAGCATGGAGGGAGTAACATGGAAACCTATACTGTTATGTGTGGAAAAGATAGCTAGTGTCATAGTGCTAAGGGAATAGGAGTGCTTACAATGGCTTGGGGCGAAGGTCTGGAGGGGTGGGATGGAGGGATCTGGGTGGGTGGGGACCATGGATATGCATATGACTGATCTGGGAACATACATGTCTGTGAACAACAAAACTCTGTAGAACCTTTAAAATAAAGAATAAAAAATAAAATAAAATAAAGTACTTGTAGTTTTGAATTTTAAAGTGCTTGTATTTTTTTAAAGTGCTTGTATTTTAAAATTTGAATTTTAAAGTGCTTGTATTTTTGCTTAAGTCCTTAAAATTTCAGGAGATCCACTAACAGCCTAGAAGAGCCCCTCCATTGGATGGGCAAGACATATACACACACACACACACACACACAATGTTTTAAAGAGAAAGAGAGATCCAAGTCATCCAGAGGAGGGAGGGCAAGATATGAAACTTAATTTCTCAAGCCAAAGCTTTTTCCAAAATTATCATGTGCCCCTGGGAAGAAAATAGGAAATGAAACATGTTACACTTAATTTGAATTTGGTGGTAGCCTTCCTCAGTAATTTGTTAAAGTGTAAACAATAATTATGTAGAAAGAACCTGGTGAATAAATATGAGACTTATTAATTCACATTAATTAGTGGGGCAGTTAAACTGGATTATAAGAAGTTTGAGTTATATAACACTTACTAAAACTACTCCCTTATTAGTCTGTCTGCTTTTCTTTCATCTCCATGTTATTCTGTATATAGTTCACCTGCTACGGAAGAAGTGCTTCCTATGAAGAAACAACATGTACAATGGCTAAGGCTCAGGATTGGGATTGGTAAAATGGCCCTCTATCTCCTTCCTGCCTCTTATTCTCTTCATCCCCATCCCTCCCTAAGATGTCAAGACTTTACATAAGTGAAAATAGTTCAGCATTTAGGGGGACAAAGTTATGAGTTAGACTTGGGTTTAAATCTCAGTCTCATAGCAATTATAAGCTAAAAATTGCCCACTTTATGACTAAACATAAGAATAGCTTAATAACCTATGTATAAGTTTGGGGAAAGGGATGGGATTTTCCTAGGTTCTTGGTGGAAGGTCTTTTGTCAGTGGAGCTGCAACCAACAGGGAACTCCTCCAACTCCTTACCTCACTTAACCCACTGGCATCTATAAGCAAGCTTGGTAATCAACACAGCCTGTAGTATATATTGCCATATTATGGCTAAAGCATATTTGGGCTGTTTCATCCATGATGTGGCCTCACCTGGACAAGTCAATAAAATGACTAGCAAACCAGAGGGGATTCATATGAAACTGGAAGGTTCCAAGATTATTTTTTCCTGGAAACAGGAGCAAAAATTCACTATTATTATTATTCTTTTGGCCTATTGGAACATGAAAGGCATACATGATCTTCTTCATGGATTGCTACTCTGTTGCCTGTTTGCAGTTGATGGTTTTGTGCCTTCTGTTGTTGACATGTAACTTCACCAGATCCTGGTTCCTACTGATGTGGTTCTGATAAGCATACCTGAGATAAAACAATGATGGAGTGGAAGAAAACAAAACAAAACAAAACAAAAAATAGCTGCAATAGAATGGTATATTCTGAGCTTGGTGAGAGTTACTATACTCCTGGTGTGGGGACACTGAGTAGACCAGCTCTCCTGGAGGTAGATATCATGGAACAGAGGATATACTGCTACAAGATACTCCTGTTTGTTTTTGCTACTAGAAGTTGGGAACAGTAAGAGGCATTCTGTATCTGAAGACTTACAAGGGGCTCTCCCAAAGCAAGATAAATCCCTCAGTCTGAGGCCATGAGTTTGTCACAGGTACTGTATGGTGCAGTATCTTTAAGCAGCTGGTTTGGCCTCTGGGGCTGAAGGCCCACTGCAAAGGATGAAGCAGGCCATGTCAGTTACTGTGGTCATGGAGACTAAAATGGAACCAGGGGACAGGGATGGGAGAAAACTGTGGAGGAAGTTGTGAGGGAATCTTCAGGGTCTCTTCAACTTGAATCCTGGTCTGTCAAAAGTCATAATGGAAGGAGAATCTCCTCATAGGAAGACGACTGTCAAACCTTGTTACTAAGACCTTTGTTTTTAGACAAAGCTTTTCCATGGTGATCTTTCTTAAGTCATCACTAATACTGTGGGGAGGATCTTGGAGCTGGGAAGGAGCACTACCCCTTTTGCTCGCTTCGTACACATTTCATCAGAGTCCAGACTGGATCAGAGGAGCTTGCCGCAGAATGTGTTTGCCCTGCTCCCCATCTGCCGACCCAGTCCTCGCTTTCTAATTCCCACACAACTTTGTCTTTGTTTCCCACGTATTATTGATTACAAATAAATTGTGAGAAATTTAAAGAATTCTATTTTCTTTGAATTACTGAATAATGTTTCATGTAGAAATGCCAAGCAAACTTGTACTTTGAGTGCTCTATGGGAAAATGTTGCATTTAAAACACATGAACGTGGATGCCTACATGGATATGAACTCTTTCTCCATACTGCTCACCACTCTTGGTGGTGGTGGTGTAGTTGCTAAGTCATGCCCAACTCTTGCAACCCCCTGGACTGTAGCCTGCCAGGCTTCTCTGTCCATGGGATTTCCCAGGAAGAAACACTAGAGCCCGTTGCCAATGACCCAGGGATCAAACTCAGGTCTCCTGCACTGCAGGCAGTCTTTTTCTTTTTCTTTTTTTTCTATTTGAGGGGGGGAAAAGTCTCATTTATTACAGTTTATTAATCTTTGGGTGTTAAGTCGCTCAGTCCGACTCTTTGCGACTCCATGGACCGTAACCCGCCAGGCTCCTCTGTCCATGAAACTTCCCAGGCAAGAATACTGCAGTATCCTCCTCCAGGCAGGCAGTCTTTAACAACAGCCACCCAGGAAAGTCTTTACTATCTTACACTGGGCTAATTACTTTCTTTTAGTCCTCAAGGGCTTTTCAATTTGAATCTTTGATTTAGATGAAACTTGACTGTAGTTCAAGGATAACTACAGTGATGCATCAATAGACTAACAGAACATGAATATTTACCTTCATTTTTGGGTCTCCAGGAATACCTCTTTCCCTGATTCCTACTAGAATGCTGTGTGGCTGAGGCCATTTCCCCAGAATCAGTGAGGCAGGTCCTCAACATTTCTTAGCCCAAACCCAGGAGGTAAATCCAGAAGCGTCACCTTACCTGTTTCATGTGAAAAGTGAGAATCCTCTTTTACTTTGAGCAATTGGTGATGAAAACATTTACCTTATTTAGGGAAACCCTTACACCCTACCCAAAGGAATATAGCCTTATTCTATGATCACACACACAAAAATAAGCCTACCAGGGTAAAATATAATAGGCATGACATCTGAACTCATGGGTGGGGAGTGGCTTCACTTTATTAATACAGAGAAGTGGTATTAGTAGCCCCTGGGCTTCACCTGGACACACGTGTCACAGGTACTATACGGTGCAGGTCACCACAGACTGATTTCTGTACTTTATTCAAGCCTCATCTTGTACACAGTACTGGATCAAGGTCCAGTCAGAACACCCAGGCCTGGCTCCCTAGCCAGTGGACACATGAAGCTGCTCATTATGACCTAAGAGGTTTCCCTCACTGCATGCACCCCTCTCCTGAGTCACACCAGGTCTGAGGTACAGCAATGCCTGCTGCTGCTGTTGGATGAGGGCCATAAAGAAGGTCCAACTACTCACACTGAAGGATCTCACGGCATGGAATGTAGGTGCCAGGACACCCAGGACTTTCTGGAATAAAGGTGACCTTAAAATTAAGCTGTTGAAAAAGATGGCCCAACATCTCCATCCCCAATTTAGCTGCCCAGAAACTCACAACTATTTCAGAATCCGATAAGCAGGAATTGGTTCCCTTTGAACTTTCTAGCTTCAAAGGCAGTTCTCATGGCCAACAGTTTTTGTAATGATTGTTTAGCTCCATTAGAGGCAGACGCAACCTAGAACATGGTCTTCCTAAAATGACCTTCAAAGTCTATTGATTAGTCTCCTGTGGTATTAATAGTTACACGTAACCATTTCTACTCATATATTTATACTAAGAATCAAACAAGGACTATTTTCTGTTAATTCCAGACAATGTTCATTATATGACTTTGGACTAGTTCCTTAACCTCTGTTATCTCTGTAATTTTATCCGTCTGTATGAGGATTATAACAGTACCAAGTTCATAGCATTTTTATGAGGAATAGATGAGTTAATATGTGTAAAGGGCTTACAGCAATGTCTGGCATATAACAAATATTCCCTAAATCTTAGCTATCATCGATTGGTTTTATTATTCCCCCATCCTCAGCCCACCTGCCTAGAAGAGGGAGAGAGAGGAAGAAAGGAAAGGGCAGAGGGAAAAAAACGAAGGCGTGAGCTCAGGGTCAGGGGTTAAGAAAAAAGACAAGTCTGGCAAATATGCAGGTCCATGCTAAAAAGCATGCTTGCTAGGAAAGATCACGAACGGTGACATAGGTTACAAACCATAGCCCAACCCTGGCAGAGGCAAGAAGCAGGAAACCAGCCACATCAGACCACTGAAGGGGAAAAGAGTACGAGAAAAGGACTTCGGAAAAAAAGGGCCTCGCCCAGTCTGGCTGAAATCAAATTGAATTAAGAGCATAAACAGGTCAAAAATGAATATTCTTGTTCCTTGTTCCCTCTCCATATGGATAGGTCTGCCAATTGCACTTTTCACATTCCCAATCAAATTATTATAAATTTTAAATGGGGGAATGGTTTTAATCTATTAAGTATTACTGTGTTTAAAAAAAATCCTTTCCTGTTATTTCATCTCTCACAGAAATGAATGGAATAACTAGATAGGACACCCAGGACTTTCTGGAATAAAGGTGACCTTAAAATTAAGCTGTTGAAAAGATGGCCCAACATCTCCATCCCCAATTTAGCTGCCCAGAAACTCACAACTATTTCAGAATCCGATAAGCAGGAATTGGTTCCCTTTGAACTTTCTAGCTTCAAAGGCAGTTCTCATGGCCAACAGTTTTTGTAATGATTGTTTAGCTCCATTAGAGGCAGACGCAACCTAGAACATGGTCTTCCTAAAATGACCTTCAAAGTCTATTGATTAGTCTCCTGTGGTATTAATAGTTACACGTAACCATTTCTACTCATATATTTATACTAAGAATCAAACAAGGACTATTTTCTGTTAATTCCAGACAATGTTCATTATATGACTTTGGACTAGTTCCTTAACCTCTGTTATCTCTGTAATTTTATCCGTCTGTATGAGGATTATAACAGTACCAAGTTCATAGCATTTTTATGAGGAATAGATGAGTTAATATGTGTAAAGGGCTTACAGCAATGTCTGGCATATAACAAATATTCCCTAAATCTTAGCTATCATCGATTGGTTTTATTATTCCCCCATCCTCAGCCCACCTGCCTAGAAGAGGGAGAGAGAGGAAGAAAGGAAAGGGCAGAGGGAAAAAAACGAAGGCGTGAGCTCAGGGTCAGGGGTTAAGAAAAAAGACAAGTCTGGCAAATATGCAGGTCCATGCTAAAAAGCATGCTTGCTAGGAAAGATCACGAACGGTGACATAGGTTACAAACCATAGCCCAACCCTGGCAGAGGCAAGAAGCAGGAAACCAGCCACATCAGACCACTGAAGGGAACAGAGTACGAGAAAAGGACTTCGGAAAAAAAGGGCCTCGCCCAGTCTGGCTGAAATCAAATTGAATTAAGAGCATAAACAGGTCAAAAATGAATATTCTTGTTCCTTGTTCCCTCTCCATATGGATAGGTCTGCCAATTGCACTTTTCACATTCCCAATCAAATTATTATAAATTTTAAATGGGGGAATGGTTTTAATCTATTAAGTATTACTGTGTTTAAAAAAAATCCTTTCCTGTTATTTCCTATCTCACAGAAATGATGGAATAACTGAGGGAATGTAAGTGAAGTATGCTGTTGAATTTCATTACATGGTAATTTTATTATTCTCCTTTTCTAGATAAAGCAGTTAAGTAGCTTTCTCAGCCTGAATAGTAACTAGTTGTTTTGAACCTTCAAATTTTGCACTTTTCATTCTATTACTAATTTCTGAAGTTGTAACTCTTACCTTGAAATCCTCAGCAGCTTTGTTCACTTACTAACAAGCCTGCAAAACAGTCTATCAACCTTTACAATAGAAAAGTGTATCTGGGAAATTTTGTGATAAAGCCAAAAGCCACTAGAGAGCACCATACCTTCTCTGATTTTGCTTCTGATAAAATGCTTTTATTTTAAAGACTGCTTGGTAAGTAAGAACCTGGAGCCTAGAGGTGTGGTTCTTTTGATCATGTCATTTATTTGACGGGTGGCCTTAGAAAAGTCTTTTTGCTTTCCTGGACCTCCCTTTTTGGAAAATTAAGGGGTTTTGCTAGATGATCCTCAACCTCCTCTCAGCTCTAAGTTTCTAATCTTGCATATTTACTAATTTACCTCAATGCTCATGGATTAATCAGGAAGAAATCCTGGCAGAAAAGCAAAAATTTTACCTGTATCATTTCATCACTTTGCTAGCTCACCTGCTCTACTTCTACTTTTTCAGCTAAGACTCCCGCAGTTGCTCTTTTTTTTTTAATTGGAGGATGATTGTTTTACACTGTTGTGTTAGTTTCTGCTGTACAAGGTGGGTCGGCTCTAAGTATATACATCTGCCTCCCCTCTTGAACCTTCCTCCCACTCCCCCCATCCCACACCCCTAGGGCATCATAGAGCACCAAGCTGAGCTCCCTGTGTTAATATATAGCAGCTTGTGTGGTGTGTGTGTGTTGTCTGTGGGAGTCACTCAGTTGTGTCAGACTCTCTGTGATCCTACGGACTGTGGCTCATCAGGCTCCTCTAGGGGATTCTCCAGTCAAGAATACAGGTGTGGAATGTCATTCCCCTTTCCAGGATATAGCAGCTCTCCACTAGCTATCTACTTTACACATGGTAGTATGACTCCGTCGATAAGAGTTGCTTCTGATCTTTGCCGCTTACAAACTTTATGGGCAAATAATAATCATAATAATTCATAAATATTTGTAGGGCACTTTCCAAGTTTAACCAATCACTTTTGCAAACAGTATCTTACTTGACTGTTACAATCAGACTGATGCTACTGTCTTCAACTTACCTGATTTAGAAAACTGAGGCCCAGAATCGGTCAGTGAGTTAACTGCCCAAAGTAACAGGGATAATAAGTTTTGGGAGCATGTCTTCTGATTCCAAAACCTGTATTCTTTTTATAACACTAGAGAGCCTATTAGGGGAAGATTCTCAGATTTTATGAGGCTTGAAGTATATATAATTTTAGTGGACATCTTCAAAAAAAGTGATACAAATGCACAAGTATGATCACCAAGTATGATCCTCTGACTACACTGTTAGGACCAAGTGAGGGACCTTTAGTATTAATCTTTAGCATTCAAGTTCAGTTTTCCATGGTTTATTTAGTCCTTACTATATGCCAGACACTAAAGTAAACATACATTTTATTAGCATAACACCACTATGAGGAAGGTACTGTCCTTGCTTTTCAGAGCAGAGAATTGAGTGAGGCTCAGAGGGGAAAAATGATTTACCTGTGAGAACAAAGTGTTAAAGCTGGAATTCAGATCTGATCTTGGGTCCATTACTGTGAGTCTACCACATTTTGCTCCTCTGTAAGCTTTCTTTTATTTATTTATTTATTTTTTGCGGGGGTAGGGTGGGGAGGGCAGGGGGACGGGCGGGCCACTTCTATTGGTCTTTCATTTGTCTATTTTCATCCATCTTTGTTCTTTGGCTCCTGTGGGCCTCCCATCGCGGTGGTGTCGCAGAGCGCTGGCTCTGGGTGCATGCGCTCCAGAGCTCTGGCTCGGTAATTGGACACATGGGTCCAGCCGCTCCGCGGCACGTGGGATCTTCCCAGGCCAGGGATCGAACCGGCGCCCCTTGCACTGCAAGGCGGTGTCTTTACCCACTGGACCACGAGGGAAGCCCCTCTATAAGCTTTCTCTTGAGGTTTTCTGGTAATCATTTTATTCTACCACTTCCCATTATTTAGGTTCTGAGAGTTTCTATCCGAACCAGTCCTAGTTTGGCTTCCTAACTCTCCTACTATCTACCCTGAATGCTGCTAATACTCTAACAATCCCAAAGCAATGCTATTCTCTGACCAACTGAAGAACCTGAAGGGCCTTCCTTTTCTGTATTTATCAAAGGTAAAAAGCAATTACTGCTCATAAGCAGTACTCCACTATAGAGTCCGTGATGTCTTTTAATGTGTTGAACTGTTACTGAAAACTTTGTGTGTGTGAAACAGAGGCAGAGGGGATGAGAAGGAGAAAGCACTGGGAGCTTATCCTCAGTCCCCTTCCCACGAAATCTAGGTTCTTCATTTGCAAAACAAAAAGCTGAATCGCAAAGGATTGCAAAGATAATTAAAGAGGCTGGAGGGAAAGAGAGCAGATTTCCAGTGCTGGTCCACGTTGGTTCATCTCCAACTGACTCAACCTCCCCCAAAATTCGTAAGGAAGGCGCCTTGACCCATACATTTCTGGTACTTCTCAAAAGTCTCGTACATCAGAGGCACTCCATGTTTACTTAATTTGATCACTTCAACACCATAGGGTCGTAAGGATGGTTCAGGTGCACTGCTAAATATATAATCGGTCCTTCAGAACTGTTAGCTGTAATTATGTTTTGTCCCATACCCTCAGCGTCTATAAAAATCTGGCCCTCCGCTGTCTCCTTTCTTCGTATTTCCGACACCCAGACCCTCCCTTGGGACCAGTGTCACCACGGTCAGGCCAGCTCTTGTCTCCCGACTTCTGTGTTCATACCCACCGTTCATCAAATGCTACAGACCAGGCACTGTAGTAAGAAAGCTCCATAAATACGTTCATCAAAACCACCAAAACTCCTTATGAGGTCGCCTGTATTACTGTTGCCATTTTAGCAGGAAACAGGCCCTGAGAATTTGAGCGACTTCCCAGAGGTCACTGAACTCAAGCAGCGAGGCTGCAGCCCGCGTTCTAAACTCTTCCCGGGCCTGAGATGCACCCGCGTCCATTCAAACCCCGCCCAGGCTCCCACTTCCAGCCATAAGCTTTCTCTTGAGGTTTTCTGGTAATCATTTTATTCTACCACTTCCCATTATTTAGGTTCTGAGAGTTTCTATCCGAACCAGTCCTAGTTTGGCTTCCTAACTCTCCTACTATCTACCCTGAATGCTGCTAATACTCTAACAATCCCAAAGCAATGCTATTCTCTGACCAACTGAAGAACCTGAAGGGCCTTCCTTTTCTGTATTTATCAAAGGTAAAAAGCAATTACTGCTCATAAGCAGTACTCCACTATAGAGTCCGTGATGTCTTTTAATGTGTTGAACTGTTACTGAAAACTTTGTGTGTGTGAAACAGAGGCAGAGGGGATGAGAAGGAGAAAGCACTGGGGAGCTTATCCCTCAGTCCCCCTTCCCACGAAATCTAGGTTCTTCATTTGCAAAACAAAAAGCTGAATCGCAAAGGATTGCAAAGATAATTAAAGAGGCTGGAGGGAAAGAGAGCAGATTTCCAGTGCTGGTCCACGTTGGTTCATCTCCAACTGACTCAACCTCCCCCAAAATTCGTAAGGAAGGCGCCTTGACCCATACATTTCTGGTACTTCTCAAAAGTCTCGTACATCAGAGGCACTCCATGTTTACTTAATTTGATCACTTCAACACCATAGGGTCGTAAGGATGGTTCAGGTGCACTGCTAAATATATAATCGGTCCTTCAGAACTGTTAGCTGTAATTATGTTTTGTCCCATACCCTCAGCGTCTATAAAAATCTGGCCTCTCCGCTGTCTCCTTTCTTCGTATTTCCGACACCCAGACCCTCCCTTGGGACCAGTGTCACCACGGTCAGGCCAGCTCTTGTCTCCCGACTTCTGTGTTCATACCCACCGTTCATCAAATGCTACAGACCAGGCACTGTAGTAAGAAAGCTCCATAAATACGTTCATCAAAACCACCAAAACTCCTTATGAGGTCGCCTGTATTACTGTTGCCATTTTAGCAGGAAACAGGCCCTGAGAATTTGAGCGACTTCCCAGAGGTCACTGAACTCAAGCAGCGAGGCTGCAGCCCGCGTTCTAAACTCTTCCCGGGCCTGAGATGCACCCGCGTCCATTCAAACCCCGCCCAGGCTCCCACTTCCAGCCAGTTCCGGGCTCCCCGGCGCCCCATCGCCCGCGACACCTGAGTCAGAACCTTGGGGGCACGCCCCATCCGTCCTTGGAGGTTTTCCCTTTTCTCCGCCAGAGGCTGAGGGTGAGATGGACGCGGCTGTCCCAGATGCGAGTTAGGTCACTCCGAGGTCCTCCGACGGCGGGCCGAAAGGGGCGACGCCGCAGAAGAGCGCGACGCCCGGCCCCTGCCGCAGAGCTGGGGCGCCGCGCGCGGGTCGGGCCGGGCCGCGGGTCACGTGGCGGGGAGGGGGCGCCAGCGCGCGCGAGCTAAGAAAGCCCGAGAGCGGGCGCGCGCCCGAGAGCAGAGGAGGCGCGAGTCGCGGTTCGGGTGTTAGTGTAGGGGGAGGGGGCGGCGGCCGCGAGGACCGACTCCGCCCCCTGTGCGCATGCTCCGGCCCCGGCGGGTTATAAGGCAGCCTCGCGGGCCCAGCCCGACCAAGTGCCTGCGAGCGGCTACGTGACTAGCTGGGCGCGTGGGTCGAGCGTACGAGGCAGCCGGCGAAGGACGCGACCCGGACAGGGGTCCCGCGGAAACTCCAGCCGCGCCGCCGCGTCACGCTCACGCTGGCCGCCGCGAGCCGCGCATAACGGTTAGTTGGTAACGGCCGGCTGCGCGCTCACCGGGGACCCCGCGTGCCTGTGCTTCCTCGGCGGGTTCGGAGGTAGCCTCGGGAGGGCGCGGGGCTGGGTCTCCGAGGGAGCGGGGGCGGCCGGGCGGGGGCTCAGTGGCCGCGGCAGCCACGTGGCCTCGGAGCGCGGCGCTTCTGAAGGAGACCTTGGGGCGCTGGGGGCAGCGCCTTGCGGCGGAGCTGCGGCCCCGCGGTCAGGTGCGGGCCCCCGGCCTCGCGGCGGAGTTGGGTCGTGGTGCCGCTGACCTTGGGGCAGTGGTTTCCCCTCTCGTCTTAAGCAGGCTCTCGAGGAGATGCGTTTGACCTGGGAGAGGGACGCCGTGGGGCGGGCTCACGCGGTGCTGCAGGCTGCGGGCCGCCGGCTCCGAGGGTAGGGATTCGGGGCGGGAGTTACTCTGGACTCGTGGCGCGCCCGCCCCAGCCTCCGCGGCCAGCCAATCCTCGTCCCACCTGGCGCCTTGCGGCAGCGGCTGGGGGGAGCGGCGGTCCTCGCAGCCGAGACGTGACTGCGGGCTTTGGGAGGACTTTGCCGGGGGACACTGCAGCTGGCAGACGCCCGGAGTGGTGCCGACGGAAGCTCTTTGTCATTCAACCTGTGGCTGCGGCACGCCGCCGCAGCGCCTCGCTCTGGGGCTCCGTTTGGGCGGCCCGGGGCGGAGGAGTCTGAAGCCGGGCGTTACAGCGGTCCTGATGCTCGCTGTTTGTTCCGGATACATCCTTTCTCCCACGTGCCTTTTAACGTTACATTTCTTTGTCATGACTTAAATGCCACCAGCAGTTGCCAAAACGACTTTGCAGTTAGTCTTAACAACAACAAAAGTACTTTAAATCTGACTTGAGTCAGATTTCCAATGTGCTCGACTTGGTGTCTATTCTGTCATAACTAGGGCGTTTTTCTTTCATAACTAGTTTGATCAGACGTAATTCGCCTGCGAGCGGCTACGTGACTAGCTGGGCGCGTGGGTCGAGCGTACGAGGCAGCCGGCGAAGGACGCGACCCGGACAGGGGTCCCGCGGAAACTCCAGCCGCGCCGCCGCGTCACGCTCACGCTGGCCGCCGCGAGCCGCGCATAACGGTTAGTTGGTAACGGCCGGCTGCGCGCTCACCGGGGACCCCGCGTGCCTGTGCTTCCTCGGCGGGTTCGGAGGTAGCCTCGGGAGGGCGCGGGGCTGGGTCTCCGAGGGAGCGGGGGCGGCCGGGCGGGGGCTCAGTGGCCGCGGCAGCCACGTGGCCTCGGAGCGCGGCGCTTCTGAAGGAGACCTTGGGGCGCTGGGGGCAGCGCCTTGCGGCGGAGCTGCGGCCCCGCGGTCAGGTGCGGGCCCCCGGCCTCGCGGCGGAGTTGGGTCGTGGTGCCGCTGACCTTGGGGCAGTGGTTTCCCCTCTCGTCTTAAGCAGGCTCTCGAGGAGATGCGTTTGACCTGGGAGAGGGACGCCGTGGGGCGGGCTCACGCGGTGCTGCAGGCTGCGGGCCGCCGGCTCCGAGGGTAGGGATTCGGGGCGGGAGTTACTCTGGACTCGTGGCGCGCCCGCCCCAGCCTCCGCGGCCAGCCAATCCTCGTCCCACCTGGCGCCTTGCGGCAGCGGCTGGGGGGAGCGGCGGTCCTCGCAGCCGAGACGTGACTGCGGGCTTTGGGAGGACTTTGCCGGGGGACACTGCAGCTGGCAGACGCCCGGAGTGGTGCCGACGGAAGCTCTTTGTCATTCAACCTGTGGCTGCGGCACGCCCGCCGCAGCGCCTCGCTCTGGGGCTCCGGGGCTCTGGGGCGGCCCGGGGCGGAGGAGTCTGAAGCCGGGCGTTACAGCGGTCCTGATGCTCGCTGTTTGTTCCGGATACATCCTTTCTCCCCACGTGCCTTTTAACGTTACATTTCT
This sequence comes from Tragulus kanchil, assembly GCA_022376925.1. Taxonomy (NCBI): domain Eukaryota; kingdom Metazoa; phylum Chordata; class Mammalia; order Artiodactyla; family Tragulidae; genus Tragulus; species Tragulus kanchil. The sequence continues at coordinate 135,272,715 of JAIOJX010000024.1, forward strand.
TTGTCATGACTTAAATGCCACCAGCAGTTGCCAAAACGACTTTGCAGTTAGTCTTAACAACAACAAAAGTACTTTAAATCTGACTTGAGTCAGATTTCCAATGTGCTCGACTTGGTGTCTATTCTGTCATAACTAGGGCGTTTTTTCTTTCATAACTAGTTTTGAATTTTTTTTTTCTCAGACGTAATTCTGGTTTTCAGATAAAACGTGCACAGTTAAGGGTCCTGATAAAATGTGGATCTCGTTGCTAGGGAAATGTGATATGGTGAACTCTGAACTGTGTGAGAGTTTGAGAGAGTGTAAGTAGGAACTAGCCATTAATAAGCAGTTTTGATGGCTGCTACCAGCCCAGTGAGGTGATGCAGAGAATATGTGTTTCAGTGGAGTTTTTAGTATGCACTAAATATTTCCCATACCAGACTTTATGCCCTCAGGTACAGTTTTGCCTTCAAATTGCCATAGAAAAAAATAGAGAATTTAAGGCATCGAGCCCTTAAGACAGGTATTGGATACTATTTAAACAGAAGTTGAACTTATTTTAGTAATTCAAGGATTAGATGTTGTTCTTTCATTGGACTGCAGTGACCCTTGTTAAAAATGCAAGTTAATGGTCTGGGAGATTTTTATAGCTGAATAGGTTTAAAGGTTTAGTTGTAAGCTTAACATAATAGGCTATAACATACCTAAACAGATTAAAAAGGAGAAAGAATCATGCCACCATAGGATGAACCCAACTGATCAGTGTTTAAATAGTTTACATATCTTTCAGCCTTTTAAACATTAACTGATACAACTTTGGAAAAGATCATACTGACGAGCTAGTTAGTTTTCCTTATTTTACAGATTAGGAAACTTAGGTTGGAGAGGTTAAGTGACTTCTTACCTTAGTTCTGAAAACTTTTTAGTGGTTAGATGAGAATTATGTGGCTTTTGACTCCCATTTAATGTGTTTGGCACTCTTGAACGTTCTCTAAAAATTATAAATATAGATATGAAGTGTGTGTTAAGTGCATGTAAAGTGTGTTTTGCTCACTTGCGTCAGACTCTTTGCGACCCCATCGACTGTGTAGCCTGCAAGCTCCTCTGTCCATGGAATTCTCCAGGCAAGAATACTGAGAGAGTGGCCATTTCCTTCTCCAGGAGATCTTCCTGACCCAGAGATCAAACCTGGGTCTCCTGCATTGCAGACAGATTCTTTACTGTCTGAGCTACCAGCGAAGCCCTAGCTATGAACTATCTCCTCCAAACCAGTTATTTTGAATAATTAATAACTTCCCAACTTCTTTTGTCCTTTATTCCCACTGTATTTTCCATCTATTTCATAATGTGGATTCCTATGGAAAATTCAGGTCCCTGCAAATGCCTACATGGTCTCTCATTTTGTTAGAGAAGAAGACTAGGAAGATGGGACTTGATTTGTTACTGGCTGTCAGCCACTACGATTAAGCAAGAATCAGTTCTAGTTCTTGGACCTCCCTGTTGGTCCATTGTTTAAGACTCTATGCTCCCAATGCAGGAGGCCCAGGTTTGATCCCTGTTTAGGGAATGAAAATCCCACATGTCTTAACTAAGAGATCACATGCTGCAGCTTAAGATCCAGCATGCCACAACTAAGACTGGAGCAGCCTGAATGAATGAATACATAAATATATCTATTTTTAAAGTTCTAGCCCTATCATTCCTGGAGTTTACAGTCTAACTGGAAAAGATGATATGTATTGATATAGTCAAATACTCTATAACAAATACTCTATAAACAAGTATTGAATATACGTTAGAGGTAGTACAAGTTCGTGTAGGAACAAATATTGTACTAGGCAGGTGTCAGAAGACTCCCAGCTTAGTATAGAGACAAAGGTAGGCCTCTCAGAGGAAATGCTATTTAACTAGAGACTTTTGAAGGTGAATAGGAGCTGCATAAGCCAGGGAGTGATAGCGAAAAGAGCATTCCAGTCCTGAGTACTGAAGCTACAGTCAGGATACAGGGTACATTAGAAAAACTTAAAGAATTTCACCAAAGCTAAAGCATAGAGAGCACAGAGAACATGGAAAGATGGGAGTTTGAGAGATAGATAATACCAGATAATGAAAGGCCTTATTAGTCATTTCAAGGAATAGGGAAGGGACTACTTTAAAAGACTCAAGGAAGTACTCTTGAAGTTAAATGAATCACTTTAATGGTTGTAAATGGGGCTGGGACTAATAAGATCAGATTCTGAATTTTAGAAATACCACTCTGGTTACAAAGTGGAGAATAGGTTTGAGGGAGGCTATTGGAATTTTGTGAGACCACAGTGATGGACAAAGATGGACACCAGGGGAGGACGGAAAATATCAGACAAGATTCGGTGACAGACCAGATGTGGGAGACTGGGAGAGATGGAGACGTTAAAAATATCTCCCAGGTTTATAGCTTGAGCAAATATGAGTTTATTTTTTTCTCCATTTAACCAATGTGGACATTAAGAGGTTGTGTGACTAGCCCGGGGCTGTTCAACTTGTAAAGGCTGGAAATAACACTCAGATCCATTTTTGTCCTTTCTGTGTTTTTGCAGTTATTGGTAGTGATTTTTCTCCTCTGTATAAAATTTATCATGGAAACTTTCAAACCCAGTTGAAGTTTCAAACAGCCATTACTATTTCATCTGTACTCCTACCTACTCCTCCCTGCCCCTTACTGGATTATTGTGAAGCAAAACATATTTATTTCACCTGTAAATATTTCAGTATATCTCTAGAAAATAGGATTCCCTGGTGGCTCCGTGATAAAGAATTCACCTGCCAACGCAGGAGACACAGTTTCAACCCCTGATCCTGGAACATACCACATGCCAAGGAGCAGTTAAGACCATGCACCACTATTGAACCTGTGTTCTAGAGCCCGGGGTCCCCACCTACTGAAGCCCTTATGCTCTAGAGGCAGTGCTCTGCAACAAGAGAAGCCACCGCAGTAAGAAGCCTGAGTACCACATCTAGAAAGTAGGACGTGGTCTATGCAACTAGAAAAAACTGTGAAGCATCGAAGACTCAGCGCAGCCAAAAGTAAATTAAAAATTTTTAAAGTAACTCTTTTTATAAATAAATAAATACATGACTCTTTAAAAAACCGTACCACAGGGACTTCCCAGGTAGTCCAGTGGTTAACTCTGTGCTTCTAATGTAGGGAGCCTGGGTTTGATCCCTGATCAGGGAACTAGATCCTACATGCCACAACTAAGACCCAGTGCAGTCAAATTAAGATAAATAAAGCAATAATTAAAAAAAAAAAAGCCATACCACAACTACTATCCTGCCTTTAAACATTAACATCAGCAAATAAGCAGTATTCACATTTTCCTAAGCTGTTTCAAAATAATTGGTATTTGATCTGGGATCCTAATAAGGTCACACATTACTTTTGGTTGGTATCTCTTCCCCTTTTCTTCCCCCTATTTTCCTCATAAGTTACTTGTTGAAGGTACCATGTTATTTTTCTGCAGTTTCTCTTTCTGGATTTTATTGAATGTGTATTTATGGTATAGATTTAACATGTCCTAGTTTAACATGTTCTGTTTTATTTTCTATAGCGACTTAGCATGCATGCATTGTATTTTCTATAAACTGGTAGCTAGGTTGAGGTTTTACTTCAGAGAGGAAATATGGTGTGGTGGGAAGGACAAATATAATTGATAGGTGATGGTATGTATTTCCACTTAGTCCCATTTAGTCCCTCATTCTGCTGTCTTGACGGCCTAGTTTTTCCCTTGGTGGTTTCCTCCCTGCCCCTTACTGGATTATTGTGAAGCAAAACATATTTATTTCACCTGTAAATATTTCAGTATATCTCTAGAAAATAGGATTCCCTGGTGGCTCCGTGATAAAGAATTCACCTGCCAACGCAGGAGACACAGTTTCAACCCCTGATCCTGGAACATACCACATGCCAAGGAGCAGTTAAGACCATGCACCACTATTGAACCTGTGTTCTAGAGCCCGGGGTCCCCACCTACTGAAGCCCTTATGCTCTAGAGGCAGTGCTCTGCAACAAGAGAAGCCACCGCAGTAAGAAGCCTGAGTACCACATCTAGAAAGTAGGACGTGGTCTATGCAACTAGAAAAAACTGTGAAGCATCGAAGACTCAGCGCAGCCAAAAGTAAATTAAAAATTTTTAAAGTAACTCTTTTTATAAATAAATAAATACATGACTCTTTAAAAAACCGTACCACAGGGACTTCCCAGGTAGTCCAGTGGTTAACTCTGTGCTTCTAATGTAGGGAGCCTGGGTTTGATCCCTGATCAGGGAACTAGATCCTACATGCCACAACTAAGACCCAGTGCAGTCAAATTAAGATAAATAAAGCAATAATTAAAAAAAAAAAAAGCCATACCACAACTACTATCCTGCCTTTAAACATTAACATCAGCAAATAAGCAGTATTCACATTTTCCTAAGCTGTTTCAAAATAATTGGTATTTGATCTGGGATCCTAATAAGGTCACACATTACTTTTGGTTGGTATCTCTTCCCCTTTTCTTCCCCCTATTTTCCTCATAAGTTACTTGTTGAAGGTACCATGTTATTTTTTCTGCAGTTTCCCTCATTCTGGATTTTATTGAATGTGTATTTATGGTATAGATTTAACATGTCCTAGTTTAACATGTTCTGTTTTATTTTCTATAGCGACTTAGCATGCATGCATTGTATTTTCTATAAACTGGTAGCTAGGTTGAGGTTTTACTTCAGAGAGGAAATATGGTGTGGTGGGAAGGACAAATATAATTGATAGGTGATGGTATGTATTTCCACTTAGTCCCATTTAGTCCCTCATTCTGCTGTCTTGATGGCCTAGTTCTGTTATTTCATTGGTGGTTTGCAAATGGTAAATTAATTCTAACATTTCTCCTTAATTAAAAAAAAAAAACATTTATTCATGTGGCTGCACTGGGCGTTAGTTGTGGCATGCAGGCTTAAGTAGTTTACAGCACTTGGGCTCTCTAGTTGTGACCTGTAGGCTCTGTTGCTCCGCAGCATGTGGGATCTTTGTTCCCTGACCAGGGATCAGACCCACGTCCCCTACATTGCAAGGCAGATTCTTAACCACTGGACCACCAGGGAAGTCCCTCCTTGAGCTGCTAGATACCTCTATAAAAGAGAGGTAGTTTGAATAGGAAGGGCAAGTTAAAAGTTTGTCTTGTAACTTCCCTGGTAACCCAGTGGCTAAGACTCTGCTCTCCCAGTGCAGGGAACCCAGGTTTGATCCCTGGTTGGGGAACTAGATCTTCGTGCCATAGCAACAAAGATCCTGTGTGCAGAAACTAAGACCTGGTGTGGCCAATGTAAAACAATATTAAATAATATATTTTTTTAATTGTGTGCTTTAAAGATATGATTGCCACACTATGTTTTTGGAGAAATGTATTTAAATGTATCAAAATGCAGTCTCTCTAAAAGCCAGTACATAGTTTGTTAGAATGTCATTTGATATTAATATTTAAAATGACTTTTAGGATTTGGAACATTTAGAATTTCTGTTCTTAACCTGGCAAGGATTCTTTTGGTCTTTGTTCTTTCTTGCAGAGCTTATCTGTTTTCATAGGTTTGAGGGAATTTCTGGTAGAACCACTCACTACAAAATCTATATCTCTAGCTGTAACAAGATTGCAGGTTTTAAATTCCTTGAGAACAGAGGTTGATTACTCCAGGTAGCCAGGCTGAAAATCTGAGTCACTTTGATAGTTCTCTGTTAGCTTCTTACTTACCAAATGCAATTAAGTGCCAACCCCTTCTTCCCTTTGCTATTTCTTGTGTCCACTTTTTCCCATCCCACTTCACCTCCCTTTTTCATTCTTATTACTGCTACCTAGTTTAGGCTGCTGTCATTAATAGATTACTATAGTGGCCTTTTAAATTGTATGTTGTGCATGCATGCTAAATTGCTTCAGGTGTGTCCAACTCTTTGCGGCCCCTATGGACTGTAGCCCACCAGGCTCCTCTGTCCGTGGGATTTTCCAAGAATCCTGGAGTAGGTTGCCATGACCTCCTCCAGGGGATCTTCCCTACCCAGGGGTAGAACCTGAGTCTTCTGTGGCTCCTGCCTTGCAATTGGGTTCTTTACCACTGAGCCAAGTTACAGTTCATCTTTTAATTTGCCCTGACAAATTTTTCTCCATGCTTTTTTCCTCTATAATTCTTCTCCTTCTCCTTCCCCTATTTCTCTTTCTTCTCTTCCGCTTTTCCTTTCTCTCTCTCTTTTAGGTTGTAGGATCCATTTTATAATGGATTTACAGCAAGAAGACTAGTATAGGTGACCTGTTCGGGCTATGATGTCTTGCAAAGTGAAGGGTAGTAACAACCTTATCAAAATGGTGATTTCTTTTCTGGTAGCACAGTGTACACAGTAACTACATGAGTTCACATCTGTTATAGTGCAAAACTGGTTGTGTGGGCTGAGTCATTGAAGAGTGCTACTGGCCATTTATGCAGAAACAGTAGGATCCAGCCCCCTGGTTGTCCACACTGCCCTAATTGCTGATCACAGTTGCTCATAACATTGAATCTTGATTCGGTAACAATGATTTAACCTTCATATAAACAGCCATTATAAGCTTCATATTTGATCATTTATTGAAAAATGTTTCTTCCCTGTGATTTGCTCTTCCTGTATAAATCTTCTGAAAATTCTTGAATGAATGAAGACCTGATGACACTGTTCTAGTTTGTTTTGGATAATAACAGAGCTTTTATAAATTGCCTTATTGAGCTTTTGAGAACCAAAGCTTTTTACTTTATTAATTTTTTCTTCTGTTCCTCAGTTAGAGGTTTTAACCTAGGATCTGCAGA